>CM024802.1:50237-2450237 GCA_014281875.1 Nibea albiflora
TGCGCCCTGCCTTACACGTTGCGTGGTTTTGTGACACTTCTGACTCACCGCAGCTCCATTGGAATACTCACTCACCGGAAACAGCCAAGATGTGTGTTTCCGCCCGGTTTCGAACCGGGGACCTTTCGCGTGTGAGGCGAACGTGAGAACCACTACACTACGGAACTTGCACGGGGAGCCACCAGGGGCCACCGCGCCCAGGCACGTGCTTCCTGGACCTCAAATGCTGTGCGAGATGTACATTTTTGTTTCCGAGAGATCGGATGGGAATTCAGTTGCTGGGTCGGGGTTTTAGTGAGAGCAAATGCTGCAGGCACGCTACCTGCAAAGGTCCTTTCCTGCCGGAAACAGTCCTTGATGGTAAATCTAGCCATTGGTCGAAATGGTTGATTCCGGCCGTCCTGTGGCCAGAGGGAAAACAACAGCAGCCACAGCAAAAAATAAAAAAAGACGTCAGCGGCTGAGCGGAATAACAAGAAATATGTGCAGAGCAGAAATAGGCAACGTACTGCAAATGAAAGAGAATAAGAAGCAGGAAGATCCCTTGAAAAGGTGACTGACTTCCTGGCGACCTTGGCAGCCCTTCCCAAGGACGGCTCCACTGACCATTTGACCACATGACTCAGAGTAACAACAAGAACGAGCTGTGTTTCCGCCCGGTTTCGAACCGGGGACCTTTCGCGTGTTAGGCGAACGTGATGACCACTACACTACGGAAACCCGGGCATGCAGCTGAGCGTGCTCACGCGCGCGCAGCCAGAAGCAGCTATATGATGGACAGAACTAATCCGCGAACTCCCCAAACGCAAACAGATTACGAAATGCCCGACCAAGAGGAGAACACTCCGGATGGCTGTTACACTACAAGCTGCAGTGCCTATCAAGAAATAGTCGGCCTCCCCGTACACTCCCTCCGCTGTAACAGCGGCAGCGGTTCGGTTACGTGCCAAAAAAGGCACCGCAGCGTTCCTCGTTAGTATAGTGGACAGTATCTCCGCCTGTCACGCGGAAGACCGGGGTTCGATTCCCCGACGGGGAGGTTTGCCTTTTCCACAGTCTCTCTAAACGTTTTGCCGAAAGAGACAACAGTGACGCCTCGGCGCAGCAGCACCGCAAGCGTGTCCAAGAGATGAAGCGGTTAGCATTTCTAGTAAAAATCGCTAGCAGCAGGCACGTCCCGTTGTGCGCCCTGCCTTACACGTTGCGTGGTTTTTGACACTCTGACTCACCGCAGCTCCATTGGAATACTCACGCACCGGAAACAGCCAAGATGTGTGTTTCCGCCCGGTTTCGAACCGGGGACCTTTCGCGTGTGAGGCGAACGTGATAACCACTACACTACGGAAACTTGCACGGGGAGCCACCAGGGGGGCCACCGCGCCCAGGCACGTGCTTCCTGGACCTCAAATGCTGTGCGAGATGTACATTTTTGTTTCCGAGAGATCGGATGGGATTCAGTTGCTGGGTCGGGGATTTTAGTGAGAGCAATGCTGCAGGCACGCTACCTGCAAAGGTCCTTTTCTGCCGGAAACAGTCCTTGATGGTAAATCTAGCCATTGGTCGAAAATGGTTGATTCGGCCGTCCTGTGGCCAGAGGGAAAACAACAGCAGCCACAGCAAAAAAATAAAAAAGACGTCAGCGGCTGAGCAGAATAACAAGAAATATGTGCAGAGCAGAAATAGGCAACGTACTGCAAATGAAAGAGAATAAGAAGCAGGAAGATCCCTTGAAAAGGTGACTGACTTCCTGGCGACCTTGGCAGCCCTTCCCAAGGACGGCTCCACTGACCATTTGACCACATGACTCAGAGTAACAACAAAGAACGAGCTGTGTTTCCGCCCGGTTTCGAACCGGGGACCTTTCGCGTGTTAGGCGAACGTGATGACCACTACACTACGGAAACCCGGGCATGCAGCTGAGCGTGCTCACGCGCCGCGCACCAGAAGCAGCTATATGATGGACAGAACTAATCCGCGAACTCCCCAAACGCAAACAGATTACGAAATGCCCGACCAAAGAGGAGAACACTCCGGATGGCTGTTACACTACAAGCTGCAGTGCCTATCAAGAAATAGTCGGCCTCCCCGTACACTCCCTGGAACCGCTGTAACAGCGGCAGCGGTTCGGTTACGTGCCAAAAAAGGCACCGCAGCGTTCCTCGTTAGTATAGTGGACAGTATCTTCGCCTGTCACGCGGAAGACCGGGGTTCGATTCCCCGACGGGGAGGTTTGCCTTTTCCACAGTCTCTCTACCGTTTGCCGAAAGAGACAACAGTGACGCCTCGGCGGCAGCACCGCAAGCGTGTCCAAGAGATGAAGCGGTTAGCATTTCTAGTAAAAATCGCTAGCAGCAGGCTCGTCCCGTTGTGCGCCCTGCCTTACACGTTGCGTGGTTTTGTGACACTCTGACTCACCCCGCAGCTCCATTGGAATACTCACGCACGGAAACAGCCAAGATGTGTGTTTCCGCCCGGTTTCGAACCGGGGACCTTTCGCGTGTGAGGCGAACGTGATAACACTACACTACGGAAACTTGCACGGGGAGCCACCAGGGGGGCCACCGCGCCCAGGCACGTGCTTCCTGGACCTCAAATGCTGTGCGAGATGTACATTTTTGTTTCCGAGAGATCGGATGGGATTCAGTTGCTGGGTCGGGATTTTAGTGAGAGCAAATGCTGCAGGCACGCTACCTGCAAAGGTCCTTTCTGCCGGAAACAGTCCTTGATGGTAAATCTAGCCATTGGTCGAAAATGGTTGATTCCGGCCGTCCTGTGGCCAGAGGGAAAACAACAGCAGCCACAGCAAAAAAATAAAAAAGACGTCAGCGGCTGAGCGGAATAACAAGAAATATGTGCAGAGCAGAAATAGGGCAAACGTACTGCAAATGAAAGAGAATAAGAAGCAGGAAGATCCCTTGAAAAAGGTGACTGACTTCCTGGCGACCTTGGCAGCCCTTCTTCCCAAGGACGGCTCCACTGACCATTTGACCACATGACTCAGAGTAACAACAAGAACGAGCTGTGTTTCCGCCCGGTTTCGAACCGGGGACCTTTCGCGTGTTAGGCGAACGTGATAGGACACTACACTACGGAAACCCGGGCATGCAGCTGAGCGTGCTCACGCGCGCGGCAGCCATAAGCACATATGATGGTACATAACTAATCCGCGACTCCCCAAACGCAAACAGATTACGAAATGCCCGACCAAAGAGGAGAACACTCCGGATGGCTGTTACCCTACAAGCTGCAGTGCCTATCAAGAAATAGTCGGCCTCCCCGTACCCTCCCTGAACGCTGTAACAGCGGCAGCGTTCGGTTACGTGCCAAAAAAGGCACCGCAGCGTCCTCGTTAGTATAGTGGACAGTATCTTGCTATCTCCGCCTGTCAACGCGGAAGGACCGGGGTTCGAGTGTCCCCGACGGGGAGGGTTTGTCCTTTTCCACAGTCTCTCTCCTACCGTTTGCCGAAAGAGACAACAGTGACGCCTCGGCGGCAGCAACCGCAAGTGTGTCCAAGAGATGAAGCGGTTAGGATTTCTAGTAAAATCGCTAGCAGCAGGCACGTCCCGTTGTGCGCCCTGCCTTACACGTTGCGTGGTTTTGTGACACTCTGACTCACCGCAGCTCCATTGGAATACTCACGCACCGGGAACAGCCAAGATTGTGTTTCCGCCCGTTTCGAACCGGGGACCTTTCGCAGTGTGAGGCGAACGTGATAACCACACTACACTACGGAAACTTGCACGGGAGCCACCAGGGGGGCCACCGCGCCCAGGCACGTGCTTCCTGGACCTCAAATGCTGTGCGAGATGTACATTTTTGTTTCCGAGAGATCGGATGGGATTCAGTTGCTGGGTCGGGGATTTTAGTGAGAGCAAATGCTGCAGGCACGCTACCTGCAAAGGTCCTTTCTGCCGGAAACAGTCCTTGATGGTAAATCTAGCCATTGGTCGAAAATGGTTGATCCGGCCGTCCTGTGGCCAGAGGGAAAACAACAGCAGCCACAGCAAAAAAATAAAAAAGACGTCAGCGGCTGAGCGGAATAACAAGAAATATGTGCAGAGCAGAAATAGGCAACGTACTGCAAATGAAAGAGAATAAGAAGCAGGAAGATCCCTTGAAAAGGTGACTGACTTCCTGGCGACCTTGGCAGCCCTTCCCAAGGACGGCTCCACTGACCATTTGACCACATGACTCAGAGTAACAACAAAGAACGAGCTGTTTTCCGCCCGGTTTCGAACCGGGGACCTTTCGCGTGTTAGGCGAACGTGATGACCACTACACTACGGAACCCGGGCATGCAGCTGAGCGTGCTCACGCGCGCGCAGCCAGAAGCAGCTATATGATGGACAGAACTAATCCGCGAACTCCCCAAACGCAAACAGATTACGAAATGCCCGACCAAGAGGAGAACACTCCGGATGGCTGTTACACTACAAGCTGCAGTGCCTATCAAGAAATAGTCGGCCTCCCCGTACACTCCCTGTAACCGCTGCAAGCGGTTCGGTTTACGTGCCAAAAAGGCACCGCAGCGTTCCTCGTTAGTATAGTGGACAGTATCTCCGCCTGTCACGCGGAAGACCGGGTTCGATTCCCCGACGGGGAGGTTTGCCTTTTCCACAGTCTCTCTACCATTTGCCGAAAGAGACAACAGTGACGCCTCGGCGGCAGCACCGCAAGCATGTCCAAGAGATGAAGCGGTTAGCATTTCTAGTAAAAATCCCTAGCAGCAGGCACGTCCCGTTGTGCGCCCTGCCTTACACGTTGCGTGGTTTTGTGACACTCTGACTCACCGCAGCTCCATTGGAATACTCACGCACCGGAAACAGCCAAGATGTGTGTTTCCGCCCGGTTTCGAACCGGGGACCTTTCGCGTGTGAGGCGAACGTGATAACCACTACACTACGGAAACTTGCACGGGGAGCCACCAGGGGGGCCACCGCGCCCAGGCACGTGCTTCCTGGACCTCAAATGCTGTGCGAGATGTACATTTTTGTTTCCGAGAGATCGGATGGGATTCAGTTGCTGGGTCGGGATTTTAGTGAGAGCAAATGCTGCAGGCACGCTACCTGCAAAGGTCCTTTCTGCCGGAAACAGTCCTTGATGGTAAATCTAGCCATTGGTCGAAAATGGTTGATTCCGGCCGTCCTGTGGCCAGAGGGAAAACAACAGCAGCCACAGCAAAAAAATAAAAAAAGACGTCAGCGGCTGAGCGGAATAACAAGAATATGTGCAGAGCAGAAATAGGCAACGTACTGCAAATGAAAGAGAATAAGAAGCAGGAAGATCCCTTGAAAAGGTGACTGACTTCCTGGCGACCTTGGCAGCCCTTCCCAAGGACGGCTCCACTGACCATTTGACCACATGACTCAGAGTAACAACAAAGAACGAGCTGTGTTTCCGCCCGGTTTCGAACCGGGGACCTTTCGCGTGTTAGGCGAACGTGATGACCACTACACTACGGAAACCCGGGCATGCAGCTGAGCGTGCTCACGCGCGCGCAGCCAGAAGCAGCTATATGATGGACAGAACTAATCCGCGAACTCCCCAAACGCAAACAGATTACGAAATGCCCGACCAAAGAGGAGAACACTCCGGATGGCTGTTACACTACAAGCTGCAGTGCCTATCAAGAAATAGTCGGCCCCCGTACACTCCCTGGAACCGCTGTAACAGCGGCAGCGGTTCGGTAACGTGCCAAAAAGGCACCGCAGCGTTCCTCGTTAGTATAGTGGACAGTATCTCCGCCTGTCACGCGGAAGACCGGGGTTCGATTCCCCGACGGGGAGGTTTGCCTTTTCCACAGTCTCTCTACCGTTTGCCGAAAGAGACAACAGTGACGCCTCGGCGGCAGCACCGCAAGCGTGTCCAAGAGATGAAGCGGTTAGCATTTCTAGTAAAAATCGCTAGCAGCAGGCACGTCCCGTTGTGCGCCCTGCCTTACACGTTGCGTGGTTTTGTGACACTCTGACTCACCGCAGCTCCATTGGAATACTCACGCACCGGAAACAGCCAAGATGTGTGTTTCCGCCCGGTTTCGAACCGGGGACCTTTCGCGTGTGAGGCGAACGTGATAACCACTACACTACGGAAACTTGCACGGGGAGCCACCAGGGGGGCCACCGCGCCCAGGCACGTGCTTCCTGGACCTCAAATGCTGTGCGAGATGTACATTTTTGTTTCCGAGAGATCGGATGGGATTCAATTGCTGGGTCGGGATTTTAGTGAGAGCAAATGCTGCAGGCACGCTACCTGCAAAGGTCCTTTCTGCCGGAAACAGTCCTTGATGGTAATCTAGCCATTGGTCGAAAATGGTTGATTCCGGCCGTCCTGTGGCCAGAGGGAAAACAACAGCAGCCACAGCAAAAAATAAAAAAAGACGTCAGCGGCTGAGCGGAATAACAAGAATATGTGCAGAGCAGAAATAGGCAACGTACTGCAAATGAAAGAGAATAAGAAGCAGGAAGATCCCTTGAAAAGGTGACTGACTTCCTGGCGACCTTGGCAGCCCTTCCCAAGGACGGCTCCACTGACCATTTGACCACATGACTCAGAGTAACAACAAAGAACGAGCTGTGTTTCCGCCCGGTTTTCGAACCGGGGACCTTTCGCGTGTTAGGCGAACGTGATGACCACTACACTACGGAAACCCGGGCATGCAGCTGAGCGTGCTCACGCGCGCGCAGCCAGAAGCAGCTATATGATGGACAGAACTAATCCGCGAACTCCCCAAACGCAAACAGATTACGAAATGCCCGACCAAAGAGGAGAACACTCCGGATGGCTGTTACACTACAAGCTGCAGTGCCTATCAAGAAATAGTCGGCCTCCCCGTACACTCCCTGGAACCGCTGTAACAGCGGCAGCGGTTCGGTTACGTGCCAAAAAAGGCACCGCAGCGTTCCTCGTTAGTATAGTGGACAGTATCTCCGCCTGTCACGCGGAAGACCGGGGTTCGATTCCCCGACGGGGAGGTTTGCCTTTTCCACAGTCTCTCTACCGTTTGCCGAAAGAGACAACAGTGACGCCTCGGCGGCAGCACCGCAAGCGTGTCCAAGAGATGAAGCGGTTAGCATTTCTAGTAAAAATCGCTAGCAGCAGGCACGTCCCGTTGTGCGCCCTGCCTTACACGTAGCGTGGTTTTGTGACACTCTGACTCACCGCAGCTCCATTGGAATACTCACGCACCGGAAACAGCCAAGATGTGTGTTTCCGCCCGGTTTCGAACCGGGGACCTTTCGCGTGTGAGGCGAACGTGATAACCACTACACTACGGAAACTTGCACGGGGAGCCACCAGGGGGCCACCGCGCCCAGGCACGTGCTTCCTGGACCTCAAATGCTGTGCGAGATGTACATTTTTGTTTCCGAGAGATCGGATGGGATTCAGTTGCTGGGTCGGGGATTTTAGTGAGAGCAAATGCTACAGGCACGCTACCTGCAAAGGTCCTTTCTGCCGGAAACAGTCCTTGATGGTAAATCTAGCCATTGGTCGAAAATGGTTGATTCCGGCCGTCCTGTGGCCAGAGGGAAAACAACAGCAGCCACAGCAAAAAAATAAAAAAAGACGTCAGCGGCTGAGCGGAATAACAAGAAATATGTGCAGAGCAGAAATAGGCAACGTACTGCAAATGAAAGAGAATAAGAAGCAGGAAGATCCCTTGAAAAGGTGACTGACTTCCTGGCGACCTTGGCAGCCCTTCCCAAGGACGGCTCCACTGACCATTTGACCACATGACTCAGAGTAACAACAAAGAACGAGCTGTGTTTCCGCCCGGTTTCGAACCGGGGACCTTTCGCGTGTTAGGCGAACGTGATGACCACTACACTACGGAAACCCGGGCATGCAGGTGAGCGTGCTCACGCGCGCGCAGCCAGAAGCAGCTATATGATGGACAGAACTAATCCGCGAACTCCCCAAACGCAAACAGATTACGAAATGCCCGACCAAAGAGGAGAACACTCCGGATGGCTGTTACACTACAAGCTGCAGTGCCTATCAAGAAATAGTCGGCCTCCCCGTACACTCCCTGGAACCGCTGTAACAGCGGCAGCGGTTCGGTTACGTGCCAAAAAAGGCACCGCAGCGTCCTCGTTAGTATAGTGGAACAGTATCTCCGCCTGTCACGCGGAAGACCCGGGGTTCGATTCCCCGACCCGGGGAGGTTTGCCTTTTCACAGTCCTCTAGAAATCATCTACCGTTGGCCGAAAGAGACAACAGTGACGACCGCCTCGGCGGCAGCACCGCAAGCGTGTCCCAAGAGATGAAGCGGTTAGGCATTTCTAGTAAAAAAAAATCGCTAAGCAGCAGGCACGTCCCGTTGTGCGCCCTGCCTTACACGTTGCGTGGTTTTGTGACACTCTGACTCACCGCAGCTCCATTGGAATACTCACAGCACCGGAACAGCCAAGATGTGTGTTTCCGCCCGGTTTCGAACCGGGGGACCTTTCGCGTGTGAGGGCGAACGTGATAACCACTACACTACGGAAACTTGCACGGGGAGCCACGAGGGGGGCCACCGCGCCCAGGCACGTGCTTCCTGGACCTCAAATGCTGTGCGAGATGTACATTTTTGTTTCCGAGAGATCGGATGGGATTCAGTTGCTGGGTCGGGATTTTAGTGAGAGGCAAATGCTGCAGGCACGCTACCTGCAAAGGTCCTTTCTGCCGGGAAACAGTCCTTGATGGTAAATCTAGCCATTGGTCGAAAATGGTTGATTCCGGCCGTCCTGTGGCCAGAGGGAAAACAACAGCAGCCACAGCAAAAAAATAAAAAAAGACGTCAGCGGCTGAGCAGAATAACAAGAAATATGTGCAGAGCAGAAATAGGCAACGTACTGCAAATGAAAGAGAATAAGAAGCAGGAAGATCCCTTGAAAAGGTGACTGACTTCCTGGCGACCTTGGCAGCCCTTCCCAAGGACGGCTCCACTGACCATTTGACCACATGACTCAGAGTAACAACAAAGAACTAGCTGTGTTTCCGCCCGGTTTCGAACCGGGGACCTTTCGCGTGTTAGGCGAACGTGATGACCACTACACTACGGAAACCCGGGCATGCAGCTGAGCGTGCTCACGCGCGCGCAGCCAGAAGCAGCTATATGATGGACAGAACTAATCCGCGAACTCCCCAAACGCAAACAGATTACGAAATGCCCGACCAAAGAGGAGAACACTCCGGATGGCTGTTACACTACAAGCTGCAGTGCCTATCAAGAAATAGTCGGCCTCCCGTACACTCCCTGGAACCGCTGTAACAGCGGCAGCGGTTCAGTTACGTGCCAAAAAAGGCACCGCAGCGTTCCTCGTTAGTATAGTGGACAGTATCTCCGCCTGTCACGCGGAAGACCGGGGTTCGATTCCCCGACGGGGAGGTTTGCCTTTTCCACAGTCTCTCTACCGTTTGCCGAAAGAGACAACAGTGACGCCTCGGCGGCAGCACCGCAAGCATGTCCAAGAGATGAAGCGGTTAGCATTTCTAGTAAAAATCGCTAGCAGCAGGCACGTCCCGTTGTGCGCCCTGCCTTACACGTTGCGTGGTTTTGTGACACTCTGACTCACCGCAGCTCCATTGGAATACTCACGCACCGGAAACAGCCAAGATGTGTGTTTCCGCCCGGTTTCGAACCGGGGGACCTTTCGCGTGTGAGGCGAACGTGATAACCACTACACTACGGAAACTTGCACGGGGAGCCACCAGGGGGGCCACCGCGCCCAGGCACGTGCTTCCTGGACCTCAAATGCTGTGCGAGATGTACATTTTTGTTTCCGAGAGATCGGATGGGATTCAGTTGCTGGGTCGGGGATTTTAGTGAGAGCAAATGCTGCAGGCACGACTACCTGCAAAGGTCCTTTCTGCCGGAAACAGTCCTTGATGGTAAATCTAGCCATTGGTCGAAAATGGTTGATTCCGGCCGTCCTGTGGCCAGAGGGAAAACAACAGCAGCCACAGCAAAAAATAAAAAAAGACGTCAGCGGCTGAGCGGAATAACAAGAAATATGTGCAGAGCAGAAATAGGCAACGTACTGCAAATGAAAGAGAATAAGAAGCAGGAAGATCCCTTGAAAAGGTGACTGACTTCCTGGCGACCTTGGCAGCCCTACCCAAGGACGGCTCCACTGACCATTTGACCACATGACTCAGAGTAACAACAAAGAACGAGCTGTGTTTCCGCCCGGTTTCGAACCGGGGACCTTTCGCGTGTTAGGCGAACGTGATGACCACTACACTACGGAAACCCGGGCATGCAGCTGAGCGTGCTCACGCTGCCGCGCAGCCAGAAGCAGCTATATGATGGACAGAACTAATCCGCGAACTCCCCAAACGCAAACAGATTACGAAATGCCCCGACCAAAGAGGAGAACACTCCGGATGGCTGTTACACCTACAAGCTGCAGTGCCTATCAAGAAATAGTCGGCCTCCCCGTACACTCCCTGGAACCGCTGTAACAGCGGCAGCGGTTCGGTTACGTGCCAAAAAAGGCACCGCAGCGTTCCTCGTTAGTATAGTGGACAGTATCTTCGCCTGTCACGCGGAAGAACCGGGGTTCGATTCCCCGACGGGGAGGTTTGCCTTTTCCACAGTCTCTCTACTACCGTTTGCCGAAAGAGACAAACAGTGACGCCTCGGCGGCAGCACCGCAAGCGTGTCCAAGAGATGAAGCGGGTTTAGCATTTCTAGTAAAAATCGCTAGCAGCAGGCTCGTCCCGTTGTGCGCCCTGCCTTACACGTGCGTGGTTTTGTGACACTCTGACTCACCGCAGCTCCATTGGAATACTCACGCACCGGAAACAGCCAAGATGTGTGTTTCCGCCCGGTTTCGAACCGGGGACCTTTCGCGTGTGAGGCGAACGTGATAACCACTACACTACGGAAACTTGCACGGGGAGCCACGAGGGGGGGCCACCGCGCCCAGGGCACGTGCTTCCTGGACCTCAAATGCTGTGCGAGATGTACATTTTTGTTTCCGAGAGATCGGATGGGATTCAGTTGCTGGGTCGGGGGATTTTAGTGAGAGCAAATGCTGCAGGCACGCTACCTGCAAAGGTCCTTTCTTCTGCCGGAAACAGTCCTTGATGGTAAATCTAGCCATTGGTCGAAAATGGTTGATTCCGGCCGTCCTGTGGCCAGAGGGAAAACAACAGCAGCCACAGCAAAAAAATAAAAAAAGAACGTCAGCGGCTGAGCGGAATAACAAGAAATATGTGCAGAGCAGAAATAGGCAACGTACTGCAAATGAAAGAGAATAAGAAGCAGGAAGATCCCTTGAAAAGGTGACTGACCTTCCTGGCGACCTTGGCAGCCCTTCCCAAGGACGGCTCCACTGACCATTTGACCACATGACTCAGAGTAACAACAAAGAACGAGCTGTGTTTCCGCCCGGTTTCGAACCGGGGACCTTTCGCGTGTTAGGCGAACGTGATGACCACTACACTACGGAAACCCGGGCATGCAGCTGAGCGTGCTCACGCGCGCGCAGCCAGAAGCAGCTATATGATGGACAGAACTAATCCGCGAACTCCCCAAACGCAAACAGATTACGAAATGCCCGACCAAGAGGAGAACACTCCGGATGGCTGTTACAACTACAAGCTGCAGTGCCTATCAAGAAATAGTCGGCCTCCCCGTACACCTCCCTGGAAACCGCTGTAACAGCGGCAGCAGTTCGGTTACGTGCCAAAAAAGGCACCGCAGCGTTCCTCGTTAGTATAGCGGACAGTATCTCCGCCTGTCACGCGGAAGACCGGGGTTCGATTCCCGACGGGGAGATTTGGCTTTTCCACAGTCTCTCTAACCGTTTTGCCGAAAGAGACAACAGTGACGCCTCGGCGGCAGCACCGCAAGCGTGTCCAAGAGATGAAGCGGTTAGCATTTCTAGTAAAAATGGCTAGCAGCAGGCACGTCCCGTTGTGCGCCCTGCCTTACACGTTGCGTGGTTTTGTGACACTCTGACTCACCGCAGCTCCATTGGAATACTCACGCACCGGAAACAGCCCAAGATGTTTGTTTCCCGCCCGGTTTCGAACCGGGGACCTTTCGCGTGTGAGGCGAACGTGATAACCACTACACTACGGAAACTTGCACGGGGAGCCACGAGGGGGGCCACCGCGCCCAGGCACGTGCTTCCTGGACCTCAAATGCTGTGCGAGATGTACATTTTTGTTTCCGAGAGATCGGATGGGATTCAGTTGCTGGGTCGGGGATTTTAGTGAGAGCAAATGCTGCAGGCACACTACCTGCAAAGGTCCTTTCTGCCGGAAACAGTCCTTGATGGTAAATCTAGCCATTGGTCGAAAATGGTTGATTCCGGCCGTCCTGTGGCCAGAGGGAAAACAACAGCAGCCACAGCAAAAAAATAAAAAAAGACGTCAGCGGGCTGAGCGGAATAACAAGAAATATGTGCAGAGCAGAAATAGGCAACGTACTGCAAATGAAGAGAATAAGAAGCAGGAAGATCCCTTGAAAAGGTGACTGACTTCCTGGCGACCTTGGCAGCCCTTCCCAAGGACGGCTCCACTGACCATTTGACCACATGACTAAGAGTAAACAACAAAGAACGAGCTGTGTTTCCGCCCGGTTTTCGAACCGGGGACCTTTCGCGGTGTTAGGCGAACGTGATGACCACTACACTACGGAAACCCGGGCATGCAGCTGAGCGTGCTCACGCGCGCGCAGCCAGAAGCAGCTATATGATGGACAGAACTAATCCGCGAACTCCCCAAACGCAAACAGATTACGAAATGCCCGACCAAAGAGGAGAACACTCCGGATGGCTGTTTACACTACAAGCTGCAGTGCCTATCAAGAAATAGTCGGCCTCCCCGTACACTCCCTGGAACCGCTGTAACAGCGGCAGCGGTTCGGTTACGTGCCAAAAAAGGCACCGCAGCGTTCCTCGTTAGTATAGTGGACAGTATCTCCGCCTGTCACGCGGAAGACCGGGGTTCGATTCCCCGACGGGGAGGTTTGCCTTTTCCACAGTCTCTCTACCATTTGCCGAAAGAGACAACAGTGACGCCTCGGCGGCAGCACCGCAAGCATGTCCAAGAGATGAAGCGGTTAGCATTTCTAGTAAAAATGGCTAGCAGCAGGCACGTCCCATTATGCGCCCTGCCTTACACGTTGCGTGGTTTTGTGACACTCTGACTCACCGCAGCTCCATTGGAATACTCACGCACCGGAAACCAGCCAATATGTGTGTTTCCGCCCGGTTTCGAACCGGGACCTTTCGCGTGTAGGCGAACGTGATAACCACTACACTACGGAAACTTGCACGGGGAGCCACGAGGGGGCCACCAGCGCCCAGGCCACGTGCTTTCCTGGACCTCAAATGCTGTGCGAAGATGTACATTTTTGTTTCGAGAGATATCGGATTGGGATTCAGTTGCGGGTCGGGGATTTTAGTGAGAGCAAATGCTGCAGGCACGCTACCTGCAAAGGTCCTTTTTCTGCCGGAAACAGTCCTTGATGGTAAATCTAGCCCTTGTGTCGAAAATGGTTGATTCCGGCCGTTCCTTTGGCCAGAGGGAAAACAACAGCAGCCACAGCAAAAAATAAAAAAAGACGTCAGCGGCTGAGCGGAATAACAAGAAATATGTGCAGAGCAGAAATAGGCAACGTACTGCAAATGAAAGAGAATAAGAAGCAGGAAGATCCCTTGAAAAGGTGACTGACTTCCTGGCGACCTTGGCAGCCCTTCCCAAGGACGGCTCCACTGACCATTTGACCACATGACTCAGAGTAACAACAAAGAACGAGCTGTGTTTCCGCCCAGTTTCGAACCGGGGAGCTTTCGCGTGTTAGGCGAACGTGATGACCACTACACTACGGAAACGCGGGCATGCAGGTGAGCGTGCTCACGCGCGCGCAGCCAGAAGCAGCTATATGATGGACAGAACTAATCCGCGAACTCCCCAAACGCAAACAGATTACGAAATGCCCGACCAAAGAGGAGAACACTCCGGATTGCTGTTACACTACAAGCTGCAGTGCCTATCAAGAAATAGTCGGCCTCCCCGTACGCTCCCTGGAACCGCTGTAACAGCGGCAGCGGTTCGGTTACGTGCCAAAAAAGGCACCGCAGCGTTCCTCGTTAGTATAGTGGACAGTATCTCCGCCTGTCACGCGGAAGACCGGGGTTCGATTCCCCGACGGGGAGGTTTGCCTTTTCCACAGTCTCTCTACCATTTGCCGAAAGAGACAACAGTGACGCCTCGGCGGCAGCACCGCAAGCATGTCCAAGAGATGAAGCGGTTAGCATTTCTAGTAAAAATGGCTAGCAGCAGGCACGTCCCATTATGCGCCCTGCCTTACACGTTGCGTGGTTTTGTGACACTCTGACTCACCGCAGCTCCATTGGAATACTCACGCACCGGAAACAGCCAAGATGTGTGTTTCCGCCCGGTTTCGAACCGGGGACCTTTCGCGTGTGAGGCGAACGTGATAACCACTACACTACGGAAACTTGCACGGGGAGCCACGAGGGGGGCCACCGCGCCCAGGCACGTGCTTCCTGGACCTCAAATGCTGTGCGAGATGTACATTTTTTGTTTCCGAGAGATCGGATGGGATTCAGTTGCTGGGTCGGGGATTTTAGTGAGAGCAAAATGCTGCAGGCACGCTACCTGCAAAGGTCCTTTCTGCCGGAAACAGTCCTTGATGGTAAATCTAGCCATTGGTCGAAAATGGTTGATTCCGGCCGTCCTGTGGCCAGAGGGAAAACAACAGCAGCCACAGCAAAAAAATAAAAAAAGACGTCAGCGGCTGAGCGGAATAACAAGAAATATGTGCAGAGCAGAAATAGGCAACGTACTGCAAATGAAGAGAATAAGAAGCAGGAAGATCCCTTGAAAGGTGACTGACTTCCTGGCGACCTTGGCAGCCCTTCCCAAGGACGGCTCCACTGACCATTTGACCACATGACTCAGAGTAACAACAAAGAACGAGCTGTGTTTCCGCCCAGTTTCGAACCGGGGAGCTTTCGCGTGTTAGGCGAACGTGATGACCACTACACTACGGAAACGCGGGCATGCAGGTGAGCGTGCTCACGCGCGCGCAGCCAGAAGCAGCTATATGATGGACAGAACTAATCCGCGAACTCCCCAAACGCAAACAGATTACGAAATGCCCGACCAAAGAGGAGAACACTCCGGATTGCTGTTACACTACAAGCTGCAGTGCCTATCAAGAAATAGTCGGCCTCCCCGTACGCTCCCTGGAACCGCTGTAACAGCGGCAGCGGTTCGGTTACGTGCCAAAAAAGGCACCGCAGCGTTCCTCGTTAGTATAGTGGACAGTATCTCCGCCTGTCACGCGGGAAGACCGGGGTTCGATTCCCCGACGGGGAGATTTGGCTTTTCCACAGTCTCTCTACCGTTTGCCGAAAGAGACAACAGTGACGCCTCGGCGGCAGCACCGCAAGCGTGTCCAAGAGATGAAGCGGTTAGCATTTCTAGTAAAAAACGCTAGCAGCAGGCACGTCCCGTTGTGCGCCCTGCCTTACACGTTGCGTGGTTTTGTGACACTCTGACTCACCGCAGCTCCATTGGAATACTCACGCACCGGAAACAGCCAAGATGTGTGTTTCGAACCGGGGACCTTTCGCGTGTGAGGCGAACGTGATAACCACTACACTACGGAAACTTGCACGGGGAGCCACGAGGGGGGCCACCGCGCCCAGGCACGTGCTTCCTGGACCTCAAATGCTGTGCGAGATGTACATTTTTGTTTCCGAGAGATCGGATGGGATTCAGTTGCTGGGTCGGGGATTTTAGTGAGAGCAAATGCTGCAGGCACGCTACCTGCAAAGGTCCTTTCTGCCGGAAACAGTCCTTGATGGTAAATCTAGCCATTGGTCGAAAATGGTTGATTCCGGCCGTCCTGTGGCCAGAGGGAAAACAACAGCATGCCACAGCAAAAAAATAAAAAAAGACGTCAGCGGCTGAGCAGAATAACAAGAAATATGTGCAGAGCAGAAATAGGCAACGTACTGCAAATGAAAGAGAATAAGAAGCAGGAAGATCCCTTGAAAAGGTGACTGACTTCCTGGCGACCTGGCAGCCCTTCCCAATGACGGCTCCACTGACCACTTGACCACATGACTCAGAGTAACAACAAAGAACGAGCTGTGTTTCCGCCCGGTTTCGAAGCGGGGACCTTTCGCGTGTTAGGCGAACGTGATGACCACTACACTACGGAAACCCGGGCATGCAGCTGAGCGTGCTCACGCGAGCGCAGCCAGAAGCAGCTATATGATGGACAGAACTAATCCGCGAACTCCCCAAACGCAAACAGATTACGAAATGCCCGACCAAAGAGGAGAACACTCCGGATGGCTGTTACACTACAAGCTGCAGTGCCTATCAAGAAATAGTCGGCCTCCCCGTACACTCCCTGGAACCGCTGTAACAGCGGCAGCGGTTCGGTTACGTGCCAAAAAAGGCACCGCAGCGTTCCTCGTTAGTATAGTGGACAGTATCTCCGCCTGTCACGCGGAAGACCGGGGTTCGATTCCCCGACGGGGAGGTTTGCCTTTTCCACAGTCTCTCTACCGTTTGCCGAAAGAGACAACAGTGACGCCTCGGCGGCAGCACCGCAAGCGTGTCCAAGAGATGAAGCGGTTAGCATTTCTAGTAAAAATCGCTAGCAGCAGGCACGTCCCGTTGTGCGCCCTGCCTTACACGTTGCGTGGTTTTGTGACACTCTGACTCACCGCAGCTCCATTGGAATACTCACGCACCGGAAACAGCCAAGATGTGTGTTTCCGCCCGGTTTCGAACCGGGGACTTTTCGCGTGTGAGGCGAACGTGATAACCACTACACTACGGAAACTTGCACGGGGAGCCACGAGGGGGGCCACCGCGCCCAGGCACGTGCTTCCTGGACCTCAAATGCTGTGCGAGATGTACATTTTTGTTTCCGAGAGATCGGATGGGATTCAGTTGCTGGGTCGGGGATTTTAGTGAGAGCAAATGCTGCAGGCACGCTACCTGCAAAGGTCCTTTCTGCCGGAAACAGTCCTTGATGGTAAATCTAGCCATTGGTCGAAAATGGTTGATTCCGGCCGTCCTGTGGCCAGAGGGAAAACAACAGCAGCCACAGCAAAAAAATAAAAAAAGACGTCAGCGGCTGAGCAGAATAACAAGAAATATGTGCAGAGCAGAAATAGGCAACGTACTGCAAATGAAAGAGAATAAGAAGCAGGAAGATCCCTTGAAAAGGTGACTGACTTCCTGGCGACCTTGGCAGCCCTTCCCAAGGACGGCTCCACTGACCATTTGACCACATGACTAAGAGTAACAACAAAGAACGAGCTGTGTTTCCGCCCGGTTTCGAAGCGGGGACCTTTCGCGTGTTAGGCGAACGTGATGACCACTACACTACGGAAACCCGGGCATGCAACTGAGCGTGCTCACGCGCACGCAGCCAGAAGCAGCTATATGATGGACAGAACTAATCCGCGAACTCCCCAAACGCAAACAGATTACGAAATGCCCGACCAAAGAGGAGAACACTCCGGATGGCTGTTACACTACAAGCTGCAGTGCCTATCAAGAAATAGTCGGCCTCCCCGTACGCTCCCTGGAACCGCTGTAACAGCGGCAGCGGTTCGGTTACGTGCCAAAAAAGGCACCGCAGCGTTCCTCGTTAGTATAGTGGACAGTATCTCTGCCTGTCACGCGGAAGACCGGGGTTCGATTCCCCGACGGGGAGGTTTGCATTTTCCACAGTCTCTCTACCGTTTGCCGAAAGAGACAACAGTGACGCCTCGGCGGCAGCACCGCAAGCGTGTCCAAGAGATGAAGCGGTTAGCATTTCTAGTAAAAATCGCTAGCAGCAGGCACGTCCCGTTGTGCGCCCTGCCTTACACGTTGCGTGGTTTTGTGACACTCTGACTCACCGCAGCTCCATTGGAATACTCACGCACCGGAAACAGCCAAGATGTGTGTTTCCGCCCGGTTTCGAACCGGGGACCTTTCGCGTGTGAGGCGAACGTGATAACCACTACACTACGGAAACTTGCACGGGGAGCCACGAGGGGGGCCACCGCGCCCAGGCACGTGCTTCCTGGACCTCAAATGCTGTGCGAGATGTACATTTTTGTTTCCGAGAGATCGGATGGGATTCAGTTGCTGGGTCGGGGATTTTAGTGAGAGCAAATGCTGCAGGCACGCTACCTGCAAAGGTCCTTTCTGCCGGAAACAGTCCTTGATGGTAAATCTAGCCATTGGTCGAAAATGGTTGATTCCGGCCGTCCTGTGGCCAGAGGGAAAACAACAGCAGCCACAGCAAAAAAATAAAAAAAGACGTCAGCGGCTGAGCAGAATAACAAGAAATATGTGCAGAGCAGAAATAGGCAACGTACTGCAAATGAAAGAGAATAAGAAGCAGGAAGATCCCTTGAAAAGGTGACTGACTTCCTGGCGACCTTGGCAGCCCTTCCCAATGACGGCTCCACTGACCACTTGACCACATGACTCAGAGTAACAACAAAGAACGAGCTGTGTTTCCGCCCGGTTTCGAAGCGGGGACCTTTCGCGTGTTAGGCGAACGTGATGACCACTACACTACGGAAACCCGGGCATGCAGCTGAGCGTGCTCACGCGAGCGCAGCCAGAAGCAGCTATATGATGGACAGAACTAATCCGCGAACTCCCCAAACGCAAACAGATTACGAAATGCCCGACCAAAGAGGAGAACACTCCGGATGGCTGTTACACTACAAGCTGCAGTGCCTATCAAGAAATAGTCGGCCTCCCCGTACACTCCCTGGAACCGCTGTAACAGCGGCAGCGGTTCGGTTACGTGCCAAAAAAGGCACCGCAGCGTTCCTCGTTAGTATAGTGGACAGTATCTCCGCCTGTCACGCGGAAGACCGGGGTTCGATTCCCCGACGGGGAGGTTTGCCTTTTCCACAGTCTCTCTACCGTTTGCCGAAAGAGACAACAGTGACGCCTCGGCGGCAGCACCGCAAGCGTGTCCAAGAGATGAAGCGGTTAGCATTTCTAGTAAAAATCGCTAGCAGCAGGCACGTCCCGTTGTGCGCCCTGCCTTACACGTTGCGTGGTTTTGTGACACTCTGACTCACCGCAGCTCCATTGGAATACTCACGCACCGGAAACAGCCAAGATGTGTGTTTCCGCCCGGTTTCGAACCGGGGACTTTTCGCGTGTGAGGCGAACGTGATAACCACTACACTACGGAAACTTGCACGGGGAGCCACGAGGGGGGCCACCGCGCCCAGGCACGTGCTTCCTGGACCTCAAATGCTGTGCGAGATGTACATTTTTGTTTCCGAGAGATCGGATGGGATTCAGTTGCTGGGTCGGGGATTTTAGTGAGAGCAAATGCTGCAGGCACGCTACCTGCAAAGGTCCTTTCTGCCGGAAACAGTCCTTGATGGTAAATCTAGCCATTGGTCGAAAATGGTTGATTCCGGCCGTCCTGTGGCCAGAGGGAAAACAACAGCAGCCACAGCAAAAAAATAAAAAAAGACGTCAGCGGCTGAGCAGAATAACAAGAAATATGTGCAGAGCAGAAATAGGCAACGTACTGCAAATGAAAGAGAATAAGAAGCAGGAAGATCCCTTGAAAAGGTGACTGACTTCCTGGCGACCTTGGCAGCCCTTCCCAAGGACGGCTCCACTGACCATTTGACCACATGACTAAGAGTAACAACAAAGAACGAGCTGTGTTTCCGCCCGGTTTCGAAGCGGGGACCTTTCGCGTGTTAGGCGAACGTGATGACCACTACACTACGGAAACCCGGGCATGCAGCTGAGCGTGCTCACGCGCACGCAGCCAGAAGCAGCTATATGATGGACAGAACTAATCCGCGAACTCCCCAAACGCAAACAGATTACGAAATGCCCGACCAAAGAGGAGAACACTCCGGATGGCTGTTACACTACAAGCTGCAGTGCCTATCAAGAAATAGTCGGCCTCCCCGTACGCTCCCTGGAACCGCTGTAACAGCGGCAGCGGTTCGGTTACGTGCCAAAAAAGGCACCGCAGCGTTCCTCGTTAGTATAGTGGACAGTATCTCCGCCTGTCACGCGGAAGACCGGGGTTCGATTCCCCGACGGGGAGGTTTGCATTTTCCACAGTCTCTCTACCGTTTGCCGAAAGAGACAACAGTGACGCCTCGGCGGCAGCACCGCAAGCGTGTCCAAGAGATGAAGCGGTTAGCATTTCTAGTAAAAATCGCTAGCAGCAGGCACGTCCCGTTGTGCGCCCTGCCTTACACGTTGCGTGGTTTTGTGACACTCTGACTCACCGCAGCTCCATTGGAATACTCACGCACCGGAAACAGCCAAGATGTGTGTTTCCGCCCGGTTTCGAACCGGGGACCTTTCGCGTGTGAGGCGAACGTGATAACCACTACACTACGGAAACTTGCACGGGGAGCCACGAGGGGGGCCACCGCGCCCAGGCACGTGCTTCCTGGACCTCAAATGCTGTGCGAGATGTACATTTTTGTTTCCGAGAGATCGGATGGGATTCAGTTGCTGGGTCGGGGATTTTAGTGAGAGCAAATGCTGCAGGCACGCTACCTGCAAAGGTCCTTTCTGCCGGAAACAGTCCTTGATGGTAAATCTAGCCATTGGTCGAAAATGGTTGATTCCGGCCGTCCTGTGGCCAGAGGGAAAACAACAGCAGCCACAGCAAAAAAATAAAAAAGACGTCAGCGGCTGAGCAGAATAACAAGAAATATGTGCAGAGCAGAAATAGGCAACGTACTGCAAATGAAAGAGAATAAGAAGCAGGAAGATCCCTTGAAAAGGTGACTGACTTCCTGGCGACCTTGGCAGCCCTTCCCAATGACGGCTCCACTGACCACTTGACCACATGACTCAGAGTAACAACAAAGAACGAGCTGTGTTTCCGCCCGGTTTCGAAGCGGGGACCTTTCGCGTGTTAGGCGAACGTGATGACCACTACACTACGGAAACCCGGGCATGCAGCTGAGCGTGCTCACGCGAGCGCAGCCAGAAGCAGCTATATGATGGACAGAACTAATCCGCGAACTCCCCAAACGCAAACAGATTACGAAATGCCCGACCAAAGAGGAGAACACTCCGGATGGCTGTTACACTACAAGCTGCAGTGCCTATCAAGAAATAGTCGGCCTCCCCGTACACTCCCTGGAACCGCTGTAACAGCGGCAGCGGTTCGGTTACGTGCCAAAAAAGGCACCGCAGCGTTCCTCGTTAGTATAGTGGACAGTATCTCCGCCTGTCACGCGGAAGACCGGGGTTCGATTCCCCGACGGGGAGGTTTGCCTTTTCCACAGTCTCTCTACCGTTTGCCGAAAGAGACAACAGTGACGCCTCGGCGGCAGCACCGCAAGCGTGTCCAAGAGATGAAGCGGTTAGCATTTCTAGTAAAAATCGCTAGCAGCAGGCACGTCCCGTTGTGCGCCCTGCCTTACACGTTGCGTGGTTTTGTGACACTCTGACTCACCGCAGCTCCATTGGAATACTCACGCACCGGAAACAGCCAAGATGTGTGTTTCCGCCCGGTTTCGAACCGGGGACTTTTCGCGTGTGAGGCGAACGTGATAACCACTACACTACGGAAACTTGCACGGGGAGCCACGAGGGGGGCCACCGCGCCCAGGCACGTGCTTCCTGGACCTCAAATGCTGTGCGAGATGTACATTTTTGTTTCCGAGAGATCGGATGGGATTCAGTTGCTGGGTCGGGGATTTTAGTGAGAGCAAATGCTGCAGGCACGCTACCTGCAAAGGTCCTTTCTGCCGGAAACAGTCCTTGATGGTAAATCTAGCCATTGGTCGAAAATGGTTGATTCCGGCCGTCCTGTGGCCAGAGGGAAAACAACAGCAGCCACAGCAAAAAAATAAAAAAAGACGTCAGCGGCTGAGCAGAATAACAAGAAATATGTGCAGAGCAGAAATAGGCAACGTACTGCAAATGAAAGAGAATAAGAAGCAGGAAGATCCCTTGAAAAGGTGACTGACTTCCTGGCGACCTTGGCAGCCCTTCCCAAGGACGGCTCCACTGACCATTTGACCACATGACTAAGAGTAACAACAAAGAACGAGCTGTGTTTCCGCCCGGTTTCGAAGCGGGGACCTTTCGCGTGTTAGGCGAACGTGATGACCACTACACTACGGAAACCCGGGCATGCAGCTGAGCGTGCTCACGCGCACGCAGCCAGAAGCAGCTATATGATGGACAGAACTAATCCGCGAACTCCCCAAACGCAAAACAGATTACGAAATGCCCGACCAAAGAGGAGAACACTCCGGATGGCTGTTACACTACAAGCTGCAGTGCCTATCAAGAAATAGTCGGCCTCCCCGTACGCTCCCTGGAACCGCTGTAACAGCGGCAGCGGTTCGGTTACGTGCCAAAAAAGGCACCGCAGCGTTCCTCGTTAGTATAGTGGACAGTATCTCCGCCTGTCACGCGGAAGACCGGGGTTCGATTCCCCGACGGGGAGGTTTGCCTTTTCCACAGTCTCTCTACCGTTTGCCGAAAGAGACAACAGTGACGCCTCGGCGGCAGCACCGCAAGCGTGTCCAAGAGATGAAGCGGTTAGCATTTCTAGTAAAAATCGCTAGCAGCAGGCACGTCCCGTTGTGCGCCCTGCCTTACACGTTGCGTGGTTTTGTGACACTCTGACTCACCGCAGCTCCATTGGAATACTCACGCACCGGAAACAGCCAAGATGTGTGTTTCCGCCCGGTTTCGAACCGGGGACCTTTCGCGTGTGAGGCGAACGTGATAACCACTACACTACGGAAACTTGCACGGGGAGCCACGAGGGGGGCCACCGCGCCCAGGCACGTGCTTCCTGGACCTCAAATGCTGTGCGAGATGTACATTTTTGTTTCCGAGAGATCGGATGGGATTCAGTTGCTGGGTCGGGGATTTTAGTGAGAGCAAATGCTGCAGGCACGCTACCTGCAAAGGTCCTTTCTGCCGGAAACAGTCCTTGATGGTAAATCTAGCCATTGGTCGAAAATGGTTGATTCCGGCCGTCCTGTGGCCAGAGGGAAAACAACAGCAGCCACAGCAAAAAATAAAAAAAGACGTCAGCGGCTGAGCAGAATAACAAGAAATATGTGCAGAGCAGAAATAGGCAACGTACTGCAAATGAAAGAGAATAAGAAGCAGGAAGATCCCTTGAAAAGGTGACTGACTTCCTGGCGACCTTGGCAGCCCTTCCCAAGGACGGCTCCACTGACCATTTGACCACATGACTCAGAGTAACAACAAAGAACGAGCTGTGTTTCCGCCCGGTTTCGAACCGGGGACCTTTCGCGTGTTAGGCGAACGTGATGACCACTACACTACGGAAACCCAGGCATGCAGCTGAGCGTGCTCACGCGCACGCAGCCAGAAGCAGCTATATGATGGACAGAACTAATCCGCGAACTCCCCAAACGCAAACAGATTACGAAATGCCCGACCAAAGAGGAGAACACTCCGGATGGCTGTTACACTACAAGCTGCAGTGCCTATCAAGAAATAGTCGGCCTCCCCGTACGCTCCCTGGAACCGCTGTAACAGCGGCAGCGGTTCGGTTACGTGCCAAAAAAGGCACCGCAGCGTTCCTCGTTAGTATAGTGGACAGTATCTCCGCCTGTCACGCGGAAGACCGGGGTTCGATTCCCCGACGGGGAGGTTTGCATTTTCCACAGTCTCTCTACCGTTTGCCGAAAGAGACAACAGTGACGCCTCGGCGGCAGCACCGCAAGCGTGTCCAAGAGATGAAGCGGTTAACGTGATGACCACTACACTACGGAAACCTGGGCATGCAGCTGAGCGTGCTCACGCGCACGCAGAACTAATCTGTGAACTCCCCAAGCGCAAACAGATTACGAAATGCCCGACCAAAGAGGAGAACACTCTGGATGGCTGTTACATCACAAGCTGTAGTGCCTATCAAAAATAGTAAGCCTCCCCGGAGCCACTGTAACAATTTCAGTTACATGTCAGAACCCCGGTGGAGTACTCCTCGTCAGTGTAGTGCAGAGTCTCTCTCCCTGTCTAGAGGAAGGTCTGCAGATCGATTCCCTGTCGGTTCATGTTCACATTCTGAGTTTTCTATCGTAACTTTTTTCTTCTTTTTTTTCCCCCCAATTGCTGTTTTGTTAAATGCCGTGCTGTGTTCGCTACTGCGCTCTCCAAAACGCTCACCCATCTCTCCTTGCACAGCATCAACAACATTGTAAAATAACTTCTTGAACTCGGTCTTTGAGTCTATGTCACGGCCCAACTGTTACTTCAACTGCAAATCCACGGAGGTTCTTGTTAACCGTGCTTCTCCTCTTGCTTGTACCGGGGCCGGTCACCGGCATGGCCGGTGGCAGTGGCTGGAGGAGCGAAGAGATCCCACAGTTCAGAAAATTCAGTTTCTGTGCGCAGTTTCTTCACGCAGTCGGAAGCGCTGTTCACAAGTGTCACCAAAGTGGATATATAGTGTGCATTCTGTAGTTCACTTTGTTCCAGTTTAACTGATCGCACCTAGTAGCACACAACAATAATATTATATTATATAGATTAATAAATGTTTATATGAACTCTTACACTGTATAAAGGATGTATAATATAGAAATGCATATCAAGTGTATCAAGACAGCCACTGATTGAGAAAAAAACTAAGGACCAGCAGGCCCAGATTTTCCAACTTATTTTCATTTTAAAAAACAATATGTTGATAACAAATCAATTCTGAAACTTCAGTGTAATCACAATGAGAATCAGACCCATTGCACAAGCTTATTGAATGCAATACCTGGAGGCATTTAAAATTACTTTTGGTAATGACTAAAGGACATATAAACAATGCAGAATAGATGAATAATGTTTACTAGTGAATAGTTGTCTTGAGTTATACTGAGGAGCTTAAGCATTAAACATTTTGTGTTCTGCTAATAACTCATGAAATATTAGGAGTAGAGGAAATATTTCTGTACATTGGGTTCCTTGGATTAAACTGAATCGCATTTGTGCCAATAGCAATCCTCCACCATGCTGTATTTTCATCTTCAACTTGGTACAGAGCATATTTAAATTAAGTAAAAAGAGACACGTTTGTTTACGTCCATCACTTACCGTTCAATCAGACCTTTGAAGGCCTGATGTATTACAGTTTTTTCTGATGGCTTAAACACTTACATGGATTCTTATAGCACAATTTCTAAAACTATTAACATTTATCACAAAACCCTTCACCGAGTTTGCAAAACTGAAAGCTCAAACATTGCTTTGCACTTAGTTTGCAATTTCGTAAAACACACTTTGTATATGTGTAAATACAATTCACTGCACAGGACTCCTTTTGCAAAACTGTAAAAACAGCTCCACTGCTTTACACTCAATTTCCAGATGATCTACACACTCCTATCAAAACTATACATATTTATGGCTATTTTTTACACAATTCTGCCAACTGTCAGGCCACACTTTCACATGTGAAAACTATTATTTATAATTACTTCACTTTGCAATCTGCCTGAGCACTATAAACAGGAGATATTTTCCCCGGTGCCTAGCAATGGAAGACATTGCATGTGATGTGGACGAGATTTTGTGGCCAGACCCAGTAAGAAGACAAGACTGATTTTTTCCCCTCAATGATTGTCATTTTATGTTTTTTTTTTTTTTGTGCCTTGACCTGAAAAACACACGTTTACGTGTGTTTACGTATTTGGATGTGTGTAAATAAATATCCATTCACTTTGACCCCTGTGTGTTACTGTAAAAGGTACTGAAAACCGATATGCCCTGCACACAGGATAAGCAAAAGCCAAATGAGTTTTTCATTGTTACTGTCAGTGTGCAGTGGCTGCTTTGTGTGCTTACTGATATTATGAGTTGTGTGCACCGTCGGATACAAAAATAACTATTTTTAAAAGAGTGTGAACAGTTTAGCAAAAAGTGCTTATGCAACAGTACAAAAACATGCTTTTGCAAGTGATCTACTGTGTTTTGCTATTTGGGTGAAAGGTTTTGCGATTTGTGTGTAGAGTTATGCAAAAAAAGTTGCGTCTTAGCTATCAGAAAAAACTGTAAACAAGCCAACTTTTCAATAATAAATTGGATTAATAAAACACCATCTTCTGAATGTATAATTCAAGTCGAACCTCTTGCTGTGATTCTTTCAGCTCAGCAGATGCAGAAATCAGGAAATGCAAACAATCTTGTTGAATTCGTCATGATCATTTTTAATACCATCTAATTTCAAGTACAGTGAACTTATGAATTTAATAGTCATACACCCGACAATAGACAAACCTAACAGATTCAAGTTATCTTTAATTTAATTTGAAAGGTGCATGCACCAGTTTTCTGTTTCGTACTCCTCCATCAACAGTAGTGTTTCTCCCCATCATATCATGTGACACAGGAGTCATTGATTTAGTCATTAATCTGGCTTTGGCCCACTCTAGGACCAGACTCATATTCATGGCAATATCCTAGACTCTATATGAAATCTGTCAGGATAAAGTTTAAAAATAAACAAATCACAAAATGAAGGCACAGCCAAAGCAGAGGAGTCATCGACTTCAGTGCTTATGGTTTTCTTCTGTTGTTTGGAATGCATAATAGGAAGAATTCTTGTGGATGGGAGAACAAATATAATAAATATTGTTCAAAACAATATTTATTGTTGCTAGAAATTACGAAGTGCCATGCTTTTCTCTCACCAACTGTATTATTGTGTGCTCCAAATGGATTCACTGTTAAAGGCCACTGATAAATACAAGCATGGATGACACTCGTAGGTCACCTAAGTTAGTAAAATCAACATAAGTCTCTCTTCACACATGAACACTGAAGGCTTCAAGCCAGATTCTTTCAATAGCAGGACTACTGAGTACTGACATTGTGCTTTATTAGGTGTGTTAGTGTTTTGTTAGTATCACAGTGCTGCTCCACCAAGTTTGGGTTTATAAAAGACATCTTTAACATCAATAAGTGTGTTAGCACTTGAATTATAAGTTCCCTCGTGTTAAAAAGGGGGTTTATCTGTGTATCACTGAGGTAACGTTACAGGCACACACTTCAAGTAATTTCAGGTATGAAGGATTCAATACTATGCAATCATAAATAAAGTACACAGTCACATGATTCTAGGAAACTAGGAACCAAGAAAATGTTTTTCGAACTGTGACAGCGGACGCTAGATGTAGATGTAGCACTACAACATGAGTTGTCTGACCAACATTTCCTGTGGAATGGTGTCTAAGGCAAAGGATACTAAAATGCTGTCACATCTGCTACACTCACAAATAAACATTTCATGGTTCTTGCATATAGAATTTCACATTTCAGCTCCTGAAATGTGCTCAGGCTTTATGTGAAATTACAAAAATATACAAAGACAATGTCAAACAAATCTGTTGGTAAAAAATATGAAAGAAATTCTGTTCTGTAACGGACTGGTGCTTACATGGGTCTCAAAGGGCTCAATGTTCCACGAAACAAGGGATCAAGAGGTCTCAAGAGTCCATAATCCTTTTCAAATAAATGAGACCTGCTAAGCTGCTGCTTTTCTGCCACTGAAGTGGGTCACCTTGATTGTCTGTCAGGTAGTTAAAATACAAACCAATTTAAACAGGACAAAGTAAGGCAATGGACACGTCTTCTTTTCAGCATGTAATAACACATGCAGATAGAGCAAGGCGTTTAAATGAGACACAGGTCACTTGTAGACCTGAATGTCATGTGGACTCTAAATGGTCTTTGGAAATGTCACACAGCTTTGGCGAACAGATGCAGTTGTCATGCAGTTACATGACAAAACATGGATATGGAGTCCATTATAAAGAGCACAGACGTTACTGGCTCAAACCACTAGACACAATGACAATGCATGACTTTAAAATGGTGATGGTCAAGAATTCTGTGATTCCAAAAACCAGGACAATGACAAACTACAACACAAATCAATCACATACTGGCACTGACAACTGGAATAAAACAAACAACAACAAAAAAAAAAGACAGGCACCTACAAAGATGCTTTAAGTACAAAATCGCAAGAGATGACTCAATCATCTTTACCTTCAAATAAATCCAGTAGGTCCAAGATGGCTTCTCTATGGGATTCAGAGCAGTGCTGTGTCTTTTTCAGGGCAGTGATTTAAGTGAGTGGAGCAGGGTTAAGTGTGGATTCTATGCTGACATAACTGAACAAACTTTGTACTGCAAAATAATAAAGTAAAAATAAATAAAATAAAAATAAAGCAAATGAAGCTTTGAGGGCTAATAGAGAGCTGTAAACACATTTCACATCAGCTCATCAAGAGAACAGTCGGTCAGGCACTTATAACTTCATGTGCTTTTGTGTGACGGAAAAGTACACAAACATGCGAGTTCCGACAAGTAAAGATTTTACAGTAAAATCATGTTAATTGCTGATGATGCTGGTTTCCTGATTCATTTAAAAGGGGCAGCATGTTGGTCTTTATAGTGTACTGTTACACTAAACCCTCAACTCTGCCAGATTCATTCATCTACTTCCATCATGTCTTTTAAAAGATGGACACTCACTTGTACATTGGAGGACTTAGTGGTTCTGTAATCATTATTTATATCTGCAATGCAAGACTGAACCAACAAGATAAGTTAATGTAATAAGAAATCTAATTTTTGATTATTTAATCAAAAATCATATCACCATCTTTTGCAGTCTCTTTGTACCATTCTACTGCTGCAGATTTCCTGTCTATCATTTTTGTTTATTTTATTTTTAAATTCAGGGTGTAAAATTAATATCCTATATAGTGTTCAAATTTCCAACAATGGACTGAAAAAGCAGTTTCTTATCATTGCCATAATGCATAACTTGGATTTTATGGAATGAAAGTTGAGCAGTTGTGTGACACCAGCTGTCAGTGATTAGGCAAAATGATGTCCAGAATCTGATTCACCGCTCACTATGAAGTAAACTGATGAGTGTGTGGGGAGAGTGAATAAGTGACATGAACACAAGTCAAGGGACGGGAACCAGTGGAGGATCGTTCTCTGTGGAAACGAGTAGAACGTGCATGAGGAGCAGCTCTGCTGTCATTTAATCTTATCTCATTTTTCTGTAGTAGCAGCTAGAAGGCAACTATTAAACCGAGGATGTGTAAAGACACTACACTAGCACAGCAGCACAGACCTGTAATGCCTTCAACTTAAGTTCTCTTTTCTTTTTATATTATATTCTCTTAGACATATCGTGTGGTTCCATCTTTACAAAAATAACATATTTTACATCTTGTCTCTATTGACTACCTGATTCTTTTTCATCCAGTTGTGGAGGTATAGCTCATTGTGCATGAGAGCTAACCACTCTTAACTTACAAACTGCACACATCTGGACAGACGCAACGCCTGTCAGTGTTGCTAATTAAGCTGACTGATTTTTTTCTTTGATTGCTGTCATTTGGACAGTATTCAGTTCCAGCCTGGCAAAAGTTCCAGTTGTTTTGGATTTCTTTTTAGTAATAAAACACTTCCCCACTCAGGTAATGAAGTGCTTTTTTTGTAATCAGACTAAACTGATTATGTCATTGTAAAACACAAATACTCGAACCTGGTGCTGCAGAGCTTTAGGATGGTCAACTTAGTGATTTCTTCATGACTACTTCATATCTATGATCTGTCTTTTGTTGCACTCCCCCCCAGCATAGTACAGTGGCTGGGGGTGTAAGTGCGTATGTGTGCGTCTTGTGCGTGTTATAAGTTGGAGAAAAAAGGATCACAAGGCTGTCTCCTGAACCGTGTGATTGGTCAGTTGGCACGAAGGCAGAACAATGCTTGTTTCTAAGTCTTCGTCCTCCGTTTGTGCTCTGTCGCTCTCTGTCTCTTTGTCCTCTGTGACTGTGTCCTCTTTGCAGAAGGCTGCTCCATTGCTGTCTTTCTTGGCCATCTGATAAGGCTGTGTGCTGATTTCTTTGGGCTAGAGAGCAAGGAGAATAGTGAACATTCAGATTATGGTCAACAAAAAGAGGGAAAGCGTCTATCTATCTATCTATCTATCTATCTATCTATCTATCTATCTATCTGATAGATAGAATGATAAACCAATGTGACCGGATATTTGGTTTCACAGGTGAGAGATATGGCTGCCTCTGTAACAGCCTCCTCAATCGATATGAATTAGAATGAATTCCTAGATGAATCGGTTGTAGAGTCATGGATCGGGTATTGCAAGACGTGGTTGGTGGTGGTTGCTTCACACACTTTTAGGAAAATACACTGGGACTGTCCACAACGCATTGTGTGAGGGTGGCGCATTAGGTTTGTCCTACACATGACTTCAAACCCACCGGGAGAATTTCAGAAGCGCTTACCCTGGCAGACTTTGTTTACTTGCTCAGATTTGGCCATTTTCCCAGTGTATGTTCTTCTAAACATGTACATGTGTAAATATGCTATGTAGTTAATTAGTTTCGCTTTTGTCTGTTTTTATGGCCAGCAGTTTGCACAGGGTATTTTATTTTGAAAATACACCGGATTCTCTCCAACAAATGATGTTGATTCAGCCAGACGATTTTTGGTCCATGTCTAAAAAAAAACTACATTGATGTGATTTTGTTGTTGTTTATAAATAAATAAATAAATAGATAGATATAGAGTTACCTTCTGAGCTAGAGGAGTGACACAGCAGAGCTTCTCTCTGTAGCGCTCAGGCAGAAAGAAGAGCAGTGTGCCCAGGACTGGAAACACTGTGCCAGGGGTCAGCTCCTTCTCCTTCATAGGTCCTGACATGATGACAGATACATGAAGAGGACAGCAGTTTACTTTTGTCATGTTTGCTTTTTAAAAAGGAGTGGTGCGTAAGATAATTTTCAGAATAAGGCAAACATGGAATATAATATTTATAACCATGCCATTTTACCCTTGCCTTTTTACAGTGGGATCGGGTCCTCTTTCATGGAGGCCGCCATATTGAAACACCATGTTTTACAGTAGCCCAGAACAGAAAAACTAAATATTGCCTCTAAACAGGGTCCTTAAAGTATTGTTTCTCCTTCACACTAGAAAAGTGCGGGTGACTGCATTGCAGCGATTACACCACTAGACTCATCTAAATTCTACACACTAGACCTTTAAGTTAGTATGAAAGCTACAAAATTGAACAACCAGGAGCCTAGCTACCATGGGTCCCACTGTTGTATAATAATGTGCACATTATACAAACAAAATGTTGGGAAATCCTGGGAAGCTGGCAAATAGCAACCTAGCCAAGTTCTCACAAAACAACTGAGGTGCTCAAACAGGGCGGCTCGTGCTGAAAACTGACCATAATGTGTTCACTAGTGTCTTTATCAACCATGTCTGGCCAGTTGTCTACACACGCAACTAACATGAAACTGATATTCTAAATATTGCTAAATTTAATATATTGAACCCGATAGTATTAGCTGTGCTAAATCTGTAAATCTCTGTACAAATATTACAAATAGACACTTTTGCTACAGCCAGCTTGATCAGCTCCCTCCCTTTTCTACTCTGTGTCTGTTCAGACTCAAAGACAATAAAACAGCTGCTGCAAACAGCTGAAAACCTGCGCAGTCTTAGTTTTCCCCACACTCAGAAATAAAGAGGGAAATCAATAAAGAATCAGACCAATAAGTAGAATCAACAATGTTAATATCAATTAAACCTCATCGATTCCCATCCCTAGTTGACGCAACAGATCTAGGTGTGCGTACCTGTTAGTAGGCTGACTATCAGTCCCACCACCACCACAGTGGTTGAGTTGTGAGCACTGTACCACATGTAGGACAACGAGTATAGTGCCTCCACACCTGTCGGCCTGAAAGAAAGAGGGAAGATTAAAAATAAGGTGGTGATAGACTATAGTCTTCAGAGTCAACACATACTGTATCTATAAAATGAATTCCTGGGATTCATGCGTCACCTTGGCTTGGCTGTGGTGGTGCTGAGAAGCGTTGTCATGACAGTGGTGGTCATGTTGTCAAACAGAGGGAGAGCTGTGGTGTTGAGTGGTGGCATAGTGGCGGCATTAGACATACGCATCACAAAGCTGCCAATGCCGATCCAGAAGGCCATGGCGAGGCCCGCTGCTAACCCAACCACTGCACCCTGAGGAGGTGATGGAGGAGAGAACAGCTGGGTTTGATCATGTCTCAACTCAAGCACAATGTGTAGTTACACTTGTGACAGTTACTATTCATGTGTTACCATGAGAATGGAGACAGAATAAATCACAAATTTAAGGACTCACTATAGGGTTTGCCCAGGGAAAGAACATCCCCAGACAGAAGAGGCCCAGCAGAGGACCACCCACCATCCCAAAGATGCTGAAGGCTGCCTGAGGGCACAAAGGACAGAGAGCATGGCACTTTCTTTAGTTGCTGCTAATGTGTGTGCTTAACTGGACTGAACAGAGACACTACAGTTGATCCCATACAAATTGATTTCGAACATTTTATAATAAGTCACTTCTCCAATGAAATAACTTTCCTTCACAAGCAACTCCAAAATAGTTAGGTAGGTTACCTGCAGCACAGATCCCATTAAAGAGGCGATGTAGGCCATAGCCAGACACACCAGGCCATAGGCCAAAGCTGTAGACAGAACACAAGAAATATTTAGGGGTCACAGATGACAACAATGAAACAACAATGAAACCACACCTTACCGAGCCCCTTGGACAGCATGGTGGCTTTAGATTCAGTCATGTTTGGAAAATGAGGTTTAATCAGGTCCTCCATGGTTACTGTTGCTAGGGAGTTAAAGGCTGATGAGATGGTGCTAGAGAAAGACAGAAGCATGAGACTGAATGAACAAATGGGATTTTCACAATTCATTACCATGTATGTAGAGCACAGGCTTTCAGGACAGTCCGTGTAGTTTAGAAGTGAGTTTTAATTGCATTGGTCATTTCCAGCTGATCATGGAAAATGCACGTTTAGGAAATACTGTGAGCTTTCCCACTGTGTTTACTGTTACTCACTAATTTACAATTTGTCTATATAAAGCAGCTGAGACCATACTCTTTATGGTATTATTTACAGGGACCCGAGAGTTCCCACCATGAGCAAGCACTTGGGTATAGTCGCAAGGAATTTTTTTTAAACTTTAAAGAGGCAGAACCTAGCTTATGTTGGGCAGTCAGGTTGTGTTGAAAGAGGGAGAGACACAGCAGCAATAATAACAAAATTATATTAAAAGAAATACTACCACCACCACCACTAATTCCACAGACTCCCATTCTAGTTTTGGAAACTATAGGAACTACAAATAACCCTGCAATCAGCAATAATTTATGACTTAATATTCATCACCTCTTGCTTCATGTCCAAGAGCAGGTTTTATATATCAAAGTAAAGATGTGCTGTAATCGGAGAATGACATGGGAACCTGTCATGGTTGATGCCATGTTGTGCTGTGGACTAAAAATGGACAGAGGGAAAGTGTGTGTGTGCGCATACACACAAAGACAAATCACATGCTAGCTAACTAGCTTGCTCTTTTTCTATATTGTGTGGATCCTATGGAAAGAATTTTCAGTGTAATCAGCCTGAAAAGACATAATGGACCTCTCTTTATTAAAGATTCAAGTCTGAAAACTTCCAACCCTTTTTTCTCAGCTTTCCTGCTTCTGTAAAGAACCAACTACAGGGGATGATCCTTAATTTCCAAATCTGTTTTTTGGGTCCTTTACCTGAGAGCTCCACTGAAAAGACAGGCCACAAACAGCCCTGCAAGGCCAGGCAGGTCCTTGAACACGTCCATCACAAAATACAGCACCATCTGCACAAAGAAACTAAACGTTAAGATGCATGTCGCAACCCAACAGTAACACTTTATATTCACCACAATCTGTGGAATTATGATGGGACAATAGTGTTTACTTGGTCGTTAGTTTTGACGTAGCCTTTGTCCAGAGGGCTGTCCTCTCCATAGCGAGCAAACATGACCAGACCCATCAGGCAACCTAAAGACAAGACAATCTGCTGGCAAGGGAAAACTACATAGCAGGACCTGGAAGGACATGAGAAGTGAGGACAAGACTGTTATAAACTGTAACCAATATTATAAAATTGTATACTTGAAAACAGGGTGTCTTTGACTCAGTATGGGTTAATACTGCATCATGTCATTTTAAAACATCAAGGGATGTTGTAAGGACAACACTGTTACTCACATGATGGCCTCTTTCTCAGTGCGCGAACTGAGGTATCTCTGGACCTGAGCCTGGTTCACCCCGTAAAGAGCCAACATCAGGAAGACTCCCCCCACACCCAGTGTCCAGAAGGTGTGGCGCTCCAGAGGGTTTGGATTTAGGCTAAACAGGCATAAAGTGAAAACAATGTTACACTGTAAATGTAATGTGGAATACTTAAATATCCTGCACTTCTACTCACTCTAGTCCTGCAATGCGACTGCCATTTACTGCCTTCCTCCACACCTCTGCTATTCCCCCTGCCTGACTGGCCCCCACCACGATGACCGCCAGCTGGCCTGCAAACATCACCACCGTCTGGAAGACGTCGGTCCAGATCACTGCCTTCAGACCGCCCTGGGACACAGGAGCAACGGATAACATTTATGATGAACATAGTCGATGGATCAGAAGCTTCACATACGGACAACAAATGGAATAATTACAGTCTACTAGGACTGTTAAAAGTATTCATACTTTTTCTATACCACATGAAAATAGTATAACATCATTTTTATAGTAGTATAGTACTGCCTTCGATTGTATTCTTGTAACCTTCTATAATAATGTGAGAGGATAGTAGAACAAAAGATCAGAGCTAAGAGATAATATTTTCAATCATGTGCAGGTGAACATTTGGTTATTCTGGATTGTTGTCTACTGAAAAAACTCCTGTAAAGTTTAGCCATCTTTTATATTTAGTTATGTTTTGCTGAGAAAAAAAAAAGGTTCCTAAAATATCTAAAACTCCAATAGTAATAGTAGTCATCAAATATTTTGCCACAGAGGAAATTAACACCACAGGGTTGGGACAAATTTAGGGACTCACCAGAGCTGTATATAGAGTGCACACCAATCCCATGGCTAGCACTGCCCCCCATAGGTCAAATCCCGTCACTGCAAGCAAACAGCATGAGCACTGTTAGTTACTCCGTTGCAATGTTTTAACTATAACATGTGCTGTATTCAGCACAATCAGTGGCTGTGTGTGAGTAAAATGTGGTGCGATGGGCCCTGTGGTAAAATAAGATATGCTTACCTGCATTAAGTGCCAAGGCTGGAGCATACAGGACCACCCCCATGTAAATGATCTGCAGAAGAAGAGGAAAAAAAAAACATTGCAGCATAGAAGATTCACAAGAACAGAGTTGAACATGAAGTCATGTTTTGGAGCTAGCTGACTCGTGTGTCACATTACACCCTGCTGTAAAACAGTTTGTGACTTTAGAGGGGTCAGCATGATCTGAACTATGACCTCAGGATAGATTAATAGTACAACTATGTGGACACAGTTAAACTAGGCGGCATCATGTGCTGAAGCAACCTTTGAGTACTCCATCTGTCACCGATCATACACATTTATTAGAGTCTATGTTAAGGAATGTATAACTGTATTTGTTTTTGTCATTTATTGAACACTGTTGATGCTTTCATTGGGGAAATATAAATGCTGGTAACCTCAGGAAGGAAACAAACCATAATGGAAGTTTTACCAGGGTCAATGTGACATTTCCACTTCAGCCAGGCTGCACTATGACTGGCCAATGATTGCATTCTTAGGTTTGCTATTTTTAAATAATCAACAGCTGAGTCACATCTAACCAGAAAAAAAACCTTTTGATTTCCAATCAGATAACTGGTAATGACTTAAAGCACACAAAGTTATGGGATAAACACAGATTGTTATAATGTATTGCCAAACATAAAACCTGATTGCCTTCCTTATCTAATGTCTGGCTATCTCACAGCAATAAAATACTTTTCTCTGTCAAAAAAGAGACAGAGAAAGAGATTGAACAATCTGATCAAGAAGGCTGGCTCTGTGCTGGGGACTCCTCTGGAGCCTCTCCAGCTGGTTTTGGAAAAAAGGATGCTCCACAAACTGCTCAGTATTATGGACAACAACTCCTATACACTACATGACCTCCTGCTTAAAAAAAAGAGCAGTTTCTGTCGGAGACTCTTGCAGCTCCACTGTAAAAAAAGACTGCTACAGGAAGTCATTCCTTTCAACTGTTATATCTTTGTATAATGACTCCCGCTGTGCAGAGAGAGCTGATGGACATATATGTTCTTGCTCAAAGTTTATTCAATTCTATACTGTCACCATTTTTACCGCTGCCTGTGTATATAGTGTTCTGTGTTACTGGTTATGCTGCTGCGATGAAAGCATTTCCCTTCTGGGATAAATACAGTACTATCTCTATCATATCTACTCAGTAGATATGATGATAATTTTATTAAAATCAGTGCCAATTCCATCCCCCGTTCCTGAAAGTGTTGATATAAGACAGCCTAAAAAAATAGTGCACAAACAAAGTAAGACAAAGATACCATCTGAAAGATGAAGGTCACAGTCCCACAGATGCGAACCGTCTTGTTGAAGCGCAGCTCCAGATACTGTTGAGGGGAGAGAATGTCAAATAAAACAAACAAACAAAAAAAACAACAACACAAAAACAAAGAATAAATAAAATGCTGATTAAAATATCATCTCAGAGTCATTCTGTGGATGTTCTCTCAGGATTAGAGTCAATTGTTTGTTCACAGGGCACGAATGCAGCAGTCACTGAGGTTCATGACAGAAAGTCCAGCTAAAGATGAAGACTCTAAAGATATTTAGTCTCATTTCTGTTGAACGTTAACATGTCAAGGATATGCAGATAAGAGGACAGATAAGAATGTTAAGCTCTGAGATCATACTTGAGAAAGACAGCTGGGACAAGCAGCAGAAAAGTGTTGACAGTGACAGAAAGACAGACAGAGGGAAGAGGATGTTACAATTAAGGAATGTTAAAATAGAATCAAATACATTAAGAGGTCAAAAAGCCACCATGTCAAACTATGTGAGTACCTCATAGGCGCTGGACAGCCGCAGTCTGTAGAAGACTGGTATAAAAACATGAGCTGGAATAAGTAGGCCCAAGAAGTATGAGCATCCCAAGAACCAGTACTGGGTCCCAAAGGTGTACACCTCGGATGGAGCACCTAGTATGGCCACAGCAGACTGGAAAGTGGCCAGCAGGGACAAGGACACAGGCAAGCAGCTCATGGAGCGGTCGGCCATCAGGAACTCCTTTAACAAACATGTGTGAAAAGACACAAAGTGTGTAAATTTTGTGAGCAATGAAAGCTCGATGTAGCTATGGTAGGGTCTCGAATGTAGATAAATCTTTATTAAACACAAAAGTCTACCTGTGTTGTTCGCTGGCGCCCGCCTGAGAAGGCATAGAAGAGGCCGATGCCAGCTGAGGCCACCAACAGCAAAGCAAAGATGACATAGTCCACTGTGGTGAAGTGCATTTGGACTATCTCCCCCATGATGACTCTTGGATGTAGGAAAGGGTCGGGGTGGGGGTGAAGATTCTGGGGCAGATCACAACGTCAGAAAAAGCATTTCACCCACCTACTCGCTGAGAGCTGGAGGAAGACAAAACAAGCAGGGAAAGTAAGTGAGGAGGTGATCAAGGTCACTGCTCTCACTGAGACGTCAGGGACGTGCAGGACTGTGCAACGGCATCGTTTCATCTTATCTTGAAGATGCAGATTTATTTTAACAGCAAGTTTAAAAAGGAACTGAAACTGCTATGTTTTTATGCAGACAGGATTGTTTTATTTTTTGTTTTATTATTATACCTTTTTTTTTTTACTACAATATGAGCTTAATTTGACAAGTCTAAGAGAAAAAACACAAAACAGCTACAGGAGGATGCAGACATAGTGGGTGTTACGGATGTAAAGTAAACTTATGGTATGTCACTGTTTACATGGAGATCTGCACGTGTTTGCAAGTTAATTGTTATAAGAGGCCCTGTACTATTAATTTGCTGGTTTCCAAACTGGTAAACCCAAAGAGCAGTCAGAAGAGCTCAAGCAGCAAACTGAAGCTGCCCTTTCCAGACCAGACTTCTTTTACAAAAAAACAGTAATCTACCGGAATATTTTCACCTGTCACTCTATGAAGTGAGGTTTTAAAATTGACCCCAGCAGGGTTTAGTGAGTAATGGAACAGAGTAAATACTAAACAAAACATTTTGGTGAGTTTTATTTTTGTTTCTGGCATAAAACTGTTTTTTATTTTTATTTTGAGTCAACAAGCCAATGCTGATATCAGTTCAGAAAAGAGAAACACATTTGTTTGTTGTTTTTTTCTGTTTAAGGTCTAAGAATATTTCCTTTGACAGTTTGAGTTTATTTATGACACTAAACATGGTGATGTCATTTTTTCGGCTCCAGCTTCTTTGAGGCAGATTGAGTGAGAGCAGAGAGGTTTGGTTTAACTGGCACTGACTTTCATATGATTCGTTAGCAGAATTAAATGCATAATAAATGTTGGAGCAAAACCACACTATTCAAATATTATAATTAGTTTGAATTTGGACTTAAACTAATTCAAAAAATATTTTTAGATAGATTCTTTTGGGATCAATAAAGTAACTATCTAGAATACCTAAATCGAAACTATGTATGTGTTACAGAATGGCTACATGAAAGGCAGATGAAACGCTGAATGTAGCATTTCTGAAATCATGTTACACACAGACATCCATATACTTGACAAAAAAAAGTTACAATCCAGACTGCATTATGGTTTTGTCTGAATTCCAGCTGAACAAAACTACATCATAATTACTAAATTCAATTCCTTAGTTAAAAATACTAACAACAAACAGCAAAGGACTTACTGAAATCAAGGTGCTGCTGGCTGACACACTGGCTGCTCAGACTCACTGGAGGGGAGTGCCTTCGTCACAACTTCCAGTCACGGTCACTGTGGAGGCAGAGGAGAAATTCAGCACTTTGTACAAAATGTATGAGAAAGATGAACTGTCACAATATTGTTACAAATGATTCAATATCCGTGTGATGTTTTCTGAACACAGGGGTTTCTTTTCTTTTGGATTCGGATCATTTTAGCCAAACAAAACCTAATCCTGTGTTATATTTTTATAGGAGATACAGCGTGTTACTTTACAGTTTTCACTTTAGGGGACATGCCTTTGTTGTCAACAATGAAAACACATTTTTAGCTCCGCACTGTGCTCATCTGAAAATAACTCATATTCCACTAAACACAAAAGCACATTCTCTTTCAGCATCCACCTCTGCTTATGATGAAGAAGAGCGAGGGGTGTCTGCCTGCGGAGAGCTGAAAGTGAAAAGAAACTAAAATTGTGATCATTAAAAAGGAAAAGAAATTATGGAAAAACAAAGAGTGAATAAAGACACATTTTCTTTAAGGAGTAAGCAGGGTTTATGCAGGAATCCTGAGGTTAAATTTAATACCATTTAATACCTTTTAAATAATATATTAGTATTAGTAATATTAATATTAGTAATAGATTAAATAATATTTTAATCTAAATATTTTTTAAAACCTCAATGTAACTTGCCTCTAGTCATATAGCAAAAACAGGATTGATGTATGGGAGGGCACACGCACTGTTACTGTCAATCCCATAGTTATTTACATAGAAGGGGGAGCGACGCTGAATGCCATTTTTACACGATAATGTCTGGACAGAGTCAAGAGCAGAGTTGTTGTTTCACACGTGAAGCAAGCTATGCTAACAAGCTAAATACCTTACTATGGTGAGTTTGCGTCTCCCAGAGCTCCAACGTGCTTCCCTCTTCAAATGTTCATGCATAACAGACGTTCTCCCGTGATACGCGAGGTCGGCTATACAAAACTTGCAGGTAATCTTTTTTTTCTGGGTATCAAGGGTGAGATGCTCCCAGACCCTTGACACTTTTGGACGAGAGGATGATAATTCAGCCGCAGCCATTTCACTGTGTTTATTCAGGTCATCTCCTGCTATTATTTACCATAATGCACGTGCATCTCTAAGCAGAGATAGGTAGGAAGTCAGATGACTCACGCTTGACAACGTAACCGAGTCCCATGGTGGACTCAAACTAGGGCCTTTGCAGTCAGTGATCAATGCTGTAAACCCGAAGGTCAAGGAGAACCCAATAAATGTACATACAAAAACAAAGTGCCACTCATAAATAGCTTAGAATATCATTATGACCAATAACTGACTTGGCACAGATACTGTACTGTATAATGGCCAGTGTGTGTGAGCTGATGTGCAGTAAACTGAGGACATACGCTGTTTTTTGATAACATGTTTGATACATTGATACATTTGTGCTCTCACAGAAGCACTACTTTCAGGCACTTCAGCAGCCATCTTCACATGCTGGCAGCTGTAAACTGCAGTAAAGGCCAACTGTTTCAAATAACAGTGGCAAAAGATCTAGGGTCTGATCCAAGTACAGTATTTTTTTTCTTGCTGCAGTACTTGGCCAGTATTATTTTGGCCACTTTGTCTGTGTAGTAACCAAAGAACAAATTCTGTGAGTGGGATTATGTCCGTGTGTTCATCAAACATCAGTAGCATTCTGTACGGACGGGCCTGTCTGTGTGATTCTCTGTGCTGGTTTGATCAAGGACTGGCCAAGATGTGACCCCATTAAATCTCACTCTTATCATTCTTGCTTATCACAGGGTTTATGCAGTAATCCCAAGGTTAAATTTAATACCTTTTTAATACCTTCTAAATTTTTTTTTAAACCTCAATATAACTTGCCTCCTCTTTGTAAGCCAGACAAAAATATTGGGTTCCAGATTCAGGTGATTATAAGTGCATAAAATCATAGTTATGAATATTATATTCCAAGACTGCTTTATTCTGAAAACGGATGCACCGATTTCACACACTGGACCTTTAATGGCTGCTCTCCCATCAAGTAGTCAGTAAAGTGAACACTGTAGATAGATCCAACAACATAATTTGAGTTACGCTACTTGACATCTGCTAAAGAAATGACACAAGGCCTAAGAGTTGCATTGTGACACAATTAAAAATCAGTACAAATGCATGACGGTTGAGAGGAAAAATGAATCATGAATGCGAGAGAAGTAGGTTATTTTTCTCCTTTTTTAAAAAGATAATGTAAACTATTTCTAAAAAAAACAAACCCTAACTGATTGGGGATTCATTTGTTCAAAAATCGTATCGTGAACAAAAAAAAAAAATCACAAACCATATTGCGTCGAGTCGTGAGTTGAGTGTATCATTACATCCCTAACCAGTACTACTCCACACATAACCATGTTCTCTGATGAAGACATCAAGTATACTTGACCAACAGTGTTTTACAGGAGTGTTTTCCATCCACAACTGCATTCCTTTTCTGCTAAGATCTGGCATTGTCATCATTCTTTGGGGACATAATGTTGCAGAACCTAGACCTGACCAACTGCAGCGACCGCAGGTTATAAACCCGCCCCCCACAGACTTGTACAGTGGGCCTAAGGATGATGGATGCATCACTTCATCTGCCTCTCTTCTCACCCTGATGTGCCCACTATGCTTCCAAATATTAATAATGCATTGGACAGTTCTTAATCAGATTTGAGTATTTTCAGCGATCTGACAATCTGCTCTGGCCTCAGAGCTCTCTGACTCGTGACTGGTCGCTATCGTTACATTTAAATATCCCTTCCAAATAAAATTCAGATACGATTGTCCAGACTCAGATAACACATAAAACGGAAATAATTATTTCTTGTGCGGCCCGGTACCAATTGATCGACGGACTGGTACCTTCAACAGATAGAATGCATATCTTTAATGTTTAAGTCTGTACCAAGAATGTGTTAAGCATTTGCAAACATTTGCTGCAGCTCTTGTTAAGTAGTCCTGTGTATAATGGATACCTTGGTCTGCAGGAACCTTTGCTCTTGTTATGAGTTACAGGATCGGAGCTAACAACTCTCTGTTGCACTGCTACGCAGCAACAACACAAACCTGTACTGTTAAGGGCAGCATCAGTGTAAAAAAGAAAAGTGCATTCAAACCTGCCAGGCTACAGTACAAAGGCCAGTGGAATCCCTCCTGTGCTTTAAACAGAAGCCCAGCAACTTCACAGTATGAGGTCCATGGGAAATTAGTGAGGGAGGCCAAGCTACTTAAAATGCCAAACTGACTTATGCCTGCACAGCACACTTTGAGGAGGCAGCTGCAGGCCACAAAAAATATTTTAAAAGCTGAATGATCATCTACTTGAAAATAAAAATCCAAACCAGCATTGACAAGTTTACCCACCTCCAATGGACAAAATCATTTAGGACTGATGGCAGTCAACACAAAGCTCTATATACTGTATATCTACAGTATATTCAACATGTTCAAAACTGAGTGTGGCTCAACTAGAAACATGACATTCCAGTCTGAAATAAAAAGACGAAATATAACTGCCATATCCGTCTGCTCCGTCAACTGCTTGTATTTGAGTCTGAATGTCTCAAAAGGAATGATTTTAATTTTATATGTACAAATTGGATTTTATCCTTACAACTATTGCCCTCTTGCAGTCTGACCTCAGAGTAGGAGTGGGTATTGTGGCCAAAGCATAATATCATGCATCTTATTTATTCACTATTTCAGTCTTAATTTCATAATTCTCTACTAGTGCTAGGCTGGAAATAGCCTAAGAATTTCTCTATTTACAACACTGTGTTACAGCATGTCACCTTAGGAAGAGCTATGAGAACTAATATCTGATAGGCATAGCCATACAGTTGAATCCATCACTCTGTTGGTTTGTTTACATAGTGTGGATCTGTTAGTCAATAAGGTTATATGAAGGTTGACAATAGAAGACATTCAAAGCAGACTGTGGACGCCATAGGTCATGATCTCTGTCTGTAACCACCCGACCCTAACTCAGACCAACTGAAAATGTATTCAGCTTGACTATCTGATATAATGCTGTGTGGACTTCAGAGCACTCACGTTGTTTCCACCAACAGAATACTTAACAGTAACCCCAAAGGCTACTCCAATCTGATTGGTGTAGGGTTAATGGCATGCTGCAATACACAATACTTCAAAATATTCAATACAAAAGAACATTGCTCACAGCAATCAATTTGCTTCTGCACCAATTGGCCGAGGCTTATTTGACTAGAGCTGTGCCTTTCCACCATAAGAGTGTGCAACACAGGCAACACAACCATGACTTACATCCAACAATATCACAACGCCTCAGTCTCCAATATTAAATAAATGCTCAGGCCGCTTTAGTTCAAGTGGGTTAAGGCTCATCCTTTGACTCATGATGTCTTATGATGCAGGCATTACTATTGTATACAGGCTCCATATGTATGCATTCTAGGTGGTAGTGCTGTTGGTGTCACATGCATCACAAATTGCACAAGGAGGTCAGGGAGGCCTGGGTTGCCTGGCAACACAGGGACAATGATTATACATAACAGGAGGTAGTTGGGAGCTGGTGGCATGTGTGCTTTCATCCCCGTGTGTAAATGGTGGAAAATAGAAGAGCTGGTGTTTGCTGGTTAGAGAGCAGGTAGAGCATTGGAAAGGTCTGCAGCTGCACAGGACAAACCAAACACTGTGTTTAATGTGTGAGCAATCAAATGGAATATTATCAGGGAATAAAAGGGACGACCAGATGTCTTTCTATCCTTGACAGGAAGATAAAGAAACCACTCATTTTCTGTCATCCAGTTTGCCTTTTTATAATGAAAGCACTTTCATCTCATGTCAAGGTCACTTTGATAAAAACACACTGCATCAAGTCCTTTCACACATTTCATTTACACCTATCTATATGTGCCATATTAAAGAATAAAAGTCTACAGCCGAGTATCAGCTCTGTAACACTGTTTTTACGCTTAAGCGGCTAAGATCTTAGCATTGTCATTCACAATGAGCTCTGTCTAGCATGACAGCCATGTTAAAATAAAAGTGTGGCTTGTTAGTGCTAAGCACAAGTACAGCTGAGACTGATGGGTATGTTCAGTAAATTTATTTGGTCATTAACCAACACAGTGAAATACAGGAGAAATTCTGTTGTGATGATGGTGCTGTGGCGGTGGAGTAAAACACAGGGGATCGCCAAACCTCAAGATGGTACAAGGGAAAACATCTGACATATTTCAATCTGGAATAAAGTGTTGGGACGACTGACTGACACCAGCATCCTAGCAACCATGCCACCAGCTTAGCTAAAACACTATTTTAGACATAAGGGTTGTTAGCACTGTTTGGAACCATCTTATCGTCTGAGTGGGATCTCGGATGGTTTCATAGGAAAGCTCAAGGAAGCAGCTAGAGGTCAGGTGGGCAACTAGACGTGTATTTGCCAACCAGTCTTTATCCTTGAAGTGTTTCCTCTTGTACAGTTTGAAAACACAATAAAGCAAAAGTCTCACCATTGTGTTGTTTGTCAAAGTTTTTTTTTGAGTGTACAGGGGTCTCATTGCTGTTTGGGCCAAAGACATACTCCAGTGGTTCACACCAACCATCAAGTACCACTAAGTGTATCCAGTGATGAACAGTATTTATCAAATGTAAGAGAGAAAATACCTCAAGAAAGCAGACTAACTGGTTGTTCTGATAAATATATGCCACTTCCCTGACATCCCTGACCTTTGCTAAACTATCTCCTGCACAGAGAATAAGCCCGCTACTGTGGTAGCTTGGAAATAATTTAGAGGATATTACAATGACATATTTTGGAAAGCAAATTTATGTTCTCACACCATAAGAAATAAAAAGGCATTTTCAGTTTTCTAAGACAGTGAATAAATAATGTAAGATTTTTTAAACCAAGATAAGCAAAAAATGATCCATGAACAATTCCTGACCATGATCCGTGTTCATGAAAAAAAAAAGGCTAACTTGCATTTTAACCAATCACATGGGCATGCACTCTGCATGCTTAATCACAGGCACAACTGATTTACGATCATAATTGTAAATTGAGCACAGGTCTGCTTGTATCTCAGCTACTAAAAAAGCCAATAATTTGAGTAATCATTAAACGTTCAGCTGGACCTTGGCCTGCTCAGTGAAAAAACTAAAACACTGTGAGGCTGCGTTGTGACTTAAGAACAGACTGTCACAATGAAGACTGATAATCCTGAATAAAAGATAAACAGTGTTAGAATGTTGTGACAATTGTTAACACAACACCCCTGAAGAGATAATACTGAAGTAGGTTGGAGGTTGAAGTGTGTGTGTGTGTGTGTGTGTGTGTGTCTGCAATCATCAGGCTGCAGAAGATGTGACTGCTCGTAGCAGATAACAGGAAGGTCAGTTTGGACGCCACCAGATAATCGCAGAAAATTCACTTGAAAATCAGATTCACACCAAGTGAGGTGGAAATGTGTACTATTATTTCTTTTATGACTTTTACTCACATCCATCTTAATGTAACAGGACCAGACACCCTGATCTAGATTCTTCATAGACTAAGTCTTGTTCCAAGAATGGAAAAAAATTTGGTAAAAAAATGATGTCAGTTGACCACAGTACAGGATTCTCTGACACATTATATACTCTGTCAAACTTTACCTGGACACCTCCCTATGTTAGTCAGGGCGACGAGATTTTACTGAAGCCAGTTCGGCCTGGGAAAAGCTTTGAACTAAGCGCATATTTGCTCAACGTTTGAAGGGTGATCATGCCTGCACGAGAAAGGCGCCGAACTCTGAGGGGCCAGAGGAGAGAGATCAAAGGCGGGAGGTCTGAGGTGCTGCCGCAGGACTGCGATGGTCAACCTCACAAATAACAATGAATCAGCGACATCAGCTTTCAATCTATTTATGTTAGTCAATACATTAACAAGCAGGCACCAAATTGCCCCTATGCATTCTCCATAAAATTCAGTACATTGATGCTGTGGCCCTGAAATTCCACACTGCCATAACGCAATGTTGGTCACTGATTTTACAACATTATCTGCAATAAAACCAGGAATGAGAGAGTTTGATAGTGTGCTATAAACATGAATATTCAGATAACTACTGGTGCTCATCATGAAACAGCAAGTCAAAACAGTGCTAAATTAGGCTGAATCATAAAAGGTAGAAGTAGTAAAATGAAGAGCCGGCTCAGTCAAATGATCTGGCTCCCTAAAAAGAACCAAAATTCCCATCACTGGACTACAGCAACACGTCTGGCAGGATTAAGAACAAACAAGTTGCTTCAAAATAAAAAAAGGTAAATATTATCTGTTTAACGGCCGTAAAACGTCTAGTGTCAACACCTGCCTAGGGCTAAGTCCCGATGAAATGTGTGCAGAACTGAATAAATTAATGATTCAAGAACACATTCTAATGTTTGAAGTGAGCGCGGACAGGCGTGTTTCTTACTTGGCTAATTAGTGTCCACTCGTCCCGTCATGTCATTCATTTTAGCTGTAGCCTGAGCTAAGCAAACCGGCTCGTCTACTATCTTGTTTCCTATGTGGTAAACGGTTTGTTTCGTTACACACAGACGTGTATAGTTATTTACTATCACAGCCGTGAGACGTGAGCAGCATACACACATATCTCTCGGAATTACACTATGTTCCCAAGTTGTGCTCACGCTCACGTTCGCTCACGTTACCCAATCAACCTAACTTTCCTGTGCTACCGCGTGCACCAACGTGACGTCCTCACTGACGGAGACCCGCAACAAACGCATTTTTACCAGTTTTCATAAGAATTAAAAGGGACTCACCGTTCACCACTGTCCAATGACAAAACACTAAAACCAACACGGAACATTACCACACCACTACATCTGTTCGTGCAGGCAATGAATGACACAGAGACAAACCGACCGCCCACTACCCTTGACACTACGCTGCCTACCTGCCGCGTTCACGTGCTCCTCGTAAACTAGACCGTAACGGCAGAAAAAAAACAAAAAACGTTTTTTTATGCCTTGTGTAAAGAATATATACTGTATCTGCACCTGAGTTGGGTTTAAACAGGAGCCAGCTTACATAGTCGCTGTATGTTAGTATTGGTGGTTTTGTTCAAACGCTTATTATCGTTATTATTGATATTATGAGAGACAGAAAAGAATGCATTCAGATCAAACATGCAAATATACGCTAGGCTTTGCAGTTGTTGTCGTTACATAGGATTTGAAATGACCTGACACTTGCTTCAGCCCTCATTCGTCACATTTTTCAAACCCTCACCATTTCGACCTTTCCGACGGTACTGAAGGCAACACGACACGTGCTTTTGTGGTCTGAAATACACCTAATTTGTATTTCATTGGTTTATGAGCACACAGATAAAAATCTGGCAAACGCGTGTTTAAAGAAATGGCTAAAGCAACGCTAGCGCTAGGTGTGTGTGTTGTGAAACATCGACATGTTTATCGTGACGCCAGCCTGTAACCGAGGCCGCTGCGCTTGAGGTTGGTAATTAATTGCCATGGCAATGGCTGCTGGTTGACGCTGCACATCATCCTGCCTGTTTCTTACCTGTTCTTCTCAACGTCGAACACAGACGTGGGGACATCTGGACATGACCGTCCTCCGCTGCACCCATGTCTCTGAACGACACACACTCACACCGCGTCGAGGGAGCACATCAGTGACATTCACGGAGCGTTCACGACGCCGTCCTCCGATTCTCCCCAAGTGCGCATTGGTGGAAGCGCAGCTGCATAGGTTACCACATCAACCCTCCACCACCCTCCTCCGGGCTGGTGACTCATGTGTCTCATTGGATTAATACTGACACCAGTGTAGCACCACAGGGGGGGGGGGGATGAGACTGGGAAAAACACTTTACTGACTGATTTAATCCCTTAACTTTAAATGATGAGATTAATAAAACGAGTCCTTGGGTTCTCCTGTACAGCCATTTTGAAGGCATATAACTATAATCTAAGGATGCTTTACCACTGACAAAAGTCTCTGTATACTTCAAAGTCCTGGGTGACGCTGGTAGATCTGTAAATTTAAACTATTCAGCTACTCAATGCCTCACCTTCTCTTTCCAAGCATGACGGAGTATGTGAAACTTGACGGTGGATGTGAAAGGTGATAAATGTAAAAGGCCAAGCAGCAGTTTGTTTGTTCTGGGCCACTGCAGTGGGTGAAGACCCGTGAAGGAAATACACTAATGAAAATATGGTTCAAAATATTGTATTTAATTTCTGCCATATTCTGTAAATAGAGCAGCCTAAACGTGACACACTGGAACATTAAGCGTACCTCTGTTAATTAAATGTAATGTAGATGCTATGACAAGACCTCCTATAATCTTTGAAATCAGCAGACAAGCTCTCATTTTGTTTCAAACATTAACTCATTTTTTTATTGTAAAAAAGTATATCAACATTGAATCATAAATGAATGTATGCATCTGTGTTAAATAGATTATTCAGACTTTACACCTTTTCACACCGACGACTATGCATGCAGTAGAAGTGTTTGCCATTGGTCGGCTGGTGGCTCCTGCACGCAGGAAAGCCTGGTCGCATTCAATTACTACCCTTGCATACGCAGCAAGTACTGATCGACTCCTCAGACAGCTTGAGGAGTAAGGTGAGGAAAACAAGCACCTTTAACAGACAATATTTTACATTTCATGAGATTTCAAATATGGTTACATTTTCAAAGAGCACAACTGCTTCCGTCAGTCCGTGGTTAGGGGCACTGCATGATCTCACATCCAAACATGAGTCCAAATGAAAAAGCAACATGGATAAGGCAATAGACTCCACAGGCCCTACTGACGTTTCCCAGTGTGCTGTGAGTGTAACCAGAGAAAGGCTGCGACTGGGTAAAACCCATGAGTGTCCCATCCTCCATGCGTTCCTCCTCAGTTCAGCTGTCTGATGATAGAGTTAATGTCTGTCCCGCGGAATCCAGGTTTTCCCAGGTCCTTCAGGAGCCCAGCCTTGTCCCTGGCAGCGTGACGAGCCACTGACAGCTTGAACGGCAGGAGGAAATTGTTGGCGGCTCGGAAGCCCTTACCAACAGAGAAGATCTCGTGAATCAGGTCCTCCAAACAGATGATGCCGTGTTTACCTGACAAACAAGGAGGAAGAGGAAGTGAGTGATGGAGGGGAGGTGTAGACAAGACCGGAGGAAGAAGTAGGACTCCTGAATGAATAACTTAGAAACCAAAATGAAGTCTGTTCACAGATCAGTAATTTTATATATTTTTAGACTTTGTAGTTGCAAAATACTTGGAGAGAACTAAGTGTTTTAAACTTGCTGCTGCTCTGATGAACACTTCTGAGTGGTCCCTTGGCAAAGGCAGCTGAGACTCATGGGTCTTATCGATTCTTTAGACCACGACTTCTCATGATACAATTACGATCGATTAGTTACATGATGACTGACTTAGCGGAGCGGAACAACTGTCACAAACATGAGCAGTCACTAACAGGATTGAATGACCAAAGAGAGGAGGGGGAGAGTTCAAACAGATGGTCCATTCCCAGCTGGTTTGTTGATATGAAACAGAACGTCATCCCTCAGCTGGCCTCCCTCCACACAAAGCAACCATTAAAGTTATTATGTTTTTTCACAGTAAATCCCTGCTGGGAGTTTTGTTGTTGTGGCCCAGATCAACTTTCACTGTCCCAGCAGCAGCACACCCGTACCAGAACAAACAATGAACTAGAAGCTGAAAAGATTACAGCGATGTAAACGTCTCAATAAAACTCTATTTACTGTCTCCCTTTTATAGCCACAGGTAGTCTTATAGCCAGCAGCATGTGATCTAATGGCAGAAAAAACAGCAGTAAAGTTTCAGCATTCAGCAGTATTTCAGCAAAATTTAAATCAGTTAAACCGTCAAATGCTCTGTAACAGTGACAGATACCTAATGTTATCGTTCTGTATATATATATACTGTCTGAATGTTTATGAATGAGGTGCAGTTGGACCGAAATGGAGACAGAGAACACATGGTATTTATCAAAATATATAAATATATGAAGGCACATCTTAAAGAAAATGATATGGATCAGTGCTTTAACTTTGCAGTGATGCTATATTGATGCAGAACAACGGATCATTACACTCCTAGCTGCCACCGCTTCAGAATTTTATGAAACATCGCAAAGGCTGTGAGGAGCTAAGCACCAAATAAATGGCAGTGTGAGTAAAGAATTTCCACCTCAGGTGGAGTGACAAACAGTAGAGCATAGTCCAAGAAAAAAAAGAAAGACATGAAACTGTCATAACTGACAGTGTCACTGTAAGAACAAACTGTGCACCAGCTGCACTATTAATGAAATCTGCATTCCTGAGTTTGACAGCAGAACAATGGCAGCATCAGATTTCACTATAATTGATTTTCTGATGTACACCTGGTCTTCATTTGTCGAAAAGACCAAAATGAAGCCCAAAGAGTCAGTCAGTTCTAAACTGACAAAGCTTCAAGTGCATAGAACAACTCTTCATATATTCTCTACAAATTATTCTTTTGTCAAAAGTGATGGACAGTAACAACTATTAATCTTTACACAATTCTATGGCAATGGCACAATCTATTTTAATTATTCTGACTACAGCACTTAAGTGTGTTGGAGGTGCGTGCTGCTGACTGTGGGAGAGACCTACCCATGTGTTGCTCTATGAAAGTGTTGTCTGTGAGAGGAACCCTCTTCCTGCCTATCCTGGTCTGTCCTCTCTTCAGAATGAGCTCACGAACGGACTTCAAGTTGGGGAATCTGTTTGGAACATTACCATGTGTTTATGACATGAAATGAACAAACACAAAACATAACAAATGTAACCCAAGCTTCAATTTTCAAGCACAAAAGTCATTATTACTAACCCCCAGGCCACATATGGCTCCACCACCTTCATCATGGCCATGGAGGTCTTGTTGATTTTAATGAAGGCCCCGCTGAAGATCATCCTCAGCCTCAGCATCTGGATTACTTTCATCACTTTGGGACTGACACCTTTAATCCTAAAAGGAGAAGGTCATTCATGTTTAGCAAAGTGGAAATGTATTTGATGGCGAATATGACTTGTATGTTCCCTGAATGTTATACCTATAGACTGTACTCATCACCACCTGTGATTGAGACGTAGAGAATTTCTCTATTTTCACTGGGAAACCAAACATGCTCTCTCCTATGAGAGTATTCTGAGTGAAACAAATGAGGACTCACTCCTCTACACTGTTAGGCCCAATTCAGACCAAATCTGGATTAGTTTTCCTATTCATTTGAGTGGAGGTAATGCATTTTCGCCATGTCAAGATGGGCTTCGGGTTGTGGAAAACAAATGCAGCGATGTAGAAATTGACCCAGATTCAACTTTTGGAGAAATACAACCCAACATCCCACTGCGGTGGCCAATCAGACCGATCAAACTGAGTTCCAAGCTCCACAGTCAGCCTGAAATGCGACTGAAAACGAGTGTACTCCAGGCAGAGTTCATAGACGTTTATTTCGTGTACCCAGCTTCTCTGCCTGCGTTTGGCTTGTAGTATGCTACAAAATAGTGACACAAATAAGTTTCCTTTGGTTTGTGTCCAATGGTCTGAGAGAGAGGAAGAGGGTGAGCAATAGTGGAGATTTACTGCCTCTGTGAGATTTAAAAAAAAAATTATTAACTGGCAGTTACGTTCAACACAAATAAACACAACCCCAGCACATCATCACATGACACTGTAGCTCCTTTTTTTTTGTCTGAATACAGCCTGAGTAAACAAAAGGATCACAGAGCTTTGGGATCATTTTACCTTCTGTGTACTCATTCCTACCTGTACTAACTGGATAGTTTCTACATACGATTAACCAACTCTGAATCCATTCTTTCTTCAACAACACAAAAAAACCTTAATGTTATTGGTGTTCCACTGATATCCACTATACTGATGAAGCCAAAATACACAACAAATTTTAGATTTCTGTACATTTCTGTGTAATATACCCATTTATGTGACCATGACTACTTGAGGAGGGCTTTTATTTAAAAGACCCATTCGCATGAGTCTAAATACTTATACTACTTACTACTACTAATACTACTTACTCTCTGATGCGGACGGCGAAGGCTAGCTTGTTCTTAACAGGAGGCAGGGGAGGAGGAGGCCTGTGCTCGGCTCTCCGGATGCGAGTTTCATCCCGATGCTTCTTGTGAGCGTCTTTTAAGAAGTCTTCCAAACGCTTGAACTTTATTGGTTTACCTTTAGATACCTGGATTAATGTACAAACACACAGTTACCCAGCAGTACATGAAAACTAGCAGTCTGTACACTGTTTGGAGACAGTTAAACCTGGCCCGACACTCATCACAGCACAGCTTTAATATTAAATATAACTCACCTTTCTCTTCTCAAGCAGTGCGAGCTTGGCTTGTGTGGCTTTAATGGCCTGATATGCCTTCCTCTTCTTCAGGAGGTACTCAGGAACTAACTTGATCACTTTTTTGGATCTGACAACAGGAAAACAAACAGAGAGGAACATTTTAGAGAAACACATGCCGCAATGAGACAAAGATAACTCTTTAATTCTACTGTAAACACTTAAAGGCAAGTTAGATAATAAGCTGTCATCTCTGTCCAGCTGCATGCAGCTTCAGCGTTACAGTTCAATAATGGTAAGTCAGCAGTGTGTGAAACTGTCAGGTATATAAGTCCCATTTCAATAACACAGAAATAGATCCCAACATTGACAACACATTACGCCTGATGTGCTGTAGGGGTCTCTCGGCCCATGTGAAAATAAACTCCCTCCATGCTAACTATCTGACCAATCTACCCTCTAAATACACGTCTAAACTGAATAAATGACGTTTCTACTTCTCGAAAACAGTCGAAACAACACAACTGCACGTACATAAAGAACGGATGAACGTTGATACAGTTCATAACAATATACTTACTCGGCTTCGGCCATGGTGGCTGAGATTGGAAAACTCAACTGTCGCACGATGATGACGTCACAGCGCCTCGTTTTTTGTTTTTTTTTCCGGACAGTACTACCGGCGCGCGCTGCCCCCCAGCGGTGAACAACAGATGCTGCTGCCCCTCTGTAGTGTGTCTAAGTATTTAGATCATGGATGAATAAAGAGAATAAACGTGAACAGGGTAAAAATGATTTATTTTTTTTATGAATATCACTGTGAAAATCCTGCTGATTCATTTTTGTTTTGCTTCCTGAACTTGCTTGTTTTTATTGAATGACCATACTGAGCTCATATTATCATTGTAGGCTGCTGAGTAACAGATAGATAGATAGATGTGTTTGTTACACACAGGAGGGAAAACACACTGCCACCAAAATGTCAATACAGTTTTTTTCTGATGGCTTAAACACTTACATGGATTCTTATAGCACAATTTCTAAAACTATTAATATTTATCACAAAACCCTTCACCGAGTTTGCAAAACTGAAAGCACAAACATTGCTTTGCACTTAGTTTGCAATTTCGTAACACACACTTTGTATATGTGTAAATACAATTCACTGCACAGGACTCCTTTTGCAAAACTGTAAACACAGCTCCAATGCTTTACACTCAATTTCCAGATGATCTACACACTCCTATCAAAACTATACATATACATATATATTTACACAATTCTGCCAACTGTCAGGCCACACTTTCACATGTGAAAACTATTACAGTTTTTTCTGATAGCTAAGACGCAATTTTTGAAACTTTTGGCTTTTTTTGCAAAACTCTACACACAAATCGCAAAACCTTTCACCCAAATAGCAAAACACAGTAGATCACTTGCAAAAGCATGTTTTTGTACTGTTGCATAAGCACTTTTTGCTAAACTGTTCACACTCTTTTAAAAATAGTTATTTTTGTATCCGACGGTGCACACAACTCATAATATCAGTAAGCACACAAAGCAGCCACTGCACACTGACAGTAACAATGAAAAACTCATTTGGCTTTTGCTTATCCTGTGTGCAGGGCATATCGGTTTTCAGTACCTTTTACAGTAACACACAGGGGTCAAAGTGAATGGATATTTATTTACACACATCCAAATACCTAAACACACGTAATTGTGTGTTTTTCAGGTCAAGGCACAAAAAAAAACAAAAACATACAGTTTTTTCTGATAGCTAAGACGCAATTTTTGAAACTTTTGCCTTTTTTTGCAAAACTCTACACACAAATCGCAAAACCTTTCACCCCAAATAGCAAAACACAGTAGATCACTTGCAAAAGCATGTTTTTGTACTGTTGCATAAGCACTTTTTGCTAAACTGTTCACACTCTTTTAAAAATAGTTATTTTTGTATCCGACGGTGCACACAACTCATAATATCAGTAAGCACACAAAGCAGCCACTGCACACTGACAGTAACAATGAAAAACTAATTTGGCTTTTGCTTATCCTGTGTGCAGGGCATATCGGTTTTCAGTACCTTTTACAGTAACACACAGGGGTCAAAGTGAATGGATATTTATTTACACACATCTAAATACGGAAACATAAAGTGTGTTTTTCAGGTCAAGGCACAAAAAAAAAAAAAAAAAACATAAAATGACAATCATTGAGGGAAAAAAATCAGTCTTGTCTTCTTACTGGGTCTGGCCACAAAATCTCGTCCACATCATATGCAATGTCTTCCATTGCTAGGCACCGGGGAAAATATCTCCTGGAGTGTCGTTTCCAGGCCTGACATGACACCTGGTCAATGTCTCTGCATGCCTCCTCCATTGCCTGTAGAAGGGCTATGCGCTGATGGGGGTGACGGTCATAAACCTTCCAGCGCCAAGCAGAGAAAAACTCTTCAATGGGATTTAGGAATGGAGAGTAAGGGGGGAGGTAGACCACAATGAATTCCGGGTGATCGGTAAACCAGTTGCGGACCAGAACAGCGCGGTGGAAACTCATTGTCCCATATGATGACATATCTGGTCGGCTCTGGTCTCTGAACGAGAGTGAATATGTCATGCAGGGTGTCCAGGAATGTAAGAATGTGTTCAGTGTTGTATGGGCCCAGAGTTGCATGATGGTGAACAACACCATTTTGAGACTGATGGCTGCATACATGGTAATGTTTCCACCACGCTGTCCTGGGACATTGATTATGGCACGGTGTCCAATAATGTTCCTTCCCCGTCTTCTGGTTTTGCTGAGGTTAAAGCCTGCCTCATTCACAAAGACCAGCTCATGACCCATGGCATCTGCCTCTAGGGCCATCACTCTCTGGAAAAGACAAAACAAATGCAGCACAGCAGGCCCATGCACAGCACACAGTATGCACTTCCAGATTGAGTACCAATGATACAGTAAGCTTACCTGCACAAATTCATATCACTGTTGTTTCACACGTTCACTGTTTCTTTGAAATGGGACCTTATAGACCTGCTTCATCCTTATTCGGTTTCGTGCCAGTATGCTTGATAAGGCATAGATGCTCACATTATTTATGTGTTTGAATGTTGTGTCATCCTCTATTATGTGCTACTGTATTTCTTGTAGCCTTATGGAGTTGTTTGCCAGCACCATATTCACTATGTGGGTCTCTTGTTCAGCCGTGAATAGTCTTCTTCTGCCCCAAGCAGCAGGTTGTCTAACAATTCTGTAAAGTAGCAATTTCAGTATTTTTACAGTAAATGTATAGTATTGTTTCTCAAAAGAATATGACACTATTACAGTATAATGTAAAACTTAGTGTGAAGAAGATACTGTACTAACCGATTCTCATTTCGAAATGTTCTTATGATGCCTGCTACAGTGTAGCGGCTCAGGTTGGGTTGAACCCGTTGGCCAGCTTCCCTTAGGCTCATGCCATGGTTGATTACATGGTCCACTATTGTAGCTCTGATGACATCAGTGATTCTATTTCTTACTCGTACTCCTTCCCGTTCCTCTTCCCTTCCTCGTTCTCCTTGTGCTTCTGCACCTCCTCGTCCTCTTCCTCTAAGTGCACCTCGTTGTCCTCTTCCTCTAAGTGCTCCTCCTTGTCTTCGCTGTCCTCCTCTCCCTCTTGCTTCTGCACCTCCTCCTCCTCTTCCTCCGAATTCATTTCCTTGTCCACGTCCTCGTCCTCCTGCTTCTTCACCTCCAAGTCCTCTTCCTCGCCCTCCTCTTACTCTCACTCCGCTTACTCTTCTGTCTCCTTCCATTGTTCTCCACACAAAAAGCTTACCTGTGGCTTATTTATAGTGCTCAGGCTGATTGCAAAGTGAAGTAATTATAAATACAGTTTTTTCTGATGGCTTAAACACTTACATGGATTCTTATAGCACAATTTCTAAAACTATTAATATTTATCACAAAACCCTTCACCGAGTTTGCAAAACTGAAAGCACAAACATTGCTTTGCACTTAGTTTGCAATTTCGTAACACACACTTTGTATATGTGTAAATACAATTCACTGCACAGGACTCGTTTTGCAAAACTGTAAACACAGCTCCACTGCTTTACACTCAATTTCCAGATGATCTACACACTCCTATCAAAACTATACATATTTATGGCTATTTTTTACACAATTCTGCCAACTGTCAGGCCACACTTTCACATGTGAAAACTATTATTTATAATTACTTCACTTTGCAATCAGCCTGAGCACTATAAACAGGAGATATTTTCCCCAGTGCCTAGCAATGGAAGACATTGCATATGATGTGGACGAGATTTTGTGGCCAGACCCAGTAAGAAGACAAGACTGATTTTTTTCCCTGAATGATTGTCATTTTATGTTTTTTGTTTTTTTTTGTGCCTTGACCTGAAAAACACACGTTTACGTGTGTTTCCGTATTTGGATGTGTGTAAATAAATATCCATTCACTTTGACCCCTGTGTGTTACTGTAAAAGGTACTGAAAACCGATATGCCCTGCACACAGGATAAGCAAAAGCCAAATGAGTTTTCATTGTTACTGTCAGTGTGCAGTGGCTGCTTTGTGTGCTTACTGATATTATGAGTTGTGTGCACCGTCGGATACAAAAATAACTATTTTTAAAAGAGTGTGAAGAGTTTAGCAAAAAGTGCTTATGCAACAGTACAAAAACATGCTTTTGCAAGTGATCTACTGTGTTTTGCTATTTGGGTGAAAGGTTTTGCGATTTGTGTGTAGAGTTTTGCAAAAAAAAGCCAAAAGTTTCAAAAATTGCATCTTAGCTATCAGACAATTGTTTAAAAAGTAGATGTGCAGTTAGAAAAAATATTCATGCAGTACAATAAATACAGTGAGGAACTTTGTTCAGCCATTGGGTTTCAGTGTTTTAGCAATTGAGAAAAAGTGCGTGTAAGAGCTGATTCCAAATGGAGGCGCTCAGAGTTTGCTTGAGCGGTTCCCAGTTGTCCTGGGATGTGTCATAGGAGGGGGTGATTAGGGTTTGGGCCCTGAGGTTCAGCCTCCAGCTCGAAAGGAGAATTGGGCTCCGCCCCCTACTTCAGAGACTGAGGTATTTTTGGCCTTAGCCTTTTGGTGAATTTGGCAAACATGCAGACAGAAGTGTCGGGCAGCAAATGCAAAATGTTGATATCAACAAGAGCCAGGGGTGACGTCTTTCTCGTCATCCTCCTCACTTGTGCTGCTGGTTGTGCCTGCTATGGAATGGCACCAGCTAGCCGCACCACGTTGATGGCAGTCACCCTGGCAGCAGGGGGTCAAAAGGTAGGCAGCGACAGTGCTTCAGTGTGCTTGCTCAGGCAGCACATCTGATAAATTGGATTCGATACAGAGAAGATTAGCATGGCCCCTGCAAAAGGATGACACGCAAATTCGTGAAGCGTATCCACTTTTTGACTTTCCCACATTGCCCCGAGCCCTTCTGGGCCAACCAAGGGGGATCTGTGTCCTGTATAAGCGGTTAAAGCACAATGTGGAGGGCCATACAATTTGTTTATGACAATTGTTTAAAAAGTAGATGTGCAGTTAGAAAAAATATTCATGCAGTACAATACATACAGTGATGAACTTTGTTCAGCCATTGGGTTTTAGTGTTTTAGCAATTGAGAAAAAGTGCGTGTAAGAGCTGATTCCAAATGGAGGCGCTCAGAGTTTGCTTGAGCGGTTCCCAGTTGTCCTGGGATGTGTCATAGGAGGGGGTGATTAGGGTTTGGGCCCTGAGGTTCAGCCTCCAGCCCGAAAGGAGAATTGGGCTCCGCCCCCTACTTCAGAGACCGAGGTATTTTTGGCCTTAGCCTTTTGGTGAATTTGGCAACCATGCAGACAGAAGTGTCGGGCAGCAAATAGCAGCAAATGCAAAATGTTGATATCAACAAGAGCCAGGGGTGAAGTCTTTATCGTCATCCTCCTCACTTGTGCTGCTGGTTGTGCCTGCTATGGAATGGCACCCGCTAGCCGCACCACGTTGATGGCAGTCACCCTGGCAGCAGGGGGTCAAAAGGTAGGCAGCGACAGTGCTTCAGTGTGCTTGCTCAGGCAGCACATCTGATAAATTGGATTCGATACAGAGAAGATTAGCATGGCCCCTGCAAAAGGATGACACGCAAATTCGTGAAGCGTATCCACTTTTTGACTTTCCCACATTGCCCCGAGCCCTTCTGGGCCAACCAAGGGGGATCTGTGTCCTGTATAAGCGGTTAAAGCACAATGTGGAGGGCCATACAATTTGTTTATGACAATTGTTTAAAAAGTAGATGTGCAGTTAGAAAAAATATTCATGCAGTACAATACATACAGTGATGAACTTTGTTCAGCCATTGGGTTTTAGTGTTTTAGCAATTGAGAAAAAGTGCGTGTAAGAGCTGATTCCAAATGGAGGCGCTCAGAGTTTGCTTGAGCGGTTCCCAGTTGTCCTGGGATGTGTCATAGGAGGGGGTGATTAGGGTTTGGGCCCTGAGGTTCAGCCTCCAGCCCGAAAGGAGAATTGGGCTCCGCCCCCTACTTCAGAGACCGAGGTATTTTTGGCCTTAGCCTTTTGGTGAATTTGGCAACCATGCAGACAGAAGTGTCGGGCAGCAAATAGCAGCAAATGCAAAATGTTGATATCAACAAGAGCCAGGGGTGAAGTCTTTATCGTCATCCTCCTCACTTGTGCTGCTGGTTGTGCCTGCTATGGAATGGCACCCGCTAGCCGCACCACGTTGATGGCAGTCACCCTGGCAGCAGGGGGTCAAAAGGTAGGCAGCGACAGTGCTTCAGTGTGCTTGCTCAGGCAGCACATCTGATAAATTGGATTCGATACAGAGAAGATTAGCATGGCCCCTGCAAAAGGATGACACGCAAATTCGTGAAGCGTATCCACTTTTTGACATTGCCCCGAGCCCTTCTGGGCCAACCAAGGGGGATCTGTGTCCTGTATAAGCGGTTAAAGCACAATGTGGAGGACCATACAATTTGTTTATGACAATTGTTTAAAAAGTAGATGTGCAGTTAGAAAAAATATTCATGCAGTACAATACATACAGTGATGAACTTTGTTCAGCCATTGGGTTTTAGTGTTTTAGCAATTGAGAAAAAGTGCGTGTAAGAGCTGATTCCAAATGGAGGCGCTCAGAGTTTGCTTGAGCGGTTCCCAGTTGTCCTGGGATGTGTCATAGGAGGGGGTGATTAGGGTTTGGGCCCTGAGGTTCAGCCTCCAGCCCGAAAGGAGAATTGGGCTCCGCCCCCTACTTCAGAGACTGAGGTATTTTTGGCCTTAGCCTTTTGGTGAATTTGGCAAACATGCAGACAGAAGTGTCGGGCAGCAAATGCAAAGTGTTGATATCAACAAGAGCCAGGGGTGACGTCTTTCTCGTCATCCTCCTCACTTGTGCTGCTGGTTGTGCCTGCTATGGAATGGCACCAGCTAGCCGCACCACGTTGATGGCAGTCACCCTGGCAGCAGGGGGTCAAAAGGTAGGCAGCGACAGTGCTTCAGTGTGCTTGCTCAGGCAGCACATCTGATAAATTGGATTCGATACAGAGAAGATTAGCATGGCCCCTGCAAAAGGATGACACGCAAATTCGTGAAGCGTATCCACTTTTTGACTTTCCCACATTGCCCCGAGCCCTTCTGGGCCAACCAAGGGGGATCTGTGTCCTGTATAAGCGGTTAAAGCACAATGTGGAGGGCCATACAATTTGTTTATGACAATTGTTTAAAAAGTAGATGTGCAGTTAGAAAAAATATTCATGCAGTACAATACATACAGTGATGAACTTTGTTCAGCCATTGGGTTTTAGTGTTTTAGCAATTGAGAAAAAGTGCGTGTAAGAGCTGATTCCAAATGGAGGCGCTCAGAGTTTGCTTGAGCGGTTCCCAGTTGTCCTGGGATGTGTCATAGGAAGGGGTGATTAGGGTTTGGGCCCTGAGGTTCAGCCTCCAGCCCGAAAGGAGAATTGGGCTCCGCCCCCTACTTCAGAGACTGAGGTATTTTTGGCCTTAGCCTTTTGGTGAATTTGGCAAACATGCAGACAGAAGTGTCGGGCAGCAAATGCAAAGTGTTGATATCAACAAGAGCCAGGGGTGACGTCTTTCTCGTCATCCTCCTCACTTGTGCTGCTGGTTGTGCCTGCTATGGAATGGCACCAGCTAGCCGCACCACGTTGATGGCAGTCACCCTGGCAGCAGGGGGGTCAAAAGGTAGGCAGCGACAGTGCTTCAGTGTGCTTGCTCAGGCAGCACATCTGATAAATTGAATTCGATACAGAGAAGATTAGCATGGCCCCTGCAAAAGGATGACACGCAAATTCGTGAAGCGTATCCACTTTTTGACTTTCCCACATTGCCCCGAGCCCTTCTGGGCCAACCAAGGGGGATCTGTGTCCTGTATAAGCGGTTAAAGCACAATGTGGAGGGCCATACAATTTGTTTATGACAATTGTTTAAAAAGTAGATGTGCAGTTAGAAAAAATATTCATGCAGTACAATACATACAGTGATGAACTTTGTTCAGCCATTGGGTTTTAGTGTTTTAGCAATTGAGAAAAAGTGCGTGTAAGAGCTGATTCCAAATGGAGGCGCTCAGAGTTTGCTTGAGCGGTTCCCAGTTGTCCTGGGATGTGTCATAGGAAGGGGTGATTAGGGTTTGGGCCCTGAGGTTCAGCCTCCAGCCCGAAAGGAGAATTGGGCTCCGCCCCCTACTTCAGAGACTGAGGTATTTTTGGCCTTAGCCTTTTGGTGAATTTGGCAAACATGCAGACAGAAGTGTCGGGCAGCAAATGCAAAGTGTTGATATCAACAAGAGCCAGGGGTGACGTCTTTCTCGTCATCCTCCTCACTTGTGCTGCTGGTTGTGCCTGCTATGGAATGGCACCAGCTAGCCGCACCACGTTGATGGCAGTCACCCTGGCAGCAGGGGGTCAAAAGGTAGGCAGCGACAGTGCTTCAGTTGTGCTTGCTCAGGCAGCACATCTGATAAATTGGATTCGATACAGAGAAGATTAGCATGGCCCCTGCAAAAGGATGACACGCAAATTCGTGAAGCGTATCCACTTTTTGACTTTCCCACATTGCCCCGAGCCCTTCTGGGCCAACCAAGGGGGATCTGTGTCCTGTATAAGCGGTTAAAGCACAATGTGGAGGGCCATACAATTTGTTTATGACAATTGTTTAAAAAGTAGATGTGCAGTTAGAAAAAATATTCATGCAGTACAATACATACAGTGATGAACTTTGTTCAGCCATTGGGTTTTAGTGTTTTAGCAATTGAGAAAAAGTGCGTGTAAGAGCTGATTCCAAATGGAGGCGCTCAGAGTTTGCTTGAGCGGTTCCCAGTTGTCCTGGGATGTGTCATAGGAAGGGGTGATTAGGGTTTGGGCCCTGAGGTTCAGCCTCCAGCCCGAAAGGAGAATTGGGCTCCGCCCCCTACTTCAGAGACTGAGGTATTTTGGCCTTAGCCTTTTGGTGAATTTGGCAAACATGCAGACAGAAGTGTCGGGCAGCAAATGCAAAGTGTTGATATCAACAAGAGCCAGGGGGTGACGTCTTTCTCGTCATCCTCCTCACTTGTGCTGCTGGTTGTGCCTGCTATGGAATGGCACCAGCTAGCCGCACCACGTTGATGGCAGTCACCCTGGCAGCAGGGGGTCAAAAGGTAGGCAGCGACAGTGCTTCAGTGTGCTTGCTCAGGCAGCACATCTGATAAATTGGATTCGATACAGAGAAGATTAGCATGGCCCCTGCAAAAGGATGACACGCAAATTCGTGAAGCGTATCCACTTTTTGACTTTCCCACATTGCCCCGAGCCCTTCTGGGCCAACCAAGGGGGATCTGTGTCCTGTATAAGCGGTTAAAGCACAATGTGGAGGGCCATACAATTTGTTTATGACAATTGTTTAAAAAGTAGATGTGCAGTTAGAAAAAATATTCATGCAGTACAATACATACAGTGATGAACTTTGTTCAGCCATTGGGTTTTAGTGTTTTAGCAATTGAGAAAAAGTGCGTGTAAGAGCTGATTCCAAATGGAGGCGCTCAGAGTTTGCTTGAGCGGTTCCCAGTTGTCCTGGGATGTGTCATAGGAAGGGGTGATTAGGGTTTGGGCCCTGAGGTTCAGCCTCCAGCCCGAAAGGAGAATTGGGCTCCGCCCCCTACTTCAGAGACTGAGGTATTTTTGGCCTTAGCCTTTTGGTGAATTTGGCAAACATGCAGACAGAAGTGTCGGGCAGCAAATGCAAAGTGTTGATATCAACAAGAGCCAGGGGTGACGTCTTTCTCGTCATCCTCCTCACTTGTGCTGCTGGTTGTGCCTGCTATGGAATGGCACCAGCTAGCCGCACCACGTTGATGGCAGTCACCCTGGCAGCAGGGGGTCAAAAGGTAGGCAGCGACAGTGCTTCAGTGTGCTTGCTCAGGCAGCACATCTGATAAATTGGATTCGATACAGAGAAGATTAGCATGGCCCCTGCAAAAGGATGACACGCAAATTCGTGAAGCGTATCCACTTTTTGACTTTCCCACATTGCCCCGAGCCCTTCTGGGCCAACCAAGGGGGATCTGTGTCCTGTATAAGCGGTTTAAAGCACAATGTGGAGGGCCATACAATTTGTTTATGACAATTGTTTAAAAAGTAGATGTGCAGTTAGAAAAAATATTCATGCAGTACAATACATACAGTGATGAACTTTGTTCAGCCATTGGGTTTTAGTGTTTTAGCAATTGAGAAAAAGTGCGTGTAAGAGCTGATTCCAAATGGAGGCGCTCAGAGTTTGCTTGAGCGGTTCCCAGTTGTCCTGGGATGTGTCATAGGAGGGGGTGATTAGGGTTTGGGCCCTGAGGTTCAGCCTCCAGCCCGAAAGGAGAATTGGGCTCCGCCCCCTACTTCAGAGACCGAGGTATTTTTGGCCTTAGCCTTTTGGTGAATTTGGCAAACATGCAGACAGAAGTGTCGGGCAGCAAATAGCAGCAAATGCAAAATGTTGATATCAACAAGAGCCAGGGGTGAAGTCTTTATCGTCATCCTCCTCACTTGTGCTGCTGGTTGTGCCTGCTATGGAATGGCACCCGCTAGCCGCACCACGTTGATGGCAGTCACCCTGGCAGCAGGGGGTCAAAAGGTAGGCAGCGACAGTGCTTCAGTGTGCTTGCTCAGGCAGCACATCTGATAAATTGGATTCGATACAGAGAAGATTAGCATGGCCCCTGCAAAAGGATGACACGCAAATTCGTGAAGCGTATCCACTTTTTGACTTTCCCACATTGCCCCGAGCCCTTCTGGGCCAACCAAGGGGGATCTGTGTCCTGTATAAGCGGTTAAAGCACAATGTGGAGGGCCATACAATTTGTTTATGACAATTGTTTAAAAAGTAGATGTGCAGTTAGAAAAATATTCATGCAGTACAATACATACAGTGATGAACTTTGTTCAGCCATTGGGTTTTAGTGTTTTAGCAATTGAGAAAAAGTGCGTGTAAGAGCTGATTCCAAATGGAGGCGCTCAGAGTTTGCTTGAGCAGTTCCCAGTTGTCCTGGGATGTGTCATAGGAGGGGGTGATTAGGGTTTGGGCCCTGAGGTTCAGCCTCCAGCCCGAAAGGAGAATTGGGCTCCGCCCCCTACTTCAGAGACTGAGGTATTTTTGGCCTTAGCCTTTTGGTGAATTTGGCAAACATGCAGACAGAAGTGTCGGGCAGCAAATGCAAAGTGCTGATATCAACAAGAGCCAGGGGTGACGTCTTTCTCGTCATCCTCCTCACTTGTGCTGCTGGTTGTGCCTGCTATGGAATGGCACCAGCTAGCCGCACCACGTTGATGGCAGTCACCCTGGCAGCAGGGGGTCAAAAGGTAGGCAGCGACAGTGCTTCAGTGTGCTTGCTCAGGCAGCACATCTGATAAATTGGATTCGATACAGAGAAGATTAGCATGGCCCCTGCAAAAGGATGACACGCAAATTCGTGAAGCGTATCCACTTTTTGACTTTCCCACATTGCCCCAAGCCCTTCTGGGCCAACCAAGGGGGATCTGTGTCCTGTATAAGCGGTTAAAGCACAATGTGGAGGGCCATACAATTTGTTTATGACAATTGTTTAAAAAGTAGATGTGCAGTTAGAAAAAATATTCATGCAGTACAATACATACAGTGATGAACTTTGTTCAGCCATTGGGTTTTAGTGTTTTAGCAATTGAGAAAAAGTGCGTGTAAGAGCTGATTCCAAATGGAGGTGCTCAGAGTTTGCTTGAGCGGTTCCCAGTTGTCCTGGGATGTGTTCGGAGGGGGTGATTAGGGTTTGGGCCCTGAGGTTCAGCCTCCAGCCCGAAAGGAGAATTGGGCTCCGCCCCCTACTTCAGAGACTGAGGTATTTTTGGCCTTAGCCTTTTGGTGAATTTGGCAAACATGCAGACAGAAGTGTCGGGCAGCAAATGCAAAGTGTTGATATCAACAAGAGCCAGGGGTGACGTCTTTCTCGTCATCCTCCTCACTTGTGCTGCTGGTTGTGCCTGCTATGGAATGGCACCAGCTAGCCGCACCACGTTGATGGCAGTCACCCTGGCAGCAGGGGGTCAAAAGGTAGGCAGCGACAGTGCTTCAGTGTGCTTGCTCAGGCAGCACATCTGATAAATTGGATTCGATACAGAGAAGATTAGCATGGCCCCTGCAAAAGGATGACACGCAAATTCGTGAAGCGTATCCACTTTTTGACTTTCCCACATTGCCCCGAGCCCTTCTGGGCCAACCAAGGGGGATCTGTGTCCTGTATAAGCGGTTAAAGCACAATGTGGAGGGCCATACAATTTGTTTATGACAATTGTTTAAAAAGTAGATGTGCAGTTAGAAAAAATATTCATGCAGTACAATACATACAGTGATGAACTTTGTTCAGCCATTGGGTTTTAGTGTTTTAGCAATTGAGAAAAAGTGCGTGTAAGAGCTGATTCCAAATGGAGGCGCTCAGAGTTTGCTTGAGCGGTTCCCAGTTGTCCTGGGATGTGTCATAGGAAGGGGTGATTAGGGTTTGGGCCCTGAGGTTCAGCCTCCAGCCCGAAAGGAGAATTGGGCTCTGCCCCCTACTTCAGAGACTGAGGTATTTTTGGCCTTAGCCTTTTGGTGAATTTGGCAAACATGCAGACAGAAGTGTCGGGCAGCAAATGCAAAGTGTTGATATCAACAAGAGCCAGGGGTGACGTCTTTCTCGTCATCCTCCTCACTTGTGCTGCTGGTTGTGCCTGCTATGGAATGGCACCAGCTAGCCGCACCACGTTGATGGCAGTCACCCTGGCAGCAGGGGGTCAAAAGGTAGGCAGCGACAGTGCTTCAGTGTGCTTGCTCAGGCAGCACATCTGATAAATTGGATTCGATACAGAGAAGATTAGCATGGCCCCTGCAAAAGGATGACACGCAAATTCGTGAAGCGTATCCACTTTTTGACTTTCCCACATTGCCCCGAGCCCTTCTGGGCCAACCAAGGGGGATCTGTGTCCTGTATAAGCAGTTAAAGCACAATGTGGAGGACCATACAATTTGTTTATGACAATTGTTTAAAAAGTAGATGTGCAGTTAGAAAAAATATTCATGCAGTACAATACATACAGTGATGAACTTTGTTCAGCCATTGGGTTTTAGTGTTTTAGCAATTGAGAAAAAGTGCGTGTAAGAGCTGATTCCAAATGGAGGCGCTCAGAGTTTGCTTGAGCGGTTCCCAGTTGTCCTGGGATGTGTTCGGAGGAGGTGATTAGGGTTTGGGCCCTGAGGTTCAGCCTCCAGCCCGAAAGGAGAATTGGGCTCCGCCCCCTACTTCAGAGACCGAGGTATTTTTGGCCTTAGCCTTTTGGTGAATTTGGCAAACATGCAGACAGAAGTGTCGGGCAGCAAATAGCAGCAAATGCAAAATGTTGATATCAACAAGAGCCAGGGGTGAAGTCTTTATCGTCATCCTCCTCACTTGTGCTGCTGGTTGTGCCTGCTATGGAATGGCACCCGCTAGCCGCACCACGTTGATGGCAGTCACCCTGGCAGCAGGGGGTCAAAAGGTAGGCAGCGACAGTGCTTCAGTGTGCTTGCTCAGGCAGCACATCTGATAAATTGGATTCGATACAGAGAAGATTAGCATTGCCCCTGCAAAAGAATGACACGCAAATTCGTGAAGCGTATCCACTTTTTGACTTTCCCACATTGCCCCGAGCCCTTCTGGGCCAACCAAGGGGGATCTGTGTCCTGTATAAGCAGTTAAAGCACAATGTGGAGGGCCATACAATTTGTTTATGACAATTGTTTAAAAAGTAGATGTGCAGTTAGAAAAAATATTCATGCAGTACAATACATACAGTGAGGAACTTTGTTCAGCCATTGGGTTTTAGTGTTTTAGCAATTGAGAAAAAGTGCGTGTAAGAGCTGATTCCAAATGGAGGCGCTCAGAGTTTGCTTGAGCGGTTCCCAGTTGTCCTGGGATGTGTCATAGGAGGGGGTGATTAGGGTTTGGGCCCTGAGGTTCAGCCTCCAGCCCGAAAGGAGAATTGGGCTCCGCCCCCTACTTCAGAGACTGAGGTATTTTTGGCCTTAGCCTTTTGGTGAATTTGGCAAACATGCAGACAGAAGTGTCAGGCAGCAAATGCAAAGTGTTGATATCAACAAGAGCCAGGGGTGACGTCTTTCTCGTCATCCTCCTCACTTGTGCTGCTGGTTGTGCCTGCTATGGAATGGCACCAGCTAGCCGCACCACGTTGATGGCAGTCACCCTGGCAGCAGGGGGTCAAAAGGTAGGCAGCGACAGCGCTTCAGTGTGCTTGCTCAGGCAGCACATCTGATAAATTGGATTCGATACAGAGAAGATTAGCATGGCCCCTGCAAAAGGATGACACGCAAATTCGTGAAGCGTATCCACTTTTTGACTTTCCCACATTGCCCCGAGCCCTTCTGGGCAAACCAAGGGGGATCTGTGTCCTGTATAAGCAGTTAAAGCACAATGTTCAGGGCCATACAATTTGTTTATGACAATTGTTTAAAAAGTAGATGTGCGGTTAGAAAAAATATTCATGCAGTACAATACATACAGTGATGAACTTAGCAAACGTCTATTGAAACAGCTGCACGTAGTGCAGTACAGTAAATTTGCATTTGCAAAAATACAGTAGGTTACTGTACCCGTTCTCTTCTCTGAATGACCTTACTATAGTGGACACAGAAAATCATTTCAAATTGGGTTGCACTCTAAGTCCTGCTTCCCTCATTGTCAGTCCATGGACAAGAACATGGTCTATGTTTGTTGCTTGAATTTCGTTGGATATTTCCACTCTTTGTCTTCCATTTCTTCTTTCTTGCCCTCTTACATAGTTTCATCTATCCATTCTCAGACTTACTCGTTCCCACCCTAGATAACCGGTCTTCTCTCTGAACTGGTTTATATTGATTGTGTCACATCATATGAAACAAGTAAAATCATTTTTGAGTGGTTGTGTTTAATCAGTGACATTTTATCTTTGCCACTTGTGTTTATCAGTACAGATGACATGAGCATTAGAGTGCAGAATGTGTTTTAGAGTAATATTTTGGGGCCTTTATTTCTGATAGAGACAGCTGAAGAGTGACATGAAAGCAAGGAGAGGGAGAGAGAGACGGGGAATGACATGCAGGAAAGAGCCATAGGTAAGATTGGAACCTTGGGCTTCCGCAGCATAGACTAAGCCTTTGTACATGGGGCTGCTGCTTTACCAAGTTAGCGAAACGCCGGCCCAAGTGCAGAATATGTTCAGAGTTTTGCTGAAAAGTCCAGGTGAGCTTTGCAAAGTGTGTTTTGCCTTGTGACATGGTTGAAGGTGTTGACAACAGACTGCACAATTAGGGAAATTAGTTCAGGCAACAGTATGTTTCATTATATAGTATCTCCATCATGTCTAAGAAGTGGTGGTGACCTTTATTAGTGTCCCACCTAGGACACTAGTAAAGGTTTCCAAGTTCTAAATGGTTCAAAATAGTTGCTTTTTTCACAGCAGAAATACAGGTGTTACGAGTGATACTAATTAGGATTATAACTCGACCAGCAATATATGATATCTCCATCAGGTCTAAGAAGTGGTGATGACCCATCTCTGCATGGTTTCAAAAGTGCATTTGGAAATTGCTTCCTTTTCTGCTCTATGTATTGGTCCTCTCAGTATTCATATTGGTATAGTTGTATTTTTGATAATGTAGGGCAAAGTCACACTAGAATGTCACAGATCATTCTTAAGACTGCATAGGAGAAATGTTAATTTAATCTATAAATGGTAGATACAGCACAGCTGTGGCCAAAAATAAAACACACTTCTAAAAGTCCATAAAACTCTTTAAAATTAGAATAATATAGCCGGAGAAAGTAAGCCCCGTTCTTGACCGCCCCACTAAGCCTGGGGTATTTGTTTGTAAATGGAAACTTCTTTATGGTGATAAAGAGTTGTCTTGAAGAATCCATGCTAAGTTGGAAATCTTGAGAATATAACAAAATAAACAATATCTCATAAGGAGAAGTAAGACAAGTTGAACTCATGTCTTCTGTGTTAGACCCTGCAGTGGCCATGTTGAAGCAAAGCAAGTCCGTACTTCACCCTTTGTGCAGCCCACAGATGCTTAAAGACTTGGCTTAACAGTTACAGCAACTATACACAGCAACTGTATTTTATTTGCACCATCCAAAAGAGTGATCAACAGAATACCTCCAGGCAAATGGTGTCCAAGGCAACAATATAGTGAGGTAAAGTGCAGAAACAGAGGCACTCTCTGAGGGAAATCCCCTGCTCCAACACTACTGCTCTTAAATAAACAGAAGGGGGCAGCGCAGGACACAAAATTCTGCTGAGCACTTTTACATGCAGCTCAACAAAGGGAAGAACACTGGTCCTCTGGGGTTGACCAGGATTTCTGTTTGATGATCTCAACATTGTTTCTTCCCAGTTCCAAACAGCTGATTTTGACTGATGTGTTTGCTATATCTCATTTAATCTCTTTTATTGCATCATCCTGGAAGTTCCCCAACATTCTGAGACAATGTCCAGACAAAATAATTAAATGGAGAAATAAATAAATAAAAATTGGTAATTAAAGTCTAGTCATATGTCATGTCATGTCATGTCATGTCATAATGCCAATAAATCATTTTCTCTAAAAGCTGAATGATGTGATATGTTTACAGATTCAATTAGTCAAGTAATCATATACTTTGTAGTTTAAATCAAGACATGGTGACAGTAAAAAAAAAATCAAAAATCAAATGGCATGAACAATAAATGTATAACTGGTAGAAATTCTGTGTGGAGGACTATGGAGGACTTGGCTTGTTAACTTCACCAGATGGAGCTCTTGAGCCAAGACTGTTTGACTCTGGGCATTTTTTGTACAGTTATAATTATGAAAGTTTGAAATCTTGATGAATCTTGATGTATTGTATCCATTGGTAAATAGCATGTGTTGTGTACTGTCTGTTTTGGTGGTTTAGTGAAAACCAGTAACAGCACAGTGAACAACCTGGCTGCTACCTGCAAGAAATGTCAGTTTAAATTGTTTTCTCATGCAAATATGTTGGACAAATGTCATTTACATTCTTTAACACCTGCTGGGATTCATGTTTTCCTGACAGAATGTAGCCAGTGACTTTTGGACAGTGGGCACCAGCCAATAACATTAAAAACATTATTTTATTTTTTTTTACTACTCCCACTTACTGTAGTCTACCTTATCCTGTATTCCCCATACATTTACAGTTTCACATATTTCTTGTAGAGTGTCCAGAAGACTAAGAAGGAAGAAGGAGGGGAATATTATATCTGTATACACCAGACAGGGTGGCAGAAAAACAATCTTCTTAAAGGACTTCTCTGAAAGACTTTCCTTAAACCTAACCTAATGTGTGTCCTTACTACTGGATCTTGAAATCCAAAATCTTAGTATATCATCCAAGTTTCTCAGTAAGTTGATTTTTCATTTCTCCAACAAAAACATGGCTCTGTTAAAGGTTAGTTGTTATGCCAACAAAGCCCATACTAACCAAACGTCTGTTTTTTTCTTAAACTTCTAATTTGAGAGCTAATGTGACGTATCACTGATTTTGTTTTCCAACCAAAGTCCAACATCTGTCCAATGTTGGAGGTTGCTGTCAACCCAACATTGGGTTTTGATTGATATCTGATTTTGATTTTCAACAAAAAAATATGATCTGTCTAACAATGGAGGTTGATGTCAAGCCAATGTTGTGTTTTGATATCATCCTGAATTTCATTACCAACAGTGGAGGTTGACATCAACCCGATGTTGATTTAAAACTAAAATTTCACATCTGTCCAACTTTCTGATGTCAAATTGATGTCCGGAAACTGAAAAAACAAACAAACAAACAAACAAACAAAAAAAACTTGAAAAACTCTTGTGGATTGGAGCTTTGGCAGTCACTGGAGGCACACTCAGAACACATTACATTTGTATAAAGTGTTAATGCAGCTTGATCCACTGCCTCCAACTTGCCAATAACATAATGCAGCTTAGTGATAATGCATTCTGGTGCCAAATTTTACAGTTATTAATGATAAGATCAGTTCATCCATCACTTATCCAATGCAGAGTGAGAGTGAGCAGTCAATGGGCAGTCCTTGGCCAATTGAAAATTGTAAATGCACTTTTAAATTGGGGGCAAGTTAGCTAATATGCAAGATTTGTTAGCAACCAACTGTTATTTACACATTCTGCTGATGTAAAGCAATATTAGCATTGAGTTTTTGTGCGTGATTGTTGATGGGCAGATAGGATACAGTTGGTTTTAATGCTTTTACACTTAAACAAATGATAAGCCAAGTCCTTAAATTAAATTAAGTGGTGTTAACCTTGACTCATCCCTTCTCCTCTCCTCACTCTGCAAAGAATCATATGGTAACATGCCAATGAAGCTCTTTTTCTGCCCTGTATCTTGTGTATCACTTTTCACTGTGTGTTTCCTGTATGTTAGCCATACAGCTAAGAGAAACATGATCTGTCTCTCTTAGCAGTAGCGATGACCTTGCCATAGCATCCTGATAACTGTACATGATCTTTGGTCTTCTGGCATTTGTGAAAAGTAAACCATTCATTAGAATTAGAATCAGTGTTTTAAAAAAAAAACACAATACAAGTTTATTGCCTTTGTGAGCTGCAGTAAAAGACACTCCTTCATTTTTTCTTAAAAGCGGTGTCCTTTAACTTCATACTGGTCTTCGCATGTCATCTGATATTCACTGCAGTGGGAGGGTGACAAAGTGGCCATTGAGCTGCACAAACAAAGTGCACCCTTCAAGTCATTTTTCTCTTTGATGGATTTGTCACCAGAGCCCACTCGAGATGGAAGAATGAAAGCGATGCTTTCATTTGAGTTAAAACCTCATAAATTCAGCTCTGGTGTTTTATTCTTTGACCTTAAAACTCATTTAAAGCCTTTTACTAATAAGATGTTATCTACAGAATGTCCCCTTTGGGTGCTCTTGCAGGCACTTCTTCCATCTCTGTGCAATTATAATCTTTGGAGCAGTTCCAGGATACATATTTATGTGACTGTGACTGTGTATTCCTTCAGCTAATTTCTGACACTGGAAGAGTGCCATTCATGTTCAGTGACTCTGCATTGCTTGTCATAAACCTGAGCACTAACTTCTGAATTCATAAAGCGTCTCCCTTTGATGTCAAGGAGCGCGCTCCAGTGAACCAGCAGGCAATTACTTACTGTCGCCATTTGCAGTCTATTGACTCTGTGTAAACTCAAGTCTTTTCATCAATAAGCCGTTGGTGCATCCATCCCTCTTACAGCAGCCGTTTATTGACAGACGAGCTTTCGGGAGACACTGCAAATGATGGGCTCCTCCATAAAAATGCCATCTGATCATTATTAGCTTTGATCTGAAAGCATTGGGCAATTGTTAACAAACGCTTCGATTGGAAGCTTGCCATACAAAATGAATAGCCATCTGCTGTGGGTAGAGTGGTTGTAAACAGCTTCAGATGGCTGTGTGCAGAGAGACAGAGGCATTTATCAGCCAGTCACCATCAGCTCTGTCTGCCCTTCCCTGCTCCTCTCTCTCTCTCTCTCTCTCTTCCTCTCTCTTCCTCTGCTTCTATCTTTTAATTGTCTTACTCAGTCTATCTGTCACTCGCCTCCCTCTGCTCTTCTGCTTTCCTCTTCTGGTAAAATGGTAAATGGAGTTGTATTTATATAGTGCTTTTCTGGTCCACCAACATTTTGCAACACTTGTCATATTCATACACTGATGGCAGAGGCCGCCATGCAAGGTGCCAACTTCTCATCAGAAGTGATACAGCTTCCTATCCACACACACACACACACACACACACACACACACACACACACACACACACACACACACACACACTTCCACTCTCTACCACCATTCTCTCTTCCTATCTATTCTCTGTCTCCCTCATCTTTGTGAAGTCTAGCTAATGATACTCTTCCAGATGGCTTGCCTACTGTTTATGTGTGTGTGTATGTGTGTGTGAGTGCTGGTCAGGATTGAAAAGGACCTTTCATCTTCCTCTTCCTCAGACAAAAGAATCCGTCCAGTCAGCCTCTTTTCTCCAGCACACGTCCCGATTAATCCCAACGTCGTGCTGCGCAGCTCAGTCTTGTCATGTGCTCTCCTTCTCCACGCCTTACATTCTTGCTTTCTGACCTATCGTTCATTTGCACTGTTTTCATCTTTCTCTGTTTCTTATACAGTCTCATTCTCTCTTTGTTCTGATTTTCTCTCTCTCCCCCCACTTCTTCTTTCTTCTCTGGCCTGCTCTCTTGACTCTCTTCTTCTACTTCTCTCTTTGCCTTCAGTTTCTCTCTTTCTCTCCTCCCTTCTCCTCTCCATCCTCAGTCTTGTCTTTGCTGTGTAACAGAGAGTGACATGCTTGGCAGTTACTCTATTCTCTCCTCTCATAAGGAATTACTGTCCTGATCCACTTCCACATGCAGCTGCTGCCACATCTACATGGCAACAATTTGTGTCAAACTTACTGCCAAAGAGAAAGATGCACAAACCTCACTGCACGGAGAGAATGTATAATACCTGAAATTAGCGAGCTCTAATTGAGATTAAATGACAGCTTTGATTCAATGTGTGTGAAGTTTAAAAATTAAGAACATTTGTAGGTCGGTTGAGATGAATCTGAAACTGAGTTCCACTTGCACGAAACTTTTTTAAAAAATCTCACATGAGGTTTCCAAATTCACATTGGGGTACTTTAACCATTTTCCTTCAAAAAATGTGTAACTACTAAACCAGATAATATTATTCATCAGAATGGTCATCTGGTTTGTCGCTCAGTGGTAATGGAAACAACTGCACCAGTCTGTTTTCCTCTCCTCTGGTGTGGCACTGCATGAACAAAGGTGAGTGCATCCTTGACCACAAAGTCCAACAAGTCTGCTGATCGTAAGAAAGAAGAGTGGAATAAATCCACTGGAGTTATTCCCATGATGTTCCCCTGACCATACAGAGGCAGATCTTTGCATATGATTTGGCAGCATTACGTCTTTTACCATGATAAAAACCAGAAAGAACCCTGGTGGCTACAGCTATTAAAATATTTCAATTACCTTTCTCATTACTCATACAGTACTTCATTATTTTTGTGATCTTGAAACTCATTTACATATTGATGAATGGAACTTTTTAATTAGATTTAGCTGTGGCCTTGAAAACAAAGCACATCTGACCTCTGTGGTTAAATACATGAATTTATGAATTTTCCTTTACCCAATATTCTTATGATTATCATGATGTGGATGATGTCAGTATGAAAATACTGCACTACAATTACTACACTTATAAGGGCAGAGTTTGATGTGAAAATCGTGACAGAGGAGTGAGAGGGAAGTCAGGTATCAGAAAGGCAGTGGGGAGAATCAGAACTGGTGATCGCTAGAACAGCGTACAGACAAAGCAAAGGTTTTGGCGAGTCTTATTTCGTTTATGTCAAGTTCTAAATAAGTGTTACACAAGTTGTAATCTTTACATTTTGTTTTGTTCTCCAATAGAACCAGCAACGGGTAAGATGTAACATGTAAATCAGTGAGCCTTAGAGGTGATGCCACATGGAATAGAGTCAGGCTAGCTGCTTGCCCGTTTCCAGCATCTGTGTTAAATTTCATATGGCTTCATATACACATTCATATACACATTACAGATGTGTAAATGGTACCAATTTTGGCAAAATAGTGGGGAAGAGTTGAAATATTAATTTAAACTCAAGTCTAAAATGGATTTACCTTGCTAAAAATGTCCACAGTTGGTTCTCATGAACACACATGCACACATCGCAAATATACGCACACTACACACCTACACCTACACACAAACACACACACAGTCAGTAGATCTGTCAGTATAACATGGATTGGTGCCATAATCTGTGGATGCCACATTTCTCTGAGCTCTGTGACATCGCAGAACTTGCGGCTCTGGGAGTTTCACACACTGCTTTCACTGTCTGCTGAAGCTGTGTTCCCACACTGCCACACTGTCAGGTTGGAGAGAGAGCGCTTTGAATGCTGCATAGTTTCATATGTCTCATTCACAACAGAGGGAGAGCTGAGTATTTTTCAGCACTTCCTCTGATATTAAAAATAATTAAAAGTGTAATTTGTGTGTCTACAGAATCAGATTTTGAAGCTCAGTGGAGGAGAGCCCACAGACAGCAGGGTATAGTCTGACTGCTGGTACTCGGAAAAGAAGGATAAACTGAACTCAACCTGTTTGAGAGGTGAAAACAGACATCGGGAGAATCAAGTGAAGTGTGATGACAGCCTGGTCAGGTAAGTGGCTCCAAGTAGGATGAAAACAGTTTAACTTTGATTTATTCAATTTGGATCAGCTTTCAAGTCAAGTGGGAGGAATCAAACGTTTCTCAGCCAGTTCAAATAATAATCAGGTATTAACGTTTTTACTGATGAAAAGCTCTTCTTTGTTTTAAAGTGTCACTGCAGTGTGTGGGCACTTGGTTCGTTGCATTCTTTTTGATGTTTCAAAGGCTTGTCTTTCCACATGGTCGGCTTAAAAACGGGATTAGCTGCAGATAAATTTCAAATTTTCCACATCCCTTTTTGTAGTCCAAATATTTTGACAAATGATTTAAGAAGCACCACTCTTTTGTATTTTTAGTTCTACTTGAGCAAGTTCCACTTCTTCACAGAGACCTTAATTAACCGCTTTATTCTGAGAGGAAAGCTTTTATGTACTGCACTGAGGTCAGTTGTGCCATCCATTTTCTATCCTCGCTTGCCATTATAGGAGCGTAGCTTTTAAAAGACGATTAAATATTGCTACACATTGTAGCTGTTTGATTTGTATCCCAAAATTATCCAGAGGGACCATATGTATTTATCATAATAGAAACAAAACATAGCAGGAGGATACTGAGTAATAATAGTTTCTTGGTAAATGTTTTTGACCCATAGCTGTGTTATGGGGCAATGCTTTTATGAGTAGGTTCCGTTTTGTCTCTATTGCACATACAGTATGAGAATCCACATTCCTGTGTGCTTAAACAGTAACTTTAAATTTTGGCATTGAAAATAACCCCTGACACATTTGTCTTGGAAAATGTTGTATTTTGTATATGTTTTGTATTCTGATAATATAATCTTTAAATAATAAATAAACAATAATTACAATAATAGGTGATAATACAATGGAAATTTTAATACTTTACTTTCTACTTTATTTTTCTTTTTTTTTCTTTTCAGTGCCAAAAGTCACTGTTCTAACCTAATACATTCCTGGCACAGTTTCATGCTGTGTTTGACTACCTGTTAACCTGCCTGTAAATGAAACTGATGGTGGTAGTGACAGATTTTGAAGTAATGAAGAAATCTGCTAAAGTCAAACAAATGCAGTGAAAGCAAGCATGGATGTACACAATGCACAAGGGTAGTTTTACAATTTTCCAGGTTTGTGTTAATATGAAATGATCATCTTTTTCCCCCCCTGTAATTGTTCAGTTCAACAATAAGACATGTAATTTCATTATAAGTGATTGGACAACATCCATAGTCCAATCTGAATCTAAGGAGGCTTAAATAGTTTGAGTTAGATAAATGAAGTGGTTATCAAGTTATTAAGAATGATCTGAATTTACAATCTTTTTACGCAAACACAAAGCCACATAATGTTGAACGTGAGTTTTGACTAACTGAAAGTATGTTTCCAAGAAAAATTGAGTGAATGAAGTGAAACCTGCTGTAAAAAACTAGGAACTCAATTCTTGGAACTCAATTTTCCAATCAAAATAATTACAACTGCTTTATCAATGCCAAGGCAATCCCCAGGATACCTCATTCTCTGTCTCTATCTCTCAATACCTTCTACTCTTCAGGGGAAATGCAGCACTTAGCGTGGTTGATGCTGGTAATCCTGTGGATGGTGCAGGCTGTGGAGGGCTGTCCCAGTGTCTGTAAATGCTCCAGGAAAACTGGTTTAGAAAAGACAGAGGTCAACTGTCACAAGAGAGGACTGCGTGCCTTTCCCACCAACCTGCCCCCTGATGCCTGGATCCTTAAACTAGGTGAATACCTTGTGGTTAATCAAATCGTACCGAAGATTGTTTTAACATTTGATAGACTTTGTCTGACATTGACTTTAAGTAAGCTTAAGCTTAACTAACCAGCTTCCTTACTCCTGTATAAAGGTGAAAATGGTATTTCAGACCTGAAGGCTAATGCTCTAAAATCGATCCCAAATATTGAGAGTATCAACCTGGAACGAAATGCCATCAAGTCCATCCATCCCCAGGCCTTCTCTGGTGCAAAGCAACTGATGCTCCTCAATCTTTATGGCAACCACATCACCAACCTTCCAGTGAAAGGATTTCAGGTAGGTAGGAGTCTGCAAAAGAATGTACAGTAAACACATTGCAATGATCTGACCTTAAACCTGTTGTTCCATCCATGTCTCTAGGACCTCCTTAACCTTCGCTTCCTCATGTTGGGACAGAACCAGATTGGCATCCTCAAACCTGATATGTTTGCAAGAATGAGGAACTTATCCGACTTGGACCTTCCTCTCAATGGACTGACAACCCTCCCATCTAATGCCTTTAAGCATCTAATTGCCCTCAAAGTTCTGGACCTTTCCCTGAATCGCATTCAGAAGATATCTCCTAAGGCCTTCACTGGACTTGGGCAGCTCATGTTCCTCAACTTAGACAATAACAGGTCAAATCACATATGCTCTTTGGTAGATACTTCACCTAGCAATGCCAAACCTGTTGCACTTAACAATGACAATGACATAAATAGATTTTCTGGCACTGGTATGTGTACTGATAATCACAGTAAATATGAAACCATTCTCATTCTATATGATACTGCAGTTCATGATTTATGCATTCATTCATGCAGTGTCAGTGCCTTCCAAAGTCACAAATCACTATTAATAAATCTGTTTTATGATGTGACAATGCTATGGCTACAGTTTAGTTTGGCTTAAGTAACTAACTTGACTTAAACTCTGGTTAAGTTATAGGAAAGAACATTTGATAAATGTTTGATTTAAAATAGGATTTGGGTACCTTCATTGTCATAGTAACAATAAGTCCATGTGGTTATTTTAGAACAACTGTGGACATGATTTACAAAAACAAAGTTGACTGTTGGCTGTCTCCTGTGATAACATGGAGCTGGTGGGTGGTGTACTGTGAGTTGTGCTGCTCTTGGCTTTGACTTGAAGTTCTTATATTACAGATAAACTGTACACTAAAACATGCTTCTGAAAACATTTAAAGTGAGAAATAAGCAATGAATCAACAGAATCATATCAGGACTCCTTAGATTTACAGTTTGATATGAGATTTGTCATTTTAAATACAGTGCTTGTACAGTGTATTCATGTTAGTGAAGTAAATCTGATGCTCTCTCCAATCTAGTCTAAAGACCATTCCTGCTGGAGCATTTGGCCCGCTGCGATCTTTAGAGATGCTGGTTCTAGACAACAACCTTCTCTCCACACTGGGCTTGTCAACAATGAATGGATTGGAAAACCTACAGGTAATAAGTGTTTCTTATGCACAGACAGAAGATCAGATGAAAAGAGAAAAAAGATTTAATGTAAAAAACAATTGGCTCTGATTCACTAGGTTCTCTTTCTAAAATTTAAGATTCATTAATGCTAATGTGACAATGTTGAGACAATTAGGTAACCTTACTCACCTGGTTGCTCACATGTTCTGAGATTACACACACATTTCTTATGTCAACTAAATGCCACAAAATAAAAGTGCTGAATCTTGAATCAGGAGCTCTACCTGAGGAACAACGAGCTGGAGCATCTGCCACCTGATGTGTTCAGGAACATGGCCAAGCTTTCTCAGCTCGCTCTCAGTGGAAACCGCCTGAAGACAGTGGATGGGAACATGTTCACCCATATGCCTGGTAAGATTACCACCACACTTTTAAGTGTGTCCCGTCTTCACAGAACAAAGGAGTGACTCATAAAAGTTGAGATGCAAATGAATACCTCGTTTCCTGATGCCAGCATGATTCATTTTTAGCAATATTTTTTATTTTCTGTCCACTCTCAGACCTCAAGAAGCTGCACCTCCATGACAACCAATGGCAGTGCGACTGTAACATCATCTCCTTTGTGCAATGGATTGGACAGACCAAAGTCACCCTGTCACCTCGGGATGCCCTGAAGTGCTTGAGTCCTCCAGAGCTCCAAAACAAGAGCCTCTCCAGCCTCCAAGTTGACAAACTGCAGTGCCCTGCCTAACCACCGAAAACCTGGATGAAGACCACAGTGTGGGCTCAACTCCCATTGAGAGTTAGATGAAGAACATTTACTCAAAACAGATTTTCACTTTGTATACTGGGCTAGTGCCTGAGCAATTATATAAGAAACAAGTTCACTCCACAAAGCTGCAATGCAGTCAATAAATCTTCCTTACTCCTCCTCTGCTTTAAGAGCAATGTATTGATATTTCCAGCCTTTAAAAGCCTGCATAAAACATCACTTTTTAGAAAGTCTGGCTTGACCACCATGTATTTTGGGGTTTAGACCCCAGAGATATACTGAATATGGTCTTTCAAATCATACTGGAGTACAAAACCCTTGGAAAGTAGTTAAAGCATAAAAAACCTAGAGGTTTTCAATAGACAGAAATATTCTGAATCGTTGTATTCTTCTCCAGCAAAGAACAAACGCTGTCCCTTATCTCCAAATTCAACACTGAGATGAATATTATGATCTCATATTGCTTGTCATATAGCAGCTACGCAGGTTTGGATTACATGCAATGGGATTATATTAATCGGATTCTAGGAAATGGTTTATGTAATCTTTTATAGTTAATGCAAAAAAAAAAAGAATTTGGATAGTGAGATGATAGACACTGCCAGGATGTGCACAGCTAAAACTTAAAGTGAAAATAGCTGTAGGAAATTTCCATTTATCAAAAGTGTGATCTCTAAATTAGATTAAAATGAAATAAGGATGATGATCCAGGTTGATATTTCAGGATAGCAGGGACACACTACATGGCCAAAAGTACTACCAAAAGAACACCTGAATATTATACCCACATGTGGTTATTAATCATAATATTCCAAACAACAGGCATTGATGCTGCTATAACAACCTGCATTCTTATGATTTCAGTTTTTCCAACAGATATTAGAACCTAATCGCAGCGATTTACTCAGCCATAAGAACATAAGTGAGGTCCACCACAGATGTTGGGTGATAAAGCCTGGCTGACAGTGTTCCAACTCATCCCAGGAGGTGTTGAATGGGCTTTGTGCAGCTCAGTTAGAAAAAGCTTTCGTTGTGCCTAGGATGTTGTTATCTTGAAACATGGAAGGACCTTTCCCAAACTATTGCCACAACGTTTGAGTCTTAAAGTCTTTTGTGTCTAAAATATGCTTGTATGCTGTCAGGTTAGGACTTCCCTTAATGGGAACAACATGGAGAACCTTCCCTGTGGAACCCTTGTCTAAATTCAGTTTCTCGATATTGTTTAATGTTTTCTTTGACAACGCTTGCAGTGCTGCTTTGCTCATCAAGCTCATTCATTCACACAGTAAGCAAGGACTGGGTGCCACTTGTACAAACATTAAGACAAGAATTTGGATATTCCTCGTAATGGCTGATGTTAAAAATTAGCTCCATAGTCCCTGGACCTGTATGGAGGACCTGGTCCAAACCCACTCTGGAACATACACAGCATAAAGGGACTTTACACAAAGAAAACAACCTACTGTGCACTGTCTACTGCTATTTTATATCTTCCCCCGGTTCTCCCCTGTCCCCCTGCACCTGCATCAGACTTCACACTATGATTTGCCATTGTTGTACTGCAACCTTCCTCATGTGTACCGCTGTCAGAGCCACGCTCTTCAGGTTCAGTAACTCATCACTGATCATCCACAGGAGGGAAAGAGACAGAGCACGCAGAGTGATAGTGAGATGCAGCAAAACTGGGAGAGATGGAGAGAATAGGAGGTAGAGTGTGGTGTGAAGGGGTGGTGGGGGTGCTGGTGGGGTTGAGATGTGAGACAGAGGATAGTAGAGCATGATATCCTGCCCTAAGCGCTCTGTAATTGACAAGGCGACTCCCATCGACCTCAACACACAATGACTTTGACACACAAAAACACCAGCATCTCCCACATCGGCGGGGGAGATAATCGCCATAATTTCCACCTGCATTAAACCTGCTATTATAGGAGAGCGCCTAAGAACAATATAATAGCTGGGTTTCATTCCGAGCTGCAGCATTTTTCTTGCCTTGGTTGGTGGCTCTGCCATATTATACAGAAAAGTCAAGTTTTATTTCCTCCTCCCCAAAGATTCTTTTTGGTGTGTTTACTCATTCATTATAATCTTTGAGGTGGGTTCACTTTGATCAATGACACCATACACCAGCAACTGAGCATGTCATAGAGTGGAAATATTTCACTCAGAATTTCTGATGACATGATTTTAGATTGAAGTGTGAATTTACAGGAAACAACTGCTGCTGAGTGTGCAATATGTACATGTACATCACATGTCTAAACAGTTATTTGCGGGTTCGTTTCTTTATGCAACATGTGGTGCAATATGGTTTTGTGCTCTGGGTATTTAAGATTCCGTGTAACAAGCATGTTGCAAGGACACAATGCTACAAGCATTAAATAATGTATAATGATAGTGTTCTTATGCACAGTATACCATTGCATATTACACGCATGCTCTGAGATTTCTAAATCATTCAGGCTGCTGTGTTTTGTCGGGATTTCACTGAATGAACCTGCTTGGTAGACAAAAGCTGTAAAGATAAGAGCAAAAGACTCAATAAAAATGATTTTACACTCTTTTTGGTTTCATGTTTAAGTTGAATGGATGTTTGCTCGGCCTACCGTAACTGTCCAATCTGAATGAGGTGATGCACTGTGGGGATGCTCTTAAGTAAAGGTAGATGGAAAGGCCAATATAACAACGATAGTTAGGAGAAGGAAGGTGTGTATGTGTGTGTTGCTGGGCATGGCCTCTAGTTTCCCTTTTTGCTGGATTGCCTCATTACCTGTGCCTCATCTACCAATCAACCTCCGCTACACAAAATACTGGTTCAACCATCCAGTCCCTGGGAGGTTGTTCAGTCACCCTCATGATAACAGCTCCATGGCCATCTCTGTTTTTGTTGGAACTTGGCTTTAATTTTGTTTTGATGTAAAATGTGAAACAACGGAGCATGTGGTGGAGCAACCAGTTCTCCTCCCAGTTCAGCAAATATGTTTTGTCGCATGCCGCCTTGGCATCTCATACAAGTGCACACAGCTTTGGCATTTGTATGAAATGCAAATGTTTTTACAAAATCTTCCAGAAAGGCTTTTGAACATATGAGAAATGTTCTAAAACATAGGCGGTTAGGTTAAGGAAAGGAGCAGTCTGTGTCTGTCTGACACTTTGTCATGTCACAGAGGACATGACAAAGTGTCAACGCTTGTAAAATATGTTTCTATTTAAATTCCCCAAATGGTGCAACAAAATTGCTCCACTATCCATCACTCTTTTCGAATTGTTCCCTGGATAATGGGTGGAGCACTCACTGAAAGACCTGGGACAACTTCAGCTCACGTAGATTTTTAACTGCACGACACAGAGGAGAGAAAATAGCTAACACCACTTCATAGCATCAGGGACACATTTACAAATAGGTAATTTCCCACTTGTGCTTTGTAAGGTTGGTACAGTGTTTTGATATCAAACATTTGAGAAGAGGATTTAGAGAATCCAACAGAGTATGGGGGTGTAAGAATGAAGCAAACATCACACATGAATTTATTTATGATTTTCTGACTCCCTAACATCCTACATTTGCCAAAACACTTTGTGTCTACTGTGTCTGCCCACAGAAATATCTCCTTAGCTGCTCAATGGAACAACTAACTGGGACACTCAGTGGGACCTTTGTGGGACAAACTATCCTTCGTCTTGACCCAGAAAAAGCAGCTCACTGAAACACTGAAACAGTCCTGTGACTGTCCACAGTATCTTAACAGGTCATTACGGCACAGGAATATATAGGACCTGAATTTTCTGGCCCTATTTCACTTATTTAACCAGGACAGTTCTGTTCTCTCTGGCTCCTGATTGCCAATAGGTGTGTATATTGTTAGCCCTCTGTGGCAAGGGTGTATGCCGCGTGTAAAGGCAGCTTGGGTAGGCTCTGGCACTCCATGATCCTGCAAATGATGAGTAGGTATAGATAACTGATGTATGGATAGATTGCCCTGATGAAGCCTTTTATAGATAATCACAATTATACAGGCATGTCATTAACTGCCTCGGCTCTTACCACTAAGTTCCACAGTATGATGCTGTGTTGGTCCATTCTCAGAGTGGCTTCATACTACACCTGGAGTAATAGGGGCTGAGAGTTTTGTTTGTTAACTTGCTCAGATGTGATTATTATCTTATCTGGAGTCTGCACAGGGTGTTTTATTTTCTCTATGCCATTTCTGTCTCTGACTTTCAGCCAGTTCTGTGTGCTTCATGTGGCTGGTCGTGGCGTCCATCGAAAATGGACCAGATAAACCAAAAATATTCTAGGACATTTCTGAAACGTGCTGTGTCGCTTCTGGTGGAATCTCATCATTGTCATTGTCTAGAACTGTGAAATGCTGTATAGGCATTAGCTGTAGTTAGCTACCAACATGAGTATCTGTGCATGTGATGAAGGACAGCTCAGAACTGCTTGTTTTCACTCAATTTTATCTGAATTTTCATCTCAACTCGTGTCTTTGCTTCCTGTCTGAAGGCAAATTACTTGTCACGACTTATACCCAGGGAGTGGTCTAACTCTGGCCAGACATCATGGATGACGCACTGATCTGCAACAGGGTCAAGGACATTTCAGGATTTCACTGACAGTGAATAGAGAAGAAAGTTTACTTGTAAATGTAGTGAGGAGGAAGAGTTTCAAATATGAGCCCTTTTCCCAGAGTTCAGGTGACAGAGTATTCGTCAGAAAAAGAAGGGTAGGTGGACAGGGATTAAAAAGAGGTCGAAAGGTGGAGAAAAGCTTCTTGGTGTTCGAGCCCAGAGAATGGGATTTGGAATGATAGAAGGCTATTTTTGGCAGCTGAGGTAGTGAAGAAATTTGGGGATAAAGTGAGACATTAACTTGCTTTAGAAAGATGTCCTGACCAGCCTTACCTTCAGCTGGCAAGAAATTAAGCCACAATTCATCCATTAATTCTTTGCACATGATATGTGTACAATAAAATGGAATACTTGCAGCAGGATAGGTATCTTGAAAAGAATTTCAAATAAATAAACATCTGTCTCCATGTCACTGACTTCCCATGTCTGTCATAAACTGACTAAACTAAACTTAGTGTACTCTTGGTTTTTTGCAGCTTTTCTTTTAGCTGTAAACACAATTCTGCTCTCAGAATGCTGGGTTCCTTGTGGTTCCTATAGTCTCCAAAAGTAGCCAGAGCTTTCAGCTATCAAGCTCCTCTTTTGTGGAACAAACTACCATTCAACACCTTCAAGAGTAGACTTTAGACTTTAGTCCTTTTTGATAGCGCTTATAGTTAGGGCAGGTTCTGCTCGAGGTTTCTGCCTGTTAAAAGGTTTTCCTCACCACCATCGCCAAGTGCTTGATCATGGTGAAACGGTTGGTCTCTGTAAATAATATTATTAAGAATACAGTCTAGACCTGCTCTGTATGAAAAGTGTCATGAGATAACTGAAGTTATGATATGATGCTATATAAATAAAATAGAATTGAAATATACCCCAGTGTGACCATTTTGGAGCCTTGAGTTTGGCATCATGGTTGTTGCCATCTTGTTTTTTTTGTTGTTTTTTTTAACTCAGATGAAAGTTTGCTTCGATAGGTGGTGCACTGTGAGTTAGGATGCAGAAAAGAGGAAATAGACAATACAGTAACAGAGTATTAATTCATATTTGACTGGCACTCATTGTTTAATGTTGGATATAATAGTTGGTTTCACTGCATTGGGAATTAAAGCTGAGTAATGGAGCTGAGTGGAGCAAACACATCCCCATTATTCAGTTAAGGGGGGCAAAGTTATGGTTTTGCTTTTTGGAAATAAACTTATCATCATACAGTCCCTGTAATCAGGTGGTTATATTCAGCCAGGATATATCAATCATCATTTTAATATTTCCAGCAACTGACAACAAAACGAGGGTCAAAGCTCTACCTGTCACAGTCTCATGTAGGAAACACCGAAATTAATCAAATTATCATCTTTTTGGAGTGTAACGTGGCTGTCAATATATTCAGGCGTTAAAGTGGGCTGGAAAAAGAATGATGTTCAAGCACTGTTCCTCTCCTCTCCGAATCTGATGAAATGTGCAGAGGAAATTTTGAAATAGATAACTGATTAAATATGTGCCACGACTAAATAAACATGGATGGAGTTATCACTAGGACAGAGGGTAGCAAAGTCAGAAACAATGGTGTCAGGTAACAGAGAGTGTGATCTTCTCTGAAGCTTCCAGGTCCCAGTCTATGGAACACATACACCATTGTACTCAAGGAGTAGAAGGTCAGACATTTAAAACAGAACCACCTGGAAGGAGAACATGTGTTTAAAGTCGGAGGTAAGATCATCATTGGAGGAGAATATGAAATGTTATGAAAGAATATGCACTGTGAGAAGAAGTGAACAGTAAAGTCACATTGCATTGACCTTTATTTGACTGTGTTTAACCGCATGTTTGGAAGCGTTTTTTTTATTGCGTACTTTTTCAGGCAGTAAATCACGTACATACATCAACCTGTCCAGCTGCAGGGAAACTGACTACATGCAGTGATGTGTGAGATGTAGGCCTAACACGCTGAGCTAACGTGTCAGAAGGCAGAGATGAGCACACTGTGGCGAACGTCTCGCCGGGGATTGCAGCTCCATGTGGTTTAGCACAGTCCTGCTGCTGTGGCGCTGCTACAGTCCATCACTGTAGTCTGTGTTTGCATTCGGCTCACAGGCTCCATGACTTTGGGTTAACCTGGACAGGAAACACAATGCTGTGAAAGCCACAGGCTGTTATGTGACCATACTTGGCATGTCTGTCTGGATAAAAGTGCAAAATGAAAGGCTGAAAACTAGTTTGTTCAGCTGTAATCATGTCTACACAGTCGACAAGGATAAGTGCCACTGAGCATTCATAAAACTCAATTGACCTTCAATGAGTTTTTTAACACTTAACAGCTTAAACGTGTGGATCCTGGCTGTGTTTTTTCAGTCAGCATTGACTAACTGTTTTCTTCGACATTGAAGTCTGTTGGGGAGTGAGAGAAGAAAGGACAACCTGGAGGTTTTTTGACCAGGTCAGCGTGTTGGGTGGTTCTGACCTTAGGAGAGGTGTGACTGGAAATGTAACAGCTTACTTTTCACATATTAACAAAGTCTAAATTTAAATTTCTACTTAATCAATGCTGATATCAGTCATCAGGAACATCCCTACTGTAAGCAGTGTGGCAGTAAAATCAGGCTGCACGCTCTCATGCTCTATAAAGCCTTCCCTTGATAAATACAGCTTAGGAAAATAGGCAATTTGAGAGGCACAGTGGGCCACCTGTATGCCTCCCTGTCCAAAGCCTGTGACCTTGTTTTCACTGCTGCTCAAAAACTATTTTTAATGTGACAGCTTTAGATGAATTTACGTCACTGGCATGATTATCCTCAAGAAGCAGATCAGCAGCCTACCTGATTTTAACAGAGGCACAATGTACTCAAACTCTTAAATGGTGCTCTGAGACCTGGCATGGTATTCCAGCTCTCTGACCACTGAATTATTCATGAAGCAGCTCCGAGGGCGATGGTGAAATCACCCCGTGTATGTGTCACACAAGTTAGTGCCCACATACCTTCAAATGATGTCCACAAATTGAATTATGGACATCTGCAGCTTCCCTTTGATTGAGTTACTTTGTTTATTGCCTCTTATGAGTTTTCCCCTCAGCCTCCACAGCTCCTGTCAGCATCCAGCAGGTGTAACGCTGCTACTGTCGCAGGTCTGAACTGCTGTGCGTGCACAGGTGAAAGTCTGGTGTGTGATGTGGGCTGTCTGTACATGCCTTACGATTGCTGTGTGCTGGCTTTAAAGCTGTTTATTTCTGCTGCCTCCTTTTATAAAAGTAGGAAATACCCTTAAACAGCTCAACAAAAAGGAAGCCGGTGTTCACCGTGAGCTAATAACCTCCAATAATTGTGTAACTCGTTTTGACAAGAAACACATCCTGTTACATCAGCTGGTTTCTCCGGCCGTATGTGCTCTATCTTTTGTCCTTGAGACAGATTTCCTTGTTGATGTGTATTAGCAGTGAGGTTAAGCACGCAATTGGTAGGAAACACATAAAGACAGCATATACACATCTGCGGGTATTGCAAACGTAAGCGAGGGTTACCATAGCAACAGTGGGAATAAGTAGTGGGAATGAGATAGCACAACAGGGTTGGGACTTGAGCGTCCTCAAAGTCATCTGTCACTTTGTTGTCGGCTATGCTGTGTGAGCGAGACTGTAGCATGTTGCTGATGCACACTGAATGGAGGAGTGTGTGTGACTGACTTTGTGGAAGGACAAAGGAAGACTGCATGTGGACAGGGACAACATAAGACATGTTACTACTTCCTCCGATCACATCCAAGACTCCTGCAGCTCAAGCAGGTGTCACTTACACACGGTTTCATTCACATTCGGTGGATGATGAAACTGAATTGTACATCTATTTTTTTTTTCTAACAGGAAGCTTTTTTAAGGCCCAGAGAGAAAAATCTGCTACAAGCCAGGGGTGGGGATGTGAGCATGTTAGCGCAAGATGCTCATGTTTAGCACTTAGTTTGAAGCGCCATTGTGTAGTTAGTAAGTTTGGAGTTTATTTTAAACAAAACAAAATAAAACAGATAAAATGGTGTTTGACTGTATTTACTGATTTTGTTGCATATAAATTTGATCATGAGCTAATACATTTGGTAGAAGAAAATTTGCACTTGAAAGGTAAAGGTGGATTGGATGTTGGTTAGCTCAGATGATACTGCATGCACCCCATGTACAAAGGCTCAGCCCGAGTTCAAATCCGACCTTTGGCCCTTTTCTGCATGTCATTCCCCATCTCTCTCTCTCTCCACACATTGCTGTCACTCTTCAGCTGTCTCTGCCAAATAGAAGCTTGAAAAGGCCAAAAAATTTCTTTGTAAAAGAAACGGTAATAGTACATTAAGAGACCTTTTTCACAGTTGCCATTTTGACAGTGTAAACACAAGTGTTACCAAATATACGAATTAAGGTTCCATTCAGGTCAAACAGAGTCGAGCAGAGCCTTAATTAGAATAATTGGCAGTTAGCGTTACAACATAAAATCTCCTGCTTATTTTTAACATTTAAGTCAACATTTCAGTGAATGCACTGATATGCAACTGAAAGGTGAGACTGCTGGAAAGTGAAGATGCTGATGCTGCTCCGTTGTTTTCCCATAACTTCATCCATGATAAGGTTTTTATTATAATCTCTTTCCACTGCTAGCTGGATTAAAGTTTCTGACGACAAAATGTAGATGACAGATTATCCTTTGTAACTTCACATCATCGTTGATCATGCTGCAACTGCCAGAGAGCAGTTAAGCTAATACTATGTCAACTTATCCTCCCACTTATTCTTATTCCAGACTATATTGAGTGAAATGTGGGTACACTGTGGATGGCTCTCTGGAAAAGACGAAAAATAGACCTTGATTTGTATAATGATTAGGCAACGTGCTTTTTTAAACATAATGTTTTGTTGTATTCTTCTTATTTTCAGCCTCTGTGGTATGTGACCTTCACTCTGTGTTTGTTCACAAATAGTTTCTTTCGTGTTCGCTTAATCTGCATTAATGCTCTGAAAACCATTTCCCTTGGGGCCCAGTTTTAATGACCGGAACAACAAAAACATGAATTAATGATCTTTAATGAGTAAGGGTGCTTCCTGTCGTGAGGCACCCCTGCTCAGACTGCAGTGCCCTGCCTGCACCATGCTGTTATTTTTCTCCCTGTGGTATCTGAAACCATATGGTACGTTATTTTGAATGGCAAAAGTAGACAGATAAAATGTTCACCTGCTCTTCAAGGACACCTCAGGAGTTTCTCTGTAACTTCACCTGCTTCTTAAAGCTAATCTTAGGATTTTAACTGCTTGGAGTTTAAAGCTGTCAGAATTCTGATCTGCTGGTTCTTCCATAAGTTCAAAGATTCTCCAACTCTTGAGAGTAGAGTCTTTTTGTTGGCTGATATCTGCACAGTTTCTTCTTCTTTTTATTGATTTATTTATTTTAAAGATGATTTTTTTGGCCTTTTCAAGCTTTGATAGAGACAGCTGAAGAGTGACAGGAATGTGGGGAGAGAGAAATGGGGAACGACATGCGGGAAAGAGCCACAGGTTGGATTTGAACCCTGGGCTTCCACCGGCAAGAACTGAGCCTTCGCACATGGGGCGGCTGCTCTGCCAACTGAGCTTAACACTACCCCCTCTGCACAGTTTCTAATTATTTTATCTGAAAGTGTGTTTCCCCCTAAGTTTACCAGGCTTCTTTCCATGACATTGTCTGGTTCCAGACCTCTTAATCAGTATGTTGTTGGAAAAACAACCAAAGAATTAGAGTAACATAAGTAGTTTGAGAGGATCGACACTACTGTCATCTACGATGAGCCCCAGAGAGGCAGCTGGTAGCCAAAGTTTTCTAGTTCACTGAGATATTGAAAGACTATGGACGATTCCTACTGCTGCTGTAATTTGTGCACATGCTTTAACTATAAAATACTATATACATTTTTTTTCAAATATTTATCAATGTGTATTTTTCTGTATTTCTCGTATGCATTAGCAAATTGTACAAGGTAATTACTTTTCTGTTTGTTATTTAAAGGTTTTTCACCTACCTGATAACTGCCTAGTAGCTATCTGCTATCTACATGCTAACTAAATACTGGCCTGTGGAAAATAAAGAAAGTAAAAAAAAACAACTGGTCTAACTGGACTGGTTATTAAAAAAGTGAAATCCAGTTTCAACTCTGGGTAGATGCCACATCCTTTTTAAGTGGGGAGTTGCATGTCTGGATGACTTGAGACTTAGCATGAAGACTGGAAACATGGGGGAAACAACCTACTAGGCTTATCAGCACCTCTAAAGCTCACAAACTAACATGTTATAGGTCTCCTGTACATATTTTCAGCACTTACCAGGTAGTCCAAGTTCATCACTTACTTTTCTTTAAGCAAACTGCTTTTTTGTCTGCTCTCTCCATGAATATGAATAAGCTTCATAGACCTCTGGGTGCCCACAGTGGGCTAGAAGTGGATGTTGGCACCTTTGTTGCTCACTGCTGGAGAACGGTAGAGAAGCAAGAGTGAAGATGAATCCCAAAAGTAAAAAAAAAAGAGATACTCAGACATAAATGGCTCAAATGTTCATTCCTTCAGAAGCTCGGAGTGTGCCACCAGGTCTCTCCTCCAGGGCTCTGTGGTACTCAACCATTACCTGTCAGTGAGCAACACTTCTGTCATTCCTCATCCCATGACACATACAAAAGTTCCATATTTGCAGTGACTTTTGATCTATTGATGCAAAAGATTGTATTTGGATTTGATGTTTAAATGACAAAGCCCTATAGTGGTCATAGTAATAGTGACAGAACACAAGTCAGGTGATGTATTGGTCGGAGTAGGTAGGGTAGATGGACTATCCGGTCTCCTGTCCTCATTAGGTGTAAATCAGGCAAGAAGTGATGACATTCTCACTTGTGCTGTGGAGTAGATTTTAAATGTTATTTTTACTCAGAGCTGCAAAAAATGTTGTCATTGTCATTGTCCAAAATAAAATGCAGAGCATTTTCTGCATTGTTAAAACAGTAAGGTGACTGTATAACAATGAAGCTAACTCAAAGTCTTGTCAAACTTTATTTGAGGCAACTTATGCATAACCTAAACAAACCTTATAGTTCTGGTAACGTTCTCTAGTAGGTGCTGCAAACTTTAGAGTATTTGTCAGATCAATGTGCATAAATCCCTGCAAGCTCTCTACAAGTTTAGTAATGAGGAAAAATAAGTCAGAAGCCTAGCCAGAAGTTTATTCACTCTCACTTTTCGCCCACTGTCTCGTGTTCCAGTGACTTGCGTCCATAAATTTGGCCAGAGTGCGAGCTCCTGTCTGCCTGCCAGGTGCAGGTGCAAATCCAAACAGTGCAGGCCACGGGCTCTAGGCTGGCGATGTGCTGTTGCACCAATTCCATAATCAATACTCTGAGCACCAATAATGAGCTTCTGCAGGCACCAGGGAGAGCTGCTAATGAGAGACACAGAGGAAAGTGAGCTTCTTTTAAAAGGCTGACAACAGCAAAGTTTTGGACTTAGACATATGGGTCATCTATTCCACAACCATAAAGCCTAACTAAATTGGAGGAGCAAACAGGCACGCACACAAGCACACACTGAGTAAACTGAATACTCACATGTACACAACTTTTTTAAGAAGATGCAAACTTACTTTCTTGTTTTTTTGTTTTTTGCTAAATCAAAATTATGTGAACTTGATGCACTTCACACTTGATCTGTTTAGCAAAGTTTAACCAAAAAGGAAAAGAGAGTTAATTTAGAGTGAGTCCATCAGAAATTAACCAAATAACCACACTACGACCATCTGACAGGTCGGCCACTTTCAAGGAGGTGCTCCTATATTGTTACATAAGATTACTGAGCTTCAGGCTAGGATTTTGTCTCAGAGTTGATACTTTAGGGGCATGGGGGTTTCAAGTGTATACCTCTGAGATGCTGTTCCAGAGCTGAGGTGTAAAAAAAGAAAATACCCTATCCCCATCTTTTTTCACGGAATTTACCTTGGTGGACCACGCCACTATGTCAGGACAGAGAGATGTAGTAGTGATCTCGACCGGGAAATGGAGCTGCCTGTCGAGGTCTACTCTCCTGGTCAGGGGAGAATGGCTTGGGTGTTTCTTTTGGCATGATGTTTCTTCTTCTGCCACCTTCCATGACAAAGCTGTGGTTCTCTGCTGGTAGTACCCCGTTGCTGCCCTGTAGACGGCGCTCCAGCACCTCTGCCAGCTTCCTCAGGACCTGGTTGTGTCGCCATCTATAACGTCCCTGGGAGAGCGCAATCTTGCTGCCCGACAAGATGTGCTGGAGGTTCGCATTAGGGGTGCTGCAGAGTGGGCAGCATTCCTCACTCCCGAACCACTGGCCAAGGTTCCGAGGGCATGGAAGTGTGTCATATGTTGAGTGGATGAGAAAGTTGAGCCTTGCCTGTCCAATTGATGTTACGGTTGGCGACTCCCTCCCAGGTAGTCCAGCTTCCTTGTAGAGAAAGTAAGAGTGCATTCTGGTCAGAGGTCATACCAACATCTTGTTCAAAAGTGGTTTAACTGACTTCACTAACAGACAATTGCGAGTTGCCATTTTAACTGATGACTGAAATCACCAACTTTAGGGGACAGCCTTAGTGGTAACCATAGTAACATGGGCTACTATGAGTGTAAGGAATTTCCTTGATACATTAGAAAGTACAAAGATCCAATCCAAAAATGAACTGTTATGTTCTACTGAAGCTTTTGTGATCAGTATTTGTACATACTGCCTCCAGGCTATAGCCACATGCTCACACTCAAAAGTCAGACTCGACACCATGCTGGTTAATTGTGTCTTCAGTTTTGAATAAATTGCCAACAGTGTCACCAGCAAAGCACCCTCACACCATCACACTTCCTCCTCCGTGCTTCACAGTGGGAACCACACATGCAGATACCATCTGTTCACCTTCTCTGCAAAGACAGAGGCACAGTGATTGGAACCAAAAATGTCAAACTTGGACAGTACAGATTTTCACTGGTCCATTGTGTATTCTTAATAGGTCACCTCTCGTTTGAGGTGCTGTTAATGCTGCATATTGTAATGAAATCTACCACAGAGGTCCTCCTTTCCTAAGGCAGTCCTCATAAGAGCCAATTTCATCAGTGTTTTAAGACTGCACATGAAGACTCTCTTGAAATATTTTGGATTGACCTTTAGGTCTAAATGTAATGATAGACTATCATTTCTCTTTACTTAGTTGAGCAGTTCTTGCCTTAATATTGATTACTACAGTTGTTGAATAGGGCTATTTACTGTATGCCAGAACTACCTTTAAAATTACACAACTGGTGTTCAGACTACATACTAATACTAAAAATCAAAAATATAAAACATATTTTTCCCTGTTGCCAGAAGTAAGAGAACTCCCTGAGGTGGGATCACTTAGCTCTACTCAGCAGGCTAGGACTCTGTTCAGTGGTGAGAAAAGATTGAGAGGGCCCATTTAGTGAGGGAGGCCTCACTAATGAGAACAGTGGATGATTCATGTGTTTTTCTGTTGTCCAAACTTGATTATTTTATTGCATCGTCACAGATGCATCATCACATACTGAAAATGATTTGACACAGATAGAATTATCTTTGAGTGATTAGATGCAGTTAGATATTCTTAGTCAGGACATCAGTTAAACTTGTACATGAGAAAAACACAAGTTGGTTTCAGTCACAAAGACAGATGAGAGGTTATATGTATTAACAGTAAAGTACAGAATTTTAACTGTGTTTATATTACTTGTGTCAAGAAGGTGATAAAAAATGATGTCACAGAGAAAACTATTGATCTGAAAAACCAACAGTTCAACCGTCAAGTTAAGGAAACCTTCTCCTTGGCTAGTTTGGTCTGAGATATCTCTGGAAAGGATTGAATATCATCCAAGAAAACAAACAAAGCATTCCAACATGTCCCTAAGGATGTCATTTACCTGATATTGGAAAATGTCCAAAGGCATCATCAGATAATTGAAGTCGCCCAGGGGTGCACAGAGGGCTGACTTCCATTGATTGCTATTACAGATCTGAACTTGGTGGAAAGCATTGTTGAGATCCAGTTTTGTAAATACTCTGGTACCCTGAAGAAAATCAAAAGTGGAGTTCATTAGAGGAAGGGGATATTAATTCTTAATCATTATGTTGTTGATAGAAGAGATGTGTCAGGCCGCTGCTCAATGGAACAGCAGAGAGAGGGCTTGCTGCTAACTGACGGCCGCCTGGTCGTTGCGGTACTCAGATAGAACCAACGACAGGTGAAGGGTCCCAGGATTAGAAACCTGCCTTGGGAACAGACTTAGGGTAGACTGCAGACACATAGCATGGCAGGTCGGGCTTAACAATCTTGGCAGACACCCAGTTAATCAAATGGATATGGTTTTTTTTAGCGACATATGACCAAGAACGATGGGTATGTAGGGAAAACAAACATACTTCTTCTTTATGATTCCTAGACACCTACAGATGAACAGGAGTGGTTCTAGGTGCATTCACTCAAACTCCAACAATGACTCACACCTCTGAGATGCCTCTGGCATGGCAGACGTGTCCATCCTGCCAGAAGATGAAGATTGCTTGAAGAAATGTCACTGGGGAAACAGAGCTACTTCTCTCTGACACAGAAGTATTTATCACATCTATGACTGAAGAGGTCAATTCGTGAAGTTTAGAGGGCAGAGAATATGATACTAGTTCATCTTCAATTGACTCAATCACTCCCATGCTTTGCCTCCGAAGAGACATGATTTAAGTGGTTTTTGGTCTATCTGTGGAAAAGGACTGAGACTGCTGCTCAAACACAAGCTAAGAGCAAAAGGAATAAATAACATAATCCCAGAGCTCCATCATTATTCAGGTGTGGAGCCTTAAGGGACCCTGTCAGGCAGTGAGCAGGGTGGTGCCAGGGTCTGAGATGAAGCGGAACTGGAGGCTGGACACACTTGCTGAAAGCTTGTGGCCTCTACAACAGTTAGCGGGCTGAGGCAAGGCAAATAAACATAGTGTGTTTGGCATAACGATTCTGCAGGGACTGGATGTCAGCACCGGGTTCTCATAGCGGTCAGATGAGGACTTGATAGTGGACAGGTATGTTCGATTGTAGATGACTACCAGGTGAGCAGAGAGAGAGAGAAAAGGGGGAAGGGAACAAGCAAACAGAGCACAGCTCACTCACACTAAAAGGCTGAAAATAACAAAACCATACACACACACACGTCACCTGCAGGAGCCATGAAGGAAGGGTTGTGACAGCCTCAAATGTCACAATGTTACTAACCCAACAGTTGAACTCAGTCTCACTTCTGCCCTAACTGCTCCGTGGTCACACACACACTCACACACAGGCATCTCCTCTGCCTCCTCATCTGCTATGAGCTAATATTTAATTTAGGAAATGCTTTCATAAACCAAGGCTTTTGAGGGAAAAGTGGAGAGGAATTATAATGAGGCAGGGAGGGTTTTGGTCTCAAAGCTGACTATTAACCATATGAGCCTGTGTCAGCAGTTTTCAGCCCTTATCTTTGACTAGTTTTTCTGGAGCAACATTCAAGTAATTAATGCTATCTGGAGGTTATCCACAGAGGAGGAGTCATAAGGAATAACGGGAGCAAAACAACTTTGTAAGGTCGTTGTTAGTGGGCAGTGTTACATGAACCTTATTGCTGAATTGCAACCATCAATAAAACTACTAGTTGATTGGTAAATATAGACTTTTGTACATCTGGCATGGGGTAAGGGCTTTGGACAGAATTCTTGCCCTCTCACTATATATTAAGCTCTCAATTATCCTTTTTGTTTGGTTTAGATATGATACATCATCATATCATGAGATGAGGGAAATATTCTCTGCAGTCATTTTGATCCATTAGGCAGCCCAGCCTGTGCGCTTGCCTTCAATTTCTTCAGGGTCATTTGTGGGTCGGCTGACAGAGGACTTGATTCCACAGGAGGCCCAACAAGGCCAAACAGGGCTTACTTTATCCCATACTATACTGTATGTTTGTAGATGTCTCCATACATATTAAGTATAAAGGTTAAAATGCAGTTTAACCTTGTTCACTAAAGGTTTATGGGTGTTACTGTTCTTTATTTTGTGTGTGTACAGCATAGAACATACCCTACATCCCATGTGTTTAAATTTATGCTGCACAAACACTGATAAGGAAAGACTGATTCAATAAAAAAATAAAAAAAACATTTTCTATTTCTGACTGACCACAACAATGATTGTGGTTCTTTGAGTGCCTAAACACCATGAGAAAGTTGGATTATGGTTTATGTGTGCGAATGTAGGAAAACAAGTGAAATATGAACATTTTGCAGATACATAACGATGTTTACAAAAACATTCAAGTTTAATTTTCACGGTATTACATTTCTTTCAAAATGTATTTGCTAAAGATGTAAAAGAGTTGAATGAACAAGAATGGAATGGACAAATCACTTCTATCACAATCCAAATGTGATTTTTCTGTGCTTAGACTTTATTTCAATATTACATTTTGCAAAAGTATTTATTTTATTTAATTTTTTTGCCTTTTTCTGTTTTATGGACTAATACAAGAAATCAGAGCATGTGAGCTGAGTGTGCTTCATTCAAAACACCTTCTCACTCGCTGCTCCAGAGTAGAGTCTGGTGTGTGCTTGACTAGCCTGCACAGAGTGGTGACCTCAACCACATATGGGAATATTACATTTTTATTATCTGTAATGTAAGTTTTATTGAGGCAGTACGCATTCTGGTCTAAATTTCACATGAATATCATGTAATGAAAAAAAGGCTGATGTATTGAATACATATTTGCACCACTGTGGGTCTGACTTTAGGCAATGTAGTGCATATGTCAGCATGCTCGTACTGATGTTAGCAGGTAGGATTACCATGTCCATATACCATCTTTGCTGTTGTTTAGTTTAAATGACTTGGAAACTGCTCATGAATATTAAAAATGGTCTTTGACAGTGATCACAACAGTTTGTCTGCAAACCTTGACCCACATAAATGGAACAAAAGAAGATTTTTTCGAGTCACAATTTACATCTGTCACAATCTGACTCCCCTCTTATAATAAAAATGCAAGATGTAACACCAACAATTTTCGCTCTGCTGGCATGTTGTTACCTGTGCTACTTAAGCACATTTCCACAGCGTCCAGTCTGAATCAATGGTTAACAATGGTTACATTTGCTTTAGATTTGACCAATGAAACATCCTACTAGTTTATGAAGTTGAAAAATTCATATTTCATATTTTGATTTTAAAAAAGTGTCAGTGCCATTTTGTAATTACTGATGCAGCATGTAACACCTTATTACAAAATGCGGCAAAGTTTATGACATATCGCGTTCAGGATTTTTTTTACAAAATGTGGCAGATTATTACAAAATGTGGCATTATTACATAATTAAGTGAAAATGTATTACATTATTACATGATGTGGTCCTGCAGGCCTGGCCAGAACTGTCACATGGACTGTATGAAGTATGCAAGTGCAGAAGGCTTGTCATTATAACGTACAGATCTTTTCTGATGAAAGTATATATGGCTATGGCTTTTTACTTTACTATGATAAATAGGCATGCATGTCAATGAGCAGGGCCCTAAGCCTGCCAGTGGTAAAGACACCACAGGTAGTCTTCTGTGGAGCCTCAGTGATCCCTGAGCAGGATGGAGTGAGACATTTTGCTAGATGGATGAACAATCTTTATCCCCACTTAGGCTACATGGAATTTCACTACATGCTCTGGTGTCATGTATTCCCTTGAATTTTACCAGGGGGCTGCTTCCAGATGTGTTATCAAAAATATGTCACCAAGCTACCGGCGGGGGATTTTTGACCTTTTAGTTACTCTAAGTGATTGGCCGGCCAGTGGGATTTTTCACAGGGAAAAGCCATTTCAGAAACATGTCTGTCAGCGTTTTTGAGAGGCGCAGATAAGAGTGTTAAACGGGAGGTGAGAGAGGAATTTAAAGCACGGAGGGTGGGGAGAGGAGGGAGGTGGAGGAGGGCTGGTGGAAGGTATGAGAAAATGATGGACAGGGGCACACTGAACAGGGCGTACTGATGTGCAGAGGGAGAAAGACGGTGAAGCAGAATGAGGGCACAGTGGAGTAAGAAAAGCACAAATAGATGGATAGATAGAGCAGATAGACAGGCAGGCCAATCAGAGAAGCAGACAGGAGAATGAGAGCAAGTAAACAGAGATAGAAAATAGCAAAGGGCAGTTTCTCCATTGCCTCCTGTAATGACACCAGTGGGAGGTGATTACTGGGTGGAAAATAAAGCCCTGGTGTCCCCCGCTGATCACCGGAGAGCCTCGTCCACGTCAAAGATCCCAAGGAAAACATTACAGGAAGGAGCCACTGTACTTTCACCGTGTCGACTGAAAAAGACTGCTTTAAAATTCATGAAACCACTTCATTTGCTTATTTTTTAAAAAAACTCATTTTACATTCTTGTCATGAATCATAATTGCTATGATGAGGCAGTAGCAACACCTCAACTCTAAAGCATATCACCACTGTCTGATAAAAACCACATATGACCAAAAATCTTTTTTTTCCAGGAGGATGAAAAAATAAAAACTCTCCCAGAAATGAATAAATCTAAAACCCTGTAATGAGACACATTTAGCACCAGAAAATCTATGTTTACACAGCCATCAGTGAACCATTTCACATTTTTAAATGGTTCTAATGATGTGCGGGTGGTTCCAAGCCTTGACTTGTTAGGATGTGCAAGTCTTGTATCTATATGTGTATTTCCCTGTGTTTTTCTGGTGTTTTCCCTGCCCATCGTGTTCTGTGAACAGTTTACATACAACTATACAGCTAGTGGAGCTAACTCAACAAGTTTACAGCCTTACCATCTCCATTCAGACCTTGGCCTCGCCCCTACGTTGAAGTCCTGGTTCGTACACCTGCACTGAGAGACTATCATGTAAGTGATCCTGAGCCTTTTCACAGGGAGTTAGATAAGTGCCGGGGATTTTCATTGCAGTGTGGCATTGTATTCCACCAATGGACGCTCTTTTTTTCTTCAGACTCTGCTAAAATTCATTATGTTCTTGGAGTGCTTTGGGGTAGAGCGTTGGTGTGGGCAGAAGCAGAGACATACTTTCAGCTCTCTTCCGTTTAGTGTTTAAACTTAAGATTGTTTTTGATCACCCAAGCCACAGCGTTAACGCTTCCAGTTGGCTTCTCTATGGCAGACTACTCAATGGAACGCTTCAGCTCTCAAAGGAATTTTTACCAGGCGGGGCTTAATGAACAACCCAAAGATGTTGGCCACCCACGATAAGCCCGTGGATCTGCACTCCCTTGTATCTCCGGCCATCAAGATAGACATTCGGCTCCATGAGAGGCACTAGGAGCTGGCAGGCAGCTCTGCTAGAACCCCAACCGAGTCTGTGGAGTGGCCATCTCGCCCGACTGGTGCCTCTGCCCAGTGAGATAGCACTATTCGACCTTCAGCTTGACCTGTGAAGGGCGGCCCTATGCAAGGCAAGTTAAATTAACACCAGAGGAGCAACTCCATAGGATTCGTGCTGGTCAGTGCTTGTACTGTGGTGTGTGTGCCCGCATTTTGCTGCAGGTTGCCCAAGGTGCAGCTGCTCCAACAAGCTTAAAGCTCTCCTCCTTCTATCTATCCTACATACATGATGGAACAAACTATATTTTCATTGGTCAATAAGAGTCTAAACACTGATCATAGATAAATGTAAATATGTAATTACTCTTTCTCTTCCAACAATAGGTATCAACCCCAGTATACTAGGACCTACTGGACAATTTTGCACCTCACAATTTACATGTAATGCCAATGTTCAGTGCCAGTGCAGGAAGTCCTTCATGTAGTGAAGCAAGAATGAATAATGAAATAAAGGATTAGTTTTGTTCCATATATTTTGTTAATGTTTCCAAAGTTGACCTCTCACTCATGGCTTATGCTACACTATTGTGCCTGAGTGTGTCCTGTGTAGACTCAGAGGACTGAAACTGCTGCTGCTATGCTAATGCACTGCTCATATTACACCTCCTTCCTAGGCACAGTGATAACTGCTTGTCTTTTTTCCCCCATTCTTAGAGATATCACTGTGCTCCAAGATCTCCGCAAATAACTAGGTGACTCGAGTTTTTATAGAAGTTGTAAACCAGAAAAATGGTGGCCAAAACTACGAAAATAAAAACTCTATTTGTAATGTACTGGAATTATCCTGTTAATGTCATCCATCTTTTGTGCAAGTTAGTAATGTTTGTGTGAAGACCTGGGAAGTATTATGCAGAGTGAGCTGATCCTTTAAGCATAAGGCGTAGAGTGTAACTGTATAGGAAACCATTAGACTCCAGTGAAATGCTGTGCAGTACCTTTTGTACTGCAGCCTAGGAAATGCTCCCATCGGATTGTTTGATATTACGATAAGAGTATGGCGGAGTGATATTGATGTGACTCGGGGAAAAGAGCGAGGAGGTAGAAAGCGAGTGAAATGAGGTGGAGAAGTGTGTAGTTGGTGAAACGGGGAGCGCAAAATGGCATAATTGGATCCGACCAACATTCCTCCTGTGGGGGGTTTGGTGAGCAAACGTGGTAAGAGGATTAATATATCTCCTGCATAACTTAAGCCATGAACATCAATTATGACATATGAACATGACACGTATGGTGTGATAGGTTGCTCATAACACTCAGTATAGATCCAGTGATCCACTGGGGAGGATTCTGATCCACTCATTCTCAGAAGGACATGAGGTGACTCAGTTTGTTAAAGATACCTTTATATCTTCCTGTCTGATATTTGACAGAAAGGCTGAATTCCGATAACTACTGGGTATCATATAACAAAAAATTGCAGTGGTTGATTGAATGTGTGGGATGGTATTTATTTGTTTTTCTGTTCAGACCACCCACGGGAGAAAAAGCATTTGACATTCTCCTTATGAGCAGAGCAAGAGGATTAGAGACGGAAAAAAACAACAAACTGTTCAATGTGGGATTTCCCAGGCAGGAGTTAGATGTTGACAGGCATTTCTATTTTGGTTTTTGGAGGTGTTTGTGAGTTTGCACACAGTCGTCTTTGAGAGCTGAAAAGCAAAAGACAGACATGTTGAGGTGGGGGGGGAGGAATGAGAGAAGAAGAGTTGTTTTTAGATCACTGAGGAGGGACAGCTGAGGTGAATCTTCTCAGATTCCACTTACTGTAACTATACAATTGTGTTTGAGCCCTGTGGAAATAATTAAGAAACAAAAAGCAACTAAGCTGGCAGACAGACAGAAGTGCAGAGACACAAGAAAGAAACAGATTTAGAGATTTGGGAGAGATGAGAGTAGCATTAAATCCTCCTTTCCCCTGTCTCCTCGTGCTAAGTTAACCTGCCACACATTTTGGCTGGACTTTCAGCCGGCAGCAGAGTGTGAAATTCCTTCCTTCTGTCTCGTCTGTGCTATCCAAAAGCGGAGCTCTCAAGTTCATCTCAGATGAAGTGTCCAGAGAAGTCAGCAGATTGTCTAGATGTTGTTGATGTCTGGCTTTCTCTTTAGATGAGAAAGAACTTGCACTTGTATATACAACAAACTGCGCCAACAACGCTCTTTGAAAGTGCTCCCAAGCTCATGTAGACATCTAGGCAATATTAGGCATTAGACATTCAGTGTTGGTTTTCAGCTTTGCACCTTACATACAGAGATTCCTCCAGATAGATCTAGTTCTTCTTATACATTGGATTGTAGAAGGTGAATATTGCAACAGTGCATAAAGAAATGCTCTTAAACTGGTGGACTGTTTGCCAACAAAGTTCTTCATAAAACTTTTTCAAAGATGCTCCTTTGATATGCAGACATGATAATAGTGTTATTGGTCTCTGCTGATCCTGTCCCAACCTCTGAAATGCGCTGCAGGCATCAAATTCCCGAATTAGCTTTTGTCCATGTTCTGTATCTATTTTCTATCTGTTTGGATTTAGATTTTACGCAGCATCCCAAATTTGTTTTGAAGTTTTACAACACTGTATACAAAATGTTCTATAAATTTGCAATGGCAGATATGTTTTGGAGGAAGCTCAATAGTTGCCTCGATTTGGTTCACTGAAGTAGTCCTTTGTTCAGTCCAGGTACTTTTCTTTTTAACACTAATTGATAAAGTAAGGAAGAGATCTTTAAACTATTGAATTAAAGAAGACATTACAAAACAATAATTAATATGTAAAATATGTCAAATAAGGATAGAAAAAACACTTTATGTAGCCAAGAAATTGTTAAATATTTAAATACTTCAGCGATGAATATTTAGGTAGTAACCTAACCTGCCTGAGGTGCCAGTAAAAGTCACACACAATCATATCTGTAGCTTTGATGTAGTTTTTTTTGAAGCAAACATTAAATTAGATAACTTAGAGTTATCTAATAACTTCACAGCATGAAGCTTCCTGACTCAGCAGCCGTCTGTGGCCTTTCTGCGTGTGGCCTTCGAATGTTTTGCCTTCCTGTGTGTTACCTCCTGGCTGCTTTAAGTACCATCCAGTCAAATCTGTCTGATGGCAACAAAACAGAAAAATGGATAAATCTTTCGTGACTGAGGAGTGGTCTGACATTCACTACAGTATCTGTACATCTGCTGGGAAAAAGAGAACATTATTGCTGTTGTGCTTGGTTTATCATGTGCTTGACAGGCAAATCTATCTTCTAGTTCTTTGGTTCCCTGATTGCTTTTGTTCAAAGATTGTCCCGGGAGTGATTGCAGGCAAACAAATGCATTTTCATTCATTAGATTTGGGTCAATATAAAAGCATCTCTTGTAAACAACAATTAGGGTTTGTCTTGCACTTACCGAACCGAACATTCTATTGAGTAAAAGCAATAAATGTAAAGGTTATAGATAAGATACCGTTTTTGTTTGTGGTGTGTGTGTAAACGGATTAACACATTAAAAGACTCTCAACACAAGTTCATGTAAAAAAAAAAAACACACATCCCACAAGCTTTTGTTCACATCAATAACTGTTACAAGATCAAACGCAGCATCACTTGTAAGTTGTTGCTTTGGACTGTCATGTCATGCTATCATTACGTTTGAAGTGTTTATGCTTCAAAGATCCATGCCTCAGAGTTTTCACACACAATTTATATGCACTTATGAAGTGAACATACAACATACCACATACCACTGCAACATCAGCCACAAACTCTGCAATTAATTCATAAATCAGTTGTTCATTTGGATGGCACATTAATTATGTGTGCAGAGCAGTTCAGAGTGCGTCACACCAAACAACAAGCTGACGCTTTAATTATGAAAAGCATAAGGTGAATACTGATGACAGGAGCCCCGTCTCCATTAGTATCACAGCGTAACAACATCCACAATCAGGTGCCGCCTTATAGAAGGGATTAAATAGAGTACTTTTCTTTGATGTTAAATAAATAAATAGTTTTGGCCATCACACAGCAGGATCCAAGAGTCCCCGGGTTAACTGAGCAGTATTTAAAGGTTCTGGACGATACCATGAACTAATTGGTGTGGGGGGGTGCACCTTAATCAGTTTTGGAAAATTTTATAGATTCTTTTGTAATGTTCAGAACAGGTAGAACATACAGATAAGACAATATACTAGAGTTTGAATGTATTTTAAGGTTTTTGTCTAATGTTGTAAGTCTGTATGTTTAAGGTGTCAATATCAGTGAAATAATCACCTGGTTGGTTTGCACACCTCTGCCTCAAGCATCCTGCCTTGCATATGCAGCCACTGTATGGTCATCCCCAAATTAGTAATAAAAAAAAACAGTATAAATAAATAATGAAATACAAATCTTAATGAAGTGATTGTTTATTTAGTATCTATTTAAGATACTGATCTCTGAAATTTTATCTAATACAATGAAGGTGAGTGGGTGAATTTAGCCTCTAAAAAAACATCTGACAGTAAAATCTAGATAACCTGAGAGATCAAGTGACATCAGAATATTCATTCTGACAGGAGATTTAAAAGATAATTCTGACTCACCCAATATATGTTTCCACAGCTTTGGAGACTTCAAAGTGGATTCCTCTTTTGAATAAAAAATGGTCCTAATATTGACCCTTGTGGCCGATTTTGACAGAAAAGCACCAGTTCAGCTTCTGATTTCACATTTAGGAGGACACCCAATTTAATCCAGTGATAATTTATAGCACATGTCAGCCATGTAAGTGTTGCGATGTTGATAAGTGTAGAACTGGGAACACAAACATCAGGCATGACAGGCCAAAGTTGAACCAGAAAAGCGATTTGTAAACTATTAAATTCCAATGTCAAATTCCAAAATCAAAATGTGATCCTCCAAATATGTTTGACTACTTGACTGTTTGTTAATAGCTAATTCGGCATGCTTATCTGAAATGTTCTGAAGTGCTTTCTTCTTAATTTTAAGAAGATTTAAAGATGTTTAATTGTGATGATTACTCTATAGAGATCAAATCACACTGAATATTTTACTGGTTCTGCAGATAAAGGTGGGCCTGCTGTGTTCTGGTGTTCTCACAGAAACATAAAGACCCAGGAACACAGCACAGTTCAAATTCCCTCCATGTGTTGCTTTCATGGCCCAGATATGGAGAGGTTATTCCCTGCATACTTTCACTCTTCTCCTCTCGTCCTCCCTCCATTCTTTTGTCTCCGTCGCTCCATCTATACTCCTCTCTCTCCTCCTTTGTTCTGGCTGCATCTCTGGCTCGCCCCTGTGGCCGTGCCTTTGAGGGCAGCATATCAAACACATCAAAGGGATTTCTAGCTGCATGTTCCAGCTCCTCTATATATGCACATAGTGTGTTTCTGCCGTACATGCCATGTATCTTCATACATGCCCATCCTTATATATGCAGCTTGTTATTCAGAGCGAACATTCCCTTGTTATCTGTTTGTTACAAACCATTCCCTGAGGAGGTGCTCTATCCCTCACTACACAATACAATGGTCAGAACGCACAGCTCCCAGTATGCTCAGTACCCAGTGTGTGTTCTAATGGTCTCGCATACGCCAAGGGTGGTGTGGTACTGTTTTCTCTTGTTATGCCTGTTGGCTATTTTCAGTTTTCCTCTGCCTGCCTCTCATGCTCCTATATCTCTTCATGTCATTTGTTCTCATGCTGTCGTTCCCAATTTCTTCTTTGTTTGTTCCTGCTATAGCTTTGTTCCCCTGGTGCGTGAACGTGTAGCCGAGACAGAGAGGCACTCGGTAAAGCAGTGGGGTAATTCCACATCACTGTAGGTGGTTGTTTGCATCTGGCTCACTTTCTCTTTGCCTCTCTCCGTCTACCTCTGCCAATCTGTTTTTCAATTAGATTCAAACTGCATTATTGGCACAGTAAGTTTCTCATTTTCTTGCATTGGCAATCTCTCTCAGCAACTTCCAAATCTCCCGTTTTCCAGTTTTTTTTTGTCAGGGCCAGAAAGTCTGGCTGACAGGTATTTCCTTAAAAGAAAAAAAAAAACAGTTGGAGTCTGTCCTTTGTATCTCATTTACAGTACAGTGAGATCACGCAAAGAGATTCCACCAGGTGGTGCCAATGCTTGGTGGTACTGTGGTAATACCACTGTGGGTGGATTTATTGCAGTTCACTTATTGTACTGGTTGATGCAGAGGCCGCTTCTAATTGAAGTTTATTATTGTACTGCGGAAATTCAAGAAAAGTTCAGTTTTCAGATTTAGTACAATCTGAATCCAGTACAATTAATTTTATATCTGAAATTCTTCAAAGTAGCCACCTTTTGTTTTTGATAGCTTTGTACACACTCTAAATCAGATTTATGAAGACAGCACCTGGAAAGATTTTCAATTAACAGGTTGTCAAAAGGTAATCAGTGGAATTTCTTGCCTTAGTAATGTTTTTGAGACCAACATTTTTGTTGATCAGAGGTAGACTTGGCATACAGTAAATAGCTCTATTCAGCTTCTCTAATAACTCACATTATGATAACAAACACTCATCTAAATGAAGAGAAACCACACTCCATCATTTCTTTAAGACATTATAGGAATTTTCAAGCTTTTAATGTGTCTTCAAGTGCAGTGGCAAATACAGTCAAATGCTATGGTTCCTTAGATGGTCCTCATGAGAGTCAGAGTTACCTCTGCTGCAGAGTAGAAGTATATCACCAGTAGGAAACATATCTTAGACCAGTGGAAATCTGTACTTTGGTCTAACATTCCAACTGATGTGTGGTTCCCATCGTTAAAGCACTAAAGGGGAGATGTGATGATGAAGTGGTGCTGGTGACACTTTTGGTGATTTATTCAAAACCAAAGGCACACTTAACCAGCATGGCTACCAAAGCATTCTGCAGTGACCATGCCATCCCATCTGCAGTAGGACTTTAGTGGGACAATCATTTGAATTTCAAATGACTGATGGAGTGCTGCATTTGATGACCTGGCCTCCATTTGATGACTTGGCCTCCACAATTACCTGACCTAAACCCAAGGGTGATTTAGACAGAAGACTGAAGGGAACAAGTGCCCAGTATATATGGGAACGCCTTTGAGATTGTTGGAAAAAATCATTCCAGGTTCATAGTTTTAGATGTCAGTGTTAATGCACAATATAGAAAATTAAAAAAATATATATATAACAATCATTGAATGAGATGGTATGTCCAAACCATGGTACTGTATATTTACATGTATTTAATATGCTCATCTTGAAAATAGCTGTAATGTGAAAAGAATAATTCCAGCCCAATTCATTTTTCTCTGCATTTAACCCATCCTAAGTATCAAGAACAGTGGGCAGCTGCTGTGTAGCACCAGGGGAGCAACTCCAGTTGCTAACCCTAAGACAGGACCTTGATCAAGGCCAATGACAGAAGAAATATCATAAACTGGATGCAATGAGAACATGCAAACACCACTCAAAATGGCCCCTGTCCCAGCTGGCAATCAAATCAAAGACCTTAAGCCGGATCTTAATTATACTGTAGTCGCCATGTGTGGATCTAGTGGAGAATACTTGTAAATTATTAAAAAGAAAAACGTTGATACTGGATGGATGGACTAGAAGAGTTTTATTGAATGCATAAAGCATTTTTGCCATTTTATAAAAGACCTGCTTCTTCCTTCTATCATCTCTCTTGGTATTAACATTTATTGTCCCCACCCTCCCCACTGCCACAGCCGTTGAGCTGCCAGGATTTGCTGCTTTAAATATGCTCTTTGTAAATGACATTGTTTTCACAGCACTCCTCTTCATCTATCATTTGCACACAACAGCATTCTCCACAACCTCACCACAGCACAGCACAGTCCATCAAAATCAGTGAGCACATTCTATATTTATATTTATTTCAAAGCCAGGAAACATCTGCATTCTAATAGAGATGAGGAGAGAGAGCAGAGAAAGTTAGTATTGGCAATAAAACAGATGGCCCAGTTCAAAACAAACTTGTGATTTTAGCTCTACAAGTACTGCATTACTTGTTGGTTCTGAGTTGTGAACAACAGCAGATGCACCAGCAGTGCTTCAGTGCATTATGATTCTGGGAAAAGCATCCTCCCTCACAGAGGGCGGCAGCTGTAGTCAGCTTGGATTCACAACAGTTCCATTCGGTTCAAATGGTGACTGAGCTTCAAGGTAAAAAAAAAACCTCACATCTTTCAAAATATGGCTACATACACATATATGTACTTTTATTGCTCACAACTTTTGTAAATGTTGTGTGAGGAGGTCATGAAGAATATTAGAATGGATTGGGAGTTTACTTTTCCTCCCTGTACGCTCAAAGCCATGTCTATGAAGAATATCCTTAGAGAAGAATGGTTTTCTATTTGTGGTGCCAAAAGAACATTGACTGTCAGCACACAAATCTTGTCTATGTTCAAATGTCCACATACATTTAGCCATGTTGGGACTATAATGACATGAGACCCCGTGTTTTTTTTTATTTCTTTAAATCTGCTGTTGTTCAACCCTTTCTGAAAAAAATATAACCACTTAATGACTCTTAATATAATACTCTCAATTTAAGACGCATGTCTCAATGACTCTTAATTGCCAAAGTACTAAATAAATCACTCAACACATTTTATGAATCTTTATGACTATGTCTATGACTATACATGATTTAAAGTTTGCCTTTATCATAGTACAGAAACTGCATTTGTAAAGGTTTTAACTGACATTAACTCAGATGTACTGTTTTAGTGCTGCTAGAGTTCTCTACTGTTCTGTACTCTACAGTTGATCACGTAGAAGTGGTGGGTAGGTATGACTGGGACTGCTCCAGACTGGGGCAGAACCCTTTTTGCGTCAGGAATATCTCTTCTAGCTATGCAAATATATCCTTGGTGTTCCTCAGGGGTCTATTCTTGGCCCTTTACTGTTTTGTACATGTTAAAACTGGATCAAGTTATTCACAACTCCAACATTATTTCCATTTTTATAAGACCAGGATCAATCGCGACTACTTCAACACTGCCAGATGGTAAAAAAAAAATAAAATAAAACTGAGTTCAATCCGTTATCTGTCTTCCTTCTGGTATGATGTTCCAACGTATCAGATCAGGCTGATAGCAGTGTCCAATCAATAACTCATATCCAATAATATGGCATGTTGGACAGTAAAAGACCTTTGTGCAGGCTGCTTTTGTGTATCATAGTTGCTCTGAGATCCCTCCTGACTCCTGACTCGAAGCAGAAATAAGAGCTAGCACCAGTTAAGTGTTTTATGAAAGAAAACACCACGAGCTTCTGATCCCTCTGGATTCTGCCAGCTGGTGTCGGCCCAGCTACTGGTGGCTTGCTCCTGGTACGTCTGCCTCAACTCCTGCCTACCTGCTTGCTGGACTGGTGTTCCCAGCCTAAGCCCCCGGACTTTCCCTGTGCCCAGAGAGACTGTTTCCTGCGTGTGCTGCATTTGGGTTGTAATTACACCCGTTACAGATCTGATATAAACAGACAAAACATAAGCTAGCCTAAGCTAGTCAGTAGGTGTACTGACTCTAGCTCCATACATAATAGACAGTCATGACAGCATCGATTTACTCATCTCATTTCTGGAAATAAGTTTTCAGCATTTTTGTAGCTTCTGTTAATGCAACTATAACACTTCTTCATATCAAACCTGAGTTTAGAACTGAATCTAAACTGATTTGCTCAGTGAAGTGATTTGCTTAGTAAGTGCTAAATCCTTGTTCATAAAAACTGGTCTCAATCGAGACTTCAACATGTTTCTGCAATTTGTTTTCAGTTTATATATTGCAGGGGGTATGGCAAAATAGCAAGCAGACAGTGAACTGAAAGCTGAGCTGTAAGGGACACACTGGAGTTGCAGTGAAGTGATCAAGCAGCTAACATGCAATCATACAGCACCCTGAACTGCATCACAGACTGAGCATCACTGCACAGCGTAATGCTCATCCTATTGCCTCTCTCTCTCTCTCTCTCTGTCTGTCATCCTGTCTTCATCTGTTTCATATTCTTTCACCTACCATCTCATTATCCCGTCCTCTGTCTTGTGATTCCTGTTTAGTTATGAGCAGATTATGCCAGTGAGCGGGAGTGATCAGTTCTTCAGGCAGGAGCTGGATACATGTGTGTTCATGTGAAGATAAATGGGAAATGGTCGGGTCTGTATCTGTACAATAGCAGAGTGGATTAAACAAGTTCAGACCGCTGATCTTGGACTCTTTAAACACACATGCACACACCATGTTGTTAATCCCTGTCCACTGCTGATATAAGTCATTAACATTCTGTAAGGAGTCAGCCACTCAGTCCACTCTAATTAATCCCAGGCTATCTCTCACTCTCACTCTCTCACTCTCACCCACCTCCTCAGCTCTCTGTTCACATATTCCTCATTTTGCATCATCCTATACTTGTACTGTTATTAACCTTCAGGCAGTAGTATTTGGAGATGCAAAACACTATGGAGGGTTGTGGTTCAGGTCATAGAGCATGTCACTGAGTAATCTGAGGGTTCTTTATTCAATTTCCAACTTCCCCAGTCGTGTGTGCGTGTGTGTGGTATTATCGTGTGTGTGGTATTATCGTGAGGGAAGTATTATCATGAGTGAGCTGTTGGCATCCTCCGCCATCAAGGTGTGTGTGAATGGGTAAAAGTGCTTGGAGGGATCAATAGATCAGTAAATACATTTCAGATCAGTCATTTATTGAATTGGATAATTCACACAAACTCAGTTTTAGCGTTTACAAGACTGCAGATTTTTCACAAGAGGGAGCTTGCACTAGCATACTTGGCTAACTACTGTATCTTCCTGCCTACAGTAGTAACCTAACATCATATTCACAGCTAAGAAGCATAACTGATCACATTATTTTGTGGGTTCATGTTTAAAATATGTTCCCTCCAGTCCATTGTGTGGAAGTTGGTCCTGGATGTGATCAGAGTTCAGGATTATATTAGTAGCTCTAACTGTTTTAGGAGTAAACATTCCCAAACCAGACAGAGTGTCCTGGTTTATAACAAATCTGATTTTTGATTACACTTTCAAACTTAATGATGGTACCTGTACCTTCCATCGGGCAAGGGTGTAACATGTTCCACTAGAGCTATACACTGCCACTCCAGTCAATGTTTTAAACCCCACTGGCCATAGCCATGTTATAATCATTATATAGTTAATTTCGGACTTTTCCCCTTTATTTGTATTTTTAGTCTTTGAGCTGTAGCAAGAGTTCATATTTAGAAATTAAAAATAAACATTTTGCCAATTAAGAGAGCACATTGCCCTGTTTTGTGTGTAAGAAGGATCAAGGGAACTTTTTTTTTAATCATGGTGAGTGATTTCCCTAACTGATGTTATCCCATGGTAATGTCACACACACAGAACCTGGCAAAGATGTGTCTACTTTAAAGTGTGTTCATTTTTTACCCATTGTAGAGGATAGAAGGTATGAGTTTCATGATCATGATTACAAAATGTGTTCATGGTAACACAGCAGATATGTTTGTGCTGTAGAAAAAAGGAGAGCCATACAGGATGGTAGACAACGAGGCAGTCACAGCAGCATCACATCCAGGGACCATGAATGTGTCCAATGTCCTTAACAGTGCTCTGCATTTGCTTTGGGTTTATGTTACAAATTTATCACCCTCCTCTCCCTCTGAAACTGTCTAGACCAGATGACTTTCGAGGCGGATCTCAGCAGCAGTGCTGGTGCAGAAGAAACCAAAGTTAACAAACAAAAGCCTTATAGATAGACAGGCTCCAGTCAAAAACCAGTGTAGACAGTCCAAACTAGTCAAAGAGGAGCCGGTAAGGTTCAAGGAAACAGGACAAAATACAAAAAACACCAGGAAACTAGAATACTTTAACATAAAACAAAGATGAACTGACACTGAGACAAACTGACTGAATGCATGACTGAGGAGGAGAGGATACGAAGATAAAGGTGAGAACTAATCAGGAACAGGCGCAACTAATCAGGGCAGGACAGACTGTCAAAACTGTTAGGAGACCACACAAAGGCAGGAAGTGAAGTTACAGGCACAAGGAGATGGAATGATATAAAATAAAACGGGAAACCCATAACACGAAACTCAAAAAAAAAATCGTGACAATCTGTTTATTTACAATCAGTGTTAAGAGATTGGTGTGTAAGATTTACTGCCACCTAGTGGTGTAGTTGCTGATTACCACCATCTCCACTCACCCTACAGTTCTGTGTGTGACATAGAAACTACTGGCTGTGATGCATTCTAGGTGTTCCACTGCCATGGGAGCCATTCAAACAATGTTTGTGACAAAGAAGTGTTGTGGTGTATTTCAGAAGTGGCTTTCTGCTCTGGAAAATGCATGGCTGTTATGTTTTTTTTTTTACGGACGCCATGACCAACCAGAGAAGATCACCTGAATAATATTTTTGGAATTGTCTTTGAAATTTCTATTTTCTATTGGTTGGTGTTGAAAGAAGGATAAGGAAATTGTGGAACATGGACAGAAATCTCACTATGTTCCTGTCAGAAAAAAATTATTATTATTAAATTATATTACATTAAGATTTGTTTTAAATGACAGAGGGTGAATTGTGTTTTTGTGTTTCTGTATTGTTGCATGGTGTACAGTGCACTTTTATGAGATGGTGGCCCCATTATTTATTGATGTCATCCACACTGACCTTACTTTCATCTGTTTAAAGGTCACAAACACTTTGACATTAGTGTGGAGGTTACTGTCACTTTGGAGGATTGTAGTACTTCACGTAGTGACATATTCTTCTGGAGTGAACATTAGAGTATTCAGCAATGTGTCGGATGCTTCTTTTCAGGCAGACGGTTCCATTAACTTGACTGGAGTCCAGGAGCAAGAAAGCATCATTAGATTTGTTCATTAGCCTCTCGCTGTGCTCTGTCACCAACAAATAATTAGAGCAGAGCTCAGTTGTATCCAAAGTAATTTAAACATAGTTGGTAATTCTCTCTGAGCGTATGTGTGAGTATCTGTCTGAGACATAATCCACGTTTGTAGGTCAATATTTCAAAACACAAATTTGTATAGACAAAGGGGAAGCCCCGGGGGTTTACTTCAGACACACTCATGCCAAGCCAGTGATTGAGTTAAAATGTCTTAATTGGTTAACAGTAGGAGAGTGAGGCTGGAAAGAGTACAGAACTAGAATGCAATAATGTGAAAATTAGTTAATATCAATACATCCAATCATACCAATATCATCAAAATTACTTCAATAACTATGAAAGGACTAAGCCAGTTCATAAAAAGGTCTGAAATCTGTTTCCTTGTTAAGACCAAGATATACAAAAACATCAGATTTCTTAATAATCTCTCTCTGAAGTAACTTATTGAGGTGATCACCACCTGATCGACTACTCAACAACCCCCATACACTCATAAGGCTTTTGTTGCTGTTATGACAATTATTGGACATTGTTATGAATGTTATGCCTCTGTCTAGAGAGTTTAACAAATAGCAGTTCACACTTGTTATCAGTCAAAAGGACAGACGGTTTTTTAGTGATGCTATGAAAACAAATTGCAATACAATATAAAAATGACTTTTCTTCACAATGAACTTAGGCCAAAACAAAACTAACTTTGTTAAGGGGAGCTACCACACTACCGTGATCAGTTATATTTGAATCAGCTCCAGCTGATCAGCACCTGTCCAAAGATAGTCACACTAACTTGGGTATTGTGGGTATGTTAATACTTAATACCGGGTCATTTCCCTCATTTAGAAAGGTTCCTAAGCAAATTTGACTAATCGACCGCACCCAGTGTTATTCACTTCACCTGTCAGTGGTCTGAATGTTGTGGCTGATCAGTGTAGAAAGAAATGAAACTGGAAGATATGATGTACAGGTGCTACTAAAGTAAAGTTAGTCGTTTTTTTCCCCATCTCTGGTGTGTTCTCATTTCTCTCAGCGCAGTTTCATAATGCAACAAACACTAAATGCATTTCTGTTTTTCAGGAGAAAGCAGGAAGGAATCTTTTACGACACACATTTTTTGTCAGTTACCTAGCAACGGTTTTCTCGAGCTTAACCGCTAGGATGCAGAGCGTACCCTGCACTCAACTTCCCGTGTCAAAAACTCACACATTGCTTTTGAAGGCAGCTGTGTTTCACATCTTACTGCATTGAAGGGAAAATCAATGACCCAACAGAGAGTCACACACACACAAACACACATGTGGAGGGAATATACTGCAGTCATACAGGCACAACCATAAAAGAAACACACTCTTGCATGCACATACACACCACACATGCAGCCCCTGACCCCACTCTTTGTTGTGTTTCCAGATGGCTGCTGATTTGTGCCCATCAAACAAAGCTCCCACCCTGCCACAAAAACTCTTGTTTAAATTGAAGAAGTCGCCTGCTGACTTCCTCTGTAAAAACTCTTATCTCCATAATGCAGAGTGGCATTGGAATGATTTTTTTTCTTTATCCAGTGTAAAGCCAAGCTGCTTGTTGATCTCAGTTTGACTAAAAGAAAACCCCATCCAAACTCATGTCTGAAACGCTCATCTGGCTGCTCGAACTTCTCCCCTGGACCCCCTCTTGGCTTGCCTAAGCCTTTTTGAGGAAAATTAGGAAAGTACTATTAAAAAAAAAGAAGAAACACATCAAGACATAGTCAGCTGGCAGATGAAATGATGGGATAATTTCATATGGAACTGAGAACGCTGTCGTCCAAGGAAGAATATCTCATAGCGGCACCAAAGAGCCAGGAGTAATTAAATGTCACTCAGTGGGGGCTGATGTGGTTGGCTACACTTTGACACACAATCTAATTGTGTCATTGGATAGTCACGTCTTTCTGGGAGAAAAGGAAAAGCCTGTAACTGTGCTGAGTCATGTCCGGTGGGGATATGACTCCTGATGTCCTCTCGCTTCATCAACAGTTGCTGCGTCACACCATCTGGAAGATGAGCCAGTATTTCCCTCAATCTGCATTACTGTTGTGGCCCATTAAGTGTAGTCTGTACTGTTGTTTGTCAGTGCCATTTTGAACTCACAAACATTGTTGCATCTGTAAAATCAGCCATAAATTACACAAGGTAATTAAGTACTGTATATTGAATGCATTTATTACATGGCTTTGTTGAATACTTTAATTCTGATTGGTCAGTTGTACCATTTTATGGTATGTTGTATGCTTTTGGTTTCCAAGCTCAGTAATCACAATCAGTCAAATTATTAATTTCTTTAACAAGTAGCGGAATAATGTACGGTGACCAGGTCATTATTGCAAAATATTGCAAAACAGTCAGGCTTTGTTTAGAAACAACGACCATCTTGCCGTACGCTATCACTTATGTAACGGAATAGTCCGATTTATTTTGCCCCTCGGGGCTTAATAAAGTAATTCTTATTCTAGCCATTGCCTCACTGACATTTAGCTAGCAAGTCTTACAAGAGTGGGCTGAATTTGCATAAAAGTTCAGACACAAACAGAGTACAGTAGCTCACAATACAAAGATTCAAACAAGCAGAAGTAAACAGCTGAGGGCCTCAGAAGTGCTCGGTCTTTATATGCCCCCAGATAGATTTTCTGCATAATCCCAGATCCACCAGCCAGTCTAAAGTACAAAGGAGGAGGAGGGCCTGAAGCTGAGGCCCACAGAGCAACACAGCATTTAAGCATTCCCACATGGGGGCCTCTATAAAGTGTACTATATTAATCTTAATTTTTTAATATTTCTTGAATTAAGAATCTGTCTGGATACAAGTATATTGACTGCTAGCATAGACACACAAACACCCATGTGCGTCCAGTAGCAAAAGGGCATTTTGAAATTCCCATTTGTGAGTGCCACACACCAAAAACAAATTTGTGCTCATTTTTTTGGGCCTTCTCAAGCTTTATTTGATAGAGGCAGCTGAACAGTGACAGGAATGCAGGGAGAGAGAGACACACAGGTTAGATTCAAACCCTGGGCTTCCGCAGTCAGTGAGTGTTCAAACATGGGGTGGCTGCTCTACCAACTGAGCTAAACGCTGCCCCAACAAATTTATACCCTTAATAATATAAATTTTGTCATCTGCTGATGTCCTCAAGTAACTATGTGGATCTCCCATGTGCAGTCTAACACGTATGACCTGAGGGATGTTATATGACAAAAAAACATGTCGACATATTTTGAAACCCAATAACGTATCAATAGATAAGATATGTGTGTGTCAGCTCTTCACAGCTGTATTCATTTGAGACTACCTTGGACCCAAAAGTAAGCAGATAGAGCTTTATGTATTCTGTAGTGTGAGGTGATGGCCCACTCCCTCTGGACACTGTGCTGCTGAAAACACTGTACATAAGAAAAGTGCCATTTACACTCAGTGGAACTGTCATTAGTTACACCTGTACAATCCAATCTAATACAACCATAAAGTCTATTTTTACAATGCCTGCAGCGCACAGTTGTTCTAATACTGCCATATAGGTGTTAATCAGGTCATACATTAGTGTTACATAGCAGTCAAAGTGTTGATGTTGTTCTGGACTGCATGAAAGGTTTTTCTTCCCCGTGTCTAAATATGAAAGACAAAAAAAATAAACCATCTCAATATAACACCACCTTTAACTATGACCTTGGTAATAAACACGTAATGGAATTTCCACATTTACACATTGTACAGGTGTAGACGTGATTACTTGATTGACTACTTTAAATCTTTTATATCTTGTAAAGCACGTTAGTGGGTGGGATATATTAAATACATTTTGTCCTCAAAGCATCAGGATTAGACTTTGACTTAGACTTTGGCATCTCCAAAACTGCAGCTCCTTTGGGGTGTTACCAGTCTGCAATGGTCAGTACCTATCAAAGGTGGTACAAACACACACACACAGTACATCACACTTTGTTGCATACGAGTCTGTGTAGCTGCCGACCAGTCAGGGTGCCCATGCTCATTCCTGCCCACTACTAAAAGTTCCAACAATGGGCACCTGAGCATCAGACCACGGAACAAAAACATTTGATGAATCATGTTTGCTTTTCACCATGTGAATGGCCACATTGGAGAAGAACTAACTACTTCCTTTTTGATGTTTGAATCCTGGAATTTAACACTTTGGAATTGTAGCATTACTGTTAAACATCATGGAAGAACTGTTGGGATGGTGCAGGCTGTTGTTATTGACGGCAGTTGCCTTAGCTCGATCATTTCATTTCCAGTGAATGTAATAAATGCTTAAACAAACAAATCATATACAAAACTACAAGATAGTAGGTTGCATGCAGTCATGTTTAAAGCCTTGGTGAGCCGTACATTATGGCATACAAAGCAGCCTGTAGACATAAGTAATCCCAGGCGCAGTGAAAGATTCCTTCATAATAAAGAAAGGTCTTTGTGTACCTTCTAGGCTCAAGTGAAGCCAGAGTATAATGTGATCATCCATACATTATGGAACATGCAATGTGCCTCCAGTGTTTTTCTTTTTTTTTTTTATATTACATTTCACTACAGACACGCTCGTCCCACATAGAATGATCATATCCTGTTTCCTGTTAGGTAGGTCATATGGAATTAACTTTGACTTCTTGGAAATTGGGCTTTCTGCATTGTTCAGTCGTGTTGGACACTTATCTTAACAGGAGGTAAACCGCTTGATAATTCAGATGAACTGTGGTTATATTCTGTAGGTCAGCTCATGACACACAGTAACACTGAAAGACAGCAGATATGAATTAATTCAATCATATAGTCGTGTCATGATGCAGAGTTAAACTGTTCTGCTGAATATGCTCCAATATGGGCCGAGTTATCTTAATAAGTGCCCTGGGGGTGGAAATTGCTTCTTTTTGTCAGAATAACAAGGTATTTGCTATTTCACATGGGAATGTATGCATGCTTGTGCACAGAGGAGAAATTACATCAGTAGCACTTCATTACCTTGCTTCTGAGGTGATTAGTATGATTATATCTAAGGTAATCACTGTTGTTGTAATTGCAATACATTGAGATGATTTAGGTGTTTCAGTTTTAACTAACAGTCTATGATGATATTTAACAGGTAATTTAAATGTATGCACATCTTTCCTTTTATTCCTTCCAACAGATTCAGAAAATACACCTAGAAAATGTTAGTTATATGCCGTCTCATGTAACATTGTGTTCTTTCACTTCCAGGCTTCATTCTGCAATTTGTTTTTTTCTTATCCTGTCCTCGCAGACCAATAAAACTTTATTGATATTTTCAGCCGCAGCAACATGTTCCTCCTGGGCTCTCTGAATCCACACAGCTAAGAACGGGAGTTATTAGGGCAGGCAGCCCAAGAGACCCGACAATATAAACCAGAGGAACAAAGATCTGTGAAATGACAACAGCAATGAAAACACACACACACACACACAGATGTTATAACAGATGTTTTATCGCCCAACAGACACCATGTCCAACATGTTCTGTAAATTTTCCACTGACTGCTGGGTACTCAGAAAATACGAAAGTCAGCTGTTGTAAATGAGCTAATTGGCCACCAGTGGTCTTGTATTGAAAACTATAATGACTTAGTCAGTTGATACACTGTAAGTATTGACACATATTCTCCTATGTAGTGTAATGAGAGATTTTGCAGGACATTATTTATTTAAATTGACCCGTTCTTTAGTAAATTCTGTACGGACGACAAAAATAATATCCATATCTAAACTCCTTATTCGAAATATTCTACAATTTAGGTCAATTCAGTTACAAACGTTGTGTGTTGTGGGAAGCACCCGGTTATTTTTCAGACTTTAGAGAGTTGCATTATTTTAACTCATAAGCTGCACAGTACCCATGATGAATAATGCTGACTTTCATCTTTCTACAGTGACTAGCTGATGTTGATTTGTGTGACATATCTAATCTGTAAAATCGCATACCACAGCAGACTGTTGCAAATATACTGACATGCAAAATAAGGTTTGGCATCATCTGGAGACTTCTAGACCGTTCCGAGCAGAAAATAGCAGTTTTCATTAGGAAAGGGTTGGCCACACTGCTCAGCACTCTGTATATTATATCAGTCTCTGTGGTACAGACTGAATAGAGTGCTGTAAGTTTTGAGCCTTGTAGGGGTAGTTCCTGAGGCTAAACTCACAAAATGATTAGATTATTTAATCCCAATATTGGTCATGATTTTCTCAGGGTATGGATGGATGCATGGTAGGATCATTCCCTTTCAGTTGTATGAGTGTGTGTAATGTATAATGTGTGAAGGTTTGCCTGAGGTGACATTTATTCATCTGAGATGCTTTTTTTTGGTGTTTTTTTTACTGCCAAAGTAGCAATTTTGTCTGTTGGGTGGAGCTAATGTTCCACTCAGTAGGTAAAACAGTCACTTACATAGTGCCTTTTTTTCATCTGACACCTCAAAGTACTACAGTTCACATTCACACACAGACCGTTAGATGATATGGTTGACACCAATTGTATGAGGAGATGTTGTCATCAGCATCATCATCTCATTAAGTGGAGATTGAGCCAGGACCTTATTACAAGGACAGAAAGAAAAGGGAAACATCCAGCTTAGCATATTGCTAATTTCCAAAATTAGACGAAGAAAGAAGAAAACAATTGCTTGGCCCAAGAAACACAAGGAATGAACATTAGACCAGAGAACATTTTTAGTTCCAACCACAGAGAAAGTGAATGGATCTGCATGTGTGGTTCCCGCCATGGAGGAACGAGTAGGATACACGCTTAATGAGCACAGCTACCATAGCATTCTGCAGCAACATGTCATCCCATCTAGTTTGTGCTTAGCGGGGCCATCATTTGTTTTTCATTGCCTCAAAACAGGCTATGTAATAAATGCTATCTGAAAGGAAGTGATGGATTGCTACATCAAATGATCTCCACAATCACCTGACCTGAACCCAATTGGGATGGTTTGAAATGAGTTGGACTGCAAAGTAAAGGAAAAGCAGCTTCACTGCTTAAAGACTACTTAAAGACATTCACTGTTTGAATCTTCAACAATCTACAATCTGATAATGCAAGCAGAAGACAGCTAATTAAAACATATTTTGTCATTTTACCCATTGCTTTTGTTACAGTGGCCTGACACACTTGCTGTGGGTTACATCAGCTTATAATTTACAGACGAACAACAGCTTTAAAGCAACAGCATTGGTCATGCGGGATGGGGACTGAACATGTGAGTAGAACAATGGAGGATTTTCAGCAAGTTGCTGATGTCAATAACTGGGGAGAAAAAGAACGACCCTCGATTGATCATTATTGTGTACTTTCAAGGTGTAAAGGGCAACACCGCAGGCTGCTTACCATTGGAATTGACTGTAATTGACTGCTTCTGACCACTCAAATGTGGTGTTAAACCCTTTATATGTCAGAATGGTGTTCGGTCTTTAAATCCCAACACAGCAGGACTGTGATTTCATTCAGTGTTTTGTCCTGGGTGAATCATTTACAGTTATGTCCCCTGATAGCTGAGACACATATATTTTTTGCTTTCATTAAATAATGCTTCGCTGCACAAGGCCGAAAGTACAAACGTGACCTCTTCTGGTACAATTAATCGCATCTGGATGGGCCTTTATATAACCCTTGGTATTTTACAGAGTCGTTCTTTGCTCAGGGGTGTAGTGTAAATGTCAAACTAACTGTAAGTGGAGCGGTTTGGTGCACATTGTGCCTGAGACATGAAATATAGGCCGTGAAATAGATCCTGATTGCTGACACTGATGTCTTTGTGAGAGGGCAGTGTTGCCCGACAGTGACAGCACACCAGCTAATACAGTAGATGTGACTGAGCAACAAGAGCAAAGCAGCACAGTGATTACTCAGTCAGATATCTTCTTAAAGGCACATGATGTGTGCAGTAGTATTTTCAGTTAAATGTGTAATGTCATCAACCTATTTAGCCCGAAATCCAAGCTCTTTTTGGAGTCATACTATGATACATTTTTTGAAACATTTTTATTTTATTTTTGATTTCACCTAGTGATAATGGATCAGACCCACATGGAAAGAACCTATATGAGGATATATGTGCATATATGCTGCACATATACATCATATATGTGCATATATGATACTATATATGCCGCATATATATAGCATATATGGGTATATATGCCACATAGCTGCATATAGGCCAAATTCAGATGCATATATGTGCATATACAGGGCATTTAGGTCTCCTATATTGCTTCTTTATATCCACATACCAGCCCTATATTTACACACAAGGTATTTCTCCTATGTAATTGATGGTTATTGTAAAGTGTTGACTAGGTACTTATATAGGTCAACATATAGGGATGGCCATGGCTCAGTGGTAGAGTGGGTTGTCCAATAACCCAAAGGTTGGTGGTTTGATTCCTGGCCTCATGTGTAAATGTGATTAATAAAGTGTCAAAATAAATTATATAGGTGAACATTTAAGTACATATACAGTATAGGTGAGCATATATGACCCTATATGTATGTGTACGTATATGTGCATAAAGGCACCTATATGTACATGTAATATACATTATTAATATAAATATAATATTAAAACGGCCAAGTCTATGTACATGGCATATATTTGAAACCTATATTAAAACTTATAGGTTTTTTTCTGTATGTGGTGGATGGGGATCAACATGGGCACCCTGACTGGTCTGCAGCCCCATATGCAACAAAATGTGATGCACTGTGTGTTCTTGTACTTGTACTTACTTGGACCGCTTTTGATATCGGTGTGTATACATTATAAGTGACATTTGGTAAACAACATTGTGTATTTCATGTTGTGTATTTAAAGTTTCTAGATGCTGCAATTTTGTCATCAGAGTTACAGCATCTGATTATAGGTTTCAACTTTATATCCTTCATTCAGTGCATGTACACACCACAACAAGAACAATCAGGCACAGGGTGCAAATTAATTGTTTAGGAGACCCTGAATTTCTTTAAACACTGATGTTTTTAAAACGTCACTGTTGATAAATGTGCCCTGTCATATATAGACAAACAAATAATACACAAATCCAATATACCCGGGCTAAAACTGTTCCCCTTTCAGGTGTAAATCATACGCAGCATCCTGCAGTGTCTGTTCACTTCCTCACCTCGATATTCATCCAGTCCAGGACTTCAGGTGGGCGGCTGCTGTCATAAATCAGCCAGACAAATGGAAGGGACATGAATAGAATAGAGATATTTCAACTAGCTATCAATTACCCTGCAATGCATAACTCTGCCAGCTGTCTGCAGCACAATGACATACATGACGCGTGTGTATATATATAAACACACACACACACACTGTCAGATTCATATTACAGTAAGCACAGACGGGATTTTTTTTTTTTTTTAAAGAAACCAAACAGTAGATCTGGCCTCTCTGTTCAGTTGTGCTTACTAATCACTGCTGTCAAAGGAACCAGACAGCTGCTAAATGCTGCTGCTGCTGCCTGGAATACACGGGAGAGAGAAGCTGAGAGCAGGACTTGCTGGCTACTGTAGCTGAACAATGATAAGATAAAAAGCTTAAAAGGGTAAAGCGCAGCTGTGAAGAAATAATGTGAGCATGTACGATACGAGAACACAGATGCATACACACAAATATGTAGGTTTACTGTACATTACAAATGTGTGCAGCTGTGGAACAGATATGAATGATTGTAGAGTGGGGGCATGTTTAGTCAGGCATATTTACAATCACCATTATCAGAAAACATGTGCAGCTGGGAGATGAGTTACATTTCAACTAGAAAACTTGATCAAACTCTCTTAATTGGAAAAAACTTTCAACAACTCGTTCAACTTGTTTAAGGTCTGAAATAAAAATTGCTTCTAATTTGTGTCAAACATCTGGGACAAAAACATTTTAATGTGGTGCTTTTGATTTTTTTTCCTTCTGCCACAACGTCCAAACTGCTCTGTCTCTTTGGAGAGTTAAATATGAAATATCAGACAAAGACATTTCATCTGAAAACAAAGAGACAAATATCAGCTCAGAAAACCAATTATTACTGGTATTACTTATATGTATTTCTATTCTATAGACAATATTTTTTATGAGTTTAGTAGGGTATTTTTTTTATTTTTTTTACAACTTTATGATACTGACTTGACTCTTCACTCTGTGTTTGTTGATGTTTTTGGCCCCTTAGGTGCAACCAAACAGTCTGATATTTGCAATTCCTTTTAATAAGTTGTAATATCTGCGGAATTCTTTTCATCAGTGGTCAGTTCAGTCAGATTTGAGAAAATCCACAGGACTCCACGATGTCTAATGCTCAAAGGTGTATTAAAGCTTGGCCAATGAGGATTTATCAATAAACTTGTCGTGATGTCATGATGTCTCCTCAATTCTAAAGATAGTCTCTGATAGTCTATATGCCCTCAGAATAGTGCCACAACTCTGTGTATTATGTGTCCTTTCAGTGTTCCAACATTGTTATCTGACACTGTAGAGCCTTCTTACGTTTTGTACAAATACACAAACATACAGCTGCATGTTGAAACAGAGTATAACCTTGTAGTAAAGGCTAACGTGTCAGCAAGCAGTTGCTTATACACAGTAGATCCACACCCAGCATACATCAAGTAACACAATTATTCAGTTGTACGTTCGATGACCTGACAAATGTAAGTCAGATATTATCCCTCTTCTGAGATAATATCTGTCTCTTTAGCTGCTGGCAAGGTACCAGTTTTGTCTGTCTGCTGTTTGGTGCTCAGCAGGCAGTGTACAGTTGATTTTTAGTGTTCTTGAATGGAAATGGGGTTGAGGAAATCACACACCATTTGTGCATTTGCAATTTAACAATGCCAGCTCGTCCCATTGTTTGGAGTGCAAGCACCTTCTCCGTTGAATAAACAAGCTGTCCACCGCTGTGTTGCCGTATAGACATTGTATCTATAGGTTATATAAAGTTCTATACAGCAAGTGTACTTCAAAAACATAAAAGTTGGAAAGAAAAACGCTTTAAACACTAAAAATGACACGGCACGTACAGAGCTACTGGAACAGTGTCCTGCTCGCGACGGCCCCCCCTGCTGCTCAAACTGTCAGAGATGAGGGTGGACTCACACCTGGTGAGATGGATTACAGACTACCTCACAGAGAGACCACATTACAGACTGAAGGACTGTGCGTCGGACATCTATCTATCTATCATTTGAAAAGGTTTTTATGCTTTCCTAAAAAGTATAAAAGAAAAGTTAAATGGGACAAAGCACCACTGGACAAAGACGAAACTATCAGCAGACAGTAACTGTCCTCTCATTAATTCTTGAAACAAACTTGATTGCCATATTTCCATCAGGATTTCATGTTTTTCCATCATTTGGGGTTTCACTGGTGCTCTTTTTATTTCGTCATCTTGTGTCGCTGCTTTAATGGGACCTGACTGGAGAGTTAAGGCCAAGTGTATATCTCAATGAATCGACTCCTGACACTCAGAATCAGAACCACTTTATCGGCCAGGTGTGTGTACACACACACACACACACACACACACACACAAGGAATTTGACTCCGGTTCACTTTGTTCTCCTTGGTACGTACAGTGTGTGTGTGTGTGTGCATACATATAGATATATAGAGATATGTATATCTATCTTTTGACAGACATTTGTAGACTGGGTAAATGAGTGACAATAGTGCTATGGTGCAGGTGATGGAATAAATATGATTTCTACCGGTTGTGTTCTGTACACGAGGTAGGTGGATATAACAGTACATACATATCAGTTATTAATGGAAAAACAGTCAGACTGTCCTGTTCTTGATGGAAACTTGAGCAGTGATTTGATCCACTGGTAACAGAAACGTATTGATTCATGTACCTTGAAGTACAACACAGACGAAAATGTGACTCATCTATTCCATTGATTATTTTCCCATGGAAGGAAAATGTGACTCACTTGTTCTTAATTATTCTTAGATTGTATAACATCTTTGAATCTTTTCTTGATGTGACACATAATAATAATAATAATAATAATAATAATAATAATAATAATAATAATAATAATAATAATAATAATAATAATAATAATATAATAATATTTTCAAAAGGATATTTTCAGACCATTTTCTCAAACTTGGATAAAAACATACAGTATGATAAACAATACACCATTATTATATAAAATGCATATCATGCCTCTATTTAAGATTCATGATGAAGTGAGAACACTTTCAAATAAAAATGCTGTAACAGTGCAAACAGCGGGCCCAGAGAGAGTTGCAGTAGTTATCTGACCTTCAAAGAACTCCACATACTTTGATGTTACTTTTATCTCTGCACAGTTTCATTTCAATTCTCTGCATGATCAGCCTGGATATATCTCCTCCCCCCATATACTCCACATTGTTCCATCTGCTCGTTTAACCATTCTATCTGATGAAAGACTTACACAAGGTGTGAAGATAACACATCTTGTAGGAGGACATCCCAAGGATGCACACCAGCTCATGAATCCAAAACATGAACCTATGAACCATGAACGTACCTACACAACTGACTGTACAGATAGGTATGGACAGATAGAAAGTTGAAGGATATTAGAAGTATGATTCATGAGCTCGGGAACACCCCTCCCTCCGCATGCATTCATCACACATCTCTTAAACAGTCATGAAATGATTAAAATGTGCATTGAATCCTTCCCTTGGCACTGCTCAACTTTTCAGCGTGTCGGTCGTACGGTGTTCCACAATGTGAAAGATATTATAGAAGGTGAAATACTGATGAATGTGTCATGTCTGAAGGACAACGCTAAGTGGAAGATGAACATTGGTCTGCATCCCTACTTTCATTCTTAGCTCATTTATTCTGAACGAGGAAGTCAGGATCCACCCCGTCCATTAAAACTGCTTTGGCAATCAGTTTTCTCGACACAAAATAAGACATCCACTGTGTGACAAATGATACAAATGATAGCATCATAAAGATTTTTAAAGGATGGCAGCCACCTTAAGTCCAAAGTGACAAATTTACACTAACACTATGCCTATTAATCTTACGCTTAATTTGAGAAAGATTTCTCGTTGTCACACTTATGACCAGGGTAATCTCTATAAATAGATATCTGCATACGAATGCAGAATATGTAGGCAAGGGACCAAGGTTTTGGTTCTGGTTTCTGCTTGTAGTCCGAGTAGTATTGTCAATCATGTTTGAGTATTACATGCAGGTGAACAGTCCATGTGGAGAGCAAAACAGGCAGAATGCATAGGCCGAAATGCAGTCTCGGAATCCATCTGCTGTCATCTGACAACAATTAAGTAACTAATTAAGATACCTGTTTATTAAAAATACTTTTTTCACATCTTGAGTTGCTAACTGAAAGAAAGCCCCATTGCTCCTAGAGACTAAATCATTGTCAGATGATCATAGATGAGTTTTGAGACTGAAGCCAGGGCCAGCTGGGTGATTCAATGTCGATTCATGTCTGTCTCATAAAAGTGGGTGATTTTTTATAGACATAGACATATCATAGACATAATATGTCAACACTTTGTCAATTGAATCCCTATTTACAATGTAGGGAGTTGTTAAGTAACCCCACAAAACCTCTGGTGGGGTCGTGGGGTTACCTTCAGAAGCAGATTTATATTCATAGCTTGGTAAGATTCTACAAATAACAGTAATTAGATGTGTTTGTTCCCTTCAACACTTTTTTAATGTGCGTCATAATGAACACTGCAGCCTCTGTTGCTCGCTCTGTTCTAATAAGTATTTTTAAAATGTATACAATGTACTGTGTATGATGTGTGGTTGGTGCTGGAAGTGAGCTCTTATGAGCCATGAGGGTCTTCTTGGAGGTTGATGTGCTGATAAAGATGCTGCTGGAGAGTCAAGCTTTTCACTGAACGTGGGCAGCCTGCATCCCTGACCAGATGGAAATATCTGACTCAAGGACATGAATGAGATATTGTTCTTTTTTGGCACTGAAATTCACGAGCCTCTGGACAACTGGTAACTTAAGCATGATCTGAAATGGATGTTGTCACGGGGCAAAGAATGTATTTCTTTGTCAGGCGAGCAATGTAACAATGTATTACATGCCAAAATTATCATGAAAGCAAGAGCTGTTTAATTCCAACAAAGAAAGAGACATTCTAAGTTCACATACATAACTGACCTTATAGAATCAGTTCCCAAGGCTCCTACCTCAGGGGGTCTCCCTTTAAAAACACCAATGACGCACTCGCAAAACAAAACCCTGTGACTCATACCTCATTGTTATTCTCACATCTATAAAAAACACCACACAATGGGCCCTGCAGTTGATAATTTCTAACATTATCACAAGCTAATATGGGGAGGTTACGCACCAAAATATCTCTCTGAGTAGAATGGAAACCTTGACTTGAACTTCCACAGTGAGGGGAAAGTCAGTTGTGGTTGAATATGTTACAGAGTGAGAATGAAACAGTGGGTCTAGTTGTTGTTCTGTGTTCAACTCAATGTCAATCAGTAAGTAGGGTTAAAATAAGTAGCTACAACATACATAACATAGGTTACATTATGTTAAAAGGTTGACTTTTAGTTTCAAATATGAATAGCAGTGTACAGGAGAGAGGTTTGTTTAACCCATCCATCCACCCACACCTCCTGCAATGTGGACTTTCTCCTTTTTCATACAACCTAATACTACTTCAATGCACATCAAAACTATCTCATCTCAAACTCAATTATGCAGAAGTGGTCCGTCCATAATAATATAGAGGGTACCCACAGCTCCATACTTTGAACCAAGCTGCAATATTTGAAGACTTGGCATGAGTAAGGGCAAGTGACTATTTTTGGTCATTTCCACACCCTTGGCAAATGGCCACCCTCCTGTACCTCTGTGAGGTCAAAAACCATCAGGTCCTCACTCAGCCATTCAGAAGAGATCACCCTACATCACAGATCACATAACTGTGGCATCTGACCAATCAGCAGAGAATTGGAGTGAATCTAACGTTCTCTGTTCTCTGAAGTCGGAAAAAGACGCTAAAGATGCCCAGCTCACCAGACATTTCTGTGCAAAACTTCTAAACGAACCATGGTAAGTTGATGAAACTCATACATTTTATAGTTGAATAGTTGTGCTTAGTGATGACATATGTGTTGTTTGTAGAGGAGTTGTGGAAATGAGCGAAATTACGACATGAAAAATGCAGGCACCATATTTGATCATACGTCCTGTCCATTTTTGTACATATGCCCGATGCGCCTAACAATGCATACTCATAGCATTTTCTTGATAAAAAAGCAAAACAACTAAGGACATTATGTTTTAATGTTGCCAAAGGTTTTTATAATACTATACAGTGATTCAGGGATAATTTTAACCGATTTCTAGCTATAAATAGTGACAATTTGTGATTTTTGTCAGTTCGTGACCCTTTAACGCCTGTTATATTGTGTGAAATTTTTAGGCAATGTCTGCCCCGATGTTTCATCATCAGGATGATGATGATTTGGCAGACCCTGATTTTGTCCCACCCACCCACCAGGGCCACTGTGTGTTATAATATCTGCATATAATGTTATACAATTTATTTAGGAAGGACTCTGTGTCAGCACTTATGTTCTAAAAGTGATGTTCTAATGTGAAACATACATGTTGCTTTCACCTTATAGGCGTTTTTGTTGTATATTTTACATATACACTTAATGGATTTTTTTTTACCACTAAAGGGCAAGGAACCAAATATGGTAACTTTGGTTACTTTGGTTTTCAGCAAGACAATGGGAATTTTTGAAAATGTTGAAAACAGAAATAAACTCTGGTTATGGCCCCCAATAACATTCTAAAGTTGATTTTTTGATTTTCATAGTATTTCAATGAGTGCCCTATAAAGGGATAAACCATAAAGTCAACAGAGTCAACAGCCTGATTGAGTTCAACTACAAGATGCTCATCAGTACTAAATACAGAGCTTCGGCTCATGCGCCGAAATATGCCACACCGTTTCATGTGCAAATGAAGCAATCTACTAGTAATTAGAGTAAATTAATCCTTCCACTTCCTCATATCCTTCTTAATCACTTACATCTTTCATCGTCTGTCTTCAGCTATTATTTCTTTCCTGCTTGTCTATCATACTTGGTGACTGCAGCAAACTTTATCTCTTGCTAGGTTCATTTAAAGTTCAGACAAGCAGACAATATTATTTGTATTATATAGGAAACGATATGAGCATTAAATCGTAATAAAAGGTAACATTCTCAACCATGTGGAACTATAATGTGCAACTCCTCCATGCTGAATCTGTTTTTTACGCCTGTCATCTATTTCTTCCACATCAGTAAAGCTTCTGATCAGCTCTGAAATTGTACATGATGTTCCTTTACTGTGAGTCACCCATTCAAATGAGTTGTACTTTCTGACCTTGAGTGGGTGTGAAGACATACAAAGTACTGTAAATGCAGACGTGCACACACACACACACACACACACACACACACACACACACACACACACACTGGTGAGTTTTCCTGACCAGTGAGGTGGATGATCAGCCATGAGAGGTCATTATCCGAGACCTTATGCTTGGCTAGGCTCTGGCATTATCACTACAAAACACTGTGACATACAGTGGGGTCACATGTCTCAGACTGAGATCACAGATGGCTGAGCAGATGAAATACCACCGTGCGTCCAATTGAATGCCATTTCTTTCTTAGAAGAACGCAGGCGACATGTTTTAAGGAATAGGAGGGAATCAAAGGACGGAGATACTTGACCACAGATTTTCTCCCTCTCTGCTTTTTTCAGATCACTTTTAAAGCTGCATGTGATGAATGGAAAGAGAATCATCAGCTGATTCTACATTTCCCCTTTCCCCTTCAGCAGAAGCACTTTAGGTTTTTTTCAGCTCATTGTTTTGATTTTCTAGTGCACATCATTTGTTTTCGTTCACTCTCACCGCTCTCCACCTTGTTTCCAGCTGCGACCGGCAGCTCTGATAATCCCACTGCATGCCCAAAACCAAATGGCCTACAGACACACAGACACAGTCAGTGAGCTGGTCAATAATTAGCAGCCAGAGTCCTAGATATGATTCTCAGGAGTTAGTGGAAACCATAACAGCTGGTTTTACTCATATACTGATCTCCTTTTTCGTAAAATTGGGTTGGCCCAGAAGGACAAGAAGAAGAATAAAGTATAGACTTTAGCAATTTAGTTACAACAATAACCATTTAGCTAGCAATAGCTAACAACTATCTAACTACAACTATGTGCTGTTGAGCACAATTAGTAATAAAGAGGCTCATAGATTATTGTGCAGTAACATTGAATTGTATAGATGTACTTAATGTTCACAGGAAAGATTACAGATTATAGAAAACAGGTGGATGGATATCAAATGGATGAGCTCAAACCTTTGACTGAAATGTTGTTGAATTTTGACATGACCAGGTCCAAACTGCTTGAATTACACAGTTCCAGTGTCAGGCTTTTAAACTGGATTTTCTGTCTCTGTTCTAGCTGAATGACCCTCTCAGTCTGTTGTACAGGGCTCCCCCATGGAACACCAAAGAACAGAAGATAAGGCATCACAGACTGTGTTGTGCTAGAGACGGTTCAGAAAGCATTTAAAGTTTTAGTTCAGTTGTTATAAATCATCTTTGGTGAAACCATACCAGAAATGTAATTTGAGTGTTTTTCAGAATTTTCAGAATATGTGCTTTGTGAAAAATGAGCTCAGTGACTATGAGGCAGCAGTGGCTAAACCCCTCGTTTCTCAACCATCTCTATGTCTATCTCTGATAAATTATATTAAGAGGAGAAAACCGCTCATAACTTATAATGAGGATCAAAATTTTTGCCCCAGACTTTAACTTTAGACAATGTAGAACATTTTTAATCTACCATTACAGATTTGACATTTTACTCACTAACTAATAATTCATATATGTTTGTTTGGATTTGGATTTCAAAGTCAGTTCAACAGGTATAGGTCTAGCACCCTCTTTTGGCGAGCCACCACTGATGGGCTCTGACTCCTCTCTGTCATCCGTTTCTTCCCCCTGTCTGCCCCTCCCGTCTCTTACCCTCAATCTCTCCATGTTTTCCAGTCGTCTTTGAAATGAGGACAGATACTGTAGGGTGTGGGGATGCGCCAGTGAGCCCCATAGAAAATGTATTAGCAGCTCTTGTGTTGGCCAGCCAAAACTGTGATAGCTTAAGCACTTTTTTCATGGTGAGATGTCAAATGGATGTGTCATGCTTGATGAAAATAATTTGTACTCAGTTTCCTGTCCCTCTCTGTTCCTGTTATCAGCTGTGTGTGTGTGTGTGTGTGTGTGTGTGTGTGTGTGTGTGTGTGTGTGTGTGTACTTGTGTTACCAAGCCATCTGTATTGGCATTTATGCATCAAAGCACTCGTGAAAAATATTCTCATATTCATTCACATCTGTGCATGTGTGTGTGTGGACAGTGGACAGATGTGTGCCTTTATATTAATGCGTGCGTGTGTGTGTGTGTGTGTGTGTGTGTGTGTGTGTGTGTGTTCATGCTCATTCAGAATCCCTTTCATGGTTGAACCCCCTCTCATTTCCAAATGCGCAGAGGGCAACTCTCCTCTACTTCACTCTAATGAACCACGAACACTCGACAAATGATTATATGATCTCTAACACAGACACACACCGACACAGGCACTCAGAGATGAATACATTAAGCTGTGTGGCGTCCTCTGAATGTGTAAAAAGAGGCAAATCAGTGCGGTACAGTCAGATAAACACATGACTTACATAAAGTCTCATTAGCTTGTGCAGAAACAGACTGAAGTCAGATCTAATCTCCGTGTTTATGATCCTGCAGACGTCCTGCTGCGATGCCACCAGCTTAGCTTATCTCTATTAAAATAGCAGTGTGACATTATTATAGGTATTATATTTTACAATATTAGTGTTTTTAATTCACAAAGGTGATTCAATTAAAGTAAAAATACCTTCTAAACATTGACACACCTTTATGAATACCTCAGCCTCCAGTAAAGCCTTGGATCAAACTAATGGTCAGATCTAACATCGGCTCTTGATCATTCTGAGTAGGACTAATGTGCCATGAATTCTGGGTAAGACAGATCTTTTCAAACTGCTCAGATTCTTCACTCCAGCAGAAAACTACAGGAACATGTTATCATTCAAATTCAATAAAAAAAAAAAAGCGCAGCAATAAAAAAAAGAACTTTCATCTGCATCCATTCTCGGTGCCGTGCAGGCCTTTAGCAGAGCTGAGATACTGTGGCTTCTTAATGTCAGTGCTAAATACTTCAACCAACTTGTCAGTCAGGATCTTTGGACAAAGAAAACAACTGACGGTGTCCTCGTTGCTGTACTCTAAAAACTTGTGCTATATGAAATTGTTAATAACCCACATATTATCAGCTATGCATTCACTGATACCATTGAAACGTGTCTCTTAGTTCTGAGTTAGCCTTTGGGTTAAGATGGCTAACCAACCAATTCTGAATTAATTTAGGTGTGACGACTGATGGAACCTGGTTTTACCCGCACAGTACAATCCAATATGGAGGCACTGGAGTACAACCTACAGTGTGTAAATGAAGAGGTAATACTTTACTCTTACATGTACCATTTGTGCTTTCAAAGCTGTAAAATTGGACAAACAATGCTGTTTGTGCGGTCTGTCTCGTCAGAATGTCGAGCTTACACCGGCTATGTCAGAACACATCAAAAGAGTTCCCAATAATGTCATATGCTTCCCTCTGTTACAGGCCTGCTGGGTTGGATTGCTTCACCGCAAAGAATTTCAGCTGAGTTCGTGAAGGATGAATGCTTCAAGGTGTACAAAACTGATCAGAGATCACCTGTTAAGGTCAGTCACACCAGAAAGTAGCACAGCAGCTTGATCAGCGACGCTTCAGACCGTGATGCTGTGGGTACCCCCATCACGGCTCCACAGTCAAGCAACTGCTTAGGAACAATTAACATGCAACAACTGTTTCGACTATAAAGCTTGTTAAAAAACATTTCACATTTTACATAATGGACCTTAAGTAACAGAAGTTAAAATTTAAGTTAATATCGGCTTTTGGTTTCGCAACCTCGTCCATGCGCAGACCTCTCCACTCTTTATACGTCACCTGGCTGTTGTAAGGCTCCTATATTTGATGACTGGAGAGTGAGAGCGGGTTTAATAGAAACATGTACAATAGGTGAAGGATATCTTTGTCTGTGAATGTAGCTCCATATTTCTGCTGCTTCACTCAGCAGTCTGCCGTTAAACCATGAGTCACTGGCTGGAGAGAGAGGGACACACACACACTCAGACATCAATCCTGGTGATAAGAATATGCGAAAATAGCATCTTTAATCTTTCTTAGTTTGTGTGTCACTTCATGCTTGCTTTGACAGATGACAGTGCAGAGACGCAGAAGGAAATAAGGGGAGAGACGGATGACATGTGATGGTGATCCTGGGACAGACGGCGGGATTGCATCATATGTTTCCTGTCCATCTCAGCCACTGGGATGACTGTTCCCTCTTCTCTAACGAATGACTGGATGTGTTTTTGTGCCCAGTTGTAAATTGAAGTGTACTATATGTCTCCAGAGCTCACCACATCAGTAGTTATCTCTCTGTTGAGATGAATAAAAAAGTTGTTTTTTTTTGCCTGTGCTAAAATATATACCAAAAAATAAATAAAAAAAAATAGAAATTGAGGTTAGTGTCTTCCTTTTACCCTCACTGGATCCCTGTGATTTTGGAAATCACTGTAAGTGAATGTTGACAGGAACTCACTGTACTGTAGACCCAGCATGTGAGATTTCGATTAAAGTCACCGAAATGGGTTAAGGGTTAGGGTTGACTGGTGTTTTGATTGGATTTCTCCTTAAAGACCTGTGACACTCTTCTTCACTTGTCTTCAAGAAAATGAGACTTGACTTATATTGTTATCAAGAACTTGAGATTTAACTTGGACCCCAGACACAGCTCTGGGAAAATCAAGATTTTCTTTGGAACAAGAATTGATGGATAGATTTTTTTTTCTTCAAATAGTTGCTCGATTGACTGCATTTTAAGCAACACACACAATAATCTGTTGAGGTTGCAGATTTCAGCTTTTTCCGTTTTCCTGTGATAATTCAACCCAGCCATCAGAAACGCAGAGTGCTCATTTGGAATATGTGCTGTTGTCTTATGAAAAAATAGGATATTGAAAATGAAAAGTTGTTACAGAGGGTATATTTATTGATGTCATGATTACCATGACGTGATATTTTTTCATAGTTAATCTAAATTTTAAGAATAGAAGTCCTGCTGATCATAAAAGCAGCTCCTGCTATTCACGGCGAGATCATTAAATCAATGTACAACATGATTAAACCTCCATTAATCTCTGTCTTTGGAGGAGCTGTGGCGGATGGAGGTGGAATGAGATGGAGAATACAGAGTGGGCTCCAAAGTAAGGCGTCAAATCCTTGAATAGAGCGAAGAGGAGAAAAATGCCTTTGATGTGCTGTAAATGCATTAACGTTCTCCCGTTTCTAACAGGAGGTAATTGGAGTGTTGGTTTGCTGAGGTTTAACTTTCAGCTGAGGGTTTTATGGTAATTGATTTCTTTTCATAATAAAAGGATTTTTCCATGGGTTAGTGCCTCACACTAATAAAAGGCTTAATCCTTAATCCTAATGTAAACAAAACACATTTATCTTTAAAGTGGAGGGAATCTATTTTAAGGTATGATGGTTTGAGGAAGATGATAAAATATTTCAGTTTCCGAGCAGATGTGATGATGTATTTGATAAAAAAAAAAAATCATAATTACATTATTCTTTGATTAACTAATCCTCTATCCACAATTTTCTCCCTCAAACACAAGCTCACACACTCACACATGCAATGACTGCCCATATTTTACCGCTTTCTTGCTGCAGAGATATTGTCCCTCAAAATGATCTAATAAATTGTACTATAAAGTCAATATATGTGTCCAAAACCTAGTTTATTTAACACTGTCTGCCCCAGCTGCAGCTGCCTGCTCGTGTAACAGATTTTCTAGTCGACAAATAACTTTTAATGCCCAACTGTCACACTGATTCGCGGTATGATGATTCGACAGTGCTAACCACGTGCCACACGAATAACAATGTCTAAAAAGAAAATCATGCAGAAAATGTCAAAAAGAATAAATTAAAAAAGGAAAATGTGAGCAGCTAAAACAGCTCAAATATAGAATAGAATAGATTATATATGAGATCAAATCAAATGTAATATCAAACAGAATACTGCTCCAAAAATAGGAGGCAGTGAACTTCCATAACAGTAATACAGAATGGTTACAATCTGACCACGAGATCATTTTTGTCTCTGTATCTCAGTCTCTATAAATATGAGGTAGCATCATAGAGCTCTGTGTGCCCCCAGACGAGAATGAACAGTTAGTGTCTGCACAATGGAGACACATTCACTTTCATTCAATCCTGAAAGTTTAAAAACTCTCTAAAGCTCCCCTCGGCTGAGATGCTACATGACTAGCTAGTCATCTCCAGTTCCCCAAGACTACTGAAGCAGCTGTGTGTCGGCCAGCACGTAGGTGCTAGCACACCACCTCTTCACCTCTATCACCTCTTAAGCCACAAATGTAGGTATTACAAGAACATGCAATGTGAAACCGATGCTGACATTTTAGTTTCAAAAATAGAAACTGTTTCATTTCACTGTTATGTGAACACTGAAGCAGACTCATCACATAATGAACATGGACAAATTCAACATCTAGCTGATATCTCATTCCTTTTAAAGCAGATTTGGGCCTTGGGAACAATCCCTATAAAATACAATCATTTGTGGATGACACGAAATATTCTATACATCAGCAGATATAAACCTTTTCTGGTCAGTTTTCTAAAAGCTTTGAAGTAACCAAACACAATGGTGAGAGCATTGATCTGTATTGATCTATCCAGCAGTTTCGTCCTGTGGCTTCATCGGTACAACTGATGTAGCCCAGCAGTATTTATTCACTGCTTGTGATGATGGTTTTTAAAATGGAACTAAAAATATAAAATAAAACAAACTATGCTCCATCTTTTCAGACATTACAGTAACAGTTTAATGCGGGTGCATTACAGTAGAACGGGATGTGGCAGAAAACAAGACAAGTGACCTTTCTGAGGGCTACACTGCACCCAGAGTGACACACACACACAATCCCTGCAGGGACATTTACAACAAAAATCCACCGCAAGCAGTCTGAATTATGAGCTGCTGCTAATCTTGCTATCACACTTGATTCTAATTCATCATCCGAGCAGCTATGATTAGCTTCTGGAGCGGCCACCGCTCCCCGTGTTCCGATAACACTGCTGAGATATTCACAGGCCTCTGCTTTGGCCTTATCTTATTTAGCTCGAGGCCGTGTGACACACAGACTCTCTAAACAAGAGCACAGCCGACACAAAAAGCCTTGAGAGCATCATTTAAAATGCAGCAGATGGTGCGCAGTGATGTAACAGCAGCTGAGCTGAAGGTGTAAGGTGGTTCAGAGCAGAATGGATTAACAATGATGTACCCTCACTGCCCTGAAGAGTGTAAAACAATCCACCATCCCCCCTACACACACACACACACACACACACACACACACACACACACACACACACACACACACACACACACACTCCAAATCTGTAATGTCCAGCTTGTTGTGTACTATTGTCCTTGTCACTGGCTTAATGACACATTAACCTGTCAGTGATGCGCCTTCCCATCAGTCTGCAACATATAGGACTTGTGACACTATCTGAACTGTGTAGGAGCCTGGACCAATAAGGAGAAGCCACAGCTGCAAACATACACACTCCCTGACTGGCTTCCCACCACTGTTTGTTGAAAGATTGGAATTGAATGGGGATGAATTCCCAAGAATCCTCTACTTCCTCCTTCAACCATGACTGTACACCTGTATTTCAGCATTTGTACAATCAAAACATTCTGTACAACATTCCAGTCAGAGGGTGCTGAGTATCCAAACGCCCTCCTCCCCAGTTCAGTACGGACATTTGGTACAGATAGAAAAGTCCCTTGAACGCAGTGAATATTGTCCATCACACTTTCTAGAAATAAAAGATCAGAGATATGATGGAAGAAACCCAAGAATTTCCTTGTACTGTATATGAAAACATACAAGTGGGTGCGTTGCTAAACAAGGCCAAGCAGAAAGCTCACAGTGGTGAGTCAGGGCTTTACAGTTAGTGATGAATCTGAGGGGGGCGTGCCGTGGCGTAGCGGGTTAAGCGACCGCCCCATGTATGGAGGCTACAGTCCTTGTTGCAGCGGCTCCGGTTCGACTCCCGCATCGGATGCCCATTTGCTGCGTGTCACTCCCCCTCTCTCTGCCCCCTGTTTCCTGTCCATCTTCAGCTGCACTATCATTAAAGGCATAAAACGGCCAAAAAAAAAATCTTTAAAAAAAAAAGTGATGAATCTGAGGGATCCATGATAAGCTGTATCAATCATATGCAATACCTGAGCAGGGGCACGCATGGACAAAAAATCCTCATAGTCCAGTACAGGTAAAAATGCGGCAGCAACAAGTCTCTTTTTTACATTAAAAGGGATAGAGGCAGCAGTAGCTCAGCCTACGTGGCTTGGGAACTGAAGGTTGCAGCATGGACCACAGGATGGACTGCTAGCTGGGATTTCCTGGGTGCTGTCGACGTGCCCTTGAGGAACATACCTAACTGCTAGATGTAACTACTGCTACATGGTCAACATGGAAGCTAAATACACAAAATAAATCACAGAAAACAGCTAGGAGAGTGTCATAGTTTAGTCCATGAAGTCCGTCAGTCAGGCTGAGTTTCTCCAAGTTTCTGTCTGGTTTTTGTCTTTTCACTGGCATTCTTCATGTAAGTCATCACGCTTTATTCATAAGTTTGTTTCTGTTGCATTTTTTTTTTATATTATTTTTTTTTCCTTTCCAAGCTTTATTTGATAGAACAGCTGACGAGTGACCGGGGGTGAGATGGGAGATGGCTGCTCTACCGACTGAGCTACACCCTGCCCCTGTTTCTGTTGCACTTTGCTGCATTTTGGTTTTATCAATACACAAACTTTTACACTTCAACCAACAAGTTTTATTGTGATATTTCAACTTTATTATTTTTTCAGTTTTTCTGAGTTATCTGTTTCTTCCCTCATATACTGACCTGCAACTTCTCATCTCCTTATTTCCTGTGAAGTTTTATTTATTTTTTTATTTTCTCACAGCTGCCCAACAGACATGCAGGCTACTACTGTCTACATAGTAAAATGTAGCATAAAGTCTCTTTCCTGCTCTCAATATTAGTTGATTAATTAAACTATAAATATAACAAATATAACTTATTTGACACCAATTTACAGAAGAAAAAATATTACAATAGACATTACAAACAGTACTAGACACTCAAATGAAAGGTTAAAAATGCCTTCAATAAATATGGTTTAGTACCACAACGACACCGGAGGATGGAATTAGATCTCCAACCCAATGCTCTAGACCTTTGTGTTCTCCTTCTTACATAATTATTATTGGTTAAAGTTCTAAGGTTAACTAAGCGTAACTGCTTCTTGTTCTAGTCTGTGATTCCACTAAAAGCCCTGCAGAATGTTTCAAAAGCACATCTCCACTCTGCCACACATACAGACTTTTGTTTCATCAGCTATATTTTTGCTTGTCCAGAGTTTAGTCCTCTCTTGGCTCCAGCCTCCTACGACCTTGATAGTTATGGACAATGGATGGACGGTCTATTTTTGACAGATGCTGCAGCAAGCAGCACAGAACAGACCGAGCTGGACACAAGTCAGACAACACAGAAATGGCCAAAACTGAGCAAGTTAACAAAGTGTAGCGGCCGATATGTTCAGTTCTGATAGGGCATGAAGCCACCCGGAGAACCGACCAATGTGGTGGAACTGTTGCTGTTCAATACTGGCATAACACCTCCATCATAGATGCCTTTACTGTTTGCTTACTAAAATGAATCCTCACCTGCCAGCCAATCAGAACTAAGAGCTCTCAGTGGTCATGGTTCAGTAGATAAATAGATAAATGTGTTATTACTAAAAAAAAAAAAGCATTCCAGTTGCCTGCTTTCTGTCAGCTGTCTGTGACAATTATTTGATATTTGCTACCACAAGTAGTCAGCCGTGAGGAAAACACACATGGTGCCTCTGTGTGTCAATCAGCATTTGAGTGTGTGTCTGTGTGGGTGTGTGTGCGTGAAATCTGCACCGAGGTTGTTAATATTAACACGCTGGAACCATGTGGTTCTGGTATAAAGCTAATCTAAAGGTCTTCCTCCTACACCGGAGATACACACTGGGAGCAAAATGGAGATCCTGCTGAGACACATACAGTACACACACACACACACACACACACAGACGTCATGATGCCAGTGGAAGTGAGGTAAATGGGTGGCATGTGGAGTTATTAGTACAGTAACCTTTCCTCGTGTTATTAATCCAGCTCAAACCTCATAGAGCAGCGGTGACTGTATGTTTTGGAAAACACTTGGAAAGAATGGTTGACAGCAGTGTATGAGGCAGAAATATGCAGACACATACAAATGAGTAACAGAAGTTGAATTCTGAAGTTAACAGTTTGAATCAAGCGTAGAGGCTGTGTGATGTGTGGCTCTGGTTGTGTCCGTGTTCTTGCAGTTGGTTTATATCGGGGCGGATGTGGCTTGGAGGTAGATCAGATGATCGGCGGTTCGATGCCCTGTGTTGTCTCAACTTACCATAATCTGAAATGTCATTGTGTTTGTTGAAATGATGATGATGATACTCGGCTGACCCGTCACTAGTGACCAAAAGCCAAAGTAAACTGTCTAACAGAGAAATGTTGGTCCAGCCAGGTTCCAGTTGTCCTTTTTGCATTATGGTACAGTTTGTGGCTTACGTCTCTGTTGTCTCTGATTACATGCCTTCTGGTTTATATGGCATGAACTTTGAATTTATAATCAGATACTAAATACATGGCCAAACGCACACACAAACACACTAACACGGTCCCAGATCCCAGAGGGAAGGTCGAGAATATAACAGAAGACCCAGAGGAGCTGAAACCACAACAAAGATCCCGGAAACAAGACGTGGTATTTTTATCTCTCTCTCTGTAGCTAATAACATAACCCCGTTTAAGGGAATTACAAAACTATATTAATGCAAAGCTGCTCTATATCTCTGGAGGAATAGTAGAAATTAAGATGAACTGTAAAGAACAAGCATGTTGCTTAAATACTTTTAACTGCAAAATGATATAAGATTATTGTCTGATATATATATATATATATATATATACACATACACACACACACTGTATATATGATAATTAGCGTGTATCCCAAATGTCCCACATTGCCATCAGCAGGGCCACATGAAGATATGGAGATGATCATTGATTTATTGCAGCTTGCTCTACACAGAGGCGCTCACCTGTCAGCAGCAGATGTTATGAGCTGAGTGAGAGCAAATTCATTCTCACCATTTGTCAGGAAACACCCGCCAGTTTATGATTTTCTGTGTGTGTGTGTGTGTGTGTGTGTGTGTGTGTGTGTGTGTGTGTGTGTGTGTGTGTGTGTTCTAGCGTCAGCTGGAAGATTGAGAGATAAAAAGCGATGACTACTCTCTGTGCGCACACACACTTGTGGTTCATTTGTGAACATATGTGTGCACATTTGTCTGCTTCTGACCTGACATTAAATTATTCCATTAAACACTGTTGAGGAAACTATCACATAATGATATTAATACTCAATCAGTGCCTTTGTTTATAATCTGACATGCTGTGAAGGACCTCCTGTGCCACTGAGAACTGTTTTAACTGACATATAACCCTCTCACATGTGCAATGCTTCATGCTTGCATGTAATGCATCACTCTGGTGCATTCTTTGGACCATATTTCAGCACCATGGACAGAGGGCAGACTTATTTGCCATTTGTTTAAACTTCACAAAAATAAAGAAATGCATTGACATACGTGCTAATTTATAGTGAGTATTCAAAACAAAAGTCAAATGTGACACACAGTTGGCAAATGCATTGCGGTAATTCAGTCTTCAATATCATGTTTTAAATGAACACCTACAGTCATGGAGGTCATTGTTCAGGCTGTTGGGCACTTCAAGTCATCTCTTACATGGAGTCTGCTATATTGCACTGCCATATTTCTAGTAGGCCAGGCGTTGCCTGGACATGTAATTTAGCCCACTGTTACCATTTATTTATTTTTTCCATAACCGCTCATCCTTATCAGGGTTGTGGTGGGCTGGAGCCAATCCCTGCTGACATTTGGCAACCTGTCCAGGGTACACACCTCCAGATCATCACAGGGCTGACACACAGAGAGACAATAATTAACCTGCATGTCTTTGGACTGTAGGACAAAGCTGGAGTACCCCCTTCTGCTGAAAATGATTGCCAATCAAAGTGCATTGCTTTTCCTACTGCACACACACTGGCAGAATATGCACAGGATAAATGCCCAGAGCACTGCGCTGTAGCTTTACCTGCATGTTTGAAAAGGAAGGAGTTAACAGAGGACTGTGCAGGTGGTTGCAACCTCACTGCCACTAGTTGCCAATAAATCTCACACACTGGACCTTTAAGTAGCAGTCAGACATTTCAGGACAAATCACTGATCGATATTAATTTAATATGCTAGCTAGCATAGCACAAAGACTGGAGATGGGGGGAAATAAAACATGTCTTCCAATTATTTTTATGGCACAAATCATTTCATTTGACAAGCTTCCCCAAATGTCAATAAACAGCATATTAAAATGATGTTTCCTTAACCTCATCATAAAATCTTCCATGTACAGTCTTCACCTCTTTTTTTCCTATAGTTTTATTACTGTGTGTCTTGCAGCTGTTTTATTGCCATCATTTATCAGAAATGTTAAAATACTTTCACTGCTGCTCCATAACATTATAATACACTTTATGCACAACAGGGAGATGACATGCTCAGCCTCAGCCTCATGCTATCGGCTACTGAGCAGCTCATCTGCAGGTTAAGACTCTCTGCTGCTGTTGAGGAAGGACCAAGCATTACTCATTCACGCTGCTCGCCCAGATTATTAATAGGGCTCTTGAGATATCTTACCTCCTTAGAGCTTGAGAAACTCTCTCATTATTAAAGAGTAATTCCACCAAAGCAACAATGCCTTGTTTAATTGAATGTGTCAGCAGTGTCAGAGGATGGAGGGGGAAGTGAAAGATTGGAGAGAGCTGGGCAACGTGATAGCTTCCAGAAAAGCGCTGGGTTGGGGCGGCAGAAGAGAGGTCGCTGACTGTGATGCATTACCCCAAACACAAAGACACCATTCAATACCAGGGGGCAGGGAAATTGATCTGTAAGTCTCTCCGAGGAGCCATTGTTACTGGCTTCCTTGTATTAAATGACAGAGAAAATAAGAGGACATGAGATGGGGATGGGAAAGAAAGAGGGATGGTGAGAGGGGGGTGGATGGGTAAGATGGCGGAGGAGGAGAGATTGAAAGAGGAAGGAGAGGAGGAGAAAATGAGAGGGAGAGACATGTTTGAGGTCCTCTTATTGAATGTTGTGGAGGGACAGACAACTTCATTTACCTTTCCATTTAGTCATTTAGCTGACGCTTTTATTCAAAGCGACTTACAAAAAAGGGAAGCAATCAAGGTACAGTGTGCAGCAATAAGTACCGCGACCGCTGGAGAAGGGGATCGATTTATCATGTCCCGTTGTTGGTAGTGCTGGAGAGGAGGTACCTTCTGACGTGCTGGGTCTTCAGGAGGTCATTGAAAGTAGAGAGGGGCGTAGAGAGTGCATTCCACCAATTTGAAACAACAGATAAGGAACGTCTGGATTGGCTTGAGTGAACAGGTGGCAGAGACAGGCATTGTGCATTGGTGGAGAACAACGGATGGAGGTAACATAGACTTCACTGTTGACCATTGATGTGGTATCTGGAAAGAGGGACAAAAGAACTGTTTGTTGCAGTCTCTACAAAGCCAACGTTGTGACATCAGGTCTGGGTTGGTTAGAACCTTATTTACATTCCATATTCTGGGAACATTGGCATCCAGACCAATGTTTCCTATGCCCGTTCTGGGCTAGTGTGGAAACATGGCGGCACAAGATGGCAGACTCCCTGTAAGAGCCCATGTAGATCAGAAAGGCTTTGTGTTATCGGTAGCATTGTGAATGAGATTTTCCTATTTCTAGAAGCTGAACATTTGAACAAACTTTGAGTTGTCAATGCCATGCACCCATTCAAAATGCTAAAGGTTGTGCTGTTTTCACAAATAGTATCATTATATTGCACGAACTGAGGAGAAACAGAGCTGGGATACAGCAGTGTCTTTGTTTCTCTCCACTGGTATTCTCTGGTTAGTGAACTTTAGTCCTCTGAATGCTGTCCATAGGATTAGTTGTAGAACAGGCAAGTCCAGCTGACGTGAGTGGGAAATATAAATTGTCCACTGCCAGAACTGTATTTGTCAAACTCACCGTGCTGCTCCGAAACATATTTTCATTAGGCTCAGTCTGAAATCTATAAACATCTTAGGAAACGTCAGTCTGGACGAGTGTTATTTTTGTCAGGTTGCTGAGCAGCATGTAGATCTTCATGAGTTCAGACACCAATATCCTCTTAGATATATACCCATTTAAAGGTGGTACTGGACCAATGGTGGTACTATGCCTCGTCTTCTTTTCTTTTGTTTCTCTAGCATTATGTCTGCTCTCCTTTACCCGGGAAGCCCCAAGACAATTGTAGTTAGATGAGGTGGGGAAGTGAAGGTGATGCTGTGCTCTGTGTCATCTCATGTGTCAGCTGAGCTTGCACACTGCCATCACCATTTGGGTGGCCCATTTAAGCTGTCAAGCTCATTAGCTCATCCTGCTGTTTATGCATCTCTCAGCTCATCACCACCACTCCACCATCCACCTGTTCCCTCTGGCAGAGTACATCTATTTGTCACTTTTAAATTGGAGCTGCAGGGTTACAAAGACTAGATGTTAAAACCAAAAAATAGTTCCTCAACAATAATTGACATCCATAATTAGTGTATCCATTTTTGGTCCAATTCTTACAGTATATCCTATTTCAACTACCTTTTATGGGAAACATGTTGGACAACAAGATTGGGCTTGGGTGTGAAACTTCCTGCTTCAAGTGAAAACAATCACTCATTTCTAATTTTAAAGTTTTGTTACTATTAATGGCTGACCTTCTCATGCACCCTGAGACAATGAATGCAGGACACTGAGAAGATGCTGTCTAGGAGGAGATGTCAAAAAAATGTTCTTCAACATTTTACTGCCTAAAATTGTGTTGAGTCCATGTGTATCTGAAAACAACAGTTGATTGCATTGATTACTTGATTTAATTATTATTTTACAGTGAAATTGGCAAACAAAATGGCAATATAGCACCCTCACAGCAAGAAGGTTCCTGGTTTGAAGTTGGCTAAGGCCTTTCTGTGTGGAGTTTACATGTCCTCCCCGTGTTTGTGAGGGTTCTTTTGGGGTATTCTGGCTTCCATCCACAGTCCCAAGGCATGTAGGCTATTCAGTGACTCCAAATTGCCCGTTGGTGTGAATGTGAGCGTGAATGATTGTTTGACTGGTCCAGGGTGTGCCCCACCTCTCGCCTGATATCAGCTGGGATTAACTATAGCCACCAATGACCCTGATAAGTGGTTATGGAAAATGGATGGGTGGGTGCCTTTTTTGGGTGACCAACTGTCAAAAAATATGTTAAATCTGAGGAAAGGAGCAAATCCTCACATTTTAGTAGCTGCAAACAGAAAATGTTCAGGGCAACACATCCAGAAAGAGTGTATAGAATATTTGTTAAACATGTTAGCTTCTGTGATGTGTGTGTGCCTTTATAGCTACCAAACTGAGGGAGTGAACACTTGATTTTCAGTTGACACACTGCTTTCTCATTCCCACCCTTCTATCTCTGTAACACACAGACACATTGGGGGGTATGACACTGTGGTGTAAGCAGTTTCTACTCTAAGAATTGTCCAGGCTTTGTTGTTCCCCAGCTATTTCTGTATGTGTGTGAGTTTGTGTGCAGACCGTCTTAATGTTCTTGTTATTTTAGTCTTCCCAGAGGCGGTGCTTCACTTCACACTTAGTCGCCCGGCACTGTAGCATGCACACTAGTGTGCCAAAAGATGTACATATGAGTCCAGACACACACACACATGCACGCATGCACACACGCACACACACACACACAGTTGTAACAGCAACAAACTTGTAATGATAAATCTACTCATGGTCATAATGGCAACTGTTTGTGTGTGATAAAAGATATGATTTCCTACTAACTAACTAACACAAATAGCAGGAAAACAATAATTTCACTACAATTATCAAATCTTCAACTTTCAAACATTTGTAAAATGATATTAGTGTTTATGCCTTTTAAATCTAATTCAGCAGCACCTTTGTCTTTACAGCAACTGGAACCCTGACAAAACATTCCAGAGCTTTTCACTATATTACATGGTCTTCATCAGTAGGAAGAGTTGGATCAGCTGCCACACATCATTGCCATCTCAATCTTGGTGAAAAAAGTAGCAAAATAATGCCGACTCAGCATTCAATTATAACAGCTTTACAGGTGGAGCTGCCAATCGTATCTAAAGGACTCCATCTGCTACTGAGGTGATTGAGGTGATCCTCTGACCTTTTTTTCTCTCCACATTGGTTAAAACTGTACAAAAAATCTGAAAAGCACATTACCCTGAAAATTACTGAGCTGATTCATGCTCCTCAGAGGAGGAATGCTTTCCATTAACTAAATTGACTTATTGCTTCATGTTTGCATGTAATGCATAACTCAGAGCGGTCAAAACACCTTTCATTGTTCTTTGGTGCATATTTCAGCACCATGGACAGAGTGCAGAGCTCAAATTATTACTGAGCTGATTCATGCTCCCCAGAGGAAGAATTCTTTCCATTAACCTTCCTCTAGTGTCTAAATTGACTTTAAATTTTCTAGAACTCTTTCAAGCACCATTTTATTTTAACTTTAAGCACCACTGACTTATTTCGCTTCAATGGGGCTTATTGATCTACTGATTGAACTGTTGCTGCTGGTCGTAAAAACCAGTGGAGCAAAACTCACCACACATGGTCATTTATCACCTACACTTTTTTTAGACACAGAATGTCCAATCAACATGGTTGTTTAACAAAACAACCAACTCAAGGTCCAATTACTTGCTGTTTTTTTTTTACTTTCAACCAGTTGGAGTTGGCTCAGTTGTCATGGAGATGGATCTATTGGCTTGTGAGCTCAGTAGTTTATATAATGTAATCCACAGCACTTTTAGAATGAGCTTTAATGCTCAGCTTTAAAGCCAACACAAACAACAAATCCTCAAAGTGCGCCTCCCAACTCTTCAGTTTCCAAGGTGAAGTATGAACTTTCATAACCCAGGCGGTTCCCTTAAACTCAGACTCTTACTTTCTGTCTGTATGTTTGTCTCTCCTGCATTGGTTTAAATGCACAAATTCATATATATAATTAAAGATGAAACTGTAACCATATATTTATGTATATATATACATGTCTACAATCTCATGCAGTAAAAGCAGTGGCACACATTAGCTCTGTGTCATTGCGGCAGTGTAGCGACGAGCACCAGCAGGTTGTGACCTCCTGACCTTGCCCTTGTATTTGCCCCACAGTGTGGTATTTCGGTGCAGAGTGCAAGGCGCACAGGTGGGAGGAAGAAGTCTAAACAGGTGTGAGGTTCCTTCAAATGAGGCAATGCAAAGAATATTGTTGGTGATTTGATGGAAAATGGAGTTCTTTGGTGACTTACACTGGAAAGAAAGGTCTCCAAACCACAGCGTGTCTTGCACAGCGTCTCTCAGCTGTCAGTCAAGAAAAAGCTAAACACTAAAAATAATGATGCAAAAATGCTTAAAATGTTTTATGATTTTTTTAACAGTGTTGTTCATGTGTATTTCAATATTTGTAAATATGTCTGCATTGATCCCATAAATAATTGGGGTTATTCTTACAACATCTGTGATCCACAGTATGAAAAGCTTCTCCTTCCATTCGTTAAATCAATGCAGCTACACTGTAGGTTGATACATCTGCAGCGTCTGACTGTGCCGTGACAGAGCGTGATGACATTACACACAGATATTCACTGCGTTTACCTTCATTAAATCACATTGTAATGACACCAAGGTGGTACAAAGTAATGATACACACCTCAACACACATCTAAATGGTGTGTTATAACTTCATATTCTGCTTGTTATGCTCAAGACGTTGGATGACCAATGTTTTTTTTAGTGAAACAAATTATGTTTTCTGAGAGAAAAATTAGTGTGTCGAGCTATTTGCTTGGTCACTCTCATTTTTCTTTTTTTTAACTCCCTCCATCAACGTTATTTTCATTCTTCTCATTTCTGCCATTATGTGCATAGAGGCTGTTGAGCAGCTCCTGTTCTGGCACAACACCAACTCCATTCCCTGTCAGCACTCGCCCACAGCCCTGAAAAGTTCTTAATCCTGGTGGTCAAAAACACCTGTGGTACAAACACAAACACCCCTGGTGCTCTGAGCTCACAGTCTGGGCAGCCCAGCTAGCACAATGAGCTAACATTAGCTAGCAGCAGCTATAGTTTGCACCAGTTTACTTAACTGTCCATCAGGAAAGTCTGTAAGACACTGAGTCGAGGTGGAGCATTCACCTGATTACAAGTCAGTGTAGCTTTGTGTTTTTATAGAAAAACACACATTATAGCTTTAACTTATTCTGAAAATAAAAATATTTTTCATATGTACAGTGTGTTATGAGCATTGCAGACTTTAAATATTGCTAGCTGAGCTTTAGCCTTTTAGTCTTTCTGGTATCACATAACTGTAATCCCGCATTATATAACCCACTGCTTGTCAGCCTGGTGTTTTAGTGAAAACACACACACACACAAACAGACACACGTTGCCATCAGAAATAGGTTACTTAAGAACAGATGCAGCTCAAAGGAAATACAATTCTACCACTGAAAATTTCCTCCAGAGACCATGTGTGCATCTGTCACTGTGTGCGTCTCATGTGCATTTTCACTATACATGTAAATGCTCCTGTGTGTGTGTGTGTTTCAGGGATTCCATTCTTATTAGGTATGGTGTAGTACTTATCCTACATAAACAGATGAAAGGTTGGCATGCTAAACATAAAGCCAGTGGAGGATCAGGATGGCATATGTGTACTGTATGTGTTACAGAGAGAGGGAAGGAGAAAATAAACAGTGAACGAAGGAGAGAAAAGGTGAAAACAGAGAGGAATAGCAAAAGAATGGTGTGTTCTGTCTGATAGTAAATTTGGTGCTTGTATGTCTGCCTTTCACACAATTCATCCATCTAAATGAAGCAAACTCAAGGGGTCAATACTCTGGATATTTGAATCAACCAGTGTAAACATTAAAGGACTTCTTGGGGTGTGTGCGTTGAATTCTAAACTCCAACGTGTGTTGGCTGCACTGAGATGGTCGCACCCCATATATATATAGTAAATCATGGGCAATGTTCCCTGTGGACTAAAGAGGAGAAAGCCTATCCAGACTGTTATCACTGGACAGTTCAAAAGCCTTCATCTCTGATGGCATGGGGTCGCATTGGTGTCTGTGTCGTCAGTAGCTTACACATCTGGAAAGGTACCATCAATGCTGACAAGTACATAGAGGTTTTAGAGCAACATATGCTCGCATCCAGACAACATCTCTGTCAGGGAAGGCCTTGCATGTTTCAGCAAGACAATGCTAAACCACATACTGCATCCTTCACAATACCATGGTTTTGCAGGAGAAGAGTATGGGTGCTGAACTGGCCTGCCTGCAGTCCAGACCTTTTACCAATAGAAAACATTTGGCACATCATCACACAAAACAGCAAACACCAAACCAGCGACAATGAGCAGTTAGAATCCTGCATTAGACAAGAAAGGGACAACATTCTTCTCCCAAAACTCCAGCAAGTGATCTTCTCACTTTGCAGACACGTACAGACAGTTGTTAAAAGAAGAGGGGATGCTACACAATGGTGAGCATCACTCTGTCCCAACTTTTTTGAGATGTGTTACTGCCATCAATTTCAAAATGAGCTAACATGTGATATGTTGTGTATGTTTGTGTTCATGATTATTGGGAATAAGATATGGGTTTGTGTGATTTGTAAATCATTGCATTCTGTTTTTATTTACATTTTACACAGTGTTGCAACTTTTTTGGAATTGGGGTTGTAATTTGAACAGGTGAGTTGTATATAAATTTACCCTCAGTACAGTTGTCATGAACAGGGAAATTAGCTATAGAGACCAAAACTGTTTTTGTACCAGGCTGTAAACATGTTTATTTCTGCTGTGGAGTTACATATAATATTCTAATTCCATATATTAATTAGCAATCAAATTAAAAACAGACAAATGTAAATGCACTCCATGGCTGAAGTCAACACTACTCTTCTGAAATGAGCGCACTACACTAGGAAGTACACAGTGTACTACATAGAAGTGTACTAATGGAAGTATCTGAGTTCATACACCGCATAGGGCTCACACAGCAGCTCCATGGCATCAACTGGAGGATACGTTTCTCATGGGAGGTTGGGAAAAGGGTCAGTGTTTGCCCATCACTTTCCCACCTGCTGATATGAGGCCTCAAAATTTTTATTAACCACAGCAGTCCACCTCTCTGTTGTCCCCACTGACTCTGCAGGAAGATAAAAACACACAGGCGCACGCAGGAAGTCTGGGTTGTAGGGTCTATTTTAGGAGCTCAACTGTCTGATTCAGCCCCAGGACTCTTTGTTAACAAGTCAACAAAACCTCCACAACTCTCCCACCCACGTCGACACATGGATGGAGAATTTTAGCATCACTTTATAGAGCCCAAAATAAAGCAGTGTATAGAGTTGTAGCCAGATGTGCAGCAGTGGAAATACAAATAAAACCAACTGTCACAATATATAACTCATTTTTTTTTTTTTGAAAATCTGGAGGTTTGGTGTCTTTTTTTTTTCTCCCCCAAACTGATTCACACCTGGTCGGCACATATGCTCCCAAACACTGTTAAATCTCTTTGAAGAAATCCAACATTTTCATTTCTGATTAAAAACTTTATTCTGAGAAAAGTTAGGGATTTAATACAAACAAAACAGACAACACTATACTAATAAAACCACCATGTAAATAGAAATATTAAAAATGTTTTTCTGGAGCTTTATTGACCGCTGACAGCTGTAGATAGACAGGCGAAAACTGAATACAATGAGGTGCACGCTCTGCCAGAGAAGCTGCCAGGGCGCCCTGAGACATATGAAAAATTAATAAAATAAGAATAAATATACCACAATTTATTCCAATCTGTCATGCATACTGACATTCACTTGCACTTGTGCATAAATATGCGTATTACAGATCGTTAAACCTAAGTGGTATTTCATCTGATGGAAAATTTTCTATAGCTATATATCTCTCATGTTCTTTTATTATACCACACCAGGAATGGAGTAATGCAGCAAGTGATGCACAGTGGCCAGCCAATGGACAGCTTGAAATTCCAGGCAGTTGCAATCCCTAATGTTCTAATTGCTAACAGCAGGGAGGTTATACACAATTAGGACTCACATGATGAACAAATGCAATGTTTGGAACACAGTTTGGTGTAATAATTAAGAACTATTTTGCATTGCAACTGGAAACCTTTACATTTATAAGGAGAGGCTACACATCCAACTCTAACCTGTTCATGAGAGTGAGAGTGTCTGTGGGGTGGTTGTTGTTGACAAACCTGTCTCTCACAAACCTTTGAGAAACTTTAGATTGAAGCTTCAGGGACTATTACAGGCATTGTAGATAGTAGTTCAGGCCACCCCCTTGTCTGCACTCCACTCCTTGTTTATAAGACTACTATCTCTCTACCTTGAATGACATGTCTCTCTGTCTACACCACAGGCCCCTTGGTACAGTACAAAAGCCTATTTGTGATTTGTTTATTTTTAACAGGAGGGCGGGACAAAAAGAAATAGTTACAACTACAAATCTGTCTGCTGCTTCAGCACCACGGACAGCACCTTGATTTCTCGACACAGCCCTCATCAGGAGAAAGCATTCAGTCTGCCGTGTACGTTATACTTTAGCAATAATGCATGGCAATGTCAGTTACAAGATGCACTTACAAATGTGTAACTTCTGTTTTGAGCGTAGCCACTGACTGTGTTCATGTTTCTGATAAATGAGCAGAGAGGATTTTTAAAGTTCATGCCAGCCCCTCAGAGATGAATGTCCTGCATTATGAACAGCATCTCCATTATGTTTCATATTATTTATTTTTCAGTATTCCGTGCACAGTTTTGCTCCCATCTGTCAGAGGATGATGTGTTTTATAAACTAAAGTGGATAATTGAATTATTGGATGGATTCCACCCCCTCAGCTGTAAATCTATTTATACCACCTGTGAAATGTGTTGGTGTTGTTTGCCATAATGAAGGGTAATGCTGGCTGAAACATAGAACATGTTGGCTTCTTAATGGTAATTAATGATCAGCTAAACACAGGCCAACAGATAGACTTGATGAAGAAGAACAAGCTTTTTTTTGTGTGTGTTTGTTGCTCTCAAATAAAAGAGCATCTTCTGGTTTACTGCTGTCCATTGCCTGTTTTTTGTGCCCTATTTTTCCAGTTGATATTTTTGAGATACTACAAATTGAAACCAGGTGCATACACTAGTGTAAGAAAAAAAAAAAACTTGCAAAAATTCCACTGTGTGCTCCTCACCAACAATGATATATAGTATTGGTAAAGTAAGAACTGATTCTTATGATGTAGCTAAAGTTTAGTGTCCTCACTTAAGGTTTTGGTGGCCTGATGATAGAAGTTCTTCCTGAGTCCATTGTGGCCTGGTGTATCTGGAACCTTCCCACAGGTTGAATTGTGTTGTCTGTTATTCCAGGATTTAGTCAAGTTTCAGTCAAACTGTAGATATGCTAGCAGGATGCTTGGCCTAGCTCTGTGTGTCTGCGATCCTAGCACTTCAGAGTTACCTCGGCATTTCCTCCGATGTTGACATGGACACAAAGATGTACTTACTTGTCTTTATTTTTTACAGATTTCCATCGTTCTCACAATGCCTACTGCAATATTTACATTTGGAAACCTTGCCCCATCAAGAGCTGACAGGAGGAGAGTTTGCAAAGTGGTGAGGGTCTCACAGTCACCATCATTGCCAAAAATGATTTAAAAAGCATTAGCATTGCACAAATGTAAAATGCAATGTGAAAAAAAAGTGTAGCTAATGGAGAGGTGACTGGATAGGTCCACACCTTCGAGGCCCACATTACTCCTTGTAAGCCAGTTTAACATCCACACACCTGACATGATGGGAGAGAGTCACATGACTGACATGTTGAACTAGGAAATGGGAAACAAACATTAATTGATTTAGTCCTTTGAGCCACTTGACTGTATGCTTAGCATTCAGTTGTAATTACAATTCTTTCCATGTGATGAATAAAAGTCTGATTTTGACTCTTGTTGCTCTGTTTTAGTCTCCATCCTGCTCCAGTCTGACCTGATCTGATCCAGCAAGCTGCTAACACGATCGCTCTGTGTTGGCTTAAGGCAGGTAGCGTATGGTGGTTTTATCACATCTTTCCACTAAAAACAGCCACCTGCTGCGTCTGGAAATAAGGTTGATGAAGGCAGTAAAGCTGGAACAACAGTAAAGTCGGGGTCTGTAGAACCAAAACAATGAGCTCAAAGGCACTAAAGCACTCCAAACAGCTCAGGGGAGCTGCAGAGTCAGTTCTTGCCAGATTACATCTTGATCACAGCCTTCACCCATTTTTTCTCTCCAGTGCACCTTCAGTGCTCAGCCTCGAGCTGTTAGCAGATGGAGAGGAAGGACTTCTTCTCTAAAGCTGTTTCTGAGTTAAAGGCCACGGGCAAACAGCTCCTCCAACAAAGTGGGAGAGTACACAGTATTTCTCTGCAGTGTGTGTGTGTGTGTGTCAGAGAGTGTGTGGGAGCTTGTGTGAGATCTACCATCCTTGTGGTTAATGCAACAGTGTTGAAGGTCAGCTCAGCGTCAAGGAAAGGAACATATCTTTGGTAATTAGCACTCCCACAGAGAGCCCAGCGTCTGTGTCGAACCACGCTACATGCACCAGCACGGGGACAGCTCACACACTTAGTGTGTGTTCTACTTATGAGGTCTTTTCAGTGAAGGCGTTCACTGTAAACTGTAAAGTCAAACTTGAGCACCAAGAACTTAAACTGATGAATTGTGCATACAGTACTAATTTAGTTTGGATTTAAATATTCCACTTCACTGATCATCTCAGTCAGGCAGTCAGCTGTCAGAATGTTGGTCTTTGTTTGATAGAGTCGTTCATGTTCATTGATCTGCTCTAGACACAGGAACATTGAGGCAGTTGGGAGAATTTTTGGGAAACTCAGAGTCCAGTTGTGTAGTTGCATATTGCAACCCCCCTTGCTTCACCTTCTCCTCTCTAGCGTGAAGAAGAAAGGCCACGAAAAACTGTAGAATGAGGTTAACCGTGCAATATGCAATACAATGGAGGAGGGCCCACATTGTTTGTAGACATAAAACTATTCTTATTCTCAGGCGATTAAACACTAATAAAAACATATCTATGAATGCTGTATTCAATATCTGCCAAGTTTGTATTTGCATTTCTGCAAATAGATGCCTGGACCTCTAACAGGCATCTGATTAGAAAATCACCATCACTTTAATCCCTGTGCATTCACCGAGAAAGATGTGTTTCAAGCTCAGTCAAGAGCCCCCAAGGCTGAAAGAACACTGAATTTGTATTAGGTTATGGGTATTTGATTTAAAAAACAACAACTGCATGCATGAAGTGAGCACGACATAAACTAAAATAATGAAGCTCTTAAAAGGAGATTTTGACTCTGCCCCAGCACAAGCCAAGTTAAACATGCAAAATGGATATCTAATTGGGTATGCAATATGTGGTACTGTCAACACAGACACTCACAACAAAGTGTAATACTATGCCTGATATACTGTACCAAAAATGCAAAGTGAATCACCTTCTGCGTGTCCGAGGTCAGTCAGGCTGTCTGTGGTGTGTGTTGTGCCACTTTTGGTTTAACTACAAATTTAAACAGGCACCTGATGGTGCACTTCTATAAATATTTTAGCATATATAGTAAGATATGCTGTATCAGCAGACTTGTGAAGAGTGAATCTGCGCTATAGGATTATTGTAGCAAGCTGTCCAGTATATTCAACTCACTCTTAGAGATCTACTTTCTAATCAGATTCTGTCTTCCAGATGTGCATATCATAGTTATAGTTATAGTCTCTCATCCAGCAATCACTGCTGCTCCAAAAGCCTGGTCAAGACCAAGTGGCAGTGTCTGTGGTGGGGAAATGAAGCCTATGCAGAAGTGCTGAAAGGTATAATACCTCAAGTCTTTGCTTGAGGCTGGCTACAGAACAAGTCAATCTCCATAAGTCCCCATGTTCAAATGTCCAACTTCACAGCAGAAATAAACATGTTTACAGCCTGGTACAAAAAACAGTTTTGGTCTCTATAGCTAAAGTTAAGAAGAAGAATTAAGATTGACAGGTAGGTGCTGTTACAGGACTGCCAACATGGCGGTGGCCAGCTTTAAAAAGACATACGGGTCATGCACTGTTCATTCTTTATACTGCCACTGGTCACCACTGCTTACGTGCTGTGGCTTCAGTGGCTTTCATACTTTTTGAACAGTAATTTAACAATATTACTCTTGTGTGTTTTTGACTGCGAGCCCAGCAGTACTATTCTAGTGTTTTCTATGCCTCATTCAAGTTTTTTTTCCTGTATGGAGGTCTTGAGTGTGCTTGCCTTACTCCACCTGAAATGCCATCAAGCCTTCAGCCACCACCACATGGTCTTTTTGTATTAATTCTTGTAATAATCTCCAAGCACAAAACCTAAAATATAACAGGGCAGTCATTAGAGAGTGGATTGATGAGGGTAAAATATAAGAGGAGAGAGTTTATTATGCATCCCTTTATAACACATTTGGTTTATCATCATGGCAAATTACTGCCCTCCTGTTTAAACAGCCAAATGATTTTCCCTACATTGACCGAAAGAATAGTGATAGTTATGTTTGCGTTTGTGGTTAGCATTCCGGATAGAATGAATCTGATTACGGTGCATGTTTGATTGAAATGTAATACACTTCCAGAACCTTTCCAGAGAATCACAGACAGTTTAATACACAGAAACATGGCCATGAGAAAGAAGAAGAGAGATTTATAGTGTAATGTTGGAGAAGATTACAAATGAACTCATCTCTGACGAGCACAGCCTCTGGCAAAGAAGAATCAGTCTTTATTACCATTTGTATGAGTCTTCTCTCTCTCTTAAATCAGCAGGCAGGTGTGTTCAAGTGTGCCTTTTTGGGTATTATGTGATAGTGAGCTTAGATTCTCCCTGTTTTAGGTATAGGTTAGGTTACGTATAGATTCTTTGGGGGAGCTTTTTTTTTTTAAACAAGCCTTTTGTTTATTACCACATAATAATTGAATTATTTATTCATATAATGAGGTAACACTCTAACATACTGTGTCTTTGAACAACCCTGAGTTATTTTCTTTATTCTTATTCTACAGTTGTTTTTATGTAGTGCAATATGGAACTTTTTTGAGTGCCCTTAATAAGGAAATTATTCTTATTACAACATTACATGTAGTTACAGTGCGTATGATGAATTATAAAGATGTGCTTTAAGAGCAGTTTTAGATTTCCGGTGAATGGCTGTGAGGGTGCAGCATTGGGTGCAGTACAGGTGAAAGCTCTGGGACACATTGTGCTGAGGTTGATGGCTGATGATGCCAGGAGACCTGCTGATGAAGACCATAGTTGACAAGATTAGGTGTAAGTCTGAAGGAGGTCTGCGAGGTAACCAGGGGGAGATTATGAAGCGCTCTGAAGGTTAAAAATAAACATTTAAAATGGATCTGGTTCCAGACGGGGGAGCCGGTGTCTGTTGAATCAGCAGAGGGACATGTTCAGAGGACTTTGTACACGTACGTGTGTGTGATGCAAAGAACGCGTGTGCTGTAGAGCTCTGGGCGAGTTGAAGTTGGTAAACAATTTTGTTGGGGATTGCGTTGCAGAAATCTTCTGTTGAGGCCTGTGTGAGGCTTGTAGATGTTTCACAGATGGAAGAAGACAGTCCAGGAGATATTGTTCGGGTGCTGTCCAGGATTACACCAAGACTCTTAGCCTGTGATGCGGTAGTTGCTGGTTTGGACGATGGAAAGTAAGCCAACAAGGAGTATTTCAATTTTGTTAGGGCTGAATTAGAGGTAGTTGTTTATTAGCGCATGAATATATGTACACGCATGCATGTATAATAATGTCTACTACTACTATACCACTTGTGGCAGATGTAAAAGGAGTTGGCTTAAGCTGACAGAAGAAGAGAAAGCATGAAAAGTAACCGACATTACTGAACAAGCAGAAAAGAGTGCCGCCTACGTCTCAATCAACAAAGGCTGCATTAAAGACTGTGACTAATTAATACAAACGGATCGCGCAAGGAATCTTCTGAGGACAGAGAGAGAGAGAGTGGTGGAGAGCGGAGGGCAAAAAAGATGGCAGAAAAATTACAAATATAGAAATACAGAGTGAGAAAAAGGGAACTGGGGAAGAGGGAGTGAGTGGGATGTGCAAAAACAGGGTGTGTGTGTTGTGTGTGTGTGTGTGTGTGCAATAGAGACGAGAACAAAAGAAAGTGTCTGCATTGCTTCAGTTGGATAACTATACTCCGATGTATTCACGTAAAACTGCAGGACTTTCTTCAGAACTACTACTGTCTGATCTAGACACAGATGACCAGTGGGTGAAATCGTCAACCTCTAACTAATGGGATTGTGGGTAATGCAGTTTGACAGGACAGCCATCTGAAGTACACAGGACACTGACAGACTGCCCATTCGGCTCTGCGGGACAGCACAACCACACATGTCAAGGCCCATAATGCTTAGATGCCACCTCCTCCACACACACACACACACACACACAGAGTTCTCTTCCTCTCCATGTCCGAGGATAAAGGGATCACAGTGAAAGAAGGTGAAGGACTTGCAGTGAAAGCAAAAAAAATTATATATATACAAAAAATAGTGGGTGAGAAGTTTTTTGTGATAAGGTGAAAAGCAGACACTCCGAGCTCCCCGGGAAGTGTTCAGATGGCATTAGAGCTGAGAGGTGTTTTTGGGGACAAAACGCCTGAGTCAGTGGGACTCAAAGAACAAAAATAAGCTGAGTCAGCAGCTCTGAAATACAAAGTCACAAAGCCAGACAGCGGTCCTAATGTTGTTTCAGTGCAACACAAGCAGAGACGGTTCTGAGGGAAAAGACGGAGCCTGATGGCACCAACAAACGTCTTCAAATTACCTGAACAATGTTGCTCATGAGAAGAGAAGCAGGACTGAAGGAGCCACGGGCGCAAATCTTGTAAGCAACATGTCATTCTTTGTACAGCTCCAAGTTAATTAACAAAACATTTCGGTTGGGAGGTAATTTGTTAATTAATTTTTACAGATCAAATTCTCCCTTCGAGCCACTGCAGCTCACAAGCAATCACTTCCTGCCGTTCTCTGTTACATTAAAGCTTCACATAGACAAATGACCTGGAGTCTTTTCTCGAGAAGCAAGTAGAAGCTCGTATTTGTCACCAAGGTTAGCGCCTACGGCCGGTGCTTGCTACAGCTTTGTGCGCACGGCAAGCACTTCATCCAGCTCTTTTTGTTTTCAGCCAACAGATGAACAAAAGACCTTTTAGCATCCATATGACGTGCCTGTTTTAAATGTGGTTACCATGGTTTGGTTAAGTTTAGAAAAAAAAAATCATGATCTGGGTTCAATTTAAGCGGTGAATCTGAAAGCCACATCAGCCAATAGCAGCTGGTTAAGGACATCAAGTACTGTACCGCCATTTTGACTAGAAAGGATTCTGCTGTATGTCACTGCTCATAATCGTGCAGTCACCGTTATTGGAGAGGTAAAGATCTGCTGGTAAACAAACGCTATCAGCGTAATCAATTGGTTTTTTCATGACAGGCTACTCACCAGCATTAATTCTGATCTCCTGATTTCGATCAGTGACCGGCCTTTTTAGTGATTTATATTTTTGCACTGTAAACAGCTCCAGGGTCATAATTGCTGCAAGAACCAGCACTCCTGCAAACAAGTCTTCACTGGTTTCTATTTAAAACTGGGAGCTCTCATTCCATCGACAGTTCACTGACTTGTTGACCTGAAGACAGAGATGAGGGTTTAGAAAGCTCAGGTGAGTTCTACTTTTGTTTGAATGAAAACTTGAAACTCTCAGTCCGTGGTGTCACATGGTACAAAGCCACTGACCCAGTATAACTACAACTCTCCTGGGTCCCATGTCAGTCCGTACCGCAAACGTTGACTCGCCGTCCTGTTCACAGTTCGGAAAGCTATGTGTTTGAACTCAGCAGGAGCCACAGAGCCTATTTCTGCTTGGCCTTCGTGGAGAGAAAGCACCAAAATGCATCGCTGAGTTCCAGTCCCATGAAGAGCGAGATTAAAATTGGGGTCCCTCGCTGTGAAAAGTTGAAGAAACAGAGTTTTACAGACAAACCTCGGGTTCCAGACGGCTGAGCACAGTGTGCCAGAGCCGCAGGACGAGAGCTCAATGTCATTTCACAGCTTTAAGAGGAGGGCTGGTTGCTGGCGAGGATTTGGAAAGAGAACAGAAACAGAGGGAGGTGAGAAGAGGAGGTACGAGGGGAGGGGGTACTAATCCACATAAATCACTGCCAGGCTGCTCACTCTCACACACACACACATCCACAATGACAGGGCAAAAGGTCAGCAATGTGTGCCTGGTTTAATTATGATGAAATATATGGCAGCGATGTGGACAGTGCCCAGGTGCATACTGGGAAGACAGGCTGTCACCAATCTGTCAGCTATGGGCTACCACAGCCTGCACACACACTCACTCAGCCTGCACACACACATGCTGTCTATCACAATACACGTGCAGTCATATGGGAACTATTCTGTCACCCTCTCACCCTCTCTCAGTCAATTGAAGTATGAGGACGCTGACAAACACTAGATTTAATATTAACATTCTGATATTGTTACTGTTATGTTAACAAGTTGCCAGAAATAGATGCTCATGTTGATTGTTGCATGTTGATTTGTGCTCACTAGATGCTGTTTGCTCACACATTTTGGTGTATTACTTTGATTTGCTGACAAGTGTTTCTTAATTAGGCGTGGTTAAAATGTTTAAACAAACTATTTTTTTTCAAGAAATGTAAAATATATAAATGAATAACCCTAGAACTGAGAAAGAAAACTTTTTATGAGCAGCAATTATTGGTTGTCGGTTAGTAAATTTTGTTATTAAGATACATACTGACATTACACTAGTATTAGGCCAGAACCTGTTATTAATAAATACAAAAGTGTACATGAGCTGAATTTTTCTTTACTTTTTTCATTATAGTTTTGGGAAACGTGCCTCTTTATTTGCAATGCCTAACGTTGTAGTTTTAGTTTTTAATTACAGTGTTAATTATGCGACATTTGGCTCCGTGTTCACGATGGTACATGAGCTTTGGTATGTCAAGGAGGGTAGTGCAGAATGGCTGCTAAGTGGATTTGTGCTTGTGAACTCACCTGCTTGAAGAGAGTCTCAGCACCGGTGCTGCACTCTGTCCTGTGAGTATCTATTAATATAGATGCAAAATCTTTGATTTTAAAATACTTTATTTCATAAACAATATCTAAATTCAACTTGGTCGGTCACATACACAGTAAGGATAGAAAATGCTTGAATTAGAATAAGAGAAAACAACAAGAACTGGGCATTCCTATCTGCTCCTCGAGTAGCAGCTTGCGAAGTGAGCTCATCGTGCGGAGACGATGGTGAAGATCTAAAGAGTGGCCCTGTTGGTTAGAAAACTGTGCTACACATGGAAAATGCAGGTTTCGAGCACCTGCCCTGCGGAGGTGTCTTTGAGCAAAGGTACTGAACTGGTTCCAGCTGCAGGGACGATGATCTGTAGCCGAGTCAGCTCGAATTATTTTTCACCATCTGCTACAGGTGCTCTTTGAAATCAGAAAGAGAGGCAGATCGATGCTTGGCACCTCTCACATCTTCTGCTCTATTCACTACTCATTCTGTCTTATCATGTGTGTGGCGCGTGATATATTGGAAAATAATATTTCATTTAAAATAGAGCAATGGATGCAAGCCATCGGGATCTCACAGATAGACAGAAATAAATCAATTTAAATACTGAAAAGACAACATTTTGGTCCATGGTGTAAATCGAGCTAGAAAAGATTCACATTGTCTCCCTGTGTTTGAACAGGGTTGGGTAGTTCTTTTCATGTTGGAAGACCTTCACCTGTGTGGCTAGACTATCATAAATGATCTCTAATATATAGCCAAATATTGCAAATATTGTGCAAGATCAAAGACACTATATTTGTGCAAAGAATGTGTGCTCCTCTACTATAAAAGCTTGGGCAGGTGTCAGTTTTTTAGTTTGAGTTTTAGAAACGTTTCCCACAATAGAACGACACTAGGACAACACTAAGAAGGCATTTGCTGTATAGAATACCTTTTTGCTGTAGATCATAATTCAATTAGAAATGCCTTTTGTTAAAGAACACACCAAAAATGCACACGTCACAAAAGCCATTCACGTAATGTTAGAAAGAAAAACCCACAGGCCATGGACTGTATGTGCCGTCCGGAGGCTGCTCTGGTGTTTTCCCCGCCAGAGCTTTCTCTTTTCTGTACAGTGTGATCCGTCCATCCGCTCGTCCGTCTATCCCCTCGTTTTCTGACTCACCGGTGAAGCTACGGTTGGTGAGGCGTCGAAAGGCGGGGAATGAGTGACTGAGGGTCGGTGAGCTGTGCTGGGCGGGACAGTGCTTCACCATGCTGTGCCTGAGACAAACTGTGCAAACGCTACTGTGCTCTTTGTCCTCTGGGCTACCGGTGCTGCTACTGTACAGTAAGTATGGTACCACACCAGAGGAGGCTGTGGATTGCGTTTCTATGTGTGTGTGTGTCTGTGTGTGTGCGTGCGTGCGTGTGTGTGTGAGTGTGTGGTACAAACGTTGGCCAGGCAGTGATTAACTCGGGTCTCTCTATGACCAGTCAAACTGTAAACACAAAGAGTTTTCAGTTTTTATATACAGCTGAGCGTAAAACATTGTCCTTCCTTTTTAAGGGGACGAAGCAGAGAAGAAACTTCGACCTCCATCCAGTTCGTTTGTTTGGCTTTACAGCAAAAAAAAAAAAAAAAAAAAAAAAAAGGAAAAAAAAGGAAAAAAGAAAAGGAAAAAATCTGGTTTTCTTTCTCTTCTTTACTTTTTACATTTCCTGTATTTCAATTCTAGGCCGAGACAAAGGCCGTCTGTGTATCCATAGCATCCCAGTTGCTGATATATCAGTTGTTATGAGGTAACCAAGGAGTAGATCATACTGAAACACAAGAAGAAGAAGAACAGGAAGAGGAAGTGAGTCAACACTCACACACACACAGGCAGCCAGGAGGCGACAAAGTGAAAATGACACAACAGTTCACAATTATCTCACGGCCTGTTTGAAGCATCCAGATAAACTGTGCGTGTGTGTGCGTGTTCAAACATTTCATTGATCCATAGTTAGTTTTTCTGCTGGCTCATCTCAACACTGCCGCTTGCAGATTTAATGTGGAGTCTGTTTGTGTAGTTGAAAGATGGAAACTGTGAAGTTGATTTATTTATTTTACTTTCTGACAGCTAACTTTTATACGTGACATTCTTCTGAAGCTTTCCCGTCTAATTAGCATTATTCGGATCAACGCTGTGTTCACACGTACTCTATTATGATTCTCCATCGACGTGCTGTGGTGTCCCATCATAGTTGCCAGATCATGGCAGTCATAGTAACAACACTGGTTGGTAGTATTACAGATTAAAGATTATGTAACATTTGACAAAAGAAACAACACTACCTGCCATTTGCGATTCAATGAGCAGTAAAAGAAGCTTGTGCTGCTGCAGCCGTACTTGCTGTCCCTTTAGTTTGATCATGGTCGCAGATATTCAGTATTTCTGATTATCGGACTTGATGACTATTGCCTAATTTGTGACTGCAAGGTAAACAGCAGATATGCAGCTTCCATGTTGTGTTGCAGCAGGGTCAACTTTTTTACTGGACTACTGCCAGCAGGCCGACGCAGGGTTGAGTGGGAAAAAGTTGACACATCCAGTGACACTGTGCTGGAACACTCCAGGCATTTTTTGGCCTTTTTAAGCTTTATTGTATAGATACAGGCGAAGAGTGACAGGAATGTGGAGAGAGAGATGGGGAATGACATCCAGAAAAGGACTGCAGGTTGGATTCGAATCCTGGGCTGCTGTGGCAAGGACTGAGCCTTTGTACATGGGGCAAGTGCTCTACCAACTGGGCTAACCAACGCCCCCATTCAAAGTCTTTTCACATGTTTTCAGCAAGTATTTTCCAATATATCTAATGTATTATGAAAGAAAATCTCCTTTACACAGACTTTAAGTAAGAGTAAGAGTTTGTACTGACTTTACAAAGATCTCAACACCACCAGTTGTAATCGGCACTGAGGTTGATAGCATTCTTATTGTGATAGCTTTTCAGAGTTGTACAATCCAGTCTCTTGGTTTCATAAAGCGTTATGTGCACTGGTTTAGCATCTGATAGCCTTCACATTCACATCACATCTAACAAAGTACTATTTACGCTTGCAGCAACAGCGGCCAGTGTTCAGTAGTATGTAGTTTTGCTTATTGTCCCGTTTTGCAAAATATTACAGTGGAGGCATCAGGCAGCAGTATTATGTCTCAACAGAGAAGCCACGCCGGCTGCTGCAGAGCAAACAATAAGACATGCCCTCAAAGTGTCCAGAATGCAGCTGCTTTTCAAAGAGAGACTCTCTTCTCTTAGAGTTAAAAGTTGACTATCGCAATATATATAAAATATATACAGTATATGTTATATATATGCTATTTTACTCACATAAAGACTCCCACAATGCTTTGTTGTACTATAACAGAGTGCATGTGAACACAGGCAGTCCGGAGCACGAGCCAACTGAGGCAAAGACTGCTCGAGATGAAAACTTTTAAATGCTGACGGCTGTAAACGTCTGTAATGCCCCAACCCTCTCACTGTCTGAAGCTCCACAAAAACAGTCATTGAGCCATGGGAGCCATTTTGAAAATGACCTCCAGGCTGATTATTATTATTATCTGCAACTATATCAACACACAGTGGTTTAAGAGGACGTATTTGTTGAATGTGTTTGAGGAATGAGCCCTGATCTACAGCTGGTGCACAATGATCTGTACCTGGATTAGAATAATACAAATACATACATATCAAAAACACAATAAACCATCTTAAAATTGTAATAATTACACATGGGAAATTGTCACAATAACATCTCTCAGTTTCTATAGTAAATGTCTTTTTTTCTTTCTTGCTTTCTTTTTTTTTTTTTTTTACATTTTTAGGTTTTTACCATGACCTAAAAGTGTAAAAATAACGATCCTTCCTGGCATGTTTCTCCTGTTTTATAAGTATCTTGTGATCTCGTAGAAAAGTTGCCACTGAATGCAAAAGAAAAAGCCAAAGCTGATGAGCATCATGTAATGCAATGAGCATGTGCAAAACAAGCTGCAAAACACACACCGCTGAAAAGTGATTTCACCACAATAAAGATTTTTTTTTTTTTGGGACCAGAGACACAGTGACGTGATGTTTACCTGAAAATAAGAAGATTAATAAAAATAAAAGATTGCATGAAACAGCAAACAGCCAAATTCACAGATCGGGGGATTCAGCACTTGTCTCACTGAGCTGCAAACTTGACAAGAACAGATCAGCACCTCGCTGACAGTAACTAATGCTTCCCAATGTTGTCTTCATCCCCGAGGCCTTTCCGAGCTCCTAACACCTCTGTTAATCTCTGCTGGTGAGAAGGCTGAGAGTTCACTCTGTTGACTCATGAATATCCATAGACAGAGAGAGATGCAGAGAGAGAGAGAGAGAGAGAGAGAGAGAGAGACAGGAGAGGAGGGAGAGGATATGTAAGAGGAGAGACAGACAGATCAAAAGTGAAAGTGCGGCTTCCTCCTCAGAGACTTGACCTCCTCCCATGATAACCTCTGAGAACTGGCTCCATCGTTAGTATGTTGACTTGTAGCTCTTTAAATTACAGCTCCTCCACTTTCACACCCTAATTAGACATTAACTAAACATAATGTATGCTAAAATATGACGTGTTACATGAGACACAGCAGCAAAGAGGAACACTGGCACCGAAGGCTGCGTGATTATCTCGATTTAATGGAAAAACACATTTGCACATGACCATATGTCCAATTTCTCACTTTTTAAGTTAGTAGTGGCTACTAATTACTTTTGAAATATATAAATAATCATTTCTTTGCATGTTCATACATAAACAAGGAGCTCAAAGATAGAATCTGTATTTGTTTTGGGATTTTGCAACTATCTTATATGGATATCTACACTGGTCTGCAGTGGTCAGTACCAGTGGTCCAAAGAAGGAAATGCACCCTGCCACACACATGTTATTGGTGTTACTATTATTATTATTACTAAATCAGGATTGTTACTACTGTTTGTCACATCGCCATTAAAATTTAAGGTTCTGTTTGAGGTTTCTGCCTCTGCCACTGTTGCCATGTGATTGCACAGGATGGGTATTGTTGAGTCACTGTAAATGATATTAAGAGAAGTGGCCATGAGATGGGTTGAGATAACTTCTGATATGATTTAGGGCTGCATACAGTAAATATATTTGAATTGATTTGAACTTTATTCGTCACAACTAAAGAGGAAAAACACACAGCCCAAAAACACACAGTAGTGCTGTTAGACAGTGTTTGAGTTTCAGTTTTTGCAGGTTTTTTGCAGGCCCATTAATGTTAATTAAGTGTAGCTGATACAATCTGCTGCCGGCATTGTTTGTTCCTTTAGTCAACCGGTGTGACGGACTAACAACATTACATCATAAAAAAGGGGAACTGGAGTTTGTGAACTTCTTGTGTTACCGTAATAACAACTGCAGCACACATTTCAAATCTAATCTAGTCCATTGGCAAACACATACACTTCACTGAACATTGTGATACAAGCGAAAAGAATGACTGGACACATCTGCTTCTGCTTCACAGATAGATGCATGCTGTTTGTCTGACCACATATTGGTCCACAGTACACTGACTATCAGAGAACAACACTATATTCATAAGAGATGGGTTTTTTTTGACAAGGTGGCTCATCCCTAAAACAGAAATATAACGTTAGAAATGCATTTCCATGAGGTTTACTTTTCCCTTAATGAAGGACTTTAAGACACTCCTGGCCTCTAAAGAAGGATTTCATATCAAGCTCTCTCCTTTAGTGACAGATGTCGTCTATTTTCACGTTCCATTAGCTTCCGACATCTGCCTAGCTAATGAACCAAGGTTAACCTTATGTGTGTATGCGTGTGAGCAAACAGGAAGGCCAGGTTTTCACGCCTGAAAGATGGGAAGGACAACAAATACGATACGAAAAAACCAACAAAAAAATGGTTAGACCTGTAAAAGTACAGGAGGATAGCACAACACCACATGCTAAGGGGTGGAATCTTTGGACCACAGGGGTTAAACAAAGCAAGCTGAAAAAAGACAGGAACCCTGTCTGGGAGGGAAAAGGATTGGTTACTGGAGTGCATCACTGTGACGGAAACAAGCTCAGGAGGAGAAAGGGAAGGAGGAAAAGGTGAGAGGAGTCAGAGCTTCATTATTGTCCAGCATCAGAAGGGTTGCAGCTGAGGAGGGGGAGACAGTCCAGAGCTCAGAGGAACATGAGCAAACTATCATCTTTTAGTGTTATGTACAAACAAAATCTTTTTCCTTACTGATGTATGCATGATTATTGATCCAGTAATCAAATGTACGAACACAAAGTTGTGTCAAACATGTGAAACCAGATGAGAAACCTATCCAACCCAGGCCTGCTCCATGTCCTCTGAGCCTGTGCCTCTGTCCTCCTGCTGTTCCCAGGTGGACAAAATCAAGAATTATAGAGTAATTCCACGGGATCATCTGCACCAGATAAGCTCCACTGAGTCACCGAAAAGGATTTTAAATCACCCTTCACCCAGGCGTGGAGGTGGGCACTCAGGTGGAGCTGTGTGTTCATCTGTGTGTCTGTGAGAGCATGCACAATTTCATTATGTGCATATGTGAGGTTTGTGTGTGTGTGTGTGTGTGTGTGTGTGTGTGTGTGTGTGTGTGCGGTAAGATTTACTGTGATGGTGTGAAGGACCTTCAGGTCACAGGTGCAGGCGAGCGGTGCTGGAATGTGTTTGGTTTTGGGGGAGCGGTGAAACAATAAGGGTGGGCGTCACACGCGACGAGAAAATAGAAACCAGACGCGTGAAGCAGGTTTCAGACCGCTTCACTTCCAATTCCACCAGTTCTATACACACACCTACAGTACTGTGCGTTTGCACCAAAACAAAGTCATTTAATATATATAGGCTCACTGTTCATACTGACTGTCAGTACAGTCTGTAAAAACAGGAGGTCACTACTCATATTAGTTGTTGGTTTTCAGGTCTCAAATCACAATTTTAATTACTAACTAATACTACTAATAATTACTAAGATCTAGTTATATGACAGCATCTAGAACCGAATGCAATGAATGTCTAGCTGCAGGTCAGTGAGTCACACAGGCTGTAACTAAACAGGCCACAGTTGAACCAGAAAGTTGGTCTAATAAACCAACGGACAGTTGTGGAAACATGAAAGGAACATTCCAATAATTTAGCACTGCTGGACTTAACCGTCAAAATCGATGCAAATTCTGGGGCCTACGTTACCCACAATGCAACTCAGCCACCAACAGTTTGTTTAGGGATTTGAGTGTGTCATCTCAGTAGTGGCTAATGTATCCTGGTATGTTCTTTACAACTCCACACCTCCAGATTTTTTTCATTGTCAAACCTTTGCCCCAACCGACGCCCACTCAAGTGACATCACTAGAGGACATTTACCAGACTTCACTTTGTAAAACTTTATTCACATTAGGTATGTGGTAAAAATGTTGAGTTCCCCTTTAATCCCCATCTGGGACGTGTTTCCAACCTGTGTGCCTGTGGTGCTGCCCCTCTGGGCTAGATGGATAAATTAAAGGATATTATAACCATAACCATTTTATTTGTGGAGGACATAGATGTAAAGATACTAGAATAGTTTATGGTTTATTAACAAATTGAATAGTCTTAACTCATTTACCAGCTAACACCAGCTAATGGTCAGCCTTTGTATAAATGAACCAACATTGTTATATTTGATGTTAAGATCAGACCATGGTTAACATCAGTAACCCGGCTGTTTGAACTTGATGGAATTGAAAGTGAATGGACCATCGCCCTGCTCTGTAGAGAAGTACCTCACTGCTGCTGCTGCCGCTGCTGCCGCCGGTGGTCTTAAAACAGCAGATCAGTCCAACATGAGCTAGAGCAGGACAGGATGGAGTGAGATGGAGAAGCAAGATGACAGAAGTTCAAAATGAATCTATGTGCAACCACAGACACCTGGTGTGCTTTCACCTCGTCTCACTAGTAATGAATTCACACCGTAACAATACCAAATCACTGCCAATGGTGCTGAAGATATGAGTTTACTAGGCCTCAGATCTTAATATAAAGTTACACCCTCTGTTTAGTGCTTTCTGAAAGAGACAAGTTCAGGATAGTGAGATCAAGATGTACTAATAATCTTTTTAGTACTTTAGTACATTAAGTATGGTCCTTTAAATACACCTTCAAAGTTTCTTTCATTGAACCTAAAGACATACTTGCCAACCTGGGAGACTACTGATTTTCATTCTATTCTCCTGGTTTCAATTCACAATTAAATTCACAACTTGTTTATATTTTCACATCTTTTTGTCTTCTTTTTTTTGTCCGATCATGATGTCCCAATCTGTTTCTGACACTGTACAGCATGTATAACTGCAGAAACACATGGGAAGAGTCACATAGGTTAGGGTGGGTTTCTTTACATGATTGAGGCAGAGGCAAAAGAATAGAAAACCTGAAATGATTGATTCAATTCAAACTGATGAATATTAGTAAACGCTAGAGACTCATGCAAGAGGGGTGAATTATTCTATATTCTTTCCTGAGCATCAAAAGTCGTACATCCAGACCTCCTACTCTGCCAGGTCTCAAGGTTGGCAAGTATGCCTACATTACACTCACTCCATTTACAGATTGATGTCGGCACTGATGTGAAAATGGATGAAGTACGTATGAGCAAAAAACATTAGCTCTTTTACTTGTTTCGTCTAATTTGTATAACTATACCATGCCAGGAGGGAGAATCCTATGCGCTCACATGTCTCCGTAATACGTATGAGATTGTTTAAGAGACTTTCACCTTGTTTGCTTTAGATCACTTATTAAATTTGGAATCTGTGCCTTGACTCTACTCAATGTATAGGACTGATCTCTTTAAAAGACATCTTCTTTACCTTAATACGTGATAATATCATAATATCTGTAGAAACAAGGTGCTTTTGCCAACAAAATGAGGTCACATATATAGCATTAAAAAACATCTGCTTTAAACAAAAAAAATTACAAGAATGAACAAGAAGCAGCACCTCATCTCCCTAGCACATGTTGATTTAGTATGTAACTATAGAGATGCTACGTTTTTATTATAGAAAACAAACAAATACTCGCCACATCCTTCATGATGTTGCTTTTCTATCTGTGTGGTATGCTGTGATAAATATATTAACATCGGTAATTAACTGCCTACACAGTGACCTTAAAGCATGTGTTAAATGTTTATTCACAGCATTATCACACGCATACAAGAACAACTCCATGTTAAAGTTGCAATCCTTTTTTTGCTTCTGTAATAATCATAAAAAAAATCATCTTCTGTGCCAATACTAAAAACTCTTAATTTATCTTGGAGCTCAGAAAAAACCCTACACTGCAACTGATATTGCTCCAAAAAAAAACAAAAAAAAAAGAAAAAAGAAAAAAAATCAAGCTTAGTTAGCTATAAGGCTAATGTAAAGCTGAAATCCATCCATGGCACATTCTTAGCAAACTTGGCCCTTTACAGTTCAAGATCATAGGAGTTTATCAAAAACTGTGGCGGTGATATGGAAGACCATCAGGGTCAAATTGTCTTTAGAATAATGGTGTTCTGTCTCAATTTACTACCATAGAATAAGAGGTCAAAAAAATATAAGGATTGTACCTTTAAGTGTTTCCATTGATAAGACCTATTAGAGGGATATGTCCAGGTTCCACACACTGCAGCACCCACATGACACATGGAACAAGAATCCGTCGTTAATAAGTCGTTAACAACAGCATTATTAGACATGGACATATTGTGCATTATCATCATGTAACAGCAGAACATTTTAGCAAAAAAAAATGGCAAAGGCAAAAAAAAAAAAACTATGTGCAATTTCAAAAATATCAGTATCCATATCCAATATAATGGACATAATAGTAGTATCCTTCGGTTGTCCACCTGAACGTTCTTGTAGTGCTTGTCAATGAAGTAAAGAATCAAATTCTCACAACATCACATGCATTAGCAGTAGTGGGCCTAATAGTAAACCTAAGTAACCTGACAGATCTACACTATGTGAAGGAATTGCATGTGATTGCCAGAGAAATGGTTACTTTATTCAGTGATTTGCACTCACATTGCTTTCTCAGAGCTGGGAAGTCAAGTTAAGAGTTAGCAGCAGGGTTAGAATCAGATGTCTGATGTGAGTGTTCATTTTCAGCCTTGTCTTTCAAAAATTGCACTATGGAATTTTTTTTTTAATAGCTTCAGCGCAATTTCATTGATTTTACTCTAGCTGTTGTAATCAGATTAATGTAGTCTCTTTACATGTAATCCAATTATGTGCCCACACCGCCTGTCACATGCTCACCAGTAGAGATAGTAGAAGAAGGAGAGGACAAAAAAGGACAGCTTGCACCAGGCCTCCTTCAAGCAGAACTTGAGCGTGTCACCGTTCATCACGGATGCCGGGTCGTAGAGCAGCTCCTTAGTGTCCGTTGGCGAATGGAAGTACCTACCACAGAGGGCAAAGACCACATCGCGGGTAGTTGACCCGTTCCAGACCCCAAGGGGAGCGAGGTAGGTAGGCGGGGGGATATGATGGGAGGAAATGGGGAAGAAAATAGTATGGAAAAAGATGGCATGATGAGTTAGGGGGACACTATCATGCAGGAGACGTGGGCGAAATAGTAGTTGAATATGATTGTGGGAATTGAGTGTTTGCTAAAGTCCTCCCTCGAACATTAGTAATATAGCTAACGTAACTAGGCACAGAAAGCCTTTCTCAACATTTTGAAGCAGAGAGTGCCTAGCTATAAAGTTTCAATTTTAGTTAGTTGAAAAGTTATGCTAACATGCTAACTAGATTACTCCTAGTATTACTTTCAAAGCCAAGTAGCATATCATTAGCAGCACAAGTACTAAGTATGTTAACTATTTATTTCCTAGGACTACTTGTGCATCCACCAGCAGTCTTTAATGTCTACCAGTTATTTAGCATCAGTTTGCAACTTCATTGGTATTCTTGTGATTTCACAGATGTCGATTGTCTACCTGGAGCTTTAATGGTTTGCATGGGCAGGATCTTAAAGGAGTCATATTATACATTATTAGCTCACACAATGTCTGTGAAATTATTTGGTCAAAATTTCTCATGGATCAAACACAGCAGCTCTCTCTGTATCCCGTCTGTAACACTCAGGTTTCAGTGTCTGTTCTCAGTTACTGGCTCATTCCACCCAGAACCCAGAGTTTGGCATAAGGCTGACCATGACAACAGGTGAGCTCGAGCACTGAGAGAAACATGGTTCTGGTTCTGGTGTATGTTCATGAGCCTGTTAGCGATGTAACTAGGGCAGGGGTCGGCAACCTTTTTGGCTGAGAGAGCCGCGAAAGCCACATATTTTAAAATGTATTTCTATGAGAGCCATATAATATTTTTTGGGGGGCGGTGGACAGCCCAACATACTGGCGCACGGGAGCGGGGTGGATGGCCCATCATACTGCCGGCTGCGGCGGTGGGCGCCTCTGCGATCGACTTGATCACGTCTGGCAATCCACCAGTAGCTCGCGATCGTGGTACGCAGTACCGGACCGTACCGGCTTACTTTCACCCCTCTGCGAGCCACATGCAGTCATCAAAAGAGCCACATCTGGCTCGCAAGCCATAGGTTGCCGACCCCCGAACTAGGGGCTCGAAACCTGAACAGTATGTTTTAAAGACAAGCCACAGAGACAGTGCGACAGCAGCAGCTCACGCAAAATGAAGGTAGTTGTTTTTAACACAGGAGGAGTTTGTACGCACCTTGAATTTAAAAAAATATTAGTGTAGAAAAGCTGGAAAGGTGATTTTTTTCATAATATGTCCCCTTTAAGAATTCAGCCTGCCTCATTCCTCTTCTTCACTGCACTAGCTATATCATTTTTAAAATTTAAATATTGTTATTTTTTTATCATTCTGGGCAAAATGTAGACATCTGAGGATGTCCTGTAGGACCAGGGAAAAAAATAACAGATTTCAGGTTTGAAAGAGGGGTTTGTGTGCCAATCAAGTGCATATTTAAAAGCCTTTTACATGGTTCTTGTCAGCTAGCTTTTTTTTTTTTTCCAAATCACAGAGCTAACTCTAATTAGCGGCTGTAGCTCGGAAAATCTGGCAGCGACAGATGGTAATTTAGCCAAGAAAATTGACTAGCTAGAAATGAGATGCAGGATTTGTTAAACTCTAAGAATTCAAGGACGCAGATGGTTTTTAAAAATGATTGTCATCTTGAGTGGTAACTAACTGTAAAATGTGTAGGTGCTATGCTAAAACAGAGAGCTTGACAGATATAAGTTAGGGAATAAGGACTTAGCAAAGGATATCCTGATAAAAAATTTGACTTATCTTGTGGTGTAAAATATTAAAGTTGTCCTCAACAAGATAAACAAAGTATGATTCAATATTTGAATGAGTATTCAAATATATTTTCACCCAGGTCAGTTATGCAGCTCTAAAGGCACCAGGCCTGGGGTTTATTCTAACTTTCTAAATCCAGTCAGCTAAAGTACAGTGAGTGAATTACAACTGTGCATAAAAATGAGCCAAACGATTTGATTTTCAATAAAACTTTATGAATGAAACCTTTCAGATTAACAAACGTTTATCATCCGCTGACTGGTTTAAAAAGCCAAAGACAAAATCCACCCGATAATAGAATCTGCATGCGTTAAAGCTATGCTTTTAGCATAATGAATACTTGTAAAACACAAACAGCTCTCTCTCTTAAAGCTGTGTAAAAAGAATAAGTCACCAAAACACAAAACCTGGCAGTGATTAATAGCAGAGTGGGTTTGGTGGGATCGTGGGATGGGTTTCCTGGAGCTTTTACATTTACATTTAGTCATTTAGCAGACGTTTTTATTCAAAGCAGAGAAGGAAACAATCAAGGTATAGTGCCATAGGAAAGCGTTTACACCCCAGAGACTTATTTCAGTGGGGGCTGTTTATGTATTATGAAACAGAAAATATATCAGCGAAAAAGAGTTTAAGGAGAGACGGCATGAGAAAAAACAAAGAGGGAACTCCAAAGGGCTGCCTGCTTTGAGAGAGGGCTGTTTATGTAGCAATACATGATAGCCTCATTAGTTTTTATTTATGTATTATAGGGGGAACTTTGCCTTTAATGGAGCCCAGAGCTGATGCAAATGAACAGGAATTTGTAACAATGGATAACTGTATGTTAATAAAACAGACCAGTTGCATTAATGTTGCTTTACTGCTGGATACTTTTCAGCCACAGATAATTTCCCTCATTTAAATATTCAACTTATTCATTCAATCATACACTGGCGATGGGTAATGCAGTCCAACCAGGAAGCTGCTTTCATTATGCATGTGGTCTGTTCAGTCATAACCCAGGCTAAAAGGTGGTTTATGCATGTCCATATATGTATTTTAATTCATGTAGATTGGCTGCTTGCGAAGGTGAAATGATCGTACACACGGCCATCATAAATGAATTACAATGCACATTCAGAAATCACATCTCTGTTGGCTCGTGCATGCATGAATCTTCAGTAATGCAGTTGAAAATGCATCTTGATGTATTTTGAGTGACACGATGGGTTTTGTAATGAGTCACTGAATATAACTCCCATGTATGCCTACAAAAGATACATGCACAAATGACTGATGGTGAGGTAATCGAGGTTAGCTGGTAGTTAGCAAGCTGCTACATTTGATTAGCTAATAAAATGTCATCAATAATAGAAAAAGAACCAGAAATGTCCCTGAGCAAGATGTACCAGACAAGACAAAAACATTTAACAAACACTTCCTGCTTCACTGGATGTCACAGACAGAAAGATGCTCAGTTTGGACAAATCTTTCACAGTATGCTAGACAAAACACACACACACGCACACTCACAAAGGGAGTCAGCTGGCAACCAAGGCATTTTAAGAAATAACAGCACTACATGGCCAACATATCTTGGAATTCCCCTCTACGCCCACACACTTGCATATTGTGAAAGCTTTTAGTCTGGCAAAAACGTATTATTTTAATTAACGAGGAAATATCCCTCATGAATGGACCACTTACTTAAATTATCCAGACGTTATGTAATTAAGGTCTATCTGCTGAGGAGAGACACTCACATGCCCATATGTACTGTACATTCAAACAGTGTTTGCTGGCTGCAGTTATTACTCTTGTTCACACTGGCCATTAGAGAACAATTTTAACCTGTTTCTGATGAAAGAATGAAGACTGTCCCCTGTCACTTACATCATGAGTACATTAGAAAGGGGTCTCTTAATGCAAGGCCAGTGTGAACATGAGGGATAATCACAGAAGGCAAAGTGTTGTTTTAGGGTTCAGAAACAAGAAAACTGTGAACTTATCAGTTAAAGGTCCAGTGTCTAGAAGGTTCAAACTGCACCGACTGAAAACCCGTAACCTCTCAGTCAGTTCAAACATGGAGAAACTACAGTGGCCATGAAACATTGAAGTATGTAGAGCCAGGATTTGATTTGTCCCTTCTGGGCTGCTGTAGAAACATGGTGGTTCAAAATGGTGGACTCGTTTCCTCAGTGGATAACAATTCTTATTTCCAGGTGATTTTACGATAATAAAAACATAGTTGTCTGTCGATAAATGATTAAATCTTACGCAATGGACCTTTAAGGTAAAGGACAATATCATCATCATCATATCATCAAATATCACCATATTTTCCTGCCTGGATTGACAAACTACTATTGCAGGCACGTTCTGTAGTTTTATGGATCATCGTTTGATTTCTAATCAAATTTATTCATGCTTATTTGCAAATTACATCTGGGATCTGGGATATCATCCGTAAGCATGAGTCACAGTCAGTATTAGAACTTCAATGGACTAATTTTGACACAAATTGCAGCAATATGGTGTGGAGGGTTTTATTTATGGCCTCCATGAGCTGTGTGTCACATTGGTGACCGTTTAAATCATAGGTCAAACTACAATAACTAACTTCCTTCCTCACACATTAACACTCCTAGAACTCTCGTGGACGATAAACGGAACAGAGCTCACTGTGAACTTTGCTATATTGAACAAATGAACGGAGGTTTACCAAGCAACCAGGAGGTCATTTGTGGAAAGCCGTATTTGAATGCCATTTTTCATCAAGCACCACAAGCATGGTAGAAACATTGAAGAGACGAATAACTTAAACCTCATATACAAACCTATCTGCATGGCAACATACACGAAAGGTTAGTGAGAGCCACACATAACTCACAACCTAAACCTAAACGTCTGTGTATAATGAGAAAGGTTTGCTGGCTACGAGACTTCCTTCAATACAAAGTGGTCAATCTGGCCTGAAAGCAGCCTCCCAGCAAGAAACGTATGCTCTGCAGAGCATCATGTGGACTCACACACACACACACACACACACATATATCCATATGTGTGATCACATACTGTGTGTATCCATGAAGTGTGTTTAAATAGCTTCCTCCCTCCCTCTCTCCCTCTCCTTTGAATCACCTTGTCAATATTAGATTTCTCTCCTATCACTCACTCGCTTTTTCTCTCGCCTTGCCGTCCTGCCTCCTGCTACTTCCTCCTTCATTTTCCATCTTCCTCCATCTCTGTCTTACCCTCTCTCTCTCTCTCTCTCTCTCTCTCTCTCTCTCTCCCCCTTTCCTTGTCTTCTCATCTCTCAGCTGTGCAGGAAGCAGCATCTGTAGCCGGTGGGCATCTGGCACAGCCTCCAATTAATGAGACAGCAAGATGTTTTCCTCTCCTCTCCTCTCCTCTCTTCTCCTCTCCTCTCCTCTCCGTCTGAAACTTCCACCAGCTGAGCACATGAGCTTAAACCAATCAGGCTGCCTGTACGTCTAACCTGCACCAGCGGGAAGAACAGCAACAAAGACAGAAACAGACAAAGAAGGAGCAGCAAAAGAAATCATTGACTGGTGACCCATTTTTCAGGCACTGCCTTTCAGAGGTCTGAGATGTGTTAGAACACTGATACACTTGCTTTTAACTCTGCAGTTCTTATTCCTCTGTGCCATAGAGATCCATTATACTCCGAAATCTATTAAAACACATCAGTGAGCCACACTGTTGCTGAGTGACATGTACCTTCCAGTGATGGTTAGTGGAAGATTTTCTAGGTAGGGCTGCGCCACATCCAGACAATGCTGGATAATATAACACATGTAATAGAAACTGTTTATTATAATTTTGAGATGCCCTGATGGATCATTTTCCACCTCTCAATAGGGAGGTAAAGATCAGGGTAATAGTAAGTGCACTGAGGTGTAGAGACGCTCAATGACACATCTGCAAGCATCAATACTGCACAAAATATTAAACACTAGATGCTGGAAAACACATGAGATCAGCGCATCCTCATATATTAACATCATCTGCATAGAAATGTATTCACTTAAAGTGAATTAAATTGAATTATTTGGACAAACTAAACTGTGGGGTTACTGATAACAATGCCTTTTCCAGTCCAACATCTTGTTTTGTCTTAAACTCAAACTGTCTTAAGGTGTTCCTCTGGTACGCTGTCTAAGGAGGCAACTAAATCCAGTGCCAAGACTCTCACTGTGCCAACGCAAGGCCAACTGAAAATCCCCACAAAACTTCACACAATGGATTATTTTGGATAAATATGCCTGTTTTTACCATTTGTGCTTCTTCGTCTATTACTGACATGTACCTGTCTATTTTCATGTGTCTCTTACAGATCCTTCATGTCCATCACTGCTATAACTCTTCAAGCTGTCTCTGTCTCTGTTTTAAAAATCTAGCATGGAAAACTAGCCTTCCTGTTTCACTACAGTACTGTCTGATTGCATTGATTTGCAAAGCTAACTTGGGACTATAGGGAGTACCTTCAGTGTCATAACTTGAGGGACCAAGCTGCCATTTTTAAGTTGGGAGTGAGAGCATGTTGGCATTGGCACTAAATATAAATAGTGTGTTGCGGAATTGTTCCACAATTGATGCAATAATTCAGAGGAATACAGAAACACACAGCCACTTTTCAACATACAAAACAAGTAGCTAAAAGCAAGTATGTCATAAGCCTGACTGACATCTGCAACTTTTCAATACCAGTTACTTTTATTTCATTTTCATCAATCAAACCCAGCCTGGCCTTTCTGGTCTACCAGCAACGAGAGGCCTCCCTGTTTCACTAGAAAGAAAATCCAGAAGGTCCAGGATAACACACACACACGCGCGCGCACACTATGATGGATCGGATAGTCACCTCCACGTGTTGTAGAAGAGCAGGGGGATGTTGAGGCCTACGGTCAGCCACTCCTGGGCGCACAGGAACATGATGCAGAAGAGTCCATGGATGGAGTACTCTGGTAGCACCAACTGCAGAGAAAACATTTGCAGGAGGATGAGTCAGAGGGAAGAGGAGTGGAGCAAAGAGCAAATCGATTATTCACATTAAATCTGATAAAGATACTTTTAATGTCAACAAGCAGACCGTCAGGCAGCATCACTAAAGCTTGTCTCTTTCTCCTTCACTGCATGGCTGATGATTAGTGCTATCCAATGCTGCCTAAATGACATTTGCTTTAATATAAGAACTGCATGAACAAGCCAGCATTATATTAAACTAAAGGGCAGTTGGTTAGCAGATGCCACATTATCATTTTAATGCCCACAGGTTAAAGTAAGCACCTCAAGTATCATCATTAGCATTCAAATCCTTAGCCTAACCTATATTTAGATACTGCAAATCTGTCTATCTGCAAGCATTCCAAATGGCTAAATGCCCCCATCTAGATTACGGAGAGCTTAGCTTCACAATGGGCAGCACACACTGATGGCAGGCCTCCATCATTATCATAATAACTGGAGGGCTCAGCCCTCCGAATGCAGGAAGCAAGACAACCTCCTGGCAAACCGCAAGGTTGAGAATGAGTGAGTGAGAGCACACGCCGCCAATCCTCGGCCAATCCCATCTCCCCTGCTTTTGTTCTCCAAAATAAAAAGTTGGGGGAAGTTAAAAGAAGCTTATATATATATTTGTACAGTTTTCTAAAGATCCATAACAAAAGGTTTTGAATGTGCACGCACTTGCAGTCAGTTTGGCAAATTTAAAGCAAACATGTTTGAAAAGTATACTTTAGGTGTACGGCCAACTGAAGCACACTTTGAAGGGGATGAAAAAAAGCCAGAAACATGTTGCTTCGAAACTTCTTGTGTTTGGTGGAGGCATTTGCACTCCAATTGGATGAATCAGTGGACATGTCCAAAGATACGGAGCTCTTGGCATTTAATCATGAACACATTACCTAGTATAACCCAGTATATAAATAGGTTAAAAATATGAAATAAAGGTTGAATAAAGTTAAAATAAAAAGTTACAAAGGGGGTGGGGGTCCCTGTTCTGTTTGTCTCTTGTTCAAGGGGTCCGTGGGCTGAAAAAGGTTGGACTATAGCATGAACTGAGTGATTGTTTATTGGTGTATTTTAGACCCTCTCATCCAAACATGATCATCATGCAAGGTCACACGGCAGCATACACAAATTGCTTGATTCTGTACACTTGTTGGTCTGGTGTGAGCAGTAGCGAACGTTAGAACCAGTTTCTGCCTCTCTCACTGTTTATTTCAGCACGACACAGATAAACATTTCAATGTTTGTGTGGTTTTTTTCCACTAAAGTAAAATGAGGTCACACCGTACCTCACCGGGGAACACATTCCACTCGCTCTCACTTCAAGTCTGTGCTGAATATAAAACTTTAAACTGACTCAAGAGTGGAAATTCTGTGTCAGTGTGACTGCATATATAATGAACGATGGTCGCAGCAGCAATGTGCAATTTTATTGGCCACCTGGGGGCAGTACAACAAGGTATAAACACAATGTATTTGACCTTGTTAAGTTGTTAGAGCAACATTAATATAGATTAACGTCCTTGTTGTGTCCACATAAAAAATGTATAAAGTACAATATTCACTGCTTCTGTATCTATCCCTTACATCGTTAAGTATTACGTTTCAAGGATCAGAGCATTTATTCCTAAAATGGGAAATGTTATTCATGCCTTCATAACTAGTAAGTTGGATTACTCTAACTAACTTTGCTCTCTGGCATCAGTAAAAAGAAACTCTCTCCTGGCAGCAAATCCAAAACTCTGCTGCCAGGACTCTGACACATGATCACAGCATTTCTTACATTTGCTGCCTGTTGCTTGTAGAATTGATTTTAAAATTGTATTGACTATTTACAAAGCCCAGAGAGCTCTAGCCTCAAGTTATTTGGCAGATCTTTCAGTGCTTTATGTCCCTTCTCACTCTTTGTGATTCTACAAGGCTCCGATTCATGCTCAAAGGTGACAGCGGCTTTCCAGTTAGCGCTCTGAGACTGCGGAAGTCATCTTTCATGTCATGATCTGGCGGGGCGTTTACATCTACCCTTGTCATGTCGCAACCTGCATCGCATCCACCAGTCAATTTTTTTAGAATTATTATCAAATGCTTCACTCATTTCACCAACTAGTTACTGCGTCAGCTGCTATCGGTGTTTCCTGTGGTTGCAAGGTTGAATCAAGGTTGACAAGAGCTGTGAGACTGAACCTCAGCCGGCCGAGACAATGACCTGAAAGGCGGTGAAAGGCTCATGGAAGAGTGACATCTTTACAGAACACACAGCCATTTAATCCACTGTTAACATTTAGTGCAGCAGTCACTTTAACACATGCAAGAATCCAATGACCAGGTTTAATGGTGTTGCCTGAAAATGAAACCGCACTTCATGACAAGGTGCAAAACACAGCTGATGTGCTTATGTATGTTTTTTATGTGTGGGGGCACAATGTGCTTAAGGTGTGAGTGTGTGTGTGTGTGCTGCTTTAATTTATTGTCTTGTCTTTAAGGATTTTGGAGAAATAGATGCAAAAGCAGTATTTCCAGTCCTTATCACTATGAAACTACACTTTTAATGAACATCACGCATTACAGGAGAAAAGCTTTGAAGTGTTGAAAGCAAGAGAGATGCAGGAAAGTGAGATAAGAAGAAGAAGAAAAAGGAGAAGTACAGTGAAGAAGCACACAAATGACGGGAGAGCTCTGCTGCGTGAAAAACGCGCATGAAAAATCATTGTGTCGATTCTTTACCTCTGTATGAGATATTTACAGTTTATTCAGTTCTCGTTCACTGCCTGAGTTTGACTGGACACATTCACTGTTTGACAGACATTCAGCTCAGTTCATGAAGCTTTTACATTTACTCCACCATCAAATGGGCTTTATGTGGCTTTATATTTCTATCAGCAGCAAAGTGCTCTCTTTTGAATAATGGAGGAAGGAATGAGGCAATAGATATAAGTGTGAAAAGCTGAGTCCTACTGTACTTATGAATTATATCTCCGAAAGGACAAGCATCTGCTCCTGTAAAAATGTCTCCTTTATTAAACTGATTTTTTTTTTCTTAAAAGTATGTTTCAAGCCAAAGTTGGCTCTGTGTCAGAATCCGAGGAATCAGAGCAGCCATATAGCAGCCATATCTGAACAAGAAACGCTCAGTTTCATCAAAGGAAGCCAAAGACATGAGAGGCTGGGAGTGCAGTTAACTCTTAAATTCTGCTTTCTTTCAAGTTATATTACAAGATGCTGTAATGCTTTTTTGTTTGTTTTTTACTCATCTACTACTTTATTTTAAAGCTGCAATAATGCCTTCTGAACGAAGGTTCACCAACATAGAGTTATCAGGCTGCTCGTGTTTTGTGTCTTTCAGCTTATTGTTTTGGTTTTCCAGCTGTGCTTTTGGTTTACTCTTCCAGCAGTACGAGGCAGCCATTTTCAATGAAAAGGCTCTGATAAACTCATCAGTACTGACTGTCTGTTGTGAAGAATTCTATTTATCAATGGTCATGAATAGGAGTCCAAAATGTTTCATGCTGAATGATTTATTGAAGCTTGGCCAAAGAGAACAGAGGATTTATCAATATGCTTGGCTCAGTTCTGAAGATGCTGCCTTCTCCATCTCGTCTATGTGTCTTCATGACAGTGACACCCTATTGACACCAACCCTATTTCCCCCAGGGGCTGGTGGAGACCAAAACAGAGCTAAAAGGAGAGTTAATATTAGGCATGTAATTGTCAGGTAGAAAAAAGCATGACTGCAAATGAATCCTGATCTTGCTCTATGTATGCATGTGTACAGTAACTAGGTCATTTGAAAACGAGTGAACACACACCTTGTCGCTGTGAAAGAGTTTGACAATGAGGTAATTCAGTTTAATGAGGACAATTATATAGAATAATAAATTGTTCATTTTGGATTTAGCAACAAAAAAGTGACCACAATGCAAAAAGGAAAGAAATATTTTTATTTAATTTAATTTTAAGTTTATTTAGTTTCTTTTTTTTCCCCATACCTAAGCACCATGTTGATGCCTTCTTAAACCCGACAGTGTTGCAGATTATCGGTCAGACTAAACACATGTAAAACCTTTGGCGACCACATGAGTTGGCACGCAACCAATGAAGCCTGCCTTGCCAGCCTACATGGTCGGCTGAAATTGCTTGCCATGCAAATCCTTGTGAACACCACCTCATGTATATTTAACAGCATGCAACGTGACACATTACGGTGCCATTCTGAACTTTACTGTATATGCTGCCATAACAAGGCAGTATTCAGGATGCATTATTCAGATGGCCACATGCCTCCTAATAACAGAAAAACACATTTTCACTGAATAGCTCTTCAACAGCGGGAGACGAGAAAACTGCTGCTAAGACAAAACCTAAATATATCCATTTGCTTTCACACGTACAGCAGGGAAGCTGCGCACACATACATACATGTACACACCAATGCAGCATGCATGCAGTACATGGACGAGTACACACACACGCAGACAAAAAGCTCATTAAAAAACAAATAGTCACACTGAGCTTTACATTCTCCCTTTTCTGTCCCCCCCTTTGTTCCAATCCCTAATGCATGTTGGCTGACAGCACGCAACACTAACCCTTCGGCTACATTGAACACGTAACGTATGTGGACAGTTCGTGGAGCAAAAGTGCCTTTTCACTGGCTACACCTGTTGCCCACATACGCTGTCGCGTGAGTCAGAGGCAAAACAACACGGTGAGCTCTCGTTTTGGATTTGGTTCCTCCAATTTTTTGGCCCAGCACGGAACTGCGAAACTTTTTCACAAAGCGTGTGTATTATAGGAAAGTTAAGATCCACAGATTAGACGAGGCTATGTCCTGTAAAGTTATACAGTCGTCACCAGTCCTTTTCGGTATACAGGACGATGAACTAAAAGAGAAAAGAGGAAATGCGCACCAGATGAAATCAAATCAAAAAAGGAAAAGATCAAAAAGACAAAAGTAGTAATATGTCAGAATGGCTGAAAGGTTGGCAGGAATTGTGATGAAGGGATTGTATCCTGTTTGCCCGTTGATTAAGATACCTAGAAACAGTCCACAATCACTGATGTGCAGGCAGTCAGCGTAAAACCACATACAACACTGATAGTTCCATCCTTGTTTTAAAATGAAGTGGGGTAACTCTAGATGCTCACTGCATCCTGCCGCATCGAGTTCTGGCTGCTCAACATCTCCTATTTTTGCCCGAATTTATCTGAGAAGTGCCAAGAAAAAGTAGTTTTGCAATATGTATGTAAAGTAACAATCGATGGGGCATTCAAACATTCATTTTGAATACATTTTCAAAAATTCATAAGGAAAATTAAAACTTCAGACACAAGCTGCTCTGGCATAAATAGACACTGTGCACGACGGTAGAGCAGAGAAAGAACAGCCTGTTCACAGCCACCGGTGGACACAGTCGTGTTGAGTGAACATCGGGGGGTAAAGCAATATCAAGATTGTATTCCTGAATTCCAAAATAAGTTCTGTGTGTTCTGAGTTCTGTGTTACCAGCAGCTAAGTGAAAATTCTGCTCACGCCAACCAAATGTTGGCTCTATGGACATGCCTTAATTCTTTAATGGTAGAAGTTTGCGGTGCACGGACACCAGCGACTGCTTATACATGCTTCATGGTCAGCCATAGCCGCTGTTTACAGTTTGAGCAGGGAAGTCCTGTTTGCAGTTTCACTTCAGCGGTCTGACCACAAACTATTCAGCCAAGGTCTGGTGAGCAGTCAGCCCAATTTGTATGAACAGCTGGTTTGTAATTTGTTATATTTTATCGCTGTATAATCACATTCAGCTATACAAAAACAGTGGCCGTGTTTCTTGTTTACCGTCACAAACAGACTGGATGTATTTTTCAGTCCACCGTCACAGAAATCCTGCCAGGTCCTGCAATCCTCCCGTCCCTTTTTTTATTTTTTATTTCATGGCTCAGTTAGTGTGACATGTTTGTTGCCAGGATAGAAGACAAATACACACAATGCAGGATGGAAATGATATACAATTACTAAAGCACACTGGACAATGCTGGCATTGTGAACATGTTCACTATACAGTTGTGTTTGTGTACTGGGATAAAGTTAAAGTAATAAAGTATATGCATTCAGTTGTCATGAGGATCATAGATTGTCTAGATTGTGCATGTACTTGTACATCTGTCTTTGTGAGGAACAAGGTTTGAGGTTTAGACCTTGCGAGTTATGATTGTTAAGTTTAGGGTAAAGTACTCAGTTAGTATATTTGTTCAATGTATGTTGTTCAATGTATAGAGCAAAAGTTTGCTATATAGCACAGTGATCTGAGCAGCCGGAGATAATGTTCACACATCAGCAGCTCAATGTCAAACAGGCTGCAGAATGATGTAGCACTTCAACAAAATAAAGGAACTGAACGTGCAGTGCAAGCTGTGTAGCATTAAAGATGGTTGTGTATAATAGAACATTAACCGTTAAGCACAGAGACAGGACAACCAGCAAATTTTCATCACCTCATTTGCTAGCAGTGTTAGCACACGTCGTTGGAATGCCACCGGAGCAGAGAAGATTATCATGATGACAATAGTCACTGGAGATTTGCTTCTGTTAAGGTTTGTGGACGGAGAATGACGGTGCTTATTGAGCACAGTACAGGCTATCATTGTGACAAACCTCTACTGCCGGTGGAGTGCAAAAAGATAGGCTAAGCCTAACCCCATTCCCCAGTGTTACATTTTGGTAAACTAATAATTTGTTGCCCATTCCTAGTCCTCACAAAGAAAGAAGTATGTGTGTGTTGACAGAGGACCCATCTGGGACTATGCCCGGCTGGGAATGGAAATCTGTTTCTGTTGCTGCGGTGCCTGGGGGCCACCCTTACACTCATCTGATCCACCCAGAAGCAACACTGACAAGACTGCATTCATGTGGGAGTTCATATTTCGCTGGCACCTGGCAACTTACCACAACGTGGTTGTTAGAATGTTTAACATGGCAAAGATCTATGAAGATACATAATGTGTCACTGTGGCATAACCATGGCAAAACCTACAAGCTCTGAAATCACTGAGGCGAATCAACTATTCCGACACAGTCCCGACAAAAAATGTACTTTCTAAGCGCCGCAGCCATCTTTTTAATTCTACTTGCACAAATCTATTTATGTATTTTGTTCACTTACACCAGAGTTAACACCCAACACAACCACAAAGTCAACACAAACTTTAGGAAGTTTCACATTTTGCTAAGGATTCTAATTCACAAGAAATCCATCCATCCAAGAAGCATTTCACATTTACTAGATTAGACTGACAGGATCTACCACAGTGAAGTGCATTAAAAACCCATGCTCTTTCTTGCAGTCATAACTCATGGCATGACAGATGGACACATTTTCAGATTCAGCATGACTTACATGTCTTGAGGTCATCATCATATCCAGTGAAAATTGCATGTAAACATCTAAACATGCATGAGTCCATCAAAATCCTCCTGATAATCATCGTGTTTTTAAGTTTCCTTCAGTGTCAGAGCAATTCAGCGATAGCTCTCTGCACATCCACGAGTCCCCTGCAGACAGGAACCACTAATAGTTAATTTGGCATGATAATAACTTGCCGAAAATATACAAATATGAGCAAAAACTGGGGCTGAAGTCAGAGCCCACAAGAGTCTCAGACTGTTCTGTCATTTCACATTCAATAGATAGCATGCAGCATTGAGTGACAGCAACTATTATGGTGAAAAAGTAGAGGTGACACATGAGATCCAGATTCAAATTCACAAAAATGAGAATTCAAATGTGGCCCTCACTTTGCTGAGCCACCAGCACACACACACGAAATCCAGTATTTTTGCATGAATTATGTATGAGTTGTATATTAGAGAGGAGAGAAGTGAAAAGAAAGACGAAATGAGGTATGGAAAAAAAGGGGAATGCAGAAAGCAATAGGGCAGTGAGGAATTAGAAGTTACAGCGTTTATGGTATATCCCATAAGCTCTGGGAAGGGTAGTCTTTATGGATTCATATATAGTGAAGTATGGAACTATGGCTTTTATATGGAAAAATAAATGTGTGAGAAGTCTAACTGAGGTTATCTCTGAGGGGAAAGAAAAAGGCTGAGATGCAATCTGTCTATCTGAGACACAAAAACTTAATGTGCAGCAGACAGCTCATCAGGACACACTGCTGCACATCATCGTCCTTCACCTCTGATTCCATTAGCTGACGATGAGGAAAGACACCCTCTGTCTAACCCTGAGCAGCACTTCATCTGAACTCTGAATTCTTCTGAGCTCTTGAGCTGCCATATAATATATGGTATATAAGTATAAAATGTAAATTTACTTCAGGGCAAGATCATTATTTATGACTACAAAAAATGGTCTCACGACAACATATGACAGTATTATATATTTACACATAAAGGTCGAATAATTTCTTTAAGTTTGAGAATTATGTCTGCTATGATGTGTTCATGTCAGACTCACATGGTTTATGTCAAGTCATAGCAAAGACAAAATTGTCTTAGTTAATGCCACACCAGTGTTATCACAAATTATGAATGTGTTCACAACATCAGGTGCTTTATTAATTGGCGTTTTATTATTTTTATGCGTCAAAACTGTTTTAAAAAGTATGATCTGTGACATGATTGTGGAAGTAAGCATTTTGTACACAGTGGATCGGAACATTATTGCGTGAAACAAATCACCCTTTGAATTTTTTCAGATGATTTTTTCAGCCACCATCACTCTCTCCAGTAAAAAGTGTCTGTGCTTATTTGCTTCCATTGGCTCTTTCTTCCTCTGATTACCCCTGCGCTGACGCTAACAGCTCCCAGACCTCTTACCGCAAATCACCAGCCAACATGGTAAATGAGAGCTCCTGCCCATGCTCCTTTCAGAGCCCAAGTGGAACCTGCCAGGGACGCCTCGGCGCGGCCTCAACCCCTCTACGTCCAATTAGCGAGGCCACGGAGTGTGCTCACTCATGGCTGAAAAGGGGCTACAGTGCTTTTCAAACGTGACTTTTTCAGGCAGGCCTGCTCTGTGGGATGAAACGGTAGGAACGCTGGGTCACCGTGCAACCCTCGCAACTAATAAGGGGAAATAAATAAATGGAGAATAAAAGAGAGGGGAATAAGACAGAGGAAGGATGCGGTGTGTTCTGTGTGCAGCTGAGCAAGCGCACCGGTTTCACAGCACTCATCTCTCTGCTGCTCAACTTGCCCTGGTCACACTAACTCTTGGCAGCTGGAAAAACAATCCCACCAGTGCAGTGTGGCTGTGAACTATGATATTTACTCACTCGCTGAAGTCTCTGATTTTGATTTGGCTGACCTGGGCTCAAACCGCTTTGATAGGTAGGTACAGGGAAGAGACCTACCGCAGCATCAAAAATAAACTCAGAGTAACTTAACCCCCTTTGAAATGTTTGTGTCAGGTGCAACAAAACACACATATGACCACAACCAACTGGTGTCACTCTTTAATTAGCTAGAGAAAGCAGCCATATGCTTTAGTCACTGAGGTGCCATGTCTAAAATATACACGATGTGCAATCACTCTGTAGCAGTTCATTTCTGCTAACCACTGAAGAACTTAAAGGACTGTTTGGTTTGGAGCTGGAATGATCTCTTTTTATTAATCGGTAAATATAAATATGCTGGGATAATGCAAGGTAAATTGGTTGCTGATTGACTTGGTAGTCATTTATTTTGCTACTGCACAGTTGACCAGCCAGGAGCCAGCCTCCAAGCTCCTGTCTAATGGAAACTGTTTATTCGCAAATCACTTCTTTAATGAAGGTCTTTAATGTGAATGATAATAAATCATCTCTCATGTCACACTCCAATTCCAATCTAGAGCCAGTGTTTGGATTGTCCATTCTCTGTATATGTAGATAGAAACGTTTAATTCTGAGGTAATGAAACACATTACTCACACACAACACATATATTTCATTTCTGCCATATGTATGTATCTAAATAAATAAAGCCAGGCACGCAGGTAAAATAAGCATTGTGTAAAATTGGTGGAGTTGAAGCTAAAACACTGTATGTACACATTCTGTAAGTAGAGTAGCATAAAACGTTGGCTCCTATATTTCAATACAATATGCAAAGGTAGCAAGCTGCAGGTGGAAACCACACATTTACAGGAGTTCCCTTGCCTCCAACCAGGAAACATATGGTCCTCTCTCCTTCTCCAGTCTCCCACATTAAACCTCATCAAGTACCCCATGCCAATTCATTTGGGTCCACTCTTTCACTCTGGATGAAACTTGGATGTTCGTTTTACCGCAGTAGCTTTTCCTCCCCTGCTTAAGATCAAATAAGACCCGCTCACCAATTACTGTCTCAAACCCCTACAGAACAGGCAACTGTAATTAAGCTCGGCAAAAAATAATTGTACATATTTTACAACCTTTAGATGATTCCTATTCCTCCGAGATGCCGTGCAGCAGGGACCCACATGGTTCATTTAGTTGTTCAAACAGAATTCAGATGAAACAAAGGCATAATAAGAAGGCTTCTGTAAGGTGGGGAACGTATAGTCATTGCCTTGGTGTAGTTCAGTTAGACGTTGAAATAAATGAGCTAAAATGAATTAAAGAAGAGGTAAATTGATTGAACAGTAGACCACAAACACCAGCCTCTGTGAAGGATTTCAAATTCCTTACTTTAGCAAGTGTTTATTGTATAGCATCAATGCCTACAGCAATGCACTGATCGGACCTGGGAACACAGGGATGAACGCACAGCAAAGAAGACTTCCGGTTACTACAGCATGGGTTTACTTTTTCTATGCACTTCTGTCCAAAGTTACTGAAATCTGGAAAAACATGCCAATGTTGCTAAAATTAGGTTCAGCGGTGCAACAATCACAAGAACTCACACAAGCTGACAGTATAGCCTGATTAGCGTCCATTTGCTTTGGACACAAAGCAATAAGTCAGTGCTCCTGTTACCGCAAGTGCACACAGCTACACTAAGGGAAATAGTTAAAAGGCTTTGTTTTTTCTCTTCCAGATAAGTTTAATAACCTCTGGGTTTGTTTTCAACCTGTACATTTGTCAGGTAGTCAAACCTTGTTTAAAGTCCCTTTACAGCTTGCATGAAATGCATTTCGAGTGATCTAATCACAGCTGAACACACCCAAGACTTACTGAGGTGAGATCACCCCTGGAGGTGGTCAGGGACACATTATGACCACATTGATCCATATGTGAATGCCATTGCATCTATTGTACATATATATTCATCTAAAATCAAATATAGGCTGTTATGAAGAAATGCCTAATTACAGATCACATGACTATTCTGTGACATTAAAGCAGCAAAAGAAGAGTTATTCAAAAAAATGAAAGCAGTACAGGTGGCAGTTTAATGATATACAGTAAGAAATAACTGTGTGGGCAGCTATGTACATTATAATCATCTGTGCAGCTTATCTGCTGCTAACCTAGGTCCTAGGTCTATAATTTACCTTGTCACAGGGCATACACGCTGATACTACAAACTGGGTCAAAGTGTTACAAAAAAAAAAATTTGCACAAAGAAAGGAGAAACTTAATGCATCAAAGTTTCTAAAGTTTCCCTGAATTCAACAAAACTCAGGTAGGATTTGCTCTGGAGGGCAGAGATCCAATCTCAGAGAGGATAACGAAGAGCCCAGATCAGATTATTTCTTATTCGGATGACTTGTCTGGATATACATCACACTTTAATAGCAGGTGTACATGAGGTGCAAGTTTATTATTCCCAAGATGTCAACAGTTACTTTGATGGGCTGATCGCCCACGATATGTTGAAGTAACGTTCTTTGCTTAAAAATCATTCCAGTTGATAAGTTACTACTGAAATGTTCATGATACAGGGATCTGGCACAACAGCGGTGATATATTCCATACTCCAGGACGGCTTTCATAGATTGCCGAGCTGCTGAAAGACAATTTTCCCTCGAGCTGAAACATCAAAGGCTCACCTTATTCATCTCAAATAAACTGAGCTCACTACCTGATTCAGCAGCACTCTGCTGACGCCCTTTCACCCCGAGGGCAGGAATGATAGGCATGAAATTGGAAGTGTCTTCTTTTTTGCAACTGAGTTGATGAAATTCTCTTTCCACATGAGTTGGGTGGTGAGGGCAGCTGCTCCGGGCCTCAGTATATTCTAAAAGCCCTCATACATTCGGGCGGAGTTCTGAGTCTGGCGACATGTGTAGTGTTGCCTCCAGCTGGGGTAAAATGATGGTCACTGGTTCATACGACATATGGAGGAATCAATGCAGAGCTAACCTAAGAATTGTTTAGAGATTTCAGCTGAAAAAGAGAGCTAAATGTTTTGCAGTCGGGGTTTCATTTCACATCATCAGTCATTAAATCACAGGTGGGATGTCTCATTTTATAGTAATCGAATGCTTCAGCTCGGTGTCAGAGTTAGGACCGCAAAGCAGGACGTGCTTCTGACATTGACACAAACACAGACACACAGGATCATGACTTGAAGCAGGATGAAGCAGGGCGCTCCAGTGTTTTTAGAGTGTCAGTTAAATCACGATCATCTGCAGGAAAACTGTGCATGAGGCTATCATGGGTTGTTAATATAGCAGGCGAACGTACTGGATGTTCTATTCCCTCTTTGCTTGATCTGTGCTTAGAATGACATGGATGCAAAGTGCAGAGGAAGTAAAAAGTAAAGACCTGAGTGGACAAGTCAGTGTGAAGTAGGGCAGACCCTGATCGCGCAAGCACTTATCTCGAGGCTATGGGACTGCATCTTATAAAGGTACAGTGACACGATGAAAAAGAAGAAAACCTGGACAAAAGTGCCAACGCAATCGGCTAGGTTTTGGTTCAATCAGAGTCTGAGCTGTAGGCTACTCAAATTCAGTGTGTATGTCGCTAACTAACAAGCTAACTAGCACCTGATGATGTGTCATTTTAATCTCCAAAAGCTATTTTGTGGTTCATGTTTGTTCCAGATGGGGCTCATAATTTCAACACTATCACCAAAATGGACAGTGATATTGGAAGATTGCGCAAACTTCCCAAATGATTTGAAATGATGTATATGATGAGCTTTATTGCCTCCTTACTTCCGGTGTTTCCGCCCTCCTTTGTGTTTCTGTCACACCCTCTGTATTTGTGTGTGCTGCTGGGCGTGGCCTCCGGTACCTGCCTTATCACCGTGACACTTGTCGTCTACAATCCAGTCAACCTGCACAGGATATGAAACTGGTTCAACCTCCCAGACGCCGCTGGATCTTTCAGTCTCCCTCGTGGTTACAGCTCTGCGGCCAACTTAATGTATTTTTTGAAACTTGCTTTGTGATGTCTGGTAACCTTGGAAAGTGCCTCAGGAAATCTGCCAGCCATTCCTTTGCCACGTCCAACTCTGTCTCGTCTTCGCGCTTGCTTTTGGATTCTTGCCACCACCAGCTCTGCACCGTTTTAGATTCCCTCACTGTGAGACATGCCATCACCTCTACTTTTCAATAAACTGTTGAAACTACTTGTGTTTGCATTTGGGGTCTGCTAATGTAACAGAAAACCTTCTTTTAAGTCCAATTTTTTTGAGGATGCCCCTTTCATACCCAATTATGATAGAATCACCTGTTACACTTCCACTCTCTTTTCATCTTGCACCAACACTACTTCCTACACGGGCATTGAATGTTGGCATTGGACATCGTCCATGTGAACAGAACACCTAGGCAAAATGAGTATTTCATGCTAACCATTTGGAAAGTGAAGCAGCTCTTACTATTGTTTCTTTTGGTTTCTCTCTCCTTGTGTCTGTCCCCTCTTTCTTCTTTTCTTTGCCTGGCCTCACATAACCCACACAAGCTGACAACCTAATCCACCAGCGAGTCCACCGTTTCCTCCGCAGCCTCTTGTCTTTAGCAGGCTTAGCCATTTGATTAGATTACACCCTGTCCTGTTTTGGAAAAAAAAAAAAAGTCTACACTTATTCCATTCCATTGTGGATGTGACATGATACAGGCCTGGGGATGCTCGCATTTAAAGGAATTCCCCATTTTTTTCATTGAGTAGTAACCACATCAACACACATTTCATTCTGACGTTATGGAGATAACTTCTCAGGAAACACTGTTTTGTGACTGGGTTTGAACGTCACTTCATCTGTCCGACCATCTGCCCAAGCCCTCTTGAGAGCAGAGCAAGATATGTTTACAACTGGTCCATGACAAGATGGACCAGTTGTGTCACCATAACATAAAGGAAGTGAATCTACTCTACACTGGCAAAAACATATTTTGATTTGAATGAAACTCAAATAAAACCCAACCCTAAAGGTTGCTACGGGCTTCCAATTGCAAACAAAGGACTCAAATAACTTCTCCTCCAGAGCTGTCACTAATCGGGTAAAAAGTGATGATGATTACAGGGATCCAGCGCTGAAGACACTATAAAGATTCGACTGGGATGTACAAATTATAGTGATTAAGAGGGGCTCAGAGCAACATTGTTTCAGATATCCTTACTATTCCCATGCTTGTGCCTTTGGATGACTAAGAAGTGAATGCTGTTTAAATTTTCTAAGCAATTGCTTTTAGAATGGAGAAATGGTGCAGCAGTAACACGGCCATGTACTCCATCACTGAACATCTTTGCCCCGAGCTGAAACACTGTCACTGCCATTACTAATAGTTTTCTAGCTGCTTTATTTGTGATAATCTTTGGATTTAATAATTATCTTTATGAGGAAATTGACTACACATCACACCACAGTCACATAATGATGATGTGACGCTCTGGGATCCCTGCAGAGAAATTCTCTTTGTGCGGCACAAGGCTGCTACAGAGCTAGAACTGGAAGGGAATCAAGTTTTTGCTCCAGCACGTCAGCAAGAAGATAGGATTTACAAATATTTTTTTAAAAAAAGAGTGTGATATCTTTGAGTTAAACAGTCAGAAGGCACACAGTCAGGGTGGTGACCAGTTTGCATTATTTTTGAATCACAACCAAGTGTCACCATGTCCTAATGACAGTTTAGTTTAGTTTCTTTACTGAACCTGAACAACACACAGCAGTTGCCATTCGCAGATGCTATAGAAAGAAATCCTCAGGATCATCCACTATCAATGTTTTTCTGACAACATGGTTTAAGACTGAAGGAGGCAGATATCAGCAACCTAGTTAGCATGTGGATGGCAGTTGCAGTGGCTGTGTCTCTGTTGTCGCCTATTCAAAATAGAAACGGATGAAGCTGCTCGCTGTTTATGAAGACTGTCGATAATGAAGAGGAATGACAGAGGGACAGATTAAAGTCATCGGCTGAGTAGGGGAGACACAATTACTGTATAAACACTGTCTTTTCTCTGTTTTTGTGTCAAATTTCAGCCAGACAGTCTTGCAGAGAACAATGGCCCAAGAATGAGGTCAGTCAGCAATACCAAATTTATTTCATTGTGCAAAAACAACCAAGATTGGGATTGAAAGAACTGGCAGCTCTCAATCATTTGCATATTCATCTCATCAACATCAGTCACTGAGTCGAGACTCGGCCAATATTCAATGAGCTCTCATATTTGAGCAATTGTTCCTGCCTTATGCGATTGTTTAAAACAGCATCCATTTACCAGAGAGTTGGTACAAGTGAGACTAAAACTGATAACTGGAATTGTATTTTTGATGTTTTCTGCAACAGCTGTGATAACCTCCAGTTAATTCTGTTACTGTAAAATAAAAGCACTAATCATGGGGATCCCGTGGTGCAAATAGTTCTTCAAACATGAAACACAGCTGAGTATTCTGTTAAGGACTAAAGCTATTCCACACATGGAGGGACCCCCACAATCTTTTGGGCCTCAGTTGCACCGCTGATATTTACACCAGCGCCTCCAGAACCCCAGGGAGGTCCCCAGACACCACTTAAAGACTCACTGGACTGAATGACTCAACAGAGACGAACGTTTATATAACGTTGATAATATCCACTGATCCAGTCTAAATGTGTCGCTCACATCCTGTTTTATAAATATCTACAACTGCTCTAAGTCAAGAAAAAGCAGAACCGACGTCCATCTTCTACAAAAAAGAAAAAATAAATAAATATATATATCCACTAACACATCGTGAAAGGCATTTACAGTCAGAACGCATCCCTCTGTACCCTCATGTGTCTCATGCACACACACACACACACACACACACACTCTATAATCCCACAAACAGAAGCACCATCTGTGCAGTGCAGCCAGCTTCCCTTTGTGTCCTGTGTCTTGGCAAACTTCAGAGTTTTATCAAAGTATGCAGGACAGGCCCTTCGTGGCCCCACATCAGCCAATCCACTTCACACAGACTACATCACCTGCATGCCTAGCTGCTGCATTTATGTACAGTGTATACACACCGTGTGTGCACACGAGAGGCAGAATGAAAGACAAAGAGAGGATGAGAGCGAGACTGAGCGAGTGAGACGAGGGGATGGATGTGACCTGCACGACGGACACAGAGAATGATCGTGAGTCAGAGAGAGAACGGAGGGAGGAAGGAGGCGGTGAGAACCTTTGTACTGAAACTTCAAAAGCATTATGGGAACCACAGGGGACCCCCCTTCATCTTTATCCCTCTCCCACCCAACTCCTCTGCATCTTCAAATATCATTGGCTGTAACCGGATCCAGGCGCAAGCTTCATCTTGACATCGGTAACATGTAGGAGTGAAAGATGAGGAGCTTGCAACAATTCTATTTAAACTGCAAGCTACGATTTTTCGTAGCTTATTTCAGCTTGACTGATAGATCCTATTTCACGTTGTTTTGTGTTAAATTAGGACCAGTCTCCGAGGTGTTAGCCAGGGGGAAAAAGTTCCATGCAACCCGCAGCTCAGCTCCAGTGACGGGGACTTTTAGGAAAGTGAAAGTTATTACAGTGAGCAGCAGGAGAGACACTGACCTGTGGCGACACGGGAAGGTAGAAGTAATGAGTAAAAATGAGGAGGGAGCACAGTCTGAGAGGCAGGTCAGTGTGGCAAGTGTCCGACTCATCATCAGAACATATCCGACAATTCACATTTTCATGGCCATATTTAAATGTACCAGAAATAAATTGCTTAATATATGAGTATTTAAAAACGACCTAAATTTGGCAGCCAAATCACTTCAGTGGCAGAAAATTTGACTCACACGATCAAAGTAAATCTGAACAAATCTTTTCCATAACACTCAAAATTTGCACTGTTGACCAATCACAAGCTTTCCTTACAGCACTTTGTCCGAAATGGAGGACGCGATCATGGCATATTCATTCTGTTGTAAAATACTTTTGTTTAACTTCTCTACAATACAAATGCTTCACAGACAGATGAGACAGGAATGGATACACAATTTTACTGTCCAGGTCGCAACGGGACGACAAGTTCACACCGTTGTCCATTTGCAAGCGAGCTCAAATGCCTTTCTGTGCTAGCAGTTAGCTCGCCCGCTACAGTAATCCACAAAATAAAATGAGTAATGTGGGTGGTCACTATCTCATCTCTAGTGTTGCTAACTTAGCATCTTTCACGGAAGATTTGTTGACTACCTATTTTTTTCATTTTTGTGAATGAGCTTTAAATGCGTGTCCCGAATGACCCATTGTTTGTCTGGGGAACTCCTCCACTTTTGTTTTTGTGTCTAAATCAGTAAATGTGTCTTCCAGTGTCTGGATCCTCTCTCTTTATTCATGACACTTCAGTTTCACAGTTGATGACTGAAGGCTTTTTTGAAATCTGAGGTTTGATGCATTTTGATGTGATGACAGCAGCCAGGAACATTAAGACCAAATGATGAAGCTCATTGGAGTCATTTAACTTTAGCTTGACTTCTTCTTTGAACGTTCTTTAAACACAACAGTGTATGGCAAAAATTCAGTATAACAGGCATAACTTTTATATTTACAGATGCAAGGTGAACCGGCTCCAGATAGGGTCTTGGGAATATTTCTCATGCTTTGCAGCCACTGTAATTTCTCCATCATGCTAAAAAATAGGCAAGGTGGTTGCATCAGCAACTACACTGCTGAATCCTACACACTGCCCCTTTAAATAGTTATGTCATGATATCATGGGTATGCAAATTAGTGGAATAATCTAGCAACATTTATCTACTTTTGGAGCAGGCTTTAGCTGCTTTCAGTTGAAAATTATAAATCTTAATTCACACACTTCCATACTTGCACTGGATGACGCACTAATGACAGTCAGACGGTTGAGGGTGGAAGGCTGGACACCACTTTGGCCACTTTGGTTATGCACCCAAAGTTGAGGGACCACTGGCATTGTTAAAATGGTGACTGAGGAAGCTGCTGGAGCTGGAGCGATTTTAAGTGGTACATGTGTTTATATTCATATTTAATGGTCAAATGTTGGCGCTAACGCTCCAAATGGACTAAATGCACTTGGTAAAATGTTATTTCTGATAAGAGCAAACAGCCAGTACACAGTACACTACAGAGAAGCGTAATTATGGAAGTATTAAAATTGAGAATGAGCATGACATGTTTTGTGATAATGGATACATTTCTCTGTGCCTCTTTCTGACGTGACCAGGCCTGTGGTCCTACTAAAGGAAATAACAAACCTGTGTTTCAGCTGCCTCTTTTCTTTGCCTTGCATTCACACAAAGTGATTATGATTTAAAACTGAGAACTTTCAGTAGTAGCTGTAGTACATTTAGAAATGAGTTAAACGATGGCTGTGCCTCAATTTGACTAGAATAATTCATTTTTTCAGGCAAATGAGGAGGCCATAATATAGAGTTACTGATTTGACTTTTCATGCCTTGTAGCAGTCGTGACATGTCAGAGTTGTCCCACCTCAGCTAAGCAGTTAACCAGGCAATCCTCATGCTTATGTATGAAGTGTTCAGAATGCATTGAGCGCTGTTTTGCCCTGGGCTTCCACAGCGAGTTAACTTCCAGCAGGCAGTCTGACCGACTGAGTTTATATTCTTGGAGAGACTTCACACCATAATACAGCAGCGCTCCAGGTTGGAAATACAGCATTCTACAACACCGGTGGGAATCTAGTTTGTGACAGGCCGTGTGTTAAGAGAAATGTCCTTAACTGTACGGAGGGATGGATAATAAAGTGCTAAAAGTGGCATCTGGATTGACAGATGGTTGGCTGGAGGTAACAACTCGTCAAGTGTTGCTACCACGTTTGAGTCTGCTACTTGTTATCATTCACTATCATGCAATAGCGTGCAAACTGCAAATAAACACTGATGTGCACGTGTTAGCATGTTTTATTTATGCTGATAAAATCAGCCAGGTGTTGGCAGATGGAGTGAATGATTTGTAATACCTTTTTCCGCCATGAGTGAGCAGTGATTTCCTCTTTAGCACCTCGGTAACAGTCTAGATTCACCAAGTCAATAAAAACAGTGAATGTATGTATAAAACACCTGCATATGTGTTTTATAGCATGTGTTTTATAGCTGTTTTATGGCAGCCTCTGTGGCTGTGAAGTGAAGCCAACACAGAAGTAACAAAAACTTTCACTAGTCATCCGTTTGAGGCTGGCTACAGAACGAGTCGGTTTCCATAAGTCCCCATGTTCAGCCTGGTACAAAAAACAGCTTTGGTCTCTATTGATTGACAGGTAAAATGTCAAATGAAGAGTTTCAGGTCTGTTTTGGCCTTTTTTAAATGTTCCTCTTAATACAGGGTGAAGTCTGATAGAGTGGGACTGTTAAGCTTCAATATTTTTTACCTTCACATGTTTATACTTCCATTATTAACACTGAGTTCATCATAGGCGTGTGATAAAATATGTTATGTAATTATGACATCACTTCTAGGGGCGTGGCACAACATATTGATCGACCTTGCAATAATTCATGATGGTTAAGTAAAATGACTCAGCGTTCTTTGAGCAACATAATTCATTTATAATTGATTTACATTTAGATCAATCAATCTTCTTTTAAATGTGATATTGACACCGTCCCAGTTTGCCAACAGTGTATTTTTAAACTGGGACAGTGTATTACCGGCAAACTGGGCCAGCCATGTGCCCTTCATAAATTTAGCAAGCTAGCTCGATATTTCAACAGCATTTACATATCGAGCTAGATTTCAATGCTAATACTCAATGCCCCGTTCTTATTTAAAGACAAAGAGCCAATTGCTGAATCTGCAACCCTCCTTTTTTTGTGATGTTCATTATTATTATTTGTTTAATATAATAATTGTGTATTTAATTTATTAAGCCTCACCTGAATAACACTGGAATGTGTTCTAAATGTCCCAGTTTACCAGTAAACGTGTCCCATATTAACAGTTGCACTCAAAATGTGGTTTTGGGTCAATGTGTGTTTGATGAAGAGTCATCCTTCCAGTGTTTAATGTTTCTTTCTATTCTTCTGTACAGTAAAGTAGAGCTCTTCTGCTATTTAGAATAAGATTACATGAGGGTCAAAAACATTTGCATCATAATTAAAAACTACACAGAATTGTCCTACTTTACCAGTATTCTCCCTGAGTATTCAGACTTTCATCCTGTACTTTACATCTTTATTGGGATCAGTCATTCTGAAGCAAAACACCTGATTGTGTCATATTCAGGTCGACATGAATGCGAAGCATACTGGATGTGAGACACAACATTAGGTGGGATGTGATGGGAATGAGATATGACGATCAACTACCTTCCAACCACCAACCCAAAATTTGACACTTGTTTTGTTGTGTCACTCGCAGCCTTGTTTCCCTTTTATGTCTTGGCAATGGCTCAAGACTCAACTATGTATTTAAGTCTTCAACCTCTGATGTCAAAATGCTAAATGTTTTTATTCTGTATCTTTCTTCTATTTTTTTTCATAGTATTTAATGTTGTCTTTTTCCTCATGTTGTGTGAATGAATCTATGACCTGATGGAAACAAAAGGTTAATGATGGCAGTAATTGTTCAAATGTGGACTGAACTTTTAGTGCCAAGTGATGAATTCAAAGAATAGTTTGAAGTTTAATTATTTAATTATTATATGACAACTGTAACTCATGAGCTCATGACCTCATACAACCATGTTGCCTGGCAATTTTGAGCTCAATCTAGAAAATGTGCCTTCTCAGCAGATGATCATTATCATTCTCGGTTTAATATAAACATAAACATATACACATATGCCACATAAAATATTTTGTAGCATTAAACAGTGATTGGACAAAAGTATTTTTGCAATTAATTATCACCACTATCTACATCCTCGTTGCTTAGCGTATTACCATCCATATGATAATGTCAAAAAAGAGCCATTATTGGCATCATGAGAGAAGACTTTATGACTTCATGGCATGGTTGGTTTCTCGAGCAGTTTGATGTGGTTTTCACCAGAATAACTGCAGAATGTGGAAAAAAACGCGAGTCTCTTTAACACAAACCAGCTTCATTTTAACACTCCCTGTGCAGAACAGAGCTGAATCTCAGAGACAATACAGAATGTACTTGATGACTACATCCATGGAAATCTGGGCTCTTTCCAGTGTAAGTCATGTAGCACACTATTAATATTCATTTCCTGCTGAGCCTAACTGCGGTTGCTATTTTCTCGTCAAAGAGGAGTTTCCCCCCCTTCCCCCTCTCCTCTTCCTCTCTTTCCTGATTCCCCCCTCTGTTAACATTCCTCTCTCTCTCTGACTCCATGTTATCTCGCGCCTCCTCCCCATCCTTGTCTCCACCTCTCAGGTCTTCTCTCCTGGTTACAGTGTGTGGGATCAAGGAAGCACTGTGGTTTGCCTATAAGCTCATTATTCTGACTGACAGAAGACTTCGACTGCTCCTGCATAAGGGATCACAAAGCAGAAATCACGCTGTCTTCTCGCAGCAGCAGCAGCGTTGTTGTTGTTATTTTGGTTTACTGCATAATTTTCCTTTTAGAAAAGTCTTCTTCATTGTCAGGCTTTGTTGTCTTGGAGATAATTGAATTTGTGTGAGTAAATCTGAAAATTGTTTTGTGAAGTTTAGCCACATTCATTTGTCTTCAGCAATCAGATTAAGCTGCTGAAAGCTGATTATATTTGGCTCTGATATGTCAAGCTTAAACAGCACAGACTGACTTCATTACTTCTGTCCCAAGACACAAATCTTCAATCTGAACCATTAAAACAGATTTATTTTATGATGATGAGCCGCAATATGTTTATTTCATTTTATTTAAGAAACTGTCATATGACACATTCACTTTATATTATGGCTTTACGTGCAGTTTCAGCTAATTATACTCATTTAAGCAATATTACATGAGGGTGTTAGTGGCACGACAGTGATACAGTCATACTTCAATATGTAATGGACCCAGTTTACTACTCTAGCAAGTAAGTTCAGCGTCATGCGATTTGTAGTCTCAGCAAACTTATGTCAGTGCTTTCAAGAGATCTGGATGAACCCCACATATAAACACTAAACTGCTGTGCTAGCTCAGTCTCATTGTGACAAGATGATTTTTTTTCCCCCACTGACAGCTACTTTAGCTACTAGGTCTGTGAACTGTGCGTGCACAGGTGACAGGAGATGTGATCCGAACATATCCAATAACTCCACGGACCTGTGAAGTCAGTGAGGTGTCAGCAGTCAGCGGCAGTTTAAAACAGCGAAACTACGAGAGGTCCTTGAGCTTCAGTGTTGTGAATGATCACACTAAAACAGTGCTGCTCATTAAACATGCTTGTGTTTTTTGGCAACTCATGAACATGCATTTGAGCGTCCATAACCCCATCAAGAGATAGTGACGTTCACACACTGTTGGTTGAAACTCAGTTGAGGAAGGAAAACTGTGCCAGGCGTAACTTTCAGTTTCAGTTTCATTTTCTGGTGGAGCTATTACAACAAAAGCTACTTATTAAGGGAGTGAAAATCACAAGAAACCATTATTAAAAGATAACCATTAGCTTCAAAGTTAAGTCAAACTTGCAGTTTTGTAAAGCAGCAACAAGAAAAGAAAAGAAATAGATATGGGGCCTGTAAACTTAAAATACTGACTACATTTAAGCTGAGCTTTAAGATAGCACTGGTGTGTGATGTTGTGCAACCTCTGCATTCTCTCAGCATTGTTTACATGCCGAGTGTTTTACTTGCAAACACTCTTCTTCATTACTGCATTTATTGGCTCATTATCGTCACCTTTCGAACAGTGGAATAACGTGACTCCATTGGCTGGAAGGCGTTTTATGGGAGGTACTTTTCAGTGTCCTCCTGGAAGTAAATATTTAAAATATTTAATACGTGCAGTGTGTATAAACATATATGAATAACAGCTGAAAATATAATAATAATAATATATAATATAATGGAGAGAAATCATAACTCGACAGCCTTAATAGAGGTCAAGAATGCCACAAAGAAGCATTAACATGATGTATGTTCTGCTAAAACACAAATTGAGGGCAGGACGTGACACACTGAAGATACAGCCAGAGTACAGACAGAGTTTTGGCTAACCAGTCTGAAATGGCTCAGAAATGTATGATGGTTGTGTTTCAGTAAGAAATGCGAGGCCAGCATGAGGTTCCCGCTCAAGCTCCACAGATCTCCAGGAAGTTCAAACCTCCAATTTCATGAAATCTGAATATCATAAAGGCTCACATGAATGCCTTTGAATGATAAAGCACAGAGCAGATGTTTATCAAATAAAGCCCACTTTTATTGCCTCAAATCAAGCCTTTTAATCAAATCATTGATGTCTTGATCAAAAGCAAAGTTCATGGTGGGGGCAGTCAATTAAATCACGCTGTCATCAGCTCACTTTTCTTAATGAGTAATTCAGAGTTCCAGCCTTAGTGTGCAGCAGCCTGAGGAGACAGGCGGATCCCAGTGGACTTGACTTCACCCTTCCAGCACTCTGCAGTGAAAAGTGCCATCACTACTCCGCTACTCCATTGACTGATCGATTCTGATGGTCAGCTGCCTCTGGCTTCAAATCCAGAGGATGCTAATAAGAGGATATGGCTTGTGGGACCTGAAAACAGGGACACTGAAGCCATTTCACAAACACATTAAAGCAACTAGTGCTTTTGTTGCTATTATGCAATGATTTAGCCATGTGGACCATTGTCTATGATACAATGCAGTGAGCGTATGTGAGGGAATTTTCTATTCTCAGCATGCCTCATATGGCGGTTACACAGGGTCAGGCATCTTGAGGTCGCTGTAGGGACAGCATTAAATGTTAGATTGTTATGATGACACTGATTTCTCCTCAGGTACAGAGCTGTGTGTATGTGTTCAGGAAACCAAGTGCCAACCTTGATAGGGCTGTCTCACTCCCTCGACACAACAGATAGGTACAAAATGTAGACGACTCCACAGAGTCACATAATAATGTCGGACCATTAAGGGTAAATATATGCCCTTGTTTGTAGACTAATGGCCAGTTAACTGACCACTGATGAACAGACTTCTCTGCAACAAGTGTGACCAGAGACTTCATGACAGCATTTGTGTTGCATGAGGTGTTAGGATCGTTGTGCGTTGGTATGTGGAGTCAGTTCTCCTGAGCAGTTTAACATGCAACAGTCATTATCTGCAATCGTTCATTCACGTGGAAAACACAACATGCAAAACGCTGTTAAAATGTTAAAGAGCTGACAACATGCAGCAGCAGTCTTCAGCATACCGCAGTTGACGAGGTGAATTAAGTTTCAGGGCTGCCGCGAACCTCAAGCTTGCAGGTGTGTTTACATGGGCATGTAGTGCACTTACTCAGCTCTGATTGGACAGTTATTTTAATGCATTGTCACAATGTAAACATCACGTGTGGCGTCACGGGGTAATTGACTACGATGGTCTGATTTTCCAACCTGCATGGTTTGTTATGTAGAACCATCTGATGCAACTGCTGGAACAGGCCAAGTTCAGGCCATGTGACTGGATGAAGCACCTGCATTCACTGTCTATCATGGGTTTAGATCGACAAACCAATGTAGACCATAACATCGTCAAACTCTTACTTACTGAAACCAGTCGGACAAAGGCTGAAAACATCTGTTCTATCCAGAAAATCCTTCAGTGTCATTCTTTGTTCTTCTTTCAGTGTAGGACTACTCTCTAGGTCTGATAATACTGATGCTAGCAGCATCTACGCTAACCTATTTAGCAGCCGCCATTGCTATTTTAGAGCAAACAAAATTTTTCACACACATATGTAGAATTAAACCACACTTCTCTGATCTGAACCACTGTGCTCGTGGTACATGAAGCCTGGTAAGAAGGCTTGAAGCCTGGTAAGATGGATACTTACATATGTAAGATGGATTCTTGAATTAATCAATACACACTGTTTAGCGGCACATATCTTACTTGCACTTTATGCACACTGCTGTGGCCCACTGAGTGTCCCATTCACATCTAGAGGCTACAGTGCATTCAGCCACAGTTCTGCTGATCTGAGACCAGATTCAGCTGATTAGCTCTAAAAAGACTTGTAGCAGTGCTAACAAACTAGTAATTCTTGTGTGCACATGCATTGTGAATACATTATTACGTTTAATTATTAGGCATTACCATGGAAACCGCAAACTCATGGGATCAGTTAATCCAGACAAGATCCTGTTTCCTGTTTACTCACTTGGATCTACACACACACACACAGCACGGAGACAACTGTGCTGCAAGAATGGACACAAACATGCACATTTCCACTAACACATAGCCATGTGAAAGCATGCACAAGGCACACACACACACAGTGCCTAACAGAAGCCGAGATCACAGCTCAGCACAGCACCACCCAAGACTCCTCTCTCATCTCTTTCCAATGCGAGGAGACACACACACACACACACACACAGGAGGGGAGGGGGAATAAGATATAAAAAGTACCCAGAGAACAGAAAAATACAAAACTCAATGACAGCAATGAGAGCACAAGAGGGGAGGGAAGTCAAAAGACTCTCAGACGTGGAGCTAACAGAGCTCAAAAAGAGGAGGGGGGTTGGGGGGGGCAATCTTACAAGAGGTCGCACTCAGAGAGAACTGATGCAACGCCATCGTCTGTCTTCCATTATGCACTAGTTTGCAACTGAAGAACAGTGTAACGCACTGTCTTTCTAATCACTCAGCAAGCCATTTCATGAATCAGACGATCTTTGTTTGTACCGGCTACTTCATTGGACTCATATATACAATCTAAAGCATTGTAAATGTAATATATCAGTAGAATTCATGATAGGGCTGTTATTGGATTGCATTCGATTTGCGAAATAACGAAATCCAATTAAGACCATTAAAAGTTTGAATTACAGGATAATCAGAGATATAGGTGGATGTAGATAATATCATGTACATTTATTATCATAAACTAACAGGTTTAAATCATTTTCAAGCTACATTCATAATTCAGTGAATGGTGTCCGTGTCATCTACTCTGCATGTATCCCTGTATGGCTGTGCTTGCACAATGTAACTGTGGGCTCTGGGTTGTGGGGAGACACAAACCACCAATTATTTCACTGATTTTGGTGAAACTGGGTCATATTTTATGAAGAAAATGTTTCCTGGTTTTCCCTCTCCAGAGTTTCCTGATGGACAGTAAAGTAAACCGCTGCCAATTGTAGCTGCTGTTAGGAAATGTTAGCTCAGTTTGTTAGCCGGTATAACAGGTTAACAGGTATTTTCAGGCTGGGGTGGTGGAGGCAAATGCAGATGTGGAGTGGTGCCGGAATGGTTCCCAGAACCAGAGCTGGTTCCAACAGATAAAAGTAGAGATTTTTAGTCACTGGCGAGAGCTTGGTGAAATAAATGGCTAAAAGACAGATGCCGAGATGGGTTTCTTGCTGTTGGGCTAGTCAGTAATATTACCTGGCTGCTATGTTTGTGCTTTGCTCTTGTTTGATCTTTGACTGTTAGCAAAGTTGTCTATTACAAAGAGTTGGAGTGGACAAAATTACAAATAACAAAGAACAGTCTCATCTGGATAAAAAAAAATTAAATCAATGAATATTAAATCAATGATTAAGGGAAATTGTGTGATTTAAACACAATGTACTGTAAAAAGAAATGGACCAATAATTGACCCATGTGGAACCCCATTACTGATGGTAAGAGTGCTTGGTCTTTGCATTGCCATGTATTCTATTTGGTATGAGCCACCGCAGTTTGAGATTTTTCTAAAAAGTAAGCATATGATCAAACATCAAGTAAAGATCGACAGTGACATTACTTTAAAAGTCACTGATATGATCTGATGACACAAATGAAAGGCGGCAAGTTGACTTCTGAAGACAGCATGGAAACCATTAAAAAAAAAAAAAAGCATGGCACCTTAAAATAAACAGTCTATAATGTGCTGTGCTCATCCCCCATCACCTACTCATTACGACACTTAGGCGGGTGTAGAGAGATGGAGAGATGGAGGAAAGAGGAGGAGGAGGGGAGAGAGAGAAAAGACGAAGGGAGAGAGATGTTGAAAAAGAGGAGGAGAGAAAGGAAAAGGGGCAAGACAGGTCCAAAAATAAAGGAAGGAAGAGCGCTAATGAGTACACTCAGGTTTGCTCAGTTGCTGTGACAACGCGCCGGCTCATTGCTTCAAGCCACAAGACTGCATATCTAATGAATAACACACAGACACACACACAGTTGAGAGTACAGAACACAGTATATCCCCTCAAGCTATTGTCATCTGCATGGGTTTGTCAGGCGTCCAAAATCAGAACACAACTGAGCACAGAAATGGCACTTGTCCATATGCCTGCACTTCCATATGTGTCTGCGGCGAAAACTACCTAATAGGTATGCCAACGTAAAGAAATGCAGCCAAAGCTTTTAACCAAATCAAGCAGGACCACCGTGCTGCGGCTGTGCCAGTTGGAGTGAGCTGAATAGTTTCAGTAGAGGAAAGAAGAGCTCTGGAGAAATGAAGGAAAAACCTTCACAATGCAGTGGATCCTCCTGCATCAGGACCTCAGGCGTCCACACTGTCAGGCACAGTATGCAACAGAGTCGAAATATAGCTCATAAATTGTCTGCATGAAGTTTAAATTGTGAAAAGATGTCGGAATTTGACTAAGTGTATGAAAAAGGAAATTGTTACTTGAGGCGCTTGGCAAGGATGTCCTCTCTCTCCATTTGTCTTCGCTTTAGTTCTTGAGGCAGGAGATAATGCTGTGCGCCAATCAGCTCAGACACCGGAGAAGACAGTGTGATAATATATACTGTTTTGCTATTTGCCTGATTTGCTGCAAATCTTCTGAGGTAGATATCTGTGGTTATATGAGGCCTTTGAGGAGAGTGTTGCACAGCAGTGAAAAGATTTTTGTGCCAGTGTTATAAAGTACGGGGAATTCTCAGTTCTTGCATTTACTGGATGAGTCAAAAGCAATCATATCTACTCATTATATTCAATTCAGTTTTATTTATGTAGCACCAAATGTAATAATAGAGGTTATCCCATGACACTTTCCAAATAAAGCAAGTCTAGGTCATACTAGACTAGACTATAGTAAAAACATATTTTAATGTTGCTGTATTTCCTGAATTCAGTCAACTCTTTGACTGTTCTTGCAATATTCAAAAGGGTTCTAATATATTCTAATTTGTGACTAATATTCATGGAACATAGCAGCCTGTTCTCTGGTGTTCAGGTCACTACAGCTTATAACAGATGTACTGACAGCAGCTATGTAAGAAAACAGACTGTGGAAGTGCTTGAATGGCAAAACCAAAATTTCTGACCTGCCAGACCTCGCTGACTCCACTTGAACATCAAATGACGTCTGATCTGACAGAAATTTGGTCTGGTTCTAAAAACAAGTGAAGGCGCATCCAATTCACGGTTGACTCATGTCTGCCTGGCTTGTATTACACAGGTTCTAAAGAACTACAGATACCAAAAACCTAGCATGGCTGAGGACACCCAAGCAGAGCATTATCATGTTACACTGGGCATATGAACTTTTATGTCAGATTCATGAAGATGAAGTCATTTTTTTCATTTCTAACTGATAATGGTGCACATTTAGTGCAGCTGATGCACATGTAGAAGATGGAATTGCAACTGCTTTATATTGCGTGCAGCTGCTAAGATTCTGATGATATATTGATTTCATCCCAGGTTTGGAAGGTTTCAGATTTTTCATGGAAACAAATATTGATCGGAATGACATACATCACTGCTTAGACTGGCAGCTTTTCTGCTCTAAGATGCTGCTTGGTGACATTGTGGTGTCACGTCTGCAGCTACCTCCACTGATCCCTGCACAGGGGGTCACAGCTGCGAGGTCAACGCATCTAGATGTGTTTGTGCATGTACTGCATGTTGAGTAGTGTTTATTTTCTTTGTGTTTATTTTCTCTCTGTCCAAGCACTATGGGGAGGATGTCCTCCCCAGGGGCCAGGAGAGGACCCAGGGGCATGAGTTGACAACACCGATAACCAAGATCATCTGTTCAACCAATCAACCTCCAGCATAAAAAGACACACACACACACACACAGGCATGCATGCATGAGAGTTTCAAAGAGGTGGAGGGAGAAACAGATGTCACATTGAAGCTGGAAGCAGGCCTCTTCTCATCCTCATCCTGAGTCCTCAAGGCAAACTGCACGCACGCGCACACACACAAACACACACCCACAGGCAGCATGGCTTTGCAGAGTGCAGCATAGACCACTCTATCCCTGATGCCAGTTCAACATGAGGACAAGAGGAGACAAATGAAGTGCCACTGTGCAAATCAAAAGTTCACTAAAGACGGCATTAGAAACTAGACCTGCAGAATACTGATACGCACCTCGGAAAAGTGACAGTGCTAAATTGTCAAACAGAAACCTTGTATTTCTATAAAGCACCGAGGAAATGCTACAGGGGTTAAGATGAGCCAAAATGTTTTTAATATAATTTCATGTCAGATGTCAGGTGAGAGTAAGGTGTCATCTGCACTGTTTTTGAATTTTCATTGAAAGGTGCAGTTTTCTTTCTCTTAGTGACTGCAGTACAACCTTTGCCATCATTAATAATTACAAGCTGACAAACACAGAACACGAATGCCACAAACAAATGTGACTTGTCCCTCTCTGCTTACCTTCCTCAGCAGGTTGCAGATCCTCTCGATGTTCCGCAGCCTCTCCCTCTGTAAGGATGCAAACAGGGGAAAATGTGCGTTTAAAACTTTCATGGTTTCACAGAACATTTTCTTCTGGGTGAGTCAGTCAACATGTTGACATCTGATGAAGGATGAATATAGCGCAGGTTTGTCCGTGTGCTGCATTTATGAGGAAAGTGGGTGAAAATAAACTGCCATGTGTAAAAATACATTTCAGAAGAAGCCGCAGAGATAATCACAGCAAACTACACCTCGAATGTGTGTCAAATGGTGAATCCAAAATCTCTGTGGGGTCTTTGGGGATCAGTTATCGCTGCAGAGTCACTTTTGGATTGTATACATTTTGGCCTTTTTGGATCTGTCAGCTCCATGGATTTATTAAGAAAAATAAGGTGGCTCCATTCATTCCAACAGAAGCAGCTCAATGGCACATGAAGCCAAAAAGTTTCCTTGGCATAAAAGGACCTGGATCTTGTACCCCACAGAGCGGGTGCACTAGACTTTCATCAGCCAAGCCAATAGATTGCAGCTCAGCCCTCCGGTAACTTAAATGGGAATAAAACGACTTAAAGCAATAAACATTTTCACTATAAGGTGAGATCATCTGCAAGACTTTACAGCACTAAGTCACACACTGCTATTGAATACTGACTACTATTACCAACTGATTTGAGTTGGTAACTGATTATTACCAACTGGATCATATTTTATGGAGGAAATGTTTTCTGGTTTTCGCTCCGATGTCCTCTGGACATCAACCACCTACATCAACTCTCTGTGATGTACAGAGTTTCCTGATGGACAGCACAGTAAACTGCTGCTAACTGTAGCTGCTGTTAGTTAGCTAGCTCAGTTTGTTAGCTGGACTGTGAGCGCAGAGCACCAGGGGAGTAGTGTTTGTAACATGGGTGTTTTTGAACAGAAGGAAGAAGAAGCAATGTAACTGCGCTCAGCAGCCTCTAATGACATAATGGCAGAGGAGAAAAGACTGAAGGGACACCAAGAGAGGAATCTAACCAGTAATGTGCAGCAGCATGTCCATGGCTGGGTAGGCAGGACCAGTCAGAGCTTAAATCGCATACAAAAATATATATTATGTAGAACTCAGTATTAAAACCACTGCAAAGTCAGTCAAAATGCCGCTGTCAAAAATGTAGCCTAGTTATTGACATCAGCATATTAACTTACAGACTTACAGCTGAGCAGAGGAGCACCCAAAGACAAGAGCACAACAAGAAATCACCTGTATCTCGATAACACAGGACTTACAGCTCCGGCGCAGAACAACATTATAAACACTGCTCGCTCTTGATCACACACTATTAAACCTCTAAGCAAAAATAAGTCTGAAAAGCCTAAAATAGCTGCTGTATGACATCGCTCACATAAGAGCACAACATGGGAAGACATTATAACCAGAGAGATAGAGCTGCGCTGCCTGAAAAGAAGGAGAGAGGAAACTAAAGTTTTGGTGTCGGTGCACCACTGGCAAACAAGTGGGGGGGACACTTACTTTATTTGTAGATGAAATGCGCCTGTCCTCCTGCACGAACTTATGCACGGGAAGCAGAGCAGCTTGCTAGCCTGGCTACATCCACACAACCAGTCTTTTACCAGTCTGTTTGAAAGGTCCTCACAGTTTTTTGTCCCTTCCGTTGTATTAAAACTTTTAATTCAAGGGTTGGTTTCCCAGTTAAAATTATATATTTTTTTCTCCTCAAAAGTCAAGTTTGAAAATCTTCTTAGATACGAAATATCCATCTTCGCTAGCCAAAACCACTGCACAGGTGGCAACAGCATCGCGAGACCTTGGGGGCGGGGTTCGGGACATGTCGGAAATCCCGCTGAAATTCCCGACATGTCCCGAACCCCGGACTGTGGAGGCAGAGAAGCGTTGTGCCTCAATGATGCCCACTGAAGACAGCGTGAGAACAGACTACGCATGCGCGAGCCTTCTAAACTCTTCGCGCGCATTTCACACAGGACAGAGGCAGAGGTTGAGTCTGCCTCAGCCTCCTGTATTCACATACGCCAGCTTTGAAAACAAGCTCTGCTGAGTAGTGGCATTCCTTATACCGTTAACACACTTCACGTTTTACTTTACTTTTGTTTTTACAACAATAAATCAACTATAACTATACAACTATACAGTGACCGAGCAAGAGGCTGCCGGACAAGAGTAAATCTGGGACTGACTTTTAGTGGTTGGTGAGAGCTCGGTGAAATAAAAGGCTGAAAGACAGGCACCGAGCTGGCTGCTATGTCTGCTGTTGTTGACCTTGCTTGATGTTTGGCTATTAGCAAAGTTGTCAACTTGTTACTTTTTGATCATAAATAATGTAATCAGAACAAATACACGTGCACATATTTACCACAGTGGGATTATACTCTGAAAATGGGGGTGCTAAATCGCTACATCCAAGTAATTGTGCGGTTGTGACACTTCAATAAATGTATCAGGCAATTAACAGCTGCTTCTTTCACAATGTAAGTTTCATGATAAAGAGTCTTCTGGGACTTCTTACATCACATGACAGACGCCATCACTGTCATTGTTTGGTCACACATGTCAAATTAGCTTCAAAGCAACACTTAAGGATCTCATGAACTTTCAGATTGTCTCCACTTCGGTCTTAACGTGACAGCAGGAAAATCATTCAAGCTTTTGGTCACTGTAGTTCTCACTGTGTTTATATAACTTACTATATCTCAATATTCAAGTGTTCTCAGCTTGTCTAATAAAGTGTAAAGTGCTTAAAACAGCACTCGTCAGAATGCTGACTCTAACAGCTACCATTTCACCAAGGCTTTTAACATCATCATCAAATATTAACTCATTCCTATAGAGATGCAATCTGGACTTGACTGGCAGCGCTGTGCGTTCCACGGGGGGCGATGCATAACTCTGGCTGCTTATAAATCATATATTGATCTGAGCGTCGCCTGTTTGTGCTCGTAGACAGTCAGTTCTGACTTAATCTCTGCTTCTCATAAGCCGGCTGCAAAACTGTCAACAACAGAGGCTGCATGAGAACGATGATGTGAATATGAAAATATTTAGGCTGATGCAGAGCATCAAAGCTGAACTAATATTTAGTAATCAAACGAGAAAAACTGGATTAGAATGTGTGAAAATGTGCTGAAATAATTGGAGTGAAAACACACTTTGCTGCCTCTGAACACTGCATTCATGATATGTCACAGTGGTCTACTTCTTGTAAGATCCGTTTTCATATAATAAAACCACACACAGTGTCTGAATCTGCTACACACTGTAACGTCACCTCCGTTTGAAGCTTCTGTGGTTTTAAACTTACCTGTGCATCCTCCCTGTATCATAATGCTGAGTGTGAGAAAGACTTTTTGATTCAGTTGTGTGAGATTCTGCCTCTGCTACTGTGTCTAAGCAGTGAGAGCCCTCATTATCGACACACACACACACACAAACACACACTCAGGTGGCCCCCAAAGTATCTATTCTTGGCTAAAAGCTTAAATTTTTCTACTAAAAAGCTGTCAGGAAAAAGACAGGTGTCATCCACATCCAGAATATTGTTTATTTTCTTTTAAAAAATGAACCAGTCCCACACAGGTGGCTACTTTTGCTATAGTTCTATGCTTAAACTCTGGTTTATGATGCTTTGTTAGTTCATAGGTGTGACGTTTACAAGAGCAAAAAGTTCTTCACAGATCATAGCCTCTTAAGTAAAATGCATTAATATGGCTCAAAATGAGCTGAAGGTCGTTCACCTCCTTCCATCCTGGTGTTTTGATCTGTCTTGTCTTGGGGTGTGTGGACGAATAGTGTCCTTTCAAACACTTTTCGTTGACTTCATGAAGTTCTACAATGAGGTCATGGACTACAAAAAAGCACAAAGATACTTCTCTTCATGCATTTTCACCGTGTTGTTTCATGCAGGATATATAAATGTGGTTTTTTGCCATAACTTGCTGATATGTTTATATCTGAGTAGACAGTAGGTTGTCACATTGCGAATGCCTGCTCGCGACTTTGATTATGAAGTTACAGTCTTGCGCGGTTTATATATCATGCATGAAACAACGCGGTAAGAGTGTGCAGGTAGAAGTATCAAAGATGAAGCTTTTTGTAGACCATCTTCTGATCGCCGCAGACCATTTCAGTAACATCCACCATCACATAATGACGTAGTCTAGTGTAAGTGCAGTCGGATTCTCTGAGCACCGCAGTCTTCTCATGGATTCTCCTTCACTTCTTTCCTTGACCTCATGATGTTTTCCATGACTCTTTGACCACACACCCTGTGTTTGTCAACTGCTGGGCGTGGCTTCTGGTTCCTTCTAATCTTCCTGATTACGACACCTACACCTCATCAACCTATGAGGCATAAAACCCTGGCTCAACCTTTCAGTTGTTCAGTCTCTGTAGCAGTAACACTGATATGTTGAACTCTGTTTTTCTTTTTGTAAACTGTGCTCTTCTCTGATTTTTTGACCTTTGTGTGTCTCTGTGCTTCAGGAAAACTCTGTCTGCCAGCCTCCTGCCATGTCCAGCTCTATTTGCCTCCGTGACTGCACACTGGGATTCCTGTCACTACTGCTGACGCTGCACTGTTCATCCCCTTTGTGCTATAAATGAATTGTTTAAACAAGATCTAGTCCAGCCATCCTGTGAGTTGACTCGAGTATAACATGATTCCCAATATTTTGCATTAGCCTTGTTAATTTTGTTGAAATTCAGAGGGTGCATGCTGGTTATTGTTCCCTGACTTATCCAAGAGGTTATATGTTGTGTACAAATGTTGGACATTTGTTTTAAAATACTTTTGTTTCTGTAGCTGCTGTTAGCTAACATTAGCTCAGTCTGTTAGCCGGGCCGTTCGAACCATGAGCTCAGTGCACCAGGGAAGTGTTAGTGTTTGTAACCACAGGTGTTTCTGACACTTCGACTGGGAAGAAGACATTTTCAGGCTTGGGCAGGTCCAAATGTTGACGGGGTGCGGAGCCAGTGTCATGGAAGCCTGCTGCAGATTATGTCTGCAGCATCTTTCCAACTTTGCTTCTCCATTTTAAAACATATCCAGGCGTCCATGATTGCCAGCACTTGGTTCTTAAAGTCACTGAAATTTGTGTTGGACCTGTTTAACAGTTGACTGGATCTAATTTTAGTCGAGTTTTTCATTCTAAGACAGTCAGTTACAGTTAAAACTAAATTAGTCAAATGAGTCAGTGATTACCATTTACCTGTAACAGGTCATCTCTGATGGTTTATTCTCTATTGGGCAGGCAGGAGTATCAGCAGCACTGTATTTAAATGCACAAATTGAGGCTAAATAGCAGACCTGCAGGGCCAACCAGTCTTGATTGACTGTTTGTGTTAGTTGTTGTGTGGAATTAAAGATTACTTTCCACTTTTGGGTGAGTCACCGCATCTTTTTTGGCAGCCTTTAACACCTCCAGCACCACTTAGCTCTGTGTGTACCTAACACTTCCAGTCTAAGAGAACAGAGCTGAGAAATATGCTTATTTCCTTCTTCACCAACAGTGAGGTTTGAAGGTCAAGACCAACCTGTGTCTGCTTGTTAAATTTAACTTGAACCTCCAACTGAAGCTGTATAGTTTATCAACCCCCTTGGCTCTTTGTTGTGTTGTATTGGGTATAAGAGTGATGGATGGGAGACCGTTATCTACTTTCATGCTGCTGTTTACTGTCTGGGTAGGAACAGACAATATACTCATCAGTCACACAGCAGAATGACCCTGGTCTGCTCAAACACAGTAATATCTCAACAGCACAGCGGCCTTGGCACGGTTTTTCATGAATGTACTATTTTACATGATATAACCAGTTCAGGGCTGTAAAATACTTTATATCCAACACGTCACATTGCAACACTGTTCACACATATTGCACTCACACTCCATAGGTGTAAGTGTTGCAAGTGGTGTCACGTTTGCTTGACACGAAACATGCAAGCCGGAATGCTGAAATGAACAATGAATGCTGGGAAATAAATTAAAGCATATTAGGAAACATGTAATGTCTCCATATTATGTTTGAATCATGGGTTCCATGATACTAAGTAGCTTGCTGGCAACCAACATCTGACCTACGTCAAGCAACCAAGCTAGACCCAGTCAGAGGACTCAGCATCTCTCTTGGCTGGTAGAAACCAAAGTGTTAACCATAACATCATTTTTTTGTTGGCTAGAATCAATACCATTTGTCTTAATTTGTCTTGCAAGCTGCAACATATATACTATTAAGATAGTGTATTGTTGCATATGCAATGCAAGTCGCAAGGTTAATCAGCAGGCTGCAGCCTAGCAACACTACATGTACTCGCCTCACAATGCCAGGCACCAGAGCAAACTGTAGACAAGAAGTGAGCCAATTGAAACGTCAGCTCAGCCACAGAAGTTTGACAGGCATGTCGCTTTTTCAACCCCTCAGCATTGAAGGTGAGCTGGTAGAACAAGTCCAATCATTCAAATGCTTTGTGACAGAGACAGATATCTTCCTGTCCATTTTCCCAGCACACTGACTCTGTAGTCAGTGTGCCTGCTGTGGAAACTAATGCCTAAGAAGTCTGTGTGCCAATAACTTGATGTCAAAACTGAACCATCACATATCATATGTTATAGTAAACACTTATTTTTACTTCATTCACTTGTCTCTGGATTTTAACCAGGCCAAAGTCAGTCAGAACCGTATACCTTCACAGGTCCTACCAGTTACCTGCCATCAGGTCAATACTACAAAGTCCAACTGGTCTAGAAAACCATCTACAAAACATTTCATTACTTCAACAATACTGAAATAGGCTGTGCTCTCTGACCTGTTTAACACTGCTCTGGTCAGATGTACAGTACCGTCACAGTTAAACGTCCTTTACATGAAAAGTACCGCTTATAGTGACAAACCCCACACAGACATAGTTTATTGACTTCATCCACATCTAAAAGAAGAGACAATATTGGGAGACTCATCATATGACCAACTCCAAATGGCAGCTAATATCCCTCTATGTCTGCAGGATGTATACAGTGAATATTATGGTAACTTTATAAGCTGCTAATATGTCAGTGCTGCATTTATAGATGGTTATGCTGCCCCCAACTGGCCAAAAAAGCAAAAAGCAAAGAATATTATTTCCCCAAATTGTTATACTTTCCCTTTATAGCAGTTTTTAGTGGTTGTAGATGCTGTTTGATGTATTTGAACTCAATGTATTCTTCAAATGCTGAAGGTCTCAAAAGCATTTCCTGAGTCGATAAAGCTCGAAACAAACTCCTGTTTTTTAAGGCGTACAAACTGTCAGTGAAGTTTCTTCTTGAGAATGTTTAATTTATGCCTGCGCTCTAAATTATGAAGACAGAGGATCCTGTGGAGCGGGCTGCAAACAAGTCTGAGGTAACACAGCTGTAACAATGGAGAGAGGAGAAAATAAGTGAGCTAAAGGAGGGTGACCACTGGATCATTTTCCATCATTTATTCATTTCCTGTGTGTGTGTGTGTGTGTGTGTGCGTGTGCGTGTCTGGGCATATGTGTTGAGACTTGCTTACAAAAGTGTCACAATTTCAACTCTCATCTCCCCAAAACGCCTCGTGGGACTTTACCTCATTTCACACAGAAGGAAGTGTGTGTGTGTATGTGTGTGTGTGTGTGTGTGTGTGTGTGTGAGGGGGTGCAGTAAAACATATTGCGCTGGCTTTTAACTTCCCATTATTTCAAATGTTTCAAAGAACAAGGAGAAGCCATTTCAGCTTGAGAAAGTTTGACTTTGAAGCAGCACGACAGGCAAGAAAGGGAATCCATGATCGGGGGGAGGAACAGTGGAAAAGTGTGGTCGGGGTAAGAATTACAGATTCCTGCTGCGCGTACGGGAAGTCTTTCATGTTCTCGAAAATGCAGAATTTTAACCCTCTCGCTGTCCTCCGCATGACCTCAACCACTGTACACACACACACACACACACGTACACCCACATCCATGTGCACTCCTACACTTACGACACAACAACCATGACAGGCCCAGCCAATTATCTCAACTGCTAACGTCTATTTCTGGCTGGGACCAGCGCTCCTCATCAAGGTCCGCGCAAATTCACTCCCCCCCGTCTTCATCTCCTGCCGGGTTTGAACGAGGACACGCAAATGTATTCCACTCAAAAACAGCACCGTGTGTGTGCGCGTGTGTTTGTCAGTGTACATGCGTGCACACACCCGCAACTGTCTACTCATTAGCAAGCAATTAGGCTGATGCCTCTTTGAAATGTTACTCAGCGCGAATTGGCTTGACAAGCGAGAGCGGCACGGAAGTATAAACAAGAGTTGGAAGGAGGGAGGGCCGGAAAATGAAGGGGGTGAGGAGGGTGGAGGGTGGGGGGTGGGGGTGGGTTTTAAATTGACCTTTTATTTAACCGGGGAGGCCAATTAAGAGCAAATTCTCATTTACAGGAAGTGGATGGTGTAAGCATGATTGGACAATGAACCCCCCTAAAGATGAAGTGGAAGAGGGTGATCATAATGTTAATGTTCCACTGGTCCAAAGTGTGTTTAAATGCTGTGAAGTAAATTTCCCCCCCCCCTTTGACTCGAGCGAAGCTTTGAACTTAAGCAGGGGAGACAGGCGTGGAGCAGCGATGATGATGGAGCGATACGGTGGGATGAAGGGTGGAGGGGCTGCAGAAGCTGTCATCGCTGGAGCCTTGTGTCCTTGGTGGGAATGCAGACCATGAACGTCAGTCTGCCGTGCTAATGAAAACACAAAAAAAATTCACCTTTTCATGAAACATCTGAATGAAAGAAAATCGCTCCTTCCTTATTTATTATCCTGATAGTATCAGTGCTCCTGGCTACGGCTCCATCCCTTTGTAATATAGCGATGTGCTCATGTGAAGGGAAGAGCGAGCATGCTCGCTGGAGTCTGAGCGTGCGTGTGCCATGAGCAATGCGAACTACACGCTAAAGCCTGAGCATTGACTGTGGGGGAACAAGATGTGATCAAACTATCAACTGTAACAACCTCTCTGAGTTTTGTTTATACCGTGACAGGACATTCAGGTAAGGTGGATGGTGAAACAGAGCTAATAAGCTACAATGGCTTCCTAATTTTAGGTTAGTGCTGTGAAGACGGTGTGCTATTTATTAGAATAGCAGATAGAGAAGCAGATATTGTTTGTTTGTGTTGTTCAAAGTTTAAGAAAAGCCAGTAACTGCATTCCCCCAAACGGACACTTGAGGCTGGCTACAGGACAAGTCAGTCTCCATAAGTCCTCATGTTAAAATGTCCAGCTTCACAGCAGAAATAAACATGTTTACAGCCTGGTACAAAAAACAGTTTTGGTCTCTACAGCTAATTTCCCCGTTCATGACAACTGTACTGAGGGTGAATTTATATACAACTCACCTGTTCAGATTATATTATTATTTAAATTAATTAAAGCAGAATCAACAACATGGCCACTTTGATTGACAGGTAGATGCTGTTACAGACGGCTTGTTTGAGCAACCAGGCTTCATTCAGCCCGCCTCAGGTCCACCCACCAGGGGCAGGACTGGCGACCAGAGCCACCACACTCCGAGCTTCACATCACGGACACTACATCGAAGTTTATTCATACATCTACGATTTGTGCATTAACAACACTGAAACAGTAAAAAGAGTTTTTGAAGCATCACCAACCAGAACAACAGCTCCTCCAGCAGCAGCCCTACTTTTCATGGAATCAGTAAATTTGCCACTAGTGTGTGTGTAGGTGTGCGTGCGTGTGTGTGGACGGACGGAAAGAGAGAAACAAAAAGGAAGTTAAGAAAGTTTTTCATAGTTTATTGCAAATTTGACAGAGAGAACAGAGAGATTGCATCTGTGTGCTTTTGGGTGCATGCATGTGTGTGTTAGTGTGCGGTAGTGTGTATGTGTCTGTGTGTGTGTGTGTGTGTGTGTGTGTGAAGGGTCTGCACAATGTGAGGTTCCTCCCCGAGGGAGCAAGCTGACAGAAACTGCTAATTAGACTGCCTGGTTTCAAGAAGGAGAAGACGGCGACAGAAAGAGAGGAAGGAAGGAAAGCTGAGTGGGAGACATTATGCAAGAGCTAGTGAGAGACAGGTCATACGGATCATTTCTGAAAGTGTATGACATAAGAGAGAGAGAGAGACAGAGAGAATCATGACTGGTTATCAACCTGCTGGATTCAGAAAACTGCTGACACAAAGTAAAATGTGATAAAGACCCGGGATACAAGCTCCTTATGTCGTAAAACCAACTGTACGAACACAGGGCTGAATGTTCCGTGTGGTTGAGTGTGTGCATATTTCTCTGCCATACATTCATATGTGTTTTCACTTAGCTATGAAAATGAGTTCGAAGTAAGAGTTAGCATGAGGAGTGATGGCGTTCACAGGTACGGAGACAGAGCAGAGTACACTGTAAAAAAAACAAGCAAAAAATGTATATTTTACGGTAAAATAGTTAGCAGTTGTGGTTGCCAGAACTTTACCATAAGAAATATGGTGACCATGTAAGACATTATGGTGTGCTTTTCCCCACATAAATTAAGGTATGTTCTTGCTGAATTATAAATAGTTTTATACTGTAAATTTAAAAGTACACGTCAGCAAAATCAGTAACTGAAACAACATGATACCGTTAATTTTAGTGCGATTACATTTGTGACATGACAGTATTTCCCTGTTAATTTGATCAAACTTTATACTGAAATATAGTCACAGTAAAATTAAAGTTATGCTCTGTTTGTTAATTTAGGGTAATTCCATGTAACTACTACACTGATATACTATTTTTAGTTTTACAGTCTTTTACTATTGGTATGTAACAGTTGCTTACTATATTTTTACAAACATTTCTTGCTGTGTACTTCTCCCTAGAGACACACAAAACTAAGATCAGTGGTGACACTAGCAAGCAACACAAAATGACTTTGCATTATGTGAGTGGAACACAAACATTTCAAAGGTTCCTGAATATTGTAAAGTAGGTATTAAATTGCTAGCGATCGCTATGAGCGATCTATGAATTGCTTGTATGAATTGGGAATTTGATTCATGTGGCTCAAGAAGGAAAGTTCTGATCTGTTTTATTTTATTGATTGATTGATTGATTGATTTTTCATTTATTTATTTTACAAATGAACCAAGAGGAGTATACAGGAAGTTTCAGGTAGTGACAGTGATAGGACGTCTTCAGCACTGAAGCCTCACATGTACACTGATCGCTGATGTATCTAATCATGCGATGAGTATAGTTTCTGCAAAGCATGCTAATAAAGTGTGCATTTGTTCGTACCGTACTGCTTCATGTGTAGCAGTACAGGTGATGCACACTGAGATTTTTTCAGAGCCACTCTGCTACTGCTGCTGTAATATTATTTCACATTTAATTCTACATAAAATCTGAAAATATGTTCCTGCACATGTTGTCAGGACTCGCCTGTGGAAGTCAGTCCTGTCAGTGAGTGACAGGCGTTTATGCAGCGTTTGAATGTTTCTGTATATTTATAATGTTTTGGTGTCAGAGCTCATGAAGATATAACTAATTCTAATTATTCTTACTTTTATTTGACATGTTATGAATACAAAGGAAGCGTCTTGTACTGTAATGATCCGGAGCTCATTACAGGCCTGCTGTCACTCACTTTGTCGCTGGACTTAATGAACTGTACACAGTCAGGATACAAAGCACAGCAGTTTAACAACTTTGACCAAGTAATCATGGAGAAATGTCGCAATGAGCAGATAGATCTATGGGTAATCTAAATGTGTGGTTGGCCCGTTTGCTTTTGCACCATTAATGGACTGCACTGTGTGCTTTGGAGTGAACTGAGACCACCTTTCTCCAACTCCCACACCAGCTCAAACAGATAAGTGTTGAAGTATTCCTGTAAAAGCGGCAGTTGCTTTATAAATGACTCAGGTGACTTTAAAAAAGTACATTTCCATCACTGGCCATAAAAAAGACAACTTTTAATTCCATCCACAATTATTAGTTTTCATGAGTCCACAAACTGTCTCTGGGTTTTCGGGGCTTGTGGGAACTAAGACTTGAACCTGTCATAAAAAACTCTGCTCTGAGGCTGCATTTAATGAACGTATTTGAAAGTGAAATGATGCAGTTTAGGGCCACATTTTCATGTGGAAATGGGCAGCAGTGACACATTTCATATAAGAAGCAGGAGGCGAAAGAGGAAGGACGGCTTTTGGAAATATTGCAGAGTGAGAAAAGAAAGGAAGGAAAGGGAAGAGAAAATTAGATGGAACCTTTTGTGCTCATTCCCGCTCCGGATTCTTTGATATGTTCTGCATTGCATAATGATATGCAAATATGACAAAATATGAAAGTGGTACTGAGTAGGGAAATCTGCACTAATGCACTGTTTTCAGAGACTTGAGAATGCCTTTCAAGTGGAAGAACTCTTTTCATTTGCCTCTTAAGAAATCCTCATTCAGACATCTCTTCCTCCTTTCTCCGTCCGTCTCCGTCCTCATCTCTGTGCTCTCTTTTACAGTCTGTCGCCTTCTCCAACTTTTCTCCATCTTCCTCCCACTCCATCCTCAAGGATGTATAGAAGTCAATACTCCAGAGAAGCTACAGTCCAGAGCTCTTAAGTCAAAGTCACCTCCAAACTAATACTGCTTGTGCTGTACCGTTCTGTACTACCATGCATTATTAAGAGCCGACTGTGTTAGTAAAAGCCCAAAAGACTCAGGGGAGGTGGATTTAGAGGGCTGGAATCCATCCTAAAACAACTTCACCAGGGGCAGCTTTCCTATGCCGGCCAACACTGATGTGCATTTTTCCCCACAACTTCTCATGATTGCTGCTGTGGCAATTTTGAGGAGCAATGAAGCAGAAAATATTTGCCTGTTCTTTCACTGTGGGACACGGCGGTGGAATGAGATGAGATTGGGGTGAAGAGGGAGGCGTTTGAAAGACTCACGGTTTGTCAAACTACTTTTGTCACCTCCATACATTAACATGTTTGTACATTTATTTGCAAAAATATGTGCTAGAGTACCACTTATTTAATATTCACTGCAAGTCACATTTGTTTACCAGACAGCCTGGAGATTTGAGGATGTGTGTGCATTAACCTGTGAACTGACTATTAGTACAACATAATATTCTGTAAGCTGAAATAAATACATGTTCCTGTTTCACTGAAAGTCTAAATCGTGATCACATGATCATGAAACAGCCATCAAACAGTAACAGAGATCAACTGAAGTGAACACTGTAAACTGTGGTACTGTCCGCAGCCTTCAAGGTGACAATGAAGGTCTCAGCACGATGCATGAGTTAGGTTGGTGCACCATATTCAGGTCTTTCAGTAAAAGTATCAATACAACAATGTAAAAGTTCTAAATTCATGATAAGAGTCTTCATTTTTACAGCATCCACAATGTGTACGTATGTCATAAAATACCATTGAATTATTGAATGAACTAATATTCAATGCATTTTTTAATTTATTCATCTTTTAATGAAGAAAAACGCTAAATGGTGAACGTATAGCTGTATTACTGGTCCACTGGCTGTAAGAAATCTTTTTTTTTTAGCAAATTAGCAAACAATGCTAGTTGCTGATGAGCCTTGTTAACATCTCATCTTGCTGTGTGGTGTGGTTCTATTTTCTACTAAAATAAGATGGCTAACATTAAAAACTAGGCTCTTAATACAACCATGCGATCTACTGTACTACAAACACGAGACAGTAGTAAAAGACTACTACAATAAACTATGGAAATATGGATTTTGTGCGTTTAGTCAGGGGGCAACTATTTGATGCCAGTAAATCCTACACACTGGTCCTTTAAATACTGACTAAACTGACCTGGTGTTTAATGTGAGTTAGTTAGTAAAGTGGGAAAAAAAGAAGAAGGCACTAAAAATGCATTACACCTTTTTAGATCACGTGTGAATCAGTGTTGATACAGTGTCAGTCGTGATTGAAAGCATGTCTTTTGAAACAACTCACACAATCTCAGACTTCGATGTCAGACTCAGTATTCCTCTGTTGATTTAATCATACGTCGCTAGCAGCACAATTTACTGAAAGTATCAGGAGAAAAAATTGATAATATATCATCATATAATATTAAACACATCTATGTGTGAGCATCATTTTACTGCTGTAGCTGGCTGAGGTGGAACTAGTTTCGGCTAGTTTAATCAGGTGTTTCTCAAACTGGGGACTGGATGGAACAACAATGTGTTGTTGACTCAACAGGGTCTTCTTTCCCCGTTGATTCTGCCAAACCCGTTCCCTTGGTCTAGTCATGGTTACTCTTGCTGGAGTAACTATGCAGGAGTTCCCCTGGTCTGCACCAGCTCTAGGTCAGCTGCTTGGCATTATAGTTTCTGAGCTTTCTATGCGTTTTTATGCAGTCAGATAAATACAGTAAGGACGTGTATATGTAATGAAGTATGAAGCATAAGATAGAACATACGTACATCTCTCCAGGTATTGATATATTTAGGTTCATTTCAGCCTCTTGTTTGTCATTCACTCAAGGAAGTCCTGTTCTTTCTATTCTCATCATATGGATACAATTTACCAGATATTTAACTCACAATCTGACACACTCTAAAACTGATGTAATACAGCCATACAGTAGATACCCATCTTCCTACAAATTAATACACAGTGAATGGAAGTCTTAAACCAGCAGTGACGTCTCAGAGTTCCAACTGAATTTGCAGATAGATGGCCTGAATGGCGGCATTCTGTCCTCGACTGAGTCTCTCAAAATCCTAGCTGGAGCCATGAGAGCTTAAGATGGATCGGTTTCACTCCAAGGTTAGAAATGGCTCTCACTGGGACTGGAGAGTGTCCGAAGGAACAGACCAACTTTGATTTTTATGTTTTCTGGATGTGGCTTGTCACTTTTATTTTATTTATATTTGAATTCAATGATTTGTTCTTGAATATGATTTATTCATACCCAGTGTTTTGGCCTGAAGCCCTATAATAGGAGTGCTTTAGAGCCAGGAAGTGAGGAGAGGGGGGCGGACAAAACCAGTATGAGGCCAGCTGTTTGATTTAAAATTAATGGAGAGAGAGAGAGAGAGAGAGAGAGAGAGAGAGAGAGAGAGAAGGGGGTGCAGGAATGTAGACTAGGAAAGAGAGAGGAATCTCCTGCCGTGGTGCTCTGGATTAATGTTTGTGCCCTTCAGCAGATGGATTGAAATCGTTTTCCATATGTGCCAACAATTGCCTTCCACACATAAACAGTAAGACAGTAATCTAAAGAAACGTGTGAATGAAATGAGCAGAGAGAGAGAGAGATGACAGATCAAACCTACCGCATGAAGTGGATTGCCCTGATCGATCGGCACCTTGAAGTCAGCCTGGAGCTCATCAAAAGCTGTTATCTGTGAGGGGAAGAGAGGAGAAGAAGTAATGAGGATATAATCAGCGAAACTGAGGGACAATATAGAATGAAATGTCTCACTCTCAAAGCACATATCAATGCCAACAAATGCACGAGTGTCTGCGCTGAAGAAGACTGTGTTGTTACCAGAAATGATCTCTACCTGTATGTTAAATAACAGAAACACAACTGTGAACAAATCCTATGAAAATACCACAAGCACCAGTGAAAGGATCCTGTTAACAAGCACTGCCAAAAACAGACGACTCACTGTTGTCCAAAAATAATAAAAACACATCAATGAGCCACAACATTAGCATGTTATAAGGAAACATCTTCACTACAATGAAAATGGATTGGACAGTAGGGAAGCAGTGAAGAACAAGTTAATGCTGGTTTTGGTATTTATATAGGATATGTTGACAATATGACAATGAGTAAATGATCAAATGACAGCTTCAACCTCTGAGGCCAGTGAGGTCCCCCCAAGTCAAGAGACAAGAGAGATAGACAAGAGACATTCGGTGAGTTGTGATATTCAGTATAAAATAACAACCTTGAGTGCTGATATTGCTTTTATACAACAGATAGTGAACTGTTTGTTTATATAATCGTTTATTTGGCTCTGTCAACACAAATGGTACCACCACTGGACCAGGACTGCACTGTTACCAAGCAACACATAAACATTTATACAAGCTATCTGCTTTGTATCATGTACACATCACAGCTGTGCTGATATAGAGTATAACAGCACTCCCTCTTGTACTATATTTTAGTTAACCTGTTTCCTCCAAACAGTTGCCATGTGATTGCAGGTTGAATCTCAACAGGCAAAAACATGGTGTAGTCTGACCCCAGCATACATTGGAAGCATCATGTGCGCCGTGGTCATAATGTCAAGTAATGATAAACTGAAGAGATAATACGCAACAGTTCCATTGGTGTTGCAGTGGAGGCTACCGCACTACAAAGACAGATGTCATTGCTTAAATAGTTAGGCCTTGGGAGGGAGGAGTGTGTGTGTCTGTGTGTGTGTGTGTGTGTGTGTACAAGAGAGCGAGAGAGACTTCACAGGAAGAGACATGAGTGTGACAGTCAGTGTACTGTATCTGCATATGAGCTACACTGTGCCTCCAGGGTGTGTGTGCACCATGGGGGGGAACTGTGAGATGTGAGAGCAGCGTGAGTATATCACTGTGTGTGTGTGTTTGGATCACTGTTTGTGTGGTATGAAAATGATATTGTGTGCTATATGAGACAGAAGCAGAGGCATGTGAGTTTGTACATGTACATGCGAATGTGTGTGTTAGCCCAGTATGGGGAATTAACATCAGAGAGAGACAGCAGAGGTTTGCACCGATCACGGGTTATTTCCCTGGGCTCGCCCCCGCACTGACAGGCAGCTCTTTACATGTTATTTCCCAGTGGATCCCAACAGTGATCCTGGCTCATTGCCTCGCTCTGTTACAGTGTGTTAGCCTCCCCCAGGCTGTTCCTCATGGGTGACAAGAATACACACACACACACACACACAGTCTTCGTGCACTCTTCTACAGAGACACACACATGAAAGTGGAGTGAAGTATCTCGCCTATACATCCTTATGTGCGCCACATGAGAAGAACATTATAGACTGGATGTTCTAAGTGGATGTCAGGCTTGAAGGATCATTCAGCTCTTATTTTTCACCATCTCTTCTCTGACTTACGATAGCACTGTAATGAAAGTAACTGCTGAGATGTCAACATATGACGAGGTCGCCAAAATAAAGTCTGATGAAGCAGAGAACAACTGTTGTAACAGTTTATCCGGCATATATAAACTACCTCATCAACCTATCCATCCATCCATATTAATCAAGTTCTTCTCCCTAGCTATTACTCCCTCCAGCTGTTCCTGGGGCATCCTGAGGCGTTCCTGTGCCAGAGGTGATGGTGACTTAATGCCTCCAGCATGTTCTGGGTCTGCCCCGGGTTCTCCTATCAGTTGGATGTGACCATAGTACCTCCACAGGGAGGCATCGATGAAGCATGAACTCAACTGGCTCTTTCTGGCTTAAAGAAACAGTGATTCTACTACAAGATGGATGTCTGAGATGGAGTACAGACACCCTGTGAAGGACTGGTTTAAGCAGCTTGATCTCTGATCTCATTCTTACAGTTATAGCCCTGGCTTTGAGGTAATGATGAGCATCGGGATGTTGATTGCAGTGGCCAGTCTGGTAAAGGGTAGGAAGTGTTCTTGTCAGTTTTGCCTCCCTCCTGGGGCTGAATCATTCTGGTTAGCTACACAGCTGATTGAGCAAATGACAGTTTGTCGTCTGCAAATTAGCAATCTTTCCATCACTAAAGTCTGTAAATCACTTCAGTAATGTACCATAATTCCCTGTTGGTCTCAGAGCCTGTGCTGGAACCCTCTGATGCCTGCTAACAGCAGATTCAGTTAGCAGCAGTTGGTTAGCAGTTGGCTACTTTAGCATGTCGTTAAGCTAAAGCTATTGTAGTACAGTATGAAATCTGATCCAGTTTCACCAAAATCACCGGATAAAGTTCTAAGGTTGTGCTTTTGTACAGTAATGAGTGAGGCCGGCCATAGATGACTGAATCAGAATCACTCAGACTGGATCAAACAGGAAGCACTCTGCTCTGGCAGCGTCATAAGAGAGAAAGCATTTCATTGGATGTAAAATTAGTACATGCCCCTGAGTGCAGGATGAGTCATCAGCAACTTTTCATGGTTTATCAGGAAATGACAAACTCTGAAATATGAAGAATACCAGAAAATCCTGAAAATTTGTCATTGTAGGGCCAGATACTTGAGTAAAGGTGACATATAGCACTGGACATACGGACTTTAAGTTGAATCAACTGTTTAGTACAAGTGGAAAGATAGATCAAGATGACACATGACTGTGATCCATAATGTTAATTACATGATATGATTTTTTTTAAAATTCCAAATAGATGATAAGATGAACATCTTGTAGACAAACCTGACTGTTTCTTGTCCCATCAAACTGCTTTTCGGCAACTACACCGCATTCCCAAATACCAGCAACTAAACTGGCACGCACAATGTTTTTTATCACCAGTAGGGATGATGGCTAAAAGCACAAAAGACCCACATCATAATAAGTGGGATATCCTTTCAGGGAAAATCCACCCTAAAACAGGATTTCATCCTCTTCATCTTTCTGTTCAGTCAGCCACCATCAGAAGCAACATTTGCCCGTGAGCTGCACACCAGAGGACCAAAAAGAAAAAGAAAAACCCAAATCTGTGACATGCTCAGAGGGTGATTCCTGCTGAAGATATGCTGGCAGTGACCGTGGGTTGTTTTTTTTTTTGCAAATGCAGCTCTGTTTTGATGTGGAAGTTCGCTTTAACAGACTGCTTTGAAGTCAAGGTTGGCTGGCAGTAGCAGCAAACAAACTGGCACCCTCTGCTTCTCTCTTGGCACACCAAATTCGGCATAAACAGTGTGTTTCAATGCAGAATGTGGCTGCTGGTGGGTTGACACCTTGCTGTGTGTGTGTGTGTGTGTGTGTGTGTGTGTGTGTGTGTGTGTGTGTGTGCAAGGGAAAGGAGGGGAACAGAGAGATGAATGTACCCTAATTTGTTGTGTATCTGTGTGTGGATGTAAATCTGTGCTGTCTTTGAGTCGGCTGAAGCAATGACGGACCACCCTTCAGCCCTCGAGGCATTCATATGGAAATAACAAGATTACAAACAACAACAGCAATCAGAGGAACCTCCACTCTAATGTGAAACACTACAAGGTCCACGTTAATTATTCAGTCTCATTTTAATTATTCATTGGGATTTTAAACCCAGTCAATATGGGTAAATCTACTGCACAACCACTCCCCCCCCCCAATCTGAGAAGAAGCCGGTGCCAAACACTGCATTTAAATCGCATCAGCCGATTGGCATCTGAATGACGTTCGACTTAATTCATGTGATGTGTCCGTATATATATGCATTAACCAACAGGCACGATGCAAAGTTTACAACGCAGGCTGCCCAATTTCCCTACGAGGTGCATTAAATTTTCATCTGGCAGAGAGTAAAATGCAGCGCCGAGCTAAGATCTGGTGTGAGTAAGCCTGCATTTCTCTTTATGCTTGTGATTCTTTTTTTTTTTTTTACCAACAGCAGGTCTAATAAGCAAATCTTAGGGAAGCCAAAAGGCAATCAAATTGGCCGTTGATGTCCAGCGCGGTCTGGATGCCCTACAGACAAATCCACACGCAAGGATTCGTGCTCAGGGAAGGATCGCCTGCTTCACATATCGATGTTGTTTTTTGAAGAGAGGCAAACGGATTTCAACCTCCATTTTTGCTACATTTTTAGTTTTCAGCGTGGAGAAAACAACCCCGAATGCATCTCTGCATTTGGAAATCCATTTTACCCTTCTGTGACTGTGCGCTGAACATCAAAATACCCTCCTCTCCTGCAGACCTCCCCGAGGTCGCTGGGCGTCCATTCGCCGGGAGTTGGCTTGTGTTTTAATCGCCAGCATGCTCCCGTCAGTGTCGGCCAGTATCTGTGCGGAACACCTTGGTAGGGGGAGACAGCTGGAGAAGGCAGTTTCTCTGATGCTAATAAACACTTCTGGCACAGTTAACCCCTTCATGCAATGTGACGAGATCAAATGAAACAAATCTCTTCCTCCCGCAAAACGCCTGTATCAGCAATCTGCATGCATGACTCACTTTCTGCAAAGCCCTACAGCTGAGAGATGAGCACACGTGAATGGATGCCCATGGGTATTAGATAGAACATCGCGTATGACACATTTACGTTTGTTTAAATGAAACAGGCTGGTGTGACTGTCCCAAGAAATGATGCCGCAGTGACATTACTGCAGGACAGTACATGTGTTTGTCCTAAAATCAATGGCTGGAGTTACATTACCATGGAAACATTGATCCCAGCAGCACTTGCTTCCTTAACCTTAGAGGCTGTTAGTGAGACGATATTGTTAAGGTTCATCTCCGTTTCAGACAAATTAGAGGTCATCAAAGACAGCTGGAAAACGGCCAAAACTGAAGTGACACACAACCGCGTTTAAATATCCAGTGAATTATAATTCAAAGAACTGGAATAGCGGCTGTCAAATGTGATAGGGGTCAGCTTGGTTACTCTGTAGAGGTTTATAAAGCATTTCAGATTATTGTTTGATGTTCAGAACCTCTTTTCCAACCACACCAGGGAGCTCTTTTAAGTGGAAAAACCTCAGAAAAACACCACTGTCCAGCACCAAACAACAGAGAGCCAGTGAGCTTCACAGCGCTCTTTAGAAAGCCATGCTGATGTCATGGATACTGCTTTCCAATTTTATACAGTCGGTGAGTGGCAAACATAATAAATGATAGGAAAATAAATGCTAACGCTGCGTCGTGCTGTGTCAAAATAGGAAACTATTATAAACTATATATTATTAAATAATATAATATATAATCAGGGTTGAGTTTACACGCTGTCCTGCTGCCCGTTTGTTGAGGCCATCTCAATTTCAAAACAAGAGCTTCCACAATATCGGTAATATCTGTAACCAGTTTCTGAAAATTACAAAATTTGAGCACGAGTGAAAAAGATACTTAATCATAGTTCTCTCAAGTCTGCCACACATTATTGTTATAAGTTTTCTTGACCGTTTTTTGTAAAACAAAGATCTGTCTGACTGAGCACTGCCATGCTTTTCTTTCTTTAAATCTACTCTAATGATCCCACTGCACTCTTAGTGAAGTGAAAGCAATGAGACCTTTTCACCTGGTCTCAAGACTGGAGTGTGGACATGCAAGACAGTTCACCTTCACGCACATCAACCAAAGGATTCTCTAAAGGATTTAAACCAAAGAACTACCATTACACCAACCTGTGTATCATCAATGCTTTCTACTTTCAGTGCCGACTGTTATCCACGACTGTGCGTGTGGGGCGACGTGGGAGAAATATCAATGCAAATCCACTTGATTCGAAACCCATGAATCCTCGCAGGCGTTACCTTGTCAGCTGCCCAGATAAATCTTCACAAACTAAACATACCCACAAAGGAAACACTGGAATAGTGATCTGCATGATGTTACAGTATCTCTGTCATCTGTAATCGAGCCTGATCTTAAGACATTCAGAGCGTGATGGCAAGACCTGGATGGTTTTCTCTTTTAACGTCGTCCCTTGCAATGCTTAAGAATACGACTGAAGGAAAAAGACAAGCCAGCAAAGACTCCACACACGCTTGCCAATTATATGTCATTATTTAAACGTGAGGAGGTGGCAGGTGAAAAAAGAAAAGAAAAAGGAGTGGACAGGAAAAGGGGGGAGGACGAGGATCAGCCGTATAATTCGACAGTGTATGCGCTGCGCCGCGGAACAATAGAAAACAGTGGAGTCAGAATGATGGATGAGGAGCCAGCAGGGGTTAATGAACACGGATCGATGCTGAGCCAACCCAGCTATACACTGAACGCCACCTCCATTATAGCCTCCGGTGCCTGGTGCCAGAAAGCCCTGTTGACTGTTTGCTTCATTGAGATTACAATCAATCGTATCACCTATGCATTTCTTCCCCCTGATGTCTTACTAGGGCACCTTGAGCCCGAGCTACTTCCTAGTTTGTACAGTTCAGGGGAGTGTGGCAGCAAATCACTGTGGCTCTGCATGTGAGTGTAGATGTTGTGGCAAACCCAGAGGACCCAAATTCACTTCCTTCGGTTTTATATATAGTATTTCATAGATTTCGTGGCATTTTTCAAGGCCGCAGAGGTGCTGTGACTGAAGGCAGGATGGCAAAAAGGAAATTCAGGTTTCAAAAAAACCAGGGCCATATTTTCATATTAGAAACATTGCACTCATTGAGAGCTGTAAATGTGTTAGCTCAAAAATCCCGTTCCCTCACAGTGTACAGACTGACTTTGACTAACTGTATTTTCCATACTTGCAAATAGTTTTCTACAGCAATGAGGGATCTTTACCAAGATGTTGCCCGTGCATCTTTATAACATGTAGTTAACTTGTGAAGTTTGGTTAGGTTTAAGGGGATCTCTGAATCCATCAGCGATAGTCTAACAGCGATATGGCCCCTGGGGCTTGCGGTTTCTGTGTAGCCAGCGGATACCCAGAAAGATAATGGACCAAGACTTCCTCTGCAGTCCAATTAGCAACTTGATACATAAACATATGTGAAACACATGTCTGCTAATCTCTATAAACAGATATCTGTATTGAAAGACAGATAAAAGAAGCAAATGAAAAGCTAAATCATCATCAGATGATGATGATGATTTCACCAGATGATGCTGATTTGAGCCGATATGTTCTGCCTCTTTTGCTCCCCAACACTCAAACATGATTGGTCAATACCAATCAGACTACGAACAGAAATCAAAATCCTGTCTGTGCCAGAATTTTGATCTCTCACCTACAGATTCTGCATTCATATGAACATATCCGTTCAGGGAAGTTAGGTTTAGGCAACGAAAATATGCGGTTTAGGAGAAAAAAAGCATGATTTTGGTTTAAATGAATACGTTGATATGTAAATAAGTCAATGCACCCATTTCTTTTTACAGGGTCAAAGACCTTGTGGTTTTTTTTGACCCAACCACCCCAAATAACTTCCTTATAAAAACTTTGTCACTCTATACTCTACATTACCTGACAAGGATGGGTTTGCTCAGTGTCTCTATAGTACAAAAGTGACTGCATTTGACTCCCTGGGAATGAGAACGGGCTTGGATGATTGAACTGAACTGCCATTTTGGTTGCTCTAATCAGTTTCCAATGTTTTCCTTGATAAAGGTTTCATCTCCTGTCGCCACTTTTTCTGTCCGTACACCACACCTCTTTCAGTTGCTGAACTAATTCAGGAGTTAGACTACTTCATTGTAGTGTCGCACTGTACCTCCAATTCTCATTTGTCCAAGAACTCAATGAATCAGAGGAAGGAGGTCACGTCCTGTCACTAACTTAACTTTGTAGCGTTGTCTGGACTCAAATTCTACGCAAAGAAGTGTGCAATTGATGATCATTAAGTGAGAGTTACCTTCACGCATTGCTCAGGCAGCTACTTCTAAATATGGCCACGCTGTCCGAAATCTGCCATCTGACTCACTATGTGGTCCTCTGATGTGCCCATATGGCGAATATTAAATGAGTCCATTATTTCGGAAACATTAAGTAGGAAGCTGATTGTACTTCATCTTTATTTTATTGCTATCACTACGACATGAATAATCCAGATAGAAGACGGTATGAACTTTAAGTGCCCTCCCCACAGCACAAAACGTTCCTTGCTGTGACTACAGTGGTCTTTTCTTCTGTCTCTAGTTAATTATTTTGTTCTTGATCTTGTCATCTACTTCTTTGTACTGTATCCCGTGTTGTGACGTGCCTGTCTGCTGGAAAGGCTTGATCCCCAACTCCACCATGAAACTTCAGCCTTCCCACACAGAACTTTAAATTTAATCTATCTCCCTGTCTTCCTTTGATCCTCCTTTCTATCTGTACTGCTGCCTGATCACAGCTTTGCATCTGCCTTTTCCCTCCCTTTCATGTGTGATCGTATTTTTGTATTCTGCTCCAGTCGTCTATCCAGACATCCTGGTCTGAACTCCCAGTAAGATATCTGCAGACGCTCTGGCCTTTACTCCTTTTCTTCTCCATCATCCCATCACTCCCGCAGCTCCTGTCATTTCCCACTCCTTCACCACACCCTGCCTCACCCCCCCCCCCCCCCCCCATCATCTATCTTCCTGTGACTTTGTCTGTCCCTTTCCTCTGAGGCTTGACCAGTCTATGCCCAGCAGACGCCTGCAGTCCATGTTTGAGGCATTACAGATCACAGGAACAAGCTCTGGCAGGGTAAGGTAAGTGCTCAGTTTCAATCATTCGTCCTCAAAGTCTCCCACCATTCCCTCACACCCCATCTCCTTCTTGCACATGGCAACCCGATGAAACAACTTATTTTGCCCCATCATCAGAGACATCAACAGATGAGGCAGCATTATGGTTGTTCAGCGCGAGCGATTATTCACGCGACACCTCTGTTAAACCTGCGAATGCCCTGTACTTGTCAAAATCTCAGTGTGATGCAAAGTCACGCTTGGCGAGGAAGCGATGCCAAGTGCGATGCTAGCTGAGCTGCTCCCCTCCAAATCCATCCTGAAGTGCGCGTGAAATCCTGATGTGTAGTGTCGCCTCGGTGTTATTTAAACCATGCAGTGCTTGCTTTGTGTGAGGTAATTTAAGTGAATAAATGGAAGGCAGGTGGAAGGGAGAGAGTGAAGAGACAAAGAATTCATCCCTCGCTGCCAAGGCTGGATTAACCGAAAAGTGGATCCTGGGGCAAAAATGGGCTGCGAGCCATGCAGTGTATTTATTCTGTTGTCTAAGTGCCCATCGGGTAGTTAAGACTATAGATGACAGCTTCATTATAGTTTACTTGGGGCCCGAAAAACCAACAGCTCTACCCTGCCTAAGGTCTGGTGTATCAGATAGTCTATGATAATCTAATTGAACACAAATATATGTAGGAATATGAACCGCGTAAGCACAATATCAAATCAAGTAAGAACAGGATTGAACCTAAATATTTGACACAGTGCTTCTCGACAAGATGGCCCCAAAATCTGAAAGAGCTGACCCATTGTCCCCAACGTTTTGCTTCATTCTGTGTTTTAGCCACACGTCTTCCATGACTCAAATCTCTTGATTACAGTGCAGTGACATTATACCACTTCTACAGTTATACCGCCGCAACAATACAACATCCCTTCCTAAAGGCAACAGATATACACGTATTAACTTTCAATTTTCATCAAGCACAAGGTATGAGAATTCAACTCTCATGTTTGTACACCAATAAAGATTGCATCAGTGGATGCAGTATAGCTTGACTTAACTTAGGACAGGTAACAGCTAGCCTGACAATAAAAATGTCTACAAGCACCTGCAAAGATCACCTCAAATCAAAGATCAAAAGCTACCAACCCATACTGCGCTATTTCTTAGCTAAGCTAATGGTCGCCTATCAATCTTTTCATCTGTTGGCAAGAATAAGAATGAGCAGATCTCTCAAACTGTTGAACGTATCCTTTAATAGTAACTACTCACTAATGTTTTATAGAAGCCATTAAGAAAAAAAAACCTGGGTTGCCAGGTTGTGAAAAATGCCTGAAAATTATGACGTTTATCCATTTGGTAATAATGCAGTTTTAAATGTTTGTCACCCATTAATTAATGCTCATATGGATCTTCACTTTCAAATGAGCCATTAAAATTGCAGTCACGTTGTTGTCGTAATTCATGTTAAGCAGTTAAATAAATAAATAAATTAGGATCTATGTTATTGGAGAGAAAAACAAAAGGCCTGTGTGGTGAAAGACACATTTGAGAGAGAAAATATCATGACTTTAGAACCCCAAAGTTGCTCTGATTATTGGTTTCTAGCTGAGTATTAAGCATTATAAAATTATTACCATATGGCAGACTCATATCTGGCTGCTGTGCATCAACTCTCTATGATTTATAGATTTTCTTGCTGGAGAGTAAAGTAGACTGCTGTAATTTAAAGCTGCTGTTAGCTAATGTTAGCTCAGTTTGTTAGCTTACTTCTAAACTTAGAGCTTCCTGTGGATCTTGGGTACTGGTTCAGTGGCCCACTTTGCCCAGTTGGTAATTCAGCCTTACTTATTGCTCCATCCATACAGAATTCAGCATTCATACCTCTCCGTACTGTCCATGCACTTGTTACCAAACTTGTAATATAAAGGAAACCCCAACTGGGTGTATTAATGATGTCAATTTGACATTCTGCCCTCTGCCACACTGCCAGGACTACCTCTACATCATATCCGCACCACAGGGCTTTCCCATCTATCAGAGGTGCACCAGAGGACCGTGTAGCTCGCTTCCAGCATTAACGACACTTAGAGCACATTAGGGGCTGTGGTTACATGGGAGGAGAATCACTCAAGCAGGCATCGAAGCGCCGAGGCGTGGAGCTCCGCGGAGGTCGCAGTTCGCCTTGTATGTTAATTAAAATGGCTTCGTAATCACTTGCGTGAGTGCTCTCGTGGGTGACTGTGGTGTTGTATCTTATGTGGTGAACAGATTGATTTTGCTGATCGCTGCATCTGGTTTGAAGTGAACCGCTCAAAGTGTCATTATATCCCGCGGTGAGAATACTGGGACATGGTTATCATCAATATATTATTCCTAATGGACAAATGCATCTTGCTTAGCTGCCAAAATCACTTAAAGGTCCATTGTGTAAGATTTAGGAGGATCTATTGGCAGGAATGGAATATAATATTCATTAGTATGTTTTCATTAGTGTATAATCACCTGAATATAAGAGCTGTTGTGTTTTTGTTGTCTTACAATGAGCCCTTTATATCTACAGTGAGTAGATACTGTGGATACTCTCCCATGGAATCTGCCATGTTGAACCACCATTTTTTTTCTACAGTAGCCCAGAACAGACAAACTAAATACTGATCTAAATATAGCCTCTTGCTTTTATATGCATTTTGCAGAGTTTTCCCTCTACATCTAGCTAGGTGCCACTAAATCCTGCAGACTGGACCTTTAAAGAGTTACAGTGTCCATGTGACAGTCGGAAAATGTACTAAAGATGAAATTATTCAAATGAAAATTATATATTCAATAAATTGAAAATCATCAATTTTGTCATGAAAAATCATGACTGGATGACATGACTAGATTTCATAGAAAGACGTAGCCATTTTTAGTAAAGCTACACAAATGTGGTGCATTGAACTGCAGGTCACTCATGTTTCTGAATGCTTGTCACAACTGATGTTATAGTAACACACCTTTCCTCAAACCAATACACTCTGGGGTTTTGCTGGTACAGCCCCACACGGTCTGCTATGGCCATTACCTTACGATGGCTAATGTCAGTTAATGATATATAACAAATGTTCATTTCAGTCAATTTACTGACATTGTGGCTCTTGTCTTCTACTGTTAAGGTGCGCTCCGACAGAGTGCAAAACAAGTTTTAGACTTAGAAATCCAGTGCAGGTGAATCTATTTTATGGACTTGGAGAAGAGAGAAAAACAGTGAGTGAGTTAGAGGGAAACACCAGTATGAACTGGAATTCCTGCTGATCACTCAGTGTCAGAGCTTTCACAAAACCACACACACAGACACACTACACACACCCAGACACACACACACACACACACACACAGACACACACACACACACAGACAGACAGACAGCCTGTGCTAGTTTGCTACAGGCTAATGTCTGCACAGCCAGTACACAGTCCGTACACAGAACGCCCAAACATTGGCTGGATTTGAACAGAAATAGTCTGTGATTGCAAAATGACAATTCTTATGATTGTCATCAAGTGCTGCAGTGGTGGAAGAATTTTTTTTTTTTTTTTACCAGCTGGTGTTTATCCATTTAGTAATAATACAGTTTTAAATGTTGGTTATTTATTAAATAATGTTCATATGGATCTCTTACATTCTGATACACCATCAAATTATGGTTTACGTGCCATTGGAGACATATGGAGGTATAAAATAACTCATATCCAGACAAATGTAATATTGAATTATTTGTACCGACACCTTCACATGCATACATTTGGGGTCAGAGGCTCTGTCACCTTCTGTGGCACTGCCGACGTGCCCCTGAGCAAGGCACAGAATGCATAATTGCTTAAAGCGCCTGCCATATGGCAGCCTCATATCCAGCTGCTGTGCATCTCTGTGATTTACAGCGTTTCTTGACGGACAGTGAAGCAAACTGCTGTAATTTATAGCTGTTGTTAGCTAATATTAACTCAGTTTGTCAGCCGGGCTGTACGGACTGTGAGTTTAAAGCACCAAGGGAGTGTTAGTGTACCGCAGTGGGTTTTATACCGACAAGAAGAGGAGGTTTTCAGATCTGGGGTGCAGGTAAATGCTGTTTGCCTAGACTGTGAACCTAGAGCACCAGGGGAGTGAGCACCAGGGGTAGTGTCAGTGTACCACAGCGGTTTTGGACCACGGGAAGAGTGGGTTTTCAGGCCTGGGGTGCAGGCGAATGCTGGTAGGGAACAGTGCTGGTGTCGTGCCAGAACCAGAGCAAAGTGGACAATGTAACCGGGGCTCAGCAGCCTCTGTGGACTGCTAACAGAGATGAAAAGAAGACGCTGATGGAAGAAGATAAAAAGTGAAAGGAGTGATCGAGCCATAAGCAGTTGGACAAGAGTCGGTGAGAGCTTGGTGAAATAATAACTGATTACATGTATTTTATGTAAAATCGTGATCTGCCAAGTCTTACAGCTGTCAGATATATGTCATGGGGTAAAATTGTCTGATATTTTTAAGTGTGGTACAGTAGAAGTAGCATGCTCAGACTGTTACAGTACAGCAGTTAATGTACTTCATTATACAGGGGGATTGTAGTGCAACAATCAACTCACCAACCTTACTTCTTATATCAAAAAGTAGTAGTCAGTAGAGTAGTCCTGAGTGTGAATATACTTCCTAGTACATACACACACTGGTATAATGGCTTTAAAAGGACTTCTACAGTCTGGTTCTTCCTCATTACCTGGCCTGATCTTAACACCTTAGCCACGGTGAGTCCAGGGATGGTCAGGCAAGAGCATGATTAATGATAACAGATGTTCCAAAGATAGCCAACATGTACTCTTCTTTTCTTCCATACAGAGATCTGATAGAATAGCTTCACGGTGAGGCATCAGTCGCGTTCGGTGAGATTTCTGCTTCCAAACAAGTTAATGAAAGATTCATCTGCACATGGAAATGAGTGGAGGGGTAGATAAGGCACATATGTGTGAGCTAATTAACTCGGCAGTATATGGTTTGATTGATTATGGGCAATTAACAGCAGGAGTCCGTCTGTGTGCAGTCATTTGTCATTCTCTGACCTCATGACTCAGGCGCTCATGTTACCTGCTGACAGGACCGCTAATATGTTTGAGTCAGAGCAGTTCATTACTCATTTCATTTCCATTGTCCTCTCTCTGTGGCTTTCTTCATAGCCGTGTGTATGTTCATTTACACTGGCTCCCTTTATTTATAGCTTGATTTCACCCTGGGTAGTTAGACTCAGCACGCTTGCTCTTTTTTAGCTGCTCGGGGCATTCCGAACTAACCTTTCGGTCAAATGTCCACTGTGGCAGCAGGAATCAGTGTTTTCAGCAGTTCTTGGAAACCAGATGAGTTCTTGAAATTAAAGAGATGGCCACCTGCCAAACGGCGGGTGATAGAAGTGAGAGCATTCCAGCCAAAAATCGCCCAGAATTTGGCAATGTGGCTGGTGTTAATGTGCAGCTTTGGCTCTGCTGAACGCTTCCACAGCTCCACATATTCCCACCTTGCAGCCCCTTCCTAATTATGTCTCCTTGCAGTATGGAGCAAACCAGCTTATTATGCCGCGCGTCTGTGTGTCACCGCGAACGGGAATCAGTGCAGGAGGCATCTCCTTGCACTGTTTTTGCCGTCTTAAGCAGAATGCAATATAAAGCCTGGTGCGATGTGGATTATTGCTGAAGCTACAGAATAATGTGTTCCATTGTGATCCATCCACCAATGCTGACATCACAGAGACAGAACTAAAAAAGGAGGTGTTGTGGTTTCCTGTTCCTTTATTATGAATCAGGACATGCAGGGATGTTTTCCTCCTTATCACGGGCATCATACAGGTGCTTTGCATTTCATCTATCCTCCATCTGTTTGCACAGCAGCTCAGTACCAACGTGTGTGTGTCTGCACTCGCTGTCTTGCTCTCTCTTTATTTCTGCTCTGTGAGCAGACACATGGGCCGCTGTCTGACAGACAGGCAGACCGACTATTAGCTGTAATTGCCAGAGGATCAGTCATCCCAAGTGCATCAGGTTCTGTTGCTGTTTCCATGCAAAAGGCAGACTGAGGAGAGGAGAGGAGAGGAGAGGAGAGGGCTGGTGGTGGTAGTGGTGGTGATGGTAGTGGTGGGGGGGCAATAAACTGAAAGCCCTGACCCAAATCTGTCTTTACATAAGGCCCTGCATGATGGAGATGTTGCTTGGGGAGCAAATAATTAGATTATTCAAATATAATAATGCAGTCAGTCATATTGGCACTGGTGTGGAGCTGAGCCGACGCTTGATTAAAGGCAGAGGGAGCAGAGCTGGGAGATTGGAAGGGGGTGAGGGGGAGTGTTGGAGGGGGATTACGCTGTACAAGATTCCCTAATTGATCTGGAAGGAAGGCTGTTTAATTGATCTGAGATGCTGCAGCAGATTTGCCCAGTGTTTCTGCATATGGAATTGGGTCAGCGTGCGTGCGTGCGTGTGTGTGTGAAGTGGCCAAATAGAAGAGAGGGAAGACCGGTGTAGTAATTGTGACAAAGTGGTGAAGATGGGTGAATGCGTGTATGAATGATGGAGCAGGAGGAGACGGATACAGGTGCGCACCTGTCGTGGTTTGGGACATATCAGCCACAAAAGAAGAGGTGATGCTGAACAGGCGTAAAAGGCGCAGGGGGGCGTGTGGCATTTAGCACCATTACGCACAAATATCACACCTGCGCGTCCAATGTGCACACACCAGAGCATCAAACACGCCAAAAAAACAAAAACAAACAATAAATAAGAAATTCTGAGGTACTTACGTGCCATATTGCAAAAAAGATCAGGGATACGCAGAGGACCAGAGACAGCATGTAGCAGAAGGCAGCAAAAGTGAACATAATTGAAGAAGGAAACGGTGGATAATTTCCCAAAGAAGCACGATCCCGCTGACAAACATCTAAAACAAAAAGAAAAGCGGGGAGGGGGGAGAGAAGGGGGGAGTCGGGGACAAAGTTCTTACGGTGCCATGAGAAGCTGGTTCGGTACCGGCACCATGACTTCACCCCTCACAATGTTTGCAACTAATTGTTGCAAAAAAAACCAAACAAACAAAAAACCACCTCTCTAAATGATCAGCAGCGCGTCCACCCGGCACCGCTGCTCCCACTCTGAAAAAGTCAAAGCTGCTCTCAAATCAGTGCGCTTGGCATGATCGACGGCGGTTCAGCGTCCACGGTGTTGGTGAGGTGATCGTGTAATCACAGCGAGGCAGCGGTCTTTCTCTGCCAGATGACTGGAGACGGGGAGCTTCTGCGCAATCCGGGAGATGAGGTGCGTCTGTAGGTAATCCATTCAGCCGCGGCGGATGGAGCCGTGCTCGGTCTGTGCCGTCATGGTGTTGTGAAGAGGCGCTCCGAGTCACTTCGCGCACACAGGCGTTAATAAATGCTGTTTTCTCTCCCTGACAAACCTATCAGAGAGCGCAGGAAGGCGCGTGAACAGGTGGATTTAAAAGAGCAGCCTGGCAGTGTGTGTGTGTGTGTGTGTGGAAGGTGTGTCCTTACACGCTGCCATGGTTCACTGTGCTCTCTGTGTAGTTTGGATCATTTGGACAGGCTGAAAGAATTTGGTGTTTGCGCATGGGTCCGTATTGTGCCCCATTTTTGAACCACTATTTCAACATGTGTTTCAATAGCACAATTTTCTTATAGAATTATTGGACCATTTAAATGAATAAATATCCTGCTCGTGCCTCAGAGACAAGGCAGAGTCCAGAATTCATATCATCTACATCCCCAAGAGTTATCTTCCAGGCAGAGATCATTTAGATTTAAGCTCCCACTGATGACTTCAAACACACTGAACCACCTGCACGGATGGAGCCTTGCACCAGCCAACTGTAGGCCGCTGTTTAAACTGGGAGACTGGCGCCACCGCCTGACGCTTTGATAAACTGCAATGAAGAGATAATCCAGACTCCGAGAGGTCTAATGCTGTGTCTAGACACCCGGAAACATGAAAGTTTGCTCTACAAAATAAATGACACCCACGGCAGTTACTGATTATCTTCATGAGCTGTGCTCACTAAATCTCTTTTGAACTGTAATATCTAAAGAACCAGTGCGTTTACAGTGTAAACGACGTGATTCATCATTTATTTCTTCATGTAGCACATTTAAAACAATACACTCGCTTTCCAGAGGCGGGAAAATAAACAGTGAGCACATATAAGAGCCTCTAATATTAATAAAGACGGTGCTGTAGCCTGAATTTTGAGAGGTTGTTGTCATAGGTGATATATCGATGAAGAAATGCTGTCAAAAGACCATTTTATTCTCGAAAACAGTGCGGGTTTTATTTTGAAAGTCCTGTTATAACCGGATATCGGAGAGATATTCAGCCCAGCTTGACGCGTGCACCTTGTCGCCTAGCAACAGTCTGGGGCAGCTACGACTGCTACTTTTGACTGAGCTGGCGTGTTAATACTCACCTCAAACGCGGGCAAAACAACAGAGAAAGAAACCTACGTGTCACGACTAATGACTGATCATTTAAGGTGGTCACTCATAAAACATATTCGTCACGCTGAATAGTTACAAAAGTAACGTTACACAGAGCACAGGGGACACCGGAAACAGTGAGTAGGAAAACCCCGCGTCAACACAAATGACTGACACCCCTCATGAGAGAACGTGTTCTTTGTAATGGTGGATGACATGGTGGCTGGAAGATGAAATAATGAAGTGTTACTGTGAAGTTCTTCAGCGCCAGGCTTTACCTGTGTGTTGGCTTACATGTGTCTCTGTGTAACAGCTGATGGACCTTCGTCACAGCAGCCATTTTGACAGGAAACAGGGTAAACACAGGTGTTATCAGGGATGCTAATTAAGGTTGCATTCCATTCAGGTCAGACAGAGTCGGGGTGCTGCTGTGGTGCATGCTGTCTCACTGGAAAGCCTCTGCTCCAATAAATGGAACTGAACCTTAATTAGTATCATTGGAAACACCTGTGTCGACCCTGCTATTTCATGTCAGAATGGCTGCTGTGGAAAAGGTCTATATCTTAAACGGATGAATCATTGAAGGCTTCCTTTGGGGGAGACACTGAGAAATATTCCAACCAGTGAAAGGCCATTTTAGAGTTCATTGCATCATTTATGTGTGCCAATTTTCTCCACAGCATGTCAAGTCCTTAATAAAGCACAAAAAAAATTCAGAAGAAAATGTCAGAACTCGAAATTGCCGTCTGATTACTTTCAAAGCGTCGTTCATGTGAGAGCTTTGTACTCGGAGACTTGAGCCTGTCACTCAGCACTCCTGAGATGTTACAGAAAACAGCTTTACACTCTTGAGAAGATCCACTTCAACTTCATCTCACACACACACACACACACACACACACACACACACTCCTGCTAAGTCACTCCAGGACCTGTCTTTGTTGCTGTGACACTTAAGCCACCACGCTGTCACAGTGTTATTCTTTTTCACTACATGTGACGATATGACAGCGCCGAAGGCCACTTGGTGAGTGGGGCGTCAAGAAGTTGTCGTGCCAAAGCGTTAGACAGACAGGTAGAGACAGACAGACTGACTGAGGAGTCTGCACAGCAACTAGTGACACAGCAGATTAGAGTACTGCTGCGTCATTGCTCAGCATTTTCTGACATCCCTGTTTCACTCAACCTTCCGATTCTGCAGCTGAGGTCAGGTGACGGCACCCTGGACAGATGACGCGTTCACCACATGTGACTCATGGTCCAGTCCGGTTCAGAGGCTATCTGGTGGTGATTTTATCGGAAAGCAGCATCAGGTAAAACGTAAACTGCTGTGAAACCATTTTTTGTCCATGTATTTCTGAGATACAGTTCTATAATGTTTGACTCTTTATTTGAATAGAGATATTTACAGCAGCAGCCGTTTAGGTGATTTCTGCCATTACATTGCTTACAGCAAAAGCAGTGCTGCGAAGGCCTGACTCTTTGACTTTAGTGTGGATAATACATTCCCCATAATGCAACAGTAGCATCTCCTTGAGACACCCTGGGTGCAGTCAAATAGTAAAACCTTTTCAAGGAAAATGGCCTTTCCTTGACCTTGATGGAAAATGTCATGAGGTTAAGGAAAGAAGGGAACAACAATTAATAAGGAGTTAGAAGAAGACGACCACAGTGTTGAGAGAATCCAGATGCACCTATACTAGACTATAATGCAACGGCGAATGTTTTTGACGTGATCTGTGGTAAAACTACAAAGTTCAGAAGATGGACTACAAAATGTGTATCTGAGATACTTCTCCCTCTGCATTCTTATTCTGTTGTTCCATGCAGGAAATCGTCAAGGTCAGAATTAAATAATAAAGTATAAAAATATAGTCCACCTCTCAGAAGTCACAAAAGTGTCACAGTGAGAATGAGAATGCTTGGCGGTAACTTCCATGATGATCTGCAGGAATGCTGGATGTCCATCACTGTTAGAAAAAAGTTTGACCATCACACTAAATGTGATGGTTCTTTCCTTAACATTTAGAGAATGCACACAGTTCTTATCATGGCTGCTACATTAATACTTCTGAGCTATTTCACACAGTGATGACCCTTCCTAAACAAAATGGACTATTTGACTGGAGCCTTCTGTCATGCAATGTCTTTAAAATACCAAACGTCCTGTGCTTATCCTCTGCAGGCCTTCAGCTGGATCAGGTGGATGTGTCAACCATTAAAGATGCACAACACATTCTATATTCTCCCTGCCTAAGAGAGATCCAGCACCTTAAATCATTTATGTTCTGTTTGTGACCGTCACATGACATGTGGCTGACCCCTGAAGGTGTGACTAGAGACAGTGTACATGGTTTGGTTACTGCTCCAATGGAGACGTGAACATGAGAACAGATTAGTGATTCTTTCACAGTGTCAGAATCACGGCCTCATTTTTCCACAAGTCATGTCTTCTGAGCATTCCAACACATTAACTTTGTTAGAGACCTGTCTCTGTGTCAGCAGCAGCAGCAGCAAAGACATCTTCTTTCTGTTCAGTCTGATTTCACCAAAAATGATCTATAACAATCTTTGCTTTGCTTCTTAATTTCCAGAACCTTCTTTGGCACAATCCATTCTACTTTCGTTGACCACTTAGGAAAGAAGAAGTGATGCTTGTAATGCATCATCTTTTGTTATGCATATCTGCCTGTGATTCCACTGAAACTGTACCTATAGTACACCAATAATTCCCAAGATTGTCCATCGACTGAACGTTTGCTCTGCTGTTCACTTAAAAATGAGTGCTCCTCCATATGTTTGTGAGCAGTGGACCGTCAGTATCAGCCGCGTCTGGAATTCATTTTTAGCCCGGATAAGCTACATGTGTCACTGCTGGTCCTTTTTACAGCTCTTTTGTGGAAGCAGCATTGCCAGAAATTGGCACAGCCTCTAATTTTTTGTTTGGAAAGGGGCCAAGGCCATAATGTGCTCAATTCCCAGCAGGCATTTTAAATGGTGTTGCATAGCAACTAATAATCCTTTGTGTCCAATCAAGAAGCTTTTTCTGCACTGTTTTCTAATCATTATTTGTCTGACGGGAATCTTTACTGAGTATTACTACTCCTCGGGAACAGCTGTTTTATATGCACTTACTGCCACACCTGGGACTGACTCCAAAGTGGCAGTCAGTGGTCAGCATAATGTAACAACTGTTTGTGCTTCAGTTTTGGATTCCTCTCAGGTCAGTTTGGAGGAGCATGGTGGCACAAGCTTTGAGTTGCAAGTCCGTATATTTTAATATGCCATGCCTTTGTTTGAGAAGAATCTGTCTTGTTTAGATGCTAACATGGAGTGGAAGGAGCAGGATGGATGGATGCTGAATGCCGGCCTCAAACAGGAACAAGCTGCCGAAAGCGGTTTTCTACAGCACTCCCAACCTCAAACCACTGAGGGTTTGAAAATTAGGAAAAAAAGTAAGTCCATAAAATGTAGCAGTTCAATATTTGACACGTCTTATTGGCTAAGATCATTATCTGTGGTTGTGATGATAGAATCTAAATGAACATGGCTAATGAAAAAGGTGAGATGTGTTTGACGAGAATAGAAACAAGTTCTTTCTGTGGGTTTATTATTATTAATTCTCCGCGAGAAAAGCAAATAATAAGTTTAATAAGTGTGTGAGCACACAAGTTTGTCCCATGTGTATCATCTATATCACATTGTTCAGTTTATTTGAACCAACTTGAGTTTGTTTTAACTGCACTTCCTTCAGTAATGATCATTACTTTGTTGTTAGATTTCACATTTCAGCAGTTTCGCTTAGTTAAATCAAGACTTTTTTTTGTTACTTACCATACACACCATGTGGTCCAGGGACAAATGGAGGAGCGCCCTAACCACTTCCTGTTTTTATACCCAGGCTGGCATAATTGGTGATGTCACTGGATTAGTCCAGGTGTGTGGGGGTAGAGAGAAGTTAGTTTAGGGTTTAGTTATTTAGCTTTATTTGTGATTTGATTTGTGTATGGTTTCAGTGTCGTTTGTGATTAAATAGTTTAAGTTGTTTTTATTGTAAAGTTTGTAAGACTGTAACTTTGTGAGGTCTTTGTATCAGGAGAACCTATGGAGTGACCCCCCAAATGGTACAGTCTCAGGTAATGGCTGCTGAACAGAGCATATTAAAGCAGTTGCTTTGTGTCTGTCGGAGGCAGGGCATGGAGCATATCACGTGCAGCTACAGCATGTGCTGATGATAGTGAGTTCAAGTAATTTTGTGTACAGAGACTTCAGTTTGTTCAGTTCAAACAGGTTGACTGTTCAGTTTTTTCTTTTGTACGTACGTTTTGTTACATGTGTAGCAGGGTGGCACTTTAATGAACGCCTGCTTCCTACTTCTGGTCAGGCCTCCCAACACAAAGTATGACTCCAATGTGAGATCACATATCTTGAAAGTGGATTGTCTGAGGTAGTCATCCATACACTCATCCACTACAGTAGGTGGCGGTATAAGCACATCCCTGGTTTGGAATAGCAGACAAGGATCTTAGCATCTTTCTTTAGTGCGTTTTCTTTAGTACTAACCCTAACTTCCATCTTCCTTCCAACTTCCCTCATATCAGGTCAACTGTGCTGGATCAAATTTACAGCAGCACAGATTTCATGTCAACAACTTTCTGGAGGGACTTAGCAAACCTGACCAGAGCTGCTCCGTGTGTTCTTTGGTTAGCAGTAGTTTGTTGTAGTAGTAGAAAATTCATACCGTACACTTTAATGGATATCGACTTTTCTGAGTTGAGCCTTTCTATGTGGCTAGAATATGTTTCTGTCTTGTCTGTTTGCTGACCATGTCTGTACTGGGCCTCCTGTCTGCTGGGAGCATGCTGACTGCCGTCTACTCCACGTAACACACTGACTATCTCTTTTAACCAAGTGCGGTGAATAAATATACAGCTACATGTGCTCTTGTCCGTCCCTTGTCCACAGGTGGCCCCCCCCACCATGCAGTAATTGGAGCCAGACCCTTCTGCTCCCCTGAGTACAGCCCTGACTTCTACAAGTTAGGCTCAACATTACCTTGCAGCACCTACAGGTAAGACTTCCTCTAAGCTGTCTTATGGTGATATAAGCTCTTCACTTCTCTTCACCGTAATAAGACCTGATAGACTGGCGTATGATTGGCTAAGAATAAAAACAGGAAGTAACAACAGCATTAACATTTGTAGTAATTACTGTTTTGACAAATACACAATTACAGTAATCAGCAGCACTGTAGCCCCCCTCATGTTTCCACAGTAACAAGGAAGTCTCCTGTCGAGATATTTAGTCTATTAACATCCTGCCAACATATTTACACCATGAAAGATTTTCATATTTACTTCTTTAACTTCACTGAGGAGCAAAACATTCCCATCTCAAACGTCCGTACGAGACTGAGTGAGTCATGAATAAAATCAGTCCACTCCATGACATTGGCTGATTCAATTAGATGGTCTGTTTGTGAAAGGATGCAAATCAATATTAATGATCTAATAACGTGCTTTATTTTAATGATTTAACCATCAGTTAAGTGTTGGTGCTCTTATAGTGTTTCATGAAAGAAACATGAAGCTACTCCAACACAAAGTACTGTTGCACAACAGGCCATCGGCTGCACTCCCATTGTCAGTAGATGAGTTTTTTTTCTGCTGTGTAATGTGATTTACACATCATCAACAGACCGTGTCCATGTTTTATAAACTCTATGGTTAAAACAAACATAACCCACCACATAGAAATGCTGAGCTGCTCGGCAAGAACAACAGACTGCCTGTACTTGGTCATTTTTGTGATGCTAAGCAGGAGTTCAGACAGGATCAGGCACTCCGGGAAAAAAGGAGGTCTTTTCATTCATTTCAGGGGAGGTTGTGTGGGAGAGAGGTTGATCAAGATTTAACTTTGGGGAAAACGGAGCACCACGTCACGCTCTGCAAGCCAGTCAGACACTCAGATCGGTCAAACCTCCACAGACAGCCTGAAATGTCTCTGAAGCAGAGACTATCCAGGTGGAATAAAAAGTTATTTCCTGATTGTTTCACAGTGGTTACTCTCAGCAGGTATAGACACACCCACGGCAACCCACCTCAGCTCCCCTTACCCCCACCACCAGACAACCCTGCTACGAGTTGCCGGAATCCCTGATCCTGTCTGAATGTGCGCTAAGCCTGGTGATTGACATCAGATGGTCAAACTGGCCCAAAGTCATCCTATAATAAGTCTTGAACTGATCATTCAAGACCAGCACAGAATCTGTTTTTATTTGCAGAGGCCAGATGTTTTCAAGGTGCCATCAAGTGCAGCAATACGACAAATTCATGTGGTAGAATAATAAACAGAGTCAAAATGAATATAGAGTGACTTTTGGTGGATTCTCCCCATAGCACTGAAGCAGCTGCACCCTACACTGAAGACGTTTGACCAGCAGATGGTGCAATTTCCATTTTTATCAGTGAAGTGAAGAAGAATGTTTACTGTTTGTTTTTTTTCTGCGACAGCTTCACCAGCAGTTCAACCAGAGCAGACACCTCGGTTCCTCACCAGTCTTCCACCAAGACACGGTCAGTTCAAAATTGTTACAGGTGATTCATTTGGCCAGTGTATTACATTAGACTCCATGAAGAACTTGTCTTGTCTTTGTAGAGATAAGAACACCTCAGTGCTCGTGCACAGCTACAGCATGTTAATGTACTATTTCCATTTCTATTGACAGCATGCCGTACTCAGAGAAAAGGAGGCTCCTGGACACACAAGAGGAGATGGAGGAGGTGAAGCAGCTGGATGAGTGGAGGCCCACTGTAAGCATCTTAACAACACTGCTGGACGGTTTAGATAACAAAGGCAGCTAACAAATCACACACTGTACACATCAGAAATACACACTGTTGATGCAATTGGAGTCATCTGTCCATTAGTTTCTTTTTTAAGGAGGTGTTTTCTTCATCCTTTATGCCTGAAAAGTGTCTCAGGCAAATCCAGACTTTTTTGAATGGGCTGACCTAAATGAGGTGTTAACTTGTGCAGGGATGCCATCAAGTATGTGTCATGCACACACACGCACACAGAATGCTTAAAATGAAGTCTGTTCCGTTGTCTGCGGGGACAATAAAAATAGCTCCTGACACATAAAGATATGTGTCTGGGACAGTCGAAACATACAAAAACATCTGAGGAGGTTTCTAAATAGATGTTTTTTGGCACCATAAAAATATGTTATGTCTTTTATTCTTTCAAGTCTGTAAAAGAGATTTTGTAATCACAGTAGCGGGAAACAGCCAAAACTCAACATGCACATTTAAAAATACAGTCACAGTATAAAAACAGAATTAAAATAAATAAGCCTGTCTGGACAAATATTGTATTGATTGTGTAAACTTCAAATCTACAGTACGTCCATCGAGGACATTTAAAACAGATGAATTCAGCTGCTCTTGTGCTATAATGTTGTACAACATTTGAGAAATTAAAGTCCAGCTTACTCATCAAACAGTTGGTTTGAACTAAGGTTGCCAAGAAAGCCAATCATAGTTTAGGATAATGAGTCAGCCCCTCCAGGATACGCTGCTGCAGGTACTGTAAGACTTACAGCTCCACTCTGACAGCCAGCTTTACACATTGGTTTATAACTGTGACAGTAATAAACAGTATAGTAATGCTGTACAGTGCTGGGTTCTTCTTCAGTTCTCAACATGGTCAACAAGACAGGATGGGAAAGTTCACTCACTAACATGCTAAATTAAAATTTAATATGTTAAGTACTAATAGTTCATTTGAACTGTTTAGTTTCATTGTCATTGGGCAGTTCAGTATAAGTAGAGTCCCCCTTTAATATGTGGTCACAGCAACAGTTACAGCAGAGTCCCCATAAGTGCTGTGCTGGTTGTTTCTGTGATCTGGACAGATCAATGTTGTGATAATGTTTAATCAATAAGTCCCGAGGCTCTCAAGCCAAACAAATAAAACAGAATTACAGCTTCTATCCTGAATACTGTATGCTGCTGCTCGTACCGCTGCTCCCCAGAGTCAGCACTTCTGCCTGTATCAGGCCTGCTGCTATGCTAAAATGTTCTGTGGCTCTTTGAATGCAATAAGCGCGTAAAGATTGAAGCTAGAAAAGATATAAAAGTTGAATGCTTCACAGTGTTGGATTAGTGAATGGTGTGCTTTTCTTCCTGCAGTCAAGTTCTGATAGGGCACAAGGATAAACAGCAAATATCACTTCAGACAGGCATTGTAGCAGGTGGGAGGGGGTGTTAGCGGGGCTAACCTTGTAATAAGCCAACATATTAATTATGATAAGTGGATACTCAATACATCTACTGTACAATATAAGGTCTTTTCCAGTTGGTCATTACTATACAAACAAGGAAATATATGTATACTATATAGCAACTATATCTGTGAAAATGTCCAAATTATGCTTTGCTGTCTTTTCAGCTGTGTAAAGGTGAGAAACTGTTTTAAAGGCATTTAAAGGCCCAGTGTGTCAGCTATAGAGGGCTGCATTCAGAGTATATGGTAGAAATGTAATGTAATAGTCATCTATGTTTTCATTAGTGTATAACCACCTGCAAGTAAGAGTCATTATGTTTTTATTTCAACTCTGTGGTGAACTGGTGACCTGTCCAGAGAGTACTGCTCCTCTCGCCCAATGCCAGCTGGGATCAGCTTCAGCCTGCTGAGACCCTGATGACAATAAGTTATTATTGAAAATTGAAATTTGATTGTTGGATGTGTGATTTGTTTCCTTAAAATGAGTCATTTATATCTACAGATGCAGTGTGTCATCTTAGTCCACCATGCTGCGCTGCCATGTTTCTACAGTAGACAAAAATGGACAACCCGAACACTGGATCTAGATCGGGTCTTTCACGTTCTTTGTGCTTTTTTAGTCACCTGGGAATGAGAGGTTGAAACAAAGGGGTTGCAATCTGCAACTAGACTGCTAAATGCCTCTAAATTTAACAGACTGGACCTTTAAATGCAGTCTGTCCGAACACAGATTTGGGACAGAGCCAAAGTCCAGCTGTAGTTTAACAAGAATTCAAAAAGAATCTTTCTCAAATACATCAGATCAGGCTATAGAGGTTAGCCCCTCGGCCACCCCCACCCACCTGCTACAACACCTGTCTGCAGTGATATTTGCTGTTTATCCTCATGCCATATCAGAATTTGTCAGTGCCATGGCCGGACTGCGGCTCCGCACCGCTGATATCTTAAAGGTGATCCTTTTGTGATTCTTGACTGAGCATCCCATTGTTCTTAATGAATGTCAGAGCTTGAATTTCTTAGCTCCCATAAGGTCACCTCTTTAAATGTCAACAGGCAGAGGGAGAATACAAGAGAGTTTTTAGTGAGCACAGAGAACACAAAAGAAAAAGAACATGCATTTCAGATTTCTCCTAAAAATACAGCTGTCAAATCTGGATAACAGACTGCTGCAGATTTGATTTACCCCAAATGACACAGGAAGTCTTGAGGACCACATGATGTAACTCACCAACCAGAATAACAATTTTTCCCCCGCCCTCCCGTCAACTGGGGCTTCTAAGTTTTAACATTTTACGGCTTTAGAGCAAAAATCACGCACATACACTGCATGTACACATCAGTAACAACAGAAACACATAAATGGATGAGACACATACACATGCACACCCCTTCCTCCAAACCCTTGTGAAGATTTGCATGTAATTAGAGGTGCGAGGGTACAGTGGCAATCAAGCAGAGCCTGTGCCTGCCAGATAAGCTAATATACAACAACCTTGTTGCCGTCACATTCAAACCCCACCACCACAGGCACCAGCAAACTCCTGCTGGGGGCTGAGATGGAAAGTGTGTTTGCATGAAAGTGATTATTTGGGGTTTGCACAACACTGTGTGTGTATGTATGTGTGTGTGTAAAGGGTTGGCCTCCTATTACATTTTCAATGCCAAAAAACATCAACAGCAGCTTTGTGTTGAAACTGCCATCAATGTTATTTTCGTGGTGGTGTTTATGTTTGATCATTTTCGGGACAAAGTGATGAAAATGTAGCTGGAAGTGACATTGTGACTACTCTGTACCAGAGAATAAGTTCACATAGTTTGAAGGGAACACATCCACTCCTGGCTTACATCCACTGCAAACCCTGCTGTGCCTCGTTTATACTTGGCAGAATTTATTTGTATATATCTGTCATGTGAAATGAAAACTTCAGGTTACATATAGACTCTATAGAACATGGGCGTGGTATCCATGAGGAAGCTCAATGGGGTGGCTCAGACCGCCACCATCTTGGCCACTGCCTCTGCCGCCTCCTGACTAACCTAAAAATGGGCAGGCATGGAGCATGGCTGGACAATTGTCATGAACGTTGAAATTAACTATTGAAGGCCAAAACTGTTTATTTCTGCTGTGAAGTTGAACATTTTAACATGGGGACTCACTTTTGAGACCAGCCTCAAGTGGATGTTTGAGGAACTGCAGTTTTGGGCACTTCAGCAGCTGCTGACTTTAATAAAAAACAAACGCGACTGACAGATTACCTGACAGTGAAATGGTTAGTCACAGCTACTGCTGCAATGATTAGTCGTTCAACAGAGTATTTTGATTATCAATTTGAGAATATAGCAGAAAATTTTAGCTTCTCAAATGAAAAGTGTTTCTGGCTTTGACTGTTTTTGAGTGCTTTTGAAATGTTTGACTTTTGCGCTGCTGGTCCAAGAAAATCTGGAATCTTCAAGACATCATTTTGGGTTCTGGGATCTTGTGATTTTTAGTCACACTCTGCAGGCTAAATGATGAATGCCAATGATTTGTTGGCAGCTTCATAAAAATAGCCATGCTTTAAAACACAGAATACACGCCTGTTTATAGACTTCTGTAGCACTGTACTGGTGTATGTGTGTTTGTGCTGCTTACTGCACATACGCGCAGATACTCTGTTAGTCATCTCTCTGCGTTTGTGGGTTATCGACTATTAAACAGAGCCACTGTGGGAATAAATTCCTCCAAAACAGAAAAGCAGGTGAATCACAATCAACAAAGTGTTTGCATGCAGAGAAAATCAGCGACTCCGGCAGGAGGTGGAGGTTGCGCTCTTACAAACAGTTTATGCGGAAACCATTTCCCCACCCTGCCCATGGCCATTGTTCCAAAGCAAGAACTATTATCACAGATAACAACATTTCTGCCTCCACATACAAGAAGTGGATGAAAAAAACCAAAACAACGTATTCACTGTGTGGACATTGATATGCAGATTATATAGTGTGGCGTATAATACCAGAGCAAATCAAGGCACCGTAGCCTATCTTGAATAATGATTTTGTGAGGGGCCAATAACAATGAAATTGAAAATGCGGCCAGTGAACCTGCATTGCACATAAAGTGCTGACAGTGCTCAGTTTGTTCACCGCAAGGACTGAGAGCTGCAGGAAGATGGTTTTTATGGAAGCTTCCATCACCTGCATGTGTTCCTACTGTCAACACATCAAACTGTGATTGACTGAATCAACAGTACCAGCTAAGTGGACAAGCCATACATCAGTATTATATATATATATAGTGTATCTTTGCCACCAGTTCCCCTCATCTTTCAAGTGTGGTGGAGAAACAAAGAAACAAAGAGCCACTTTCGGTTAACCTCTACTTATCAGCAACAACAAACTATCTGAAGGCATTCAAACAAAGATTACATACGAGGAGATGGACGACGCTACAGCTGCGTACTTTTTGTGCATTATATTTGTCCTAATAATGAACATAAAAAGAATGCAAAATCCTCTTCAGATCTGATTGCTGAGTGTACATGGCGTTAAATATCCGACTATGAACGAATTATCTAGGTGTTCTTATCCGATTTTGAGATGTCCAATGTGGTCCGAAATAGTTCCGAAATAGATCGGACTAAGGTGTTTACAAGCACATTAAAAAGTCCCAACTAAGTCTGATACGATCAGAAACTCAAATTTCTTGCTGCATGTAAACGTACTGAGTGATGAATCCAATGAATCCATCTGTCATTGTGGCCATGCTCTTAATTCTGCATAGCTTTAAGTCTTAATATAATTTCAACAGGTGAAATTCTATAAAAGTTCACCTCAGTATTAATGGTGAAATTAGCTATAGATGTTTTTTTTGTACCAGGCTGTAAACATGTTTATTTCTGCTGTGAAGCTGGATATTTTAACATGGGGACTTATGGAGACTATGCTAAAACATAGCTGTGCAACATGGCAGACTCCATGGACAGGGATGTCTCAGTAGGGGTGTGAAGCCATGCTCATTGACATGCATGCATATGCACATACATACATCACCATACGTGCGCTTCACTCCAGCACCCTGCCATGCTTTGATGGACATTTCAGTTCACCTCTTTTGCATTTTGAATGATGTCAAGCAGAACGAGCTTTCCAGGTGATTTCTTCATTATGTGTTGTATTGATGTCCAAATGTTTATTTAACAATTGACTGTACTTAATAATGAACATTTCCACATGCACAGTAATGTCGCAGCAGTAAATATCATTAATGTTTATGAACCTGACAGGGCGGGGATTCTCCAGAGGAAACCAGTGCTACTGCACATGTGATCTCAGTGCAGTACATTTTTAACAATCGTCTCAGCTATAGCTTAATTTTTAGTTTTTCAATTGAAAGAATCGGCTGTAAAACTGCTGGCTTTACATCATCCGGTCAACTCAGCTGTCACTTTATTTCAGCGCGTTGAAGGATGACTGTATGTTAGATCATTTTTCAGACCACTCATATACGTGACCGACAGTTACAGCTATTCTAGATCTACTACTGGTGCTACTGACAGGCAAAGCCTTCTGTAGTCACACACTACACACAACCCACAAGTCTTATTCTGGAGTTACAAAAACATAATGATTCTTATTTTCAGGTGATTACACACTGATGAAAACATAGTTAGGAATATTACATTCTGTTTCTGCCATAATATGCTAATAAATGCCCCTAAATCTGACACCCTGGACCTTTTAAATCCAGATAAAACTCAAAATGTGAAAAACATTTTTAAAACCGCACTGATCAGTATTCTTAGTCTGCTCTCATTAAATTTAATTTCAGCCACAAAAGGTGCAAAAGCTCTAGCAAACCCACTGTATACCTACCTACCTACCAGCAAATTGGTGGAGACCAAAAGAGAGTGAAAAGGAGGGAGACTATTGTATTTACATTCAAGTTTCAAGATGCAGCTTTAGGTATCGTTCTTTGAAGAACAAAAAATGACAGAACTATAAAGAAATAAACAATGAAATGACAGCTGCATTAACTTTTAACTGAATCAGCCAACCATGTGATGTTCACTTCTTATCTCTAGTTCAGTCTGTAAGGACTTGGCTTGGGGAACCAGAGGGTGGCCCATTCAAGACCACCGTGAACCAGTCAGTTTTTTTGGTGGGGCTTCTGCGTAAAAATTGGGTGAGAAAATAATTTCCACATTTAGAATCAATTTACAATCCACATTTAGGGATCAGTAATAAAGTTCATCAGCTTCTTCTTCCCAGCATCCACTGGGTGCCTAGGTGTAACATTTGATCTAATGTTATGTGGCAGCAGAGGTGAGTTTTCCATGTTTATGGCACATGGTACTGCACAAATAAGTGAACGCCACATGGTTAATTCAGTGAAAGATAAGTATTTGTCCATTATCCGTAAGCTAGTTCTTCATTAAATCCACGAATAAATGTAGAAATACAGAACCAACATTACCAATGTATATACATGTAAAAATGTAAATTCAAAATGTGAATTGAAAGTGACACCTTCATCCATGTGATGACAAAATCAGCAAGACGAGCCATAAACCTGTGTCACTTTGCTTTTTACCCAATAAGGATGCAGAACCATGAATTCAGCCTGCTGGCCCACACTTTCTATAGCTTTAACTATATGACCACCCATGCCGACCGTATCCATTATGTCCCCACGCTCAGCTCAGCTCCAGTTTGCTTCACCATCCATCCCAGGCTATGTGTCAATACATATCACCAAGACAAATGAGGTTTCTAGTATTCTACATTTTCATTTTCTGGGGCACCTGTCACAGATTTGACTGCAGGGAAGATGGTGCTTCCGTAAATGAACTCCATTCTTCTCTAGATGAGGGTCGTCTGCAATCCAATCTGTGATGTTTCACTTACATACACCCCAAAACTCTGCTTCTTTTTAAGTAGGAGATGGATTACAACTTGAAATCAAGTAGTTGTGCATAAAAAAAAAAGGCCAAACAAAAAACATAAAAATATCATAATTCAAATAAATGTCAAAAACTATAAATTTACAGAAATTTTCAAAGTTTTGTTATACTGTTATTTTAAAAGATGATGAAAAGATGATGTTTGATGTAATGAAAGAGGTTAGCTAAATTTGTACCCAGAAATAGTGCAAAAATACACATAAATGTGAAACTGATAATATTTACCTATTTAAAATTAGAATGTTAAAATTGTTAAAAGCTACATAATTATTTATTAATTTCTCATTTTGCAACAGTTTGGTTGTTCATTTACATATAAAGTTTATAATTCTACAGAGATTAGTTCAATTTTGAATTGTGTTTGAATGTAAATGTACACATTCATTTAAAACTAGTAAGAGTTCATGTAAAATAACAAAGAAAGATGTTAAATTGTAATAATGAGCCACATATTGAATTACAGATAAATACTGTCATTTTACAACTTAAGAAAGCAGAAAAATAAATAAATCAAACAGTAATTAGAAATAACTGTTATAATTGTTTTTGGCATATTTATCAAAATAACTGTTTGGTTGTTAATTAACACCTGTAATTTTTTAGACTTTTGTATACAATACTAAAAAACATAACTACCATGAATAAATTATTTTCCATTTATGATATATTTTTCTTTTTTTTATCGTGTGGATGAGCTCAACAGTGATGTACAAAAATACTACTATGTCTTCTGTGCAGCTTCTGCACATTAAATCTAAAGAAATGTTTTCAAAGACTCTCGGGAGATTCATTTCATAAGTTAAGTCGCAGACCACAATAACCTAAATGTATCCTAATGTGATCAGTGCAGAGGTGCTGAAACAACTTATTAATGTGCTCTTGAGCATAACAAGCCTCAACTGTTTTTTTTTTATAGTCCACCATGTTTGTCTTGCTTCCTTGTTTCCTTTTTTGTACCTATCAATAAATTCCAACATGTAAACGTTAGTGTTTCCTATTTCCTTTGTCCAGAGGTAATTTACAGCCTCACCACTAGATGACAGTCTATAATTTCCTTCCTCTCATGCTTGATGGATTTATCAGAACATTTTCCTCTCAGCATGCTGCCTATCAGTTTTCTCCGACAGGACCTTACAGTCCGGCATAGAGGCAAATCGCTTATACAGAGCGTACATATACATTTGTAACAAACAGTGCCACAAGCACATGTTGCGCTGAGGCCCACACAGGATCCCTCGTTCCCGTATGTTTAAGATGAATCACTGATCGATGCGCTGCCGTCTGAAGCTGCAGTTCTCTCCCCGTTGGCTCTGGCTGCCTGTAAAAAGCTGCCAAACGGTTTCCCACACTGCTGCAGGCAGAAACGTGTGCAGCGCTGACCTCTGACACCAAAGTAGGATTTTTTGTTTTTCCCTGTCAGTTTATTTTTATTCTGCTTTCAACAGCCCACAAGCTTCAATTATTCAGTACTTCACAAGAAAAAAAAAGCTTTTTATATATAGAAAATCAAACACTACTGTCCACGTGAAGAGAGCAGAACATGTTTCTGTACAGTACTGCTCCTGATACTTTCCTAATCATTTCCTGGAACGTTCCTGGAAAAGAGCAAATATAAGACTTGTTATCAGGAGAATAATGTGTTCACTCCAAATATTCAATGTGATCTTCATTTAAAGTTCCAAGTCTAATGGTTGGATGGATCTCTGTCAGTTTTACTCCAGCAATTTGTGTGTGTGTGTGAGTGTTCCACTTCTATAAGTTGGGGAACTTGTGGTTAAAATCAAAGCCACAGAGGTCGAAGCAGTCTGAGTCCAGTTTCAAAAGCTCTGCAGACCTTAATTAGACTGCTCCTGACTGCTGTCTGATTCACAACAAATTCTTGACTCAAGGTTCACTTACTATATTCCTCAAGAGCCTTCAGCCATATCCTGTGACATCCATGGGAATTTGGACAGCATCTGTCACGCGACCTCCCAATTCCACCTGTTGTATATATATTTTTTTATATATAACCGAACCATCTCCATGACGACTTAACCGATTCAATCCACTGATGAGAGGCATGAGATTTGATTAAAAGCTCCAGAAGAAATCAAGTAAGTAGACTGTCAGCTGTCTACAAGGTTACAGTCAGTTTAAATGTTCAGAAAGATTTCAGCAGTTTCCTCTGCAAATCAGCGCAGAAATTCAATCCAAAGTGTAACTGTACCATTTCTTATTGTTTCTGTTGACCATACGTGAATTAGTACAGACCATTCAGACAATTTAAAAAAACATTTTATTTTGTAGTTTTTGTGGACACAGACCGGTCGAGGTCTGGGGCATTACATCACAATGAGTGAGATGAAAAATAAAAGTAAAAAATGGAGGCACGGGTACAGGTCATGGACCACACAAGGTCTAAACAGACAAAGTTGTATTTCTGGACTTCTTTATTTCATGTATCCAGCTTCTACATCAGAGTCTGGCTCGCAATGTACACTGCAAAAAAATCGAGACAGGGAGAAGTTTAATTCGATGTGTGTCCGATGGTTTTAGAGAGAGCCGTCGCTGAGAGACGTAGACAGTGGATGAGAGTGAGCGAGCGTCGGTTAATCAACGAAATGAAAAGTTATTTCCTGACTGTTTCACAGCGGTTACGTTCAGCACAATTAGACACACCTGAAGAAACCCACCTCACCCCTCCACACCATGGACAACCAAGGCCCGACCCTGTCTGAATGTGGCCTAAGCATCAGGTATCTTCATTTCCTTTAGAAAAAAGTGGCAGACCTATAGAAATCCTCTTGCCTCTTCAGGTAATGAGACAGACGCACGTCATCAAAATTATTCATGTTTCCATTTGTTGTTACTCAGCAGAAGCCGGGAGGACGTGTCAACCAGTTCTCATTCAGACAGATTATCCTCTAATAAGATAATGGAATGTGGATTTGAAGCGTCGAGGCAGCAGGTAAAGTCACAAAGCCGCACGTCACCGAGCACGTAAACACCCCTTCACAGCACAATGAAAGGACATGTGAATTTAAGAGCATGAGTCACACCTGCAGATGACACAGGGTGCTGCAACGTGCTGTTGTCGCACCGTGTAACTCCTGTTAGTGCATCTGTGTAGCTCCTCTATCACCTGCAGCACTGCTGTTTGTACACAATGTGACAGACTATAGAGAACTCGATTAGGGCCTGGCATAGAGAGAGAGAGAGGGAGACGGGTGATCTGCTGAAGCATTGAGCGAGCGAGCTTTGCTGCAAAGTCACAGCATCCTCTCTCTCTCTCTCTCTCTCTCTCTCTCTCTCTCTCTCTCTCTCTCTCTCTCTCTCTCTCTCTCTCTCTCTCTCCAGCAGAGACACACAGCACTGTTGCATCCGCCTGAATATCTATCAGCAGAGTTGTATCTGTTGCAGAGCTCGGCCATATTTCTCATTTCTCGTGCGTCGATCCACTTTTCCTTATCGGCCCGGGAGATTCTGCGCCCCCGGGGTCGTGTCGGGCCTTTCTAAATGTGCCAGCTGTAGCCTGTGCAGGCCTGTCTGTACAGGGCGAAGCCTGCTGGGTCAGCATTTCGCTCAAAGACGCAAAGAAAACTGTGTTCTCGGGCTCGAAGGCCACATCTTCATTGTACGTCCTGTTATTCATTCTATTCTTCTACATTTTCTCTCTGCTCATGCTCTCTCTCTCTCTCGTCCAACCCCCCCCCCTCCTCCACACGCACTCTCGTCCTGAAGAAAGCTTCACCACTTTCTTTTAATTCAACTTAAGACGGCAGCAGAGTCAGCATCCTCTACATCAGCGTGTCAGATACAGCCCCCGGAGCCAGCGCCGCTGCCAGAAAAGAGGTGGGGGGGGCTGGGGAGACCCTCTTGAACATAGCTTGAAATCTCTCCAAGGCTTCACCTTGATGTAAATGTGCACCTAATCAATACGCAACATTAAAGCAGTAACAATAGGCTTGGCGGATTGCCCCTTTAAAGGCGCACCGGGGAATTGGGTTAATTTATTTAAAAGGCTCTTTCTCAGCCAGTTGTGCTACATTAGTCTGGTTATATAAAAAAGTTTATATTGTCTTTCCTGTCCCTCCTCCTCCCCCCGGCCTCTATCCCCATCTCCCAGCCCGCCGTCGCTTTTTCGGACTAATTTGTTCGGGCCGGTATCTTTTCCGCAGACGAGGGCTGTCGGTGCGTGTTTGACTTTGACTCACCTTTCTCATTTCACTCGGTTTCTTTTGTAAAGTGGTATCTGGGGGTGTTTATTCAGCTTCTGAGACCGCAACGCTGAACTAAAGGGCAAAAGGACACCAGTCACTCAGGACCGCTCCTGCTAATGAAGACAGATTAGTCAAGCACACACGTACACGTGCGCCACCCTCGTATTGACTCTTTGAAAACAAATTAGTGTGATTTTTGTTTACTGTGTTCATAATAATGTGGCGGTCATCATTTTCGAGACATATGATGATGAGTATCGGTCTTTATGCCCCCGTCTGCGCAGTGTGTGGATCTCCTGTGGATGTTGATGAAGTGAGTTCACAGCATACAGGATGTTTTATGGATCTTTAAGAAACTATAGATTCCTGATCTAATCACCTGAGTGGCTTTTACTGTTTAATCAGCATGTTTAGTGCAGCAAATCAGCTAATTTCTTTGTTCTTCTGATTGAAAATCATTGATTATTATTATTGTATTAGTGGACAGAGCATCAGAAGCTAATGTGGAAGCGCTTTAAAGGTCTAGTGAGTAATAAGTAGTTTTTCTTTGCAGCAATGGAATACAATAATCATTAGTATGATTCCATTAGTATATGAATAGTTATGTTTCTGTTGTCTTAAAATGAGCCCTTTATATCTATAGTAATATATATATATATATATTATGGCATGCCGTTCAGGAAATTAATCTTTGAATATATTGAATGAAACTTTGAATATATTGAATGAAACTCGGAATATATTGAATGAAACTTGACTGACGTCAGACTTCACGGCAGTGCCTGCGGCCATCTTGTTTAACGTGTGGATGCTGCAGTAAAAAGTTTGTCTGTCCGCTTGGAAACTCATAGCAGCAATATTAAACAATGAGGACATGATTAACACACTGGCGAATGCGTTTGCGGGCCAAAATCCTCCCGATACCCCTGCACAATACCGTTCTTCTGACGAGGAAGTCCGCTCCTTTTATAATCGTGGCAGACCTCCGACAACAGGCCAGGCAGCTGTTTATCAGGCCGACCTCAGCATTGTATCTAAACAACATATGAAGAGCTTCTCTTTCAGTTCACACTAAGAATCACCCACATTCATAGACCAATGCAGACTGAATATTTAGTTTTCAGACATATATATATATATATATATATATATATATATATATATATATATATATATATATATATATATATATATATATACTGTATATATATATATATATATATATATATATATATATATATAGAAGACAGTTTCTGTACTTCTGTAAGTCATAGAATATTTTTTTTATTCTCCACACGAACACAACATGGACAACTAAAGACTTTTAGCTTGCATACACTAATTCCCAGCAATCATTTGGTTCCCTCTTGCTGGTTAATCTTGGGTGGGAAATGAAAGCAGCTAGCTCTTCCTTTTTAAGGATGTGCTGTAAAGTTCTGTTAACCAGATCTCACTTCCCTTTCCTCTCGTTCATTTGACCTCATTATCAAGCATTTCAGTCTTTAGGGAAGATTGCCTCAAGCAAAAATAAAAAGTGCTTTAATGTATAAACCTGTGCTCATCCGAAAGGAAAGTACTTCCACTTTCTCTCAGCAGGTAACAGATAATTGCCCAAGGACATGAGACAGCCACAAAACAGAGCAAAAATATCTCTTTTTTCAAAGCTGCACTTTTTAATATTTCTGTTATCAGCAGATTGAAAGCTCTTTGCAACTTTTTAGCCTCTTTCAGCTCATTGTTTTGGTTTTATAGCTAGCAGTTAGCAGCTTCAGCCAGATATTTTTCTCAAGAGTTGGTTGCGACCAAAACAGTGCTAAAAGGACGGTGTTTGGACTTATATTTATCAGGTGGCTGGAAACATGTTAGCCATAAATTATTTGTTTCGATGCCCAAAGGTCTATTAGTGCAGCTTTACAAAACTTTTACACCACACATATCCAACTAAGTTTTAAGTGAGTTACAGTCTATATTCTATATAAAACTTATACATAGTGATCATGCCATCACTCGTAGGTTGCTGGAGAGTGTGGTGGCTCTGGACACTGCAGTCTTGACAGTTTCTCCATCGCCTCTGACTAATCCAAAAATGAGCAAAGACATGGAGTGTGGGTGGAGTTGAGGGGGGCTGAATAAAGCCTAGTTGGATTCTGTATAACTTTAAGCCTTAATATAATCTGAACAGGTGAGTTGTATATAAATCCACCCTCACTACAGTTGTCATGAACGGGGAAATTAACTATAGAGACCAAAACAGTTTTTTGTACCAGGCTGTAAACATGTTTATTTCTGCTGTGAAGTTGGACATTTTAACATGTGGACTTAGGAAGACTGACTCACTTCTGGAGCCAGCCTCAAATGGACGTTTGAGGAACTGCAGTTTTTGGCACTTCTACATTGACTTTACTTCACAGCAATGGAGGCTGCCTTTGTGTGTTTGTGGCATGTTCTCTCAATACTGCTCATGTTGTCAGGTTCATCGAGATATTTTTTTTTGCTTTGCGATGCGTTGATTTTTTCAGGCTCACCATATATGAGATATAAAACACTGAACTACATTACGATGCAGTTTCAAGCTGATTTAAGTGTTTATTAATGTTCTATGGGTTTTTTAATTCAGCTCATTAAACAAACATGACATGCCATTCATTTAAGTGACCTCATTATAATCTGGATGTTTTGTGAGCTGGAGCGATGCAGTGATGTCACTTTGGACATATTTGCATAGATTGAGAGTTCACGGTGAGTGAAGCAGCCTCTCTGACACGCTAAACACAAGCTGTGTGACATCAGGTGTCGCGGGACCACCTCTGCTTCTAGTGCTGCGTGACACACAGAAATGCACCACTGAACCCTCTTTGACAGTACATGTACCGTGACATTGTGACAGATGCGGCCAGATGTGATGTGCATACAGAGATGCGTTTGCTGCACACAGGAGTGCTTATCACAGAAAGTTTGTTATATTTCATGATTTTTGCTTTTTTTTTATTGCCAGTCATCTTCTCTAGGAGTCATGCAAATGGATTCAAAGTGTAGAATCAAAAAGTTAAAAAAAAAATGTAATATGGAAATGTTTGGTTAAATGTCACAAAAACAGCTGTCATCGTCATGAGCCTAGTTTCGCTAAATGCTAATGTGTAATTTTATGCACAACCTTTTCCTGAACACGCTGTGCCTTTTAACTGCCTTCAACCTGGTGGGTTTCCTTTAATTATGATTGCTTTTAGGCTATTTAATGGCTGTCGGGGTAATGGCAGTGATTATAGGTTCTCTAAGCAGGGATCTCGGAGAGTAACCCTTTAAAATGAACTGTTTGACACTCGTAACGTCATAACAAGGTGGAGTACACGGCAGCAAAATGACCTGCAAATGGTCTGTTAGCTCCAGAGGTTCAGTGTGTAACTTTTAGGGTGATCTATTAGCAGAAATTGAATATAACAAGCATACAGTAACTATGTTTTCAGTGAGAGATAAACACCTTAAAAAACAAATAGTTATTTTTTTATTACCTTACAATTAGCCTTTTATATCTACATTATTATAGGTCAAAGCTCTACAGACCAGCAAAAAATTAAGACGTAGAAAAAGAAGTGTTTGCTCTAGTCAACAGCTGTTGTGATTTGTTAGAAGTTTGTGAAGCTGAATGTCGACAAATCGCACTGACAGCACAAGGAAAGCCAGGGGAGCGGCAATCTTTGCATCAGAGAAGTGAAAACATGAAAAAGCAATAGATTAGCTTCTCACCCTGACATCATTATTCTTAGCTGTAATTAGCGGCCAATTCATCAAATACGAAGTAACAATGTCACTCACTATTATCTAGAATTACACAGAATGTCTAACTAAATTCAAATTTCTGAATATATGTATCTAAAGGAACCTCAACAGTGAATGATGGCCTCTTCAGGCCGCCGTAGATCCTTCGACACACTTGGAATGGCAGGGGTAAGCGGGAGGGTGGTTAGTGTGATTGCGATCTGCGTCAGGGGGAAGGAAAACTGAACACACAGTACAACAAGTGTAGATGTGATGGAGATGTCTGCTGCATTTTAGGAAAGGCAGAAATAGAAACGGTAAGAAAGTGTAAAATGAATTCCAACAAGTACGTAAAACGTACTGATATTTACTGAGGTGGTCACAGTTATAAGTTATAACAGCAAAATACATTTAAATAATATTAAAGGTTCAGTGTGTAGGGTTTAGCCACAGCTGGTGGTGAAGTCGCAGATTCCAACCAATTGAGTACTGCCAGCCTCACTCTCCTAAGCATGTATGGTGGCTGTTGGACCTATGTGGAGCCAGTGTGGTGTGTCCAGACTATTGTGGGTCCTGTAAAAAAAGACCCATTCTGAGGTAACAAAAGCATAGTGTTTTTTATTCTCAGCTAATGATTAATGATGACATACTTAACTCATCATGATATTTATATAAATAATTAATCATTTGTGTCATATTCTGTCAATCGATGCCCCTAAATCTTACACACTGGGCCTTTTAATGTCCAAATAATCCTCAACAGACTGTACTGTACTCGTTTTCCAACCAGTCTTCTTAATACCCAGCGTTCTACAGCGTTACTTTCACCATCAGTAACCGTGCCACCCTTTCTTCATCTATCTCAACCGTTCATGCCTTCGGGCCTGCCATCAGGCATATAGTGATGTATGTGCAAAGATGAGACGTAGAGGGAACCAAAGAGTCAGGAAACGAGATGAGTGTGTATGAGGAGGGAGAGCGAGTGGGAAGAATGAATGGAAAACACGGGCAAGATAGAAAAGATGAAATTCTATTTGTTGTAAATTCGATTTAAATCATAAACTCCAGATTCATTGGAGCTAACGCTCCCTGCTGCGTTGCTAAGATCCGCCGACATTGATGCAAATAAATAGTTGCTCGTTTTTGGACAGAAACGGTGCAGTCAGGGCATGTTGAGGCAAATCCTTCTAATCGCAGCTCCACCCATTTCACGCATTCAGCATTCAATATGTTAATGCAAGAATGAATAAAATATGAACGTTAAGATATTTCACAACATTCTGTATTTAAGCAGTGTTGTTGGCTTCTAGCAACCAATGCACAAGGAAGAAATCACCTGTTTGTCATCTGTCACTGCAAAATCCCCTGAAATCAACTTGTTTATCATAAGTTGCAGAGATATTCACCTTTCCTACAATGACATCGTATTCTTTCCTTAAAGGTCTAGTGTGTAGGATTTAGTTGCACCTAGTGGTGAAGTTGCAGATTGCGACCAAATGAATACTCTTTCACACCTCACTCTCTCCTTCCAAGGAAAATATTTGGCTGACATAAAAGTTAAGAGTTCATATGTAGATCAGTTTCTAGTTTGTCTGTTCTGGGCTGCTGTACAAAAATGGTGGATCAACATGGCGGACTCTATGGAAGAGGACCCGCTCTCACTGTAGACATAAAAGGCTAATTTTGAGACAAGTAAAATTATATATATCCGTACTTCTGCTCAAGTATAATTTAAAATGCAGAACTTTTATTTTTCCACAGAGCAGTGCTGATATTTCTCAGTGCTGATACTTACGCCCATTAAGTCAATGTTAAGGTTGTTTTCAAATATTACCGATCTTGTTTTAGAGTTTGTCATTTCCTGATAAATGGTAAAAAATTGTTGGTGACTCATCTCGGAGTGCATACTTCTACTAACTGTTGTTAGCTTGTTTAGCTATGTAGCTAACTGAAATAACTCTGCCATGGGATGTCAGGAGCGAGCAAGAAACCCAAAGTTTTTGTAGGCTTCAGTATTCATACTCCTGGGTAGATTCTAGATCATAGCACTACCTGCAATGTAAAGCATAGGGGGTGTAACACGTTAGTTATTAATGCCAGTCAATATACGCAATTTCTTCTTCCCCCACTGCATTGGCTCCATCTAGATATAACATTACAGTCAGTGTGGCAAACAGCAACACATTGACCTGGATCATGGCTAGGCATGATGTCGAATGGAATGGATCTGAGTGACCAAAACATGTAGCATTGTAGTGTAGTGTAAAGTTGCATCGATACATGAAATGCTGCAAGTTCTCTTTGGTTTTAACGAGATAAAAGAAAACAGTGTGTGAAGTGTAACTGAAAGAACCGAGTGGAGATTGTTGAAGGTTTTGAAATCATTGCAGGTCAGACTTGAAGCAGGCATTAACATACACATAGACACACACACACACAGGCAGGCCTCAACAAACTACTGTGACGACTATTAAGTGACTATACTGTCTAAGCACACAAATCCAATCCAGGCACTGAACAGATAGAGCATCATGGCTCTGCCTGCTATCTGAGAATAGCCTCCGTCATCCTCCCTGTCCTCTCCAGCGAGCCGTTCCACACATGCTAACCCTACTTTATTATGGATGACGTACTGGGCTGACAAGAATGGATGACGGTCAGCCTTTTTTTAGTCACTCCGTCATCCTCTCCTTTCCTTGTAAAAGATTAATCTTCAAAGTATACAGTCAGCTATACGCTGGAGACAATCGGCACAGCAGGGGAGCAACAACAGAAGAAAAGACTGAGGCAGAGTGATGGAATGAGTCAAGAGCTACTGCAGAGAAGAATATGGAGAGAGACGTCAATGTGTCTTTGCTTTGCTTGGATGAAAGTATTTTAATGTGAGAGTTGAGAGGAATGTTTGTTAAGAGGAGTACTGAGATGAATCATGAAAGGCTCAGAGCAAGTTTGCCTTTGTGGTTTTCTTTACCGATGCCCTTCACCACGAGATAATAAAGCCCTAAATGCTAATGAAATGTTTCAATTTGACTAAGTAATGGATTGATTTGGATTGAGTTTGCTTGAGAACCACAACAGAAATAAACACATAACCATTTTAATGGTGACAGAGCACTCTGAAATCAATATTATTCTCCCTCCAAGCAGTCTTTCCTGTGATAGAACAGAGTATGTAGAGTATTTTCAGTATGTGTAGCCCAGCTAGCAAGAATGCTGCTGAAGAATACATAGTTTACCAGCACTTCTGTCACATGACCATCACCTCAACTCAGAGTAATCACAGTGATGGTTTTAGCTAAATGCTAACATCAGATTGGCAACATCATAGCATTCTGATGTTTAGCAGGTATGTTGACCACGGTCATCATTTTTGTTTAGCGTTAGCCCTAACCCTAAGTGATAATGACAAGTATAGCTATGGCTGATGGGAAATTTTTCATTTTCAGGTATTTTGTCTCCAACCAATACTGGGAAGTGTGAAATTTTGACCTTATGATGGTGTTAGATGAAAGTTATTACAATTCATCCAGTGTGTTTGAACTTTCATGCCGATCTTTTTACAAGTTGTTGAGACAATTCACTGAACCAAAAAAAGTCAAAACTGACAAATTACAAATCTTTTTATGTATCTCTTGAGCTATGTTACCTACACTACAGCATTTGGTCCAACATGGTCAACAAAATCATTTTTAGTAATTGTATTATCTACAAATAAATCATCATTGTAATCACTCTCAGTAAACTGTTATACCCTGTAAGGTGATGGTCATGTGACGGACGTCAGCAACCTTCCTGTTTTTACAGGAAATGCGTAAAATAAGGAACCTACCTAGTCTGGACAAAAATGGTGGACCTACCTATTGACTAAGACTACTATTTCTACTTCCATAATTCTTTGTAAACTGCATATGAACCCACATTAACTGCACAGATAAAGAAAACGCAAGTCAGTCTCAGGTCTGCGCTCTGCACTTGGATGACCTTAGAAAATGGTGATGCAGCAGACTGTGATTTTGTTTTGATGAACTGCCAAAAGAAGCCAACGTCTATCTCATCTCTGCAGCTTGTTTCAATTAGAATGTCTCTCTCTTCTTCTTCTTCCTCTTCTGCTTCTTTTTCTCTCCTCGTGTCCACAAAGGGAATCTGAGCTTGGCCCGCTTCTCTTTGATCTCAGTATAACAGTGTGGGAGGGAGCTTGGCGATATCGCACATTCCTATAGAGCCATTGGTGGAGTTTATATATCCTCTTAATCCTCCTCAATTCACCTAAAGTGGCTCTCCTTTTTTTTTTTAATGAACTGCGCCATCTTTGGATGCCTCTGGGGAAGGCGTTCGTTGCCTCGAGAAACCCTCAAATTGACCCAAGCCTGACCTGGGGAAGAGGTTGCAGACAAGGCTGTAGATATGACCGAGGCCACAATCGATAACCATAAATTTGACCTTACACTCTGACATGCCCCAGGCAAAGATCATTTAACTCTTACATCATGCATCTATCAGTTTGTCTCTGCAGTATGGTGCACACATGGCAGAGAGCTGTCTGGTTGTCAGTATAGACGCACAGGCTCATATTACTGCATAGTACAATAAGCTTCTTTAACTCATCAGGCAAAATGATATCAGGACCAGCCATTAATTCATCTCTGGGGTGATTTAATATTTGCTGTCTTTGTCTATAAATATCCTTCACAGCCCACAACTGCTCATTAGGATTCCTAATTCATTTCCCCCACCCCGTCACCTTGATTCACACCATTTATTCATATACTCTTACAAACCACATTTCCCCCAAAGCAGGTTCCCATTATCTTGTTAACACGATCCTGTTGCTCTCCTGTTAAATTAATTCCCGGCTGAGGTATTGTCCAAGTGGACTGTCAAATGGAAGTGTTTTAATTTTAAGTGCTGCCTGGAATCCGGATTTTGCTCTGATAGCGAGTTCAAGTTGAACTTTAGTGTTAATGAGGTAGCACAGTGGGTACAACAAGACACAGAGTGTTGAGTTCTGATGACATAGATAGAATTAAAATTAAATGAAATTAAATGAAAGAACAATAAAGAAATATCACACATCTGCATTTACGCTTTGGAGCACTTTAGTGTCTTTTAGCTTGTTGTTTTGGTTTTACAGCCTGGAACAGCAGCGGGGAGCTGTTCTCTATGAAAACATATTTGATAAATCCAGTGTACGCTGCCTGCCCACCAAAACATCATCAACAGCTACCTGGTGAACATGGCGGAGAATTTAGTAGCAAAAGTGCCCACTGCTCATTGGTTGTTGGAGACCAAACAAATGAGATTACACACCTTACCTTCATTTCACAGCAGACATAAACATGTTTACAGGTTTTGGTCTCTATATCTGATTTCCCCGTCCATGACAGCCATGAGGGGGTTGAATTTTTTTCAACTAACCCATTCAGATGATATTAAAGCTCAAAGTTGCGCATAATTAAATGAGTGATCATTTGACAGGTACATGCCGGTGCAGGTGGCTTATTAAAGCGCCCAGGCCTTATTCGACCGCCCTCAGGTTTTGGAAACCTACAGTTGACATCACACAGGCTCTGTCCATTCTTTATACTGTCACTGGTCATGACATGGAACAAAGGTCTGCAATCGACGGTTGTGGCCATGTGGCCTGTTTGGCTACCAAGGTGGTCCGATACTCTGTAAACATAGTCAACTGTTTCACAGCTGTTTCTTTTGTAATAGCTCTTTTTTTTTTTTTTTAACATCTTGTCTCGCCTTCGTAGTGAAGCAGAGGTGTCACGATGTTCCAGTAAGCCATGACGAGCGTGAACAATAGCAGAAATGCCAAAAAGAAGAAATGGAATTCAGCCATCATTAACTTTATGATTTGCGCTTGTGCTTTTCCTGCTGTTACACGTCAAAATGTCTTGTATGATAAAAGGCCCGTAATTGTGTGTGTGTGTGTGTGTGTGGGGCGCCATGTCAGGAACTCAACGGCGCACTGCCTGCAGTAACGAACAATTGATTAATTATTCAACGACAGTTTGATCAGATCAGATTAGAACGGAGCTTCCTTTGGTCCGCTTGTGCTCCATCTGCTTTGACTGCACTCCATCATGTGGCTGTTATTCTTGCTGAAGTAATCAAGGTAACGCAGGCTGTTATTTACACAAAAACCTATCAGCAACAAGCCATAAAGGGACCAACCCAAGATATATAATGTATGCCTCCACCTTAGTCAGAAACATTATACTGGGCCCTGGGGAAATATTCAAGAGGAAATGCTGTAGTTACAGTCTGTGTGTTTAAGAGCACCTGTGTGTGTGTGTGTGCTTTTGCATATTACGTGCGAGTGTGTGTGCTGTGGGGGCTGTTCCTCTGGTGGATGACTAATGACTTTGTATGTGTGTGGCGGTGTGTGTGCATGTGTGAGCCTTAGAGAAACAGAGAGAATTCCTTTATTTGCACAGACTTATTTACTAGAAGACGGATGTGCTCGTGTATGTTAATGCACAACAAGTCTTAAAATGACCTGTTAAATCAGTCAGTTTGCCTACACGGGCAAAAAATATAGCCCATCAGTTCACATTCTGCACCCAAACACCCCTCGACTGGACCAGCACCAGACACCCACCCCCCTCGGTCCACCCCCAGCGAGGCGCACAACACATTCAGATTTGTCACCGTCAAATATGTAATTTCAGCAGCAGTCAAAGTAAAAATGCCCAACCTCCCACGGCACTTTATCAATGATTTACAAATCACGGCGGAGCAGCAAGAATAGGTGCACGCATGCCCCCGAGTGTGTGTTCGGGCTGTGGCGTGTGTCATTTCTCAGCCCCGCTCTCACACACGGATCGATTCCCGTGACAAATGTGACGCGTCAGCGGTGTAATTGTGTGTGCACTGTACGTATGGGAGTGTAGCGCCGAGTAAATACGTGTTAAATTAACGCGCGCACTTGATTGTATGTGAGTGGGTTCCATTTTGATATATATGCATTTGTCATCTATTTGTGTGTGTGTGCAATGACAAACGTGTGTTTAACCCTCTGATTTAATGCAACACTTAGCAAGAACTGCATCGTAAGTGGCAGTACTGTGTGTATATAGCCACAGAAAATGTATGTACATATTTTGAACCTCATTGTTCAGGTTATATTGAACCACAGCAACATATTTGTGCTGTGTACACTGGGTAAACAGACCTAACCAGCTAAATGTAACGAAAGCCTTTGATTGAAACACACTTTGTTCACCCTGTTCATAAAGTATTTGCATCATTTGGATGATACACTGACTTGTAATCAGGTGAATGGTCTCTCTGTCTATGCCCTGTACGTCTGTTCTTACACTTTGGGCTCTGGGGTCTATCGCTCACAAGAAGTACATATCGCTTTACAGCAAGAAGCCACACAGCAGCAACTATTTGAAACTGGATCATATTTTAGGAGAAAATGATTTCTGGTTTTCCCTCTGATGTTGCTCCACCTCAACTCTCTGTGATTTACAGAGTTTCCTGATGGACAGTTTTCGGTCATAATTAAGAATTAAGATTGTGAAATTCTGGGCCGATACCAATGTTTAAAATAACAACTTGTCCGATGCCGATGTTTTTTTCTTTGTTACATATGTTGCAAACTGCATAACAGGGATCTTTCTTGAAGTGTCCCAGAAGCGTCTCTATGCTCAGCGGCACGCTGAATATGTCTATATGTTCTATTTTTGATGCCAGCAGCACGCGTCACTCTACACAGAGCACCTCTAGCGGGTGGAAGCCAGGTACAGAAAAAAGCAGAGGGAATCTGGTGGATTTTCAAAATGCTAACCGCCGGTCGTAAAAACAGACAAAAGTGAAACAAAATTGTAAATGCTCCTGAAACACTCCAGGTGGGGTTTGAAGTCATGTGCAGGAAGGAGAAAAACGAGAGACGTGTGGAATGGGGTTTTGGAGCCTCCAAAACATGTCAATCAAAATGTCATCTTTATTCGACCGATGCCGATGTTCAGTCGATGCATCGGTGCATCCCTAATAGCTGTCTATATTTGTGACAGTGAACAAAACTGAGACAGAAACATTTAAGTAGGTGTAATCAATATTGTTATATCAACACTGGATAATGTCATATATCTCTGGAGTGTTTAAGCATCTTTGTGTTGTTTTTGGTGCACTCTTGCTGCACTTCTCAATGGCATTGCATGTTTTTATAGTGAATAAGCTCTGACAGACACACTACACACGGTGCACCTTGCACTAGACAGTACTAGCAACTAGCTGGTGAAGATACAGTAATGACGCATTTAGCAGCTAAAGGGCCAGATATTCCCCTCAGGAGCTTAAACTGAGTGAATTCATTGGCTGGCCAGAAGCCCGACTCCAAACGGATGCTATTGTTGCTCAGTGTCTCCCGATGCTGTAATGATTTATGGTCAAGAAACATGACTAACACAACTGTACCTGTTTGTTAATGTAAGGCAGAGAGAGCTACTTATCCTTGAGACACTGCATGTTGTCCTTCAAACTCACCCAGGATCAGTTCTTAGCTGCACACACACACACAGTACCAGCTGTCTTGGCTGCGTTTCTAAGCTGTTGGTTGTGAAATTTGGCAGCCGCTCGGTCACGCACACAAACATGCTGTTTGAGGTTCACAGATTGGAAAAACAACAGTTTGGAGAAGTCTGTCCTCAGCCGTAGTACATGCATTACTTATCATCATCTTTGTGGGCTGAATAGTTGTATCCAAAATATCTTTTAAATATGTTTAAATAAGCTTTTCTCTGCTTCCAAACTTTCTTTAGATTTGGATTCAAATAGAAAATTGGCAAATTTAAACATCTGATCTTGGATTTTTTTTTTTTTTTCTCCAAACATAGATGGTTTACTTGCCTGGTTATTTAAAAAATCATGTCCCTGCTTGAGTTGATATTTGGTTCAGTTATGCAAGCGAGCACTCAAACACAGCTGAAAAGAAGCAGCAAGAAAGCCCGACCGCGGCAGACTGAAATACCCAGAGTGAAACTGGCTGCTGGCTACTTTATAATCACACATTTTCACAGTTGCCACAGAATAGCAGAACCAAGTTTTTCCTCCTAATCCATTAAAACCTCCCAAGCACTCATTATTTCTCTGCTTCAAGCATGGAGCCAACACACTGAAAGGCTGATCATTCTGAGTGAGTTTGGCTGCTTCTTATGCAAGAGTGAAACAAGCCCGGGACTCATGTTTGTCCATTTTTTGAGTAAATTCAATAATTAATGAAAATTCATAATTTCTCTTCCATTCAGACCCGTGATGGAGTATATGGACGGGTATACTGTAGTATATAGTCTATAGTATACAGACTGTGTGTAAAGTTAAATGTAAATTAACTTAAATTAATTGTACTTTTTTACTTTGTCATGTCTGTGCAGTCTTACAGCTGCTCTCAGGCCACTTGGGATCAGTAGAACATTCATACAACATTGATGTAATTATTTAGATTTTGTTGTGTCATAATGTTCAGTTTGGGGTAGGGTTAAATTTCCTTGACTCTGCTTTCTACCTTGCCTTCTTGCATGTGTCTTCACTTGCATGCTGTTATCTCATTGGCTGTGCTTTGAAACATCAGCGGCACCTGAGGTCAAAGTTAAAATATGAAGCACTCTGTGGCAATTTGTAGTGGTCCACGGCAAACACGTTGATCATTGGTGGACCTAAGGCGGCAGAATGACGCCTGGTGCTCGAATAAGCCATCTGTAATGGCTGGATGTGTCATTGGTACCCCTTTGAAATAATCAACCAATTCTGTCAAGCTATTTAGTGCACTGAGATCATGCTTAGATGGGTCATCACCACTAAGCCCTCATGGAGATATGATGTATTGAAACATGCTGGCCATGAAGGTTAGGTAAGTAACAGACGCAGTGCCCTTCGATTGCAGGGTGCTTCAGGTGCACGGGCTCATGGTTAGAATCTTAATTAGTATCATTGGTGACACCTGTGTTTTCAAAATGGCTGCTTTTTTAGAGCAACCCTTTAGAACTTAGCAGCCATTTTGAACCATTTAGAACTTTAAATTTAGAACCTTCACTAGTGTCCTTGGTAACACCTGTGTTCACAAAATGGCTGCTCTAAAAAAGCAGCCATTTTGAACTATTTAGAACTTTAAATTTAGAACCTTCATTGGTGCCCTTGGTAACACCTGTGTTCACAAAATGGCTGCTCTAAAATAGCAGCCATTTTGAACCATTTAGAACTTTAAATTTAGAACCTTCACTAGTGTCCTTGGTAACACCTGTGTTCACAAAATGGCTGCTCTAAAATAGCAGCCATTTTGAACCATTTAGAACTTTAAATTTAGAACCTTCACTAGTGTCCTTGGTAACACCTGTGTTCACAAAATGGCTGCTCTAAAATAGCAGCCATTTTGAACCATTTAGAACTTTAAATTTAGAACCTTCATTAGTGTCCTTGGTAACACCTGTGTTCACAAAATGGCTGCTCTAAAATAGCAGCCATTTTGAACCATTTAGAACTTTAAATTTAGAACCTTCATTAGTGTCCTTGGTAACACCTGTGTTCACAAAATGGCTGCTCTAAAATAGCAGCCATTTTGAACCATTTAGAACTTTAAATTTAGAACCTTCATTAGTGTCCTTGGTAACACCTGTGTTCACAAAATGGCTGCTCTAAAATAGCAGCCATTTTGAACCATTTAGAACTTTAAATTTAGAACCTTCATTAGTGTCCTTGGTAACACCTGTGTTCACAAAATGGCTGCTCAAAAAAGCAGCAGCCATTTTGAGATTCTGAAATTAAGGTTGTAAATTTAAATTTGAAAGGGTTCAAAATGGCTGCTGAAAATGTAGAAAAATTCATCGGTATCATTGGTAACACATATGTTTTCAAAATGGTTGGTGTTAAAAAGCAGCCATTTTGAACCATTTAGAACTTGGATTTAGAGCCTTCATTAGTGTCCTTGGTGAGACAGTCATTTTTCCAGAGCACCCATATCCTATTTTTGTCATTTTACCAAGGAGTGCAAGTGAAGTAAAGAAGTTCTCAAGAATGAACCTGCAACCCTGAGGCACCTGAGCTTGCTCTGCAAAACCAAGAATAACACTGGGTCCCTCACCCAACCTAGTCTCAGGGAGAAGAGTGTGGGGTGGGTACTTTACTAACCTTTTTTCACGGGCGCTTTAATGCAGCTATACCCTTCTCATTGTACAGCCAGGATGTAGACGGCTCTAGTCACGTGACAATTAAGACACGCAAGAAGGCAAGTGACACTACACATATTTCATTGAGACCCTTTATTCTTTCCATATTTGCTGGAAATACATTGATACATCATCCAGTAACATTTTTAGAGCCTTACAACTTAACAATATTTAGTTTTCACTATTATGACCGCTGACATTAAATAGGTGAATGTCATCAATATCGACATTTTTAGCTGCTAAATGTTCCACAAGGTTCATCAACTCCTGCAAATTCTCCTTACGTTTGTCATTATGAGCAACCACTTTCACATATATACAGTTATCAGCCATTATGGCTGATAACCTGTCATCACCTGTCAATGATCCTTGGCTGCTCATGACTTGTCACCACTTCTTCTTCCTTGGACCATTTTGATAGATACTGACCACTGCAGACCACGGAAACCCAACAAGAGCGGGAATTTTTTTGGGAAATGCTCATGTAACCCGTCACCTGTCAGTTCTCATAATGTTATGGCTAATTTATGTAGTTAATATAGAAATATTGTGTAGTGTAGTTTATATTCTTTAATGTCCAGATTCTTCTTGTTGATAATATTTCATTTAGGAGGTCATATACACAGCTATAAAAGGCACAGCTGTCATTTTAAGTGACTCCCTCATATTAATGCTCTGTATTGCTAAGTGATACACTGCCTTTTACTTTGAATTCCCAGGCCTGTGCTCAGTAAGCAGTGATGGACTGTTGTCTGCCGTCTCCCTCTCCCGGGAAGCATCTTGGATAAACCTCTCACTGAACTCCATTAGTTGCAAAAGCTCTCTGCTTAGTGTCAGCTCAGTTATATATGGTGCAGATTTGTTTTATGTTTATACTTAATCAATGAGTGTAGTTTTATGTGACATCTCCTTTTATCAGACACTAGCCGGCCTCTCAGGGAAATTAAACTTTGCGATTGTGCGGCTGATTGCTTGTCAGTGCAGTACTGCCGCTTGAGCAGGAATGCCACTCATGTTTTATGTGCGTCAAGATTTTGTGAAGCTGGCACATGTTTACAGTGTTGGCCATGCTGCTGCACTTATTCTAATTATCAATTCACCAAATTATTATTATTATTACACCAAACATAATGCTGTTGCACACCTACGTGTGGCAGACAGAGCACCGCACTCTGCTCTATGTATGTGCGTGAGAGAGAGATGGAGATTTTTGAGACATATGCTGGTGTTATCAGCTTGTGATCGTACCTTTGTGACAGTGTTTTCTGGATTTCTTTTGACACATTCCTTGTTTTGTAATTCTGCTATGATTTCCCAAAACCAACAGCAATTTCAGCGTTCACCCTCCGTAAAGTTGCACACGGGCCAAAGTGTCCTGAGTAGATTTATACACTGCCCCTCTGCAACCAGAAGTCATTCAAGTGACGTCAAAGGCCAAAAAAAAAAAAAAAAAAAGATTCACTAAGTCTCAGTGGTATTGCTTGTTACACCCATGGATGCCAATTTGTTCTTAAAATACATCCAGACTCACCTCAGAGTGAATGTTGCTCAGTTAGGGAGGCAGACAGAGCAGCACACAATGAAGACAATCACAGGCACTGCATTGATTCCATGTGAAACGTTTCCAGTCTGCCAGTGGGATGAGACATTGAAGTTTCAAACTCCTCCGTTTGTTCCATTTGTGAAGTGCAAAGTGGTGGAAGGTAGTTTTTTCAAGTTCAGTGTTTGCCTGCGGGGTTAACTAGAGCTAAATAGACCTGAGATCTGCTCTGGCGAACAGTGTTTTTTCAATTTGAGAAGTGACCTTTAGAAGTAAAGAATGGATGCAGTGTGGCTCTCTTGTTTGTGCCAGTGTGTGAGGACCAGCTTCAGATAATACACAAAGTAAAATGATAAAGTGCATCAAGATGGTTTCACGCAGACAGACTACGATTATAAAGTCAGAAATCCATTTCTAGACTGCTTCACCCAAAAATGTACCAGCAGTATTTGTACACTGTTGCTTAGCTTCAGCCACTCCCCCAAATTATGCATTAGTCATTGCTGTAACTAAAACATGACTAAGAGGTGAGGTTGTCTTGTTAAAATGATATGGACGGGTCCTCACAGAATTGTGAAGCCCTACAGAATTGAGTATTGTGTATTGAGCATATGGGGCCCCTTATTGTCTTAAAAGCAGATTGTAGTTAAAGCTGAAGACAAGCCAAATACACACAAGACTGTGTCATCTGTCATACTTCAGCCTTTGTTTATCACACTAGGTGACATTAGGACAGACCTTTTTCAGCCTTGCCTCTCCGCAAGTCAGTACCACTCACTTTTTATAATCTCAAACCGCTTCATAGACCTCACATCCCTTGTGTTTAATATCTATAAGAAGATGTTTGGGCAAGGAGATAACACAAATGTTGCATTCCCACTCGAGGACCACGATGACGAGGACTTTGGGCTCACCTGGCCACTACCACCAGACCACCCTAATGATATGATTGCTGCTGGGGATTCCACTGTTGACCTTGTGGAGGAATTATTTATTATCTATGCAGGCATAAACATACCATATCCACTTCAGTATAATTATGAGCCTGCATATGTGCCTGACAATCATCCTGAGGATGTGAACCTAGGTGAAAATCAGGTTCAGGATCAGCATGAGAGTGTGGATGAGAGTCAGTTCATCTGGGATGAACTTCCAGACAGTGATGCTGATCTGGATGCTCTGTATGAAAGTGAAAGTGAGGAAGAAATGCTTGAGGAAGATGATGAACCACTTCCCCAAGCAAACAGGAAGAGGGTGAGAGAGGAGGAGCAGGATGAAATTTTTAAAAAGCGCCAAAAAATCCAGGCATGACAACATCGATTCATCTGACGAGGATACTGAGGAAGAAGAGGATGCATCATCTCTTAAATTAGGCAACAAGAGGAAGAGAGATGATGAGGATGAAGGTGATAGAAGCACCAAAAGATCCAGACAGTAACACCATCAATTACTGTCTGACTGTAACACCCCCTCCACTCCATCCACATCCGTAACATCCCTGGCATCCAACTATACCTGACCAGCATACCCCCCTCTTCCTGCACTGATGCTGCAGAATTACTCCAAATGTTGCTATAGGGCGGCACAGTGGTGTAGTCACCTGGGATAGGGTCCAGCCCCACCGTGACCCTGATGAGGATTAGCAGTTAGAGATAATGCATGGATGGATGAATGGTTTGTGTCCCTGTGTTAGTGTGGGTTTACTCTGGGTGCTCCGGTTTCCTCCCACAGTCCAAAGACACGGAAACATTCACATTGTCCGTAGATGACAATGAAAATGAATAAACCAGTGAAAAAATAAAACAGTAACAAACTGTACATACAGAAATTATCATATATTTCTTTGCAGATATTTTAATTATTATAAATTTTGTGTAGCTAGACGTGCTAATGTTCAAACAGAAACAGCAGAGTGATACAACTTTTTGTTTCCTGTATAAACAGACAGGAAATTACATGGATGGTCCAAAGGTTTATTTATTTATTTATTTTGCATAGTTAAAATTACACAGAAATGACAAAGATAACAAATAATGTGAAGTGCAGGGAGAGGCAGAGAACCTATATGGGCTTATTTATTTTTCCATTCATAGTTGAAAATTGAGATACAGACAGTAATACGTAAAGTAACTACATAAAGTAATGACAAACTGAAAAACTGATAACATCAACAACCAGTTATAATGACAATAACAATAATAGCAATATAAAAACATGAACATGACATAAAAGTGTTTGTGTATGTGTTACGCCCAAACCCCACCAGGCCTGTCCACCATTGCATGAGCATCACGTCATCGCGAACAATATGCAACCATTGTAGTCAATGTATCAAACCCCACCAGCTCCATCGTGCTCGGTTTCAGATGCAATCCAGAAGCGTCTCTACACTCGGGTACGCATTGAATACGCGTCTCTTCTATTTTTGACACTTGACACGAGCAACAAAATAAAATACCCCGTGCAAACTGCCGCTCATAAAAATAGACAAAAGCGAAACGAATACACATGCGTATTTACACATGTAGAAGCATATATAGAAGAATATACACCAGGCAAATGGCCAAATCTGAGCCAGTAAAGTCTGGCGGGCTAAATGCTCGCTTCTGAAATGCTCCCAGTGGGGTTTGAAAATGCATGCAGGACGGACTAGACGAACATTACGCTCATGCCTTATTCACACAGGGGACGTAAGCGCCGCTTAATGGCTGCGTCGCGGTCACCGGAACTGATCACTACCACTGTAATAACTGCCATTGCGCTACTGCCACGCGCCCGGTGCAAATAGACGCCTTGCAGAGGTCGGTGCTAAACTGTGGCGCAGCCGTTCCGTGGCACTTACGTCCCGCTGTGAATCCCCAGTCACACAACGCACCACGGATGGGCCCTTCCGCGTTGCGTTATAGGGTTTTGGTGTTCGAAGGTCAATCTGACCCTGAAGCAAAACTTTATTTATTAATATAGCACCATTCATGCAAACATGCAGCCCAAAGTGTTTCACAGAGCCAGATTTTTAAAAAAATCAACACGTAGGAAATATCCAGTAGAACTGATAATATATAAATAAAATTAGGCCATACAAAATAAAGAAAAAAAATAGAAAGAAGTTTAAGGACAATTGCACAATCGCTGGTTCTGATTAAATAAAGATATAAGATTAGTCACACACTCAGAGCAGCATTCTAACCTTTGTGACAACATCAGAAGACGACAGTACAGTCAGTGTCGAGTCACGATGATGTCCATGTCTTGTTCGTCCTTACAGTGGGGAACAATCCTCTGTTTACTGCAGGGCTGAAGTGTCATTTCAAAGGATCCCTGTCATCATCCTCTCTCTGCATTGCACCCTGCCATGCACGAAAATCAAACCCATCGCGGGACTTTCAGCGGCACAAAGAATATTGAGATGCTGAATGTTGTTCAACAAACTTTTCCACCCACAGCCAACAAATGAGACAAAACTATTCTATCTGCACAATTAATGGTGCACACTCTCCAAACACACCCACCTGCATTTCCCTGCATCCGAAATCCAATTTCAGGGACATATTTCATAATTTATGTCACCGCAGCGACGCCAGGGTCCCTCTGCAAACTGTGTTGCATTTGCATAGTCCCCAAAGGTTTGTCCATATGACGTCCAGCCCAATACATTTTTAAACAGCTACAATTATTATCTACTTGCGGTGTTGTGGAAAAATAATTCAGATAATTTAGTAAATGAGTGGGTTGTGGACGAAAGCATTACAGAGACAAGTGGAGGAAGAGGGAAGAATAGAAGATAAACAGGAACTGAATTGGCGGCTGGAGTGAGGCTTCACTGAACAATGGGTGGATTTATTTATCTGTCTGTTCCAGTAGCCTCCTTCTGTCCTTCCTTCCTTCCTTCCTCCCCCCCCCTTGTCCCATCTCTCCTTCCTCTTCCTCCACATCCACGCTTTGTGTACACAATCAATTATTCAACATGCAGTTTTCACAAGCTGTACCTCCCACCCTGCCAACTGCAGGCTGCAGACAGCACCGCAGCTCTGCTCAGCTCCTCCATTCAGAGACCCTACAGGACATCTGCCAAGGTTGTATACTGTCTGCAGGGCCTCGGCGGGTTTATTGATCTGGACTAGTGTTGTCTGTTGATGCTGTGGGGACATCAACTGTAAAAATCAGACATTGTTGTGCAATTAAAATGGAAAACAAGTCTGACAATTTATATACATATAACGTTTATATACGTGCCCGGAACACCTCACCAGGGAGGCGTCCAGGAGGCATCCTCACTAGATGCCCGAGCCACCTCAACTGGCTCCTCTCGATGCGGAGGAGCAGCGGTTCTACTCCGAGCTCCCCGCGGATGGCCGAGCTTCTCACCCTATCTCTAAGGGAGAGCCCAGCCACTCCACGAAGGAAACTCATTTCGGCCGCTTGTATCCGCGATCTCATTCTTTCGGTCACTACCCGAAGCTCGTGACCATAGGTGAGGGTAGGAACGTAGATTGACCGGTAAACCCTCTTCACCACGACGGACCGGCGCAGAATCCGCATCATTGCAGAAGCCGCACCGATCCGCCTGTCAATCTCCCGTTCCGTCCTTCCCTCACTCGTGAACAAGACCCCGAGATACTTGAACTCCTCCACTTGAGGCAGGATCTCAACCCCGACCTGGAGACTGCACTCCACCCTTTCCCGCTGAGAACCATGGCCTCAGATTTAGAGGTGCTGATTCTCATCCCAGCCGCTTCACATTCGGCTGCGAACCGCTACAGAGAGACCTGAAGGTCACGCTCCGATGAAGCCAACAGGACCAGGTCATCCGCAAAAAGCAGCGACCCAATCCTGAGGCCACCGAACCGTAGCCCCTCAATGCCCTGACTGTGCCTAGAAATTCTGTCCATAAAGGTTATGAACAGAATCGGTGACAAAGGGCAGCCCTGGCGGAGTCCAACTCTCACAGGAAACAAGTCCGACTTACTGCCGGCGATGCGGACCAAGCTCTGACACCGAGAGTACAGGGACCGAACAGCCCGTATTAACGGGTCCAGGACCCCATACTCCCGGAGCACCCCCACAGGGTTTCCCGGGGGACACGTTCGAATGCCTTCTCCAAGTCCACAAAGCACATGTAGACTGGTTGGGCAAACTCCCATGCACCCTCCAGGACCGTGCTAAGGGTATAGAGCTGGTTCACAGTTCACGACCAGGACGAAAACCACACTGCTCCTCCTGAATCCGAGGTTCGACAATCTTTCGGACCCTCCTCTCCAGGACCCCTGAAAAGACCTTCCCAGGGAGGCTGATAATTGTGATCCCCCTATAGTTGGAACACACCCTCCGCTCCCCCTTTTTGAAGAGGGGAACCACCACCTCAGTCTGCCAGTCAGGAGGCACTGCCCCTGATGTCCATGCGATGTTGCAGAGACGTGTCAACCAAGACAGCCCCACAACATCCAGAGTTTTGAGGAACTCCGGGCGGATCTCATCCACCCCCGGGGCCCTGCCACAGAGGAGCTTTTTGACTACCTCGGCGACTTCAGCCCCAGAGATTGGCAAGCCCACCACAGGGTCCCCAGACTCCGCTTCCTCAATGGAAGACGTGCTGGTGGGATTGAGGAGGTCTTCGAAGTATTCCCTCCACCGACCCAGGACATCCCCAGTCGAGGTCAGCAGCACCCCGCCCCCACTGAACACAGTGTTGACAGTGCGCTGCTTCCCCCGCCTGAGCGTCCTGATGGTGGTCCAGAACCTCCTCGAAGCCATTCTCCATGGCCTCACCAAACTCCTCCCACGCCTGAGTTTTTGCCTCTGCAACCGCAGAAGCTGCGTTCCGCTTGGCATGTCGATACCCGTCAGCTGCTTCAGGGGTCCCACAGGCCAAAAAAGTTCTGTAGGCCTCCTTCTTCAGCTTGACGGCATCCCTCACCACCGGTGTCCACCAGCGGGTTCGGGGGTTGAATTTAAGGAATCAGCTTCATATGTGGCTGGTTGGCCATGTGATGGACTGAGTGCCTGAGTATACCTTGTCTTTTGCTGTAATACATACTGGGATATGCTCCAGACCACTGTGACCCTGAACAGGATGAGTAATATACAAAAATCAGCTTGGTGGATGGAAAATCTTTTTCAGCCCAATATTCATAGAAATGACACCCATACTGGATGATTCTGCACCTCACTAAGTTTTTCTAGTTGCCTAACTATAACCATATTTTAGTGCCACATGCAGGTATTGTAAAAAGTGAGAATTTTAGGAAATAGTGGCAGTGAACATGAACAAACATTAGACAGTGAATATTAACGTTCTCGTGTACTATTTACTTGTTTAGTGGAAGTCCCACATGAAGCCCATCCTGAAGATGTAAACTACTGGAGGGCTGTCATAAATGTCTTTGTGCGGATATTCATGATCCTCAGAGGTCCTCTCACTTGATCTTGACCTCTAATCTAATATCTAGTGCCAATGAGGGTGTTGTTTGTGCTCATTTGTGAAGTTGACAGTTGCGTGAATTGCTTTGAAATCTGGTAGATCATTGTGCCCAGAGGATACGTTCTCAAGGACCTTGGTGATTGAACCTTATCCTGTGAAATATTATAATTAACATAAAAATTAAATATATAAAATGAAATATAAATCTGTGTTGGTTATCTCAGTTGGTAGAGCAGCCGCTCCATGTACAAAGGCTCAGTCCTTGTACATCTGATCTGTGGCCCTTTCCTGCATGTCATTCCCATCTCCCTCTCCACATTGCTGTCACTCTTCAGCTCTTTGTCAAATAAAACTTGAAAAGGCCAAAAAAAAAGAAATATAAAGTCATTCCATGAAAATGGCACAATTTGAGTTTTGGCAGAAAACCCAGACCAGAAGATATCCTACTCCCTTTTCTGTCATCTTCGTCCCTTTTGGGTCGTGAATCCAACTATCTCTGAACGGGACACATGCATCTGTAAGTTGAAATAAAAATCTGAGCTTTCTGTCTCTGTCAGATGAAACTCATTGAGACTACAATGAAGAGTTGATAGAGAAGGTGTCCTGCAAGTCATCTAGCAAGAGTGGCATGTATGGAGAGTGTGTCCATTGCAAGGACAAAACTGTCCACATCATAAGTGTGTAGACCGCACTTCAGCATAATGCTGGCAAAAGGTTGTGACATCCCAGATGCAGAAGAGTTACTCAGGGCCTTGACTGAAACAAACACAACTGTGAAACTGCTTTTTGTGAAAAGTGAAGATGTTGAGGAAGCAATTGAGAAAATACCAAAGCTGATACCAGCTGTTCCTGGAACCATGAGAAGTCAACAGGTCATCACTCTGGCTCCAGGAGAACTGATGGTTCGTGATGTAAGCTACATGTGCACAATATGGAAGCAGTTTAACTGCAAGTGCTTCAGCACCCTGTTTCAGTTTTGGTCAGAAGATGGAAATGGCAGACAGTGGGGGGAATCCAGAAAGGGAAATCCAGTGGGAAACTCCAGAGCTGATTGGGAAATGGTGTATTCTAACAGATGATGATGATCTGTACCAAAGCATCATTCTGAAGATACAGGAAACACATGTCCAGGTCAAATGCACATATCGTGTTGGGTCAGACCGAGTCTTCAGCCTCATCAGGGTGATATCCTCTGGTACCTGTTTGATGATGTCCTTGAACTCATTCCACCCCCACAGCTGGTGACAAAGCACCACGTCGAAGTCGTGAAAGAGGTGTGGAACCGCTCACAAGATGTATTCAATGAAACAAGAGGCATGCGTGCATGCGCATACAGACACACTGCCACAAGAACACACATGCACACACACACTGAGACAGACGCAGGCACTGGTACAGGTATTATTATTATTACTATCAGTTCATTAGTTTAATTGTATGTAATAATAGGCACAAGGACAAAGTGCCTATTAGTACACCTCTCATGAGGCTTTTAAAAGTATATTTGACCAGATGACTGTTGTTAGTTGTTGTTAATATGGTGCTGTGGTAGTTTTTACTTTAGGTCAATAAAACTCAATTCAGCTGCAATTCATATCAGTGGTCCTTCTTATGGTTACATAATGAAATATAATGCTAATAGAAAGTCCTGTACAGTGAATTTGAGAGTAAAAAAACAACTATCAACTATATTTATATGTGAACTGCATTCGTATCTACCATCTTCTACCCCGTTATGCTCACCTCAACCCCGTCACGCCTAGATTTTCATACATTATTTTTCTAAAAATGTTTCAAAAACTAATTTATTGTTTGTTGACATCTGTCTAAAATATTGATCACAGATTTTGATTACAATTCTTCAGTTAAAAATGACAAGAGTGCTTTCACGCATATTTCAGGCCTTAAGATAGGAAATTGTGAGACTTTATGTGATTTTTCTATTTGAAATTATTAAATTAGTGTGGGGGACATCTGATCAATATAAAAATATTGCTTTCTTTAGAAATACATTTTATAATCGTATTCATGTGTGTACATAACAGGGTTGAAGAATTACAGTGACCCTGTAATAAAAGATAACTGTAATAAAAGATAATAAAAATAAAAAATAAATAATATAATAATAATAATGTCTGAGATGGGAAATGTGTTTTTCTGATACTTAAATATGTCCCTAATGATGAAAATGTCTAATTCTAACCATTCTCATCATGGGACTGTTGTATTTCAAAATACAATCCCTTGTAGAGCAACGACATCTTAATGCTTCATTTTCTGTAAGAATCAAATCGAGCGTGATAGGCCCTCCTTGTTGCTGCGAGCATTTCCTCAGAGGTCATTTGCATAAATTTGAGCCACTGCTAGGCCCCATTTACAATAAATAGCAGCGTATTGCCTGTGGTCACTCTTGTTCCTGAAATGTTCCATAGTTCAGCCTCAGAATCAGGTGAAAGTCTCTGTAACTGCGTTGAGAAAGGTCAGCGTCAGCCACCTGACAACAGGGATTCATTGCCTTGCTCAAAGACCCTTCAGCAAACCTTTTTATGTGTGCACGGCCTGTGCTTCATCCCACCGTACCGCTGCCGGAATATACATTCATCAGCACGCTCGGCTTGAGCTGTCACTTGTACAAAGGCTTAATTCAAATGGCAGAGGTAAACAGCACTAATGCAGACCGGGACAAGAAAACAATGCCAAACGCCATTATCTCATCTAAGCCTGCAATTCGGCGAACGAGGGGGAAGTAAAAATAGCTGCGGGAAGATGAAAGGGCAGAATCGTGGGTAAAAATGGAACACAGAGACGTGCCTTAAATCCCTGGAATAAAGTGAAAATGATCACAGGCTCCAACTGCTCCGTCACTTTCCTGTGGTTACATTTCAAACGCAACGACAGCTCGTCTTTGCTGTGTGTTATTTCTCCACTGTGAGGCTTGACACGGTTTCAGTCCTTGTCCACCGCGTTCTCTCCAGCCTTATGAGACTGTTTACAACGTAAGGAACACTAATGATATACAGAATGGAACCGTGCATCTGAAATGAGATCCTCTAAGGTTACAGTGCATCAGTGTCACATCAACAGCAAAATGTTCTCCTCCCCGCCAAAGATACCGCAGAGTAAACAGGCAGCTAATTAGACATTCCAGACACGACGGCCACAGGCAGTTATCTCCGTGAAACCTCCCATTAGCGCCATCGTTTCCACAGCTGACGGTTAAAAATACGGGCTCTCTCTTTGTTGCCTCTTGGCCCACAGTGCGCATCTCAGTATCCTGTCCGCTGGCTGTGGTGATTCCGATGCGTTAGAGGTCAGCGAAGACCTGGCGGTTCTTCATCCCTCGCCCACTGTGACAGGAAGGATGTGAATACACATGGAGGAGAGCTTGATGCTCATCATGTCGAGGTCGTTTTGAATGAAACAAAATTTTTGACCTTTTGTGAGAACCGGACTCCTACAAATTAAAATGACACATGACCGTGACCCGGCTGCTGCTAGCAAACGGGTGTGCATCCTTCTTTTGCTACTTGCTGTTCAGTTTTATTGTAATCATTGTAGCTGCATTATACATTAATGCATAATTACTGATGCATTAAAATGTAAAGTAGAATTTTAATAATGGAGCTGGAGCAAGTTTGAACTACTTTATATACTGTTGGATAATTAGAAAACTATGAATCAATAGAGTAAGTGTGACAGTGTGCAGGACAGAGGGATCTAGCATTGTAGTTGATGATTGTGACCCCTCGCTTGACCCTCTCCTTCCTAGCGTGAAGATGAAATTAGAGTGCAAACGCAGAAAACACATGCCCCATCTCTAGAGTCAGTGTTTAATTTGTCCATCCATGCTCATTCTATGCATTTAGTGCTAATTAACAAATGTTGTGCTGAGCACATCATTTACATACTCCACCCTGACTGTACTGGTTCTCTGACGTAGCTGCTGTACACAGTGAAATAATTCATTTCTTTTTGCGCAGTTTGCACACATATGACCCAAATTCCAGGCCCTGCATAAAACATGAATAAAAACATAACGCAATGATTTGGAAATCCTTGTTGCCCTATATTAAACGTCGAGCGTGTAGGACTGATCGGTGCAGTTGCTGATTGCAACCCTCTCGTTTCACCCTTTCCTTTCTAGCCTGTCAAATAAATAAATTAATTAATTTAAAAACCTGCTTCTGTAGAAAGATGCTATAACATGGCGGACTCTTTGGAAGTCTGTTGGACCAGTATTGACCTATATTAAAGGTCCAGTGTGTAGGACTTAAAGGTATCTAGCAGTGTAGTTGCTGATTGCAATCCCATTACGTCACCCTCTCCTCTAACCAGCGTGAAGGAGAAACTAGGGTGGTTGGTAAAGGTGCATAAATCGAACCCTATGTAGAGCCAGTGTTTAGTTTGTCCATAGTACTACTGCACAAATATGGCAGTTCAAAATGGAGCCAATTAAGAGAACCTGCAATGTTTTTGGATCTAAAAGGATACTTATTTTCAGGTGATTACAGAACAATAAAAACATAGTTCTGCGTATAATTTTCCATCACTAGCATTCTGTAAATCGAGCCCTGGAGATACCTGGACACACACTGGACCTTTATTTTATATTTTAGTATTCCTTGAAAATACATGTGAGGTCACGTAATGTCAGAGTTACGTGACATGGAAGTAAAGCAAAATCCATGCCTGGTGTTTAGTTCTAGTGTAGTTCTTCAAAGTGTGGCCCGCTGGCCGGCCACTCGTCGCACTAATTTGTTACCGGTACACCACAACATCCTCTTTTGAGGATCAACGACGCGTGCTCGCTGATAAAACAGCGGAGTGCGTCGACTTGAACGCAGCTTTAACGAGCGCATTCAGCTCCCTCATCAAAGTGACACCCCCCCCCCCCCCCCCCCCCCCCGGTCCTGGCACTGTCTACTGATCTATTCATACATTTCTTCCATATGAAATATGATGCAGATTTAATAAGGCTCTTAACATTAGCCTGGAGTGGCCCCAGAGACTGCATTCTATTCCCCTTCCTACCCGAGCTTTTCATTTGACTGCAACACTATCTGCAGTATTCATCCTCCCTCTCTCTCTCTCTCTCTCTCTCTCTCTCTCTCTCTCTCTCTCTCTCTCTCTCTCTGCAGAGGGGGTTTCCCAGCACAGGCATTCCCTCACTCTCTTATCTCTCCTCTGCTGCTGATACAGCGTGACCAGGATTACGCTTTTAACCCAGTCCAAGATGGCTGCCTCCAGCTGCCAGCTCGCTCTGTTTCTCTCTCTCTCTCTCTCTCTGTGCTGTGTCTGCACGGGCATGACAAGGAGAACGAGACTTTTAAAAGATGCATGACCCTGGAGAAAGAATGACAGTCCAGTCAGGGTTTCTGCCGCAACGGCGTGCAAAGAGATTTACTATCATCAGCTATCTGACGGCTGAACACGCTAATTAATGCAGCCGCTCCATCTGTCGCTTCAGATAAGTAAAAGTGCTGATCGTCTGAAGGCAAACTTCCTCACTTTCACATTTTAACATCAGCCCGCTCTCATGCAAAACATTTTTATTGTACTCCGGGATGCCAAGAGCTTCGTTGTGAGCAGTCCAGACGTATGGTTTCAGCATTCAGAGGTCACACAGAGTCCTGCTAAAGCTTGGTAAAAATCAATAATTCACTGCAGTCCCAGTACATATAAAATGTCTTTTTTCATAATTTAGCATTAACTTGACTTGGAGTAACCCAGATTCTTGGAAACCGGAGCAGCCCCTTTTCAGCAGAGAAGAACAGTAGGAGATATTTTGGCGAGAGTTCTGGAAGAACGAGAAGCGTTCTCGTTCTGCGTGGACATGAGGAAGTGGGAGTCGGGCGCGAAACTCTCCTGGTTGAAAGTGCGAAAGATAAGCAATTATGCCGGATCATATCTGGTTCTTTAATTAAAAGTTAATGTGCAATCTTGTGTGCCTAAGAAATGAAGGCCGTGAGGAAATGTCCAATCACCGAGCGTAAAATGTCGCTCCATGCTCTGCTAACCTCAACTGTGAGCTAAAGATTACATTTGATACAAAACCTGATTAAGCAGCTAAAATCAGTTCAATTTCACATCCAGGATGGACGAACTGGCAACTATAATACAACATTATGTGACCAACAACTAAGCGTCTGAATTTGTTATGATCTAAACTCACAGAATCATGACTTTCCATCGTGATTTCAGTGTTTCTATATTAAGTTAAGACACCAGCGAACAATAAACATTAAAATGGGACTTTATATTAGAGGAAAAACAACTTTGGAAGTAGCAGCTCTAACAACTATAGGCTACCGACGACTATATGTATAAAATTTAACTTTTAAACCTAAATGACTTATTCTTAACATGTTTTGGACACTTCAGGGCCATGAACTACCCAGAAACACAACATTGACATGTGACGACACGTTAGCAACATTAGCATTCATTCATACTCGTGCTTGTGGCTGCGTTACCAATGTAAGTCCAATATTTTCTCCGTCTTTGGTCTCCACCGACTCCTGAAAGAAATGTCTGGCCGTTTATCTGCTAAACGCTTCGCTATGTTCACCAGGATATTCGCCAACTACATCCATCTGCTCGGTAGTTTGTGGGTTTGTCAGGGCTTTTTTTGCTGAGATGTCGTTTGGTTTGCTCTCGCAGCTCTCGTAAACAATCTTTCCAGCAGCACCAAAGTGAAGTTGTGGATCATAAAACCAAAGCAATGAGCTGAAAAAAGCTAAAATGCTCAGGTGCTCTGTAGAGCTGAGGGGAAGTTTGATAGTTTTCTCTGACTTTGAACTGTCATTTATCATTTGAACTACGGTCAATGTAAAATAGTCTAGTGTCTAATAGTTAGTGTTTATTTTTTGTATAAAGTTTAGAGATCCAGTGTGTAGGATTTAGTGGCATGTAACAGTGAGGTCTGCAATTTGCAACCAAGTGAGTGAATACTCTTCACTTTACCTTCCTCTTTCATGTGTGTATGAGAATATATAAAATACGGCCCTGTCTGGAGCGAGTGTTTAATTTGGCTGCTCTAATCTGCTGTTGAATCTACTGGTATCAAAGATTCACTTAGACTTATTTTAAGATAACATGATTCTTATTTGATTGTGCACTAATGAAAACAGTTGTCATTAATGGTAAAATTAGCTATAGAGACCAAAACAGTTTTTTGTACCAGGCTGTAAACGTGTTTATTTCTGCTGTGAAGTTGGACATTTGAACATGGGGACTTAAGCAGCATTCAGACAGGCACACCGGATGCCCGCGTCCGGGAGAGAAGTTGAGCCAGACTCAACTTTTAGGAAAACAGAGCCCCACGTCACACTCCGCAAGCCAATCAGACACTCAGATCAGCCAAACCTCCACAGACACCCTGAAATGTCTCTGAAGCAGAGACCATCCAGGCGGATTCATGGACTAAACTCTGATAATCTACCTGTGTGTGTATTTCATGTACCAATTTCTAAATCTGAGTCTGACTCGCAAGTTACACCGAAAAATAGTGACACAAAGAAGTTTAATTTGATCTGTGTCGGATGATTAGAGAGGCTTCATTTCCCGGCCATGGAGATTGTCGCTTTGCTGCCAATACACTCCCCTAAATCTTTACCCTCTGGACCTTTACATTGAAGTGTTAGCAGTGTTAGCATTGGGTTCAAACTAATGTCCAATCTAAGGTTATTATATCCACTTCTAGTGTTCCAACAAAGGCCTGTAATATAAACCAACAAGGTTTCCATTTTATTCTAGAGAATGCTGTGGCAGGCCGAGTGGAGGAGGAGATCTGCGAGGTGAAGTAAGGCTGCTTTTCTAGCATCCCTATTGATGAAAAACACACACACATTCACACACTGTAGAGGTGTCAGTTATTTCAGTATGGGGGCGCAGTCTTGTTTCAGCGGCAGGCAGTCATACTGAAAGCTGACACCGTCATTCATTATCAATACAAGGACAAAAAATGTCTTTTTAAGTGACCTTCTAGTCACAGCCATCTCTGTAAGACTGTAAGAATCAGTCAAACACACTCACAGTCACTCTCTCTCCTCTGTTCACGCTCATTTTCTCTTTCATTCTCCTTCCTTGATGTAACCGCACATGCATGCGGCCGTACAGTGTTTAACCGCGGCTGCCCACACACGCACGGCCCACACACGAGCAGATGGCGCGCGAGTGTGTGCGCGCGCTCGCTCGCGTACTGTATGTGTATTTTTGTGAGATTATGCGCGGGTTGCCATGGTGACACACCGTCCTCAGTCTTCCCCAACAAAAGTCCTGATGTTGAGTCTCAGTGTGACACTTGAATGAAGGAAACAGTTAGCTCATAATCGAGTTAAAGGAACGTGGGAAGACAACGGACGAGGAGCGAAGGGAATGAAAAGCGGTACAAGGCTGCATGTCACTGCCTATCTGTTCATCTGTGATGATGAATTACGCTGTACAGCTGTTAATTAAAATGATACATATATTAGCATGCATTACATGGAGTACTTATGACGCCTTTTTGACATATAGCGCCTTTTTATGTGGAGATAATAATACCAAAATAGTTCTTTTAATCGTGATTTTTAGCATGCAATCTATGATCTGTGCAGGATCGGGGTGTGAAAGTCGTTTTCTCTAACGTGGTGTTTGTCAAAGCACTGATCAAAGTGGCTGAGGGAGAGTGAAGCTAAGCAGGCTGTTTATGGTATTAAAGAGAGAGCTTTCTGCAAGTCGGAGCTTAGCGCTCCTGCTCGCGCGCTGACAGCTCTTGTCACTGTGGATCTCAGTGAAAAGCTTGAGCATTTGTAAACAGCAGGTTAAACTAAGGCTGATAAATGTTCCTGCGCAAAGTATCTGCAAGTACAACAGCATCCGGAAGAACACGCATTACAGGAAATTGGTGTTTTTTTTTACGAGCTCTGCGTCTGTCTTTCAGCCTTTTATTTCACCAAGATCTCGCCAGTGACTAAAAATCAGACCTAGATTTACTCTTCTTCTTTGCTCTTCCTAGCTTCATCGGTTGTCTTCTTTGGCTTCTTCGCTTCTGCCACTGCTGAGCCCGGTTATGTGGTCCCAATCACTTCCCTCCAGTTCAGGTGTCCATTTCGGATCTATTCCTCTTCTTCCTGGTGGTCCGAAACATGATACTAACATGAACACTCCCCTGGTCCTCTGAGCTCTCAGTCTAACAAACTGAGCTAGCATTAGCTAACAGCAGCTACAGTTAGCAGCAGTTACTTCAGTGCATGGGGTGTTTTATTTTGAAAATCAACTGGATTCTCTCTGCTGTGTCTGTGTCACAGGAATGAAGAGGCAAAGTACTGCAGTGCAGTGTGGGATATATAAAGCTCTATCTGTTTGAGAATATTAATAAATACTGATATTAATAATTACTTCCTTTAAAGGTAATACAGAGGTAACACATGATGAACCTTCAATAAAAAATTAAAAAGTTGAGATTGTATATATTTACATGAACAAATAGAGTTTAGAGATATGTGAGAAAATGTGTGTGTGAAACGATCCTTCCTTAAACTGTAATCTCTTCTTTGATACTATGAATAAAAATAAAAAAAAAAGAATATGAAGTATCAGAGTTCATCGTGTAGCAGGCATTCAAATCTTCCATTACACAAAGCCGGCACACATTGCCAGCGTGTCTTCCCAGAGCCTATTATCTCTCACAGCGCATGTTGATGAAACTACTTTTTGATACAGCCGTGGAGCCGTTTGACAAATCACACGAGGTTAGCGGTGTGCCTGAGATACTGCTACCAGAGAGAAGCAATATCTTTAATAATATTTATTTGCAAGTCAAATCATCTTAATGGCTTTTGTTCATTTATTTATCCGTGCTTTATATAATGGCAGAGTGACTTCTCTGATGTATTAGCCAGCTGAGTGGGCAGCTCAGATCCATTACCCATCTACTAATGCAGGTCTTTCTCTTTTTATGCAGCCATTTATCTCTGCCTTCTTCTTCTTCACTGTATAACTCAACAGCATCCACTGCAAAAGCCGACGCCAGTTTTAGACGAGGCAAAGAGTGCACGCAGCAGATAATTTGAAAGAGGAGCAGAGGGACGGGCGGATAATGCCGAGCACTGGCCAGTTTCAACAACTTTGCAACATCTGATCATTTCCTCTCTAGTTATTTTTGCCGTGTTTCACTGATAAAGACAAACGGGGTCCCTTCAGCCTGTGCTGCTGTAGTAGGCGACAGCCCCGTGACCGTTTATGAACAGGATGCTGCCACCAATTGTTTGAGGACAGTGCCTGCAAATTGCTCAGACACCAGGACTGTGACCAAGAGTTTAGGAAGGTCTTCGGCTGATGAATCTACAGCCTCTTCTCACTTCCAACTTGTCAAATTTTGCCGCTTGAACGTATCCCCTGAGTCTCATTTCAAGATGTGTCCAAGTAGCCTAATGGCGTGATGTGCCGCTGAAGTTAGGTGACGTATAAAGAAAGCCTACTTATATGGAAGACGGATGTGTAAAACCAACATAGGACTTTGACCCAGGACACTGCTGTTTGTCTCCCATGTGCAACCAAATATAACCATTATTTCTTTCACATTAGGCTATGTAGGTATTACTTTAGTGATGTCAGGTATGTAAAGTAACTTGCTGCCTTGACCTGGGAGCCCTGCTTGGCTAGGAACAATGCTCAGTGAACACCTACAGCATGGTGTTTTTAAAGTGCAAGTGCATTTGCAAGTTCAGTTTCTCTGTGTACTGTGTAGGTGGTTGAAATGATGTTGACTAATGAGTTCCAACAATCCAGAAGGGACAAAACTAGAGAACCTCTGAGAGGTCATCTTAAGAAAGGGTTGGTCATACAGTATTGTCTTTATCTTTGTAGAAATGTTCAGGCCACCACTTTGGTCCAGACTGAACTGGTTGCCATCCATTTTCTTTGTACAGACATTCACAATTTCCAGAGGATGAATACTGACTTGGTGCGTGACGTGGTACGGGATGAATTGTCAAAATTTTGGTGATCTGACTTTTCTTCTAGCACCATTATGTTACCTCATGACCACTGAGTTCCCCCAATGAATGACACCTGCCTCCCTCACTCAGGGCAGTCCAGACTTTTCTTGTCTTTGGTTCCCCATTGGTGGAGGGTCCTACCAGTTCCTACCAGATCAGGGGCATCCCTCTCTATCTTCACGAACCTCCTGAAGACCTCCAGCTCTTCAGAGAGGACCTCCTCTCCAAATTCTTCCTCCTGACCCAAAACTAAAGCCATTCCCATCAGCCTCAGCTGTACTTTGTGTTTACAGCTGGTTAGCAAATGTAACCACCTTAGTTGCTGACCATGGAAAACACATACTTAAAGGCTAAAAGACTTTCACACTCCTCTCATGTTGCTAAACCCACAAAGTCCTCAGCAGAAATACCATGGGCACGACCTCGGTGTCCTCAGCTGTACAGGGCCCTGATGAGAAAGCCAGTAGAGAATTAGATGTATAGAATGAGGCCGTGGGCAGCTGATTGCTCATGTGCTGACCGAGACAGAGGTTAGATCACCCTGCCTGGTGTGTGTGACTTTGATTGACAGCTGCCTGTGTGCACAGCACCCGTCTGAGCTGAGCAGGGTGGGATTTTAAAAAAAAACTCAGAAATACACCATACACTAATTCCTACTCTCTTATTTTTCCACGTTTCTCGTGTGGAAGACTGCAGTTGCAGCCGATCGCACCTGTTTCCCCCCCAAACGGGCGCTCGCAAGAGCCGGAAAGCCGATATGCCGCGCTGATTCCCAATTAAAACATCCTCGGAGCATTCAGCGTATCTACACCATCTTCCTCCACTTTTAATCACGCGCTGAGCGCTCACAAAGAGACAGTGAATCGCAGCTAATTTCAGATATTCCAGCAACATACTAATCAGCAGTTTGAAGCGTTTGGCATGCACGGTGGATGTTTCCAATTTTTCACTCAGTGTTTCACTGATTATTGTCGCATAAAGGCAGTGATTAATGAGTCTGACTGCAACTTTTGAATGTACTTTTCTTTATATATTCAGGAGTGGAATAATAGACAACATGCAGTGGGACTTCTGTCATACTCTTGTTATAGTTATCCGTCAGCTGCTCTGAACAGGATGTCTGTGATTTATCCATGAAAATATTTTTTTTTTTTTTAAATGAGACTGAGAGGTCGCATGATGAAACAGGTTGTATTTATTTGTAATTTATTTTAATATGTAAGTTTATTTTTATATTCATGATGCACCATTTGTGTGGCATTCTTTATAAATACCACTCACCTTTGTTTTCTCTACTAAATATGTATATTTTATTTATTTTTGTCGGCCCGTGGTTCACAGACATCAGAGGTAGTGGTGAGTCCTCAGTGAGTTCATTCAGCCAGCCCTGCATCCCCAGCTTCTTCTTCTCAAGTCCATGTTTGCACAATATGGATGGAAGATTGAAAAAAAGTCCTAAAAACACAGAGCTACTGTAAAAAATACCATTTACTGGTTGTAGCTCTGGAGTATAATGTTGTAGAAGTAACTTTATCTCGTCTAATGAGGTAACATAATGGTGACTGAGCCTAATGATGAAAACATATTAAACACATAGTGTGAGAACACCTGGGGTGTCCAGGGGTGACACGTTATATGAAGCATACTGAGGCTCAGAGTGGATACCTACAGCGTCTTATTTTGAAGGGCAGGAGCACCGATGACGCTGTCTTATTTGACGAGATGGTTACATTTACTGTCTTTCAAACTGTGTTTGTGGCAACATTTCTGGAGAGAATACTGCATTAAGGCCCTCCATAAAAAACTGAACATTTATTTGAGATGATTTGAACAGCATCAGCTGGCAGGAAGTTGAGGAGAGAGAGAGAGAGAGAGAGAGGATGCCCCAACCAAACGTTTCTCACTGCTTCAAATTAAAAGCATTGAACCGATAGAACGTGAGCTGATCAGCTTTGATTGCAAGTACTCACGGGAAATGTGATATTTGTAAGTGTGTTTAGCATCAAAAATCTACAAAACTAGACAATGCTCATTTTTTGACAGCACATCCGTTTAAATCATTGCGGAGAGTGCTGACACCGTCAGGAGCTGTTAAAGAAATAGCTGCAGCTACAGGCTGCACACCTTCACATTCTCAGCCAGGTAACCAACTCATTTCACTTTCCCTGTTTGCAGAGTCATGCTGCGCGAAGCATCAGTCAGTCCAATTACTGCCGACTCCTTTATTGAAACGACATTTGCTGTGAGCAGTGCAGCCGTTACATCAGCCAGATCGTAACTTTAAAGAAACAGGTTGAACTTTTCTGTGCTTTTTTCATTTTATTGCTAAGAGTTACAGGATAAGTCTGACATCGCTCTTGAGTCTGTGTGTTACACTTGAAGCTGAAGTTGGGAGGTGATTACATATATAACATAACATAAATATGTAACATTAATGCAATCATTCAGTCAACATAATAATCAGCAATTAGCAAATTCATGTGCTTTCTTGGATGTTCAAGCAGGTGAGCTCTTCTTTATCTAAGAGGTCGTCACACTGCATCAGCTCATCGTCATCCAACGGTGTGTGATTGATGACCCCGACTCTACTCCAATTCCGTAGTGTATATTACACTTTTCTGCTGCTGTAATAAGTGAATTTCCCCGTTTATTGGATAAAGAAAGCCTAATCTAATCTAATCAAGTCATTATGCTAAGCTAACTTGCACCTGCTGGCCTTAGCACAAATACAGAAAGTACAGGTTGGTCATCTAGCTTTAACTGCTTATTTTTGCACTTTGCACCAAAGCAACCAACACTGACAACGAAACGAGTCATTACAGAGAATTTGTCCAGAATCTCTGCTTTCAACAAGATACATCATTTAAATAAATTAATAAACCATCTATTTCTTCAAAAAGAAAAACAAACAGCTCTTCCCTTTGGCAGTGTGTTTGTGTCTCAGTGATTTGTGGATAATGTCTAAAGAGTGGATCAATGTTTGTCAGTGACTTCTCTTCTCCTCTGCTCTACCTCAGAGCGTTTTCTTTTTGCTAAGTGAATGAATCCTTCATGGTTTGCTGCCTCTGTTGAAAATAATAGTAATCAAATTGGCAGGATGGTAACTATTTGGCAACAGACGTCCTCATGCTGTGTGGTAAGATAAAACTCCATTTAATCACGTGGCCCCAGAGCCTTTGTTTTCCTGCCACAGTGAAGACATCCGTCTTGACTTCAGTGCAGGCGACAGAAAACTGAGCGACGACAGGAAATGTGGTTATACTGTCCTCGAGAAGGCTTTGAGATGAATACAGAAGAGCAAACACAGAAAGCACAAATAATAACAGAGCAGCATATTCATTAAAATGTCTTCTCTTTGGGGAGTAACAAGCATACATTAAGTCCAGTTTCCTGTACTTTATAAATGATGAGCACTTCGATGCTCGGCCCCTCATGACTATGAAGATTAAACCTGCACATGTAATGACCTTTTTATTGTCTGCGTGTGTGTGTGTGTGTGGTAGGGGGGGGGGTTGTAGGTAACACTTACCGGTCATAATATGGAGAGATGAGCCCAGAAGCAATTACTATAATTCCTCACGGTCATTAGCAAAAAGGTAAAGAGTCTCCCCCGGAGAATTCACTCCCTATAATTAGAATGAATATAGTAAAGGTGGATTCCTCGTGGATCTGGTTGTTGCATTTGACACAGGCAGTGTGATTCTGGACCGTTTTAATAGGAAATCCGTATTTTTGTGTTTGGACTGTGAGAAGCAGAAAAATTAAAAATGTTTAAATGACCAAAACTCTGCTTTTCTTGTCTTTAACAGCACAGAAAACATGGACGCCGTATCCGTGAGGGTTTTTTGTAAACCAAAGTTGCGTTCAGTGTTATTGTTGATGTTAAAATGCATCCAAGTTGATGTCTAACAAACGTGTCGAGTGCCTTTCCTTCCTTCGCAAACATTTGCAACGCGAATTTTGCAAAATATTTTAGATCCATTTTTGCATGCCAGCAGTCTTCTTCTTCATTTCCGTTGTTGCCATTTGTTGGTGCTGCTCTAGGATAGACCTTCAAGTTGTTTAGTCCAGAAGAGAAGACATTCTCCATCATGCTGCACTTTTTTTTAAAGGTCCAGTGTGTAGGATTTAGTAGCATCTAGTGGTGTGATTGTAACTGCAAACTAATGTCCATTGCCACACCCTCCCCTTATAGTTTTGTAGAGGGACCTCCAGAGATCATGCAACATTTGCAAAAAGCACAAAAAGGTCAGTGTTTGGTTTATCTGTTCTGGGCTACTTTAATAATCATAGGATATCCATGTAAATCCAAAGAGGCTACGCTGTTAAGTCTGCATAACTTTAAGCCTTAATATAATTTGAGGTGAGTTTTACAAACGTTCACCCTCAGTACAGTTGTCATAAAAAATAACTCTAGAGACCAAAACAGTTTTTGTACCACAGGCTGCTCTGAAGTTGGACACTTTGACATGGGGACTTATGGAGACTGACTTTTGTTCTGTAGCCAGCCTCAAGTGGCCATTCAGGGAACTACAGTCCTGGCAATTCTGTATTGGCTTCACTTCACTGCCACTGAGATAGTAAGTCAGTAGTTTAGAGATATAGATCATGCATCTGTACAATAAAGAACAAAAACCACATCAGTTCTGTAACACAAAGTTAAAAAAGGACTGAAGTGCATAAATGAAAATCAGAGGCAGCTATTCTTACGTTAAATACAAATAACGAACAAGAAAATGTAAGAAACAAGAACCATCTGTGCAGCAGCAGCATCTGCTAACTTCTAACCGGTCCGGCTGCACTGAGCATGAAGGAGTGTGGGAGAGGGGAAAGCCCTTCTTTTAATGTGCTCCCTAATGGATACAGCAATGGCTGACCATGCCTGCCCAGTGGCAGGCTCGGCCCTATTAAATTGTGCCGTTTTGCACTCAAGGGATGATATACACTAACTGGTATGGTGCCATCCAGCATTCAGTCAGCCGGAGTTTGGAACGGAAGCACATCGTCGGTCTGTTTTTTTTTTTTTTTTTGCTTGGCTAAGGGCTGCCAGCAGTATTCCACGCTGATTTAAGGTGAGAGATAAAGACGAGTCGTTGTTAAACACACACAGGCACGGATTGTGCACTGCCGTGGATCCTAGTAATTCTGACAGCGTCGACAAAACACAGGGCACACAAACATCTGGCACCTTATCTCTGCAGTTAGGACTTCAAACATTTAATAGGTGTAGTGTCTGCACTGTGAAGCACCTTGAATGTATGAACTAATGTGCTTCAGCTGGACCATCATTTTACAGTCTCCTCCCTGACAGTCACTGCTGAGGTTTTTTTTAAAATTATTATTATTATATTGAATGTGTACAACAGTAGGCTAATGATCCACAAGTAGTGATACAGGCCAAACATTCTAGTATGAAACACAGGAAATACAACAAACCAGACACCTACACATGCACTACATGTTGTCACGGTATAGGTATGATAGAATAGAACAGAACAGATTTTCCTTCCATAGTATGGTCCATATTGGACTTGAATTGGCCACTCTCGGGGTCCCAAGCCAATCTCTCTATAGACTGAGCTACTCATAAAGTGACATATCCAACACAGTGCAACGATGTTTGTGTCTGTTTATGTTGAAACATATAAAATAGTTCAGTTGTCTGATTTAACAAAAATAATAATTAACAAAATGTCACAAACCCCCCCCCCCAAAATTTACACCACCCTTCCTCTCATTAGCTACATTAGCTCAGTGTAACGCCATATCCCTGATATTAACACCATGCTGTGTAGCATGTGACTGTAAGTTACATAAACTACTAACAGAGCATCGGGGGCTTGCTCTGAGAGCTAATTGCAGTGCAGACTACATAGAGCAATGTAATATGTAATATATACCTGTACAGTAGGAAGAGGAGTTAGATGGTTGACTAGTACCCAGGACTGCAGTTCAGAATCATCTTTAAATGTTGGTTTCTTTGTCACGCTTACATTTTTGACCTCTGACTCCAGATAACACTCATGTTCACTGGTGGGGAGCTTTTTACAAACATCGCAAAGCAAAGTTTTTCTTTCTTCGTCTAGATTAGATTAAACAAACTATGTGCCTTCTTTTCTTTTTGAGACTCTGTTGCAGTTCCACAGATACATATAAAGAAGGCCTGTTATGGTTACATACAGTATCTCCATAAAGGACCATTTTGTTTGCATACCGCGTGCAGGAGACGGCCGTGATCAATATACTAGTAATCTTTATGCAAATTCAAAGGATGCTATTGGATTTACAAGCAGTGCTTTGACAGCCAAACTGCAATATGGTGACATTTACACAAAGAAAATAAGAAGAGAACTAGCAGAGAATCCAACAGAGATGGATGAGAGCTGGAACTGCTGAGCTCCAGCGTTCATGAGGAGACATGCTCCATTCTGCTCCAACAATGAAATCAAAGTCGAGAAGATAAATGAGGGAGAAAGTGCCATGGGAGAGTCAGCCATTGATCCAACTGAGAAACAAATCTGTCTTCCTTTCTGTCTGCAGGGATCAGAATAATACAGTACAGATCACCTGCGGCTGACTGTCTGTTACTCTGTCGAGTTTCTCTAAACCTGCTGCCTTTTCATTTGTTCTCATCTCAGCCGTCTGTCTACGCCAGGACACGGACATGTCCTCTGATGTGTACTCATTTGAAGTCATGATACTGATTTTCATTATATCAGGATTCAGCTGTGACACTGTTTTTTCAGCATTGGTCATTTAGTATATTGGCTTTCTGTAATTGTCCAATTTGATGTTCAAACAGCCGATCTGAATGGGCGGTACACAGTCCTAAACTTGTCAATACTGTAAGGCAGGGGCAGGAAATGCTACCAACCACCTCCAGTCACCTCTCTTCACCCGTTCAAATGGATCAGTCTATAATGTCAGAGGTCAAGCAGCAAATAATCAAATAAATTAAAACTGAAGACAGTGAAGTCCAAGACAGTCAAGAAATAAACTGCAAACACTTCTTTGACCACAGTCATGATTACTGTTTTAAATGATGAGCTGAGGGCCAATCTGGAGAAAGGGCAGCTCAGCAGGATCATTTGTTCTATTATTGCAGATATGTGGAAACATCTGTCAGTTTATAATCAATAGAAAGCAGAGTTGGTCAACTTGCATCAATCCAATGCACACCAACTGCTTGGCTTCGTCACTCCGGACTCATTTCGCTTTGCCTTCTTTGGCGAATACCAAGACACACCTGGAGTCACTCTGACCTGGCACTGTCACTTTGTCCTCATACTGTCTGAAAACGTTTCTCCACAGAGGCCATAACAACCCAAAGGGTTTCTGGGAAATGGTGTTACACCGTTTATTATAAGACCAGATGTTCACATAGTTCAGATCAGGACAGGGCAGGTTAATCTAAGAACAGAAACATTACACAGGGAAGCGCATTTGCTTTTAAAGTTCAGTGTGTTTGCGTTCAGAGGAAGGCAGCTGTAGACGTATACAAACCATCAATCATAATCACTATGTTCCAGGTGGCTTAAACTCTTATTTGTGTCTGTGTGCTGTGTGTTTTGTTAATGTGCTGCTGTCTTTAATTGAGTGTATCTGCGCTGTAAATCCTGTGTTGTTGAGGTCCAGGTGAATTTATTGTGCTGTTGGCTTTGAGCGTTCCTGTACTATAAATCCTGTTGAGGCGCAGGTGAATGTAGTTATTGTTCCCAGTCCGACCCTGTCCGTGGTCCAATATTTACAACACTCCCCTCCCAGAAAGCAGTTCCAACGTCCTGTTCTCCAAAGATACCTGTAAACTACTTAGAGCCTGTCAAGATAACAGAAAAAGTCTTTGGTGACCAAGAAAGGTGAAGCAATTAAGCTGTTTGGAAACACTTTGGTTTCAAGGAGTTGCTTCTTTTTTTCTTTTTTTTTTACCAAGGTGTTTTGTTGGTAAGTGATGCTGAGGCAGAAGGGACAAACTGCCATAGCAAGCCTCTTTCCAGGCCAGCGACCTGGATCTGTGACCGGGCGAGCATGGGTTGATGGGGGTTCTTGTGTTATACTCTGCATGTCATGGTTTTGATGTAAAGGTCTGAGATGTTGAGGGTGGGGAAACTTTACTGAAATATTAAAGGTGCAGTGTTTTATTGGCATCTTGGTAAAGCTGCAGATTGCAGCCAACTGAATACTGTGTGACAGTGGCCGTGAAAAACAGAACAGATCCTATTCAGAGCAAGGGTTTGGTTTGTCTGTTCTGGGTTTGTAGAAACATGGTGTTCAACATGGAAGAGGACCCACTCCCTGTGTAGATTAAAAAGGCCTTTTCAGGTAATAAAATCATAATGATCTTATTTTCAGGTTAATTTACTGTACACAAATGAAAACATAGGTATCTATATGATATTCCATTCCTGCCAATAGATCTCCTTAAATGTTACACACTGGACCTTTAAGGATTCTAAAAATTCAATTCAACTCAGTTTTATTTATATAGCGCCATATCATAACAAAAGTTATCTCATGACACTTTCCATACAGAGCAGATCTAGACTGTACTCTTATCTACAGAGACCAACAGTTCCACCATGAGCAAGCGGCGGTGGCGAGGAAAAACGTCCTTTTAACAGGCAGAAACCTGGAGCAGACCCAGGCTCATGGTGGACGGTCATCCACAGTGACCGGTTGAGTTAAAGAGGCAGACTTTTTTTTAACGTCATTTTCGATTAAACTTCCGGTACAGACAGCTGACAAGATGCCATACTGTGTGAGTGGCGCAGAGGGAGAATGCCCAGTGCTATATTTACGTCAGGGATATTTCATTTGGAACATTTGCAAGGCCAAGATGGGGAGATCAAGAGAGAGAGAGACAAACAGAGGATGAAGCGATGGAGAGCAAACAGCACGTGATGATGGATGGCGCTGATAGAGGGAGAAGAGCGCAGGCAGGCCTCACTTTCATTAAAGTTAGGATTGATTTTCCTGAAGCTAAGTGTTCACTCATGTTAGCAGAGACAACATACAGCAGGCGGTTATGCCATGCATTTAAATAGCTCTCATTAGCGTGCGTGCAGATAAGATGATTTACAAAGTGTCTTTTGGATTTTGATGTGCTTGTTTACTTGGAGAGTTCACAGGTGCCTGATCTCCATATTAACATTTGAAGTCTATATTCAACAGAAGTCATCTGTCGGTATGAAGCTTTGCATTTACATCACAAGTATCCTTGTAACCACATCTGGCACGTTGATTTATTTATCCAAAGTAGCATACCTAGAAATTCTGCATGTAGAACAAATGTGGATGACATCAGGCAAATCTGAAAAGACTTCCGCAGAAGGAGGGAGACAATATGGAACGCTAAAACTAAGACTTATTAGCGTGATATGCTAGATCTGTCAAATACTTAAATACTTCCGCGAATGCCTGCCTCCCTCTCTGAACTATGTAAGCTATGTACTAATTTCGTCATGGTGGCTTTGTCTCAATTCGGCTCATACAGCCACTCTTGCTCTTGGAAACTACAGTCAAACCTTTTACCACTTTTACCACCAACATTTGACCAACAAAATATAAACATAAAACATAGGCACAACTTCAACTCTAGCAGCTTCCTTGGCCGCCATTTTAATAAAGCCTAACAACACTGTTGCTACAGCACTATACAGTACAGTAGGAAAATGTTTATGGTAATGGTCAGCACCTGTCCCAGTGCACTTGCACTTGAGGCCCAACAGTTGACTCAATGTCAGATGGGTCAAACAAACACAGGGCTTTCACCCAGGAGACCACTTGTTCATGTCCCATGTGAAAGCAAGAGTAAACTTTTTCCAGGTTACAAACATATGTGGCGTACGTAACGTGTTAAAGATACAGTAGTTAACCTCATAATGTTCCTTAGAATCCAAGCTCAAGTTGGTTCTGTGGCTAAACAGAAGTGCAACTTTTTCGCAATGCTAACCATTTAAGCTTAATTCTGAAAGTTTGACCAGATATTGCATATTTATGAGTGCTACTTTGACCAGATGTTGCATATTTATTCTTGCTAACTTGACCTCAGAGCCCTGCGCATCTAGGAACTATGCATATTTTGAGTGTTGGGCCACTGATGAAGCTGCAGTATTTGACAAGTTGGAAGCGAGAACTTGTTGACAGTAGCGCTGCTCAGCAGCCAGTTTCAGAAGCTGGGGTCCAATCTGTCTTTGCTCGGGCCTTCATCTACCGCACACACACCATTAGCATGGGATGCATATAAAAAAAAAACCTGCAACCATTGCAGCAATCATGATGCATCAACTTCTGACTTATTTCCCTCTGTTGACACGACTACAGTATATTAGTTTTACTTTCCAGTGACTCTTTCTTTGACAGCTTCTGTCACCTGCATGGTGCCTTGACACCTTGACACCAGAATATATGAGCAGAATTATTCAGCAGACATGGTCTATCGGTTGTTTCCACATCACTCCTGCAATACATTGGCAAACTTTCCAAAAATTCTCATCACCATCCAATACGTCCTTAATTTTCAAGTAGTTGCTGCTAGGTTTGACATGAAGCACATCAATAACGACACACAAAGTACGCAAATGAAGAATCTGTCGCCGTCTGTCTCGCAGCACAAACACATCCGTGCTGTCTTCCTCACTCACTGTCTTTCTTTGTCTCTCTCTTGTTTTCCTCCGTCTCTTGGTACACAGGGAAGCACGTGTGTTAATATCAGCGGCCACCCGAGGGGAATCATTTATCTGGCTTCCCTCTGCTCTGCATCTGAGCAGACACACATCCACTGGTGCAGCCAATAAAGCAATTGGTTCTGCTGCAGCCCGAGGACAACAGACAGAGGTATATCTGCTTCTAACAGACGGCTGAGACTACAGTCCATTAACAGTGGAGGCTCACACTGACAAATCACACTGCATTATATTTTGCAGTCAAACCTCATTCGGCTAAACCTCAAACATCAAAGCTGAAGATTATGGTAAAGAACCAGAATGTTGTTTATCCAAATCCAAAATGTTTGCCAATTGAAAGTGCGGAAAAGTTTATTGTATTTCACAAACAGTGGAAAAAGTCGTACATCCAGACTTCAGACTTGGAAAACCCAATTTACTTTTGTAGGTATGGAACCATCAGGCTAACAGCATTACTGTGCTCCATTGGTTTAATTCAATTAAAGCAACATCACGTAGAAATTGGCTGTTAACATGCACAGCTGTACACATGTATTTGCTCTGATTATGTAATTCTGATCAAAAGCGAGCAAGTTGTCAACTTGCTAACAGCCACACATTTCTTAAGCATTGTGGGAGCACTGTCACAGATCTTTACCTAAATCCATCCATTCAATAAGGACTGTGACTGGCCAGTGGCCAGTAAAGGACGCTGCATAGGTATAATAAAAGCTGCACCATTACTTATCAATGTCTGATTAATTAAACAACCTTATGACTGAAAATCATTCATTTAGCACATTTCAGATATTAATAATCCATCTCCAAATTCACCATTCACTGTCATGATGATGCAATAACACTTAACTGACATTGTAGTTTAACTGAAGTGTCTTTGTGATGAGCCACACTTAAGTTCAGTGAGAGGCTGAGCCTCACTGAGGATCTTTGTCATTCTCTGTGGCAGGCAGACGACTGCAGTGCTCAAACTCTTTTCCAGGCACAGTCTGTTTCTCTGCTCTGTTTTGATCACAGTCATTGCCGCTCACAGTGAACTAACACCAGCAGTGTGTCTGCGCTTGTTGCTTTCTTCTTCCTCTGTGATGACGTGATTTATCCAACTTACATTTACAGTTTTTTTGTTTTTTTTAAAATTGAACTCACAAAAGAAAAAATCTCATGTCCTGCCCGTAGTACTCCAAAGGACCTCTAGTGGTTCAAGTGTCCCCATTTAAAACCCACTTCTCTAACGTGTGTCTAGTAAGAACAGTCAGAACAGTCGCTGGTGCTGCCCAACCAGCAACCTCCGTGGGTGAAGTACCAAAATCTGCAGTTTCTCTAATGTCCACTTGAGGTTGGCTACAGAACGAGTCAATCTCCGTAAGTCCCCATGTTAAAATGTCAAACTTCACAGCAGAAATAAACACATTTACATCCTGTTATAAAGACGTCAGATATGGCTCTGCCTGCCTGTTCCCACTATACCATACAACTCTGGAAAAAATTAAGAGACCTTGTCTCCTACTGTTTTCCACTCCTTCAGACTGATACTTTCTTTTTAAACAAAGAACATCTTCATCTAGCTTCAGATGACAGGAACAGCACGGTGTAAGAGCAGCTTGGACAGATTCATGAACATCCCACTTATCATCAAGACTACCTTTCTTGAGAACCTCTTTATCCAAGTACATCATTTGCCTATTGATATTCCTCGTGTCTCGTTCTTGTCATTGTGTTCCATAAAATGTTTTGTCACATAATGTGTCCGTGTGATGTTTTTATACCACGCAGACACCATCACTGTGATTTATATCCAGTCGGGGGGGGCTGTATGATGTTCATGCTGGACTATTTATGGGATTGTGCAGACTGTAACGCTGAAACAACGCTGTGTTTACCACCCGTAGAAAATGACGGACATGTGGCCGTCGCGGCTTTATGCTCTTACAGGAGGAGAGACAGAAGAAGTCACTGTAATTGTAGCCAGTGTGTGTGTCACTTTACTGCTGATCTGCAGATACCCGCAAAAGCCCCAAATTCAGCTGGAATTTGTGTAAAATTTAGTCATTTGACTTAATTTCGCTATTTATGGACAGAGACAATAAAGTGTTTTGTTGGTTAGAGGATAACCACGTTCAGTCGTTTTATTTTATGTGCTAACAAAACAACTTCTCAGTTTATTAGTTAAACAATAAAATAAAGCAGACCGGCTCCCAGCTTTCTGTATGTCACTGCTGATGTTAGAAACTAAGTTCAAGTCTTTGTAACTTTAACTAAACACCACAAGTGACAATTATGTCCGTTTTCTAGAACCGCTTATCCTCATCAGTGTCATGGTGGGGCTGAAGCCTATCCCAGCTGACTTGGGTAGGTCACCAGCTCAACAACAATTCATACTCACGGGTGATTGTCAGAGAGAACCCACACAGACACGAAGAGAACATGCAAACTCCAGTCAGCCGAGGAACCTTTTTGCTGTGAGGTGCGACCTGTGCACCACCATTCCACCCTTAATAATATGTAATGACTGTAAAGCACAAGCCACGTTGGCTAGCATTAACCACCGTAACTGGTCCCACCAGTCCAGTTTCGCGTGGTTGCCAGTGCTATATTGTTAAGTCCCCCGCGTTGGTCCCGCCGCGGTCCGTTTCAGAAGGGACTCAGCTCAGCTACACAGCTGTTCTATTTTTGCCACGAGCAGTGGCCGTCAATCTGCACAGAGCACAGTTTGAGCTAGCCAGAAGTCAGAAACAGAAATGGCATAGAGAATGTGAAAACAACCAAAAGGAAAACAAACAAACTACACTGCATATTTACAGATTTCGAAGCATATTTAGAAGCACCTAATGGTAAATGACCAGATCTGAGCAAGTAAACAAAGTCTGGTTAGCTAAACGCTCCGTCGTGGTCCATTTCAAACGCGTCCCAGAATTACGTGTCTGCTCCATTTGTGACTATTGACGCAATCAGCACACGTCAATTTACACAGAGCACCTCGAGCAGGCGGAAGCCAGACACAGAAACAAAAAAGAATTCCCCGCGGACGGGCCCGGTGGATTTTCCCAGTACACGAAAAATCTTAACACCTGCTTAACTTGAACACGCAAACAAGTCAAGTCACAAACAAGAGGGGATGTTTACAGGAGGAGGATTCATACATTCATCATCACATCCTGTTACGGAGGATATTTAGCAGTGTGAGGAAGCGCCACATAAAGAGACGCATCAAACAAACATGGAGACAAACCGACAAGGACATCCCTCCTCTCACTTTCCTCCCACACACACTCAGACTGTAATTATGAAGAGAAAGAAATATTAGCCGAGGCCTTGAACATTATTACTCATAAACCAAGAACACGAGCTCCATCACTTATTCAACAGACAGCGTGTGTGTGCGTGCTGCCCTGTGTATGTGGAGAAACATACAGATTAGTTCTGCTGTGTTTACCACCCGTACAATCTAAAAGATGTTTTCATTTTCTCGAGAACAGAACTCTCTGCTCTTAAATCTCCTCTGGAGTAATGGACGGAGAGATGGGCTGTGACAGAGACAGAAGAGGAATGCAAAGCCAGAGAGGCAGAGAGTGGAGAAAGAAAACAAAACGCCACAAAGTGACGGAGACGGAGCGCGACAGAAACAGTCAGGAAAGATCGCTTTCCCTCATTAATTAGAGCTTCTTCACGGAGGTGGAGAGCCGTGAAGTGGATGACTAAGTCTGCTCGGCTCTGTCAGACAATACCAGATGTTTTGATTCGCAGATGATGCGGTGACGGGACGTTACAGGGAAATAAAAGAAGTACAAATGTGGAGAACATGTATTTTCCATTCAGGAAAATTGCATCAGTCGTCACTGCCCTCATACTAGCACCAAAAAAAGTACTGTTCAGCTGACACAAATGTGAACAGATGAGTTAAATTAAATCGACAAAATAAAAACTAGATAAGAACAAAGAACAAGAATAATAGCAAAAATAACTAATAAAAACAGCATGAATAATAATTAGGTTCTTTTAAATGTGTAAGATTTGCTTTTTGTAGCGCTTTTGGCTGTTTTTATGATTTATTTATATTTTTATTTATTTTTAAATTGACCTCTATGCCATTTCTGCGTCTAACTTCCAGCCAGTTCGAGCTGCAGACTGACACAGGCTGCTCGCAGTGTCCATCAAAGATAGAACAGCCACGTATTCCATGCAGAGCTGAGCAGAGGCCCACCTCTGTCACATGGCGGGCCGGTGTGGTTTTAATCATTGACTAGAACGTCCGCGATGCACACATGGAACGGGTGGCTTCTGTTCTTGGTGGAATTTGAGGGTAAAGCTGTAGGCGTTTTAGTCATCCGAGGATAGAAGCTTGTCCTGGGCCTCTCAGCTCTTGTCCGGTGTATCCAGAATCTTCTTCCTGATTGAAGCAGGGAGGAACGACTGTTATCTGAGTAGGTGGGATCCTTAAAGATTCTTTAGACCTCATTTTTACAATGTCTGGGATACAGCAGCTGAATGAGCCGCTCTTTGCAGGGCAGTCTTTGTGGTCTTGTTTGGTGCTGTTTGTGGTCCTGACATTAGGATGCTCTTTATGTCTCAGTATTTGAGGGGATATCTGGACTGAACATTTGAGGTGGGCACTTGAAGCTGTCCTTGACAAGAACCCGTTGACATTAAGGGGGCCGCAATTCTTTGTCTGATTCTTCCCAAAGTCCGCCATCATCTCCTCAGTCCTTGCTGATGTGCAGGAGTTGGTGGTTGTCTTGACACCAGACAATTCTATACTATTTTGTTGAAGCTTGTCAGGCAGATGGACAAAATTAATTACTTCAACTGAACAAGAATGTATTCATCATGGCTGACTAAGGCTGTAACAGAAGTTAATCATAGACTCACAGAGTAAACATTGATTTTCATGTTGTATTTTTCTGTCATCTCTAACTCTCCTGACTCCCTGCTTGTATTATCACTGTATTTTTCAGTTTTATACAAGTGCAGGTTTGTTTTCTTTGTCACTGTGTGTTAGCTGCCTCAATTTAGATGCATAAAGATGCGGACCGAGGAATAGGCTACGATAGCTTCCTCTGTTTGGACTCTCAAAGGTCAGCACTGTCAAGACAGCCTGCTGCTGGTCAATGGAACAAATCTACGTGTCAAAGTTCACCCAAGTTGCAGATTTACTTCACCCTCAAATATGCTGTTTTAAATACTGATGTGACCTGATAAGAGGAGACCTGAGTTCAGTGAGCTGTCCCTCAAAGAAGTAAGCTCAATGAGCAGCCGCCTTTTTGTGCCCTGGGCTAAGCCTGTCAGGCTTCACGCAGGCTGCTCTACCTTATCATTGAAGGCTGAAAATAAATAAAACTGCAAGCAGTGATGCAGGATTGAGTTAAATGTCACTTCCTGCATCCATTATGTGGTACAAGTTATATTTAAACTAATTATACTCATATTACATCTTGAAGAGTACATGTAAAATAGATGATGATGTCACATAAGGCTTAATTCCTGTTGCCCATGTGTGGCACTATAAATGAACATCGGACACGCTGTTGTTTATTGTGGCCTTCAGATTGCACTGATCAAATTTGAAGTTTCAGTTGAAGTGTACTGTACTGTACTGTAACAATCTTGTACAATGTGGTAGATTTCTTTTAATAATCTTGACTAACGTGCTGCTACGGAGGCAGCGGTACATACCAGGACAGGCAATCAAGCACAAACGGCAGGAATACATTATAATAATAATCCATCTTCAGAAAAGACATTTTCTTATTTCATAACAGGAAAAGCACATGTGTACTTAATGACATGAACAATGACTAATATTGAGTTGTTGCCGCTCCACGGCCTTTAAATGGAGCTGGACCATGTTTTTTATTCTTACTCACAGCTGTGCATTTCCTGCTGTGAAATGTCAAAACGCTTGACCTTTACAGTTTTTAAATTTACGCATAAAACTTTAACGATCTGGCAAACAAGGTGAACAATGAACCTTAATGAGTGCATAAAGAACAGCTGTGCAGAAAGGTGATGGAACAGTCTGGAAAACTGAGCAGAGAGTTAGAACTGCTGAAATGATTAATTTAGGGAAGCATGAGTCGGTCACAAAATATAGATTATGAACCTCATTTAGTCTTTTTATCTTCCATATCATAGTGACTCGTAAAGTTGAATCTTGCACTGTATCCATCATTGTTCAATAGCTACACTTGAACATGGGAGATTACTAAATCTCCACAGAGTAAACGGAGCCTGGTTTCTGGCCTTCACCATCAGAAAATTCATGTTCTTCAACTCCCCCAAAACCTCTGCACATAATGTTGAAGCTTAATTAAATTTTTGTCATGTTTGGGGTTGTAGACCTGTAGAATTAAAGGAGCACAACCCACAGTGATCCAGGACTTATCCAGCGCCTCAACAGCTGATCTGATTACCGGCAGATGAGCCTCTAAGCGTGAAAGAGAGCCAATGGACCTGCCGACACAAAATGGCTGCCGTAAAAAAGCAGCCATTTTAAACTACGTAGAACTTGGATTTAGAACCTTTATTAGTGGCCATGGTAACACCTGTGTTTTCAAAATGGCTGCTGTGAAAAAGCCTCATGCTAATAAGCGTCTTGTTTTTCTATTTGTTAAGAATACATTTTGGTTGTTATTTGTTATTATTGTTAGAATAGATAGAATAGGCTAGAACACAAAGTTTACACATAATAGTCTAATAGTTTAATCTGTGTTTTTGCTGTTCAGCATGGCAGTATCAAGGTTGTGATAAAAAACAGTACTGTATAAATACTTTAATCTATAAATGCAATTCTATTTAACAACCAAGGAGAGAGATATTAGCAGTGACATCAAGGAGAATAATGCAACTGCACAATAAGGTGAAAAGACAATCTGATATCTGTTGCTACTCTTCAGACACTTCTGCCACAGATGCTGTGGAGATCAATACTACAGATGTTGTTTATGGTGGAAGCAGCACAATATCTGCAAATGCAGGCAAGTATTTTTTGAGGAAAGTGTCATGGAGGATGACACCTGCTTTCAAGTTATTCTTCCTAAAGGAAAGCTTGAACAGGATGATGGAGGTGTTCTGAGGGATGGCCCGTCAGAATTTTGAAATTGACTTTCATGAGCAGTGCACTGTGGGAAATGCCATACCCACATCATGATTTTGGTAACTAAGAATGGGCAAGTGTAGGCAGAATAATCACATTTGGTTGGCAAAGAGAGAAGTACCTCCCTGTAAAACATGCACCTGTACTCCTGGAGCAAGCCGATTTAGGCACCGTGGAGAGTGATCTTATAGACACCTTTTTCAAATACGTGTCAGAGCCTGAGTGAGTGATGAAAGTGTTGACCATGAAGAATTATTGGAAATCATGGACATTCACAACTGCCGGAGGCTTCCAACAGCAGATAACACTGAGCAAATCTTGAGGGAACTTGCCCACCAAAAACTGATTCAAGAGCCAGCTTTTGTGATTGAACAGTGGAGCAACATGCTCGCGCCTGTTAGATCAGAGCTGAAAGGAATTGCAGCAATCTATGAACACCTACAACCAACATCACGAAAGATCAAAAGATCAATTACTTGCCCAAGTACCCAGATTGCCCAGGAGAAACAAATTGTCAGGTATCTAAGTGCATACCTTAGAGAGTCAGACACCCAGCATCTCTCCTCTTTCCTCAGATTTTGCACTGGATCAGACTTGTTTACAGGAAAGAGCATCACTGTCAGCTTCGAAAAAGTTCAGGGATTTCAGAGAAGACCTGTTGCTCATACATGTGGCTGTTACTGGGAGTTGCCGGTCAGTTATGATAGCTACCGAGATTTTCGTCATGAAATGAACAGTCTTTGAAATCAGCGTGTGGGTTATGGACATTGCCTAAGATACAAAAATTTTAGCCAGCAGGAACTGGACTGCCAGAGGTTCATGTTTAGTCTCTTTAGGGCTACTGTAGGTGGGTTTATGAAGCAAATACTACTGAGTGTCACAGCTTCAACACGCTGTCCACATTTTTCTTGTGTTTTTTGGCACTCGCTTCTTTAAGCATTACTGTTATTGCAAATATAATGGGGCTGCTGACTTATGTTTGTTATATTCGTAATCATTTTTAAAATTTCTAGTCATTATTATTATGGTGATACAGTATACTGCTGTTGTTCAAAAGGAAAAACCTTAATATCAACAGCAGTTTTTCCGTCCACACATATTAACAACTGTTAATATGTGTGGACTTTCATTTTTCTCTCATCTCTTATATAGTACTTTGTGTTTTCTTAGGAAGACATAAACATATATATGGTACATTGATTTGTCTGAAATAGCTACATATGTTTGTATCATTAAAACCCGGAAGCCAAAAGATCCGTTGTTCTTTTTATGTTCATTATTAGGACGGAAATAATGCACGAAAAGTACGCAGCTGTAGCATCGTCCATCTCCTCGTACACCATCTTTGTTTGAATGGCTTCAGATAGTTTGTTGTTGCTGATAAGCAAGAGGTCAACCGAAAGTGGCTCTTTGTTGAGAGGGCTACAGCGCCACCTAGCATAATGGAGTCAGCCATGCTCCGGCCATTTATCTGATTCTCTGAACGGCATGAATACTCAGACAAGTCATCCGGTCTTATGCCTGTCATTATCTGATACCATCAGAAATTCAAATTTCTTGCTGCATGTAAACGTACTGACTGTTGTGTTATGACTAGCTTTTGTGTCTCTCTGTGGCCACTTTGGGGATTGCAGCCTGTTGGTTGCAGGAGGAGTCATGTGACCGGCGTGACTGTGAGTCAGTCAGCCTAGTTTTCAGAGCAGAGTTTATTTTATCTTTGAGCTGTTTCAGCAGCATCTACCTACATCTTATGCCTTTGAAACAACGCTCTTCAGAGTCTTGATATTTTCGAAGTCAAGGTTACCTGACTGCTGAGCTGAATATAGCAATATAGCAATTTTGACAATCAAAAAATGTATACGTTTCAATTTGTACTGCAGTGAAAACGTTTGAAATATAAGATGTGACACAGGACCGGGTAAGTTAATGATCTAGATCTAGATCATTGTTTATCAGGTGTCTGAGCGAGATATACAGGTTTACTGTTTCAAACACATTGTTTGTTCATTTCAGACCATGTTCTGACATTAAGTCCACACAGATATGGAACACATCGCCATCACATGGAAAGTCTTCTGTTCAGAGAAGGTTGCCACCTCAGCCACATCCGTTTCATTCTTTCTACGCCAAAGCCGCTTCTTGCTTAAAACCCTTTCAAGGGTGTATTTGCTTAATGCAATCGCATGTGAATCAGCAAGCATTCACATTTAACATGGTCCTCGATGTGTTCACAATCCATTTCCCATTAGGAGAATTGCACAGAGCTGCTACTCTGACAGTTGTGTTATAGTAGTATCTCATAATTACGACTTACTTAATACATGATTTTTTTTTTAATCAAGCCTAAGTCTTCAGCTTTTCTTCTTTTTTTTTACTGGCAGAAATGGGCTTCCATAACTATGCAATTGTTCTTAAACTTCTTTCATTTTTTTTGTTTGTTTTTTTAGTGGCTTTTATGTATTGTAATTGCATTCATCCTTATCAGTGTCATCTAAGGACAATGTGAATGTTTCCGTGTCTTTGGACTGTGGGAGGAAACCGGAGCACCCAGAGTAAACCCACACTGACACGGAGACACAAACCATTCATCCATCCATCCATGCATTATCTCTAACTGCTAATCCTCATCAGGGTCACGGTGGGGCTGGACCCTATCCCAGGTGACTTTGTGGGAGAGATGCAGCACACCCTGGAAGTCGCCAGCTTATTACAGGCACATAGGGACAAACGACCATTCACATTCACACATACAGACAATTTAGAGTCACCAATGAACCTGTGTATGCATGTCTTTGGATTGTGGGAGGAAACCGGAGCACCCGGAGTAAACCCACACAGACACGGGGAGAACATGCAAACTCCACAAAGAAAGGCTCCAGCCCAGGTCAGAGCCAGGACCCTTCTTTCTGTGAGGTGAAAGTGCTAACCACTACACCACCATGGCGCCCTATAGCAACATTTGGAGTAATGCTGCAGCATCAGTGCAGGAAGAGGGGGGTATGCTGGTCAGGTATTGTTGGATGCCAGGGATGTTACGGATGTGGATGGAGTGAAGGGGGTGTTACAGTCAGAGAGTAATTCATGGTGTTACTGTCTGGATCTTTTGGTGCTTCTATCACCTTCATCCTCATCATCTCTCTCCCTCTTGTTACCTAATTTAAGAGACGATGCATCCTCTTCTTCTTCCTTGCTGTCCTTGTCAGATGATTCTGGATTTTTTGGCGCTTTTTTCAATTTCATCCTCCCACTCCTCCTCCTCCTCTCTCACCCTCTTCCTGCTTGCTTGAGGAAGTGGTTCATCATCTTCCCCAAGCATTTCTTCCTCACTTTCACTTTCATATAGAGCATCCAGATCAGCATCACTGTCTGGAAGTTCATCCCAGATGAACTGACTCTCATCCACACTCTCATGCTGATCCTGAACCTGATTTTCACATAGGTTCACATCCTCAGGATGATTGTCTGGCACATCCTCAGGATGATTGTCAGGCACATATGCAGGCTCATAATTATACTGAAGTGGATATGGTATGTTTATGCCTGCATCGATAATAAATAATTCCTCCACAAGGTCAACAGTGGAATCCCCAGCAGCAATCATATCATAATTGGGGTGATCTGGTGGTAGTGGCCAGGTGAGCTCAAAGTCCTCGTCATCGTGGTCCTCGAGTGGGAATGCAACATTTGTGTTATCTCCTTGCCCAAACATCGTCTTATAGATATTAAACACAAGGGATGTGAGGTCTATGAAGCGGTTTGAGATTATAAAAAGTGATTGGTACTGACTTGCGGAGAGGCAAGGCTGAAAAAGGTCTGTCCTAATGTCACCTAGTGTGATAAACAAAGGCTGAAGTAGGTCTGTCCTAGTGTAATATACAAGGCTGGAGTGGGTGTGGCCTAATATAATAAAGAAAGGCTGGAGTGGGTTTCAGAAATGCAATGTAATGTTGGAATGTGAAATAATACCGCGTTTAAGTTAAAAGTGTGGCCAGTGAGTCACATGAAATCACAGAGTGGGACCAATATATTAGAAATGCGAGGTCAGTTGTGCAGATCTCACTGAAACCTTCCTGACATATCCCTCAAAGCTCCTGAGACCAGTTCTGTCATCCTGAGAATTTTTACAGCATCAAGTGAAATGAAACCTTACACCTCAACAAAACGCGCTGGCGTGTACAGACTTACATACTACGCTCACACTAAACCGTGCGCTGTGTCTTTTTTTCACTCTTTTGCATGCACAAGTGCCTCTTAGTTCCGTTCAGTATCTCGGTGTGCTGATCTGTGTGCCTCTCAGACACAAGTACCCCTCGTAAAGCACTCCTGAGCTTCCAACCCTTAAACGGACGCAGGCTCTGATTTCCTCTCATCAGAGCGGGCTGTTAAGTGAGAGGGAATGCCTTCGAGTGAAGACACTTTGAGAATTAATTCGCCTTCTTAGGAATTCATTATGCGATATTCTCCAGACGCTCTGGGTTCCGTGGTGAAAGCTGGAGAGACATTCTCACATTAAGTTTTAGGGGATTCCCTCACAGTAAATGAAGTGTCCGGCCACTGCGATCGAGGTGAGAGGAGTCAGTACAGTCGCACTCACACTCTTGCTCACTCATTCACTGTCTATGTCACCAGAAGAGCAACGAGGATGTATCTGGAACTTTCCTTAGGAGATGCTATTCAGGACAAAGATAAAAGCTGCTGTGTCGTGTTTCTGCATGAAAAACCTAATATTTTGTTTGCATGTAATTATAATATCCTGCTACAACTGATCAATGACAACCAATCACAAGTGGCCAATGTCGGCATACACTAATTGTTGTCTGATCTTGAGTGCCTTATTGCTCCATAACTCACAGTGCCACTGTACTGAATGACGCGACCTTAGCCTCAGTGCTAATAGCTGCTAGCAGCAGATGCCTGTGTTTCTGTGGCAGACCCAGTAGCTGGAACTGCCAGCTGTTGATCCAAGCACTTCCTGTTTGTCTCTTTTAAATGTACACTTGTGGTATTGCGTAAAAAGAAGCAGTTAGTTTTTCATCCATCTTTCAGTTCAAGCAGTGGTCAGCAACAATCATATCCAGGGTGGCAAAATTGTCACTGCAAAAATAAGCAATCGTAGGTGTCAACGTTCATGTAGAGTGGTTAGGCATCAGGCATTTATGTGAAGGCCTAAACTCTAAATACTATACCTTTTCTATGATTAGAGTTTGGCAGATGACCTTTGTCATCAACCTTCATTCACGCCTTCATCACCTCCAGAATCGACTACTGCAACAGTATCCTCTATGGAACACCATGCAAAACTCGAAATAAACCACAGTACATCCAAAACGCCGCTGCACGTCTGCTCAACCACATCCTTGACCACATCACTCCTGTCCTCCAGAACCTCCACTGGCTTCAACTTGCTTTTTAATGTTTAATGTGTTTTTTTTTTTCTTTCTTTTTTTTTGCTGATTCGATGTTCTTTCATGTACAGTGTCTTTGAGGATGAAAACAAAAATGATTAAAAAAAACAATCATTTTGAGTTGCTCAAAGTTTTGGTGACCCGTCACAATCCTCCTCTCAGACAGCATTTGGCTTCGGTGCTCTACAATAAGGCCGCTAGAGGGTTTCGTCAACGAGCCTGGAACTACAAATAATTCACACTGGTTCAAGTAATGCAGCTGACTTTCTCTCACCTCAGCAGCTGACTGCAGGAGATTCAACTATGATGAAAGAAAGACGCCCTCTCACTTCCCTCACATCTCTCTCTCTCTCTGTTCCTCACATGAAACTGGTTTGCTGATTGTATTTTTTAGACCAGGGATCAGAAACGGGGTCATGTTTTTATTCAGCCCCTGAGACAGAGAATAACGCGCTGATTGAGGGTGTATTAGCCTTAGTTATGGAGGCAGAGTCAGACAGACAGACAGACAGGCCTGTTTGAAAATTCATTGGAAAGCTGGCATCTTACGAGCTGTGTGTGTGTGTTTTGCTTAAGGGCAACACACTACCTCCACCATGGAAGTCACGATGAACCAGAACATTGCAGGGCAGCTTCAATGCATTTCAAACAGCTCTGACTTCAGTGTTAGTGTGTGCGCGTGTGTGTGCGTGTGTGTGTGTGTGTGTGTGGTGCATGCATGAGTTTGGAAGTTCTTGCATGTGTGTGTGTGTTTCTCTTTGAGTTTTGCACAAAAACAAGATGTGACCCCGACTTCACACCTCTTTCGTCTGCCACCTTAGTGCTCCTTTGGTTGAAATAAACAGTGTGTTCTAAAAAGTGCGACTGTGTGTGTGTGTGTACCTGTAAGTGTGTGTGTGTGTGTGTGTACCTGAGGTGACATTGTTTGCAGATATTTCTGGAGGTTGCTCGGTGTTTGGATGATATATTTTTTGCTTTGAGGGCACCTGAGTTTAGAAAATGAAGGGAGTGAAGAAGAGCTGCTTAAACTTTCTCTCACAGTTTACTCTGCTGCTGCCAAACTTAACCAAGTAATGAGTTACCAAACTCTATCAAACATGTCATTTGTATTTTATTTTATTTTTTCCATTTAGAAATTTAAATTTTAAACTTTTTCTGTTATTTTGGAGGACTAACTGTGGGGAAGGTTCACAGGAGTAAAGTGTGTTTAATTGAAATTGAATATAATATATATATATATATATATATATATATATATATATATATATATATATATATATATATATCATCTTAATAATGTTGCTTTGAAATACTATTCGCTAAAATGCTCAGTGGCTGAATGTGGTGTTAGAATAAGTTTCATAAGTCATATTCTGCCTTCTATTAACACTCACCCTGTTCACACCAGCTTTGCTCTCAGGTCTGCTATACTGGCGGCCATCCAAAAGCCAGTTAGAGAGGTGTGTAAGTAGAAAATAAAACCCTGTCAACAGTAACCCAAAGGTCCATTTACTTTTTTAGGAAGCGTAGGAGACTGTAAAATATGGCTGAAAGGGCAAAAGCAACAGTGTGTGGCGCTTTTGCAGCTCGCGCTGCCGTCAAGGTCCTTTTGTAGTTATAACTTCACTGTGATCACATGTTTCATGTTTGTTAGCCTCCAGTTCTTTTATCATAAACATGTTTGGTCTACCACAAACAGGAAACATCAAATCAATGTCACCCACGTGTATTCTTTTCAATTTACTTTCAATTAATGCTCCTGCATAAATATATGAAAACATTTTGAGAGTTCCTACAGTTATTTCTCTTATATTCATATAGTACAGCAATGCAATGTTTATAGCGTTCCAGAAATAACTTAATCAGCCCGAACATATTATTGCAGCACTGAGATTTATGACGCGAGCAACGTGCACAGATGGGCTTATTAAGGGGTTAATTGCTTCGTCACCTCCCTCTGCTGCATTCTCCATTTTTAAATAACCTTTGAGGGGAAATTAGTGCGTCGGTGAAAAACAAATAGTTCCGTACGACAACAGATTATTCTATCACCGCTTAGTCTCTCCTGTTTGGACGAACTGAAACCAAATTTACAGACGTGTATTTTTCCAAACTGATTGGCAGCACTGAAGATCAGCCTGAAGGTTAGAGAAGTAACAATGTGACTGGAATATTGATGGTTTGAATCCAGTGTGTGTGTGTGTTTGTGTGTCTAAATCCAGACACGGAGACACACCCACACATATCTTTTCCTGTGTGTGTTTGGGTGTGTGTGTGAATGTGAAGGCAGGCTGAGCTTTAAAACCTAGCTGCAGGGACTACTTGGTACAGGTGATGTTTGGGATTTGAGAAGAGAGTAAAACAGATTCAGTACATCAGCCCAGGATGCACATGAAGCTCGGAAGCATCACAGGCTGGAAAATGTTCTCAGTACTGAGACATTTACCGTCTGAGGCACTCAGCAGATCCAAGAACCCGAGTTCTTTGTGTGTTATCTTTATGAAAGTTATGAAGCTGTCGCACATGTGCACTTGCAACTATTTGACTAGCACAGTGCCATGTTTGTGCCTAATGGTGTTGAGGCAAAAGCTGAGCGAGGATAACTAATTCGGACTGGGGACCATACACACCTGCCACGTCTCATTAAAATAATGTAAGAAGGTTTTTTGTTATATTGTCAATCTGACAGTCTTCAATATTTAATAGTTATTCAACAGCATGACATTTGGATTAACACACTTAACACTAGTTATTCTTTGCCAAGAGTTAGATGATGCATTCAAGTCACTCTCATATCTGCACAGTAAATATAGGGCTACAGCTAAGAGGCTTACATTGGCTTATAAGTAAAGTAGCCATTGTGGAAGTGCCAAAAACCGCAGACTCTAGAGTGGCCACTAGAGGCTGGCTACTGAAGGAGTCAGTCTCCATAAGTCCCCATGTTAAAATGTCCAACTTCACAGCAGAAATAAACATGTTTACAGCCTGGTACAAAAAGCGGCTTTGGTCTCTATAGCTAAATTTCCCCTTCATGCCAACTGTACTGAGCGTGAATTTATATTCAACACAGGCATCGGGTCCACTGATAATTCATGTCTTTGCCACAGCACACATGAAATGTGGCACGTCCACGCTGGTGGAATTAAACCATTACACTGTTAGTGGGGTAAACTGCTAGCCTAGCTCTGTTCAAAGTTAACAAACTCGACAGTATGTTTGAGAAAACATAAAGCTACAAGCAGAGGTTTGGAAGGAGGTTTTGTGTCAGACCATTTCTTGGGCAGTTTGTCACAGTATCCCTCATTAGTAGCAACATTATAGGTGTGCACACACTGGTTTCACTTTCAAATACATTTCTGCTTGTTTATAACCTCTGACTCTCTGACTGCTCCTGCTTATTGCCCTGCTGTATCCATCTTTAGCAGACCATTTTGATTGGTTAACCGGTGTTATAACCAAAAGAAATTGAGTTAAATTTACGTTTTGCATTGCAAATGCTGATATCTATATACATGTTTCCATAGAAACTATGACTGAGGCAAATCTGTAGCCAAACATGACTTGCATGCCACTGATATGGAATACTACCTGTCCTACTGAGTTTGCCATTTTAAAAAATCCATCTAACCCTGAAGTAGTCATGCACAAAAAAACAAAACATAGTAAGCCTTCTTGTATTCAATGGCCAGCGGTCGCTTAGCTTGACCTCTGTTCCCCTCAGGACTCCCATTCTCTGCTGAAGGAGCTCAGCGTCGGTGCTTGACCCACATACTGGAAGCTTGACTCAAACTTGGCAGTGGTGCTGATCACTGGAAGCACTGCTGCTGCTGTTCAGTGATTCATTCAGGTATTCGCTCCAGCACATGCAGCAACAGCTTGCCTGTGGGATGGAGCGGTATCTTGGACCAAGAGAGGACACTGACACGTTCAAAAAAAGAACAGAAAGCTGCACCATGCTTCAGGCAAAATTATGCTGCTCTGCTCCTGCTATAACATCACCAACAAACCACCAGTGTCACTGCAAATCAGGGATATGAATGTCCTGAGAATAGATGACCCTGGAGTAATTATGGATAGAAGAAAAGTAAGTAAGATAAGGAAATGAGAGCTGAGGAGGTTTTTCTTTTTTTTTCATTAACCCAGGAATATTTCAGAGCTAAAGGGGAGGAAGATCTAGAAGAGACAGACATGATGGGGTATAATGTAGCCGAAATGCCAAGCATATGGGAAGATGCAATCTCCTGGAGCAATTCAATTTTGTCCTTGACTTAGCAGCAGCACATGAAGGCTGCATAGTGGCTGCATTAACATATGCTCTACTTTAATGAGAGAAGGACAGATGGCGGGCCATCGTTTGGGGTTTTATCTCAACTGTAGCTCGAAAGTGGCTCCTGTGACTTTGCAGCGGAGCGGGAATACTGAGAAAAAAACCCAGCGGGTTCAGACTAGTGTTGTCTGGAACAAAATAAGAAGCTGAACTACACCCATGACTCTGAACCATGTTGCTGTGTCTGTTAGAAGTCATGATACTCTGACCCTTACAGTGTGTCAAAATATGGTGTTGAATAAATAGCAACAAGATACAATATTAAACTGATACGTAAATATGGAACATAAGACAAAATATTTTAGCCTATGGATCAGTTAAAACCAGTATTTACATGAATATATTCTTATAATTCTTTAAGGTTATGGTAATGTTATTTTTACATTTATATATATTTGTATAAATATTTAAGCAAATCATTATCAACAACAAGAACTGAAGAGTAATTCTTTGCTGAAAGAAGACACTGAAGACTTCTGGTTAGAAAATATGTTTTCGCTCTGACAGTATGACAGTATTATATGGTTTAGTAATCTGATTGGATAAAGTTTTCACATGATAGAACGTGATAGATAGACGCTTCATCAGGCACCTGCCTGCCAGTATTTTTTGAACGTACCTGCCCTTTTGCAAACAGTTTCCAACCCCGACTTTCTGGACCAGTCAGGTTAATGTCGGCCTGCGTGCCAGGGAAAATGTAAAAGATGAATGATTTTTTAATGTGTTTGGCTGAGTCAGCCCTTTTTCTGCTTTAGCTGCGCCTGTGGTACACCACAGCTAAGCTAGCTAGATGATAAGTGACACAGCAACAACCCCATAGTCAGTCAATCCAGGATTTTTTCTTATTTGGCTGCTTCTTGCTTCTTGTAACATTCTCCTCATGTGCCACATGTCCATAGAGGCTGCTGCGACTGGTTATATTGTCCGATTCTAGCACAGACCAACACTAACACTAACACTCCACCAGTAATTTCACAGCCTAGCTAACAAACTGAGCTAACGTTAACTAACAGCAGCTGTAGTTTGCAGCCGTTCTATCAGTCTATTTATCAGGAATAGACAGGAATCAGGAATCTTCCAACTCTATTTAAATAACATATAACATGTCTGTACAAAGCTCGTCCATTTCTCTTTAAACTGAACCCGGAGCTTTTAGCATGTATAGGAGTGTTGACTCATATTACAAATGGACTCTCAAAGTGCCCTTTTCAAGACAACTCTATATTGGTCTTTAGACAAGAGTGGTTGCTTACATGAATCACAGTGGCCATGGTCTCATCTGAAGGTCAGCCATGCAGAGGCTGGATCAAACACGAGGTCCACACAACGCAGAGCCTTATCATTATTCACTGCCGAACCACCAGGAGAGCAGTGATGCTAAAACCCCAACATTTATTATGGCTGCCCTTGACGCTCCACACAGCCGCTATAAAGTCATTGAACATAATAAAAATGACACAGAGGAACAACACACATCCGCAACTTTCTGGGCTCGATGCACAGGAGAGCATATGCATTTACATTAGGGTGACACCCATGCAGAGAAGCACTTAAAAGTCTTTGTTCAAGGACACGCAGGCTACGATCAAACCTTCGACCCCTCCACTTACAGGGCGATCTGCCTGACAACCGGGCCACCAGGCCACTGCACTGCTCTGAGCATGCAAACAAATGGGCATAGGACACAGACACACACACACACACACAGCAAATTACCTCCCTCTAATGTCCTGTCCATTTACTTCCAGTGACATTGTGTGTAATGAGCAATGAGCCCAATTTCTCTGGTTAAAAAAAAAAACAAAACTATCAAGCTTCCACTGAGCAGTACAAATCAAAGGCTTGGCTCGGAGCTCTGATTTGTTTTGTGGAAGCAGAACTACACCAGAAGTGTTTTCGCTTTCACTAAAGGAAATATTGATGACATTAATTTCTGAATGTGAGGGTATGGTAATCTATGGTAGTCTGTGACGCTATTACCAGCTGCATTTCACTCTCAATGCTGTAGTATCCTCCACTCAGCTGAGTAGAGATATTTTTCTTCTATGAAAACCACTCTGAAGTAAAAGCTGGGTACAGTTATGAATCACGTGGGCTATTACATGTAAATACATAAATATACAATATGAGCAGATGTGAAAGGAATATCCCTGTAACACAGAATTTATGTCCAATGGCAATGTTTGGTGGAGGAGTCATGAATGTCAAACTTTGTCCAGTCGTGCACACTGTCAATTTTTTTTTTGAACACAGTTGTTGTTGCTAAGAAAGACATCAGACAGAACACTGACGGCTGTCACCTCCAGAAGTTCTCTGATGATACAGCCATCAGTGGACGTGTATCAGAAGGAAATGAGCAGGGGCACAGGGGGGTCATCACAGACTTTGTCGACTGCTGAGAAATCTCTACCACCTTCACATCAACACCAGCAAGTCGAAGAAGATGGCAATCAACTTCAGGTGAAAGATGCCTCCAGCGTCATCCAGGGACTGGATATCGAGACGGTGGGAACATACAAATACCTTAACAATTTACAATTACTGGATGGGTCGGAGTCGACTCCACTTACTGAGGAGACCTTCAGACTGCTACTCCCACCATGTAAGAAGGAGCGCCACCACAGGTCCTTCATTCCAACAGCTGTCAGACCAGCGTCCCTTATTGACTATCTTCAGCTTGACCTTTTTTCTACATACTTCTTACTCTTACATCTACTGCTGTGACAAATGAATTTCCCCAGTGTAGGATCATTGAAGTCTTTCTTATCTTAGAAAATAACCCTGAAGATGTGATTGGGGGTAGAGTTTCATGGTGTAGAGTTTAAAAGGCACCAGGTAGGTCTGAAGAAATAATTCCATGTTAATGGCCTTCAATTTATATAGACCACTGCTGATCTACTTGACCACTTGTCACATTCACCCATGCAAATACTGATGACACAGGGTGCCTTTCAGGGTGCCATTTGCTAATCAGGAGTGACACTTACACTTTGGTACCTTGCTCAAGGACACTGCGACTGGTCTGGGGGGGTTGAGAATCAGCGACCTTCCAATCACTTGACGAATGTCTATACTATACCACCTGAGCCACAGCTGTCCCTATGGGGAGCGTAAGCATGTCTTGAAGATTTGGAAGCCACGCTAAGAACTGAAAGTGAAGGGATGTATCGATTTGGACCAACTCATATGAGGTCAAAGGGTCTCTTAACACCATTAAAAACATATTTTGTACTGTATTGAAGCTTTACTGCCAGACATACACAGTCTATATGGCAGATTAGACCTGCAAGCTGCTCTCACATTTACTGCAACTCACACCCCCTGAGAGCATCCGCTCATTAAATTCCATCTTCCCGAAACTAGGGCACACATGACAATAGTTGCGAGCACATCTATACCCATTGAAACGTAAGTGTGATTCCTGAGGGCTTCATAAAGTTAACAACAGCGACAGACGGAGAGAGCGCTCTTCTCTCCTCCCGTTTTCAGTGGCTACATTTGCAGCTCTGCAGAGTAATATACAGGGGGATTCACTCGCTGAGTGGAGCTGCTTTTTACTTGATGAATGCACTCGACGCTGGTAAAATGTTGTTCCTTGCAAAGCTATTGATTTTTGCTCCTGCAGCCTTGGTCCCACAAGCCCCCCGCTCTAAAATCAGGGCAGTGTAACAAAAACCTGTGGACCCACAGGAAAACATGCACAATAATAAAAAGGTAGCAAATGAAACAAAAACAACACATCCACATCACACAAGGACAAGGACATCCAGTGCACCGGCTCACACGGAACAGATTTCATTTTGGTGGTTGGAAAATAGCTGCTGTAATCCGCATTCTCCTCACCCACGTTGCGACAAAGCTTTTTCCATTTCCCGCTGTGATAATGTTGAAGCTCTTGTAATGATATGGAGCAGAAAAGGAGATCCCAAGGTGAGCACGGGGAAAGCCCATGTATCATAGCCGCCGCTATCTTCACACCCATTCACGAGCCATCAGGCCCCAGTAAAAATAAATTGCAGCACTTCACAGTTCAGCGGAGGCAAAGAGACCTTTGTGCGAAGCAAAAACTCAATCGGTGACCCAAAGTGCCGCCACTGGAAGACAAGGCTGCACACACATAAGTATGTACGCACATAAAATAAGATGCACACAAAGGCACTCACACACAACGCCTTCCCCTGTGTTTTAACACTCAGAATGGGCGTGTGAGCCGCCACTTGATAAACTGTACCCTGCAACTTGTGAGGGCGGCAAGTAGAGAGACAGGCAGGTGGCCAATCAACCCTGCAAGCCTGCTAACAACCCGGCGAGCCAGCTAGGCATTCATCCATCCAAAGAGTAGCAATGTAAATGACAAGGTAGCAGCCGAGGCTTGTCATTATTTCCATATCCATTGAATGAACCATGCTCTTAACTATCAGCAACTGTGCTTGGGAACAAAGGTATGAGTTTCGCATGACCTTATGGAGCATCTCCTTTCTTCATATTCACAGCGTACGAAGGCAGACTCCCAGGACAATACGGACCTGCAGTGCCAAGAGGCAATTTATTTTAGAGCCGGTAGACTATTCCCACCTTTGACTACATTCAAATGGACAACATAGTCCATTTTTTATCTTATTCCAAAGACAACATTCCTACGAAGAATGAAACAACATTCCTACGAAGCTGTTTACATAGCCAATGAAAATGAACTACTTTCTGTTTACATGCAACATGCATACTCTAATCATCATAATCCAGAGACTTGTTGATATCCAAGTGTTTCATAATGTCTAGTATAGTAAGTGAGTCTTCCGATCAGAAATGTGGACTTTTCTTTTGTGTGTGGATCTCCAGCCTTCTAAACTAGACTTGGCTAGTTGGTTTGTTTGCAATGCACAGAACTGACTGTAAACGGACAAAATGCATATTCTGAATATGCTATTCTCCAAAAACCTGAATAATATCAACATCAAACAGAACATGCGTTTACGTGACATGTATCAAATTGAGGATATTGTCATATTCAAACTCATACTGGATGTATGTTCATGTAAACGTAGGCAGTGACCTTTGGCTCACACACATCAGCTGCATAGCAAAATGACTGATCAACCAGCTGAACCAATGTCCTATGTAGAGTCAAGTCTTTGTAGTGTTTAAAAATCTGAGTGTGGTGTGATGAAAACTCCTTTAGCTGTCTTTGTGACAGCTGAGAAAAGATTACTTTGGAAAGAAACACTTCTATTAGGTGATCTTTACTAAAACTAACACAGACATGGGTTTTTAGCATCTTAGTCCACACAGTATTGAGTCATGCAGAGTCATGCAGCTGCAGCTTTTTATCTTTCACTCAAGAGCAAACCGGTACAAACATATCAGAGAAAAATACTTGATACATGTTCTAATGAGCTGTTAGAGGAGCACTCAATAGACTTTATGTCAAGTCATGTAAGTAAGATTTCTAAGTGAAAAATACAAAATCTATTTGTCTTGATTTTTGCAGAATGACATGTGCACAGAAATTATATATAAAGTCTAAAAACAAGACGCTCACTTCATCAACTGCTCGACATACATGGATTCATCATGTGATGCACTGGGAGCTTTGCAGAGGTGATCACACACAAATGCAAGGTTGAATTCAGCTGACAGAAATGACTGGTTTTGCTATGTATGGTAGCATAGCAACAGTTGCTAAGGCAGCTGGCTTCAGCTGTGCATTGCTGAACGTAAAATCCTGCAGATCTCAGGTCAATATGAAGTGACACACCTGGTTAGCAGTGAGGACCCACTGATAACCAATTATGACTGAATGCACTTCATACCGTGAAGTCCATATTTGCTTGCTTGCAGTCTTCTTCACTTCCTTTATTAGCACATTGCTGTGTTTGTTGGTGCTTCTCCATAAAGGACCTATTATTAGTGACATTTAGCAGTGAACTGAATACTCCTCACCTCACATTCCCCTTACGAGTGTGAAGAGAGACTTACAGTGGTAACAAAATGTTGTTTGAAATGTGTGAAAAGCATGAAAGCCAGTGTTTGGTGTGTCTGTCCAGGGCTACTGTAGAAGCTATAGATGAGATGCATAAGATGTGATGTCCCCATCTTGCCAGTCCGACTTCTCCACCAACCCAAAAATGGGCAAAGACGTGGAGGCTGTTAATTCTGCATAACTTTGAGCCTTAATATAATTTGAACAGGTGAGTTCTATATAAATTCACCCTCAGTACAGTTGTCATTAATGGTGAAATTAGCTATAGAGGCCAAAACTGTTTTGTACCAGGCTGTAAACATGATTATTTCTGCTGTGAAGTTGGACATTTTAACATGGGGACTTATGGAGACTGACTCGTTCTTTAGCCAGCCTTAAGTGGACGTTTGAGTAACTGCAGTTTTTAGCACTTCCTCAATGTGTGGCAGAGTGTGGCACTCGGTAGAAACTTGGCAGTGCAAGCAAGGAGGGCCCGCTTCTGTAGATATAAAAATCTCATTCTAAGTTGACAAATTTTAGGTGATTATAAAATAATATGAGCAGAGTGCATATAATGATATAGATCATATTCGATATCTCAGTGCAGATATGGTGAGCCCTGGTAACAAGGCGTCTCCTTCATAAAAAAGCAGAACTATTAACGGAACACTCTGCTGTGTGTAGAGGTCTGTATGGTTAACTTGATATAGTTTTCAGGTGATTTAATGAAGGTAAAACAATGAATGGCCGTGCGTACTGGCACTGCGCTCTGACACGGCACTTCTCCGGGACAGGAGAAGCTGCCGTCGCCGATCATTAAATACGTTTTATACTAAACTAAATATTCAGTCTGCATTGTTCTATGAATGTGGGTGATTCTTAGTGTATCTGAACAATATATGAAGAGCTTCTCTTTCAGTTCACGAAATCCGTGTAGCCGCAGCAGCTTCTCCAGTCGCGTCAGATCTGACGCGCATATATTGTTTAGATTCCGAGTTTCATTCAATATATTCAAAGATGAATTTCCTATATATATATATAAAATAATTACTCTGTTGTTTAAATAATAAACATATTCAATTATATTGAACATAAAATGCATTTAATGTAAAACATATCTGTTAAAAATGCCAACAATTAATCATGAATCATAAATAAAGTCACCGAATTCAAATTAAATGTTTTAAAGCCAAGAGGAAGACTATAGGAAGAAAAATCTCCTGCTCACTGACTAAATGCCGTTTTATCACACAACCAGATTTTCAGTTTTATGCTCTGTGTTTTATCTGCGGTTTTTATCTCCATTACAAAATCACTGAATGTTCCTCAGCAGCCATCGGTGAAATGACGTGAGGGGGAATACCTCCTCCTCCCATTCAAAGGTCTGTGGGAGTCCTGGGTCCTTTTCTTTTTCCCATCCTCTCTGTGGGTTGCTCTGTGCGACAGCTTAATGCCCAGACTGTTGCTGGACCATTACCCAAATCCATCCCCTCAACATGGCGTGTCAGACCTCACAGACAGCGGGTGCTCGCATCTGAAAGCAGCATGTTTTTAAAGCCTTCACCGCAGGGCAGAAGGGTTTGTGCACGCCGCCGGAGAGAGGCAGTGGCATTTACACGACAGAGGGAGGAGATACTGTGGACAGCTCAAAGAAGAGCCCAGGACCAAGACGCTTTTCAAATGGTTTATTAATATGAATTTAATTTCATAACCCAGTGTCCGCTCTGTTCTCTGCATCAATCCACTTTGAGATGTTTTTACTTGCCAAAGGATGAAAATCTAGTTTCTGCTTCCACATCAAATGCATCCTGAGACATCTGCACCTTCATAGTGTCCTCAAAGCGTTGCAGTCTATATTTAGAGAGACCAAAGACGCCAAGAGAACAAACAGATGCTGTCGCAGTGACAGCAATGTCAGCACAAGAGCAAGAGCGGGTTTTGTTTGCTCGTACAAACGATCCTCATTAAGTCGTACGGAGGATGAAGCAAATGGAGGAGAAGACGGGATGAGAAAAGAAGGCACGTCAAGACAGTCTCATGTAAGCCGGCAGCAACTTAAATTGCCATTTGTTTTCTGAAAAGGAGTTACGACAAATTGACAGCACAATCAAAGCGCAATGGCCGTCGATGGAGAATGCGGCCATTACTGTGTGCGCTGAGCCGAGCCAAATTGGTTATTTCAATGGCACAATTTCACAGTCAGACAAGGGAAGTGTGGCCTAATATGATATCTTAAAAGCACAAGCTATTAGAATACAAACGGAGTGCTCTCACACACCTTCCCTCTGCTCAGTGCATAACATGCATTTGTTATTTACTGAACGGGTGTGGTGCTCAACATCGTACCGCAGTTCACTTCACGGTTGTTTTGTACTTTACAATGACGCAGCGGCTAAACGAAATGGATGACGTCTGTCATTAGCCCGTGTGCTCGCACAAAAAAGTAGTTCCTGCCACAGGCGCTGCTTCTGCCTGTTTTAGTTATGACATATTGGACTAATTCAGCGGCTGTAGACAACCATGCATCACATGGCACATGGCAGCATAAACCTAAATATTATTCACTTGAATCTGCAGTTACACTCAGGAGGCAGCTGAAAACGCTGCCAAGAAATCCACCAAACAGACGTGTTTGTTCACAAGCTAATGATTGATAAAACAACAGATAAAAGCAGAATACATTACATGTTGGGAAGAAACCCCATTCCGAATCAATGCTAATGTGACGTAACTGCTGGATGTTTAAATAAGCAATAAGCAACAACCAATAACAGAAAATCAGCTGTTTTCACAGATGAAAAATTAAATGAATTTGCCTTTCAGAGCTTCTGTAATTTTCTAAGTTGTATTAAAAGGTGCCACAGTTTTTCAAAGTGAATGAATCTGGTAGGCAAGATAACTCTTGGTGTTAGCTTAATCTTATTTTTAGAACAACTTATTCAGTGTTGAACTTGACTAACATCAATCAGCATATTGGGCCAAAACGTTACAATAATACATATGCCGAGAACTCACAAAAGAGACTTCAGCATCTCTTCAAAAGACCATTACATTGTTCTGTAATGACTTCATTCAAGCTCTTCAATCTTGGCGGATGAACCTGAAAATTACAGGTCAACGTCACTGTCAAGCCAAGCTCATCTGCACCTCGCCCTCTCATGGTGTACTTAGAATTTTCGGCAGCATGTCACATGACTATATTTGTGCCAAACAGCAGCTGTGACAGGCCAAGTCGATTTCAGCCCACAACTGATTACTAATCAATGTGCAGTCTTCTCAAGCCTCCACACACATTACACACACTCTCTCCAGTCAATTGCATGTCAAATGTTCACGCCCGAGATTAGCTGCCATCTTTTCTGCGGGTCCGTCACTCATCCTCCAGGGTCGCAGGGGCCGCGAGCCTCGATGGATGCTTTCCACCAGAACAGAACAGAGTGACAGTCAGTGTAAGTGGGTGATCTCGAGGTTAAGGTGCACGAACGGGGCAGATCCATGGAGGAAGCGGAGAAGCGAAGGACGCGACTTGAAGCTCGCTTGCCTCCTGGCCCGCTGTCAGGGCTGGAGTATGAACGTGAGCCTCCCTTTTGACGAGATGGAGGAGATAACTCACCAGGGGACGGGATGAGGGGACAGCTGAGGAGGCATGACAAGGCCACGTGAAGGAGAAATGTCATTCATGCACCTGCACTGTAATATGCTCTTCCTTCATCATGCCTCAGCGACCCTCATTATGTGCCTACTGATTCAACGGATTCAAGAACACGGCCCCTGCTCTTCAACCAGGTCCACGCTTCGTACCTAGATTAGACAATCTAAGAGGCATGATTTGTCACGCACAAATTGACTTTTTCCGTACTTTTTTTTTCTGTTTCTCTGCCCGTGCTGGCGTTCTTCCTCTCACCTTGTGTTCATCAGGAAGGACTGGCAGCGAGCGGGAGCTGGCTACTTTCCTCTTAGCGGGGTGCGTAGATGGGGACTGGGACATCCTGGATGTCCTGTTACAGAACACTGCACATGGCAGGGGGTGTGATAATCAGGCTCCACTCCCTAAGACTATAGAGCCCCGTTGGGTAGCACAGCCAAAAAAAATAAAAAATAAAAAAAAATAGAGGAATGATTCAATGCTGGAACTTCAGAGTTTAGAAGATCGGGTGTGGGGGTTATTGTTCATGTTTGCAAACTTGCAAAAGTTCAATGACAAAATACGAACACAGTATCTTTGGATTGTGTAATTAAAACATGACACCTCTAATGATGCGCAGTGTATCATCTTGTGGCGCAGTGGTTGCTATCCCTGTGAAACTGTTACACTGTGCCACCTAATTAGAAGCTGTTACTTCAGAAATGTCAGACCTTCAAGCAGAGAGCAGACTAGTTGGAAAAGTCTGGAACCTGTTCTGTGGTGTTGTCCAATCAGAGCAGAGAGTGCTGGTCCGAGCCAATGACAGTATAAAGAATGGACAGAGCATGAGTGACATCACCCGTAGGTTTCTGAAGCTCTCTGATGTTGAATGTACTGTTAACTCCAAAATCTAAATACCGGCAAGGACGTGGATCATCCGTGGACCTGAGGTGGCTTGGGGAATTCCAGTACTTGTGCATTGGCTGAAACAAAAGAGGAATGATGTTGTTGGTGCTGCCAGATGGAGGTGGTGGAGATGAGTTGCATTTGTTATGCACTTTATATTTGTTTTTATGCCGGTCGTATCATTTTATTCCGTCATATTTATCCCCCACACCTCGAAGGCCGGTCTGTGAAGATATTGTCTTACGTGAAACCTGCTGTATGAGACGCTGATACCACAACAGAGGACAAAAAATTTCAGCTTGCGATGAATTTTCCAGACAAGAACTGAGGTGGCAGCGCACCTGTGTTACTGCGCGCCAGGAGGAAGACCTTGTGTACATTTTCAACAAGGGGATTAGGCGTGTTTGCACATCAGATATGACACCTCGGTGCATTTCTAGAAGGATTAATTGGATGGAGGTGTGTAAGAGAGATATTGGTGATAACGAGGCGGCTCGTTAGGATCTGTCACCGCAGACAGGTGTGATGACGAGATTCACCTGCAGCAGCACGAAAAAGGAGGAAAACTGCACGCCGAGGTCCGTTTTCATGCGGCAGGATGACGCTCTGTACAGCATGTACTGTACATCACACGCGAGTATATGAAGCACTCACTGCTGCAAAACCAAATCTTTACCCTCTCTCTCTTTTTACTCTCATTATCACTCCTCTCAGGGAAGCAATTAACAGCTAGCACCCTAGCTAACGAAGTCGGGGCTAATTTGAGCTTCATCTGAGATGAAGTGCCGGGGCAGCGTTGTTCAGATGTGCCCTCGCTGCGCAGATGTCAGGATGCAGGTGCCCACAGTCTCACACACATCTACTGTCTACGGCTTCAAAATCATGATCTGATCATTGTTTTATGGATTAACTCTTTGTCTGCTTAGTTGGTTTGGAATTCATTCAAATCTGAGCTGTTGTTTGGTTTTTGTGGCTGGATTATCAACGGGTCAAAGGTTTCTGAGCTCAGACTGTTAGGGGCACCAAAAGCTCCAGAGGATTTGATTTAATTGCAAATACGATTAAGAAAATGCAAATGCTGAGACCTGCTCTACATGAAAAGTGTCCTGAGATAACTTGTCTCACTGTATAAATCAAAGGGAATTGATTTCGACCACTAAATTAAAAAATGTAACTGAAATGAGCAGACCGCATTATCTGCTAAACCTGAGACTTGCAGAACGATCCTGCACTTATACAATGCACAGAGAGAGACTGTGGTTTACCTCCAAATGTGTTTATCTGCCAATGAAAAGCACTGCTAGGCTTTATATGTGTCCATCTTAACGTGTCACCACTAATGAAAGAACAAATTACCCTCAGAGCCACTCTGTACTATTTATCCCTATTGTATTTAAGACCCGGTCGATTTTCAAAATAAAACACTCCAACTATGTAGCATTTTTACATATATTTTGAAGCATATTAAGAAGCGCCTACACCAAGGAACATGAGCAAATCCGAGCAATTTAACACTGTCTGTCGGGCAAAACGTCAGTTTACAGTATGTATCAGTTCACAACATTGTCTCAGAGCGTTAAAAACCTCCACCACAAAGAAGACCTTAAAAACAACTGAGCGGTAATCAGAGGAAGACATTTCCCGTCAGTCTCTCCAGTGTCCACTCTCAACACATTCCAAATAGCTGCAGGGCAAGACTGAAATATATCTGTGTGATTCCTCAGCACTACAACAGTTAAGCTCATGCCTCTGAACATTTATTATTGCACTGTAAGGCCAGAAATAATGTCATTTTCACCGCTGAGAGCGACACAAACAAAATGCAATTCACCTCTGTTGTATTGGGGTCGAGGCAGAAATGGAAGGGATGGATATTTCAAGACCTGGACAAATAAAGTGAGCTGACCCTTCTCCATCTGAGTCTCACAAATCTTTAAACATGTATTTGGGAAGGAGAGATAGGGACTTAGGGCAGAGTAATAGCAATATCCATTTTTCAAAACTCAATATGCCCACATCAGATACTAAATTTGACCATATTTGTGCAGGGCTTCATTCTAATTACACTCTCAAACACTGAAAATGAGTCGCTTAGCTGCCAGTAAGCACAACTAAATGAAAAAAAATCCTTTTAGAGATATTTCTTGCATTTTTTTCTTTCTAATCCTCTGACGCAATTAAATATGATCTTGAGCAGACTAACTCACTGAGTGCACGGTGAGAGAAATCAACATTAAAATAATCCAAACTATGTGAAGGGAAGTAAAAAATGAATAACATGATCTGACGGATGTACAACGTAGACTTTATTTCTGCCAGAGCGGCATGGTGACGTCTTATTCATCATATCCGAAGGGAAATGGAATTACAAGATAATCAATATGGAAAAAAGGCAAAGGCAAGCATATTGGAAGCACAATGTTGCCGGAACATCGGCCTGTGAAATTTAATTTAAGCTGCATATTCTCGTTGTAAAGTGCTCCTGTTCCCTTTCAAGTTATTATACTTGTTTACTGCCTGAAGTTTATCAAGGCGTCTTGTGTAGTAGTAGCCTGCCTGTTGCATTGAAATCCACACTACATGCAGTGTATAACACATCCTGTTTTTTCAAAGTACACAAACGAGTCAGTTTGTTTTATACTAACCAGAATCAAGTGAAAACTGACCATGAACTGACGTTAACCATCAGTTTGTGGACAACCTTTTATTTTATTTGACAGTCAATCAGATCAGTCAATCGATCAGAATGTAGCCATGCCCTAAATCATACCCTGTTTTATTGTCCATTTTTCTCTAAATGGAACCATAATTTACAAAATGAACATGACGCTGTATAGGAGAAGACTTGAAACTACACCCTTTCATGGAAACAATACTCCTTGATGTCAGTGGTCTCTTTCAGAAGGATAATGTGTCCTGCCACAAAAAATGTGCAGGAATGGTTTGAGGAACACAACAATGAGTTCAAGGTGTTGATTTGGCCTCCAAATTTCCCAGATCTCAATAAAATTGAGCATCTGTGGGACGTGCTGGACAAACATAAAGTAAACACTTATTTAGCATCAAATATTGATGCTTATTTATTTTGACTTTTTCTATTGCACTGAGCTGGTATTAAATCTGAACAGACTTGTTCAGACTGTCTGTCAGACTCTTCACACTGCCTGATGAACTCACTGCGGAAGAGCACAGATTTAAGTGTGTTCTTTAAATGTGATCCGGGCCCACGAAGAGCTACAGTGTCAGAGGCATCCCTCATCAAATTAATAAAATAACAACTGGAAAACAAAGCGCTTATTTACATGCAAGCCTGCCTCTCAGGCATTAAGCAAACACTAATTAAATCAATCACCACCAACCCTGTTGATTGAATCAATGGCTGAGCTGTGATAGAGAATAATTAGATCAGTTTCTTTGGTAGCAGCTGTCAACAATAAACTTTAGTCCATGTCAGTGACAGTGAAGAATCTCTAACAATCTAGAGTAAAGAAACACCATGTGAAGTTTGTGAGGTGCTCTTTTTGGCAGACGTTTATTGACACCTGTTTTTTCTACAGATTCAGTTAAATGTCTTAATTCTATGAAGTTTATGTGATACAACATAAAGCATAAAATGTAATATGTTTGGTGCAGCAATCTAACACTTATAAAGATGTGAACATGACAGGATGATGGACAATTTGTATGATCTAAATTGAATGTAACTAATTATACACAATCATGGTAAATTTATTCAATTACACACATGATCAAATATTAATTATCAAAGTTATTAATATGTAAAATTGTCACTTTTATTACTAATGACGGACTACTGTAATGTTTATGATGACACACAGGCAAAAATATTTTAGGAATATATAAGTTTATGAATCCCTCTCCATCAGTGTAGGAAACTTGGGACTCACAAGGCATCAGCAGGCACCTGTCAGCCCACCTCGGCATCTGTCTTTCAGGCTTTTATTTCACCAAGCTCTCGCCAACAACTAAAAGTTAGTCCCCGATTTACTCTTGCCTAGCAGCCTCTGCCATTATGTCCATATAGTCTCCTGAGTTGGGTTACTTTGCCTCCTCCATTTACTCAGCTCCGGTTCTGGCATGACACTCTGTTGTTGCATGTAGAATGACATCAGGTCAGGAGTAAGATGGTCATACATTACCTGTCAACCATTTGACTGGAAATGCTAAGAGGAGCTGTTGTTCTGCTGCCACCTAAACTATATGAATGAATAGGAATAGTAAGGCTCGCCATTGGAATATTGTGATAAACACGAAAATATGATTATTATCAGCAGTTCTGGATTTACAATCAAATGTCATGATGCAGAGAAGAATCCTGTGAAAAAGAATCCAATAAAATCACAGGAAATCCTTCAACCCAAATGAAGATTTACATAGTGATTTAAAACTTCCTCCACTGCCAGGAAACAATTACTCCATTTACTTTTTGTCCTGAAAGCACTCAGATCGAAATATCCGGCATTACTTTTTAATCGCACTGTGCAAAATTCCCTGCGACTAATGGAGATGACCTCTGTCCTCAATCAGTCTGTCCTACAGCCTTAGTTACAGTTGATTAAAAAAAAAAAATCTTCACCATGTTTATAAAAAAAATGTCTAAAGGAGTCCTTAACATCTATCTGAATGTCTTTGAGGCTGTGGAAGTGTAGTCGAAGTGGACACTGGGGTGCTATCAGGATAAAGGCCTAGGGCAATTGTCCCTGCTGCCCCTTCATACACCCTTGTTTCACACACAGGGCATTCAAATGGATCTGAGATGAACCCCCCATGCAACCAAGCAGCTCTTGTGCCTTCTAGTCCATCCTTTATCCTTTTTTCTGTTTTAATTGTGTTGGTGCTCGGAGACATGGAGAAAGTAGATCATGTCAGGCCGGATTAGCGTGATTCGTTTGAAATTTTGATTTAGCTAATTAAATGTTATAGTGACCTTTATTTCTCATATACTGCTGATAGAGAAGGGGGCGGGGGGGGGGGGGGGGGTGGCGGAAAGTGACAACCTCTATCATCATGTCACCTGGGACCAAGTGAAGCTGAGGAGCGTGTGTTGTGTTGGTGGGGGTGGGTAGAAGGTGTTGAAGAGGACAGAGGAAAGCTTAATGTGTCTGCTGGATTCAGACAATGTGCTCGAAAACAGATTTATTTGACAGTCTCGAACAGATGCGCAAACACATCCTGCCGTAAATGTTTCATTCTGACACTGATCAGGGCCACCGATGCAGCTGCAGGATTTGAAAAGAACCGGCATGTGGAATAAGCTTTGACTCTCTGGGTTGTTTTCTGAGGACCTTTGGAGGTCAAGTCGCTGTTGTGTTCCTCAAACCATTCCTGAACCAGTTTTGCTTTATGGCAGGGCACAAAGGCGCCGCTGCCATTAGGGAATACTGTTCCCTTGAACAGTGCATATGGTCTGCAACAATACATCCACATGAATGGCAGGACCCAAGGGTTTCCCAGCAGGACATTGTCCAAGGGATCACACTGGCTCCATGTGCTTGCCTTCTGCCCGTAGTGTGTCATGGTGCCAATGTGTTCCACAGGTAGTTGATGCACATGCATTCAGCGACCCATGTGATGTAAAAGAGGGCCACTTTCTTCCATTGCTCTGTGGTCCAGTTCTCATGCTCACATGCCCCGACACCCCGACTGGTCTGTGGCTACACAGTCCCAAACAAACTCCGATGTGCTCTGTGTTCACACCTTTCTATCAGAACCACCGGACCACACAAGCCAGCCTTCACTCTCCATGTGCATCAGTGAGCCTTGACTGCCCATGACCCTGTCAACAGTTCATCGCTCTCCCTTCCTTGGACCACTTTTGATAGGTACTGACCACTGCAGACTGGGAACATCCCACAAGATGCTCTGACCCAGTTGTCTAGCCATCACAGTTTGGCTCGTGTCAAAGTCACTCAAGTCCTTAGGCTTGCCCATTTTCCCTCTAAACAAATTGTTCACTTGCTGCCTAATATATCCTACCCACTGGTGCCCTGCTAATGAGTGTTATTCACAGAAATGTAAAGAGTTTAAGGCTGTGTCTTTCTATGTTGAACAAGATTACCCGTGGTCTCCTCAGTGCTGATATTAAACCGTCATCTGAAGATCAACTTGTTGTTTGTTGTGTATATTAAACTGCTCTTCTCCTGGTTCAGGTGATGGTACCTATCACACAGACACAGGATATTTAAATTGGCTCCTTGAGATTGATGTTAGATTGGCCCTGAAAATGCCAGTTATTTTTTTCCAAACAGGCCTTTTTCACACAGCAGACATGTTGACACATCACAATAGGAAAAGCACCAAGTAAATAAGTAGTAAAATAATAAAATGAACGATGCTTGAGTTTCAGGGTCCTGATATTGTGCATGCTGGTTTATTGTCACATTGTTATATTGAGGAAAACATTGTTTTCTCATGCACAGGGCAATTTTGACGTTTCTGGCTTCTATAACACGTCTTCTTCCAGTCTAGAGGGAAGAAAACACCCAAAATACACATTTCAATGTTTATTTTACAACTCTTTGTCCATTTGCACCTATTGATTTCTCCTTAAGTCACCAAAGGTTAACATTAGATGATTCCCATTTGCATGTTTAAATACAAAATGTTGGATGTCGTATGTAAATAATCAGCTGGAGATGTTTCATGGTGATATCTGTTAGTTACATTATTTCAGGCCATCGTACCCTGAACCCTGTTCAGTTTAATACACTCGCTTGCACGCTTGCTAATGCTTCACTTGGTTTGACCACTTGCTTTCTGACTTTGGATCAGTGGACCAGCCATTTCATTCATAAAATAGTGATTTTCTGTCTATTTTCTGTGGGGAAAATGACAGCACAGACTTGTTAATAAAGTATGGTAAGTATGCTATCATGATTTCAGGTAACATCGTGCGCAAATCTAATTTTGACTATGTCAGAGCAGACAAAGCATCTTGCACCCTCTGTGATCAACTCTGTCATTTATTGAGTTTCCTGATGCCAACTTAGCACATAAATGACGACTTGCTAAATTAGTTACCTGATATTTAACTGCTGTTAACTGAATCTGTTGTTAGCAGCCAGACTGGTCTAGGTTTGGCCACAGCCTCTGAGACCAACAGGGAATAATGTTACAGAACGGAGGTAAGTTGAACTGTATGAACTTTCATGATGTAAAGATTGCTAAGTAACAAACCGCCAAACTGTTGTTGGCTCAGTGACCTGAGTAGCCAATTGAACTGATCAGCACCTGGATGCCAGGAGCCAAACCCGGCCAACCCAGGAAAAACGTAAAAATGAGGAAGCAAACAGCACTCTACTTCCTGTTTCATGGGGACTTTAACAGCGGTTGAATAGCACGGCCCGTTGGCATTCATTAAAACTTGTCACCATAATGACACTAGAGGTCAGGACACCTTTAACGCTGACAGGACAGACCAATCATGTGGTCTTTCATTAGGTATCCCTCTTGTAGGTCACCCTGATTTATCACCCCTGTGACAAAAATAACTCTCAGAGTTTCAGATGCATAATCCAATCAACCAAGTCTCTTTGACAATATTATAACCACTTCCCAGACAGTAAATTATTGATGTCCAAACAAACACAAGAAACGATGTGCCCAATTAATATTTTACAACTTTGTGGAGTCACCTTTGTTGGCCTATTTCCTGGGCGACACGAGGACGTTTGGATCAGTTTAGAGGTTGTGATCGGGAATCGCACCTCCCTGCTGAGAATTCAGAAAGAAGGGCAGTGTCTATTAATGGCCAACCCAGATGTCTGGAAACGGAGCAAAACAACCTAAATCTGTACCGGCAGACGTCCGGTGGGGGCGATCGTCTAGACAGTGTCTCAAGTGCTGCACTGAAGCACATCTTAAGTACCACTCTGCCTCAAACTACCTTTCACCTTCAGCTCCGTTCATGCATGTTGGTATGACTGACAGCTGTCATCGCACCTCACATGCTCAGCATGGCCTCTAGGTGAGTCTGACCAATGTGTAAATGGGACGCTGATTTGATATGACAGATTATTGATACTTCTTTTGCTCTCCCACATCAGGAGAGGTCAGAGCGTGAGGTCAGCTCTGGCCTGCTATAGGGACTTTCTCCCAAAAACAGGCCATCACTTCAAGGACAGCCGCTGTGCTAGGCTGTCAACCAGCTGCTAACCAGCTACACACACACACACACACACACACACACACACTCACACTCTGCAGGGAAATAGTGATCCTTGTAATGGACTTGTTGCACAGCAGACATTTTAACTTGTCACAGCAGGAAAAACAGGTGGATTTAATAGCTGTAACGTCGGCCCAGTTTCAGATTGCAACACTGTCCCAGTCAGTCCCACATTTACTCTTGTCCGGAGGCATCTTGCTCGGTCACTCTGTCTTCTTCTGTCTTAGCTTCCTCCATTAACGTCCCCTTTGGTCTTTTTTGCCTCTGTCATTTTGTCCATAGAGGCTGCTGAGCCCAGTTACATCACCCACTTGCCCAGTTTCAGTTCTGGCATGACACCGGCTCCACTTCCTTTCAGAATTCCTCAACTCCCTGGGCCTAAAACATCCTCTTCTAGGTGGTCCAACACCTGTGGTACAAACACTAACTCCTGGTGCTCTAAGATCACAGTTACAGGCAGCCCGGCTAACAAACTGAGCTAACAATGGCTAACAGTAGCTACAGTTGGCAGGAGATTATTTTACTGTCCAAACTTCTTAAATCTCACGATCGGAGAGAAAACTAGAAAACAGTTTTTTAGTTACATAGTGCAGAAACTGTTTGGCAGAGACAGCATTGACCTGATTACACATTATGGTAGCGTCAGCATGACATAAAATCTGTTATTTTAGAGGCAGAAAAGTTAAACGATGTTGCTTTAAGTGTTCCAGAAACGGTGACAGTCAAACAAAACAGCAGGACCTCCTCTAAGTAGAATGCCGTTATTATTACACCACTTGTGACTTTCCTGCAGTGACATGTCAAAATGTCTGCTGTGCGACCAGTCCATTTATAACATTATAATGAGCGTACGGTTGCTGTCTGATGAAAACCACGTATCTCCACTTTTAAAGATAGTGCATATCCGCTTCTGTCTGCGGTCAGCAGTTAGAATCTTACTGGCCCAGTAAAAAAAAAAAAAATGTGATTAACGTTTTGAGTCTTGATTCAAGGATAGACATCGAGCTCTGTGACCTCTCTGCACCCGAGTCAGACTGATTAACCTGGATTATGCTGATTTCAGTCTCATATAGTGAAACAGCTTTAATTAGACCGATGTTTGTCAAACTTTTTATACCATGTACCACCTCAGAAAACTATTTTGACAGACATTGAAAAATTCCTGTTTGGAGTTGCAGTGTTTTTGAACAACTTTACTATCTCATGTCACGTTCTCACTAATCACGGATGTGTGCGACTACGTGAATACATGTCTACATATCAAGATTTACACAAATTTTAGGAAATGCAAAATTTATTTTAAATTGATGCTGTAGATCAGGGGTCTCCAAACTGTTCCATAAAGGGCCGGTGTGGCTGCAGGTTTTTGTTCCAACCAACCAAGAGCACACAGTTTGACCAATCAACTCTCTGAAGACTGAGATCAGTTGATTAAATGAGTCAGTCAGGTGTGCTGCTGCTTGGTTGGAAGGAAAACCTGCAGCCACACCGGCCCTTTGTGGAACAGTTTGGACACGCATGCTGTAGATGGTTTGTTATGTTAAAAAATGTTATTACCAATCAATGTTGGTGTCATTTTAAATGACAAGAAGCTGTAATTTGGTCTGCTCACCTGCAATCAGCCCGTATACCGTGACATAAGCACTTCTTTCTATAGATTCATTCACTTTATGTGTTGAACACTTTGATAGAGATTCACATTCAAATTAGAGAACTCACAATCCTCTCATTAGTCTCTTGGTGATGTTCGTTTATTTACAGATTCTCGGATAAAACGCAGCGAGACGTCTGCATGAGACTGAAAATAACTGCAGCACAAAGTTCATTTGGCTGTTTTTGTTGGTTTTTTTTCTGTTGCTCCTCAAAGCATTTCATATTTTAATGAATGTTTTTTTTTTGTTTGTTTTTTTTTAAATGTCAACCCTGAAGTCGGGTTTGCCAACATTGTCTGGCGTCCAGCAGACGGATCACATCCAGCTGGATTATCTTCTCATCGAAACACCTGATGCTGTGCTGGCAGCTGCTTCGGTGATGAGGATGCAATAAAAAAAATATTAAATTTAAAAATTACCACAATCACGAGGGGTTTCTGCTGGCTGGCTTCGGAGAGAGAATGAGAAATGTGCATCTAAATGTTAGCATAATTAAAAAGTCCTTTTCACATGTCCTGCCAAAGCTCACCAAAACAAACTGAGCTGACTCTCAGAATTGACTTTCTGCTCTTTAAATACAAACAGTATTTATGTGGATGTTTAAAGGCATTGATATAGCACTTTTGTCCAAAGTGATGTATAGTCTGCCTCTTATTCACACATCCTCACACACAATGACAGCCAGCAACCATGTGAGACAAGAGCCCGAGCATCGAGAGCAATTTGGGGTTCAGTGTCTTGCTCAAGGACACTCTGACATGTGGACTGGAGGAGCCGGCGAGGACGGAACCACCAATCCTGCGATTAGTGGATGACTGCTCTGCCCACTGAGCCACAGCCGGATTTTGATGGACTTGATCGCTGCAGGATGGACGACAGAATGCCATACGTGAAGGAAACACAGCTGGGTGTAGCTGAGAAATGAAGTTACAGCTGGTCACCCACGGACCTTGAATCATTACACAATTTCTTTTGAACGATAGGCTGTGTTGTATTATAAAACAGGGAGGATGGGAGTTTGCCTTATTCTGCTGTTTATTTGCTGATCAAAGGAATATGGTGGAAACAGGGTGAAAAAAATCACGAACAATCACATTAGAGCCATTCCGACTATCGAGTGTGTTCGCTGAGATGAGCTGGTGTACAGCCAATCGTTAGCCAGTTAGCCATGTAGCTAACTTGTGTGGAGGAGGACGTATTCACATTTTCAGAAAGTAAAAGTCCAAACACAGCAACTTAAAAAGAAGTAAAAGTTCTCAATTCACGATTACGTAAAGGACCTGTGTGTGGGATTTAGTGGCATCTAGTGGTGTAGTTGCAGATTGCAACCCCTTCCACTCACCCTCCTATTCCAAATGTGTAGAACAGCTGCCTAAAACACGTTAAACACAAAAAGCCCTATCTAGAGCCAGACGTCCAGTGGGGGCGATCGTCTAGATCCAGAACATGGTGGGTCAAAATGGTGGACTACACTAAAGAAAACATTACATGTGACTCTAAATCTGACACACTGGACCTTTAAGTAAAATGACAATAGTATTAAAAATGTAGTTAAATCTTGATCAATCATCAACCATGTCATTTTGTAATTTAAAAACTAAAGCTGTCAGACAAATATAAAGGACTAAAAAGTACAATGTTTCCCTCTGAAATATAGTACCTCAAAATCTAACTTCAGTACAGTAAGGTAAAAGGTTCCTGGCTGTTCGAGTCTAAGTGGACAATGCTGATGCCAGAAACAGTATTTCACTAAAGTGCAGTTCTTGCATTGTGCAGAGCTTCATAAATGCCTATATTATCAGGGGGAGTGGCAATCTCTAGATGGATGTCAACTTGAGGTCAGTACCACTCATTTGACCTTTCAACTCAGTCCTGCCCTGTGTTATTCTCGGGAGAATTGACTGGGCCAGTTGAACCATGTGTATGTTTCTCTTGTCAATGAATTACTAGACAATCCCCCGCTCCTGTATTCACGACTCACTGCACCAGTGGACTTTAACTGAACGCTACATCACTCACTGTCCAGCTCCCCAGAGACTGTCAGCTGTGTCAGGAGACGTGATTTAGAGGATTTAAAGACAAAGATTAGGCAGCTTGTGACATCAATGAGGTTACTCAACACAATTAGAAAATACTATCCATTACCTTCCTGAAAAATGTCGATTTGAACATGGACCATGAATTGCTTTGAGTTTGCCATTTTGTGTGTTCATGTTTGATGTAATGTGTTAAGATTTGGACACTGCTTTAAAATATCAGTAACATTAATTTAGAACATTTAAGCGAAGGACTGGTCTTCATTCACCAAGTCTTTATAAAATGTCTTCGCGCTAACTGCAACCAGAAGAATATGTGATGTAACAAAAAGTGTTGAAGGAAAAGTCTTTGAGATGATCTGAATAATCTCCTGGGAGCAGTTTCCATTTATTCCTGTGCTGTGAAGTCACTGGGATGTAGTGGAATACTGTGTAATTAGCATATTACCTCGTGTGTTGTAATAACAATGAAAACAGGCTTTATGTTTGCTGTGGTGGATAATTCGAACAAGCGTTTTCTCAGGGTTTAGGAAGCCGTCCATATTGTCAAGTGGTGCGTTCAGACTGTGCGCAAGGTCACTTTTTGTTTTGAGATCTATACGATCATTCTTTGCTAGCTAGCTGGTTAGTTTGAATAAAATGATCATCAGTTAGCTCATTTTTTGGCTAATCTTACCTTACAGGCACAGCATTAACATTCATTTGAAGGTGTGCTTGTGTCCACCCTTTCAATTTATGTGTGATATTTATTTTCCTTTTTACACCAACTCCTTTATGGTAGTATCTGGCTCTTTAGCAACTATGGTAACCTTTGCATGCAGCTAGAGTCGCAAGAGCACGAAATCTGCAAGAATCCATCTTGTCCAGCTTTAAGCTATGTGCTTGTGTCCAAACTACAGTAGTCTGGACAGGATAGCATTCCATGGAGAACTGCTGGCAGGTCCAGGTGTGGTTTAATGCATTGTGTTAACAATGACGGCTACTAGAGTTTAGCATAGATGTAGCATCAGTTTTATCTGAACTGAAGACTGTTTTTCAAAGCACTGAAGCCTTTCCGATGCATATCCTTAAGTAAGATTATGACTATGTTATATGTGACTGGTTGAAGTTTGCCTAATTATGTGTTATAATAAATTTTTTTAGTGAGTGATAGATGATTACAGTGAGGCGTGTGACATTACACAGGCAAAAAACCCAATGCTTGGTAGTGCTGCCTTAAAGGCTTCACAACGTGTCAGTAAAACCAGCCTTCAGATGACCTCTCTCTGACCGACCCCGCTCACTGGCTGCTAATCAACTTCGACTGACCTTGCCTCCCCATAACCCTCGGATGGCGTCATGCTCCATTCGCCAGGTGACCAAGCATGAAATGATTATTGGGTTCCAAACTGTGAGATCTGGCATTCTGCTGAGCCTCTTGTGCTGGCAGGCCAGTTTGGTTACTGGCATAAATCAGGTGAAGGGAGCGGAGCGAAAGGGGGACTATTATCCAGATGCCATCTTTTTTGAGATTGATGGAGGAAGAGATCAGATATGAAGATGGAGGGAGATAGAGACTTATTTACACAGACACAAAGAGAGCCTGACACAGAGAGGAAGATGGAAAAACTGAGATTAAAAGGAACGCGAAAGAAGCAAAGAACAACGGAATGAGAAACAGAGGGGAGGAAGACGTGTAGGGGGGTTCAAAGGCTTAATGACCATTTGCACAGCTCATTGGTCAGGAAGAACAACCTTGGCAACCTTGACGCAGCCCAGGAAAAGCTATCCATATATCTGGCACTTTACAAGCTGCATTAGCTACCTTATCCAGCTGTATTACCTGCCCGCCATTGACATGCATCATCACTCCTGGCCGCCCGCATCACCATCCCAAGACAGATGCCTCCCATAGTACTTAGAAGCAGCTGTCAGCCACAGAAATGGCTGCCTACATTTATGAGCAAGGACAGCCTCATAACGCAGTCATGCCATACGCCAAATCCCTAAAGCACAAGTCGTTATGCTTTATAATCCATAGTACAGATATATTTGATATGATTATTACACTGTATATGAGAATATAACATCTGTATCACACATGTGGGCAAACTGTATATGCTTTAATAATGGGAAACTCCTAAACAACCTCAACTAAACACAGAAATTAGCTCCCCACGTTAGCTTTTATAGCCGACTGCATGGGCTAACTGTACTTTTGAGGCAACATGCCGGCCAACCAATTAGCTTGACTAGTTTTCCAATATCCTTAGAAGATGATGTCAACAAACCGGCATGCACAGATCTCCCTATGCCATAGCGGCAATAGCTAATCCAGGAAACTAGACAAGGGTTTATGATAATTACTGCAAAACTAAGCATTTATTTTGAAAGTTTTAGGAAGCTTGCTCTGTTTGCCCAGATATTCTTTGTTTTCTTAATTCAGTTCAGTTCAATTTAAATTATATAGCACCATATAATAATTTCAATTACCTTTTTTCATACAGGTCAGGTCTACTCTTTATAATATTATTTACAGAGACCAACAGTCCCACCATGATCAAGCACTTGGCAACGGCGGCGAGGAAAAACTTCCTTTTGACAGACAGAAACCTCAGAACAGACCCAAGCTCATTGGTGGACGGTCATCCAGCACGACCGGTTGAGTTAGAGAGGGGCAGATAGCGCGAGAGAGGGGGATAAACAGATAAATGGAGAGAGATAGAGAGACACAGATGCACAGCAGCAGCAAATCATTAACTAACTATAAACTGTAATGGAGATATGGGAACGATAATGACAGTAATAATATATGTAGTGGACGTCATGTTAAGTGTTAAGTGCAGAAGCACCAAAAACTGCAGTTCCTTAAACAGCCAATTGAGGCTGGCTACATTAAGGCTTAAAGCAGAGTTAACAGCGTGGCCGCACCTTGACAGGTGAGGACTGTTACGAGTGGCTTGTTTGAACAACCTGGTTTGTGCAACTCTTAACATCTTAGTCCATTTATAGATTACTGGGGAAGCAGGACTGACAAGATGAAAACAGCAAGGGCCACCACAGCCTGAGCTTCACAATGGCTCTGCATGACATCAGAGACTCTGTCCATGTTTTATACAGTCTATGGGCTACCCTTACGATTAGCCTTGTAGCCATTATTTGTAGTCATTATTAGCTACTTTTGCTATGTTAAGGATTTATTTTGTTTTCTGTTGTTTTCAGCAAGTGAAACAAGATACAACAAACTGTGCATGGCTGCCGTTCAGTTTGCAGAATGAAATGTACTAGTGTTAATACTGGACTTGATATAGTTCAGTGCTTCTCAAATAGTGGGGCGCGCTCCCCTGGGGGGGCGCAAGGCTCCGTCAAGGGGGGCGCGTTTGACCTCGGGGAACATGCTTTTTTTTTTTTTTTTTACTGTCCTAGAATAAAGTGCAATTGCACGTCCACTACATTAGGGGGCAGTGGCGCTCTCATTAGCAGAATGTGCGCAGGGAGCATTCGCCTCGGTGGTGTAGGAGTTTTGTTTGCACTGAGCATGCGCGCTTTGCACGCAGCACAGAGGTGTGAAGTGTAGACACGAAGTGTAGCACAGTGGTCTCCAACCTTTTTATCATCACGGACCGGTCAACTCTAGACAATTTAACAGCGGACCGGGGGGTCGCGTGACTGGTGGCTATCGTTACCGTTACGCCGCAAAAGTGACACAGACGTCACGGAGAGAATCATTTCTCAAAATATAAGGTTTTTCAAAATAAAAGATCGTCCATACTCAGATAATACATGGAACGGAAATAGTTAATTATTTCTTGTGCGGCCCGGTACCAATTGATCCGCGGCCCGGTGGTTGGGGACCACTGGTGTAGCAGACCCTCAAGTGACACCAACGAAAAAATATTTAACAGGGATGAGAAGACAGGCGGAGAGAGCCGGAGATAAAGAGACAAACGAAAATCTCCCGAAAGCTAAGACGAGGAAATATGACGAAGCGTGATTTTATGTATTTTATGTATATTTTACGTATTTTCCGCACTATAAGGCGCACCTAAAAATCGGGGGGGCGCGAGATGTTTTATTCTTCCTGGGGGGGGGGCATGACAGAAAATAATTGAGAAGCACTGATATAGATATAGATGCTAGTGTTGGAGGCTTTGGGAGACAGTGAGACAACTCAGAGGCAGACGTGAGAGTTTTTACACTTGATCACATGAACGTATGTTAAACGTGAGTTAGAAAATACCCAAATGTCCTTTGAAATGAACATCAAACAGTTATCACATACAAATCCAGTTATCAGCACTCTGTAAGCTAATCAATAGCTCACTGGTAGGGTGCGTTTTCCATTTCTTCAAAATGACTTGGCTCTCTGAAATGACAGTGCCATTTTAACCCTGTTCCTCACAATGAATATGACCTTCACATAATGAGCTTTCCCGTTTATGCAACACGGAGCTGTGCCATCAGTCAGTTTTCGCTTAGCCACGCTGTCTGGCACACCATCAGGTGCTATAACAGAGCAGGTGCTGGGGTCTCAGAGCTGTGATTGTGTTTTGAACAGGGTATTTCCTCAAGGCTCCCCTCCCCACTGCTCGCTCTCTCTCTCTCTCTTTCTGTCTGAGCAGCTGGACGTCTCCATGCTCGCCTGATTAAAATAGAAATGCTGTCGTCATGCGTTTCGCTTTATTTATATATAAAGCTTGGAGTCATTTATCGAGACTTTCACAGAGAGCATTTAAACGGCGTGTCGAAAATAGGGTGAGGCGAATCTGGGTAAAAGCCATTAATCATTATTGATTATTTATTTGGTAAATCTCACCTAGAGTACAGTCAGATCACAGAAGAGAAAACATGCAAACAATTTGCATAAAAGCAAATTACAGTTAGTGCAGGGATCCACAGGAAACAATTTATGCACACACTAGACTTGTTGTGAAAGTTGAGTCTTGCCATGTTTCCTTTGTAGAAACACAATAAGTCCCGCCAGTCCACACTTCAGTTCTTCTTCCTCTGCGTTACTGAAGTACTTAGCTGCAAAGGATGTGTTTGCTGTCCCCCAGCAGTTGATACTGGTCTTCTTAAAAGCTTCTTATAGTTGGCTCAGGATGTATTAAGAGAACTGGCAATTTGTTTCAGTGGCTGATGTCTGTGAAACTGTCGACACCTCAAACTGCAAACACAGTACTGTAATACTGTTTATATCATGAAGTACATATACTACTTATATGTGCATTGCGTTCAAGTCATTAGTTTAGCATAAAGACTTGAACGGGAAAACTACTTTTTTCCACAAAACAATGCTCTATGATAAGGTTGTGAAACATATGACCCACGGGCTAGAAGTGCAGACGGTCCATCACAGCCACTGGATGACTTTTAAGTGTGAAAATCGCAGAGGAATCCATCCATCCATTCAACTATTCTCCATAACCTCTTTTTCTTATCAGGGTCTCTATGGGGGCTGGAGTTGATCCCAGCTGACATTAGGCAAGCGGCAGGGTCATCGGTTCATCACAGGGCTGACACACAGAGACAAATGAGCATTCACACTCGCATACAGACCTACGGGCAATTTAGAGTCACCAATTAACCTGCATGTTTTTGGACTGTGGGAATAAGGCTGGAGTACCCAGGAAGAAGCCACACGGTCACGGAGAGCCCACGTGCATGCAAGTGCACAGAAAGGTGATCGAATAAGCCATCTGTAACACCGCTTACCTGCCAGTGTTCACGTTGTTAAATTATGTGCAACTTTCCAGTATAATTTCAATTTGAAAGTAAACCTACTTACTTACTTAAATGATGTTTTATATTGATCTTGTCCATTTCACACCCCTGGGATCACAGCTACTAAGGCTTAAATTGTCAAACACTCCAGCACAATAATTTGATAGAATACACAAATGTAATTACAGTCAGATCTATTTGTGCCCTATTGATGGGGCAGTGAAAGGGCAGAGCCTATTCATTTACATATTCACAGTCTGATTTTTTTCTGTTTGTTTGTTTGGCAGCTGTCCTTCCTGCATTTGGCAGCTGCAACCATGTTGCTTTCAGCCTAAATTATTTGTGGGTTTTTTTTCTCTGCTTTGGGCTGCACATGCTGCAAACGCTTGCAAATGATTGGATTGTAAAACCAAGGGATGACTGGTTGATAACCGCCGTCAGTTGACCTCTTAGCCAGATCCTGGATGTTAGGCTTAGTGAAGCCAGATAACATCATGGCACCAGTCAGTGGGTGACGTATACATCAGAACACAGTTCATCAGTGTAAGTTACAGGATTAAAGGTTGCTAATGTCTTGGAACTAGCTACCACAGCACACATTTAGAGGTCTAATGGAGTCTTGGAGTCATATCTCGATGGGTCAGAGCTGTTTTGGTGGCAAAGAGGGACCTAAAAATTTACGCAGGTGCTCATAATGATATGGCTGATCAGTGTATTAATCTTCGTAGGCCGCTGGAGTCTTGCCATCACTGTGACGTTGCCGGGCAAACAGTGGAGACTCCAGGAAGCTAAGCTTAGGTAACTAGCTGCTGGTGGTAGCTCCTTGACAGATTCAAGAGTGGTTTCGACCTTCTTATTTAACTCTCAGCAAGAAAAAGACTGTAAACCTATCGTAAACTAAGTGTCCTCTCAGGTGGCCGCTATTGGCTCTGAGCTGCACGTTGGATATTTTGTATGATGCATTCCTGCAATTTGTACAGATGATACTACATGTAATTGATTTTCTCGTAATTATCACACTGCCTTTATTTCCACCTCTCTTCCACATACTTTTCAACCATACCAACCGTTCTCATATCTCTCATAATGATTAAGCAGAGCTGCAGCGTTCCAGCCATTAAGCAGTTGAAGCTAATGTTTGCTGGAGATATTATCCTCCCTTTATTTCTGCCTCTGCGCCCCACAAAGTGTATTTTGACGGCAGCCAAACTGTGTTCAGTGATATGTTCGGTGATTACTATTGGACGGCAGTTGTAATGTAGCATAAAGAGGCCCTTTCCTGCCTCAATTTTTGCCAGGGGCCATTTGTTATGTTGCCTCATGCACCACCTGTTCTGAAATAAATAAAACATACTGCCACGTCAGCCCACTGCTGCCTACAACTTAGTTTTTTCTGAAAATAAAAAATATATATATATATATAAATACAGAATGTTGGTATGGTGGAGAATTCTATAGCAGTTGAAAAACAAGGTGAGAGATGCAAAATGGTTTGTTGAAAAAGCTGCTGCGGCTTCAAGACAAATTTTGGAAGTGAGATTGACAAATTCAAAGTGTTCTTCTGGTAATTTGTTGTTCTTTCAGCCTGGATTAAAAAAAAAAAAAAAACAGTTCTTTGGTTCAGAGATAAAGCAGCATATTTCATCTTGTGCAGTGTGCAGCCAGAGGAAATGGGTTGCATCATAATGTTCTGTGTCAACACTGTATATGGAACTCTTTTCTCCATTTCTGTGCAGTTTCTTATGTTTTATTCACCCCTCTCTCCGAGCAGGCGGTTGAAGGAACTGTGTTTTTGATCCGCAGCACCTCATGTGTTCGGCTTTGGGAACCCCTTTGTGCCAGGCCTCTCTGATGTTTTAGCGTTGCCTGATATTATTTGGCTTTAATCCATTATAATTTCAGACGCACTCTGAGACCCATCGCCGGAGTTGTGAGTCCTCATTAGAAGGTAATAATATCCAGCTGGCCCCTCTCGATGCCTACCAAAGAGCCCAAGGCTTATCGACAAGGCAAAAAAAAAAAAAAAAAAGGTGCTGCTGCTTTTGACTCTGTGCCAGACATCAGCGAGAGAGAGAGGGTGTTGAATATGGGAAAGGAAAAAGGGGGTCACATAAAGTCCCGAATGAAACTGAAAAATAAAATGACCACAAAGAGGAAACTGAATCCCTGTCTAACATTTCATCTCGTCATTTCAGTGCTGTTTACTCAGAATGTGACAAATGGTTGCTCTGTGGTTCATGGGCAACGCTGCAGGAATGAATTCACAGACTTCTGACCAAGCGTTGACCTCGTATTCAAAACCTTTTCTGAGAACTGGAGAAAAAATATGTAATCATAAAAAAGAAAAAAATCAAAATCCTTACAGCGCTTTTCATTATTGGACAGTGCTTCATTTTCATGTGTCAAAGTGGATCTACAGGACAAACATCTTCCAGTACAACCAAACCAGCATCTGTAACACCACAAGCGAGTGAATCAATCAGTCAGACTTTATTTGTATAGCTCGTTTCATACAAACAGAGTGTAAAAAAGGGTATAAAACAAGTCACAAATAAGTCACTTTATGGCTACATCTATGGGAGTAGTGATCATCATATTAATCATAATTCCGTCACACTGAACATTAATCATGAAATGTGCATTCAGTTGTACTAATATTTCAGTTTAATGGCCAGTGTTGTCCTCTTTCCAGCTGATGTCTTTGCCACAGTTTTTGGTCCAGCTATGCATAAAGAGAATATTTAATTCTGATACTTTAGCATTGCTTTTGTGCATTGTACTGTGCAGTACTTAACAGTTTTTTTATAATGTCAAACAGAAATGAACAACATATGAACATGGATGATGGATGACGACACGCTGTATTCAGATCTACAACCGTCACGTGTAACTGAAAGAAGTGTTTCTAACCCTGACACGGTCAGAGCTCCGCCTGTCACGGTGAGAAACACTCGCGTTGACTCATCTCTAATGAATATTCATGCTTCATGGTTGCGCTGTGTTTGTGCTGATCAAGGCCTTTCCCGTGGCAATGTCAAGGTTGCCGGCCAGATGTACAGATGCATCCGCTGAATGTGTTGGCAGAGTGTGAGACTGAAAGAACGGATATGCACTTTTTCACTCGTCACACAGTGCCAAAAAACCTGTCTAAAATATAACTCCTATCAAATATTCAAATAGGAGCTGATGAATTTTTAAAGGGACTTCAATGAATCCTCTGCCTTTCAGTATTGTAAATCTTGCTGCTAACATATGTTACATTAAAAGAAATTAATTAGCCCCAAAAACATATAAACCAGACAACCCTAACCCTGAGTTGTTTGTAATTACAGCAATATTGTATATTGATGATTTTTTAGCATAAAAATATGATGATAGCTGCTAAATTACTGCTTAATTAAGACACTGTGATGTTTTACAGAAGACAATTAGTGCCAGATGTGAAAAATTAAAGTAAAAAAAAAAATCTCTGATTGAAATCCTCTGTTCTGAGTTTTGTTTTGTGCTTGTTTGTTTTGTTTTTTTTTTACTTTAAATTCAAATACATTTTTAAAAAGACATTTTAACATTTTAACCTGAATGTTCCCATTTTCAAATTGCTGCTGACAGAACTGAAAATATGCCGCTCATAAGTGCTTCTGCTTCCTTTTCAAAGTCTTCATATTTGCTGTTTAATTAGAAGGATCAATAAATTGAATAGAATATCCACAGCTATAGTTTTTAGTGAGTTCTGCAGCCACTGTAGTTTCTCTTTTACGGTTGGAAGAGGGACCGAGGTGACCGGGTATTCAGTTTATTTGTTTGCAGTGTCACTGCTCAATGCCAGTAAACCCTGCACATTGAAACGTCCAATATTAAAATCAGCATTTGTAAATTGTTCCCAAACAACATGTAAATCCTAAATGCTGTCTGATCACTGTAATTATTATTATTATTATTAATGGTCTACTAAGTAAGCAAAACACTCGAGTCTCATGCTGAAAAAACAAGAAAGAAAGAGACACAACAGGACAAAGATGAATGTGAAACAGTGGAAAATAAATGGGAGGTAGCTGTAAATAAATGGTACATCTTCCATTTCTTCCAATCTACAGTCAAGATTTTGTGTCATTTTATGGGATCACCAAGTCACTGGGATTAATCCTCTGGGGACCATGGACCAATGTCCGTCCATAATAGAGCTATACTGCCAATATAAATGAACTTCATCCATCACAGTGGCTATACTGTGGACAGCTCATCGCAGTGTCTAAAGAACCAGGCCAAGTTTGTGAAAAATGTGAATATTAAATAATGTACCAGACCTCAGGAATAATTCTATTTGATGTAACGGTGCAATAAAAAACAGGTTTTAATATTTGAACACAGGATAAGCATCATGGAGCTCGTGTTGGAACGGGCAGATAGAGAATAAATTGTCAATCAGGGTGGAAAGATGTTTTTCAAAGGGTTAATGTAATGGAAAAATCTGGCATGAGAGGTTAATGAATTGTTGATTCAATTTTTGATTAGCTTCCACATGACTGTCAAATGAATTTTTGAAAAATCATTGTTGTTAAAACATGAATTGGGAGAACTTTAGCTAGGTTTTGCTTCCTGAATGTTAAAATGTTCATAAAGGAAAACAAGTCAGGCTGATGTTTCAGACTGTTATCTTGTCCTTTCAGTCACAGATCGTCATGAAATTTGTTGAATAATGTTGCAACAGTGACTTTAAAAAATAATCTCATGACACTTTTCATACAGAGCAGGTCTAGACTCTTTATGATGTTAATTACAGAGACCCAACAAGTCCAACCATGAGCAAGCACTTGGTGACGGTGGCAAGGAAATACTTGCCAGAGTCGAGCTCATGGTGGACAGCCAGCTGCCGCAACTGTAAATCCACACTTTTTCCTGCACCAACCAAAGCTATTATACAGTGATTCGATATTGATAATAGCTGTTTTCAACTGAAGATGGATTGTTGCTAATTATTGTTGGTATAGAGTTGATTCTTGTTGATTTAGTCCACTAAAAGATACTGTGACCTTTTCAAAGCCTTTTCTGACTGTACTGAAGAGAAACTGAGCCAATTACACCAATCAAAAAACGATCTGTAATTTGGCTTTTCAAATTAAATGAATCATAATTAGAAACACTGTTAATACTTAAAACACTTGAGATCAATGCTAGTCAGTCTTTGTTCCAGAAAATGTGCGAAATGCAGACAGTGGCACACTTTCTCAGGCAGGCAAACACACACACACACACACACACACACTCTCTCTCTCCGAGGACGGCAGGAAATCTCAGCAGCACGTCTGAGTCGCAAACCAATCGATTACTGTGTCCTCTCCGCTTTCCCTCGCAGAGCTGAGAGGCCGGACATCAGCGGGGAACCCTGTAGGAGTCAATAAGCTCAGATATCTGACACACACCACTGACGACAACAACATCAAGGGCGGACAGCATGACTCTGTACACGCGCATGAATGAGAGAGATGAGAGTCAAAACCTTACCGGAGACCTCCAATAAGGCCCTGCTAACACAGAGTGTGCACAGCTGATCTGAATACACCGCTAGGCCAATATTAGCTCAGTCAAATGACACTCGAATGACCCCACCACCTTACTTTCTTTTATTCACTGTCTTTCTCTCCTGTTTGCCCTCTGAGTGGCTGCATTGCCACAAAATAAATGCTCTTCTGCAGGCATAAAGAGCTGCAGTGAAGTGCACATGCAGTACTGCACTACAAGCTTAATGGATGCTCGAGGTAAGGCATGCATTATGCATATGGTAGGGGTTCAGGCGAGGACCATGTGACCTGGAGGATTTTCGCAGGCACATTCATCCTGGTTGAAGAAGGGGCATCTTGATGAATCCGAAAAATGATTTTTTTATTACCCTGTGAGTACTTGCTCACTGTAAAACATTGCTCTGATGTTTTATTAAGTCAAGTGACAGAATTTAGCATCGAAGTTCGCATCAATGACAGTATAAAGAATGGACAGAGTATGTGTGACGTTACCCACAGGTATCTGAAGAGCTTTTTTGAAGCTCAGAATATGTGGCTCTGCCATGTTGGCAGGCCTGCCTCTGGCTAATATAAAAATCAGCAAAGATGTGGATAACCTAAGGCGGGCTGAATGACGCCTAAGTGCTCAAACAAGCCATCTTTAATGGCACCTTAAATTGATCTGAACAAGTGAATTCTATAGTAATTTGGAAGTTGGACATTTGAACATGGGGACTTGTGGAGACTGGCTCATTCTGTAGCCAGCCTCTGGTGGCTGTTTTGGGAACTGCTGTTTTTGGTACTTCACATTGGCTTCATTTCACTGCCACAGAGGCTGTGTGCTGCTTGGTGTGGCTCCAGCGATGACATCATTGACCAGTCAGTTGTTCCACCACTTGGGACCAAACTGATGGATTGCCCTGAAATTTAGTACACACATTCATTTTTCTGGCTGCTTAGTTACCTCACACTGAGTAGAAACATCTTGGTTCCTCATCTTGGTTGCGTTTCCAAAGTATTTGAATTTCATTTAACACACCCTGCAATTTGTGTGGCTCTTGTCCAAGTCACGTTTGCCTTCAATTTCATGAAAGCAGCCATATTTGCAGTTCTGTAATATTAGGTATCTAATTCTAATATCTTAATATTGGAATTTTAGTTTTAAAATTAACTTTTATGAACTGAGACATAATAGTTCTAGGATAGATGGATAGAGGATAGAGGATATTTTCCCCAGCCTTAGTTGATGAATCAGGTACTGACGATGACTTAATGGTTCCTTCTGGCACCTAAACATAGGTACTGTGGAAAACCAGACTGTGCAGAAACAAAGAAAGGAAAAGAACTTCTATTTATGCTAGAAAGTGTGCCCTGTCACTGGTTTTGTGCTCCTCTGTGCCTTATTTATGATTCAGCATCACTTTCTGGCTTTCCCCTCAAAAAAAAACAACTAAATAAATAAATAAAATGTTGAAGGATGAATATGACTAAATTGGAGCTGGTCATTATCAGTTACGACCGGTACGAATCACTGAGGGAAAAGCTTCTGCCTGTCACTGCATGAGTAGGTGATGATGGCTTTTCTATTGCAATTTGATCTACCTGTGATGGAGCGGAGTGCACCATTAAGATTGGGGATTTCTGCTGATTTATTCCCCCAACAGCCGCTGTCCTTGAAAAACATCTGTCAGCGCTGCCAGGGATGGATCGGCTCCCAGAGAAAACACACTGCAGAGTGATGAGGTCCGCCGTGAATTCTCTCTGTGTGAATTACAGTAGCTGAAAAGTAAAGAGAAGTTGTGACTTGCAGCTGGAAGGTTGCCAGTTGCAATCCCAACTGAAATCTCTATGCGTGTAAATGAATGAAGGCCGCTCCCTGCTGTTGTGTACATTTAAAGGTGCCCTGGAGCACAGCAATTAACCCCCGACTGCTCCAATGCACCCGCTCAGTGGCTTTGGGGGAAAAGTTGCTTGGTACTCTGCAAAATATAGCATATTTTTTAAGATTTTGTTAGGACCATTGACAGTGCATAATTTGTGGGCAGGGCCTCAGGGTCTGTGAAGTGAAGCCAATGAGGAAGTGTCTTAAAACTGTATTTTTTATAGCAGGTGACAGCGCCATTGGCTGCAAGGAATAGATTGCATTGAGTTTTATGAGAAAATGGGCCTACTTTTCACTTGATTTATTACCCCAGTAAAAAGTTTCCTCATGAGTCTCTGTTTTCAAGTCTTCTTTGATACAGCATGATGTCCATTTAGTAAATTATGGTCCCATTTAGAGCAAAATGGATATAGCAGGGTGTGCTTTAGGGCAGTACAACCATGTGGAGCTAGCCTTTTGCTAACATACGGTATTTTATAGGAAATTGAGTTGAAATGCTGAAATGAATAAATACTTGAAGAGATACCTTTTTTGAATCAACTTATTATCCCATGTATAATATCTACAAGTAAAATAGAATTAATAGTACTACGAAACATATTAAAATTGAATTTGCTCTACTGACTGCAAGTCAACATGATCGGATAAATTGTCAGTGTTGATGTCATCATCTGCAATGATTTCATTTTGATTTAATTTGGATTTGATTTGATAATTTAATTATGTATTCCAAACTGCTAGGGCTTTAAAATTTTTATTTTAAGTATGGATTACGATTTTCTTCACATTTTATTTGAAGTTATATTGTATGTATTTTTAATTTTGTGTGGATCCCAAGAAGAGTAGATGTTTCCTATGGTAACAGCTAATGGGGAGCTGAATAAACTAAACTAAACTTGTGATAAGTGATAAGGTCATATTCTGGGCCTGATCGGACTTGTTGTGCTTAAACCCAATCGGGCTCTCTTGGACATGTCCGAGTTTGCTGGGATGTCTCTTGACCAATCAAATTAGATGGTTGGCCCTGAGGAGGGTGCTGGCCCAATGCAGGTTGTGTATTTGTCTGACCTTGGACCACTTCCAGACCATTTGGGAGGGAGTCCCCAGTGGAGCTCCCAATGCGGTACTGTGACAAGGCAAGGCTTTTTTAACTGTTGTTGGAGCACAGAGCATGGCGGTACTTGTTTACTTTTACATTGTTGTTTATTCTGGTTTTACTGAAGTAACTACATCTTGAGGTATTTTACTAACTAAACTTCTACATGCCAGCAGTGCTAGACAAAAAGTCAGGGGCTCACGCAAGTTATTAGTTTATCCTTCGGGGAACATAATTGTCTGCACAAAATTTCAGGGCAATCCATTTTACATTTGTCAGGCTATTTTTATTTCTGGAACACGGTGGTGTTGTCCATTGCTAACATGACCAAAAATACCTCTTCTGCAATCAATACATTGTTGAGGACCTGTGACTTTCCTATCATTCATCAAAAGAGCACCCCCTAAACACTGCAGGTGCCCAAAAAAAATCACCTTTTCAGCCACCCTTTGTATGAGTAAGCTTCCATGTCGGCATCATATGTTGTCGACTGTGCAGCTGTTTGAAAATAGCTCAGCAGCCACCCACCGCGAAAGCAGCAATTTTTGGATATTTTCCCAGCTACGGTGTCATAATCAATTACCCGAGATGTTGAATGCTTGTCACGCACAGTCAAATTGCTGCTGACACATTGACAGCTTATCTTCCAGCAGCAACAACATTTTTATCACATCTCTGCCCCTCCCAATTACTCCTTTTAGGAACAGCTCCCTGCCTGTAATCACAAGTACACTGTGTCATTTCAACTCAGTGTAATCACACAGGTCACTACTTATATGACATCCTCCATGTTCCTAAATCCAGAAGCTTACCTATATTCAGAACTTAACTAAGAATTGTTACATTTTATGCCCCAGCACAAAATAAAACACCAAAATGATGTTATTTTAGTAACCTTTGCAGGCTTTACTAAAGTAATAAATCATCATTTCTGTCAATGCAGTGGATCTGACAGCATCATCTATCAATGCATATACTTCAAGTCTGAAACAAGGTGTCTATGGATGCTATTTCAGACCATGTTGTAAACATCTGTACTGTCTGCACACTGCTACAGCTGTCAGCAATGCTGTTAATAATAATATATATCATGGCCGAACATTCACATCAGATATTAAGGTGCCCACTCTTCCCAGAACTCATGTTTCTTTGTGTCTTTGGGGAGCGTAGAGAAGCGTTCACTGCCAGTTATTTCCTCAAAGCTGCACATATCGCACAATATATGCTAAATACGAGAGTGGAGCCAGTTAGCTTAACTTAGCTTAACATAGCATGAAGATTGGAAACAGCGAAACAGCAAGGCCTGCTCTGATAGATAGACATTTTGTCAGTTTCTTTGCATCATATCTGTAGGCCACATTACATAGAAGGCTACAGAGCAGGTTAGCATGGCACAGAAACAGAGGTAAACAGCTAACATGCGCCTCTAAAACAACAACGACAATTTGGGACTATTCCTTGGTTGGGAGCAAAAACTTCCTGAAGTTTCCATGGTTGCTTGGTAACTTCCAGAATGTTACTGCTCCTGGCCTAAAATTGACTGTGCACATTAATCCCACATAACACTGCAACGTGTCGCTTTAACACAAACATAATGTGTTAACTGAGGTGCTGGTATCGGCAGACTTTGTTACCTTTGGGACTAAGTCAAGCTAGCTGTTCCCCCCATTTCCTGTCTTTATGCTACGCTAAGCTAACAATTGTACAAAGAGAACTAAATAGCAAAGGTTGAAGGAAAGCAAGTATTTCCTAGTATTTCCTAGAACTATTCCTTTCAACAGTGTTTACAGATACTGCCTTAAGTAAATTTTATTACATATAATAACTGCAAAGATTTCTAAGCTCCAGGTTTAACCTTCTGTAGCACTTGTAAATGCTGATATCCATTTTTAGAGAACGGAAATTCAAATTATTTGGAACATCTGCTGTTTATGATTTGTGATGATTGTGATTTTTTTGGAGTGGAGTTCAAATCCTTTTTGGCTAACATTATGTCATTTGAAACGAGCTAACTTAGCAGTCTGTAGTGCATTTACATGATGGTAGGACAGAGGAGTGTTTTGCCGGTCTTCAGTTGAATGTATTACTTAAAAGTCTGCGTGTGTCTGCAGTATTGCATGATTTGTGTGTGTGTGTGTGTGTGTGTGTGTGTCTGCATGTCGTCTTATCACTTGTGTCCAGTCCAGCAGTAGCAGTGCAGGTGTGGAGCCTCTGAATGAACTATGACCTGGACATAATACCCTCAACCATCTGGATCCCTCTCTAAATGCTGACGCTGCGCTTTACTAACAGAACCCCAGAGAGTGTGTATGTATGTGTGTGTGTGTGTGTGTGTGTGCTTGTGTGTGTGTGTGTGTGTACAGTGTCCTCTGAAGAACTGATCAGCAGAGTGGAGCTGTAATAATCCTTTCTGTTATTAGTGATTTTCCTCTCTGCTGCAGATCTCGTTTATCTCTCCATTTGTCTTTTATTTCTTTGCTCTCTCTTTTTTTGTCATAATAACCAATAGCTCGCTGCGACTCCCTGCTGACTCTTTTCTCTCCAGGCGTCTGGAAAGCCCATATCACAGGTACTCAGACAGCCTTGTAGCTTGCTCTCTAAGCCATGTACTGTATGTAGAGACAGGTTTAGTATTGAACTACCTGCTTAAATTAGCAGAATTAGCCAAAAGGCTAGTTTTCATCTGTAGTCTTTTAAGTTTAAATAAAATATACTCATGATGTAAGTAAAATCACAACACACAAATGGATTGAGGCAAAGAAAAGTACAGCTATCCAATATTTTACAAAATATATACTATATATATATATATATATATATATATATATATAAGAAAAAATATATATATAAAAGAAAAAAGAAGATAGAAAAGACAGGAGGACTTTTCACAAAGTTGCGTGTAGCCTGTGAATGGTGGAATAGAACCTGCTTTCTTTGTCTACAGTGAAATATACATTTTGTACATTCACAAAGACTGTCTCTGCTTTAAAAGGACCAAATAAAAGTCTGGTCTGTTCTGTCGTGCATACTTGCCTTTGAGCCTCAGTGTTGGTGTCTGTCTGTAAACCACACAAACAGAAGAAGAAGCATTAAGTATTTTGAATGAGCATAATAATGTGTAACTTTGTTCGATTCAGTGTACATGAAGACATTTTCTATTAGTCCTTGTTCTTTTACTTCTTTGAGGGCAGTTAAAGTTCATCTTCCACCACCTAAGAAAAAACAAGTACATAATTCCTGTTTGCTAAAATTAAGAATTTCATAATTAAAATTAAGCAAATAATTAAAAAAAGTGAAAATAGATTAAAATAACCACCAATGCAATTAATATAAAGGATTCCGTGTCCTCATTTCTGAATGATTAAAAAAAGTAATTTCTTTCTACCTAGAATTTCTCTCCCTTCGTTTTCATGCATTCCCAGGCGCTACATGGCCTACTTAACACCGCTGGTGAAGAGCCTCATTAGTGAAATTAGACTCCTTATCCAGTCTTTTCATCAAAGCACCCTTCCCACAATTTGGTCAAATTTCATCTCCACTTCACAGGAAAGTTTTGGACAATTCCAACATCTGTGCTCGGTACACTTTGACGACCAAGACTGCCTCCTGCGTGTCGACAGAGCGGGAGGCGGGGACGGGAAGCAGAAACAAAAAAAAAACCTGCACGGAGAAACTGGGACGAAGCAGGAAAGGAGACAGACGCACAGCGAGGGAGGCGTGAGTCCCGCATGTAGCGTTTGAAAAGCTCTGATGAAATGATTGCTGACATACAAGAAGAACTCATCTGGGAATGTTATTGATTTCACAGCTGGTGTCAGATAACAGCAAAACAAAGTGATGCAACGAGACCAGAAAAGATGCTCCATAACATAGCATATACCTCTGAACTGAATCATAATTATATATATATATATATATATATATATATATATATATATATATATATATATATATATATATATATATATATATATATATATATATAGTCTCTCTTATATTCTCATTCTCTAAAACCCAAAAATCCACCCGACACGTCTAACACGTCTTGTCTGTTTTGACATGACTGGCAGTTTGCATGGGGTATTTTATTTTGAAAATCCACAAGCTTCTCTCTTCCTTTCTTTGTCTCTGGCTTCCTCGAGGTGCTCTCTGTAAATTGTCGCGGGCTGCACGTAGAGCCCAGCGGAGGCCCGCTTCTGGGACGCGTCTGACCGCAGCAGAGCCGGTGGGGTTTAAAACACTGACTGTAACAGCGTACAACGGCTCACGCAACACAGCAGACACTGCAGAACATGAACAGCAACATTTACAGCAAGTGACAGCATACATAACTGACAAGTCTGCTTCGTGGCAGTAGGTTCACGTACACTGCCATGATTAGATGCATGTACTGGATATAGTGTATGTTGCAGTGAACACACAGTGAAATACAGTATTAAAGAACATGCACTGCACAGCTTTAAGGACACTCAGCTCAGTACAGAAACTACTTGCTACTGAACTCCATCACTGAGTTGTTAAAGGCAATGCAACGGTGCCCTGTCTCGATCCTGTCTTTCTTTGATCAAATCATCTTAAACTGTGAGCACCTTCAACTTCATCAGCACGATTAAACACAGGACAGTCTTAAGTAGTAACGTTTTAAGTACCAAGGTGTGACAGAATGGGAACAACAAGAATTCAACCATCTACGACGAGGAATTTAGTTCCAGACAATTAGAACGGCTCCACTTTTCTTTTCTAAGGGCACTGGAGTCACACTCAACTGGCCATAAAGACTGCAGTGCCAGCATGTTGTGTATTTGCCCGAGGCAGAAATAACTTGGCCGGGCAGTTCATCCTTCTCCTGATAGCGAGGGCAGAATGTCTGCCCGTCCTCCACATCCCTCTGTGGAGTTCTGATGCTGACGACCTCTCAGGTGAGCCAGACTTAGTCAAAATTTTGTGAAAAGTCAGCATGTGCTCCTTGAATTAAAAATGCATGAGATAAGTGCTTCTACTGCATCGAGCGGTTTTAACGGTCAGTGTGCAGTATGTTCTGATTTTGGAAGGCTTGCTCAGGCTGGAGAGAACAACAGCATCTGTTGCTTCAGTACCCTGAAACCAGGCACTTGGGAATATGGTTGAGGAATGAAGACATATTGTAAGTCATATTGTAACTGTTTAGCATTAATGTTATGCGATTGGAAGATTTTTGAAGTTACAGTGTCTAACTAAACAAGACTGAACAGTGTCACGGCGTCAGGGGTGGGAGAAGGTCAGATGCAGCCACTTGTGTTTTTGGACCATGTAGAAATTAGACGATGTTTCTTTAAGATGTATGATTATGTTTGCATGCATTGACGAGGATTGCACCCTCATTAATGTGTGCACCCGACCGCCAGGTGACAATCTGGACTATACCAAGTGAGATTGGAGGGAGGAGGTGATGGCTTCTTTTTCTTTGTATTCCGTGTCTTTGTTTTCCTGACAGCCCGAACAAGATTAACTCTGACCTGAGTGACATGTTGTATAGTCCAGGCAGAGCTTACATGAAATCCTAATGTTGCATGACAGCTTTAATTGTTTGCTTTGTCTGACCCTTGCTAATCTCTAGGTGGTTGTGACCATGCAGTACTTAAAGCTGCTGTTCCAGTTTGTCAGGCTTTTGTGTGCTGGGCAGAGAATCCATGTTTGCCATAACCTTTACTGTGACTTTGCACCACGCGGAGCACATGATGAAGCACGAGAATGACGAACAGATATCGAGTTTACTTGACTTTACTGCTCCTGTAACTGCCGCCTCACATCTGGATAGACAGGGTTTTATACCCAGCAGTGAACGTGACAACCTCGTCATCATACATTACCGAGTGCTTCTGTAGCGCTGACAAAACGTTATCTAAACATATTAGCAGCTCCCTGTACTGTCCAGGAAAAATATGACACCAAGCTCCCCTTATGAAATATGATATCTTAACAATTACATACGTGTCCATAAAAACGCACCACCCCACATTCTTTTGAATTTGAGTTACAAAAAATAATCATTATGTGCGCCATCATCGCCATAGTTACCTCAGGGTTGTGTTATGAGAGGACAGAGTTGATTGGCTGACCCAATGGGAACCATCTGGACAAAAAGAGATAATTACTGAGGCGGAGAAAGAGTTCAGAGTGACAGAGGAGATCGTGGGCAAACGGGAAAAGAGAAGAGGTCACGAAGAGAGAGAGAGAGAAGAGAGGGAAAACTGCAAACACAGAAGGCTGAAAATATTTCACAAAACTTGATCCATTTTGCATTCGCTGCCTGTGAAGACACCGTGACAGATAGACACCTCCATTCTTCCCCAAGAGCTTGTCCACGGTAAGCAGTTGTAGCTTCTCCTCCAACATCACAGGCTGTCATTCAGCGGAGAAGAGCAGGAAAAGCAGGAACATGTGGGTGGTGTTTGTAAAACTTTAATTCATTAAAAAGTTTAATTAGTGTTTTTTGTGTTTGTTTCTGTCAGTTTGATCCATGCCTCAGCTCATCTTTGTTCGTGAAGTACATCAATTTACTGTTACTGACTGATCTGACGTGAGCATTGCACACACAGGTGTTTTCTCCACTTTTGATTGGTGTTTTTCTACATATGAAATGTGCATGTTGCCATACTTGGATATACTATATATCAAAATACTAGAGAATCTCAAATGATGAGATCATTGGAACGTCCTACACACACTCATGCACACATCCTTGATAAGTTACAAGCTAAAATGTGACAGTATCTCTCAGATGTTGGACAGAAGATGGATAAACTTCTTGGTCTTAAATATGACATGGATCAAAGTTTGTGTTAAATTAATGGTTTAAAATGAGAAATGTGAGCAATCAGGAGGTTCCACCAAATACGCTCTGGTTCTTGAACTGGTTCCAACAGTCAACCACAAGTAATCTTCCTCCTGTGTGAACTGACCGTATCTAAACGTAAAAGTCTAAAGTCTATGCTGCTGCATGTTAACATCTGTCGTGATGGTGCTACTTAGAGAGCCTGATATTTTCTGAGGTACGCAGTGTAAAAACACTGGATTACACTGGATGAATTAGTGCTCTGTGGAAACATGTCCAGCTCTGATATTGATAGAATGGGAGAGTCGAGGCTCGGTACCACCAACACGACATTAGAACCATTTATAAAAAACAGAGTTTTCTGGTGCTTAATTGTGTCTCTTACAGTGTTTTAGGTTGAGTTTGTGACCTAGTTTAGAAGAGAAAGAGTTGGCGATATGCTAGCGTCTTGTATGTCAGGACGCCTGTTGGTCAAACGGACGTTTGCTTGGTGTCAAATGCAAAACGCTGACAACGCTGCCCTTAATTGCTCAGATATGTGAGTGTCTGCCAACAGGGTCATGCATATGGATCAGTGTTCTGTGAAGGCCTCATTCTGCCACCTCGGCTGTTGCTGCTTATGATTTTTTTTTTTTTTTTTTACAGTCTCAGATTTGAGCTTTTTTTTTAATAGAGCGACATATTTTCTTTTTTTCCCCGACTTCTTCTTCTGGATCTGCGCTTGGAAGAATTCAGCCCCTCGGTCTGGTACACACATGAGAGTGTGTGTGTGACAAACAATTTCAATTTATAAATGCAAATCACATCGCTCTGGTGTGTGTGTGTGCCACTATGTACATAGCAGCAGTGTGTAGTTTTTCTTTTCATCAAGTCAGCGTCTGCCTTGCTTGTGTGCGCCTGCACACACACACACATATTTGTGCACCAGTCTGTATAAGGTGTGTGTGACCTGTTTCTCTCTCTCTCTGGAGGTAAAGAAGAGATGGGATCTGCACTGTTGATGAGTTTAACGATTTAATCCAGAGCAGATACCCGCTCATCTTGCCAGCACACGCGCACGCACACAATGTGGCATTGACATTATGATGAATTGCAGCAATGTGGAAACACAAACAGGCGCAGATGCGTGCGGACACCCACACATTCACTCTCACACCCCCATTACCTCAGTCACTGCTGTGTGCACAGACATACATATGCAACTAAACATATTCTACTGTATTCATACAGGATGTGTTCATACAATTATGGACACAGTTTACAAAAACATACATAGTGTATATATGAACACCGTGATTGTGGTGTGTTTCAACATGGAATTTTTATATGGACACAAAATATACCCAAGACTAAACCCACACACACAACAGCTACAGTATTACAGATAAACTGTTGAAAAATTGTTGAAAAATGAATGTTTTATGAGGCGACGTGGCTATGTTTTGTTCAGGATTTGGCGCTAATACAAAGTGGGCAGATTTAAGGAAACATGATAGTGTTATGGAATGTTCTATCATTAGGTTACACACGGTCACGTGTGGGCCTTGAGGTCCCCAGCAGTATTAGTTGTTTGGCTTTCATTGGGAACAGTAGGTGCCAGTCTATCTCAGCACTGTGGTGGCCAGGGTTGAAGAGACCTATTGCTGCCGTCCTAGACATAATAGATAGCTTGCCGTTGACGATCCAATCTGCGTGAACAGACATCTGTGTCTCCAGACTAGAATATGCTGACAATAACACCTGCAAAAACATTCTCTTTGGCTAATTCTGGGCGTGTAGTATTTGTGGCGTTATCTTGGGGTTTAAAGTCTATCCACCAGCATGAGTTGGGCAGAATGTGAGACCGACTCAGGCACTTCTGATGTGGTGAAAGGTGAGGAAGATGATGACATAAATCAATGAAACAATCACAGAATGGCTGCTTTATACTAACGGCCTGCTTCCTGTAACTCCAGTGTCTCGGACTGAAATTCAGTTGGGTTTATTTGACATTATGAGAAGGCAGATTGTAAATCACAAGAAGGTCAAGGACGAAAAGCCCAAGAGTTATTTCCTTTGTGGTCTTTGATGTAAAGAGAGTGAAGGTACAGGCGACGAGGTGATGTGTTATCGATGAAAACAGTAAAAACCTAATGGTGCTATCAGACTGGATTTAGCATCAATCTTTCGGGCTAACGGCGCTTCACAAGTTGTAAATTCTACTTTCTTATCAAACACATTATTGCCATTAACCTCTGTCATTGTCCTTGCACTTACTGCAACCGAGCACGGCCCCTCCCTCCCTCCCTGCTGCTTGTATTACCTGACCTGAGTGCATGGTCAACCTACCTCCTCTCTCCGATTGGCTGCACATCAGTAAAGACCTGTGCTGTGCTTCTTCTTCAACACATTGCAACAGAGCGGAGCATTAGCATTTAACATTAACATTTGACTGACAAAATATGAATATAAAACATATGTACAACATATTTATTGACACGTTCACTGCATCTGCTTCAACTCCAGCAGCATCACTGCCAGCAATTCACAATGCCAGTGGTCCTTCTGCTACGTAGCTAAAATGGCCACCATTGAGGGTGAGAACTTTTTAAACATTATGAGGAATCAGTGGTTGATCTTAATGGATTTGGTTAATAGCTGGACTTGTTTGTGAATTACTGAACTAACCACTAACACTAACCGCTAGTTATGATACTTCTCAGAATTTTGTCAGGATTTAGTGAATAGAAGCTTGCTTCAGCAACCAGTGCACCAAGTTCACTCCATTTATTCAAAACACTTTTTTTTTTCACCATCAGTTTCTGTCTTGTAACTTTGAACTCTTCATTCTTCAGGGGTCAGCACAGTCAAAACAGTTTGCTACTGGTCATCAACATGAATTTGTGTGTCAAAGTTCACAAAGGTTGAACTTGAGTGCATGCAGCCTTTTTTTTTCTTTTTAAAGGTCCAGTGTGTAGGATTTAGGATTTAGTGGCAGCTAGCAGCAAAGTTGCAGATTGCAACCGAATGAATACTCGCCCACGCCTCATCCTTCCAAACATGTAAGGACAACTCTGTTTCACAAATTCACATAAAGAGCAAAAGGAGAGATCAGTGTTTAGTTTGTATGTCCTAGGCTACTGTACAGAAATGGTGATCAACATTGAAAAGGACTCGCTCTCACCATAGATATATAGATAGAGAGAGAGAAAAAGGGCTCAATTTAAGACAATGATTCATAATTTCAGATGATTGTACACTAATGAAAACATAATACTGAATATTGTATTCCATTTCTGTGAATAAATACTTACACATGGGACTGTAAACATTTGGGAAATGGAACTGATTTTGCCAACCTGAGCCTCCGTACAGGAATCATATTTTAAGTTTTATATTGGAGTCAAAGATCTAATGTGTTATGTCTTGCAGCAGTTGTATGGAGGTCAAAGCACAGAGGACAAAGTACAGAGAAATGAATCTGAGTAGATTTGGAACTATAATTTCTGTTCATATTTGTATTCATAATTCTGGAGGAAGAATAAATCTTGATTTGGAACAGTTGTAAATTTTGATAATTAGGAAATGGGCAATATTTATTGGATTCCAAATATGCAAAGCTCGTGAAAACATAGCATAAAACAGGTCTGTCTTTGCTGTTGTCTATTTTTCCACTCATCCTCAGGAAACCTCTCTGGATGAGACAATCTATTCTTTATTAAGCGTGTTCCTCGTGACTTAGCCTTGGATTTATGCTGCTGTGAGCCCAGAAAAGGTTATCTGCAATATCTCAGTCTTTCCCCAACCCCCCAACCCCCGAGACAATCAAATGACCTTCACCCAGACAGATTGTTTCAGCTACATGATCAGCACTGGCCACAATGAGTCACCTCCAGCACAGTGACGAAGGAAAGGAAAGGGGCGGAGGGTTGTTTAATGACACAGGGAGAAGGAAATGACAAAAAAATTGAAGGAGAAATGCAAGTATGAGGGATGCAATGATGGAAAGAAATATGGGAAGAAAGAAAAATCTCATCGCTCTTCTCCATTAAGACTGCTGCATTATTCACCATCATGGAGGGGGAGCAGAATCCTCCCCAGGAAAACCCCCAGTCAGTTAATTAGCAACTTCCTACATGTGTAAGGGTGGAGGACAGGAACACCAGCAGAGGTGTGAGTGGAAAGGTGGGAAGGCCTTAGAGAGCACGCAGGGAAGCCAGTGTAAAAAAAAAAAAAAAAAGACAAGACGGAAACGCTGAGATGGAAGAATGGAAAAAGACGAGGCGTAATCTCCAGAGGCAGAGAGATGTTAGTTTGCACCTTTTTCGGGAAAAGACTTCAACACCACTCACACGTTTCTACATTCAGTGCAGCATCTGGTGGAGCTGTATAAACTGTCTCTAACTCTAACAATAGGTAGTCCTTATACATTTCTGTCTTTGTATGGACTAAATGAACAATGACTTGATTTTGTTTTTTCCAGGCATTTGTCTGTGGGCAGCCAGGCTAGCCGTACCCCCTTGCCTCCAGTCTTTATGTTAAGCTTGGCTGATCTGTTTTTAAGGCACAGACATGTCAACTTTCACGTCTTTTATCAATTTTTCTGAGAGAAAACAGATCATTTAGCAAATCCTGAAAAAGCTACACAGTAAACAAACAGCTTAGTTCCATTTGGCAGTTGAAATGTAAATTTATTGTCCATCCTCCTGGAGTTCAAACGCCGTCAATATGTGCAAAAATAAATAAAGTGAAAGAAACAAAATACTGTATATAGTTCTAAAAAGAAAGAAGTTCAATAAGTCAAAATCACAAGCTCAGTAGCTGTTATCTCCACTGTAACCAACCACAAGTCAACTAAGCAGGCAGCCCCTTTTACAGTCAGAGCCCCTCCCAACTCATTATTATCTCTTATATATCTTATGCTGCAGAGCTTTTTCAAACACCATCACTAGCATGTAGTATTATTATTATTATTATTATTGTTATTATTATTATTATTGTTATTGTTAATAATAATAATAATAATAATAATAATAATAATAATAATAATAATAATAATAATATCATTATAGTAGTAGTATTATCCATCCATTTTCCATAGCCACTTCTCAGGGTCGCCTGGTCACTAGTTCATCACAGGGCTGACATGTAGAGACAAACAACCGCTCACACCTACGGGCAATTTAGAGTCACCAATTAACCTGTTAAGTGAACAACTTTGGACTGTGGGAGGAAGAGAGAGCCCATGCAGACACAGAGAGGCCTGGCAGGGGACCAGAGCAGCGATTATTATTATTACCATTATTATTATTATAGGACATAGTGTGTAGCTCTGTGTTTAAAAGTTTGAATAGAGCTCTATGGCACAGATACTCTTTCAGACACAAAAAATAAACCTTATTGTTTAATGTATAATTTGTTAGACTATATATCACTTGTTGTTTAATGAACCACTTTTTTCACATGAATGCCTGCGTGCAGGAATTGAAGCAGAACAAAAAGAAAAGAATCCTTTATGGGGGAGAAATGCTGCTAAAGGTGGAAGTAAAAGAAGTCTGGTCATGGATCAGAAGAACAGGTTCCGAGTGAAAAATCAGAGCAGGTGAAAGAGAACATCCAGAAGACGGATGAAAGACATGGATGGAAGATGGAGGAGAGTTTCAGAGAAATCCCCTTTAGCCCGAGGCGCCATATATTTCCACAAATGCTATGTCAGCATGGTGGCGCATCGGCTGCGACAAGTGCCAGTGATTAATGAGATGGCGAATGACTGCTCCGATGTCGTTTAACGAGTAGCTGTATTTTCTGACAAAGACCGCTTTGCGGTGCATTCCGGAGGCGGGTTGGATTCTCCGCGCACAGATGTAGGCGCCCCGCGCCTCCAGCTTACACAATCACCCCTACCAACAGCGTTATTTATGTACTTCATGGATGAGAAATATTTCATGACAACCCTGTGTCGTAGATCAAGGGTTATGGATACAGGCGTGCAGCAGCAGAAGGCCAGTGCAAGCCTTTTCTAACATCCAGGTATACCATCATCTTTATCTTTACAGCAGACTGTTAGCTCTCTGTGTCTGTACAAGCTCCACAAGAGAAACAAAAGGAGGTAATAACACAAACTGTCCAAACCTATTAAGGCTTTATTGTCTGTCTGACAGTCACAAGTTGTTTGAATCCACGAGTAAAAGCTCTGGCTTTCTCGGGCCGAACACAGCATCACCTATTCAAGCAAAGACTTTCTATAAGCATAGCCGGGATACAGCATTCAGCACTTCACTCCCTCTTAAGAATAACACAGGCAACAGCCACACTGATTTCAACTAAACACTGAAATATTCAGCAGACACATCAGGAGATGGGACTACTGTCGAGGTCCTCCATGCCGTGCGAGTAATCAGCTCCGCAGAGAGCGGAGACTTCAAGTGTTTCCTTGAATCGTTGGACAGGTCTCTTCTCTGAATCAACCACATTTCTACTCGGTCAAGACCACAACTGCAGGAATATCATTGTCTGATTTATTTGTGCACATCGTTAATGTGATTGGAGGTCAAATTTCCTGTTTCATCCATCCATTTTCCCACATATCCGGGATCAGGTGTCAACCCCTCAACGGCCACCTTCGTACGCACGCAAGTGAATGCAGGAGATCGAGAAGAAGCTGTGGCTGTCTGGAAGGAGATCTCAGACAAATGTTACATAATAACACTTGGCTTTCCAAACCACAAAGAGAACCTCTCGGACCACATCGAACTTCTATGAACACTTAGAAAGGAAGCATTTTAAAGAGAGGCACGCTAAATGTAAGCTAAGCTGGCTAACATTAGCAGTCTGCATCTGTACCAAAACTCTGTGATTCTGCCAATATTTGCTACATATTGGCGACCTATGTCTGCTCTTGGTCTTGTCTCTGTCTTGATAGACTCTTGGTCATGACTTGGTGTTGGTTTCGGTGGTCTTGACTAGAACACTGACAGGCAGTGACCCCTAGCAGTAAATTCAGTGAACGTATCCTCCATCACCAGAAAACCAGAAAACTTTTCACATGCACAACGAGAAGATTGAGAATTTCATAGCATAACTTGTACAGTACACAGTCATGGTCAACTCCCCTGCACCCATTGTTCAAGTAACACTCTGCACACTGTGCAGGCCTCGAGCTTAATCATAACTACTTAGACTTTTTATGAGCCAGTGCAAAGCTCCAGATCCTGACGCAGATCCATTCTGGCAAGTTCAAAGTCAAGAAAAGAAGAGGAAAAGTGCAGAGGCGATTGGGACTCAGCCATCCAGCCTCTTAGATTTTTTTTTTACTCTGTGCTCGAAAAGCTTAGAGCAGCAAAAACCAGTATGATCTTTGACATCTGAAACATCTCTACGGACCAGCTTTTATATAATTAACTCTGTATTTTATTTTGACTGGATTTGCCTGATTTTATATGTCTATTATTAACACACGTGATTATTTTATTATTTTTTATTATCTTTTCCTTCAGCAGGCTTGGACTATAAAAAAAAACATAATTTGTTCATTGTAGCAGAGGAAAGTAATGTTAAGCAGACACTTCATGGCTCCGTGTTCAAAGGTGTCTGTCATACAGCACATTTTCTGTTTTTGATAAGGTTTTGATACTAGAATGATATAAAAAAGATACAGTATCACAGCCATGAGCTTTGAAATCTGCAGCACATATATACAACATGATGTAGGTTTACTTAGATTCAAAAATAAACCTACTGCTTTGACTTATTAAAATAAAAATACAAATATCTTCATCTTTTAGTTAGTCAGTTTCTGACTTCTTGTGTGTCCCTTTTTGTTGTACTGTCGGAAATGACTGTAGTTTCTTCCCAGCAGTAAAACAGAAAATATCTTCATATATCTTCAAGGGTTGTGAAGCTAAGACAAAGGTCATGGAGACAAAGGTCATAATGGTCATGGTTCAAAAAAACAACAACAAATCTATTCAGTATCTGTACTGGATATTTGAAATATATCATACAAGCTTCTGTTTCCCAAATTTGAATCTCATTACTGAAATAAATAAAGATTACCACTGCTGTAGATCAGTTATTTGAATCCTAATAATAATATCTTATGATACAAAAGCAGTGCTGAGCTTTGCTTGTGGTGTTGGAGTCGCCTGAAGGATAAAGCACTAAGCTGTGGAGTTATTGCTGCACCCTGTTCTGACCGCAGAGCTCTGGGTTAGGTACGTATATGGGTATTATTCCCTCTATACCACTTATGAGGCTTTGACAAAGCCACTGAACCCGGAGGTGCTCCAGTGGAGTTGTGCATAGCTAATAATAACGTTGTGGTTGTGCTGGGCATTTTCCAAGTATGAAACAGGAATCAGTTTGAACATCCTGTGCTGCTGTATCTTTTTATCTAGCTCATTCTAAGCTAACAAAAACACAACAAGATTAGATGCTAATAAAAACATTTATGAATATTATATTCCATTCATGCCAATATATCACATTACAGTAAATCTTACACAGTGGACGTTTAACCGTCCTTTATCCAACTATAAACTACTTTACAATAGTGGTTTGCAGACTTATGAGACAGGAGTCAGTAATAGAAACACAGAAAGAAAGAAACATTGTAAAATTGTTAGCTTTCCTGCATTTTTCAGCTACAGTAATTTAACACATTTTTTGACTGAGTAGGGTATGCATGTTGCATGTACAAGGCAAATTTGCAGTTAGCTTCCTCCAGCTAGCCCAGCACAAATAGTCCCTACATCACCTAGCTAGCTAGCACCAACTGTTTTGCGGGTATGTGTTGAAAATCCATAGACTATATAAAAAAATGGATGTCGTAACATGTTTATTTCAGCTGTGAAGTTGGACATTTTCACATGGGGACTTATGGAGACTGACTTGTTCTTTAGCCAGCCTCAAGTGGTTGTTTGAGGAACTGCAGTTTTTGGCACTTTCGTGTTGATTTCACTTCACAGCCACGGAGGTTGCTGCTTAGGCTGCTTAAATGTGTAGCTAATAACTCATATGTGCTGTATGTGTGTGTGTTATTGTTTTTTAGTTTTTTCTCCTCTGGTGAATGTTCTGTACCCCCCTCCCCCCCTCCCTGCTGTCACTCCTCTGAATGGAACAGCCATTGAGTGGGCCCACTGCCAATTAAAAAGGACAGACTGACAGATTGGAGTGTGGCGTAAAATGGATGGACGCGCTGACAGACGACTGCTCTGGAAGTGATTCATGGTCCGTATGCGATTGTGTCTATGTGTGTGTGCGTGTCAGCACAAGTGTGAGGAGGAGAGGTGACAAGCCTTCCATTCAGGGCCTGCCAGCACAACTGCTCGTAACCTACAAAGAACAGACGGAGAGGACAATCGGCGCTCAGGGAGTATGACACAGAGGTATGTTTTATCAAGTTGAAAATCCTCCCTGCACGTACTGTATGTGCTACCTGTAAGTCCCACTCTCATAAGGACATTGCTCGGTGCTTCTATTCTCCCTGCAGGTACAGTGATGTGATGTTAGAGCATCAGTGAAGCTCAGGGGCCACAAAGATGCTAACGCTGCACAGGGTTCCCTCCATCCCCCCACACACAGCAGTGGTTGACTTCTATCATCTACCTCCTCTTTTTCTTTCTGCTCCCTGGCTCTGCTTGCTCTGTCTCTGTGGAATAAAAGCCCTTTTCATGTGGGTGAGTGGTAGAAGAAACCCAGAAGGGTATCTCTAGCTTTCACTCTCCTTCTCTCCTGCACAACTTTACATCCAGTCCTTCAGGGAGTTGCTACGTACTGCATCTGCAGATTCATAAAACATGCTCTGCATCGTCCTGAAGTGCAAGCACTGCTGCGTGTTCATACGCCTCCTACATCAATTATTCACGCCGTGCATTTCCACGGGTATATTTCTAAATAACAACACAGAGACAAAACCAAGCAAGAAAGGACACACGCTGCACATTTTGATAGACCACATTAAAATAGACGCTAACTGCTGATTACAGGATAAGAAAAATAGAAAAGAATAAGTATCCTTAGCGGAAAGCTTCAGTACACAAGAGAGTGAGAAAATGACATTTATATAAACCCTGTGTATGTTTAAATTTTTGATCTATTGGTCTCTATTGAGTGCAGAGTGTTAGCAAATTACTGTCGAGCGTATTCAAAAGAATATGTGTCTAACAATAGATAGTTGATAAAATAGTTCAACCATGGTTGGTAAAAAGGAATTTCAGGAGTGAAGACGTATTAAATCCGAATAACAGGGATGTTGTCGCGACACTAACATCATCATTGCCATGGTTACTGAGACTTGGGTGCGTTTTTAAAAAAAATGCTGGTGAATACGTTCAACTTATCACGTAGCATCAGAGACTTTTCAAATCCAGATCTGAATGGCAGATGAACCACGAGCGGATCAGTCCTTGTCAGAACAAGTACAAAAGTATTTTCAGTCGCCCGTGATTGACTGTCCAACCTGAAACAGCAGCAGGGAACTACAGCGTCCGAGCAGCACAAGGACAGAGGACGAAGAGTGGAATCAGTCATTCACGACACCCCAGAGTGTGTACTGTTATTAGACTGTACTGTGTTTAGAGTCACCATGTGATAGATACACAAGTTGACATTTTTCTGAGGTTATAGGCAGAAGACACAAAGTCATGGAGTGAGGTGTCCCGCACCGTTCCCTTTCATACACACATTATTTCACACAGATTTAGCTCCCGGCACAGGTTGTGTATCAAACCTGGCACCATGGTTGTGACGTTAAGATTTTGGGATTGTGCGCCAACAGTCACTGCACTCTAATGCGCTGTTGTTCGCCAAGAAATATGTACTCACAGTACTCTGGATCCTTTTTTTTTTACAATTCTCTTGCTGTGGAGGTTAAACAAAAACAGGACAACTTGTTAGTCAGCTTTACGGTTGTTGCATGGTGTATTTTTTAACTTCATTTGAGCTAGCAGCACCCATGCTTCCAGTCTTTATGCTAATCTAGGGTTAAGGCTCCATTTCAAGCACAAAGATATGAAATTAGTCAGTTTCATATTTTCCACTATCCATTAAAATGGGATCAATCAAATACCTTGGTACCTTGGATTTGTTGGGTTTTTATGGTTGTACATGGTAGACTATCGATGATTACTTAAGTCAAGGGCAGCAGGTTGTGAAGGCCGGTTAATGACACCTAATTTGGGTTAAGTGGGCTTACTATGAACAGTGGAGGACTCATTAGAGTCTAGTTTGTGGGGAACAGTGGAGTACAAGCAGAATCAATCAGTGACATCCACTACCAAACCCTCATTAAGGAAACTCGATAGATTTCTTTTCACAAAGTCGCATTAACAAGCAGATGAGAAAGTTTTGTTCTTATTAAGATTTCTGGAGAACGAATGGCCCGAGAGGCTGCTAAATTTAGCTAAAACTGGATGAAGAAGTCTATCTCTGAAAATTAATGGTCATTAGAGAAGAAGCTGAAGTGAGTAAGAGCACGAATCCCGTGACAAAGGGTCTGTTTTAGTTCTCGACATAATTAGGTGGGGTTTGCGTCTGTCTGCATGGCGGTATTAACTGTGCCAATCAACCTATGAAGCAACGGCAACACCTGCTATGCACACCGTGCAGAGCTGGATCGGATGGCTTCAGCAGATTTAGATGTGCTGCCATGCAGGAAGGAGGGGTGCATTCATTAACTGTCACAATTCCCCAAAGCTATTGATAGAACGGAGACAGAAATAGAATCGTAAAATCTCGTTGTGTGCAGGTATTTTTGGAATACGAATGACACTTTGCTGATGTTCCGGTGCTGGCTGCGAGCTATTTTCAGCAAGGCGGATGCCTGTGTATGTGATTTCACGTCAGGATCAGTTGTTTATGCGTCACATGCAATGAATCAGCAATTAATTGTTAGCTGACATTTGAAATTCAGCAAGAGACAGGTAATGGGACCATAATAATATTCTGTTTTGTTAGAAATCCAATCGTGTTCAGAGTCCTGGCACATTATCTACACTGGAAAAAATATATATATATAAATGGGGGAAGGCAGAAAAACGGACATGATTTGATTTGAGTTTCAGTTATGCTAGCTGGCTGTGACTTCACATGGCCCCTTAATGCAAAGGGTGCCTCATTTTTCCACACATGTATCCTGTAGGTCATAATTTCAAAGCAAGCGGTCTAATTCGAGGCAATTCATTTTCACAAATAAATCATTTCACACAGATTTAGATCCCAGTCTTGACGTCAAGACTTCGGGATTGTGCGCTAACAGTCACTGCACTGCTGTTCACCAAAGAATATGTAGTCACTGCGTGACACTGAGTCTCTGCTCCCGACTACAACTTTCCTGCTGTGGAGGTTAAACAAACATGACTCAGCTTGTTAGTCAGCTTTACTGTTGTTGCTTGCTGTAATTTTTTTTTACTTTATTTGACAAGCTAGCAGCCTCCAGTCTATGCTAGTCTAGACTAAAAACATACACACTCCGGCTCCATGCTTGACGCAGAGATATGAAATTAATTGGGATTTTCATTTTTGAGAGAAAGGAAGTGTACTGAAAGTAGTCACAAATGGGTCAACAAGCATACCTAAATATGCTTGTTGGTTCTGGAGCTTCGGACTGAGGAAGGCTAGCTTGTTTGCCTGTTTCCATGGCTCACATTTCACTGCTACCAATCCAATGTAGGTTGTAAGCACTTTACCTCTCCTCTGTTTAACTTTGCTCCCCATCGGCTCTGGGTATGAAGTACAAGTGATTTAAACTTTTCAGCCCTGTGAACTCAGCAACACACATTACCCGGAGACACAAATGCCAGCGTGAACTTTGATGAACAGATTTATGGACTAATTCCACCTTCAAATGTCAAACTGGACATATTCACTCTTCCGTCTGTGGTCACACAGCAGCACCATCTCAGCTGAAGTGTCTGTATTTTCTGCTGAACTATGACCTTTGAATGTGTCCCCACTTTGATTTATGTAAAAAAGAATCCAAATTAGAGCCTGAATCTAGCGCCCTTTTGAACTTTCCACGTGGTTTGTGGGTCTTATCATGCAGCCAACAGCATCAACATCATGTCGGGTATTCTCTACAAGACCAGCTTTGAGTTGGGAAAGGTTACAAACTGGTTAACAGTTATTCAGCTCTGGATAGGCTCATTAGTTCATTCACAGGTAGTGAGGGAAGCCCCGTTCACAGCTCAAAATTAAATCAATCGAATTCATTAAATTACTTAAGTATTAAATGAGGCGTGTCTGAATTTTTACACTTGAAAATGTTTTTTTGGTTTTGGCTGTGATTACACTTTTTTTTTATTATGACAAGTGTTGTGTATTTTAGAGTTTATTCTGTCACGTCTTACAGTCCTTTGAATAATGTGAGATATCAGGAGCAACTCAGACTCTGACAACTGAAAGAGAGGGAGCAAATCAGCTGATCGCATTCACGATATGTTTATATTCACTTCAATTCAACACAATTCATGACAGCCAGATTCAACTTTCCAAAATCCAAAGATTAAAAATGACTTCATTACAATTTATTACACACTGTCACCTCTCAGTTTGAGTGAATTGGAACAGCTGACATTGTCCAACAGACAGTTTCTCAAATACTACACTAATACAATCTCCCTCTCTCTCATAAAACATTAAAGGGTTCTAGGGGGATCTACTTTTCTATTTCCTGTTTTAAATTTGGTTAGGGTATACATACATATATATATATATACAATTCCTTGATCCAAAGCACAGATAGACTGGGGGTCTGCCTACAGAAGCCCTATACCGAGCATTTGAACTCAAACAAATCAAAATCTAAATTCATCCACCCACTGACTCAGTCACACGTCGGTGTGTGTTCTCGCTGACTGTTTGAATTTTTTGTTCTGTTAACTGTGGGAGGTGTGTGACTAGTTTATTGCTTGTTGTGTTTGACGTGTTCATTTCAGAGAGTGTGTTTTTATATTCTGTTGGACTGATCAGCTCTGTGACTGCTGAGGCCTCTGGTGATTTTTCTGTAGATTGCTGCTGGTTGTGATTTGACCTGTTCTACATCTCTGGTGCTCCTCTCACTGATTCCAAGTGACTTCTTGCACTTTGTCCATTTCAGTTGCATTCTGCAAAATGTGCGGTGCTCCTGGGTTGGAATCTACTTGACATAACAGTTTGGTGAAACATTGGAATGCCTACAATCAGGATTAGTCCGTGGATGCTGCTCATGTCTTTGGAAGGATTTCTCTTCTGCCTGTAGATGCACCACTGTGTCCAGATGTTCCCTCAGCCTTCGTTCAGCCGTCACAGCTGAACCTGTATCTAAATCTTTTCTTTCCTTTTTGCATCAGTCTATGCTTTCTTTCAGCTGGTGGTATCAGACTTTTTATGTTGAAGATCTGCTATGACCTCCTAAGTGTTTAGTGATTAGTGAGTTTGTAGCCTCGGTCCAAATGCTACAATCTGAGTAAACTTGCCTGCACAGTTCGCTGTCTTTTGTTGGGTTTATACAACAGCCTAAGGCACTTGTATTCTCTGAGATCATTGTATCCCCATGGTTGGTTTCTAAAATTTAGGCAGCACTGGAGGTTTTAAGAGTTTTTTTTAAAGGTTTGACTCAATGTTTTCTAAGGCAGCATTTAAACAGAGCAAATGTGAATTTTGTCAAATTTAGAACTACTTAAAACTTAACTTGTGGTTGTTTTGAACACAGCAGTCTTGGCATTCTCTGCAGCTCTTCTCCCTGTAATGATGTCCTGTCCGGGCACCAAGATGTCCTCAGTCCTTCCTCTGAAGATGGCTCGTCTCTCCTCTGATGGTGAGTGTGCAGTAATGTATTTTTGGGCCAGGACACGTCCTTAAGTAGCCTTGTGGGGATGGTCAGGGGTGGGGTTGTGATGCATGATGGTCTGTAGCTTCCAAGTGTTTAATTTGAGTCCATGTTGTAACATGAATGAGAACAATGGGGTTTTGTTTTTTTAGATGGCCTCATTAAAATAACAGTCCAGCAGAGACTGGACATGCATAATTCTGAGCTCTTCACCTCTGAATGGACTCATTAGCACTCACTCACAGGTAGTGGGGGAAGTCGCACTCGCATAGTTCACACTGTGTTTTCAGTATCATTGTAAAAACTGTCTGACCTTTGACCTGACAAACACTTTAACTTTTAACTTTAAAATGATACACATTGATAACTCAGTCGATATAATGAATACATTAAGTCTGAAGTGTCTCTGTATTACTAAAATTAATTACTGAAAATGTAAAGTTAAAATATGAAAAAGTTCTTTTGTAGAGAAAGTAGTGCTGATGAGGGACAAGTCTGTTGATACACTACACAGGATGAATTTTATTGTGAAAACATAACTGTAGTTGATTCTATATATCTTTTTCTGTTTCATATTTCTCCTGAAGACAAATTTCAAAGTTTACGACTGCGTGTTTGCAGGTGGGGTCACCGCTGGAAAGCTGCCATGCTCTCTGCTGAAACTGCAGCCAGTTTCTGTGTAAACAGATGACAGTATTTTAGAAGTGTCTGACAAGAATCCAGTGTGGAAACACCTACAATCAAATGAATTTACATCGTGAATGTAAACCTTTGTAATATCCTGCCTTTTCTGAAAAATCTGAATGTGCTACTTTCACTGAAAATGACATTTGTATTTGAACAACTGGGCATCCACAAACATTTCATCATTAGTCTCCAACAAAGATTAGTTTTCGTCTCAGATATTTAATATATACAGATATTTTTGCATCCCTCTGCAGCTAGGCCATTGTGATTCCACCAGAAGTGCCTTGGCATGTTTCAGAAGCATCCCTGAAGTGTCTCTCTGTTCTGTTCCGCCGGTCTATTTTTGATGGATGAAAAAGGAAAGTACCAAAGAAGAAAGTGATGCATTTGATTTTTATTTTTTTATTATCTTAATCAATCCTTTAGCCTGCAAAGCTGTGGAAATGATGCCCGACTTAAAAATTCTCCTTCAGGCAAGACATGAAAACCTGATATAAGCCTCCAATATAAAAGCAAAATAAATGTGTAAATCATTACACAGTCAGCAACATTAAAACCCCTGCGTGTTCCAGCCAATGTAATGTTCATGTGACCTGACTAGCAAGTGTAAAACAGAGATACAGATAGTGGAGAGTGACTCCCAATGAGCTTTCTGCACTTCCTTTCAAGTCTGTGGTCCTCAGTCCTCAGCCTCTTAGATGAGACGTGAACGTCTTAATGGATCTGAGTCCAGTCATGTAACCCTGTCACACAGGAGTCAGTGTCAGAGGAAAAGCACGAAAACCTGATGAAAACATGATAATTTGCAGCCAAGCATGAAGCTCGGTGATCAGAGTCAGCCCCTCCAATTATGAGGCCATGGTTCTCTCGCTATCTTTTTTTTTAAGATAGTTTTTTGCCCTTTTCAAGCTTTATTTGATAGACACAGCTGAAGAGTGACAGGAATGTGTGGAGAGAGAGATGGGGAATGACATGCGGGAAAGAACCACAGGTCGGATTCAAACCCTGGGCCACCACGGCAAGGACTGAGCTTTCGTACATGGGGCGGCTGCTCTACTAACTGAGCTAAACAACATCCCAATGAGGCCATGGTTCTCTGCCCTAAAACGGTGGAACGCTCCCTCCAGGTTGGGAGCGAGTCGTTGCCCCAAGTGAAGTTCATGTATCTCAGGGAGATGTTCGTGAGTGATGGGAAAATGGAGCAAGAAATGGACCAGAGGATTGGTGTGGTGTCTGCAGTATTGCAGTTGCTGTACCGGAATGTTGCGGGGGAAGAGGGCACTGAGCCAGAAGACAAAGTTCTTAATTTTCTAGTGTATCTAAGTTTCAACCATCACATGGACACGACTTTGGGTAGTGACCAAAAGAGTGACATTGCAGATTCAAAGGGCTGAAATGAGCCTCCTTCCCCACGTGGCCAGGCTCAGTCTGACAGGGTAAGGGGCTTGGACAGCCTGAGGGAGCTCAGAGTAGAGCTGCTGCTCATTAACGTTGAAAGGAGTCCGCTGAAGTGGTTCGGGCATCTGATTAGGATGCCTCCTGGGCGCCTTCTTTTGGAGGTGATCCAGTCAAGTCCAACTGGGAGGAGACTCCAGGGCAGACCCCGAACCCGCTGAATGGACTATATGGCCCATCTAGCCTGGGAACAACGAGCGATCCCCCAGGAGGAGCTGGAATGAGTTGCTGTGGAGAAGGACATCTGGAGGTCCCCGTTAAAGCTGCTTCCACCACAACCCGACCCCGAATAAGCAAAGGAAAATGGATGGATGGACAAATCAGTTAAAATACATTAAGAACAAGCAAATGACTCCATGAAGTCTTGTTCAGTTGCTCAATAGGATAACCTTTCAAAACTGTGACGTTTGTGCTATCCCGCAGCTATTTAGATAGCAAGCTACTAAGCTACACTGAACATGCTTTAGCCAACAGTGAACAAGAAACATCAACCTGTATTTGTTCATGTATACTCTGACAAGAGTTCTTTTGTTGTCTCCACAGTTTTCCAGTTAGCTAAGCTGTGTCCTGAAGGGGAAAATTGAGGTTAAACACTGCTAACAGGGAAATGATTTTAGCTTCTAGGGGATGCCATGTGTTGCTGTGACTTCATCCATAGATGCATGGATGAAAAACTGTCTTCATTTGTGCCTGCATATGCATCTGTCAGTGGGTTTCTGTACATAAAATTGCAGTCGAGCATCCTTGTGTAAACCTTGTGTGTGTGTGTGTGTGTGTGTGTGTGTGTGTAGGGTCTGTGTCACTTTATGAAAGTGATTTTCTGCCTGACTGGCAAATGCTGGCGATGTCCTGTAATCCTGCAGGGCGCTCTGAAGGCTCCAGTGTCCTCAGTGCTAATCAGAGCCATTCATCAGCACACACACACACACACACACACACACACACACACACACACAAGGTTTACACAAGGGTCACACACATTCACATATACACACTCAAAGATGCACCAGCCAACACACATCTAGAAGCATACCTCATTTGAATGACTGAAGCCAGCACAAAACAGCACATGCTAATCTTAGCTGGAAATGTGCTGCACTAACATACGGACACTATTTTCCACTATGCAATGTCTCACAAAATGAAAAAAAGGTATTACAGTAGGACCCTACAAAATCGCTCCAGAATTAGTGAAAAATTAGGAAGTCGTTGACAAAAAAATCCTAAAAAATAATAATGGAGCTGGGAACTTCACCCAGTCCACCCATTCCCGGGTGAAGGCACAGCCTCTCTGCATCACTAACAGGTGTGTCACCTGATGATGGGTGATTTTCACCTCACCTGTTAGTGTTCTAGGGTTAAACATGCATGTCCGTGTTTCAACATTTCATCATTGGTTTGTCCCCAACCAACATTAGTTTGTTTCCTGTGCAGCTAATGCCGGAATCGCTCCAGCCACGGCAAATCACAGTCGTTCTACACAATTATTGTGATTCCATATTGTGATTTTTGGCTCTTTTTTTTTCACGCTTTTTTTTTTCTGATAGAGACAGCTGAAGAGTGACAGGACTGCAGGGAGAGAGAGAGACGGGGTATGACATGCGCCACAGGTTGGATTCAAACTCTGGGCTTCCGCAACATGGACTGAGCCTTCACACATGGAGCGGCTGCTCTACCAAGTGAGCTAAATGCTGCCCTGCCCTGTCTAATTTTGATGGATGAAAAAGTTCAATGTGCTTTTTTCACTGGAAGTGACAAACTGAAAAACTGAGTATCTGAAGCTCTCAGAGAAGAAAGTGATGCTTTTTGATATCATAATCGATCCTTTAGCCTGCAAACTGTGGAAGTAATGCCTGTCTTAAAAGTTCTCCATCCAACTGAACGTATTTATTTCTGACTTACAGGTGTGGAACTCGGGTATAAGAAGCCTGTTGAATAAGAGATGAAACATCTTTGCAGATCTACAGACAATTTGCTCCAGATTTAATTGTCCAAGAAACATTGAGTCTCATTGACTAAAAAGCACGAATACTTCAGTTAAAATACATTCAAGAGAAGCAATTGATTCATGAAGCCTTGTTCAGTTGCTAAATAGTATAACCTTCCAAAACCACGAATATCGTCCAACAAGAAAATCCAATCATTATTTGTTCATGTGCGTTCTTGACGAGAGGTTTTTTTGTTGTCGTGCCATGAACAACTATATCACGCAGCACAGAGCAAATCGAGGTGGCTAGAGGTCAGACACAGAAACAGCATAAAGAATCATAATAAGAAAACTCTATAAACTGATCTGTGCGGACTTCCTCAAAAAACTCAAACTATTCAACTCAGTAGCCTACTTTCTCATGGTAGAAGCACATAAACTGAGGAAAAATGCCTAGATCAAAGCAGGTTAAACAAAGTCTGGCGGACAAAATGTTCCAAATGAAACCCTCCCAGTGGAGCATTCAGCTACATGGAGAACAGTGTCGTGGCTGCAAAGTCACACATCAGTTTCCCCTTGGTTTGGCATGGATCCAGAGTCATGAGTCAGCCATCAGTAACAACGTCCACCATCAGTTACAGTAAAACAAAAATATGTTATGTGTTCTGGTTTACTGCAGAATACTGTCAGAATAACATCAGGTTACCAGGAGCATCCCTCTCCCCGCTGACCAAAGACTCTGGTTTCTAAAGGAGGCACTTGGCAGCCAATCAGAGGCTAAATGGAATGTGGTCACTGTGTGGCCTTTAATTAAGTCCTTCCAGAGGGTAGGATTTACTGTCCTGAAATGAGAAAAGAATGAGTACACAGTATTTTTTCAGCCACTTAGAGCAGTAATCCATAAAGCATTTATGTTACCGCAAACTGAGCATACAGATGAGGCTTCATGGATAAGTCGATGCACACAAAAGCTATATCATATCAAAGTCATTTACAGCGGCATGAAAATTTGAGACCTTCTCTCAAAGGGTAAAGCATTAACATTTGATGTAATGCCACTTTTGGAATGTCCTGACTCTCCACGGTGCCACATGAGCCACTTGGGATGGACCAGATGGCCGTGCCAACCATAAGCTCTTTGATACCGATTCTTTGTGTCGAGATAAAGGCATTTTGTAAAGGCTTCTCCAGCCCAGCCAATAGTGTGCCACAATGCAATGTTGTTTATCTCATGTCCTCAGCAGTGGAGGCCGTTCTGAAGAATGAGTTTGTGGAACACTGAGCAGCTTGAATTTCTAATGATTTATTCAAGGAAAGTGCGCAGACATGAAGTCTGCAGTGTTCTCCGTGCAGGTCTAGTGAGCAGAGGCCGGAGCTTTGTCATTGAAATCTGGAAAATTCATCCAAACAGCTCCTGACAATCAAAGGAAACAAATAAGAACAAATAACGTTGCTGCATCTTTTGCTCGGGAGGCCTGTTTGGCAGGCTGTTGAATGAGCTTTTACTCATGCCAAGAAATTATTCAGGTGCAGAGGTAGTGACTGTACATGCCCTACTTTTTATGCTGCTTCTCCACTGCCGTTGCTCCAACAATACGAGGTGCTGCTCGGAAAACCAGGCTCTGTGATGGCAGGATTAAGGTCTGGGTCAACAACAATGACATCGGTCTCAACAACAGTTATGTAATGAGATCCTGGTTTGGGGGGATTCTTCACTGGCTTCTTTTGTATACAGACTGGTAAGTGACTTGAGTGGTGATTAACCCTGTACACCCATGAGTATACAAATGGTATTTACAGTGTAACGAGCAGAGTTAATCCTAATCCTGAGCTGTAATTGATTTTCCAGTGATGAGATGTTCTCTAGAACATGTGACACCAGTACTAGGTTTAATCCATGGCTGTGAAACTGGTTTTCAAACGGGCTAGGGTGCCCACTGTTTTTGCACAAATTAAAGTTTTCATGGTAGGTACACAGGAGAAAAACATACTTTACTCTTGTGCAGGATTACCAATTTAGCAAAGCAAGCAATTGAATTGTCCTAGACCAAGGTCAGTTATTGCGTGGCAAATACTCTTTGGTTAACTTGATTAAATACAAATTTCTTTGGCAATTTGCATCACAGAATCAAACTCAGACTGTTTAGGAACTAAAAGTCAGAATAACTTGGCCTCTACTTCTTTGAATTTGACCTTTTCTTTCCAGAACTATCTCACAGAAGGGCTTTAATTTCATGCCAGTTCAAGTTTAGATAGCCGGGTTGCTACTTTAATACTTTTAATATTACACTTTCTTGGAAATATCTTTTATAATAAAATAATAAAATAAAAGACAGTGGACTATTCCAGCTTAGTAATACTGGTTGGTTCCTGGCAAAAATCCATCAAATTTTTTGACCCAGAGCCCTCTAGTGGTCGGATCCACAGATGAACGCCCATCAGGGTTTTGACACCAATGAAATTCAGCCTGTGACCTTCACCTGAAGACTGAGCCCTTACCAGGACCATTGTATCTTGGTTCTGGGTGGACATGTGCTGGAACCTGAGCCATTCACTCACTCAGGCATTCATAAATGCAAAACTCAGTGACTCATGAAATACAAACTCAGTGGATGCTGAGTTCACAGCGACCACATTGTTCCATTGCACACACTACATTCTTGCATTGACACTGAAGGAATATATCCTGACTAACAGCATTAAAACACAGAAACTGTTAGGCACTTGCAAGTTCTAAAAATGCCTTTAACATCAATTAATGACCTCTCTCCGCCATGTGGATTCTGACTCTTTTTCTATTAAAATCAAAGGCTGAAGTATCGAGACACACCTTGGCCATCTGAGAGTGCTCTCATCTTTTCTTGATGTGGGGACCTCTCAAATACAACAACAGGCTGACCCAGGTGGTCCAGCAGACCAGCAAGATCATTGGAAATAACTCCTTGTCTGTGAACCTACACAACCAGTCCATGGACAAAAAGGCAGCACAGGTCAATAATGACCCACCCACCCTTTCTCTTATCCATCCAGCTGTTGGCATCAGGCAGGACACCCGAGGTCCCACAATCCACGAGCACTGCTCTGCTGCTGCTGAGAGCTGCCCTTTACTGTGTGTTTAACAGTCTTGCCAGAATGCCACAAGGCAAATTTCCATTTCATGTATGTTACATGGGGTTAATAAAAGTCACCCAAGTGCATAAAGCAGACACAGGAAACTGGGTGCAGGAGCAAAAAAAGCTTTATTCTATTATTATATTATATAATCGGGAAGAGAGTCATCTGAGCGGGGAGCTGAGCAGGCTGAGCCGGAGGATGGAGTTGAGGGAGGTGGGGGGAAGTAGGTGGAGGTATGAGGGAGAGTTCAGGTGGAACAGGAGTGGAACAGAGGCAAGAGGCAGCACAGACCAGACCAAAGGTTAGTGACGAAGCTAAACAAACAGGCAGGAGTCAAAAAAGATCAAATCAAACTGACTGGGTGGCTGAGTCTGCACTGGCAGTGTGCTGGAGTTGAACCCGGGTACATAAAGCAGAGTTCATTAACTATGATTACAGCTTGTTGCCTGACACCTACACACCTGACTCCACTCCTACTCTGTTTCTAATCTTATCTTAACCCCAACTACCTTAACTAGATGAGAATATAGACTATGTCACATGAACCCTGTTCAAAACTGTTTTGGAAGGCATTGGCAGGATAGAAAAAGATATGAAAAGATTGGACAAATGATTTATTTTCCAATTCAGTTTGGAGGTCTTGGTCCTGAAGGTGAAAGAAACGTGCTATCAGCCAGTGTAGAGGAACAAAAATTCATCCATTGTATGAAACCATGTTAATTTGAAGGCTGTGCTGCTTGGCACACTGCTGGTCGGATCAGGGCCGCTGATGATGAGTCAAGCTGAAATGCAATAGAAAGTTCTCAATATTACTGAGGCTTTTATTTCTGTAACCCTACCAACACAGTGAAGTGACTCAAGGTCAAATCTGGTCATTTGTTAGAAGACACAGTATGTCTGCCCATCTGAACCGTTGCCATCATTCAGTTATCATCCATCCATCAGGTCAGCAGGGTTAGCACGGCGTTCCTCGGCAACGCGTTCCAGCTCCCACTAGGAGATCACGAGGCGTTCCCAGGCCAGATGGGCTATATAATCCCAACAGTGTTTCTGGATCTGCCCCGGGGTCTCCTCCCATTTAGATGTTCCCAGATCACCTCCAAAAGAAGGCTACCAAAAGGTATCATGATCAGACAACTGAACCACCTCAGCCGGCTACTTTTGGCAGACGTCCAAGCACCTAAACCTAATCTCAAAGGCTGAGGCAAGCCACCCCAGAGAGATAACTCATTCCAGTCTTTGAGATCTCATTCTTTGTGTCTCTATCCAAAGCTCATGACCTCATGAGGGTTCGAAGGACAGTAGAACCATCTGGTACGCCGTCTACAATACTGCAGACACTGCAGCAATCATCCAGTTTCCCATCAGTCGTGAACAAGGCCCTGAGATACTTGAACTCCTTCGCTTGGGGCAGCGACTCGCTCCCAACCCAACAGTTACCATGTCCTGTAACATTCACACACTGCTGATAAATAGCCATACATTCATGCGTCTGCTCTATTCATTTAGTGACTGCTTGAATGGCAGCGTCTACTTTAAACAATATACTGAATTAACAGGATTGGTATAATGACTGGGGTTTTAGGTGTGTGTGTGTGTGTGTGTGTGTTTAGCCACTTAAACAGCCATGTAAAAGAAAGGAACAACCCCTAGGATGTGTGTGTTGCCTGGTCTTGTCACATCACCCTGCCTGGCCTGTATAAACCTCTCAGCATGAAGCACGACACAAGGTGGGTTTTCCCCATTCATGAAGCAGCCAACACTGACTCATCCCTGCCAGTGTGTGTGTGTGTGTGTGTGTGTGTGTGTGTGTGTGTGTGTGTGTGTGTGTGCTTTTTTTTTTTTTTGGTCATTCAGCCACCTGCAGGAGCAATTTTACAACTCTCATGTTGCCTGTTGCCTCCACTGTTCCTAAAATAACCAGGCACCGTCACCCACCCCTCCTCTCCACCCCACCCCACCCCTCCTCCTCCTCCTCCTTTTCAACCCCGCCACATGGTTACAGTTAAGTACATAAATCAGGCGCCACCGCTGGTGTGAGGGCTGTGGAGGCAGACAGGAGGAGGAGGCGCGCACACACACACACACACGCATAGACACACACACACACACATGCACCTCACGCCGCCGCGGCTCGTCGCTGCTACTGCAGCCGGTGCAGCGAAGGAGACTCGCAGCTTCTTCTTCTTCTTCTCCTTCTTTTTCTCCATCACACGGAAGGCGGAATGGCTTGAGAGCAGACGACACGGACTCGGCTCGATCGGCTCGTGCACGATGATTTTCTGACTTGTCCGCTGTGTGTGTGTGTGTGAGTGTGTGTGTGTGTCTTTCCGTCTTGCCGCGAATTGCTGCAGTGCTGTTTTTTTTTCCAGGTGTTGTGGTGTGTGTGTGTGTGTGGTGTGTGTGTGCGTGTGTGTGTGTGTGTGGTGTGTGTGTGTGTGTGTGCATGGTGGTGGTGTTGTAGCCTGGTGTAATTCTCTTACGAATTGGACTAAGCCGGGGAACGGAGTCTGATGTCACATGTGCTTCATCGGAGGAGACGGGGCATCTGCAAGCTGGATTTTGTGGAGGATGCTGCGGCAAGTGATACACAGAGGGCTCAAGGCTTCGTTCTACTGGCTGGGCTTATTCGTTAGCAGGCACCCCGTTTTCTTCCTCACCGTCCCCGCGGTCCTCACCATCATTTTCGGATCTACCGTGCTCAGCCGATTCAAGCCGGAGACGGACCTGGAGGTGCTGGTCGCCCCTACTCACAGCCTCGCCAAGATCGAGAGGAGTCTCGCCAACAGCCTGTTTCCGATCGACCAGTCGAAGCACAAGCTGTACTCGGATTTGCACACTCCGGGTAGATATGGCAGGCTGATCCTGTTGGCCAAGTCCGGCGGGAACATCCTGGAGTTGGCCGATCAGGTCCTGCAGGTTCACAAGCAGGTGTTGGATTTGCGCGTCAATTACAAGGGGTTCAATTACACGTTCGCGCACCTCTGCGTCTTGAGCCACAGGGACAAGCGCTGCCTCCTGGATGATATCATCACCATCTTCGAAGACATCAGGCAGGCTGTGCTTTCCAACAGCACTTTCCATAAGGTCCCCGTGAGCTACCCCAACACAACATTAAAGGTGAGATTCTTTTTTTTTTTTTTTTTTACTGCATGTCAACCGGGCCTGCCCCCCTGCAACCACCCCACCTCCCCTCCACACACACAAAAAATCTCTCCATCAGGGTGACAGTGCAGCAGCAGTCAGCATGTGAGTAGCAGGCTGGCCCTCGGAGCTTGCTATAATTTCTGAATGAACAGCAGCGGGTTTGTATCCGCTCAGGCTGTGATGTGGAGCTGCAGAGTGCCTCCATCTATCAGCCCGGGAAGAGAGAGAGAGAGAGAGAGGGGGAACCCTCTGTTCTCCTCCAGAACGAGCACAAGCCAGCCGGCTTTGCAGTTTTCCACCCTCCCTTGTGCTGGTGCAGGTGAATTGATTGGCTGCATGTAGCCACACATACACACATAGACACACACAGGCAGGGATATCCTGCCTTTTTTTTTTTTTTTTTTTTGATGCAGTGCTTCCCCTCTCTCTCTCTCTCTCTCTCCCTCTCTCTCCATCCCTCTCTCTCTCCATCCCGGCTGCACATGCAGCATGACATGGCTCCAGCAGTAGCTATAATAGACTCCCAGGTATCCTGCTTCTCTGTTGCTCAGCAGGAACTGACTGCACACATGCAGCCGTATCATTCACACACTCACGTACACAAGATTTTTTTTTTTTTAAGCAGCAGTAACACACAACCAAACATGTCAGGATGCTGCATGCAGACAACACAGGTGCACATCCAGTAGATCCATGTATGCATCAAGTGCAGCTGTACTCTGCGCTCTTTTTTTTGTCTGATCAGGCTTTTACCAAAAAAAAAAAAAAAAAGCTTGTTGCACACATGCATGCTTGCATGATGTGAGCGTTTCTGTTGCACGGCCTTGAGGCACGTTCAAGTTACGGTGCAGGTTTGATATTGCATGGACATACGCACATGTTAAGTCACTAAAACGGGCAGCTTATTCAACACCAGGCTTTGTGGTGTACACACCACTGTACCCTCCCACACACACTCGCACGTATGACATATTCAGTGTATAACAGGCGGGTTGTAACTTCCATTGGCACAGCGGCGGGAGCCAATCCGAGCAGCATCAGTGTCTGAGTGGAGTAGTGAGGCCATTCATCGTCCTGCTGCAGGCTGTTTGGCTCCTGATATTCAGGTCCAGGTCCACAGTGTGTGTTCTTGTTTCGGATGACAAGTGGGAGTCAGATGCTGGCTGTAAATATTTTGCAATTATTCGTCGGTTTATTCAATTTTAAAGCATGACATCACTTTGTGAATGTAGCAGACCTTCACATATCACCAGCGCGTGCGTCTTTAAAGGCTGAGGTTGAGAAAATTCAGCCTCTTAAGGCAAATAAACCCTCAGAAAATATGCAGTGTCACACATTTTATACAGGCCTCTTGTGTCACAGACCTGCAGACATTTTGACTTGTCAGTGGTCCGTTACGTGTCCCTGTAAGCTCATCCAGTGAGCCAGCACGTGAAGCACTGGAGTGAGAAGCAGCCATCATCAGTGTCATCAAACACCTGTTCTCTTCTTCTGTTATAAACGTGTCAAAATATGCGTGGTGAAAAAGTTATTGCCTCACTGTCATAATACTCCGAAAGCTGCACAATTGTCTGCTTGTGCAGGAATGATCGGCATAAAGTTTAATGTGAAGACAAAACAGAACCACGCAATTAGAGTGAGTCACTTCAGTGTCTTCTCACACAATGACTCAACAGCCACTTAGCAGAGTTTACTACATTCTGTATGGAGCACATTCAGACTGTATGCACTAATATCTGGTAAAGGGTTAGTTCGCTAAACCGGTGCTGCTGCCCTGACAGAGGCACAATAGAGTTTTGTGTCTGTGGTGTGTGGAGCCTTTGAGGTTACATGAGAAGTAGCTCCAGTAGTTGAGAAGTGTTCACGGTGAAGCCTGTGATTTATCTTGTGTATATGACATTGTTATCGGAAAGGCAAGTTGCTGTTGAGTTTTTCAGATTTCATTGTTCCGTCGAGTCATTTTTCAGACAAAACTAATATGCCAAACATTTGATGGTTCCAGCTTCACCAGTGAGCTGGTCCTTCTTGCCTTGCATTATAATGAACTGAATATCTTTGATGGAGGGGTTGGAAGGCCTTGGGCATTGGAAATAGTGATAGCTGCTTTGTCTGTTTTTTATGTTGACGTGATTAATAGAGAAAATAATCAGCTTATCAACCGAAAAGATGAAAATAACCACAGTGGCTGCAACGATTGATTATTCATTCCATTGTTGAATGAGCTGCTTATTTCTTTAACTAATGATTGATCATTTGGTCCTAAAATGTCAGAAAATACTGAAAAATATCCATCACAGTTTCTTCAAGCCCGAGGGGACGTCTTCAAATTCTATTCACGACACCCAAAATAGACCCAAAGCATTTATATTAAAGTGATGGAAAACACAGAAACCCAGAAATACAAATGAAATGCTAGAACCAGTTAACATTTCCAATTCAGTTTTATTAAATGGCAACAAATCATAAAAGAAGTTATCTCACGAGACAGTTCTAGACCAGACTCTGTATGATATTAATAACAGAGACTCAACAATTCCAACCATGAGCAAACACTTGGTGACAGTGGCTAGGAAAAACATCCTTTTCACAGTCAGAAACCTTTAACGGAACCAAGCTCATTGGTGGACGACCGTCTGCTGAGTTTTTGAGTATTGAGTACACTTGATTGAAAGTCCCTCGCCTCACCACGGAGGAGGAACTACAGCCGTGAAATGCTTGAAAAATACTGAAGTCCCTATCTAGGCAGTGTTAAGGTTATCTGGGCTACTGTAGAAACATAGCGGTTCAACATGGCAGACTCCATAGAAGAGGAACCGTGGTGTCTGTAGATATAAAAGCCTCATTCTGAAGTCAATACTGTCTGCCATTATCTGTAAATACAGCCCTCTAAATGTTACACACTGGACCTTTAAGTCCTGATGTATGTACATGCTGACATGTGCCGGACGTGCTGTACACAGCATGCATGTATATACTCAAGCACACTCATACTATCATTAGCTGCTCTCCAACATGAATGAATTACACTTCTGCTCCTGAAGGTTGACGTGACCTCCTTCCTCTCCTGCTCCTCCTCGCTGTGTATCAGGCGCTGTGCACCCTCCATCTTCCCCGAATCCTTCTCCTCTCCGTCTGCCCGTTTGACGAGCTGTCTGGGCTAATTCATTTGCCCGGCTTCTTATGCCTCATCCTCTGCTTTGATGTCACGACCGCGGGTTTATTTCTGTGCTTGTTATACAGACGTATGTCTTCGTAAAAAAGTGCTACTTTTTGCTGAGCTGAACTTTAGCTCTGTTCCCAGGAGAAAATGCTTAAAATATATGTTCTTTGTTTTCCTCTCTCTGCTGTATTTCTTTCAGTTGTGTAATCTTTTTAAACTGTCAGTTATTACGAAAATAAAAATACATCAAGCGAAAAAAATCTACAGCAAATGGGGCTGTATTAAAAACTGGAGAGCTCCAGGATATTAAGGACTGTATCTAATATGAAAATTAATATTGATTGAAACATTTTCAAGAACAAATTTGCAGCACTCTTTGGAGATATAAGAATTATGAGAAAATACCTGCCAGCTCTTGCGTTGCAGCTTCATCCTGCATTCATGCCACCAGCAACCGCATCGCCCCGCTAATGTCCGATGGTTAATTAGAGCTTGTTGATTGCCGGCTGAAGTGCCAAAGTTGTTACAGCAACAGATTGGACATATGGCAACGCTGCTATGTGATTATCTGCTGATAGCCAATAGGGCCCAAATATTTGAGTCCGTCAGGGCACAGCTTGTCTCAGGTCATGCTAATATGGACTTCTGTTTTCCAGCCCAAATGTTATACATCAGCATGCTGTAGCTCTATGGAAGCTCAGATTCATTCAGGTTCAGCAAGCTTGTTTCTGATAAATTTTCTTGACACGTAACCTTGTGAGGCTGATCAACCCATGAACATGAACAAACATATTGAATAAGAAACATGAAGGTTACTAGCAATGCTAGCAGTGTGGATCAGTAACAATATCAAGAATGGATGGTGCATGTGTGACATCACCTGTAGGTTTCCAAAAAAAGAGACCAAAACTGTTTTTTGTACCAGACTATAAATATATTTATTTCTGCTGTGAAGTTGGACATTTGAACATGGGGACTTATGGAGACTTGTTAATGTTGACTTGTTCTGTAGCCAGCCTCAAGTGGACTTTTGAGGAACTGCAGTTTTTGGCACTTCTACATCGGCTTCACTGCCCCACCACGGGGGTTGCCACTTGATGTGATATGATAGCATTGCCATGAAATTTGGCATACACATTCGATTCGACACATTTAGTCGATTTAAATCAATGTGGTGTTCAACAGGTTAGATTTTCTTTTTTCACTTTCTTTACTACTTTGGAACATTTAAAACATTCAAGTTTGCAGGTCACACATTCATCAGTCTCAGTTGTACTGTGTAGAAACCAAGTGGTAACCTCCAAGGCTAAAACATGAAGTGCCAAAAACTGTAATTCCCATCACCATAAGCCCCCAAATTATACAGCCGAAACACTTTTGGTCTCTATAACTAATTTCTACATGTCATGACCATACCATTTAAATTGTATTGAGTTATGCACAATTAATGATGTAACAGGTGCTTTGATTGAAACATCCAACAGACTAACTCAAATCCACCCATCATGGAGGTCTATAGGTCTATTGGTGACTCAAGCACCTCCTCGACCCTGAAAGGATAAGTGGATATGGAAAATGAATGGATGGATGAAAAAATGGCTGAATATATAGAAAAAGTACATCACCACATGTCTGGTCCTAGTGCAACATTAACTGACAATCAACATTCCTTTCCTTGCTGATCAATTTATTAATCAAATCAGTGGAAATTTTTATAGCATTATGTCCGCAGATGATATGATTTAGCATAATGAGGTCATGTGATCACATGGTTGTCATCAACATTGTGATTTGTGTCTTTAATATTTTTATCTCATTATTCTTTCCTGTTTAATATCTCAAGATAATGAGATAATTAAGTTGTCATCTTGTCATAATAAGGGACTCTATAAAAGAACACCTTTGGGCTTCCGTGTTTAAAAACCTCTGACAGTCTAAATGGATTTCTATAAAACAGCAGAGGTGTGCTCTTTCTGCATTACATTACTCTAACACTAATAATATTGTGTTTGACAAGATCAAGCTTCTTGTTACCTTCATGAGAGGACAGTGAAATGGAGTGCTGGATTGAATTAAGTTATTGTGCAGTTTGGGTTGTATGCTGCGTGGCAATGTCAAGCTAAGGTCAACGTTTGTTTTACACCCCCCTCCCATTCTCTTTAATAAATCATAAAATTGGAGGCGAGCGAGGCAGAGACGAGGAAGCAGCAAAAAACAGCTGATATGCAGAAGGAGGTCTGCAGGCGTTTAAACGCCGCAGGAGAGGAGCGGTGATTGGAGGACGGGAGAGCGGACAAAGCTGATGGGGTTAGCTATATCTGTCTGTCAATAATTGGCGTGCCCTAGGGTGTATTTGGGTACATGGCAATAAAAAAATAATACAATCAATACAATTTTCAGATGTCTCTTGAAACTGCATTAAAGCACTTAATCAAGTATTTCAGAATAAAATAAATTGCTTTAATGTATTTTAATTGTAAAATGGAAAAACAATATGCATCGAGCATGATCAGGCCGTGTCCTGCTTTAGTTATGTAGCTTATAGTGCTGGTAACTTCTATTTCCCCTTGATTTATGACTGAACAGAGTTCAGATGGAGCTTTAAGGACACAGAATTCACATTCTTCCTCTCTGATGAAGGTTTTTGCTCATTGTAGTTGCTCCTCTTGTCCATACTTGCAACAAAGGAACCCCTTCTACAGCAGTTTCAATGTAACCCTACTGTAAGTAATGCTGGACTAAATCCACAGCTCCCATTTTATTAAATTCAGCATAAATTAATATGGTGCTTCAGCAGTCCAAGTTAGACAAAGCAAGAGGGTCGTTTTCAAAGTTACAGTATTTTTTAGGACCAAATTTCCACTTTGTGTTACTGTAATGAAAAAAAAAAAACCTGTACGCTCACTGAAGCACAGAGGCTCATCATAAGACTTTTTGAAGTAACTACGTCTACTGCATACTGCTGAAACCTCATATAAGCCTCAGCCAAATTTTGAGATGAAGTTTTGCACAGACAGCACTGTGTATTTTCTCCCCTCTCAATTAGCTGCCAGTATAAACAACGGATGATTACAGCAACCAATTACTTGAAAAGATGTAAATCCATCTTTAGTCTAGTATGAGTTCTCCAAAAAAACTGGATCCTCCATTTCCCATAATGCAACTTCATGTAATCTTTTCCAACGACAGTAGACTGGACAGCATTTGTATGACGTCACCCATAGGTTTCTGAAGCACCATTCTAAAAAGTTCACCCTACAGTACAGTTGTCATGAACGGGGAAATTAGCTATAGAGACCAAAACTATTTTTTGTACCAGGCTGTAAACATGTTTATTTCTGCTGTGAAGTTGGACATTTGAACATGGAGACTTAAGCCAGCCTCAAGTGGACATTTGAGGAACTGCAGTTTTTGGCACTTCCACTTTGGCTTCACTTCCCCACCACAGGGGTTGTCACTTGGTTATGGCTCCAGAGGTGACAGGCCTGGTCAGCTGGTTAGACTTCTTTTGTCCAAACTCATGGATTTTCATAGAGCTATAGAGACCAACAGGGACATTTTAATACAGGCCCTCATGGAGACTGAAATGTTCTGTAGCAAGTCAAACCTAACCAAGTCTAACCAAAAAATGTATCAGTTGGTTGTCTTAGAAATAAAATACATTAACTTTCTTGAACTGAATGCTTCCTCTGATTAAAGATGTTCATCAAACCTTCCTCCAGGCACACACTGAGAACTATATTTTCTCTTTGCTAAAGGGTGGTAAAAACAAGAACAGAAAACAAAGCTTGTGCATTTCCAAAAACCTCGACTGAACGGATATTTTGCAGGTGATGTAGAAATTGTTGCTGTGATTACGTCTCATTATTCTCTGTGTCAGAGCATTAAAGGCATGCATGTTTCAGCACAGCATAGTCGGGACAAGTTTATAGATAAGTTGCGATTCATTTAAAGTGCTTTAGTGAATTTGGAAAGTCAGTGTGGTGGATTGATTTGAGCTTTGTGCAATTACACAAGTGAAATTGGAGCTAAAGCTTTCTGGGTTGCTTTAGCAGTTACTGAGTGATTACATTACATAAACACACTTGTACACTGTCATGAAATGACAAATTTGAAGCATGGAGTGGGAGTGTTTTGAGAGTAATAATATAGCACAAAAATAATGTGAGATCTGGCCTAATGAATTGATATATTTGAGGTAACCAGTCATGGAATGTTTGGCTCTGACAGAAAACCTAGCTGCTGACGTGTGAATGTTATTAATTTTGTGATTTCAAGGTGCTGCGTCCACCAACACTTATCAATGTGTTGTCCACATAATGTCACAGCAGAATAACTCTTTTTTCCCCCCCGGGCAGTAAATTGTTGCACCAAACAATCAGGGGGATTTATTTATCTAGAAGCGTGAGATTTATATCAAATCCCCCGCTGTGAAGCAGCATATTGCGGCTGTTTGATTGTGCTGGATTATTGTGTTCATAATAAGATAAATCATATCTACAATAAGCTGCAAATTAAAGTTGACATTGTTCTGGTTGCAACAATCCAGTGTTGTGCAGGAGCTCAAATTCACATCACAAATGTTGTGTGGGTGTGCCTCGCTTTCTTGATTAAATGGACTGGGGGGAATATTTATTATATCAATGTTTTAAGATATTGTTCACAATTAGACCTGGTGAATAAGCACAGAGCTTTGATATACAGTATGTGCAAGACTGCATTAAAATATGTAATATTCAGGAAATGTGCTGTATTTTTGAATGAGTCATTCACCCAGCACCATTATCCTTGAATGTTAACACTAGGGTGGGAGTGCAAGATGAAGATAAAATGCTTTGGTTAGACAGTTAAACATGTGAACTAACCAATCTTTAACTCTGAACCTCAGACTGTCAGTGTATCATGCTAAAATTTTTTCTTTTTTTCCCCCCTCGGAGCCTCTGAAGAGGTTCAATTTTTTTTTAGCTTAGTGGTCATATAGCATCATTATTTCTTGGTTAGTTACTCAAAACTTACTCAAACTAATCACAGAAAATCCAGTTAAACTACCAAAGGTGTGGTGAGGCCAAACAATGGTAAAAGTCAGGGTTAAAGAATAACCACTATAAATACGACTGCGTTTAGATATGATAAGGTAACAATTGAAATGATTTCCGTGGTACAGTATAAGGACGTATGTTGCATTTCAGCCTGGATGCTCTGAAGCCTGTCAGCCATTTTAGCTACTGTGTGACTTGTGAGTTAGCATTAGTGAGTTTGAGGGAACATTGATTTTGGTTGTCCTGCTAACAGCACAGTTACAAGTTGTACGTATAACAGGCTTTGTTGTTTTTCATGTTGCCCATGGCCCACAGTAACAAGTCAACTAAAAAAGAAATTGTCGTCAAAACCAGATAGTCGCCCTTTTACTAGGGTACACTGAACCATCAACAGCCAAATAAATATGACTGAAAATAAGGACCGTTCTAGGGTAGGGATGGAACAATTCTTGGTTCTTGATTGGAAAGTGCTTGTTGCCTTCCTTGGTTGGGTTTAGGCACGAGATTGGTAAGAATATCAAGGTTGGTCATCCAATTTCCATCCTATAGGACAATAAATTTTGTTTACAGGCAATAATTTATGCTAAAACGTGCTATCAGAGCTCCCAAAAAGCTGCTTGACACATTTTGGAAAGCCCAAACGTCCTAACTGTTATTAGCTTAACATGCTTACTAAGGAAAAGTTTGTTAGCACTACCAGCCCTGAAAAGATATAGGCTTAGTTCACAGATACTGAACAAAGCACAAACAGAATGAACTTATAGACTGAAGGTTGTCAGAAAGCACCTTCACAAGGTCATGTCAAGGTGATTAGTTAGGTCTACTTAGAAACTCCAGTCAGTGACAACAAATCTTTGACAAAATCAATGATAAGTACAGGTAATAGTGCTCTTAATGTATAGATGCTGGCAAGTAGTTATCCTTAATAAAATGAAGCTTTGAAACATTCCTACAGAGACCTTTGTGTGACCCACAATAGCTAAATATACATGAAATTCTATTGTTTGAGTTTGTGTCAGACTTTATCAGACATCCTTCGGTCACCGTCTTCTTTTTTACTACTGCCCACAGACTGCCTCAAAATATGAAATACTGTAGCTTGTCGCATAATGTACATCTACAGTGCCACCTTGGCAACATTCAGAGCTTAAGTATGGGAAAGTTTGTGCCAGCAATAACCCCATATTGCTATAGTTCTGTATTTCTTCTTGACAGACTGACAGAACCATTTTTATGGTCCCAGCTGCCTCCGTGAACTCTTCGCTGCTCTGCACAATTCTTCTTGCACAATTACATTATCTCAAAACTCTTGTCACTGTAATGTCTTGCATGTGCTATATAATAAAATTAATTTAGTCATTACAATAGCGCACCCCATCAACCTTCACAGCCATGTCTGCCCACAGCTGTAAGGTGAGTTCAAGTTAAATGGTAAATCAACAGTGAAGCAAATAAAGCTCCCCAATGACAGGCGGCAAAGACAGTGTTTGCGGTCTGCTGTCAAGGGCAGGGTAACTGGTCAAGACACTGGGGTGTGGCCAGAAGAAACAAACTGAATGTTGTTTTAAATTGTATTCTTTGTTAGAGCTGATGTTTAATATCTTTAAATTTCCTACAGGATGGTCGGGTGTCCTTTATCGGCCACCAGCTGGGCGGCGTGTCCTTCTCGCCCAACAGCCGTGATCAGCAGGTCAAATTCGCCCGTGCCGTCCAGATCACCTACTACCTCCGCAACCACGGACCTGTGGTGCAGGATGCCATCGCTGAGCGCTGGGAGAACGAGTTCTGTGCCCTGGTCAGCCGGCTGTCCACGGCCGAGGCGCCACACGCATCCGACCAGCTCCACATCCAGTCACTCACATCTTTCAGCCTGTGGCGGGACTTCCACCAGACTGGTGTACTGGCCAAGGGGGAGGTGTTGGTCAGCCTGGTGCTGGTGCTCCTGGCCGCCACCATCTCCAGCTCCATGCGGGACTGCCTGAGGGGGAAGCCGTTCCTGGGCCTCCTGGGGGTGCTGACCATCTGCATCGCCAATGTGACCGCCGCAGGGATCTTCTTTATATCAGACGGGAAGTTCAACTCTACACTGCTGGGGATTCCGTTCTTTGCCATGGGTGAGTGGGACTGACTGTGTGTTTTGTGTGTGTGTGTGTGTACAGTGGTTGGTTGACGCTGACATTGCGTTGATTGGGGAAGAGATTAGCAAAACTGTGATGGGTTTTTCCTCGGAGGGCTGTTCAATTTGGTTGGAAAATGTGTGTGACGTCTGTGTGTGTGTGCGCGTGTGTGTGTATGTGTTCTTCTTTTGTCAGGCGAGTTTGCACGTTTCTTATCTGTGATTCTTTTGCATTGAGGACACATTCAATTGTGATTTTTCATTATTTCACTGAGCTTCAGGTGATGTTATCCTCAGTGTTGTGGATTTAATAATAAACTCTATTACAGTGGATATCAAATATGAGGAGCAGCACAACACACATCAGAATCCCAGAGAACGCTGGGATTTAATATGAAGCCTCACACAAATAGATTTATTCATGGTTGAAATTTGCATTTGAAGTCACATTTCAGGGGTGTCACACTAAGATGATTTGACACATTGTTGCTCAAAGACGTAATGTTGGAATGAGTGCTCTGATCGTGGCAGGTTCCACCAGAGAAAGTTTTATGTGTGTTTTATGCATAAACTTGAACTAATAAAATCATCCAAAGCTTCAGGGTGAGCAGGTACATGTTGTATATTTTTGCTACTTTCCTAAACAAAAGTCATTAATTTTGATGTAAGAAGATGATTCATTCATGTTTTGTTTATTATGCGATGGAAACTATCATCTTTATTATCGTGGCTTTAATTGGTGATAAATAAACACTAGTCATTTTTATGACCAGTTGAACTTTTTTTGTTTTGTTTTTTTCTTAATTACGTATTGACCCTGTACATACAGAGTGGAAACATGGGGAGAGAGGAAGAGGTCTGGACTTTGGGTGTATTGTAACTGCCAGAACCAGAACATTGCATTTCGAGGGACGAGTGGATGCAAACGATTAAGGAAATCAACAGAACTTGTCAGCTGTCAACAAAATAGAAGCTCACTAAATTTATAACTATATGTCATGTCGATGATACATACTGCTGATTTGATTAAGCTTCAATGGGAAGACATGGGACCAGCTGGACGTAGCATTAGCTGCTAACACGTACATTCTTAAATGAGTAGTGAGGGTTGAGGGGGTATATTTTATTTATTTATTGGATGTAGAGCTTGTTCACCATGGAGAATGGTTGTGGTTGGATCAGAGCAGATATTTCAGCGGGGAGCGTAGCCAGCCAGCCAGCCAGCAGGAGAGGAAGGAAAGGACTGCAGAGACCGAGAGGCTTTGGATAAATCACTTTCTGACAACTGTATCGATTTGTTTTTCAAGAATTCAATGCAAAATTTGGGTCGGATATACGGCCAGCTATAGCTATAATGTCTGTACAGTCGATACGCAGAGGCAGTGTGGAAAATAAACACGGCCTGCAAAAACACTGGGCAAATAAAAAAAATCTCATATTGTGTCTGAACGCTGCTCCAGCAGCAACATTATGATGAAAGGGATCACATTGCCAAATAAAACAGGCCAGCGTTATTTTGAATTATTTGTTCCAGTCAACAGATCAAACCACAATAAGTATATTGTTATGAAAGTAGAACGTACACTCTCCGGAATACTCCCTCAGCCTCATCCTCACGTCTTTTTCTCCCTCTTTTTGCGTCTTCAGACATCCATTTACACTACAGTATATCTTGCATTTCCTCCCCATGCGCTCCTAAGGTCACCGGATCCCTGGGGCTTTGGTTACAGCTCTGCTGCAGGCCGGCTGACATAACTGAAGTTTAAGTAAGACTCAGGAACAGGAGGCTGGATCGGCTCCTTGTGACCTAGAGGCAGAGGAGGAGAGGAGAGGAAAGGAAGGGGGGTTGGTGGTGGTGAAAGAGGCTAAAAAGGAAAGTCAAGGAGAAAAGAGCGAGGAGTATAAATGTAAGTGATGTGTAGGAACCAGAAGAGACAGAGAGAAGAGGCAGAGGAGAGGGGAAGTCACATAGCGATGGAGGAGGTGGAGAAGGGAGCGAAGGAGATGGAGAGGACTTGATTAAGTCTGTAATTTCATGTGACAGGACCTCAGAGGCAGCAGATGCCCACCCTCCTCTTGAGAGGTCCTGACTGAGGCAAAACCCAATCACTATATCAATGCCACATCAGGGCAGATGCTGAGGACTGAAATTGGATCCTGATACTCAATCTATAACGGCAGTGTGGCGCCCCCTGTTGAGACGACATCACTATTTAAAGCTGTCAAGTTTTTAACTTTAAAAGCCAACTTGTAGGTTGGAGATCTTCTAATTTAAAGTTCAGATTTGGTGGAAATTATACATTATTAAATACAATTATGGTTTGGTTGATAACTGTATTGTTATTTACTGTATGTATACACACAGTATGAAAAAAACGGCCATGGTGTATTTCTAAAAATACTCTTATTAGACCAAATATGAGATTGAGCGTGAGCACAGCTAAGGCTTTTTAAATAGTTACAGGCTGGAAGAAGAGCTCATCTTTCTCAATCTGATGATACAAATACCAGTCTTTGACCTGTTTCATCATTCTGACGTTTCATCCACTAAACATCAGCCACAGCCTTCAATAGTTCTGTAGCTTGTAGCCTGCTGTTATTTCGATGAGCTTCACGTTATTGTGCTGTTGTAGAAAGTGTTTCAGGAGATTTAACGTTGCGACTTGTGCAGTGAAAAGATTCTTAGTAACAGCCATCCATTGTTCATTTGACTTCTACTTCTAAGCTATCTTGCTGCTTGGTGACAATAAAAATGATTCTTTCATTGATAGTAAATATAATAATATTACTAGTAATATGTTACTGCTACAATTATGGGGGTATTGGGGGGACATTACATCTGTTAGTGTATAATATGTATCAAATATAATATGTATCAAATCTGAGGACGACACATTACATATTCTCCCGTATTATAACTAGGCTAGCAAGAGTTTTGAATAGTGTATTTATTATGTAACATACTCAGGTGTCGTATAGTCAGTTTGTCTTTTTTCTCCTAATGTTGTTTGTATTGTTAACATCCTGACTAATGTGTCTTTCTGTTTAATATTATGTCTGTGAAGGATCCATAAATTGCACAATGACTCTACAGTTTCCCTGTTAGGAAAAACAGCAGTGTTAGCTTTTGTCCCTGGGTGTGTTGTATGAAGGTGAAGAAACGTCCCATACCATTACTTCAAAATGTCCATTACTGGAAAAACCCCACTGGTCAGAAAGATGTCCCATTGGACTGAAAGCCCTTTTGTCCGACAGCCTGTTCCCCCCCAAAAACAAACGGCCAATGCTCCGAAAATACACACCCTGTACACCCTGCAGTTATTAGTTCAGTGATTGCTGACCCAGTCCTTGGTGCTGATCGGCGGGGTTTTGCCCTTATTAGCCGTTATTTCTGGTCTTACACCAAACTAGATTTCAAGCAAGTGAAATGTACATGGTGGACTGGTGTGTGTGTGTGTGTTTACAAGCTTTGGCGTTATACCAGGTTCTAAACATTTGAATTTAAACTGATTCCTAAAAATAGTCAAGTTTTGGTGTAATGCCGTGTTGGTATCTTCAGACCAATTGGCCTTCAGACCAATGGATGTGTTATCGGGACAATAGGCTGTCAGACTAAAAGGTTTTGGGTCCAATGGGACATTTTTTGAACTGTTGGGGTTTCGGAAATAATGGGCCATTGGAACAATGGGCAATGGTTGTGTGCAGTGCTCAGGAAATTCTTCCCCTTGCTCTCATTTCTCTTCGTCTCGCCTCTAATTCTTCCTCTCTCTAGTTTAGTACAACACTCTAAACGTACGGTAGTGAGGAGTTAGCACTTTGTTGAGCAATGCAAGATACGATAAGTAGTGAGCAGATCCTTGCTCGTTCATTTCTGTAGTAAGTATAGCATTACTCTTGCCAGTTTTAGGTCATATTTTGGTATGTCTTTTGTATATGACAGCAAACTTTACAACATTGTGAAGTGTTGCATAGCATTAGGTAGCGTTGGCTAATGCTGGTCACTTGCCAAGAAACCAGTCTTGAAATCTTCACAACTAATTTTGCTACTCCTAATTTTTCCCTTGAACACCTTTGTTCAGACTTTTAAAAATTCAGCCCTCCGAAAAGGCTTAACAGGAAGCACACTGAAAATAACTTGTGTCCTTGGTCTTCTCTTCTCTTTTATTGAAAATGACCACAGGTGACCACAGGTCATAAACCTGAAATGAATAAACCAAATATAACAGGTTACATATAATACTGTTAATGAAATTGTAAATTACAAACAACTATTTTCATCTTTTTTACAATGAACAAACATCAACTCTCCTACTAAAACTACTCTACTACTATCCTGGGGAGCTAATGAAGTTAACCAAGCTATTGCTATGCAATATACATGCTAATCGGAGCTATAACATTCATATTCACACAAATCACACTTTCAAGATAGCACAACAGTGCAACAAATTATTCATAAGTCATACGTTAGATAGATATTAGCAATCTGTTTTTTGGCTAACCGTAGCTTACCAATGGGCTGTGTGCTCCTGTTAAAATGTAAATGAAACTGCTGCGAACAACAACACAGGAAGTCAGACGGACTTTTCAAAATAAAACGTGCTTTTAAATAAACTAATTAGGGCTACAACGATGATGGCACTAAAAGTCTTGACACCTCCCACTTGGCCGATTGAACAAAGATTCAAAGAGGCCACAATTAACAGTCATTAAAGTCTCTCAGCAGGTATGTCAACCATCAAGGGTAGGTGCTCCTCATGGATCCAACGCGAACACAAAGCTAACTAAGGAGGGAGGCACCACCACCTTTCCTCCTACTGAGTGTAGGTTTGCCCTCTAATCACTCAGTTGCCTCCCAGGGTTACCTACTAACTAAACAACAAAGTCTATTAGGTAACCCTTGGCAAGGACTTATCCTACTTCTGTTGGTCCTCAACTGGAATTAGGACCACCAGCCTTTGCACATCCCTACGAAGGACGATGGTCGTAGGCAAATCAAAGTTTTCTCTCCGGACCCTGGATGCACGGGAGCTGGGAAGTCCCATGCAGATCTTCAAGCCCACGTCCCGGACAATCCCCTTCTTATCAGGATATGTCCCAGTGACTCGGCCAAGCCGGAACTGTCCTCTCAAAGCATTCTGGTCTGCTAACCAGACAATACCTTGACGCACCTTTCCACTCTGTGCCACTTGTGCCGAATGAACAAGTTTGGACCTGCCAGCTCACTCCACTTTGACCAGAATTTGTCTACTCCAGCCTGGACAGCCTTCAGCCTCCGCCACGGGTGAAATTCCAGGTTGATTCCATGCATGTCTCCTCCCAATCCAGTGCGTCCCAGGATAAGGGAGTTAGGAGTCAAATACTCCACTGCGTCTTCCTGCTCCTGTGCTTTGGCATCAATGGGTTGATCGTTAGTCAAGTTAGCTGCCGAGTATAGAAGGGTTTGGAACTCTCCCCAGGTGTAGCAGCTAGTTGATCCACAAAGGCTGTGAAGAGCTCTCTTAATAAGCTTAACCGCTGCCTTGGCTGCTCCATTTCTATGAGGCGCGTCCGCAGGATGGAAGTCCCACTGCCATTGTGTGTCATTACTGGCAACCATATTCTCAACAGATGCCTTCTGCAAACAGGCGAGATGTTTGTGTAGCTCTCTTAGTTCAGCCCTAGCACCCAGGAAATTTAAACCTCTGTCCGACCATAGTTTATTTGGATGCCCCCTCAGAGCAGTGAATCGAGAGTACGCGTGAAGAAAGCTTTCTGAAGACTGGTCATCGACAAGGTCGGCATGGACGGCTCTAGAAGCCATGCAACAGTACACTACTCCCCAGACCTTTTTCTTGACTCTCTTTTTTACAGTGTCTCCCACCTCAAAAGGGCCAAAGAGGTCCAGGGTGGTGTACTCAAATGGGTTTGCTCTGCTGGCACGTTCTTGAGGGAGGTCACTCATCACTTGCTGGCACAATCTGGCTCTCAGCTTCTTACAAGTGAGACACTCATTGATTACCTTCTTGACTATCCTCCGACCTTGCACTACCCAGGCTTTTCTTCTTGTACGCAGAAGTGTGGCAGCAACACCTTCATGATTTGACTCATGAGCTTCACTTGCCAGCAAAGTTCCCAGCCACAAATGGAAAGGGATTAACAGTACAGCTGATCTGTCTTCGTTCCGGACGAGCAGACAGCATTATGAAGGGCTGTTAGCTTACAATCAGATAGGTTCAACAGTCTTTTACTTTCTTCTGGTTTTCGGGCTTTGCCTGTGCTTCAAGGTTATCCAGTCTATTTTCCTGTAGAGCTGGGGCCTTGGTTTATGACTGTTCGGACTTTTAAAAATTCAGCCCTCCGAAAAGGCTTAACAGGAAGCACACTGAAAATAACTCGTGTCCTTGGTCTTCTCTTATCTTTTATTGAAAATGACCACAGGTGACCACAGGTCATAAACCTGAAATGAATAAACCAAATATAACAGGTTACATATAATACTGTTAATGAAATTGTAAATTACAAACAACTATTTTTATCTTTTTTACAATGAACAAACATCAACTCTCCTACTAAAACTTCTCTACTACTATCCTGGGGAGCTAATGAAGTTAACCAAGCTATTGCAGTATACATGCTAATCGGAGCTAGCGGCGATGCTAACATGAGCTAGCGTGCTAACCGCGAGCGCCAAATAACATTCATATTCACACAAATCACACTTTCAAGATAGCACAACAGTGCAACAAATTATTCATAAGTCATACGTTAGATAGATATTAGCAATCTGTTTTTTGGCTAACCGTAGCTTACCAATGGGGTGTGATCCTGTTAAAATGTAAATGAAACTGCCGCGAACAACAACACAGGAAGTCAGACAGACTAATAAACTAATTAGGGCTACAATGATGATGGCACTAAAAGTCTTGACAACCTTTGTAAGTACAAAGAGTTGACCCAAAATATACACATGAATAGGAACCTTTACCTAGCTTGACTGTTCATGTCTAATTTGTCCATTTTGCCAACCTAAAGTTTGCTTTTTATTTCACTTTTCACTGTTTATACTGATCGTGCTATGGATTGTATCTGAGGACATCAAATGAATCAAAAAAATGTTGGCCTAATTTTAGTTTACATTCATGTTTTTGTGTGCTAAGCTAACTGCTATCTGTTGGCCACATGCTAACAAACAGCTTTGCTGTAGCAGAGTTAATCAGACACTTCTGGGCCTCGTTCTGCATAGTCCCGGTGATATACACCATAGACCTAATTATCTTATCTGAGTGTAGTCCCATGGCTTCTTAGTTAGTTCTTGTTCCCCTTCATCTTCTCTGTGGAGGCTACAATAACACTTGGGAATGCTAGTGTGCTATTTAAAGCTCTTGTGTGTAGAATTATTATGTCACCATAGAAACTTTCACATTTTCTGGCGCTGTATGTTTTTCTTCGGAGAAACATTTGAGGTTAGCCTTATGCATTGTTAATTCCCACTATGTCTTTTCGTAAATGTAGTTCACAAGCCATGAGCAGACACTGTGTTGTTATCAGTGGTAGCGTGAGTATTTAAACAGCTTTTTCAAATGAGTTTCCAAGAAGTGACTGTGGAAATATTTCAAATTGGAGCCACTGGGTCAATCCGGATTTACAACTAATATACTATTCCAGTGTTTAATCATCAATATAATTAACTTGTGGCATGTTGGCTTGGTTGACACATATTTGTCCATATGTGTTTGCATTTGTCAGTGTTACAAAGCCCAACGTTTGTGAGATTTAGGGGACTCTATTTACAGAAAATGGCAGAAATGTTGTTGAACCGCCATGTTTCTACAGTAGCCCAGATCAGATGAACTAAACACTGACTCTTCACATTAATTTTACAGCCCCTGTAGTTTCTTCTTCATTCTAGGAAGTAGAGGGTGAGGCAACAGAGTTGCAATCAGCAGCTACACCACTCCTTTAATGCTTCGTAGATGACGAACATAGCATTATGCAGAGGTGTAGATCTGGAGCAAAATGTCTTAGCACTGAAAGTTCCCAGCAGCACACGTGGGCTCCATCACTGTGAAGTGAAAGAGGCTCGGAACAACCAAAAACCTTCCATCCATCCATCTCTGCACCTCCACATCCATCAGGGCCCTGTGTTGGGCGAAGTGGGCCGCTAAAAGCCACTCCTGAGTAAAAAGCTAACCACGCAACCGGCGTACACGTGTTAGCACTTAAAGCCAAAAAACTCTCCAGTCTGACGAGACGGAACTTAAACCCTGAACTAAATGCCAAGTGCTGTGTGCGGTGAGGTGCCGCTCGTCTTTGTAAGGTGTTGTGATAGCAGCATAGTGCGGCATTGGTTAGCTTCTGTTAGCAGCCAGGACAAAGACTTTCAGGACGGCACTAGTCTTTAATACTCTGCACGAGCACAAACTCATTTTTTGCTGCACTGTGATGAACTTTTATAGTGTCAAAGTACATGCGAGAAGTTTCTCCACTCTGAAGCTGAGCGTGGCTCATTAAATGTAAATCTGCGTCATGGTTTCCCTTTATCTGCTCCATCAAAGCCTCCTTTAACATCGCAGTAATCCATTATGCTCTCTGAACAATCGAGCTAATGTCATCTCTGCCCTTTGAATCACGTAGAGGAAGAGGCTCCGCACGAGGTAGGTGCCGCCACGTGCGGTCGGACCTCTGTTTAATATGGAGCAGCTTCTCTCCCCGTCTGTCTCCCCCTGTGTCTATCTGCCTTGTCACCTGCGAGCTGGCCAATTACTGCTGAGCTGAGCTTGTCACTTCCTTCCCTCTCTGGATATGTGATGGCTGTTGGAAGTGTTAAAACAGCAAGCAGGGAGAGGAGGGAGAGGAAAGAAAGCAAAGCAGGACTCATGAAACATACATGCTGGGACATTACAGAGGAAGTGACGGCTCTGTCAGGCCTAAACCAGCTCAATATATTGATCTTCCCAAACGCGATTTTATTTACTTACCACATGCAGGCACTGTACGTCCCCACTGTGACATGGTGCTGCTCCGTGGTGCTGAGCTGTAATCCAGTCTTCACCCCAGCCATATTTGACTCACAATGAGGGCATAAAACATTTCAAATGGCCACCTTGCATAAGCTGTGTGTATTTGTTTTATTTCAAGTGAAAAGTCAGAGAAGAAATGCCTTCCAACATTATTAATCTGTGCTCTCTGAAGTGCTGAGTTTCTGGGGGTGAGCAAAGATGGCAGAAACTCGAGTGTGGAGATTCATTATGGACCTCAGGGACACACATATGCTAAATATTCAAGATCCAAGGTCCACTTACTTTGCTTTTTCACAAAGTTCTGTCACAGTCTCATGAGAAAAAACTCATTAAGTGGACCATACGTGCTTTAAAGGTCCAGTGTGTGGGATTTAGTGACACAGAGGATCGAAGTTGCAGATTGCAACCAGATGAATACTCAGATGTCTCATCTTCTACCTCTAAGCATGTAAGACAAACTATGGCTGTGAAAATTACATTAAAAAAACAAGAGGTCATATTTAGATCAGTGTTTGGTTTGTCTGAAAAATGGCGGTTCAACATGGTGGACTCCATGGAAGAGGACCCGCTCTCACTGTAGATATAAAGGGCTCGTTTTGACGATAAAACAAAGATTCATATTTTCAGGTCATATTTTAGGCTTGAATCAAAAAGTAGAGAAACAAGGGAAAGAACAGATCGAGTGCAAACATAAAGTTGGAAGTAATTGCATGCAAAGTCAATATTGTCAAATTGTAGGGAGGGCACTCAGCGGGTTTTCTGGCTGTTTGAAGGTTGTTTTTCTTTTTCTGGCATCTTTTCTTTTATTTACATTTGTTGATTGACAGCTTTGCATATTTCTGCATGTTTAACAGTCCTGGTTTCATTCCTTGACTTTTCCAGCTCTTTAATTTTACTTTCAAAAACCCGACAGTTTGCTTTTGTTTTTGCCGCAGTAATACCGATGTAACGCGGTCACAGGTGTGTGTTTATAGAGTATTTTACAACGGCTTCGAACGCAGCTCAGACAATCATAATCAGATTTCTAAAAGCCTGTAAACAACTGTGGGATCAGCAAGAAAGCCGCAGAACGAGGAGAGAGCTTCGAGTGCTTGAGCAGCAACTACTTTAAATGTGATTATCTGACATGATGAAGAATCTAAAAAAATGAACTGCATTGAACTAGAGCAGCAGAAAAACAGCCAGCCTACTAGCAGCAACATGGAAGACCAGCAACTGTAAATGAGACGCTATGATTGCCGGGTCACGTCTCTTGGTCAGTAGATGGTGTAGTTACATATTTGGCGTCGTATTTACATAATTCACCTACACCGCCACTGTCATTTTTGGCCAGTTTGAACAGCACTGGAAGAGACGTGAATGTGTACTACAGCAAAGAGTCACCCAATTTAGTTAAAAATGTTTGTGTGATGGCTATACTCTCAGCTGGACCTTTTGTATGGTCTGTCTTTGTTTGCCAGTCCGATAAACACAGATAGCGTTCTCATTTTGAACGTACATTTAGACTCTGTGAGGCTTTAAAGCTGTGTTTAACGTGTTTAACAGCAAGAAAGCATCCTGTGGAAATGGAAATGATTTAGTGAGTAATAGGAACAGAAATATTCCATGAAAAAAGAACGTGCTTGATTTTGTGATATAACTTCTTAGCTGCTGAGTTGTAGACGTCCTGGTAAGACGATGGTTGCCTGGCTCGCCCTTTTCTCCCGTTGCCAGGTAAAGCTCACCAGCTGCTGGCTTCATATTTATTTAGTCCACACTCATTAAAGCAAATAAGCTTTTTTTTCCCAAAAATGTTAACTTATTGCTCTATCTGTCCGAGTTCATCTCATTAGACCTCGATAATTTGGTGGCTCAAAGTAACTGAAGTAAACCTCTGTGTAGCCGTCAGTCTTGCAGAGCGAGTTCACTTCTTCGTGCTTATTAACATGTCTGCCCACCTAGAAAATAGCGTAGTTAATAAACCCTTTTCAGATGTTTTCACTTGTCAAAGCAGTTCCAGCAGTTTAGGTGACAGAGTTCCAGGGTGTTGGTTTCGTCCATGCCCACATGCCAACGCGGCTTACTTAATGGAATGGAGCCATCGTCTGCTTCGACTCGTCAAAATGTCGGCCGTAAGAGAAGTCTATGACACGTGGTGAGGGCTGGTTGTGCGGTACGGTGGTCACGTTGCGGTGGTGATGTTCTGACCACATACATGGCAGCTCCGTTTGGGTGAAGGAAGGGTCATTAGAGACGTCCTCTCCTCCTCACGCCTCCTCTCTTTGTTCTGCCACATCTATCTGAGCCCGTAACGTTCCTGTCAGCGTCGCTTCATGATTTACAAGCTGTTCAGAGTTTTCTCATTCTGGACCTTCATGTTTTTACTGACTGATTTTTATATATATATATATATATATATATATATAGTCTCATGCTCTCACACTATATATATATATATATATATATATATATATATATATATATATATATATATATATCCTTTGAGGGCAAGATGAATAGTGACACTCAACCTTCCAGCCAGTCACACGCAGTGGCCATCTCTGCTGACGGTGAAAAGCCCTCTGGGAATTCCTGCCTGTTTCAATAAGTAGGGCCAGATGACGGATGATCGATCTATGGATGTTATTGCCGTGAGTGGCTCTGGGATGATGGTGGTATGACGGCTTCAGGGTCATTATTAAGGGCTGCAGGGAGGAATCATCAACCAGGTCCATACATCAATTAATATAGCTCCATGATGATACGCTCCCAGATGGAAAAATACACTATTTCTGGAAGAGCATGTCATTAGGAGTCTATACAATGTTTCCACCAGAATTTAATGTTGCCATGGGCAACAGGAGTTTTTTTTTTTTTTTTATATTCTGGGAACTAGATTTATTCCTGGTCCCATTCCCAGTCTCATGCTCTTGCATTGATTTTATGTAGCTCAGCTCACGATTATAAAATCAGTGTCCAGTGTTCATCAGCGAGTCACATTCGCGCTTTGCTGTATTTATAGTTTAAAGAGCGTGTGTGTTTCTTCCAGGTGAACTGTGACTGTGAGGGCAAAGCCACAGTTTAATCACAGCAGACAGCAAGAAATCACACAGTTTGTGGCTGAGCCGTCTCTCCACGTTTCCATGGTGATGTGTCTTCTAGGTAAAACTCGGGAGGACAGCTTCCTGGAAAGAGGAGGTTCATCTCGACGTGCCGCGTGTGCAGCTTCACTTTTGCGCGCGTGAGGAGGTGTGAAAGGTGTCAGTCGGGAGAGTTCTGCGTGTGATTTTAGCGTGAATTGAAGAAAGCTGCTATTGAACCCATCTGCTGATTACAGGAAGTGTCAAAGGACAAACTGTAATCTTTACGTTGATGCATTTTTTGTGAAAGTGAATTTGAACAGCGGGTTTTGTGTCCTGCTCTATACATTTTCTCATCTGTGTGCAAATTGCTTAATTTTAGTTTTTTAGTTGTCCTGTTACTGTTCAGTGCTCATATTATCATTAAGTAGTCTAAGTTGCGATGAATAACAATTAAAACTTGTCTCATCATCCGACTGTTGGTTTCGATTTCTGGTTGTAAAGATGAACAAAGTAAAAAAATAAATAAATAATTCAGATTCAGAAAAATGTAATTTTATTTTTTACTGCGATCATCTGACATCTTTGGGAGCACAAACCTGATCTGATATTCTTCCTTTTTTTCACTTTTCCACTTGATATTTTTATGTGAGCCATGAATGCATCATCAGCCACAATCAAGTCATCAAACTCTGGGTCTCGTCTGGTTTAAAAGGCAAAACTGGGTTATTTGAAGTGTGATTGTATGAGCTACTTATCTGTAGTCAATGTGTTAGCACTGTTGACTGACAATATCCAGTGGGCTTATGCGTAGGAATACGGAAATTCTTCAGTTACTGTTCCAAAAAAGGGCTGGAAATATTCTTAACGTAGCGTACATGTAAACAGATTTGGACTTTTTTTTAGTTGAATCTTTTTATTTGGCTAAAATACATTTTTTGCTGACCCTGTGTACAGCAGTGTGCAAAGCTGTGCTTCAGTGCCACGATGTCTGCACTGTGGACCAGCCCCTGATACAACCCCAAACTATCCGTTTAAGTGACATGACTGTTATGTTAAAATCTAGTTTTGGGGCGCTGTCTACCATAGAAACAGAACTCGGGTATGCCCGTTCCTTCCACACTTCAAGAATTTACTTTGATAGGACTCTATTCATAACTTCTGCATCTTCAAAAGGCCTCAAAACGAACACGAAATCCCAGCGGATGTCGTCAGAGGCGGTGCAACGTCTGCTGCTGCACAGCCGTGCAGAGACATGGCAGATAATCTGCTTTACAGCATTATTTGTCAGCCCCTTTTGCATCACAGGACAGTCATTTGTATTCCTGACTGCCGCGCCGCCACCAACCTTGACTCATCTGACCCAGCCATCGTGTAGTCGTGTGTGTGTGTGTGTGTGCATTTGTTTTAACATGCTTGTAACTTTATCTGCGTGTACACCCCTCCATGCAGTCAGCAGACCTGGTCTTGTCTGATTTAGAAGCGACTGAATGTCTGGAATAAATGAAAGCCTCCGTACACGTGTAACAGCCTAAGTGTGTGTAGATTTATACACGTGTCATACGAGGAGATGTTCTCCAGGAGCGGCTCCTCCTCATTACGTCAGAAAGTATTGATCTTCACATTACTGTCAGAGTTCTCTGCTCATGACAAACAGGCAGGTAAACCAGTAACACACACAGACGCATGCATATGCACTTCACATGGTAGGAGTCATTGCATCTCCGAGCTAATCACGCTAACGTATTTCTGTTCTGAGCTCAGCATGAAGTATGCTTTAACTGTAATCCATTGATTTGGCAGTGTGCTGTCATATGTTGCAGATTTCCAATCAACACGTGAGTTATCCTTCCTGAATTTCTCATTACAGATCCCTCCAAGTGTCACATATTACATGCCATTAATCTAGCAGCCGTGTAATTCTTCATCAGCGCGTGTGACGGGGAGTAATGGGGATTTGAGGCCACTGCTGCAGCTGATGGCTTCAGATCTGTATCGTGCTAGAGCACCAACACTCCTTCTCGTGATATTTCTTCACTTTGGTGTTGTGTCGGTTCAGTTAAAAGAGTGCAGTAGCAACAGACACGAGTTGGATCGCATGACTGATTTGCAGTTTAGTGTCTTAATAAACTGTAAAAATTTCAGTCTGCAGCCGCCCACTGTGCCAACTTAAATGACAATTGTTGCTGACAAATCAAGTTCCTCGAGCTGGCACGATGAAGCTCTTGGCTGTTAACTGGTGAATTCTGCTCCCTGCCTGCTGCTGTCTGTATTATTTATGTCTGCTTTTCTTGAAAAGAAACACTGTTCTTATCATTTTGATGAACTAGCAGCTAGCTTGGTAAGCTAATTCTTAAGTATAAAAGACCTCGTGGTGACCAGACAACTAGTGGACAGTGAGCAGTGATGATGGTACACAATGATTACTGGTAATAATATCCAATATTCAATTTGGAAGAGCCACAATTTTGAGTATAGCTAAAATTATTCACGAGATTTAACCATAGACACGCAGTCACTGTGACATCACCCACAGGTTTATTTAGGGAGTGCAGTGGCTCTTGCAAAGAGGTTGAATGTTGGTAGAGCTCAGGCAGGCGGAATGAAGCCTGATTGCTCAAAGAGCAAATGTATAAAGCACCTACCTGTCAATCAAAGTGGCCATGCTGTTAATTATGCGTAGCTTAATAACCAACTCAATGAATAATTTCCTATTTCTGCCGCCTCCTGGTCATGCTCAAAGACGTTTGTTTGGTGGACTTGAGGTGGGTGGAACAAACGAGCACAAACAAGCTGCTTGTTTGTAACAGCACCTACCTGTCAATCAAGCTCTAATATAATTTGAAAAGGTGAGCTCTATATAAATTCACCTTCAGTACAGTTGTCATGAACAGGGAAATTAGCTATAGAGACCAAAACTGTTTTTGTACCAGGCTGTAAACATGTTTATTTCTGCTGTGAGGTTGGACATTTTTACATGGGGACTTATGGAGACTGACTTGTTCTGTAGCCAGACTCAAGTGGTCGTTTGAGGAACTGCAGTTTTTGTCACTTCTTTGTTGTGTCAGTTCACAGCCACAGAGGTTGCCACTTGGATTCAACAAGCTGTAAGAGGTAAAACGTTTAGTCAAGTGTCAGCTTTGCTAGTTCAATGGCTAGCTTCTTAGCTTAACAGCTTCTTAGCGTAATTAATTTCTTTCTTGTATGGTATTATATCTGTAGAGAGCATTATTTTGATGTTTGAATTGGACCAGAGTTGTGTTTGTGAGCACTGAGTAGTTCTCTTCATAAACAGTTTAGCTGATCGCATTGCATAATTTTATAGCTACTAGCTAGCTGGGTAGCTATGCAGGTTAGCTACTAGCCACCACTTATGAATGTTGTAAATATAAAAACTAATATTGTAATATCTGACTAAATATGAGTGTAATAACAATTTTTGAATCATAAACCAGAAAGCATAAATGTACTTAAAAGCTGACTGCGAGCAGTCTTGCTAAATTCACACAAAGTAGACCAATGAGAGCCTTAAATTCAAGCCCTTTATCACAGAGCCATGGCTAAACAAAGATTAGAAGGGATAACAAATTTCAACCGAGCTGGAACTGAATGAACTCATTTGGCATTGCATTGGCCATCAGCCACTGAGAGTTGAGTTTATGAGTACTTTGTTAATCTCAATCACATTAGTTGCATTTAATTAGCCAAATTTTTCATTTGGGAAAACTGCAAAAATGGTAAAATTATTAAAAGCCACTCAACCTAATTTTACCCACCCAAACAAATTAAAATATCCCAATTTGGCAGGCCTCAACAAGCAGCTTAATCATTATACAAAAGCCAACAAAATGCATATTTGATTTTTGTTTAGACCTCTAATACAGACCTGACATTTCATTTTTATATTCAGAGTTGGTCGGAAAAACTGCAATCAGATTTATTCTTTTCTAATTTATCCCCATGGAAGCACAACAAATTGCCCCTCAGGGATAATAAAGATTCTTTGATCCCTGATTTCATAATAAATGTATGTGCAACCTAAATTACAGCGTTGAATCGGAGTTAAATTAGATTTTGAAGCACTGTTTAGGTTTCCATGAATGCTGCAATCAGCATATTTTTTTGATTGTGCACGGTAGAAAAACAGTAATTAATTAGACCAAGCGACATCATTTTACCCCCTTCATTTCACCTTCTCATTACAATGGCCATTAGTGCGAGTGTGTCAATATTGACCGGGATGAGAGCCACTTTTACTGAGCGGAGTCGATGAGCAGGTGTGTTGGGGGGCTAATCCATATTTAATGGAACATTGAGCAGGAAGTGGGGTCTCCAAAGGACCCCTCTTAACAGTGCTAAATATAGCATCAAACAGTGGTGAGGTGTTGCATTTTTAATGGATCAACAGGAAAAAAAAAAAGGTCAAACACTTCACTGTACTTCCTGTAGCTGCATATTTCAGTCTGTCGTGGTGTTTTTTTGCGCACTGCGTGTCACTGTGCTTCAAGTCATTTCACATCAAAGATGAGGGTGGCAGCGATGTTTTCCTCTCTTGTTATTTCAGACTCATGTTGCTCGACGTGGCAAGAGCGTATTTCAGTGTATTATTATGAATTAATTAACTCTCTGGATCTGATGTATAAGACTCTGGCAGAGTCAAACAGAGCCACTTAAATCTGAGGCTTTATAGAGAGATCAATGCCTCATCTGTGAGTTTGAAAATGTCCAGCTATGGAAGCGGCATCAGCAGAGGGATACAGATGGGTTCTTATTTGTATGATTTGAACAGCATCCAAAGTAATGACAAAGTTAATGTTCTTTTTTTTTTTAGAAATCTATTTACCCAAAGCTAGTTTGTCCATAAGAAGCATCAGCCTCTGTGACTGTGAATTGAAGCCAAACCGAAAGTACCAAAACTGCAGTTCCTTAAACAGTTTTGGTCTCTATAGCTAATTTCCCCATTCATGACATCTATATCTATAGGTTAATATTATAATAATAATAATAAGACTCAAAGATATGCAGAATTAACAGTGTGGACACTTTGATTGACAGGTAGGTCCTGTTACAGATGGCTTGTTTGAGCAGCAAGGCTTCACTCCACCCACCTCATGTCCACCAAACAAACGTCTCTGACCATATTTAGATTAGCCGGGAGGCGGCAGAAGCTGGTGGTGGCCACTGATCTGCACAACAGCTCTTCAGAAACCAATGTCCATACTTTATACAGTCTGTGGTCTGGATGATCCGGTCTGATGATGCAGTTGGCTTTTATTACAGCAATCCAGAAACAAATACATAGTGCAATACATAGTTGGTCCCACAATAAACTCATTTTTCCAGTATAATCAAAGGGTCACTTGTGCTTCAGCTCTCAAGCTTCGTCTTTACCCAACACCATTTTTAATAAGATAATCGGGAAGCAAGATTGCTTCCTCTTCGGGCAAGTGAGTTGCTAGATTTACTAGCCTGACACAGCACCTTACTTGCCCAGGGCAATCCTTCTTCCCTTGGTTTCCTTGTCCCAGACATGGGAACAAGACAGTGCTGTAGGTGCTATTTTAGTGGTGTTGTCAACCTTAACACTAACTCAGTTTGTGTGTTATGTATTTGCAGGCAGACACGAGCAGAGACAAAAGCCTATAAATAAATGGAGACATGCATACACAAATACATGCAGCTCACTCACTGAAAAACAGAAATAATCACAGTGCCTCTCCACACTGCACACAGGTAACAGACAGAGAAGAAAAAATACACCATAACTGCTGAATATCTCATTGCCTCTTGTGCTTTTTATTTGATTTTAATGAGAAAACCCTCTTCTGGAGGACAACCACGAAAACAAAAACAGACGTGAATTCCGTCTTTTACTGCAGGGAAAAAAAAACAGCATCATAGTTTTTTTTTTTTTTGCAGAAGGAGACTTGAAAATGCAAATAACCAAATTTGCTGTTTCACACCTGGGGGCAATTCCAGAGAATCTGTTTCAAACCCAGCCAGACACCTACTCAGAATCCAGGATAGTGTTGCTGCTGAGCTGTTCTAGGCGGGGAGTGCGAGCGTATGTGGGTGAGTGTGTCCCATATCATGCAGATACAAGGAGGCCAGCGTGCGATGCAGCAAAACCTGCAGATATTATCAGCAGGGTAGTATAGAATTTTTCAGCCTTGGTGCAAAATGTATTTTCTTATGAGGTTTACATCATTTGATCTCACAGGCTTCAATATGTGAAATTACATTACTATTATGTAATGTTAAAACCATACATATCACAGATGAGAATACACATGTATACATATTAAATAAATCATCAACCAAATACCAAAGCATGAGGTTTTATATCGAAGTGTTTACCTTTACTTGAGTATCTGGTTTTGATCGATTTTGGTGAAACTGGATCAGATTTTATACACAATGTATTTGCTGCTTTTCACTCTGATGTCCTCCGGCCGCTCAGGTTCAACTCTCTGTGATTTACAGAGTTTCCTGATGGACAGATAGCCTAACTACTCGCCAGAGTTCCTAATCACTAATTAAGTGCTGCTAACTGGCAACAAAACTGAGCTCAGCAGCCGGACTGAACCATGTTCGAGCACAACCTCTGATACCAACAGGGAATAACTGTACACTACAGAGGTGATTTATTTCCAAATGCACAGGCTGCTAAGAACCCAGAAAAGAGACCGCCTTGGTAGGCGACTGTATTTCCTGGTTTCAGAGGTAGTTTTCAGTCCCAAGTCCGGCCATATTCACTGGAACCTAGATGCTGGCACGAGAGCATTTGGGGTGTAAAGCAAACTCACTATTGTCTGTTGTAAACAGCAAACGATATCCGTGATAAGTCCTTCCCTATCTGACTGTTTTTACAGGAAACATAAAGATAAGGGAGCAGACTGCACTCTGGTTTCCATTTCATGAAAACTTTAAAGCAGCTACAGGGAGCTTTTATTAATAATATTCAATCTGGCGACCCCTGTGGACAAAGGCGGTAGTGTCCTACCTGGTGGCGGCTGTGAAAAATATTTGACAGCTGATTTTTTTTTGTTCATAGTCTTGTTTTGTTTATGTAGGTCATAAAGAGACATCAATAATAAATGAATACTGTTTCATTTGTAGTTAAAAACTTTTAACTGTCGTCATGTTTGGACTCAGACATTTCTTAGTCTTGCTTTGTGCTCAGAAGTAAGTGACGTCACCTTTTCCCCGCTCAGTGCCACCCACGTGAAGCTCAGACAAAAACACAAATACAGATATCTCTCATGTGAAATAACCCAAACTGTTTCCACTTTGGCAGCAGATTATGTCTTTGCGTAGGAGCCTTTTGGTCTGAAGGGAAAATTGGTTTTCAGGCCCTTTCAGTGGGATTTCAAGCCAAAGAGAAATGAGTCTCTGAACTTGTTAGTTTTTGTTAATTCCAGTCTGATACTTTGCCTCAGAGGGCTATGTGAATCTTATCCTGCTGTCTCGGTAATGAGATTGTCTTTCAGTAGCCGTTGCTTCTGTATGCAACCCACTGCAGCAAGTTCACCTCCAGCTATAACAGCGAATGAGCTAACAGAGGCAATTAGCGAGGTAGGTAGCGCTGCTGAAATGAGATTTAAATTGGAGACATTTCCTTCATGTTTGCAAAAAAAAAAAAAAAAGACTGGGTCTATCACCCAAATATTGATTTGGATGTGAAGATTGCTTTTTGGGCTCCCCTGTGTTCGGACTCACTTTCACTCCCATCATCTGTTTTTATTGAGTTTGGATCACTCTTCTGCACCGAGACCTCCTCCTTGCGATATTGGCTCCTCTGTCATCTCCACCTGTGTGACAAGCCGGCATGGTTAACAGTCGTCCTGATTGGAAGAATGCACGGTGGGCGGGGAGGGGCTGACACGCTCCCTCGCCACGTGATGGATGTGTTTTGGGGGTCTCCGCGCCGCAGAAGTTTTAGAGCAGTAATTTAGTTTAATGACTCGATGGCTTTTTGGTGTGGGCCATGGGGAGGAGGTGAGGGCAAACGCAGCCCGGGCCTCCATTATAGGAGCGACATGGTCAAGCAGTGAGACTATAGGGCTTTTTTCTTTCTTTCTTTCTTTCTTTCTTTCTTTCTTTCTTTCTTTCTTTCTTTCTTTCTTTCTTTCTTTCTCCCCCGCCTTTCTTCTCTGCAGAAAATAGTCTGCAGGACAGCCGGTGACAAACTGCCCTCTTACAATCCATTCAGGCTTGTACCTGCATCTGGGAGAGGCTTGAGATACGCCTCTCGCCTCTTCTTCCTTTCATTGTGAGCTGCAGTTTCTCATCTTTCTTTCTCTCTTCGCCATCCCTGCTTCCTGACACACTGCTGTAGTGGCTGCACAGGCTGTCCCCCATTAGAGGAAAGGGGAACAGGTGATTCAGTAAAAGCTTGCAGCTGCTTTCTTATCGCAAGGGTTCATCTGTGTTGTTGGTAAAAATGAGTCAGGGTTATCACCGGTTAAGCTAGTATTCATAGTCGGGGGAATTGCCAGAATTAAATGGCCATAATGAAAGAAACAGCTGGGTCAGGATTTTAGAAATACTGAGGTCATGAGTGTAAGTGCCTACTGAGGTTTGTGTGGAACAATAGTCAGGACCGGAGGAGATAAAAGCATCCGTGACCTTGTCCGGCTCTGCAAATGAGAGGATCGTGACCTGATTTTGGTGATATGCCTGGAATAAAACAGGACTGCGGTACTTAGTAATGACTGGAGCGTCACATTACAGCTCAAAGTCAAAAAAATGACACTAAGATTACATGCTTCTCATTTTGATAGAGCAGCCGGGCTGTTAATAATGCAGGTAGTGGGAGCAATTATAGAACATCTGATTCGAGTCATTCAGATGGACATTCAACAGTTAATAGCAGCAATGTACGAGATAATGGAGGACAAATCCAGGCGACTGACCCTGCGGTAAACTCCACCCTTCCTATTGTTGTCATTACTACTCTGTCATGCTTTCCAGTCCGGCACTGCAGTATACATTTTACTGTAATAACACAGCAGATTTACCACTTCAAATTAATTTGGGAGCGGGCACCTGGTTGCAGACAGAGAGAAATCCATCTCTGGCTGACTTTTTAATGTTTCCAGTGGAATGAGGTGAAAATGCAAACTATGTGAAATGGTCTTAAGTATCAGTGTGATGGCTACATACTTTATATAATGGTGTTTTATTATATATTATTATGAAAATTAAGGGAAAAAGTCAGTATCTTAATGTGGCAATGAGCCATGTAACGTCAGAGCATTGTTCTTGTATTGTGAGATAACTAGATAGCTGCATAGTTACTGTATATAAATACAGAAACTGATGTTACATTTACCTGTAGATAGATACACATGTTATTAGGACAAACATCTAAGAAGTTTCGTATATCAGAGAGGAAAGGTGTTGAGCAAACATTTTTCTGGTGAAGCTCCTCAAATCAGAAGAACAATCTAAGACAATCGAACAATTACTAACATCCAGAACTGGTGTTTGACTGGCTCCCACGCTTCTAATGTCAAATCAGTCCTGAATTTGCTTTAGAACTGACTCTAACGGCTAGTCAGGTGCCACGTTGGTGCAGTGGTTAGTACTGTCCCCTCACGGCAAGAAGTTCCTCTTTCAAACCTCAGCTTTCAGTGTGGAGCTTACATGGCCCCCCTGTGTCCAGGTACTCCAGCTTCTTTCCACAGTCCAAAGACTTTAAATTGTCCATAGGGGTGAATGGCTGTTTGTCTCTATATGTTCTGTAATGAAATGGTGATGGGGGGTTTATCTTGCTCCAGGTCAAATGTGATTGGTTGCAGCTCCCCACAATCCTGATGAGGATTCCAGAAAATGGATGGACTAATGGCTGGTCTCCCAGAGAGCTTTCCAGCTGCATTCACTTTCACTTGTGCTATGTCCACATACTACTACATCCACATTTAGTTTGTATGTATGTACGTTGAGCTTGTATTTATGGTTTTAGAAAGCCACCTGCCTCTAAACTTTTTGGATACCAGATATCTCTCTCTTACTAAAGCCCCATGCAGCATGTAGAGAAATCAGTCCTATCAACTGCTGGTTGACTGTTATCAAGCTATGATTGGACAGTTGCTCTTTCAGGGAGCGGTTTAGGGAATGGGTAGTTGTGTAGAATCCACGTGATAGTGACATATTGTTTCCAGAGAGGGGCAGAATGTCGATCGACAACAATAGGGGACCCAAGATTGAACCCTGAGGGGGGATCGCCAAACAAAATGCAATCTATAGCATTACAACATGCAACATTTCTGATGCCCACAGAGCTTTTGATTAAAATAGTGTAGAGTGAATTGAATAAATAGGCATTTTGTTTTCATTTTAAGGTTCAAGAAATGGAATGCAATCTCCCCACAGATGCTAAAACTTCCAGTTAACATACCGAGGACATGACCTTAACGTCCTCAACAGCAGCTTCACTTGGAAAACAGCTAAATCGTACAGCTTAGAAAGCATGTTTTGATTGTTTTTGCAGGTTGACATTGCTGGCAACAGCCTGTTATTATCTAAACACAATCTCCAGTCAGTGCACTCAGCTGTTCACAGATTGAGGACCAAGTGCTGAAGGCCTTCACGGCAGCTGCCAGAAAGTGTATTTTACCACCTGGAGTCTCATATACAGAGGAAAACTGGAGGTGAAAGGAGGCAGACTTGTTCATTTGCTGTCTGTATATCTGTGTGTGTGTGTGTTTGTTCCAGAGTGTGTTTGCGTGGGGCTGTCTCTGTGTGGGTGAAGATGGTGAGAGAAACCGCAAATGAGAGTCTGGTCTTCCCTGCAGACTCGTAGCTGTGGCTATAAGGTTCTAAGAGGATAGTTATATGTGTGTGTGCTGTTGTTTAGGGGACCGACGGTGACACTGGTTTAGTTTTATCGTTGCAATAATCAGGAATGCAATCTCTGTGCCGCCTCTTACCTCACCCCCGCTCTTCCCTCGTCATCCATTTGTATTTCCTAACAGACACAGAGGCCTAAGTAAGAATTTGGACATTCAGTGTTGCATCTATCGGCATCAGACATTGAGAGAACTGTCAGTTTCCTTCAAAGCTGATTAGCATTGAGTGGAAGTCGTGCTTCCGGCCATGTGCTCCTTTCCCTCCTTGCATTTTTCACTTTGTCATTGATTGAAGCTCCTGCACTGTCCATACTAGACCAGCCTGGATGAAAGTTTAATCAGCCAGACTCGGTTGCAACAGCTATTTCAAAATAGATTGCTAGGTTTGTTTGTGTAACACTTTCTAAGTATTCAGGAACTATTTGCCAGTTCACCAACCAGCGGTTTACAAAATAACGTGGAACCTCTGGAGCACTGTCCAGTTAAGAGAAATCAACTATGTAAACAGGAAATCGCTATAGAGTCGCTATAGTGGTAGACACAGGCCCTAAAAGAGCTTTCCCATAAGCTTACATTATGAAAAAAGTCCATGAATCCACTATCCCGTTTTCATTATACATCTATTTTAAAAAAGAATAACAGCTTGTGGGGTCCAAATGATATAGTCAATATAATTGTCATACTTTGTAAATGTCTTTATACATCTACAGTGTATAACTATATATAGTACATACATACCGAGTTACTAGTATTCAAGTAGAAAAGAGTGGCAGGGAAATTTTCCAGTTGAACAGATGCTATTTGGCTATTTGGTATAATGCTAATGCTATTTGCACATTCTGTAATTATTGTGTTATTTTTGTGAATTAAAATCTTTCTTGCATATCTTACATCACTAGTTAACAGTGGTTTAATAAAGTGTCAGGTCAGATACGTCGCCCATATTCCATCTTTCTATTCCTCTTTCACTCCTCACTAAATGCACTGCAAAAAAAAAATTGTCTGTAGATTTTACGTGGAAAAACTGCCAAACCATGACAGTAAGGGACCATAAATATGCCATTTAAAGCAAAGTCATATTTCATAGCAAAATCTTTATTTATATGGCATTTTTAGGGAATTTATACAGAATAAAGTAGTATTGTATATGAGAGACTGTTGATTGTACAGTGTAAAGTGTAAAACCTGCATTCAATCATTCAGTCAATTATTTGCCAAAACTAATGTATTTATGCTGTAAAATATGGAATGAAATGACAACCTTAGCCGTAAAATCAACAGTAATAATATCCTTTTATTGTAATATATGAAAATATCATATTTATGATGGTATAAAAGTATTTGTTGGCTGTTATAATAGCAACATTTGCTCACTTGGTAGCCGTGCAACCTTTAGCCATTACTCATTATAGTAGTTAGTTGGTGCAATTATTTCATATGTTTGAATTTAGTGATGCATATGCACTATCTAAATAGATTAGAAAGAGGTGTTATAAACTATGTAGGCCTCTGTAAAGTCAAGACAAGACTGATCTTTGTTTGTAAGGCAATATTTGGACTCCTAGCTGTCATGTTTCATAAAATATCTATAGTCATCTGTTTGAATAAAGTCATCATGTCAATTGTCCTGATTGGTTTATGGAAATATTTGAGAAACACTTTGATATGCACTGAAGAGAAGAAGGAGTCTATCCGTGCTGCCGTTCGGTTCAAACATGTTGCCCACTGGAGCATCTGTCTGAGTTTGACATGGGTGTGAGTACATATCACCACGAGTGAGGGTGCGGCTGTTTTGATTTCTGCTCGCCCTCTTTCACTTCTCTTCCTTCTTGTCTAATTAGGATTCTTCTCACTTTGGAGCCTTCAAAGTCAAACATAGTAGCTTCACAGAGAGTTGTGCTCTTCAAAAGCAGACATAATCAAAACACTCCATGTGTAGAAACGGCCCGATTGGTCATCACATACGGCAGTCGCTCGCTATCAAGATGTTGTCTAAAAAGCGGAAGGTTCATCCTGGCATTTCTTTCTTTGACTTGTTTAGGCCTACGTGGCCCGGCCATCTTTTTAATTGACCTGATTAGGCCTATCCATTGACATGTTTTTTTATGTGCAAGTCATCAATAAATCTGATCCAAGTAATTGGACAGTTTACACTTGTCTTATTTATGTGTGCATTTTGTTGCATTTTTAATTTATAAATGTAGGCTACTTGCATGCATAGGTCGATGTCACATTTTCAGAGAGTAGATTGCTTTTGGCTGCCATGTAATTGTATGCCTCATTGTGAGGCATTGCAATTCCTTTTTGACGTATAGGCCTTCGTAAATAATATCAAATAGCATGTCCATGTGTTGAGTTAGTGATTTTTCAGGCCAAAAGTGTAATTCGGCCCCCTGAGGTCCCACTTGAAAAAAATCTGGCCCTCTGACCAATTTCACCCTGGCACCCCTCCTCTACTGGTTGAAACCTGGCTATTGTAACTGAATTTGGCTGATCTGGAGCCAGTTTTAACAGCATAACCTTACTGTAGTTAAACAAATGTAAACCAGTGGTGGTCTTAATGGTGAAAACAAACAAACAAACAGACAAAACACTACAGCATGCTCTGAAATCTGTTGGCGGTCATGTAAAGTACACCTGATCGTAACTAAAAGAGTTAAACATGCTGAAACACTACAAAAGAAAAGTGTGTGTGAATTAAATTAGTATATGGTATCAAACATATATATGCATACTTATCATATCCATGTAGTGCTGAAGGACTTGATCGATGTCTTGATTTGCTTTTTAATAACTGATAAAAATGCCTTCTTTCAGCCTCTTCATTGTGAGGATTTACCACTTTCATTTTCTTTATATCATTGTAAATTCAGTCTCTTTAGGGTCTTTATAAACTAAGGCATTTGGAGATGTCATGTTAGGCTCTTATGATGGGTATCTTTTCCCATTAATCAGAAAAATTCTCAGTGCTAGTCAAACACTAGTGGCCTAGTGGATAGTTGGTCCCTGGTTCGGTTCCACCTGTACTTCACGTCAAAGACGTTTCTTGTTTTTTTTTTCTTCTTTTTAATCCATATCTGAACTCCAAATGCCAGTAAATAAATAAATATGTAAAAAAAAAAAATACATACCTTTGAACCCTTATCATCATGGATGTCTTAACCTCAATCAGTGTTTATGCATTTAACTAAATGTTTTATTATATTTGATGACTTCATTTCTACATTGATTTAGTGATACCGGACTTTGTAATATACAACATACAATGTAATACTCCAAAAATAACGATATGTTGTGGTAAATTTTCTGCACACTGATTTGTAAAACTCCTTTGTTAGCTCCTACCTGCCAGTAATCAATCACTGTAATGAATCCCAGAGCTTTTCCAGTCGTGACACGCTACTTAACATCCTATTTGGTAACTGGCGAAGGGTAACGCTCACAGACGCCCCTGGTGTAATGCTGGAAAAACCATGGGCGTGAATTTCCTCTCTCTACACACCCTCTAAACCAACTGACACTAACTAATTGACTTGCGGCACAGCTTAATAAAACTAAAAGCAGGAAGAGACATCTAGCTGACTCATTACATAAGACTAATCCTTTATAGTTAATTAACTTTTTTTTTTCCTCTGCATCAGACAAGGGGAAATTTATAATGCCGTCAAGGTTAGCAACCGCTCTCACTTCACTGTCCACCTGCTAGATTTGAAAGGATCAAAATCAGCAGAGAAACATATGGATGCGCTGAATCCACTGTTCACTCGTACTGAAATATTTACTTGCTGGAGGAACATCAAATTGATTCCGGTGCTCAGGAATTCATAACGCATTCCCTCGCAGCAGTTTTAACCCCCATCCGAAATGCAGCTCCGACATTTTACAAATAAACGAACAGTGTGTGTGGGTGGGCGGGTGTTCCTGTGTGGGAGATTTCGCAGTATGGAGCATATGCCTTTGAACGTTGTGTATTCATGCTTATATTCTTGAGTGGTGAAAATCCCACAGATTTGACTCACATGAATGGGTCCGCCGCAGACACATTTGGCGCTGTTTACTGGTGCATGGTAGAGAGGACAGTGTCCAACTCTATCTCAGATATGAAGAGAAAAGGAAAGCCCGTGCTTCTATTAGAGTCGACGCAAGGCTGCTCAAATTTATGTTTTAATTTCATTTTTTTTTTATCTGTCTTGTCGTCCTGAAATGGTTTGGCAGCCTCATCAGTGCTTGTAAAAATACACAAAAACACCAGTACTGTTTTTACTCTCCTTGAAGAGGTGTATGGAGGAGTGTACTTAACATGGTAGCCGCTAATCTTAGATTCAGGGGATGTCCTGACATATTTCCTGCCGGTAGCAGCACACAAAAATGGATCTAGAAAGCAAAACGTGTAAATACAGTTATGTGTTTAAAAATATCCTCTGTGTAATCATCACCAGAACTTTCACGCAGCTCACAACTCACAACCTCAATGTTCTTGAGCCAGCTAAATCAGTCTGACATGGTGAATGGTTTGATATACTATGATAACCATTACCCTCACTAGCTATTACTATGGAGCAGACAGCCAGAGGTGCAAAGGAAAGCTGCAGTGAATTCCAAACATTTAGTTGTTGCAGTTGAGAATAAAACACGGTGGCATGGTTAGCAAATTCATCCAAATTCACCCAGGATCCAAAAGTGAACTTGTTTTAGCTGCAAATAGTGGCAAATGTGGCAGATTTCTAAGGTCAGCAATTGGATGCTTGTTACCAAAATTCACCTTTGGGGTCCGCTTGGGAACTGAGCGGTCCAGCACCTCCGGCAGGCCCAGTGCTCGGTCAGGGCCTGCAGCCCTTAATTTTAGACATAGAGACGACTTCAATTCACTGTAGCAGCTCCTTTCATGTTGGCAATCATTTCTACCTGTTCACCACTCTCACTCTTTTCAGTGCAGCAGCACTTGTACACCTGAGTCAGCCAGCCCTCCAAATTAAAGGTCAACCTTTGTAGCTCGCTTTGGTTTGTATATCATGCAGTGCTTCTTGCAAACAAGGTAAACCTTGCAGTAAAATGATATTCTATTTAAAGGTTATTTGGGGGCATTTTTGCTATCATTGGATAGATGGTATGTGCTCTAACCATGAAGTTGCTTGAACCATTTCGGCACTTGGGTGATATTTATCTAATTTTTAAAGCAATGTAAAGCAGTTGCTATGGTAGCACACACATTTCCATCCATATTGATGCTATAAGAGCTAAAATTATGTTTTATAATTCAGATACGGTGTAGTGTGTCAGGAATAGCGTTTTTGGATTCCATAGTATTCTAAATATGTTGCTCGGTTGTACAAAAAACATTGCTTCTGAGATCCTTCAGAGAAATGGACCATTTCACTCCATATGAATCATTATATCTTGCAAATGGTGTTTCAGACTGTTCTTGATGTGCTAACACATCAGTGCAAACATGATTCTTACTCAGTTTGTTCTTTCTCTCTTCTTCTAGGCCATGGAACTAAAGGGGTGTTCGAGCTGCTGGCAGGCTGGAGGAGAACGAGGGAAAACCTTCCCTTCAAGGAGCGCGTGGCGGACGCTTTTGCTGACGTGATGGTGTGCTACACCATGACCAGCTCACTCTACATCATCACCTTCGGCATGGGAGCTAGCCCTTTTACCAACATTGAATCTGTAAAGATCTTCTGCCAGAGCATGTGTGTTGCCATTCTGGTCAACTACTTCTATGTTTTCTCTTTCTACGGCTCCTGCCTGGTGTTTGCCGGACAGCTGGAGCAAAACCGTTACCACAGTGTTTTCTGTTGTAAAATTCCCTCAGTGGAGTATCTGGACCGACAGCCCACATGGTTTAAAACCATGATGAGTGACGGCCATGACTTGTCCACGCACCACGACAGTGTCCCCTACCAGAATCACTTCATCCAGCACTTCCTGCGTGAGCACTACACAGAATGGATTACCAACACCTATGTCAAACCCTTTGTGGTCATCCTGTATCTCATCTACGCATCTTTTTCATTCATGGGATGTTTACAAATTAGTGATGGATCAAATATCGTGAATCTGTTGGCTAGTAACTCTCCTAGTGTTTCCTATGCTCTGACCCAGCAAAAATACTTCAGTAACTACAGTCCTGTGATTGGGTTTTACATTTATGAGCCCATCGACTACTGGAACTCGACGGTGCAGGAGCACCTGAAGACTCTGAGTCATGGCTTCAACAAGATCTCCTGGATGGACAACTTTTTCCACTACTTGCGGGTGGTGAATGTAAGTGCGTCAACCAAGGGTGACTTCATCACCATCCTCAAGGGCTCCTTCCTGCGCAGCCCGGAGTACCAGCACTTCACTGAGGACATCATATTCACCAAGAACCGTGAGACTGAAGAATATGACATTATTGCCTCACGAATGTACTTGGTGGCACGGACGACAGAGAAGAAGCGCGAAGAGGTGGTGGAGCTTCTAGAAAAGCTTCGCCCGCTGATGCTTATCAACAGCATCAAATTCATTGCCTTCAATCCTACGTTTGTGTTCATGGACCGCTACAGCTCTTCTGTCATCTCGCCCATCCTGACCTCAGGATTCAGCGTACTCACAATCCTCATCCTCACTTTTTTCTTGGTCATCAACCCCTTGGGTAACTTCTGGCTCATTCTCACTGTAACATCCGTGGAGCTGGGCGTCTTGGGTTTGATGACCCTCTGGAACGTTGGCATGGACAGCATCTCAATCCTGTGCCTTATTTATACCCTCAACTTTGCCATGGATCACTGTGCACCACACCTGTACACTTTTGTGCTAGCCACCGAGCACACTAGGACGCAGTGCATCAAGTTGGCACTGGAGGAGCACGGGGCAGCCATCCTACAGAACACATCCTGCTTTGTGATCGGGATCATGCCCCTGGTGTTTGTGCCTTCCAATCTGACCTACACACTGTTCAAGTGCTCCCTCCTCACCGCGGGCTGCACCGTGCTGCACTGCTTCGTCATCCTGCCCGTCTTCCTGACCTTCTTCCCACCATCCAAAAAGAGACACAAGAAAAAGAAACGGGCCAAGCGTAAAGAGCGGGAGAGGGAGCGGGAACGGGAGAGGGAAAGGGAAAGGGAGGAGATAGAGTGCATTGAAGTCAGGGAGAATCCTGATCATGTGACAAACGTCTGAGTAGTTTGTTATTTTAGCAACGAGTATCAGTGGGTATCCGTCAGTTATTGGTGGATTAGAGGTGTTCTCCAATGGTGAGGCACCTCTTGAGGTGTGGGGGAGTGCGAGATGTCCCATGTCGAGTGGGCACAGGTCACTTCTAACCAATAGCAGCTAAGCTGGCCAGAGTAGAGCGCAGCCCCACTGGTCGGTCATTCAGTCCTTCAGTCTGGACAGTGTATCTCATTTGCACAAACTGCAACATGCTCATGGTTCTAAAGCTCTTTCCCATCTATTTGGTGAATAAAAACAACTTAGTTACCAGAACGGATGCTTGCTAAGTCTGTACGTAAATTCTAAACTTACAGTATTTTAGTTCATTTAAATATTAGCAATTCTGTATTCATCTCCTGCAGCCCTTAACTCAAAAGTGAGTGAGGAGCATAGCAGTCTGTTGAGCCAAGGACACAAGTTGGTGAAAGTGGTTAGCGTGATCATACAATAGTGTACAAATTAACCTGTGCAGGAGACGACTGTGCACGCACTTTACTCCGCACACCTTGATAACAGCAAACAGAAATGAAACCAAACTCTGTGGAAAGAGAAACTGTGGAAAGAAAGCACACCGCATGCTTTTCTGTAACATTAAAAATAGCCGAACAGCTGACCTGGGCAGATGGCATACACTGTGTCCATTATGAAGAATTATCTTGCACATTGCATCGTGTGAATAGAACTGTCTAGGTTTATAGTAGCAAGGGGCAAATATTTCTGCTTTACTCCAGAGGTGATATAAGGTCTTAGGCAATGGCAAAAGGAACTGCAGTGGGCTGCAGCGTATGAAGAGGAAGTGATAAGTGACTGTTGTGCAGCAGTATTTGAAAAGGCAGTAAGCCTGAGTATGACTTAAGTAAATCCTAAACTGCTTTTGCACCAGACCAGTAAAACCAAAAGTGAAGAGTGTTTCCAACGCTTGAGAAATCGAACTTTCTAGCAGGTTGATAACAATGGAAAGTTTCTGTGAGAGTATGAATGTCTCTGTGATCTACTTCTAAAAGCTTACTGGCATGGCACTGGAAATTGGAAGGTCTGAATGTGATTCAAAACAGCAGTGGTGCCAAATAGTGTACAGATTTCTTTTGTTTTGTTTGTTTGACAGATTTTTATGAAAACAAAAAAAAAAATCGCAGTTCTTTCAAGTTCTTTCACATAGGAACTTTCACATAAATCAACCATGAATCATGAATTATTCAAGCTAATTTAGTGATTGCTATTTAATGTTGTTCAGGTTTGTGAAGCAGGCTTTAAATTAAACAGAGAGGCACTTTTTTTTGTGAAGTACACTGTCTCTGAATAGTGTAGAAACCCGATAGAGAGCCGAAGTCAAACCAGAATTTACCACACTACCTGGCCAGCACCAAACAGTAGGCAGACAAAATTAGCAACTGGCCTGCGAACGTGTCCCTCAGTAGTCAGTGGACATCAAAATAGAGCTAAAACATGAGTATTGCACTTGCATTCATCAGGCGACCAGAAACAAGTAAAGATGTTGCTTGGTTGATCTGCTGGATGTGTGACGAGGCGATTTACCACAGCAGACTGTATGTTGGACACTAACTATGGGAGAAAAAAAAACGACAATGTGCAAATCCATGCTGCAAAGATGTCATAGTTATTCAAATGCTAACTTCATGGTTTAACTATGCTACGAACATTAGGGTTCAATTGCTAATGCTAGCATGAAAGATTCATTAATCTTAGGATGTGAAACAGGAACATGAAAGTGCTTCACGTTTTCAGAAAGGCCAAGTGGAACAGCATCGGGCCTGGAAGTGAAGACTTCGGCTCTCTATTGTTGCAAAAACGAAGGTACAGACCGCTACTGCCACCTGCAGGCCTGGAGCTGGTCTTGTCCATTTAGTAACAGAGTATATTTTGCCCTAATACTTCAAATGACATTCCATCAAAAAAATAGAGTTCTATCACACAAATACCCTTCTTCAATATTCAGTCTTAGAAGTCCTAAATGGCTCTTGTCTCCCCAGAGGGTAAACAGTATTATCTACGTGTGCCGAGGCATGATAAGAATCTCTGTCGCAGTCCAAAGACAAACACACTCAAGGTCAGCAGCCCCGACAGATACCAGTCTCTCACTGACCCCTGGCAGGCTCAGCAGGCTTAGTTGGTGGCATGTGATAGAGACGCCCCATATGTGAGCAGATGTGGTTGATTGCAGAACAGTCAATACCTTCTTAGGGCATTGGCTGGTTCTTAAAAGGGCTGTCACTGCTATCTGGTGTCTTTGCGCTGCCACTGAGAATATGAACGGCTCCCACGAAGGACAGCTAACCGGGCAGCTGGGGAGAGATTAGACTGTTCACATTGGACCAAAATATGTGTTGATGTTTGACAAAGGAGTGTGTGAGGGAAGAAGATTGTCATTCAGTATCAAGTGAGAAATCACTAGTTGTCAAAAAAGCTATTAAACACGGTTCATGTATAAATTAATATCAGTGAACACAGTGGAAAAGAGTCATCTTTTATCCGTCATACTTTACAAACGCATTTCCTGCTTTTGTGGAGAATTGATAAAAAACCTTCTAACTTTCATCAACCAAACATAGCCCTACGTAGAAATGATGAGTCTTTGGCAAGCTACTTCCTGCTGCAGCTGCAGCGGACGTCACATTATGTAAAAGCCATGTCATGTATGTATAGCAAGAAGGCATGAAATGTTTGAAACACGGGAAAGAAATGCAATTCTTAAATAATTTACTTCCCAAAATGGACTGTGTTTGCATGGCACTGTATCGTATGTATGCATGTATTTGATTTTTCTGTATGAAGTCTGCGTATTTTTCATTTTTGCTACGTTGTAGTGACTTACGTTTGTTGTTTCGATGCATATTCTGTAACACCATGTGCTGCAAAAGAACAAAATGAGTCATATCTGTTCCAAAACAAAAGCCAGAGGATATTTCATGTGTAAAATAACTGTAAATTACTCTTTTTCTATATTTTCTAAGAAAAAAATATACTATAGAAAGATTTTTAATGACAGAATTTTCTTAAAAAAAAGAATAAAAAGGGTAAAAAGTTGAACACAGTAGGCCAGTAATAAACAGTGGAATGTTACCAGTATACTAGATCTTATTCCTTGCACACTGCAGTGTCAATGTTTGTTGATGATTCACGTTTTTATATGGGAAACTGTGGCCACCATTTTATTGTTTGTGTGTCTTGACTCTTGGCCCTCACATTTAAAGAAGTCCTTCATTACTCAGCAGCCCTTTTTTAAACAACACAACAGTCTATCAGGCTTTATAAGGATCACTTTTAAGAGAAGTGTAGGTTAGAAATTTCCGAACTATAGATGGAAATCTCCAGTATGCGTCTCATCTATTACAGTTTGCTATATGGCAGGCTAAGCTTAGCAGCAAAAAGTTCAATATTTAGCATTATTGTTCCTTGTTCAATCCTTATGGAACATCAGTCCTGAATATACTTGGCGTCCTCTTGCCTTGGTAGCGATTGTTACTTTGCTGCCACATTCACAACTTTTCAGCTTTCTTACAATTAGCATCATTCCCACTACCAAATGCTATCTGATTAGGGTACTGTGTATTGAAATAGCGTCGTTAGAAATTAGCAGAAATGATTGTTCTGTGGCAACACACTGAGTCTATTGGGTTATTAAAACAGCATGTGATATCTGCTATTTAAACACTTCTTTAAAGTGTGTTCAGTCGTCTTTTGATGAAAATCCAACAAGCATGAGCTTGGCATTATTAAACGGTGTTCCTGTTGTCAATAAATCCCATGACCAAAGACCAAAACCAACAATGTCTGTCTCTCCACAGTTTTTAACTTACCTGACACTCAGACCAATTGGTTGATGTTCTCATTCCAAAGATACTGTTGTTTTGTCATGCCCTTTGGCATCTCATAACACACAAGGTACCCCTTTGCTGGATGGATGGACAGGGCATTCACCAGCAAGAGTGTGAAACTAGTCAATGTGACCTTGACAACTGTGCCACAGTAATGGCAACATGACTTGTATAGCATTTATTTAAATCCAAATCATGATCTTTCCCTAAATCTAACCAGGGTGTTTTGTTGTCTAGCAATCAGTATAGTAACTAGTGTATTTGTAGAACTATTTTCAATTGAATATTTAAAAACCTTTGACAGTATTTATGGCATTGTGATGGCATATGTGGCATTAACTCAAAACAAACTACATCATGTTCATGGTAATGAAGGAATATGTCAATGAAACTGTTTTATAGTTATAAATAAGTTTTGGAATAATGAAGCTTTATGACATGAAGGGAATAAGATCTTCTAGAGACACACAATATTCTTTGGTGGTTTTGGTGTTTTCATGAGATTTGTTGGCAGTAACATTAAGAACAGTATTAGCCCTTTTCCTTAAAAAAAAAAAAAAAAAAAACATACTTTTGGTGACGACATGCTTTCTGTTCTAAAAAGCTCAGCTTTGTAACTTTTTTTTTTCATATTTTCACCTGAGTATATGTTTCTGTGCACAAATATGGTTTGACACCTATGTATTTGTAGTAAAAATGAGGTTGTTTGAGTCACATTTATTCACCTTCTTTAACATTGTGTCAAAACTAACCACTCATGAACGCAGCATTTCTTCTCGAAAGCAGATATAGGCGACCATTTTACAGTCATACCTCTTCAAGTGTTGCACATTTTCTGATGTTACAAATCAGCTTCACTGGATCACGTTCTGTAAGCTCCTGCTGTATGGTGTGTTGTAGTCCCTTTTAAGCTTCTCTGGGGATACCATGACTGCAATGTATTTAATACTGTGACAGCTAAAATATCCATATGACAGATGGGCTACAAATGGGATGTTAGGTTGCCTCAGAATTTATTTTTCTCTAAGTATGATGCATGGTCATCAAAAAGCCAAAATAGAATTTAAATAATAATAAATATGCTCAAATCTTTGGTGGTATTTTTGAAAGTCAATGTTTGGGCTGGTAGATGGGTGTACTGTAAGTCTCACAGAGTCCTTTGACCATGCACCAGCACATTTTCAGATTTTACAACCAGGGACAGCACAATATTTCCACAATACAGGGCAATAAAAATATGCAATCGCCTCTTTGCTTGTTGAATAATCTACATGGCAGATCTGTTTCGACCACAGTCTCAGAGGATAAATTACTGTTTTATTCTAACTCATCCATCTTGTGTGTCAACCAAACTGAGCCAAAAAAAAAAAAAACAGGCTCACGTCACCTCCATTCATCAAATCCTCTTATTTAAAGGTGTCTAGTTCCAATTTTTCAGAATGTTTCAGCAATGTGCAGAAAGTAACACGCTTAAAAGGAAGCGAGGAAGAGATTTTAGTAACCTCAGTCCCATTTGAGTCCAATTCCTCTTGGTGAAGATCTATCTATCTATCTATCTATCTATCTATCTATCTATCTATCTATCTATCTATCTATCTATCTATCTAGAATATGTTTATATAATGGTTTCTTTACTTCATTATTGATTTGAAATACTAACATGACAATACCTACAGGTTTGTGTTGTTTTTAAAAAGCTATTTTTGTGCTTCGGTTTCTCTTTTCTTGCTCGTGGTCTGCCTGATTTGACATTTGTGACCCAACCATGTATCCAGACTCTGTTGTTTGTTCAATGACTATAATCATGTGTGGAGGATTCTGGTCAGTTTGATTTAGCCAAAGTCTGAGCCTTATATACTGTGTCTTAAAAGGGAATACCACTCAGTTTAAGAGGGCACACATGCGAAGTGGTCTCCGTGGAAAGTACAGTCAGTCTTATTGGCATGACCAGCCCTCAAATGAGAATCAGAAAATACACAGAAATTCACAGATAAACACTTCACATCGTCTACGTGTGCCTCGTGCACAAATGAATATTTACAAGAACATTTTAACACATCAGTTTGGTAATTTGAGTGAAGCAACAACAGTTAAGCAATCCGAGTGTCTTCTGCTGTCAAATTGTACCGTGTTAGTACTTGCTCAGTGTTCAGTGATTGAATTCAGTGTTTGCTTTGCAAGCTACCACTTCTTGCTGGAAGACATTTAATGATGTTATTTGAACCAGAAAGTAGTCGAGGTAGGAGTTATGTATCAAGCAGGGTTAGCTAAAATCTAAAAATAGCAAGTAATAACTTCTCTGATCATTATTATAATAATTACTTGATACCTAATATGTCCAAGTTTAGTTTGGTAAATTGAGATTCAAAGCATTAAAAAATATGGCAAATAAACAAATATTTTTTTAGTAGCATAGAGAAGCAATCATAATTTGTAAGTGTAATTTCATTAGTTCACTTCACAAATTGTCAGTGTAGTTGAGCTACCAAGGAGCTACTGCAAATGTAGTTAAATTACTAGTTTTGTTACATACAATTCAAAACTGTCTAAAACGATGTAACTTCTGCTAAACAGCTAAACACATCGACAAGTGACAGTCATGGCGTAAAGGTGTAATTGTTAAGGGTCAACCAAAAGCAGCACAAATATATTACAGTGAAGTCATCAAATAGTGTCAGTTATACAGCACAATCTAAAGTTTGCTAATGTTATCCACCAAAAGTTATTTGTTGTTATTAGTCAAGTTGTGCTGACAAAGCCCCCGTATACTGTATGTTTTATTGCTTATACATTAAACATATTAATTGTAAGAGGAAAGTGATTTTGTCTCACAGTGTACATTAACAATATTACAAAATCGTGGGTCTCTTCATATGGAAATATCTAAAGTTAGCAACACAGAGCAAGAAATATCTATTGAACCAAGTAATTACTGTGTAATGTCTTTAACTGTTAATTGGTAAAAGGAAGAATATCTTATTTCTTTATTCATTTTGTCAGACTTGTGTGGAAGGAAGGGAAGTAATCTTGGTACCAAAGGGTTGCAAGTCTTTTATACAAGAGAACATTGGATACAACTTTCTTCAGTTAATCAACAGTAAATCTTAGAATACAGTTCAGATCTTCCCCTGAGCTGCTCCAAACTTCACATTAGCTTCACTTCATGTTTTTGACATTTGATCATGACGATGATGACTGAACTGACTTTCTGTACCTGACAGGTTGGACAGGGCTGGCTTCTCAGACTGGGTGGTGTTCCTCTTTTGAGTGTTGTAAGCGCCTGGTAGCTTCATAAGTCTGTGCTCTTCATATAACCAGTGGCATTGCCTTACACATATGTTTTCCAGTATTTCAATAGAGATGTGAATATCTATAAAGGTGGAGTATTTTTCTTACATTGTGACTGAGGTACGTCTCTAGAACCAGGTGCAGTAAAGATACACTGTGATGAGATGACAATGTTGTCTAATGTCGGTCATTTGCGTGCCGTTGTATAATAGGTGAGTGCAAGTGCATTGAGTTGAAGGGTAACTTGTCGTTTGATATTGTTGCGGTACTGTGGAACGTAGGCTTTTTAAATGCTGTTCATTCTTAATGCCTTTCTTCGAATATTCAGCTCACAGCAATTACTCAATCACATGAAGTTGTACCTATGTTGTTGCTATGAAACTGAGAGAAGAGCATGCATGTTTGTGCCCGGAAATGATCGTGTACATGTTGGGATTTTGCTATAGAATGAGCTGTAATCCCCTTCTCCCCGCCTGCAGTCACGGTTAACATTCCCCATAGCATGTAAATGCTAATGTCACATAGCTGTTAGACCTGTGTATGCCGGTGTGTCATTTACAAAGACGTGCACCCATGTTACTAAGGTATACTCTTCAGATAAGAACAGGAAATTACCAGTTGGGTCGTTGTGTCACTTTTTTTTCCCCGGTCAACTTCTTAGGTGTTGGCAGAGCTTGAACCTTGTTTTGCTAATCTATACTGCTTACCGAGCAGCAGGAAGATTTAACCTCATTTGACTGAAGTGACGGAGGAAGAAATACAGCGGGGAGGGAAAAAAGAGGTAGAGTAAATGTAGGCAAGGATGAGAGAAGAGTTAGAGGAAGGATGAGATAAAGAAAAAAGGATGCAGGAGGTAAGCCCTCATTTGAATTTGAAGTAGATTGTGGCAGCAGGGATGATGGGAAGTTTTCAGGTAAAGGGAGATGTTGTTTCTTGCTTCATAGTCACTCAGATTTCTGCAGTCGAGACATGGTTCAGTTGCGTGAGAAGAAGATGGACTTGATCTCAGATTGTGTTGCATGTTTAAAGGGACATTTTAAAGGGGTACTCTGGCAGCTTACTTACTTATTTTTCCAATTAACACCCCCAGTTTTGCACTTCCTGAGGTGCAATTCCATCGTGGTAAATATGGACAGCTGCACACGTATATATGTTAAGATAATATTACTTTAGCCAAACATCAAGCAAGTGCAACAACACAAGACATAGCAGCCAGCTAATATTACTTGCTAGTCCAAAAGCAAGAAGCCCAGCACGGCGTGTGTCTTTCAGCCTTTTAGTTCACAAAGCTCTCACCAACAACTAAAAGTCAGCCCTAGATTTACTCTTGTCCTGCTGAGCAGCTCTATCAGCTTGCTTGCCTAGCTCTGATTCTGGCACAACATTGGCTCTATTCCTCAGCATTCCCCTGGACCCCACACCTGCAAGCCCCCTCTTCCAGGTGGTCCAAAACACCTGTGGTACAAGTGGTAAACACTCCCCCACTGCTCTGAGATCACAGTTCAGACAGCCAGGCTAACAAACTGAGCTAACGGCAGCTACAGTTGGCTGCAGTTTACTTTACTGTCCATCAGGAATCTCTGTAAATTGCAGCGAGTTGATGCAGAGGACATCAGAGGGAAAACATTTTCTCCATAAAATATTTATAATATTAATATTTGTTTCTGCTTATCAGATTGAGTGAAATAGTTGGTGGGGTGTCAGTTAGTGCTGTAATGTGTTACATCACAGAGTGACAGGAGGAATTTCACACGAGAGACTAATGTGTTTTTGTCTGTGGCGATGTCACATACTTTCATGGACCAGTCAGGATGACAGCTTCAGCGATGCACATTATGAGTCAGGCTACAAAAACACCTGATACAACCCGATCTTTTATTGGCACCTCAATGCCTGAATGTTTTCCCAGCCATCCCAGTGTATGATGCAAGCTTTCTGTTCAGATCTGTAATATCCAAGCCACAGCCGAAATAGCCCAGATGACATCATCAGGGTTTTTTTTTAATTTTTGTTTTTAATTGCTCCCCGCAGAGCCAAAAAAGACAGTATACAGCTGTTTTCACATAATGAGTACTACCCTCAGTGACAAACACACTGAATGTGATGTGTAAAATAGCTGGAGTACCCCTTTAAAGATGGGGTTTTTTTTTAAGTTTGGATTCAGAGAATTATCTGTATGATTGAGGAAATAATGACTGCGTGTTTTTTCCCCCCACATTTGATAGAATAATTACCAAAATCTCAGAGTACAGGCAGACGAGAAAGTAGAAAGACTAATGTGAGTCTCGGCTTTATGCTGCGTGACGCTGGAAGTTTTACTGTACACAGCGACATCATAGTGGCTTTTTATAATCCCCCTAACGTTTTACTTCCTGAGCTGACGGAGACTGGCAGCAGGAGTGGCTGCTGTCGTGTTGTGCTCCGTTGCAGCGTTATTGCGCCAAGCTGCCTTGGCCAGGGATATTTTTGGCTCCCACCTTGTCTTAATCCTGTCGTGATTCTCCGATGGATTATTCATGCTTCCTCTTCCTCTCCTCTCCTCCACAACCTCTCCCTCTTATCCCACCTTCTTCCCCTCTCACCCCGCCTCCTTGCTTTCTCGCCTCCTTCTTTTACACTTCCACATCCTCTCCGCCCGAGCGCCTTCCTTTTAACACCACCAGTCTTCCCCTCCTTTAGATGTTTGTGTCATCGTATTGTGCCTGTGTGTTTGCAGGTTCTATAATTTGCTCCTTCATTAGGTTATGTCATATATCTGCAGCTCCCCTCCAAATATTTAAATATATATATATATATATATATACACATGACTAAATCAGTAATCTTGTTAACAGCACTACCTACCTTTTAACGTATCCTTCCACTCTGTCCCCTTTATTCAGATTGCTTTTGTTCACAACCTATTGAGGCAGTCTGAATTCCCTGCTGAGAACTGCTGCGATAATTACTTGCGTAGAATTGGCTCTCCACCTAAAAAAGACTTTTGGCGATGAATCCAGTTGAGGTGTATATGAATCTATATTTCAATAGGGACTGAAAGTCCTCTGGCCTTTGCTGAATGTGAGAGTGAGTGAGCTGTGAAATCTGTACATAGTATTTTTTTCTTACAGTCTGTGACGATCACTGTGTGCGAGGTTGCTAGCAAACGATGGAGCGATGATGGGAAGTCGTTGGTAGTGCGTCGAGGGGTAAAAAGAGTCAAAATGTTCAGGCTCAGTTGGTTCTCCAGTTCTAATTCTGTATTTTAGTTTATGAGAAAAAACTATATTACTATATCTATAATATATGCCGAACTATATTAAGTTTTAGAGTGCGTCCATGCTAAGCCAGCAAATTTGCAACTATCTTTTGGAAACTGTTTTATGAATCACCTTCATCGAGCCTCATGCCTACCTTCTTCTGTTTTGCGCAACCACCCTGATTGCGTGTTGGAATCTGAGCGCTGCCAAAACACTGGGGTCCTATGCTTGAATACAGTGCCTGAACGCATCACATGGAGACACAGACAAAGCGCTGAAGCTGCTGCTATGCTAACGTGCTGCTTTCACTTATGCAGGCTGTGTAGGATTTGTGTGTTTCCAAAAGTCTCCCGAGTTGATATATCTTTAACAAACGGTGTGTTCAGTGTGGATGGGAAAATGGAGCTTTTAAGAAACTTGGTCGAAAGACTTGCTTCAAAATGTCCCCAAATCCACTCTCTAAATTGATCAATCCCTACACACAGATTTTCTTGAAAAGATTTGGACTCCTAAGTGGCACCGTATTTTGAGTACAACAGAAAATAATGTGAATGAGAGGAGGACGTTTTTTTGTTGTTGTTGTTTTTTTACAAATTTGAGTAGAAAACATGAACATGGACGCATGTTTCAGAAACAAATTAGCTGACTTAGTATGGACGTGGTGCCTGACGGCTACAGGAATGCTGGTGCGGCTGCAAAGCTCAAGGATTTGTCTCTCAAGTCTCTAAAATGAGAGAATAGCACAAAAAAATCAGTCAGAATTTAAATAGAAAAAAATAATACATACAATACATTTTTCATGTCGATTAAAAAAAATATTGTAATATAGAGTCATCTGCAGCTTTCTGGTGTCACGTTGCCCAAACACTAACTGTGCCAACCATATATAAATCCACCCAAATCCTCAAATGCAGTCAATAAATGAATCATATACAAGCATAAGCAACATATTGCATGCATAATCTAGCTGCAACACCATCAGTATGTTGACACGGCGGCATGTATTAGCCCGGAAGCAGACGCTGACACGCACGGTGTCCGGTGAGGACTAGATGAGAGCATATAGATTTACGATATACGTCCGCTCGTATATTTCAGTGACGTGTGTGACTTCTGTTGCGGTCGTGCGCTCATGAACTCATCTTTAGCCTCAGATGTCACGGCAGTGACGCACACGCGGTCTTCCATACACGCAGACGTCTAGGTGACCCTTCATCAGCCGTAAAAGACTTTTTTGGACATTTTAGCTTCGCTATCTCAGCTGACAAAAAAAAAAAAAAGAAATTTAAAAACAAAAAAAAAAACAAGATGTGTCAAAGTGAAATCACCTGGGTGAAAATATTATCCTGAATCCTTTTTTTTTGCAGGGCGACTGATTGAGCTGCACACTACAGCATCTACATAACTATTACTACAGCGTCAGAGCTTCTGTGCTGCTGCATTCATTTCATTTGATTTGGGTGTTTTTGTGCCGTATTTAGGTTTTTACTCACGGCACTTGAATGTATGTACAGATGAAGACTAGTATGTGGCTGACTGGTTCACATGTCTATGTACTCTGTATGTAAAATGTAGAATGACGTCTGTCAAATGCAGCAACACTGAGCCCAGAAAGATCCAATAAAATCTATTGTATCTCCCTAACAGCCCATTTCTGGCACCGGTCAGGACATACTGTACATGTGGAAGGATTTTGGATAGAATTTGAGCCCAGGCTTGCATACTGTATACATTTCTCTTGTAGCGAGGAGCTGAACACCACCGATCAGACCAGCCAAAAGTAGAACCGTAGTGAGTCGATGATGTACGGGAATGTCTCAGTTTCAATTTATTAGAAGAAGTATGCTTTTGAATGCTCTGAATATTTTAAATGTAACCTCTTTTTCTACTGCCTGCTATGTTAAAGCTATAAATAGTATGCATATGATCAATCTTTTTTACTTGACAGAAAAAAAAACATGATTTTCATTAAAAGAGCTTTTGTCTATGAAACGCCTGAGTGACTTGTGTTGTTTTTATTGTTGTCAATTTCATTTTTATTTCACTGGTAAATTTGAATCAGCACGTTGAAAACACAGCCAGATCTCATTTCTTCAGGTTGCTGATAATTTCTCATCCCATCATCTACATCTACTTCAATGTAACCCATCGACACCAAGTGATGTAGTATGAAAAGTTACAGTCCACGTAGGGTGAGGTGGGTCAAACAAATACAGGACTCTGACCCCGGAGGCTGGGATCCATTACATGACTCATGTCATCAACCTAACCCAACTGCAACCAAGTTAACCATGTGCTTAAAAGGCATCTCGTCTGGATGGAAAGGACAACAAAATGTAACACTTTTATCATGTTAAAGTTGAATATTTGAACAATTCCGTGACAAAAACAAGCAGCAACCTCTGTGAAGTGAAGCCAATGCAGAAGTGCCAAAAACGTCCACTTGAGACTGGCTCCAGAAGTGAGTCAGTCTCCATAAGTCCCCATGTTCAAATGTCCAACTTCACAGCAGAAATAAACATGTTTACAGCCTGGTACAAAAAACAGTTTTGGTCACTATAACTAATTTCCCCATTCAACTTCAATTCAATTCAGGGCGAATTTCTATACAACTCACCTGTTCAGATTATATTAAGGCTTAAGATTTTGCATAACATTGCTTCTTTGTTTGACAGGTGGGTGCACAGGCAGTTTGTTTGAACACCCAGACATTATTCAGGTCTGCTGACAGTCCACATCTTTGTGGATTTTTAGATTAGCCGAGAGGTCATAGAGACAGGACTGCCAAGATTGCAAAGGCCAAAAACCATGACACTGAACTTCACAAGCTCCAAGCTTCTTCAGAAGAGTGGATTGAACTGAGTTTACTAAAAAATGTATTTACTCTAGTTTAAATGATGACAATGTTTATTATATTATTTTTCATTAATAAAAATTGCCATGTCGCAACAACGACCCACAAATGTCTAGACCTTAACGGGTTTCCCAAGCAAGAAGAGTCTTTGGACCGCTACAGAAGTAGTTCTGCTGGATGACAACACCTATCAAAACACACACACATGTACACACATCTCTTTTGATGATGTCATGCTCAAGGTCAGTCTTCATCACATGAGGCTTCTTTCTGTCAGTTGACACTCTGTTTGTGAGCAGCTGTGGTTCCTATTTTTATTTTTACACCACTTATGGCAATCACCAGATTGCCGGCATGTGTGTGTTTTACAGCGTTTGCCCCTCAGTTGTTTCCTTCACGAGAGACAAGCCTAGTAAACCTGACAGTGTAGTCAAGAGTTTAGACTTCCAGCAATCTGACTGGCCAACGCGTCATACTTTAATGTAGTCAAAAACAGGCAGACGTTGTAACCGATTTCCATTAGCTAATTAATCACAAGATCAGAAGGAAATCAGGTTTGACATTCAAGAAGAGTAAAATAAAGCAAAGTGTAGCAGCAACAGCTGCTCATGACGTCCCTATTCAACAAATTACATCCATCAGTGTGTCCTTCAGTAAATGAACTAACTTCTCCAGTGATGCTGCTCTTTGACAAATGGAAGAAAACAGAGGGTTTACTGGGCAGCTTCCATGTGTGAAGGTCTCAGATGATTAAAGTGGGAAGTTGGACGAAGCTGAAAAGGGTTGTGTCTACCTAGCAAAGGCTCCCCGGATAAATCAAGGTTAAAGGTACCCAAGGTATCACAAACCATGGACCACAGAAGTGTCAGCGTTTGGAAGTTTTTAGGAATAGAACCTGAATTGTGTTAGTTTTACATTAAACGACAACCCGTCAACTTCATTGACTCCCACTGTTCCTGTAACCTTACTTAGCACATTCATCAGTATAGGCCTGTCTGTCTCGACCTCCTCTGCATTCCTTGAAGTTGACACACCTTGTTCAGGTGATACATATGCCATGACTCTGGGTACAGATAAAAAATATGCTGACATCTACCAAATTCACACGGAGGCCATTTTCCTCTGACATCACTCGAGCTGCAACAGCTAATGTTAGCATTCAGCCACTTCCTGGCGCTGTTTGATGGTGTTACAGGATACGAAACAATTAAGATTTATTTATTATGTTTTGAAGAACCTCTGACTGAATCTCTGCTTTAAATTACCTGTAAAGACTACTTGACTTCCCTGCCTAACAAAATACATGGAACATTGGAGACCACATTTCCTTTTGTTTGATTTTTTTGAGACACACAAATTCAAAAAAGGCTTTAATGAGTTATATTCACACCCATCTCTTTCCTCATGGCTGGTCAGTTTTGACTGGGAACACCACCAATGTGTGAAGTCTGCATAAAACTATCAACGCTTCTGTTGTTTTTTGGGTAAAATTATTCAATTGTAACTCTCACTCTTCTGCCATGAATATAATTTAGTACATTTCATCTTATTGGCTGCAGGCTTCCCTATCATTGATTTTTAACACATCTGATTGTGCATTCATCCATGTGGCTTCCCCCCAAAAGTTACCAGAATAAGGAAAGTGCCTCAGTTTGACCAAATAACCCAAAGTGCTACAGTTAGAAAGAAAAAGAGAGGTGGGTCCTCTTTGTAGCGAGGTAGCAATGAAATGTCTGGCAGTACCAGAGCGTTTTGACAGGCTGGGGTTTATGGCTTGATCTAATCCTGGATGGATAACAACACTGAATTCCATAGCTATGCCGACGACACACAGTTTTACATTGCTGTATCCCGCGCGACCTCAGCCCAATTAACAACTTAGTACATTGCTTAGCTGAAATAAATGACTGAATGGCCAACAATTTTCTACTACTCAATCAGAAGAATATTCGGGCCTAAAGACCACAGAGACCTCGACTTTGAGGCTTATATCAAAAACATAACCAAACAACTGGTACAGAGCTCTGCAGTACTGGCGAAGACCAGACAGAGGGCACATATAACCCCCATTTTAAAATGATTGCACTGGTTGCCCATTAGTTTTTTTGATTTTAAGATTATTTTCTTTCTTTCTGGTTTTTAAATCACTGAATGGTCTGGCACCCAACTATCTTTTAAACATGCTACAGAGATATGTACCAAGCAGGTCCCTCAGAGGGTGGACTCCTGGTCATGCCAAGGACCTCCTCTAATGAAAGAAAAAGTAGCGAAACATTATTGTACTAAGACAGATGCTTCCATACAAGTCAATAGGTGGTTTGATACTCATCCAACTACTGTACTTGCCAGACATCGCTCTGTACCAGCGCGACTGAAACACCAGCTGAGGGGACGACCTTTTGGAAGCTTAGAATCTAAAGGACTGAAATCTATTTTATTTCCCGACCATCTGCATGTGTGTTTTGGCAACTTTGTCCTGTAACGAGGGAGTGAAAGGAATGACATTCCCACATCTGCTTCTAGATTTATTGCATTACTGGGAAGCTCGTTGATACTAATTATGAAAACTGATCCCATAATGAAAATAATCCATCTGGCATGGTGAAAGGGAAGGTGAGCAAAGCAGTAACAGGCAGACGAGTGGAGTGAGAAAGGGAAAGAGGCAGAGATAGCAGCAGAACCTCAGGATTATTCTATATCTGCCACTTTTTTTCACCCCCAAACTCCTTCTCACCCTCTTCTGCCTGCTTGCGTCTCTCCAGAAATGAAAAATTCATGGAAGCCCTGGATTTTATCTGCTGCTTATCATCCCGCCAGCCTGCTGCTTCTGCTACTATTGCTGTGATCGCTACTATAACAGCAGCGAGGCCACCGCATCGCCGTCGTCACCACCGACACCGACCGCAAGTTTACACTGTTTATTTGAAGAGCTCCTGCATACAGTATATACAAGGCCGAGCTCCAGCTCCAGCTCCAGTCACCCTCCCTTTCTTCTTCCCACCCACACAGGAAGACAAGAAGAAGAGCAAAATGGTGAAATGGAAAAATGAGGGAGAGGGAGTGATATCACAGAAATGGGAAAGAGGGAGGGGGAGAAAAGGAAGCAATAACTGTGAGGATGAAGGAACAGATGACCACAGGGGTGAAGATACAGTGCAGCATGCACGGTGCAGAGGGAAGAGAAGCATCATATGTTTGTGATATCTCCCCAAAATCTCCTGAAATTCTATTAATTCATGATTTTTTCCCCCTCTACATAGAGTGAATATGAAAAAAAAAAATCAATAATAGTGGAAAAATGAACCAATGACTTCATTTTCAGAGCATGAAAAACAATTTCTGAGATTTGCTATCATTCATGCCTGATGCTGAAGCTGCAGTCTGTGAGACCGAGCAGGTTTGGGGCTTAAAGAAAGAGCAATAGCACCCCCCAGAGGAATTTCAGCACTCAGCTGTTTGATGAGGAATATATATATATGATCATAGACACAGGTGGCAGTATAGTTAACCTGTTATTAATGATTTTTTTGTATTATATATATTATTATATTTTTATAATTATATATATTTTGCATATAGCAAATATGAACCTTAGAAGAAGTTTATTATGTTATTATTATGTGTTTGTTACTGAATTGTTGTGATCTATTTCATGTTCTTTTCTTGTCACTGGTTTTCTTTCACGTGTTACTGTAGCAGTTTGCTACATATAGTAATGCTCTGATGCTCTGAAAACAGGTTTGTCATTCATACACTTGGCCACTAGAGGGCAGTGTACACCGGTGCAGATTACAGTTTTTCTCAATCGCTAAAACAACTTCTGAAACTTCTGCATGCTTCTGAAACATCTTGAATCATTAAACACTAAAGCTCATCTTCAAGCAATATTCACAAAGCCTCTGACTCCTCTTGTAAAATCAAACTTTTGCCTCGAAACAGTTTAACCTGTGTTCAAAACCAAACACTGCTCTCAAATCATAAACTAAGCGACCACAATGATTTGCACTATCAAGCAGTCAGTAAACAATACACAAGAAAATAGAAAACACATTGTTCAAAACATAGTTCTCAGGGAGAAGTACATTTTTAATCTAAATGAATGAATGAAAACATGTTCTATCATAGCAGCTCAAAACTGATCAGAAATGACTGCTTTACTCTTTCCTCCTCCATGTGCCTCTATTTTTACAGTACTGTACCCTGCGTCTCACAAACTTGTCCTTTGTCTCTGTGATACTGTAATTCTTTACAGTACCACATTTCTTCTTTGTTGATTTGAACCTGCAGCCAGTCAAAATCTATTGAGCAGTGAGTGCTGTAAACGAATGGAAAGGATGGAATGGAATGAACTTTACAAGTGTCTATTGAAACAGCTGCACGTAGTGCAGTACAGTAAATTTGCAATTACAAAAATACAGTAGTATACTGTACCTGTTCTCGGAATGTCCTTACTATGGTGGACACACAAAATCATTTCAAATTGGGATGCACTCTAAGTCCTGCTTCCCTCGTTGTCAGTCCATGGATAAGAACATGGTCTATGTTTGTTTCAATTTTGAGTGGTTGTGTTTACAGTTTTTTTTTTCCCAATTGCTTAAATGTAAGCAATAAAAGAGCACAGGTGAGCATCTTTTTTTCTTCTACAACAACATTGGAAGACATCGCTGAGAGAGGAAGAGGAATGCAAAATAATTACAGCACTCGTCTACCCCTACCTCACACCCCCCCCCCCCCCCCCCCCCCCCCGCTCATTCTCACCCTCCCTCTTCCTTCCAATTTATGTCAGAAGATGAGGTGTCTTTGTAGCCGTCTTAAATATTCAGTTATCCATCCACTCAGTTGTTTTTTGTAGGGCCACAAAACCCCAGGGCCAGCCCTGATAATGCATCAACATGCCATCCAATCTGGCCTGCACTTAGTGCGACCATCATTTATTTGAACAGGACCATGTGAGAGAGCTAAAATGTTTGCCTTTACATCTAATCTAAATCTGACTTACTTATACTTTTATAGAGGTTCAGGTATGAAGGGATATAAAAATAGAAATACTTCGTAAAGTACCTCAAAATTGTACATAAGTACAGTTTCCAGCAGTGCATTTACATCATATATACATATTATGAAAGTATCTGTTATCAGAATGCAGCAAATTGATTGTCTGAATTATGTAATTCATATTTTTACGTTTATCCTACTGGGTGACTTGACTGTACTCCACCACTATGTCCCGCAGCAGGACAAGTCTGTATCCAGATTCCCAACATGTGGAAGCTCCACACTCCCAGTCCCAGCTGACATGCAGCACTGGTTCACCCTGCTCTGTTTGTCGCAGCCAGTCGCATTAAAGTGTGACCTAATTCCTTTAACAGAATTTTCCATTTCTAAGACGCATTACTTATTGGTGACACGTGGCTGACGGGAATGTCATCAACTTGCCTTTCAGTTCTGGTGGCCCAGAGGACTACAGATCAGCTATCAACTGATCTTTGAAGGACTTTTCATGTAAGTGGGAGGCTCCTAAATCCTTACAGAGAACAGATTGCAAGCTTATTATGAAGCTCCAGGTATGAAGTGATAGTGTTAGTTTTTAAGGGCAACTCTGAGGGACAAGTCAACATTTTGCCCTCAGAGTTGCCTGTCAGGATGCCCGTCCTGCCCGCTGTCCACTGCCGAAAGTGCCAATACGTGCATGAGCATCAGTACTGGACCATGAAGCGATGGGAGAAGGTGTTCTGGTCTGATGTGTCACGTTTTTCTTTTTCACATGGCCCGAGTATGTGTGCATCGTGTACATAACACGTGGCACCAAGGTGCACTATGGGAAGAAGGCAAGCCAGCGGAGGTAGTTGGATGCTTTGGGCAATGTCGTGCTGTGAAACCTTGGACCCTGCCATTCATGTGGATGTTACTTTCACACGTACCACCTTGTTCCATTCATTGAAACGGTATTCCGGTGATGTCAGTGGCCTCTTTCAGCAGGGTACACGGCCACAGTACACTCTGAGGACCGTGAAGCGTGGCGGTGCAAGCATCATGATATGGGGCTATTTCTCTTACTATGGTGTCAGGCCTATTTATCGCAGATCAATTTGCTTATATCAAAATACTTGCAGAGGTCACGCTGCCTTATGCTGAAGAGAAAATGCCCTTGAAATGGGTGTTTCAACAAGACAACGACCCCAAACCCACCAGTAAGCAAGCAGCATCTTGGCTCCCGACCAACAAAATTAAGGTTATGGAGTGGCCAGCCCAGTCCCCGGACCTTTATCCAATAGAAAACTTGTGGGGTGACATCAAAAATGCTGTGTCTGTGGCAAAACTCAAGTCATCCTGGGCTGGAATACCTGTTTACAGGTCCCTGAGGTTGGTAGACTCTATGCAGCACGGATGTGAAGCAGTTCTCAAAACCAGTGGTTATACAACTAAATATTAGTTTAGTGATTCACAGGAATGCTAAATCTTAACAGTTTTTCAGTGTTTCGAGTAAATATTTGAGTTTGTAATGAAAAAATGCACACAGTGCTATTTTTTGAACAGCCAAATGTCATTTTTTCCTTTATTTTCTGCAAAGTAATTAAAATATTGATACTTTTTTTCTTCATGTTTTGATGTTAAATATAATGTGCAGTGACCCCAATGAATGGAACTAAAAAATACATTTAAAAATGTAAAGATTTTGAGCTTTACTCACGTTTTCAAAAAAACACTGCTAATATTTGGAACACAACTGTATATACAGTATGTGTGTACTATATCATGTGACTTTTTTGGCTTGTGTGGGCATATGTGTGTGTACAATATACGTTTTGTTCTCATGAATTGTCCATCAACACACAGTCAGTGAAGAAACCAGTCAACAAGCTGTTTCTTAGGCAGATATGAGGTATACGGTAAAAATAACCTCATTTTCACAGGAGCCTCTTCCTCAGACTGCAGATTATACATTTCAGCACTAAGACGATGTTTGAACACAAATCCGAGCAAATGTTATGACAGGAGGGTAAATATTAGCCGTGCCATCTGTGATAAAGAGTGAGAGCTTGCTCTGAATTTATCACCCTGACAGAAAGTCAAAGTACTTCATTGGATGCTCAGAGAATTTAAGAATGTGATGAATCACGTTTATTGATTCTTTTTGCTGCAAAATCTTGAATTTTCTGATTTCTGTCAAAACGCTGTTTCTACCTCAGGCACTCACTGTTTTTTTGTTTTGTTTTTCGTGCTTGGTTTCCACCAGGTCACGTGTTACAATTTTAAACTATGCACTGAGTAGTCTCATTGAAGCAGCTGACTGTCACACAGGTTTGCATATGGATGAGGACAGAATATGGCCAGCAGGTGCGTGGAGGGGTGGTGTTAATGTGTTTCTACCAATGTTAAGAGGACATCTTGATGTCACGTGAAAAAATAATCATTTCAGACAGTAAGTCAACAGTTGGTGTGTTTGATTCAATCCCACATACAGACTTTATTCTGGTTTTATTTTGCAGAGCATCTAATGCTTTGCCTTCCTCCTTCCTAGTGTTTCCTGTCGTTTTCCATTTCCTTTATGTGGTCACAGTCGATATGTATAACAAAAACAAAAAATTGACTTCCTCTGACCTTTTCCTTGACCTCAATGAAAGAGGTCATGAGGTCAAGGAAAGATGGGAATGACAAATCATTAGAACTGCTGCTGGGCTACGTCATTATATCATTATATGACAGCAGATGTTGCTGAAACTGTGGTGAAACTACACTGTTCAGAAGATGGACTACAAAAAGATCACTTTAGATGCTTCCCCTTGTGCGTTCTTACTGTGTTACTTCCAGTGTTGTGGCTAACGCGTTACAAAGTAACGTTACAAATCCACTGCCAGAGGAACTACCGCCCGCACCTGTCAGCGGAGGAAAAGACGAGTCCGACTTTTTTTCATTTACAGAGGACAAACAGGCCTCAAAGTCGGTGGACACTGAAATTGCGGACTATCTTAAGTCGGGATCGACACATTAAACAAGTTCCCCATGATCAAGACTTTATTTTTGCGCTTCAATACCCCAACACCTTCCAGTGCGCCTGTGGAGAGGCTATTCAGCCTCGAGAGTCTTGTTCTAACTCCTAAAATAAATCGACTCTCGGACAAACGTTTTGAGAATCTTCTACTTTACTACATTTCAATCATTACTTTAAAGATGAATAGGCTAAATGTAAGTGAATGTAGGGCTGTGTGTGACACTTACATATTTTCATAGTTCGTTTAATGTTTGTTTTATTAGTGTCACGCACTGTTCTTTTGTGCACAGCCTAAACATTAGTGCTCGTTTATACCGTGGTATAAGCTAAATGCCTATAGCCTATAGCGTGTTATGATAAAAGAAAAGAGGAAACGACACCGGAAAAGGATATGTGTGTTTGGCTATTATTCGGCCTATTATATTTTATTTATGGCAGCTGTCAAATTTCTAATGCTCAAAGGATGAATGCCTACCTGTTTAGCACTTTGTTTAAATATAGCCCTACTTGTCAGTGGCGGAACAAGTCAGAGCCGGGCCGGGGCAAAAGACCGGGCCCCTTATTGAAGCTTATCATAACATCATCACGGTAGTCTTGTTTAGGGCTCATTGTGTTATCAAATGCCCAGTGTTAAATAAAACATGCAATATGCTCACTGTCTTTCCTGTCATTATCCTGCAGGTTCCATGATTGATTCATAAACAGTAAGCTGCTGCAGGCAGAGACGCATCCCAAACGGTTTTTAATTGTTGGTAACGGATGAGTACTCTAACGCGTTATTTTTATTGATGGGTAACGTAGTAAGGTAACGGATTATTTTTAATTGATAGTAACATTGTAACGTAACTAACTACTTTCAAAAGTAACTATATCCAACACTGGTTACTTCATGCAGGATATATAAATGTGGATCACCTAGTGAAAAGATGACATCATTATCAACATCAGAATAAAATGTAGGCCACCTGTCACAAACACGCACCTTCCGGTCTTCTCATATATAAGAATATTAGCAGGTTATAGCAAAAGATGGATGCTTCATAAGCTCACGTTAATAAAGGTATTGACCGTGACACTGAATGGTGTGCAAGGTTCATGCTTTATGCTAATCTGAATTGGTGTAACTTATCTAGTTACTAACTAACAGTTTGGGGACTGTAGACAGCAGACTTGAACACCTGTGTGTGAACACAGCTCCACACTCAACAACAGGAAATGAAGAGGAAAAAGGCAACAGTTCATGAGAGTTTAGAATAGTGCAGTGATACAGACCAGGTTTTATAGAGGAGCCGAGCGTCTGTCTTTGAACAGGCTTTGTCTGCACTGATAAACTACAGAACTGTAGAGTTACATCAGTTTTCTCACCTGCTTGATCACCTCACTGCCTACTCCTCATCCAACAACCCACACAGTACTAAAGACCAGGGGTTGGACTTAATAGTCTATTTTGCTTAGGAAGCTGCATGAAATTACCCAGAAGTATTTACGTAGCAGCCATGATAAGAGCTGTTTGAATTCTCTAAAGAGCTCCAGTGCTTCCTTTCTTATCTCTACTTCTCTGTCGTAGGGTATAAGAATAGCGTCATTCTTTTTGGAGATACAGATAAGCGTAAGGCGTGAGTGGACGAGCGAGAGAGAGAGAGAGAGAGAGAATGTGCAAGATTTCCAGTTGCCATGGAAACCAGGTGACCATTAACATCAAAGGCTTTTGATGAAACCAGGTGACCTTCAACATCAAAGGCTTTTGATGAAACCAGGTGACCTTCAAGATCAAAGGCTTTTGATGAAACCATGTGACATCAAGATTCTATATTAAGTCTAGAACTGTTGACAACACAGGACAGACTTTCTTTTGGTCTGGGCTTCATTCCAGGGTCGAGTCAGAGAGAGTTTAAGTGCAGAAGAAACAAGAAGAGAAGAAAGAGGATATCTTTAGGAAACAAGCAGACCATCCATTCTTCAAGACACAACAAGGTAGATTACACTCGCTGTTCAGGTCTTTTGGTTTTGACATTGACTAGGTACACTGAAAAATACCTTCATTTGATGTGCTTTTTTATTATTGTTTGTTTTTTTTGCTTAAAACCTGTAAACATGACGCTGACATCATACAAAAAACCTACAAACTTTGATTGACACATATGCATATTTTACAGGAAAAGATTTCTTATCTCAAATATCATGTTGCATGATTCATAGTGTGACATAATATTTTCCTGTTTGACAGTATATATTCAAAGACCTTACATACTCCTGCTACTGTGCAAGCTCCAACAAATAGCACCTCTGCACAGATGTTCAGTTCAATGCAAATGTTTATTATTATTTGTTGTCTCTTTGCTTCTTTTCAGATTTCATCAACTGCTGAGGAAAATCACCATGTCAGACCAACCAACACAGAACAATGCAGGGTGTTCTGCCAGATCAGTGCAGATGCCTGATACTCTGCATATTGATCTGCCGCATGCTGATCTGGACGATGTCTCTTTAATCATCGGCATTGGTTTTATACAGCTCAAAGCATCGTAAGTTTCTGCAGTTAAAAATATTACAGTATTTACAAGTATTCTCTTGAGGACATGGCCGTGTTGTTCTCATAGAAGTGACAAAATGGCAGTTAGAGATGTTTGTGATTGAACTCCACTGTGTAAAAACGTGAATACAGAAGTGGTGTAGATGGAAATTAATTTCATTAACTTTTCTTACAGGCACTGGGACTTAATATCAGTCGGTGCAACGAGCTACGAGCTGATAACCTTGGTAGGAAACCTGTGCATGGATATTGTCCAGAGTCTTGCAGAGGCCATCCTGGATGTCGTGATGCCACAAGTCTTCAAATACATGAGGACCTACGGCACCTTTCCTCCATCCGTCCTCGGTCTAACCGAGGACCGTATCCAAACCTATCTGGGGGATTCTATTGAACAGGCCCTGGCTGAGTGCATGCTGATGAAAGTGCAGGACATTGCAGACACCCAGGTGTTCTCCCAGTTACTTCGGAGGCACATTTCAAGGACGGTTGACTCAGTCTTGGCTTCAACAACACAGACTCCCATGCCGGTGTTCAAAAATCCAATGTTTTATGCTAGCGGCTGTCACACTTCAATTAGTGATCTGAAGAATATAGCTTCTCAGTTTATCAACATTGTAACTGAAAGTACAAAGAGAGATGAACCGTCATCTCATATCTTTTGTCTTTTTAACTCTACTAAGATGTTGAGGCGACTTGTAAGGACTTACATCACTCGCAATGTAAATGTTCTACAGAAAAGAGCGGAAAAGCCATACTTTCCAATTACCTCAAACAACCACAGAGACTTAATTCTTAGAGTTGGCAGAAACATACAAATGTTGACTATAGAAGAGAGTGAATCACCTATTCCTGACAACCAAATTATGGTAACTACCACAGAGCTCAACCAACCTCTTGAAATAGATTTCGAAAAGATGGATTCTATTAGGGACATTACTGACGTCCTGATAGAAACATTTTTAAAAAGAAATCAGTGCAAGGAAGCGCTGGAGCTAGAGGAGAGAGTGAAACTTAAAAAGATCACAGAGAAACTCTTTAATGTGGTGATGATGGGACGTGACTACCCAATCACAATACTGCCAGCCGGAACACGTTTGTGCAACACAGTGGTCTATAGAGAGCTAGCTAAAGGGACCTACACAAACTCTGGCCTTGTCGCTCATGCTCTTTACATGAGGACAGAGGAGGTTATTTATCGTTGTGCTTTACAGATTCTCCTGTGGTCAGCACTACTCACACCACTGGATTTGTATTATCCATTCTCTACAGAGGATGACTCTCCAGTGTCTGAGTATGACCATGTAGTTGAAGGAGGAGACAACGAACCATCACTAATGCCACATGGCCTGAGGTCATTTATATCTCAGAACACGGACAGCACATATGATGTTTCCTTGCCAGAGGGCATGGTATTGACACCACAGGGTCCCAGTCCCAATAGTGATAATAGTAATAATAATCCAACGGCCAAGAAAAGGACCTGCAGCTTCCTGAAGAAGTGTAGAGAGCTGTGTTGCCATAAAACGTCCCCCATCACGCCAGTCACCTCTCAACTCAGAGACGAAGAAAACAGTAAGTTAAAGGATCCGATTTAGTTCATTGTTACAATTTAAAATCCTGCATGGATTTAACTGTCTTAAGTTTACATTGGCACACTGTCTATCATTGCATTTACTTTGGAACATGTACTGACAAGCAAATGTCAGCTTTTCGTGCACAAATTGTTTTGTTATGTATTATGTGATATGTGTAAGAAATTCATATGTATCTTGTTACAATTTTTTTCCACAGGCCATTTGAGTACAGATGAGACAGGCCAAACAGAGCAACACCAGTCTACAGTCATCAGGCGGATAGCTGCCTCGGCCAGCAGCATGTGCTCCTCCATCAGGAAGACATTTTCCTGTTTTGCAAGAGCCTTGCGAGGACCCTTCAGCGCTTCCGTCAGCCCCGAAGAGGAGAGGACACCAACGCCGACTGGAGGAGAGACCAACGCCGACTGGGGGAGTGGAGACCAACACCGACTTGAGGAGAGGAGACGAAGAAGAAGCTAGGCCAATAGTCCCAACGTGATGCAAATACCTATTTTGGTATACGTATGTATAACATCATCACATATAGATTATTTTATATATCTTTATAATTTCTTTAATTTTCTGTTAGGGTTTTCTCCGGGTGCTCCGTGTTTTCCCCTGCAGACCAATTAGTGGTACGATATAAAAAAAAAATAAAAATGAAATCTTGATTGGAGTTTGTTGGTCCTGTATTGCTTCTTTACCACTTAGTGCATCCCATGCTGATATGCAGTGGAAGAAACTGTCTCTCAGTCTGCTGGCTCCTCAATCTCCTCCCAGAAAGCTTGAGTTTGCCTCATCATTGTTGTTGATGAGCCCCAACATGGTAGTGCCATCCGCAAACTTAATGAAGAGGTTCCTATTGTGTTTTGGTGTGCAGTTGTGGGTCAGTAGGATGAAGAGCAAGGGGCTGAGCACTCATCCATGGGGGGCCTGTGTGTCCCCTGGACTGCCTGCAACCAGTTGCACAGTGAGGTGTTCAGTCCCAGACAGCCCGGTTTCTGTATCAGCTGCTGGGGGGTGATAGTGTTGAAAGCTTGAACTAAAGTCTAAGAATAGCATCCTCACATATGAATCCTAGTCTGTGATGAAGGTGAAAATGTTTCAGAAGGGTCTCTGGCTTATGCACTGAATGAAATCCACCCCTGAAACAAAGAGACGCATATAGCACAAAGTCAGTTTTGCTAGAAGTACTTTCACAACAGTCTCTGTAACACGACACAGCTCTATTTCTCCAACATGTGACGTATTTTATGGAAGCCATGACAACTCCATATTCAGTGACTGTCTAGACAATGGTTGGATTGGATCACCTTCCAAGGTCAAAGTTTTCCATAAGGATGGTACACCACCACTGTCACACTGTGGCATGTCCATCTGGAAGATGATCAAGAACAACAAAAACTCACTATGTCATAATAAATGTTTTGTCGTTGTAATTTTGAGCTTACTTTGATTGCATGATTCATCTTACAACAGAAAAGTCGTAGGGAGCATCCAGTGTGGTGTAAAGGGCATTCTAGGAATAACGCATATTCATTTGAATGCACAGAGAATTACACAAATAATTCACATATAACAAATGATGTCTACAACCATCAATATGAAGATGCCACAGTAAACCCCATATGGTTGTTGTGGAAAACCCTAGATATCAGAAAGAAGTCAGTTATGTAATTATTATTTTACAGTATTAAAGTATTCCACTGTTAATATAAATACATGCATTATACATGCTTTATACTCTTACCTGAATTTCAAGTCCAGTTCTCTCTGTACAGTTGCCAGAATTTAGTGACTGGGATAGGTTTCTAAAAGACAGTAGCATTAAAGATAAATGAGTTATTTTGACATAATTTACACATTTCATACTGTTGGCGCAGCCATCATAAGAGCTGGAATACCGGGTTCAGAGCATATTAAGAGAGACAGACAACTGAGTTTGTTTGACTGGGGAAGACTGCTACACAGGAGCAAAGCCATCAGTCATATATTTAAAGATTTGCTTCACCTGGTGTGCTGGTGTCAGTAGGAGGGCGCATTCAAGAGCAATACATTTTGCAACAGTTTAACAGCCCCACTTCTTCTACTACTGACAGCAAGATCTAACATTACATAAATTGTAAAAAATGTACTCTACCTCACATGTGGATAAAGCAACTGTGGGCTGCTTCTTTGACTTCCAGGAAATAACAGGCCCTGTCTCAGACAAACTAAAACAGTACCCAGTTGTACTTCTCCTGTCGCTCTGGTCTTCTGCCCAGTCTGCATCACTATATGCCACAAGTCTGACATTTACATCACATCTTTTGTAACACAGTTCCTGATTTAAAGTTCCCTTCAAATATCTCAACACGTTTTGCTGTTACCCAGTGTTGTTTCTTTGGTTCAGAAAGGTATTGTGACAGTTTGCCAACAATCCAACCCCAGGATAACACCACAAATACTATACGCCCAGAATTAGGTAAAAGAGAATGGTACGGCACCTTTCCTCCATCCGTCCTCGGTCTAACCGAGGACCGTATCCAAACCTATCTGGGGGATTCTATTGAACAGGCCCTGGCTGAGAGCAGACACCCAGGTGTTCTCCCAGTTACTTCGGAGGCACATTTCAAGGACGGTTGACTCAGTCTTGGCTTCAACGACACAGACTCCCATGCCGGAGTTCAAAAATCCAATGTTTTATGCTAGCGGCTGTCACACTTCCATTAGTGATCTTAAGAATGTGGCTTTTGAGTGAGGCTCAACAAACCTTGTTTAGATTACGACAAGATGGATTCTATTAGGGAAATTACTGACATCCTGATAGAAACATCTTAAAAAAGAAATCAGTCCAAGGAAGCGCTGGAGCTAGAGGACAGAGTGAAACTCTGTGAAAGATCACAGAGAAACTCTTCAATGTGGCGATGATGGGACGTGACTACCCGATCACGATACTGCTAGCTGGAACACGTTTGTGCAACACAGTGGTCTATAGAGAGCTAGCTAGAGGGACCTACACAAACTCTGGCCTTGTCGCTCATGCTCTTTACATGAGGACAGAGGTTATTTATCGTTGTGCTATACAGATTCTCCTGTGGTCAGCACTACTCACACCAGTGGATTCTGATGATCCATGCTCTTCAGATGATGACTCTCCACTGTTTGAGTATGGACATGTAGTTGAAGGAGGAGACAACCAACCATCACTAATAATATCAACTGGCCTGAGTTAATTTTTTTCTCACGACACGCACAGCACATATGATATTTCCTTGCCAGAGGGCATGGTATTGACACCACAGGGTCCCAGTCCCAATAATGATAATAATAATAATAATCCGACAGCCAAGAAAATGACCTGCAGCTTCCTGAAGAAGTGTAGAAAGCTGTGTTGCCGTAAAACTTCCCCCATCACGCCAGTCACCTCTCAATTCAGTGACAAAGAAAACAGTAAGTTAAAGGATCTGATTTAGTTCATTGTTACAATTTAAAAATCCTTCATGGATTTAACTGTCTTAAGTTTACATTGTTCATTGCATATACTTTGGAACATGTACTGACAAGCAAATGTCAGCTTTTCATACACAAATTGTTTTGTTATGTATTTACTAGGTCCAAGAAGAAATTTTTTCCACAGGCTATTTGAGTACAGATGAACCGGAGATAGGACAAGCAGAGCAACACCAGTCTCCAGTCATCAGGCGGATAGCTGCCTCTGCCAGCAGCATGTGCTCCTCCATCAGGAAGACATTTTCCTGTTTTGCAAGAGCCTTGTGAGGACCCTTCAGCGCTTGTGTCTGCCCAGGAGAGGAGAGGAGAGGAGACCAACGTCGACTGGAGGAGAGGAGACCAACGCCAGCTAAAGGACGGGAGACCAACAGTGAATGGAGGAGAGGAGACCAACACCAGCTGAAGAAGAGTGGGTATTCTCCCCAGCAGACCAATTAGTGGTATGATATTAAAAAAATAAAATAAAAATGAAATAATATTGTTTGGAGTTTGTTGGTCCTGTATTGCTTCCTTACCACTTAGTGCATCTCATGCTGATATGCAGAGAAGAAGTAATTCGATTCTTTACTTTGAACATAGAAAAAAAAACTATTAATACGGCACTGTGAAAATATATTGAAAAAATACAAATACAAAAAAAACAAAATACAAAATATACACCAGATCAAAATAAGTTGTGTGTGTTCTCATTAAGTATACTGTCAGCGTATGTTAAATTTGAACAGCGTGTTTTGAGAGCTGTTTGTCATTGTGGTGTCATGCCGAGATGGAACAAAATAGATTTGCAACATAAAAATATGCTCACATGTATGCCGGATTATTAACTCTGTTGAAAACATATTATAGGTGACATATTACTTACTGCCAATTGTTCCTGGTAATATTTACGTATTACCCCTAAAATACATAGCATGCGGAACGACTCCGTAACGGCAGCAGAGCAGATACGTTTCAACTTCAGTCAATGTGTCAGCTCACACAGTCACACGCAACGCGGCTCCGGAACAACTGCGGAATACGTACGCAGAGCTTCTATTTTCCCCAGATGCCGGACACGGTGATTAAACAACACTTCTCTCAAATCATAAACTAAGTGATCACAATAATTTACACTATCATTGAGTAAGTCAGTAAACAATACACAAGAAAATAGAAAACACATTGTTCAAAACATAATTCTCAGGGAGAAGCACATTTAATTAATTAATCTCTTTCTGTCATTGTGTTTTGATGAATGAAAACATGTTCTATCATAGCAGCTCAAAACTTATCAGAAATTACTGCTTTGCTCTTTCCTTCTCCATGTAGCTCTGCAATTGTACAAAAAGTAGATGTGCAGTTACATATATACGTATATAAATAATAAAATATTCATGCAGTACAATACATAGAGTGATGAGCTTTACAAGTGTCTATTGAAACAGCTGCATGTGAGTACAGTAAATTTGCGGTTACAAAAATACAGTAGTATACTGTACCTGTTCTCTGAATGTTCTTACTATGGTGGACACAGAAATTCAAAATTTCAGAAATGTACTAAAGTTCAGAGTGTGGTGGCTCTGGTTGCTGCCATCTTGTCAGGCCTGCCTTTTGCCCAACCTAATCTATGTCTAAATGACTGAAAAAGACTGACTCAATCTGTAGCCAGCATCAAGTGGATGTTTGAGCAACGGCAGGTTTTGGCACTTCATTTCAGAGTCATTTCCATTTGCTTTGTAAGAAGAATTGCTTAAGTTTGGACAGAAAAATGCACGCTGTTTGCCCCTTTCTCCAGGTTTTATGCTAAGCTAAGTTAATGGCCTGCTTGTTGTTTGGCTTAATGCACAGCTATGAGAATGGTCTGCAAAATATCTAGCTGTAGTCAGCAGCTGGTTAGCTTAGCTTAGTACAAAGGCTGAAACAAAAGGAAACTGAGGAAGCTCCATGTCTCCAAACTCAGGAGGAAAAGTGGCAGGAAAACTGTCTTTGTCAGGTTGAGCATCACATGAATCAATTAATCATCACATGAGCACCTGCAATCTCCAACACACATTCACCTCCTATAAATAATGTGTTACAGCATATTAGGCACTTCCATCCATCTGTTTACATGGTCACAGGGTTTGGAGACTATCCCAGCATGTCTGGGGTGAGAGACGGTTTGTCACAGTTCATCACGTATCGAGTGACACATGCAATCACATCTAGTATCCTGAAGAAATTCAGGACACGGTGAAAAGATGCAAACTCGTCACAGTAAAGTCAGGGGCACATCGGGGATTCAAACTCAGGACTTCATCACCATAAAGCCATGGTGCTGTTCTGACCAGTTCAGGTCACCAGCTCATCACAGTGCTGACACAAATAACCGTTCACACATACAGGCTTTTCAGAATCACCAATTAACCTGCACGCCTTTGAAAACATATTATATTTGGCAGATTTTCTGGAAGTGTGTGTTAATTTAGATGGAGACTTGGCTCCATTGTTTATTCTGTACAGAGTTTGCAGCACCATTCAAGACAGCCTACACAAACTGAACCTCATTATACAGTTAGGTTTAAAAGCACAGCTCACACGGGGGAAATCACAAGCAGCTGACCTCTAACCGCATCCCGCGTGTCCTTGTAGATTATACCTCTCATCATCATGATTGCAGGTCTGCGTATGCATTCAAACAAGGGCGATAGTGATTGCATTTATGAAACCGAATTAGAGAACACAGTTTAATGACATGGAAGGTTATGAGAATTTACATAAGTAGGCTCAAGTTAGAGTCAGTTAGAAAAAAAAAAAAAAAAAAGCAATGGAAGCAGTAAGAAGTGCAAGAAGTCTCTTGCAAACCCTGGGAATCAGGTCAAGTGATCAATTGCTTGAGTGTTCCCACACAGCAGTGGAGGGTAAAGAAATACAGAGAAGCAGATGATATCTAAATAGAAGCGATAAAAACTGTCATTGTTGTCCTGTGGACAAGGACCACAGGAGATCCTGTCAGATGTTGTCTCTGCTCCACCAGTCACTCAATAACACTTGTAGAGCTCTCATATGACCTGAAAGATATGAAACTAGACTGGAAATAATTGAATCACATTCACAAGAACAAAATCAATAAAAAAACAATTGTATTTTATTTTATACTGTTTAAAGAAAAGAATAACATAGTTTACATATATTTTCAGTAATTTATACAAAAATATTTCCTGTCAAACTCATAAAAAGTTTATTACTGACATATTTGAGCAATCATATGTCAAAGATATCATATGTCATGTCAAAGAGTGTTCAGAATTAGTCACATTTTGACATACACAGTTGTACATCTGTCTAAAAATCAAAGTGATCTTGGTCTTACATTAAAAGAACGAAGATGAAAGACATTCTCGAAAAAACAGATCCACAGTCATCGAACCAAATCCATCAAATGATCACTGACTGCTAATCAATACTCTGATGAAGTGACTGATCCATTCATAAACAGCCACTTTGCATGAGCAGCTCCATGCTCCAGTGCTCTGGGAGAGTTCATAGTCCTGAGAACTGAACACTGGATGACTGACAGCTGTCCTTCATGACAACAGAAGCCACAGAAATCCTCCTCATCAAAAACATGACTTTGATGCCGCCACTTCACAGGTAAGGTCCAGAGAATCAAACTCCTCTCCTCTATGAACATCCGTCCCTCTGAAATGAAGCTAACAAAACCATGATGCTGCTTTGACTCACCATCACATGCAGGACCAGTCTTAGCCTGGTACCAACAGAAAGATTTCGGTCACTAATCGGCGAGTATCATTCCAGCTTGTTTTTCAGGCAGTGGATCAAAGACTGACTTCACTGACCATCAGTGGAGTTCAGGCTGAAGATGTAGCAGTTTACTACCGTCAGGTTGTCACCACTTTCAACAGTCCGTTTGCGTAACAGCTCAGTAAACGGGTGCTGTGTGATAATTGTTGTTCATTCAGCATAATCACAGGAACTGTGCAAACCACAGCCAAAAGATAAAATAAATAATAAAAAGAAAGAAAACATTGACTTTGGTTCAGGATACGCAAACCTCTTCCTGGGTCTGCTTGTGGTCCACCGGCACATTAGACTGCACAGCGTAAACGGAAGGTTACTATTGGGGTCTGCACTTTGCCTCTGTGCTTTAGAGATTTGGCGAGGAAGAAAAAGTATGGATCATCTACCATCCACACTCTTTGGAACTACAATTCTCAGTCATCCTGATGTGCGATGGAGGGATATTTGAGCTGAGGAGGTGGCCCTGAACTCGCCCTCAGGTGACGTCAATGCATGAACAAACTGACAGAGAAAGAGACAACGAGAAAATGATGTAATTATAAAATCTAAAACAGCAAATCCATTCGAACCTGAAGTTGAACAGTCTTATTGTTTTTCACTGTAGAAGAATAATGGCATGCCTTTGTAAGGTATGGTGGGAGAAATATTCATACACAACATTATTGTTTCTGTTTGTGTGGCTGTGAAACAGAAGTGACGTACGAAGTCAGAACAATGAACTGTAATTAAATGTGTCCACAAAGAGGGAAACGACGCCATTTACATTATAAACTCTGAAAACAGCATTAATGTGCAACACATTTCACCCCAAACAACCAACAGCCAATACCTGAGATTCAGTTTGATGCCAAACAAAGGACATTGCCGTCTCCACCATCCAACAACAGGCCGCTCCACCCACACTTCAGGATTTCATATATTTATTCTGTGAAATCTTAAAGTCACACTTATGATTTTAATGGATTTTTTTTTTTTTAATTAAATGATTTCATAAATCATTTCATTTCATCATTCACCTTTGTAATATTTCTGCGTGTGTGATATTAGTTGTATCAGTCTAAATTTGAGGTGAAAGTGTGCCACGCACAGACCTGACTGAAATGACATTATCTGACCCACCAAACTAGACAGCAAGAAACAAAATAAAAAAATATATTATGAATGAACACATTTATAATTACTGACAAAGTATTTAGATGTAAGCAGCAAGCCACGGAGGTCCAGGTACATTAGGAAAAAAAACTTTGTGAAGATTACTTTGTAAAATAATAGATTGTAAAATCCTATTATGAACAAACTGTGGCCTTTTATGGTATTACCAGTATTCATGAAATTTAGGGGGTTTTGCATGAACACACATTTTCCATATATGGAGAACAATTGTTGGACAGGTCAGCAAAGACTAGTCTTGCAATTACAAGGTTATGACCTGTTTGAACTATGTAATATTTATATTGATATTATATATATTTTCTTATTAGAAAACCAATGCACATTGATGACCTACGTTGACCACAGAAAGCACAATGCTGCTCTTTCTTAATAGTTATTGACACTCAGAATCAATATGTTCTCCTCTGAGAATAAGCTAGCTTTATAGCTAGCTCGGCGCAATAGGACTTCTTAAAGTGACACCATCTGACCAAAGCTGGACTGAATTTGGGAATATTCCAGGTCCAAGCGTCATGTGTCTTTTGTTGTTTTGTACTCGGGCATGCAAGCAATGTTTTCATGGCTGGGGTCACATTTAATGGGAACATATTTGCATCAAATTGCAGCCTGAAGCAAACCATGAATGAAAATGTTGCCAGATTAATGTCTATGCATGGTGACATGATTGAAGTGATTATTTATTGAGACTTAAAGGATAGGTGGCACTCAAGGGTTGCTGTGAATCCGTGAAGTGTCTGATTTACTCGGGACGCAGTCATAATAGAGGCCGGTGTCAGGTGTTTAAGACAGTAGGACATGTCAGCATCAGAGTGCTGACACATGGAAGCAAACAAGAGGCTCAATGTGGCACGTTTACAAAAGGCTCAGCAAGACAATGACATCCATGTTTCAGCAGCAAAGGAGCTTCATTGGTGTCATCGCTCCAAAAAGTGCAAATTCTGTGGTAAGTTTTTAAAAGATGTTGGTGCTGACTGTCAAGTATGTTGCATTCAATGACATACTGTTATAATGTAGTAATAAACAAGTGCTGGTAGGTCGCAGGGATACAGTGAGGTCACGATTAACCAGTCCACATTTCAGTTACTTTACTATGAGCAAGCAACATGTTTTACCTGCAGCTTCTTCACGTGTGCTGATAAAGTCCCAGGAAGTGCGGCTACACTGGGGACAGGCCTTGTGCTGTGGGTGATTCACTTTATGCATGACCCAGAAAAAGGCAAACCCATTTGCCTGCATGTCTTCACTGATTTTGGTGCAACAGGATCACATTTTATGGACAGCGTGTTTGCTGTTTTCCAAAGGTAGGCTGGGCAAGCAGGCATGCTCAGAAACATCTATGGATATAATGATAGAGGCTTAATTAAAAATTAAAGAGTGAGCAAGCAAGACAAGAGTAAATTTGGGACTGACTTTTAGTCTTTGGTGATAGCTTGGTTCTCGGCTTCTTGCTGTTGGACTACTAAGTAACATTAGCTAGCTGCTATGTCTTGTGTTGCCATATTTATCCATGTTTCAAAGAAAGGCTAAGCAACATGAGTGTGATAAAATCTTTTATTGTGGTAAAAGTATTTTTATATCACCACATTGATACATATACATTTTCTTGTAAAAGCCTTTTCAATAAATAACCATCACGGAAATCTGTTTGGTTAGTCCAATACTGCAAAAATATTTCTCGCTCAGAGCTGGTAGAAACATTTCTGATGGTTGATCATATAAAATGCCAAATCGCCCAACCCTTCAAAGTATCAAAGCAACACAACTCAACACGTTCTTTTACCCATAATTTGGCAAAGCAGAGCATGTAGAGGCGTGAACGTTGCAATGCTGGTTTCGGAACATGACAGAAATTGTCATTTGGTCGTTGTCAACTATCTGCCAGGCTTCTGATAGAGTGTACTGCAGTCTTAACCATAACCACATCTCAACTATAGTCACTTTCCTCAATCTGTGTGCCAGTGTACCCCAGAAGTGCACCAAATGTGGTGCCGTTTACCAAGTCCTTTATCTCCTGGTTGACAAAGACTTTCTCAGCCCCAAAAGCCTGGAGAAAAACTAAGGCTAGTCTATGATGAACTTTTACTAACCTTGCAATGGTAACCTTAACCATACTGCAGTTGCCACATGCAGATAATGTAGAAAGCAGAGGTCAACCAATATTCAAGGTTGTTGATGTTAGTGACCGCTTGACTATAGTATTGACTGAAGAAACTTGTATCACAGAACTTGATATGGATTCATGGCCCTCTGATCTTCACTTGACACATGAACTTGGTGATTATCACAATCCTGTGAACCTGAGCCACTTTGTTCTGTGTGCTTTCATTAGGCACAATGCTGAACCCCCAGTCCTTTGATTTCATGCCTCCACTTTGCCCATCGAGACATTAGACTTTCAAACCCCCCCGTTTACCCTGATGCTGCCTCTTTCTCTTTGACTTCAGACAGGATTCTTCCCACTCCACCAACTTCCCTCCAGCTAACCCATCCCACGAGTGTGTCAGCATCAATGCTCTTTACTAACTTCTGTCCTGACATTTCAAAAAGCTTCACATTAGCACTCATTTATTATTCATAGAGTGAAGGTGCGTGAGACAGATGTGCACAAATTTCAATAAGCAAATCCCATTTAAAAAAAATATATATTGCTTGTCTTCATTCGAGAAATGTGCATACATGAACATTAAACATCGATAAAAGAATATTTTTATGAATAAGATCCAAGGTGTGTGCAACACAGAAAACATTCAACAAGTAAATCGTCACTTGATAATTTGGGCAACACACCGCTTCACCTTCTTGCCAAGAAATACATGAGAAGATCAGTCAACTGAATGCTACCACCTGCGAAGCAACAGTCACATGATGAAGGCAATGTTTCTATAGCTAGCATATTATGTTGTTATGCTTGAAAAAAAAACAGTGAACACAGTATTATTATAAAACTAGTAAGATCTCTGTCCAAGGTTAAAAAAAAAGCTGTAAAGCTGCCACATTTATTTATTTACTTTTACAATTTTTACCTTCATGACGAATTGAGACTTGAAAAACGCTAAATTATTAATATATATTATATAAATTCTGAATATTCCACTTCCTGCACTGCAAACTCGGTGATGCCAGCTTGTGGTAGTTACCCCCATCAGTCATGTGACCCTTGCCTTGCCGGTTGTAGCAGAGTTATCGCTCTCATCATATTTTTCCAAAATGTCAACCTATTTCTTGAATGCATCATGGAAACTTTATGGCAAGAAACAAAAGCAGACAACTCGCCAACAATAAATACTATTTAAAAAATGGTTCAGGATTAACTGCTTCGCAATTTGCAAAAGAATGATTGTGTGTAACAATGCAAGCTGAATAGTCTTACAGGTAAAGTGCCCCCATCCTTTGTGTGTTTTCTTTTGTGAAGGGTTTCGCTCACTTCAGAATCCTCGTCTCCGGAGCAAATAAGCTTAATTGGCTGCAAAATGTCAATACCCTGTAAATGCAATGCGTAATTAAGTCTCGCCTTGCCTGTTTAAAGTCACATAATACTTCTTCTTTGTGTGCAATTCAGTGATTCAGTGCCTTCTGGAGTATATCTCTGGTATACAAATCACAGGTGAAGAAGTATGAACGACAACAACCTGTACAAACAGCAAAAATACAACTTGGACTGGTACACCCAAACCTGAATTGATACGACTCATGTCAGGTTGATGGTTTTCTCTTTTAATTTGTAGCTCAGCTTGTCGAAAATAAATTCAGTGTGTGTGCTGCAGTTTCACGGAATTTGGATCCCCAAAATGTCCGAGATGACACGTGACTTGGATTGCAAAGTTCGAGCTGTATTAGTGTAGTTTCATAGCACTGGCAGAAAGTGCGTCACGAAGCTCACACAACACGTCACTTGTATGTTATAACCACTGTAAAGACAATGCAGCTCCACAGATTGAGGAAAACCTCGTAGGGAATGACCTGTTTCCGAAGAAGGGGAGGTGAGGAGCTGCAGGAAACGCACAGATATCCAGCGCGGGTGCAAAAAAAACAAGTGGCGAGACTCTGAAACCACCACGGTTGATGAAGTCATAGCAGGTGACAGGCAGCGCGTGATTGTGTACAAAGCAGAAGAGGTGAGAGGATCACAAAGTCTAAAGTGTCGTGTCTCACATCTCGCTGTGAGCTTCTTTGGCTGGTGGAGGTTCCCTTAATGAGCCAGAGATGGTGTAGAACCTGCAGAGATCAAAAACAGGACGAGACATTGGTGAGACACAACTAATATTTGTAAAAAAAAGTATATACAAATATACAGATTGATAGACGCATTAACATCACATTCCTCACTCCATTGTTCACTGATTTACATGATACACTATGATGATACAATATGATATATATGATGAAACACGCAGGGGTAATGTCTGCAGTGAAATTCCTGCCACTGAGCTCAGCTGCAGACCGACATACTTACCTTTCTGTTCAAGTGTTACTACTACATTGTCCATGAAATGAACACTCAGATATTCAGATATTGTTGGTATATTGAAAAATAAAATACTCCTTACTGAGTTTTGCCTCAGACTGTTTTTATTGTATTATTACTGTATTAAATCAGACTCTACAAAAGAGCAACTTAGAAGCTGCCTGTCAAGCAATGTCATCATTGCCATGGTTACGTTTATAATACGCTAATTAAGGTGACATCACAAAACATGCTAATTAGGCGGCATACCCAGAATGACTTGTAAATTGTAGATGTAAGAAATACTGACACTTGAGCGGCACTATACATGACCGATTTGCAATCTAAATTTTGAAAAAATGTTTTTTCCCTTTTATTTCTGCTGAATGTTGCTGAAGTTTTGGCCCCACACTTTCCATTATACTTTGATGGAAAAGCATAATGAAGCATAATGTTGCATGCAAGCCCCCAGGAGCAGCAGGGGATTTTAGTGCAGCATACTGTCTGAAATGTCGCTCGTGATGCACACACGCCCAAAGAGAAGTTCCCGTATCCTGCAAACATTACAAACGAAGCAGCCAGTCAGCCAGCAAAGGACTCCGATGTGGATTACTGTACAGTGTAAAAATGTAGAACCCTAAGGAAGTTTTGTGTACGTCTGGTTGTGACTCTCTTTGTAAAGAATGGGGCACCATCTTGGAACATTCCTGTATGTATAAAAATGAATGTGAGGTGAGAATGTAAATGTAAATTTTAGTACTGAAACCCACATTTTTCAAAACACCGTAAAAAAAAAAACATAATTATGTCCACTGATACACCGTAATAGGTTGATCATTCATGTGACTACTGTATCTTGAGTTTCCATCTCAACGCCAGAGGCAGGGAGATAAAGAATCATCTGCCTGTTTCCTCACTGAAGAAAGATAGAATTTCCTCATCTTTTGTCTTTGTGTACGTGTGTGTGTGCGTGTACTGTCCCACCCCCGTGTGTGTGTGTATTGTCCCATCCCCATGCAAACTGGTGGTCATAAAAACAGCCAAAAGGGAAACAAATTAACTCCATAGTGTATTCACACATCTAGAAGCACATAAACCAAGGAAAATGACCAAATCAGAGCAAGTAAATGAGGATGGCCAGTGAAACAGTGTTGTGGCTGCAACGTGACAGATGCGCCCGGTGGGTTTTGAGGCTATTGCTCGAGGTTTGGGAGGTGCATGTGTTCAGGGACCATGCTGATTTAAAGGTCCAACATAACGTGTCTTATGACCTCATCGCACATTCTACAAATGTAATCAGTGGGCTTGTATAAAGTAAAGGAACGCAGGATGGGTTTTACATGGACATTGCTGGGCTTACACACTTTTCAGGTTTATTAAGTCCAGCATCTTTCAGTCCCAATACAGGCAGTACCTTCAGGCTCTTACGATTACAATTAATACTGTGCTTTAGTTATGTATATTCAGAAACAAACAAAAAAAGAGAAAATGTCACAGAAGAAACCAGGGCAGTCCCTGTACCTGAGTTTTTCTTGGTTGGTGATACAGCTTCAAATGTTGCCATATTGTGTGACAGAGAGAGGTGAAACGTGTCAGCTCATATTACAGTAGTTAGAAACGCCTTCCTTCATGGAATTGACCATTTTGGCAGGTCTTGTTCAGCATAGTACAGAGCTCTTAAAGAATCCAAAAGGTTTCTACAGAGAGAACAACCCACCCCTCTTGAATAAACAAACACAGCAACTTTATAGGAATAACTTCTAGAAAGATAAAACTGTCCACTGACGTTACCTTGACGTTCTAAAATGCCTGCGTTCCTTCAGGAACCTGAAACAGGAGGACACCGTGGAGGAGTTTTTCAGGTCCACAATCTGGTAGATGATTGGGTTGTACATGGCTGAGGACTTTGCCAGCAGCGTGGGAACAACAGACACAGGGATGGGGACTGAGTCTGGCTCACCAAATGCTGACACCACTGACACCACTGCATAAGGGATCCAGGCTATCAAGAAGCCTGCACAGATCAGCATTGCCACCTGAGGACACAAAGCGATAGAGACAGATTTGTCCTTAGTGCGATTCACTACAGAAATGTTTTCTTCTTCTCCTTCATTTCTCTCGCAGACTTGATTTGCCTTTCCTCTCTTTCCTCTCCAACCTCTCACCAACCTTTGTGAGTTTCATCTCAAGGTTGTGGTTATTCCTGAAGCGGGCGTCAAAGTGGGAAATCTCCTTTGCAGAAGACTTGACCTTGAAGATGATCATGACGTAGGAGAAGACGATGATGCCTGTGGGGAGGATGAGACAGAAGAAAAGGATGGACATGACGAAGCTCTGGCCGGATACCGAGGCCTGTGCAAGCCACCAGTCCAACGTGCAGGAGGTTCCAAAGGGTTCCGGGGCGTAACTTCCCCAGCCGATCAAGGGCATGGTGGCCCAGAAAGCTGCATACAGCCACACGAAGGCCAGGCACAGGAAGGCATGGTGGCGTTTGAGCCATGTGCCTAAGAGTGAAGAAAAAGAATAGTCTTGAGAAAGAATAAAAATCCAAGTTTTAAACTGATTAATCCCAAACTAATTAATTTTCTCATTTTCTGTATGATTGCCTGTAGTAACAATTAACATAGTAACCCCAAATTCACTCTTCCATCCAACAGAAGCTACACAGCACTCCATCAATCAGCAGTCAATCATATATTTTCCACACTAGAAGCAACACACGGTCACATAAATCACATCTGTCAAATTCACCATTTGCTTGAATCAAAGTGGTTGACTATGTGCAACCATTTGTAACATTCTGAACAAAAATTAAAAGAAGACAGCTTGAAGGGAATGAATCCTTGTTGAAGCCGTGTGTGCCTGCTTTCTGCTGCTTTTAGTTGCATGAGAATGATGCGTTGCTGTACTACAGTTAAAGAAAATTACAATATTGGGGATTACTGTCTCTTGTTAAAGGCAAAAATGAAATTATTCACTCATTGGAGAGTCAGGAGACCACCAGGAGTTCTTACAATTACAATATTTTATTCAAATCAAAGCCTACACATACATATTTGGGGCTACTGGCAAAATCTGTAAGGTTATGGTTTGTTCTGTTAAGGTTTGTTTGTACTGGTGTAGATGGAGTACAGATATTCGGGAAATCCTGACGTACCATAACTGAGATGGCAGATCTTGAGGTACCGGTCCAGACTGACCACAGTCATCGTGAAGAGGCTTCCGCAGCCGAAGAAGAAGCCCGCCCAGCCGTAGAAACGACAACCCTCCCAGCCAAACAACCAGCGGTGGGAGAAACTAGATACAACGAAAAAGGGCTTTCCTGTAACTGCGAGGACAGAGAAGGGCAAGGGGGATGAAAAGACAAGACGCGTCCAGGTATGGGAAGGGACAAGAGTATCGGGAGTGAGAGGAAGAAAGAAAGGAAAACAAACAACAAAAAGAGAATGGAGTGAAATATGTTACCATCAAACCTTCGAGTTAAAGTTTCTCAGAAAACTTTAAATTGAATCGTGAACACTGTTGACACGCATGGCACAATTCATAATAACAAATTAATTAATGACGAACTATAACATTCTTCTTGATACTGCAGCTAAAGATCGAGCACAGTGTGCTTCATGTTCACAATTTGAATTCATAAACATACGTTTTGCCAAGCTATTTTTAAAAAAAATGACTAAACCTGTACTTTTAAGAGAATTGTGTGCTTTACTCTTCATTCATATATTTATTTTTGAGGTGACACTATATATAAAACAAACACAGTGATCAATGAATACAAAAATATATTTCTAGATGTATTCATATTTTGACAATTTCAATCAAGAACACATGAAATACAAAATTACATCCGGAAAATAGCTGGCTAATGCAAAAGTTGACATTATTCCAAAACATTTAGTCACTTTTGCACTTTTGATAGGAGATGATGTAGAGACAGATAACATAACAGTTCTGTTACATAAATCAAAACCAGAAAATGCATCATTCGTGCCTGCATCAATACAAGCATACATTGTCTTTGTTTTGACAGGAAATAAAAGGCAGGTGATACAATTCTAGTCGCTGCTTGTGGTGAACATGACAAAAGCCCCTTTCTACTGTACAAGTATTTCTGACTTAAAAGATAAAAAGTTTGATTACATGTGACAGCTCTCGTGACAACTTGTGACAAGTGGCGCTTCACTGAACAGCATAAAGTGAAGTGAGAAAGAAAAAGGAAAGGAATGCTGGTCGTTGACCGAAGTAATCAGTAGTCTTACGGTAAAGCTTCGTGGTCCCATCGTATGAAAGTGTGAATGCTACAGTAAATTCATGGCTTACTTGCTCCAGCTTTGTCGTTTAACTCTTCTCATTGTATTGTCCATGCAAACACTGGAAACACACGGCTTCATACGGTCATTAGTTTCTTGCCACAAATGAAAAAGTTAAGTAACTCTTGACCTCTACCTTTACTGTCCGCACACGGTTTAATAAGCTAAGCAAAAGGTTCCAGTATACTCCTTACAGCAGGGAAAAAACAGCATGCCTCATTATTGGTGTGTGTGTCAGATGGCCCCTTTCCCTGCTGAGCCAGACGGGCTGTAGCACACAAAGCACAAGCAAAATAAAAAGGGACAAACATCAAAACCTCTAGAGGCAAGGCTGCATGAAACATGACGAGCCAAACGTTTTCTTGGAATCGCTGAAAAACCCAGCAGGGCAAGTACACACACATGGTTGCTCACATGTTCTGGAGCTTAACGGCATTTACACATTCTGCCTACCCTCATCGGGGTCACGGTGAAGCTGGAGCCTATCCCAGCTGACTTTGGACGAGAGGGGGGATACACTCTGGACAAGTCGCAAACAAACTTTTAGCTCTACAAATCAGACAACTGTTATGTTTTCCCTTTGGCTCATTTCGCCTGGTAGCCTTCGCTGCTATCTGGCTTCCATTTGTCATGGAAGCGATTCTTGCTGGATAATATTTACAGAGTTGACTCTTGGCATCGAGGATCTGTCACTGCCCAATCTTTCCATATGAGTTTCATTTCCACAGTGTCTTCTAGAGTAACTTGAGAGTAAACCTTTTCAAATTGCAGACTGAGGTGCATTCTCATATATGCATACGTACAGGGTAACATTAGTACTATTATATGTGTATGATGTGTAATGAATGAAACACTTCTCTGTGAGGGCATTTAGTACTCTGAGGCCACCTTGACTTTGAGTTAAGTACCTGGAGGAGTTTTAGGGTCTCCTGGAATGATGACCCATCTGACAGGGGAGTTTAGGTTCAGCATGAAGGCTGACCTTTCTAGAGGATGGGGTCAAAGATTGAGGGGTCATCTGATCAGAAAACATCTGGTTGGATCTCTCTTAATCCTTGTTTTTAACATTCCTTTCCTTTATTTATTGAGGACGTCAAGGATGCATGTGGCATCCATGGTACATAAGGGCTACTTTTGTATGGTTCGGGAGACTCTCTCATCATTCGGCCGAGGGCTCTCCAAGTAACTTGTTACTTGCTACGATACTGCACTTGTTGTAATAAACTTGTTATACAACTAAGACGGTGTCGGCGGACTCTCTCTTCAAACATCTTCGCTGCATCACCACAGAAGACACAACAAGACAAATCCCATTTTTAGTAATCCTTACTCAAACAGGGAAGGGTGGATAGGTTTTGGTCTTTTCAAGCAATTTGTTGACAATTCTTTTGTATATTTTTATAGGTAGAACCATATTTTATTCCTCCTTAGAGTTTCTATACTATTTACACTGTTGTCACCAAATTTTTACCTCATGCCCGTATATAGTGCAGAGGTGTCCACACTTCTTTTAAAGAGGGCCAGATTTAATAATGTGAAGATGCCAATACTTACATTTAAAAAAAAAGAAAAATTAAGACTAAAAGTTATTGTTCTGTAACAATTTTATTTTCATTGTCACATTTAGCTTTCCTCTTTTTTTTTTTTTACTGGGAATGGAATGTAAGTAGTATTTTGTGTCACATCTACAGATATATAACAGCAGCAGTTATGTCCTTAGAGGTTCAAATGCTTTATTATGCCAAAAAAGCCTTCCAGTTATACAGTATCTGACAATCCTAACAGGCCATAAATAATATTATAGTATAAAAATGAATGGCCGTGATTGGCCCCCCGGGCCGGACTTTGGACTTGCCTGATATAGTGTGTGCCTGTTCTTTGTTGTTAGTTGTAATGCTGCTGCAACAAAATAATTTCCCTTCAGAGATCAATAAATAAAGTACAGACAGTATGTCATACAGAGACATACAGAGAAAGATGACTGCCTCGTAACCTCTGCCATTTCCTTGATTACACATGAGGGTGAATGGTCCTGCAGGAAGCTGCGTCTACATGTACTCTGAAAACCTAGGTAACCCCGAGACTAGAAGTGATTCTTCACTACCTTTACTTCAAATTACTACGACAGTGACCACCTATCTGACCACCTCACCTCAGAGTTGATTGGCTCCTTGAATTCAATATTTTGCGTGTTGGTGGAATAAGGGGGAAGCTGATTTGGGGTTCTAGGGGTCGTGAATGTAAACTGAGAATTTCAACAACACAAAATGTTACTTGGCCTTGATGACATACGAGTAGTTGTCGTGCTTAAAGAAAGACTGTCAGTCACCAAGTCACTTTGGAAACAACCTCTGGCAACCATGACTATTAAATATATAAAGTTCATGGTAATCTGCCGAGATGACTTGCTATGATGACTAGTTTCAGTCTATAATCAGTCACAAGATGATCAGGGAGAGAGAGCGCACCATGTCCACATAAGTCCCTTGATAAGGCTTAATTAGAGAGCAGGCCACATCAGGGAGGATTAGTGAGGATTACTGCAGAGGATGACATTTTATGCAAGGTAAAAAAAAAAATGTAATTACATGACAGTGCTCTTCGATTAACTTATATTTACAGATTAACAGAACATTTGTCAGCTTTGACAGTTCACAATCAGTATTTGTGTATTTTATTAAGTCCTAGTGCTGTAGAATTATAATGTATGACATATACTGATATTCCTTTCTGTTTAATGATGCTTCGAGCAAAATACAAAAACAGCAGCATGCTAACACGCTCAAAATGGCAATGCTAACATGCTGATGTTTACTGGGTAATAGTAAAGTTTACCATCTTCACCATCCTCAGTTACCATGTTGAGTGAGTACATTTGAGTTTGATGTCATTAGTTTAGAAAAGAATAAAAGTCAGCTGATCACCAAAGTCATTGGGACCATGGGTTTCTCTACCAATTGTTCAACAGTTGTTGAGATATTTCACTCTGAAAGTGGTGACTGACCAACAAACCAAACAGCTCCACCACCGGCAAAAAAAAAAGGATGCTTTGTTGATCTGCGACAGTCAGATCTTCTGCCAAGATGCCCTATTAGTTGCCCTATAGACAGACTTCATTCTAAAATGAGTAGACAAGCAGATTACTACTAAAAAAAGACACATAATTGGGTGTAGAAGGGTAAAAATGTTAGTATTTAGCAGTTTAATAATAAGAATTGTGAATAATAACTGGCACCCTGTGTTCAAGTGCTGTATATGTAGAGACAGTAGACCTAGAAGCTGAAATATTCCTAGCAATGTGAAACTGTTTGAAGGAAAACATGAAATGCAAAGTGAGTCCCGCGTCATAAAAAATTGATTATTTGTCTTTGATCTTCCGTATCGGCATTGAATCACCTCATACTGTCTCCACAGCATGAGCTGCAAGACAAAACAGACGTCACTCTCAAAGCTCTGCTGCAAGACTCTGAAGAGATCATTTGAGCAAGAGATGGACGAGCCTTCATCTTTCATCATCTCCACAAAAATCATGTCTTTGGAATAACAAGCACTACAAGAATTTCATACACATACATTAAGGGAACAAGCGGTACTGATGCAAGCATACATTGCCTTGATATTAGAGTAGTCTATAAGAAAAAACTACTTGACTAATAACCCCACTGTGACAGGCAGATATAGATGTAATATTTTCTTCTGACTGCATTCACCTTATTCAAGTTAGGTGCAATCAATGGAACCATGTTTCAGCAGAGATGCACCGAAACACTCATCTCACCTTCATCACCTCACCACCTGCTCACCCAGTCCTGCACCAGATATCACATCACCCCAGCCCTTCAAAAAACTTCACTGGCCCCAATATATGACATATGCCTCCCTGCAAAAATTAGATCGACTAACACCAGTCCTGTCACACACTTACCCATTCCCAGCACCGCATCTCGGGGAACGGGGCCATCTCAATTTCTGCTCACTCCCTCTTTTACCCTAACACGTCAAACATTTTCTCCTGCCATAGAACTGCACTCCAAACCCATCTATTTCAATCAATGTGCGTCCAGTCTATAACTTTCTATGAGGGCAGGCTGAAAAAGCATAAGAACTAAAGTTCACTAACAGAAAGGGAACAAAGGAGGCAACCTGACTGATACAGAAGCAATCACCTAGAATTGCCGGCGTGTCCATGACAGGCTTATCTCAAAGTATATATCCAACTGAGAGCCAGTTAGGGATAATTGGCACTAATGGACACTAATTGGCACGAGATGGTTGTTTAAGGATGTAAGGTTGATTAGGTGCAGTTAAGGACAGGGCAGTGGCCTGTAAATAGTGCAGCACCTTCTGTCTATTCCTTCGAGAACTGGTTAAGAATCGATCCTGAATCAAATCATTATATTCCAAAGGTTTTTATTTTTGGCTTATCAAAATGATAAGCATAAGCAGCAAACCACATGAATACTGACGACTATTTCCCCCTCTTTGATCATGCCTCTCTGCGATGGTCATCTGTATGAGAGCAGAACTCAAATGGATTACTGTTGCAGACAATCACCATCATCCAGAGTAGCAGTTAAGTTGGTGCACTGATCAAACATCAGTGCAGACATTCAATCAACAAGCTCACCTTACCCCTGGATCCCTCCACACACAACTCTGATGTCAACTGTGATGTCGTAGTTGTGATGTTGTTATGGTCTGTTCTCCACCTATCGTCATATCCCAGCAGGAATGTTTCAGAAGCGGAGCCTGTCAGGTTTTGTAAACCTGCTCAGATTTGGTCAGTTTTCTTGGTTTGTGTGCTTCCACAAGAAGTCTGTTTTATTTTGGAAATTGACTGGAATCTCTATGCCACCTCCGTGCTGCTTAATGTGGCTGGTTATGGCGTTACATATTCTCTGCATTGCAGAGTGGAGGGACATTTTTGAAATGTGCTGTGAAATGTGGTGAAATCAAAATTATTGTTAAGACCGTCTGTGTCACGGCATTGAGCTGTGCTTCACACTTGTAGTCCGACTTATTTGGTTTGGACCATGGGACGAAAAGTTATAGATTGTTGCATTTAAGCTTTTCTTAACCATAAGTAAACAGGAAGTCATACAGGCTGACAGGTAAGTCATTGATTGGACAGTTTGGGTGATTGTCATCCTGGATCATTAGAACCCACGTGGTGGAATCACTTCAGTGTTTTTGTGTATATTTATGTTGTTTGAGAGCTCAGAAAGAATAAATGATAAAGAATAAAAAGTACTGTAGGTGGCTTATACTGTATTGACTCAGAGAAACTACACTGATGTGCTACCAAACGATTTGCACTGATATATTTATAGCCTATGAATAAATTATAACATCACTTCCTGGACAGATTTAACCATCAGCAGATAATTTAACCTAACAAAAATATGCATATATACATCACATGTTTGATAGACAGAGTTCTGATGTATACAGCCTCACTGAGTCTGTAGAGGCATTTAAACATTAATCATACTTGCATTGAGGCATTCTTGAGGCATTCACGGGCTGACTACAAATGACCTTAACAGGTTGGGAAAATATGTTAACCTATGTTCCATTATATGACAGCATCCAGTGATGACAGAAGACAGGATAAAAATGTAAATGTCAAAGCATTCCTCTGCGGTCAGAAATGTGCGATTATGAGTCAGTCTTAAAATAAAGAAAGAAAAAGAAATATCTGATTATTTGGTGAAATAGAAAAATGAAATGAAAGTTAGAGAAAATGCAGACAACTGATTGAACTGCGTCTTATCAGGAGCAGAAACAACTATGGGAAATGAAATCACTTCATTCCTCTGACACAATGAATACAGGAATCAATAAAAACAAGCAGAATAACCCGACGTGATGAATATGAATGAAGAAGCCCTGAATGAGCCGACTGACACTTCACTATATTATTTATATTCAAGACTGTTGCATTTGTTACTGATAATGTGAATTAGTAAAAGCAGCTGCAGAGTGTTTCTCTGTTTGGCCGTGTTATCTTGCTCTGCAGCAGTTTCTTGTCACATTGGTTGTTTTCTTGAGTCGCAATAGGCAGAGCTAGCAGCTAGCAGGAAAACGGAAGTATCAAACATCCTTTTGCTTTTCTAACAATAAACCTTCACAGAATACAAGGACGGACACTTTACAATGTTATAAAAGGCTCCGTGTGCGTGGGTCAGCTTTTGTGTCACAACAAATAATCTACAAACTTTGTTGGTCGACTACAGTAACAGCACAAATAACGTACCTGATATGCCGAAGTCAAAGATGGCGAGATTTACAGTCATCAGCTCAGGGGGTTTCAACTTAGTCTTGCGCTTGATGGTCATATAAATCACATAGCCATTCCCTGTTGCAGACAAGACTCCTGTAAAACAGAGAAAGAGAGAGAGACACACCAGTCTGAGACCAGTCACAACCGTGGATTCTTGTATCGAGTATTCTAAATTGACTGGTATATACACTAGAGCTACAACATTATAGGGGGCCACACAATCAGTGTGACTTTCTATGTTGCACTTTGTACAGCGTTAAGATAACTGACTCGCTCAGGAGCTGCATTGACCGTGAGACCCGCGCTATTAACACTTCACTCGCTCTCACGTCAAGTTCATTAACCTCCAGAATTATATTTCACGCTCTCCCCCTGATTGTCTGAATCACTCCCTGCTGCACGGTCAGTGTACTGTCAGCGTCAGTTTCCTTTATGACCGCGTCACAGACTTGTCTCTAGGCTAATTTATTTCTGCACATAGTGCTGCCCTTTGTTTCTGTCACAGTTAATTTTGTGGTTTGTTAAGTGCCAAAAACTGCAGAACTGCAAAACAAGTCAGTCTCCATAAGTCCCTATATTGAAATCGTCACAGTAGAAATAAACATGTTTACAGCCTGGTGCAAAAAACAATTTTGGTCTCTATAGCTAATTTCCCAGTACTGAGGGTGAGTTTATGTACAACTCACCTGTTCAAGTTAATTAATCAGTCTCAAGGATTAAAGTTTTGCATAATTAAGAGCGTGGCCATTTTGGTTGACAGGTGCTTTCACAAGTGGGGAGGCACCACACGGAGCTTAGAACCTTGATGAAGTGACGTCACAGAGACTGTCCATGTCTTATACAGTTTATGGAGAACACCTCCAACATCTTCTGTTATGTGCTACATGTGTGATGCATTCAGCAGCAGCAGCACAGCATCTCCTCTCACTTTCCTCTCACACCATGATGCAGGCAATAGTGAGTTACTATGATTAGGGGCTTTGGCTCTCTGGATCTTTTTTGTGATTCTCAATAAGAGATTTAATAAGAGATTTAAGGATGTTTTAATCAATCATATAATGATTTAAATGTTTGGTTATACAGGGCTGCCAACACACACTCATGCTGCCCAAACAAATCATGTCAGGAGTTGAGTAGCCTGTTGAGTTAGGCCTGATTGGTAAGGCCTAACTCAAGAGGTTCAGCTGGAGGTGATGTGCCTTCATCCATGTAGCGATATCTAAGAGGCAATCAGAGACCTGTGCAGAGATCGAGGGGTCCCCAGGAGGAAATGATAGATACAGCCGAGTGTCATCTGCATAGCAGTGATAGGAAAAGCCATGTGAGAGGATAATTGGACCCAAGGAGATGGTGTAGATAGCAAATAGAAGGGGACCCAACACTGAGCCCTGGGGCACCCCTCTGGTGAGGTGATGAGAGGTGGACAGCTGTCCAAGCCAAGATAAACTAAACGAGTGCCCTGTCAGGTAAGATTCAAACCAGGAAAGAGCCAAGCCAGAGATGCCCATGTTTGAGAGAATGGAGAGTAGGATAACTGTGTCAAAGGCAGCTGATAAGTCAAGTAGAATGAGGACAGAGGACTGTGCTGCTGCTCTTGCTTCTTTCAAGGCTTCTGACAAGACAACAGAGCAGTTTCAGTCGAGTGACCACTCTTGAAACTAGATCGATTCAGATCAAGAAGACTGTTCTGTGAGAGGAATTTTGAGAGTTGCTTAGCGACCGCCTGTTCAATAGTTTTGGGCAAAAAGAAGTCAGACAGGATGATAGCTCTCGACCTGAGCAGGGTTGAGAGAGGGTTTGTTGCACAGAGATGCTGGTACAGTACGAGTAAGCTTAAGTGCATTTAATCTCATTAAATGGTGTGATAAGAAATAGTAAGTGTAAATACAGGCCCTCACATTCATGTTAGTCTACCAACCTCCAACCTGAGTGGTGGTCCAGCTAGCTAAAAACTGAATAGAAGGTTCCTTTGATTTCATCTTTTTATTTGAGGTGTAACATCGCTGCATAGTTCCTATCAAACTACAGCATGCAACTGTGAAGTCTGAAATATCTTCCTAAGCAGCTCAGCGCCAGCATCACCACCGGTGCTTTCCTTTGATGTGCGCTAGTGTGCACTCTTGTACCGCATGTCAAGGTTTTCTGAAGCTTTTAAGATGCACATAAAAGTTCAAACATTCTCAACTTTTCAATCGACTGCTCGTCAGTGTCACCTCTGGCTCAGGCTGTCAATCAAAACATGCCAGAAACTGCAGATGTGGCAGACTTGCAAACGCAGAGAGGATGACATTAGGCATGACTCCCAACACATGGAAGAGACGGTTGTATTCACCACACTGTTTCCTTTCTTTCGGTGTTTTGTGAACCTCCAGTCTTCATTCATCCGGCTGCACAGCAACAGCCTACGCTCAGCTTCTGCTTGAATGACTTTTTTCCCCTTAATCACATTTGATGGCCTTGTTCTGCACGCAGCTCGCTCCACAGGCACACCAGCTGTTCTGCCCATCGTACTTTGCCAAGGGGAGGAGGCGTGTCTCTGCGCGGTCAGCCTCTGATGTTTTCTTTGTGGCTATGCTGTGGTGCAACGTAAAAACTGACTCTAATGTTCAGAAAATGTAGAGATTCAGCAGCTGTTGTACATCCGTGTTGGAAATGGAACATGACAAGTAAAAGCTTCAGGGCTGACCTTTCACGTCAGCCAATCAACACCGACTGACATCATCATTCCATCAAATCATGCCTGAACAGGAAAGTATATACATACTCTGTATGTATATACAGAGTATGAATAGGAAAAAAAAAACTTCCTTTTACCATAATGATGATCCCTCCTCATCCACCTTCTGCATCCATACTGAGCTAAATGCAGCGCCCTAAAAAAACACATGTAAAGTAAAAAAAAAACACCTGTCACTCACAGTTTTGGCCCGTTCTGTTAATGTTTTGAGAAGCAACTGTAAAATGTGCTTAATTTAACACACATGCCGGAAATTAAGAGGCAGTATTTGAGGCTGGAACTTAATGAATGAATACTTTTACAATAACGATGTATCAAATGACATGAAAACTATGTGACAGTGTGAGAGAACCTACAGAGATTCTTCATCACCTGAATCTGCAGCTCCGCTGAGCTTTACGGCCAGTTTGAGCTCATTGTTTGAGCTAACTATCCCTTTAATAACCGGGTCACATTTCATATCATATCCCAAATATGATGACAACCAGTGTGAGTCATAACAGGGACGCTGGAGGGCATGTGAAGATACTAATTGACAAATATGATGGGGATAACTTGACGGTGAAAGACGACATCACATTTGTAAAATGACTATAACTGTCATAAAATATTCAAAACATCAGCCACTTTAGGAGCGTCAGTGGACATGTCACCAAGGGAACCAAAAATATCCAGAACCAACCCTGCTCATAAAATGTGTTTATTATCGTCAGCTATGCACAGCTGTATGCACATTATGTGAAATCAATTGGCCCCGAGGTTTACTCACATTTAATCTTTCAGTCACTGTCATCACAAGTGCACCCCTCCTCTCATCGAGATCTGTCAGGAGGAACGCAACTTGATTTTACTTTTAGTACTCAGGTTCATGCACTGCAGTGTGTGTTTTTGCAACTCCTGATCAAACTGGGACTGGGGGCATTGTTGTCCTGTTTTTATGACAGTTCATGTCTATACATATTCTTGTTCACAGAGCTAAGTCTCCCGTGATTGAAGTATATATACACACACAACTGCCATGTGCGTGTGTGGTTTGACCAGTGCCTGATGTACTCTAACCTTTGTGACAAATCACAACCTCTACAGACCTGATTTGCTTCTCTACAGAATACTCAAAAACTGTGCACTGCTGCCAAGTGACCAGTAAACCAGGCATCAGTGAACAATCTGGAGTGCATTTAACACTATCGGCATTAGCTCTTTTTTTAGGTTTTGCAAGCATTTGGTTTTTTGTAAAGGACAAGTATCTAATTATATCTTGGGGGGTTGATTAAGGTAATTAAGCTCTTGGTTCCGGTAGAAGGCTTTATTGATCTACCCTTCTAATTGCTTCACTCGGGGAACAACAGTTTGTTGTTTAGCACTGTCAAATTACATTGTGACTGAACTCACCTATGTTCCCACACACAACATATCCCCGCCAACACATGTATTCTCCCAGCCCCGCTCTGAGGCTTCCCGGTGAATTTTTGTTCTTCTGCCCTGTGTCTCCATGAAAGCACAAATCAGGGTTGCTAAGAGGTATAGCGGATGCTGCTAAGGCTGTATACTGCATGCGAGCGAGCATTTCTATGTCAAATCTGTTGAATGGCATGGGGCGGCTGCTCTACAGACTGAGCTAAAGGCCGCCCCCCTATCAACCCTATATAATAACGTTTTTATTACATGGCAAAAATGTATTTATTTAAGCAAATTCAGTCATTGTCTATTTCTGTTTTTATTTCTCGTGGCCACCTAAAGGGTTAAAAGTGTTTTAAAGTACTCAGAGTTTTGGCCCGTTCTGTTAATGTTTTGAGAAGCAACTGTAAAATGTGCTTAATTTAACACACATGCCGGAAATTAAGAGGCAGTATTTGAGGCTGGAACTTAATGAATGAATACTTTTACGATGAAACGATGTATCAAATGACATGAAAGCTATGTGACAGTGTGAGAGAACCTACAGAGATTCTTCATCACCTGAATCTGCAGCTCCGCTGAGCTTTACGGCCAGTTTGAGCTCATTGTTTGAGCTAACTATCCCTTTAATAACCGGGTCACATTTCATATCATATCCCAAATATGATCACAACCAGTGTGAGTCAGGAGCGTCAGTGGACATGTCACCAAGGGAACCAAAAATATCCAGAACCAACCCTGCTCATAAAATGTGTTTATTATTGTCGCCTATGCACAGCTGTATGCACATTATGTGAAACACGATGTCATACAGAACATCATTCAGCAGTGAAAGCGGCACACACACTTCTGGTGAATCTATTGTAATGCATCACACTCTTTTTATGCACAGCAGCGCGGAGATTAATGAGTCTGAGCATTAAAGCAATCTGACCTCTGGCCAGCACCGCAGAGCTTCCTCCACAGTCTTCTAAATAAAAATCAATTGGCTCAGAGGCTGACTCACATTTAATCTTTCAGTCACAGTCCTGCTGGCCTGTCAGCTGCTTCCCGTTCACCGTGTGATCCTCACAAATATCTGTCTCACTGCCGGATTAATTTGATTCATTCCAGTTATTTATGGGGGCACTTGAATTAAAATGGAAAATGGAATTAATAAATAACACAACAAGTGTACTGTGAATCTGCTCATCCCCATGCACTCATATGATGCCCATAAATAAAGCAAGTAAAAGCTCACAGACAAAGTTTAGGTCATGAAGGAAAATTAATTACGAAAAACACCAAAGCAAAACTATCAGGTCCTCTCCCTGTGTTTCTCTGCTCTATTATTTGATACTGATATGTGATATGGAATTGAAGCCTGGCACACGATAGAGAGGAAAACCAGTGGTTATTAGTTCATCCTCTACAAACATCAATCACATTTATCTCTTGATATTATCTGTTTTATTGAAACTCGTCCTGTTGCTGCACCTTCTTCTTGTTAAAGAGGAAGGGAGGAGGAATGCAACTTGATTTTACTTTTAGTACTCAGGTTCATGCACTGCAGTGTGTGCTTTTGCAACTCCTGATCAAATTGGGACTGGGGGCATTGTTGTCCTGTTTTTAGGACTTCGGGAAATTACTCCTGTCACTCTCCAGAGGTGTCCTAACCTATAATTATAACGAGAGAATTTGTCATAATTAAAACAGATTCATTTTTGTGATCATATTTGCACGGGTTGATGCACTGGGAGTACACCTGCTGCTGATCTCGTAACTTAGCAGCTGCATAACAGTGATGATACTGGCAGGACCAGCCATTTCTGCTAATGCGTAAATGAAGTAGCTAAGTATCCATCTAATTTTAACCAGATTTCCTAAAATGAAATGAGAAAATTAGATATATGAGAGAGTCGAATCCTATCCTCTAAGCAAAGGGGGGGCTTTTCTCAGAATCAAATCATGGCTATGCTCAAGTCTGTTATTCTGATAGGAAGAATGGATTAATAGTGCTGACAAAGACACAGAGGGTAGAGTGAAGAAAGGTGATAACAGCCTATTTATATCAAGGCTACAAGGGCGGCCTGAGATAATTGCACTGAAAGCAGAAAGCATGTAAACCTGCCATTGATCACATTCAATACATTTGCATTTCAATGCTGTTACGAGACCTCCACTCAGCCCTTTACCAGATAAAGTATTCCTGTGAATGTGTGTTTTACATAGATAAGTGCAGAAATTATGTTCTTGTGACGCTTTTGATTTGATGAGGACTGCTCAAGATATTATGTGCAGTTAAGTATTCCTTAACCGCACATAATATGAGAGTGAGTGTGTGTGTGTGTGTGTGTTCATGAGATGTGAACATATGAATGAAATGATATATGATATAAACCACAACAGCACTGAGATTTAAAGTACCAGATGTTCCACTGCAATTAAAAGAAAAGCTGTAAATCTGCAGAACAATTGTTTCTATGTAACGATCATTTCTGATTCTGAGCAGGTCACTTTGACAAACATAACTTTTCTCATATTTGCTGAAACTTTCACTATAATCTGACAGTAATACAAGAGACATATAATCTATGCATAAAAACGGGTTTCTCTGGCTGTTCCTTGCAAGAAACCTTTTATTCTCTATTTTATTCTCTTATTCTCTCTAAACTTCTGAATGAAAACAACCAATCAGATCAAAGAAAGACAGTTGTTCGTTGAGTCTCATTGCCAGGCTTGTCAGATATCGAGATATTAGAGCACATTATGTTGTGATGCTGGAGATTTAACCAACAAAATATAGTTTAAATAAAGTTGGGAAATGAAACTGAGACCAGTTTTTAAAGACAGCTTGGCGTCTTTTATCACTTGATGCAATATTGGCCAAGTCCATACCAGATGATTGGTACTAAGAGTGGAAACCCTTGACCACCACAATGACCACACACTGACCATAAATATTAAAAGGGAATGCTATAATGTATAGCCTTCATTATATAATACCAGTCAAAAGTTTGGACACACCTTCTTGTTCAATGTTCTTTCTTTATTTTGTTCACTATCTGTATTGTAGATTAATACTAAAGGCATCACAACTATGAAATAACTCGGCAAACCAGATGTTTAGTGCAGAATGCTGTAGCCATGTAGCCATGCCGGCTAAGAGAGCCTTGAATTTTGAATAAATCACTAACATTGCCACCAGCAAAGCACCTCCATATCACCACGCTCCATGCTTCACAGTGGGAACCACAAATGCAGATACCTTCTTGGCATTTGCGACAAAGACTCAGCTGCTGGAACCAATGATCTCAGATTTCCACTAGTCCATTCTTTGTGTTTCTTAATCCAAGCAATTCTCCTTTTTGTCTCTCAATTGTAGTTTATTTGCAGCAAGTCGACCAAGAAGACATGATTCACGCAGAGCAGTTGATGTTGAGATGTGTCTGTTACTTGAACTCTGTGAAGCATTTATGTGGGCTCTTATCTAAGGTCCCATTAATTGGTAATTTCTCAGGCTGGTAAATACATTAAGAAGGCCAAAAATTCCACTAATTAACTGTTCATTAAAAAGCTTTCCAGGTGATTACCCCATGAAGCTGATTGAGAGGATGTGTGCAAACCACAAAAAAAAAAAGAACCTTGAAGAATCTGAGGTATAAAACATATTTCTTTACTACATAATTCCTTATGTCTTATTTCATGGTTTTGACATCTACTTTGTTAATCGACTGTGTAGACAATAAAACGTTTGACTGGTACTGTCCATCATTGCTCACTACTGAATTTGTAATGGACCACAATAAACTTAAGCTCGTTTTGATTTCCTACTATAAAACAACACAGCTTCTTCTTCTTTTGGTGAAAATAATGCCGAATGAGTGAATACATTACTCTACACCTTCTACTACCTTTGGGTGAAAGTAATATGTAATGTATTCTATTTTGAAGATGACAATTGTAATCTCCTATCAGTGCTCACGGGTTAAATACTGAAGCAGGTCAAAGGGTAGCTGCTCATTGTGTTCGAGGGCCCTTTATTTCACCTCAAGGTTTATGGTCTCTTTCTATTTTGTTCCTCTGAATAAAAACTCAATTTCCTATAAGTCCTTTTAATTAGCTTTACATTTAGGATGTGTACCTCTCCTCCCAGTTATAACAAAGCCTCAATTAAATTATGTCATGTCATCAACAAAGTTAAAATGAGACTGGATCACCTTTACTGTAGGCTTGCCAGTCAGTTCTAAACATAAACTCCAACCAAAGGTGGTCTGGACAACGACCCCCTTTGTTCGCCTGACCTGGCCACCCAGGCTCCTGTAGAACAGCAGAGCAGCACAAGAAGACAGATGGTTGGGCCATCACATTAGGCCTCTTTCAAAATACATAAAATAACAAGGTTAAATATGTTGGCAGGATGAGGGTTAACAATCGATTGACATATCTTTTATTAATTGTTCATTTATAATATCATTTATTATTAATTTGAGATTAATTGTCAATTTGTGTCTACCCGTCTCTCATATTTGACCCCTGTGTGGCCTTCTGTCTCCTTATCTATTTATATATTGCCTCCAACAACAAGATGAAATGTCATCATGAAAACTGCAGCCAACTATCATGGCAAATGAAACACTGAACTGAGTCTTTATCGTCGCAGAACAGTGGAAATAAATCTGATTGTGGTAGCATGTATTAATGAAGCGACAAAGACAAAGCATTCATCACAGCGACAGACTGACCTATGATACAGATGTAAAAGGCTGCAACGATATCCGCCTCTCTGGAGAGTTTTGAGGCGAAGGGGTCACCGCGGAGGAGATAATGGGGGATGTATGAAGAGTGTGGCCACGTCTCGTTCTCCATCACTGTCCTCAGCGGGGAATGTCCTGTGAAATGGAGGATAAGGCCGAAATAATGAAGCTGCTTCCAGAAATTACACACGTATCTACACCCTCAGGCTTAGAATAAGTCATGAACCCATATGCACATGAACACATTTCACAAACCTGTGCACTGCATATTATGACTATAAAGCCAGCAATCAGAAACAGATGCCACAGGCATCAACAGGAGATTATCTTACGTCACTGCACGTTTCCTGACTGACATGGTGGATGTTAGCGGCGTTAGCTCCTTTTAGGCTGATCCACCCCCAAAGTATATCTTTTTGTTATTCACGGTTATGTGACTTGATTCAAAGTATGGCCAACTGTTAGCCGCCTCTTCACTTTGTCAATGAGTAAAAAGATCTTACATTTATTCATGTAATGAGGCTCTTTGACCTTTATTTAATAAACCAAAACAAACAGCTGAAAAGCGCTGAGGCTCTTTGAGAGTTTGTTGATGATTCTCTGAAGGTTTGTCACTACAAGCAGTGCTTTTTACATGTACAGGTTGGCCTCAGAGCGCTCTGAATCGTGACTGGTCGCTATCGTTACCGTTACGCCGCGCGACACAGACGTCACTGAGAGAATCATTTCGCAAAATAAAAGGTTTTTTTCAAAATAAAAGATCGACCATACAGATAATACATAAAACGGAAATAATTAATTAATTCTTGTGCGGCCCGGTACCAATTGATCGACGGACCGGTACCGGTCCGCGGCCCGGGGGTTGGGGACCACTGTGTGGAACATAATGTGACATTGTATTTCAATGTTTCAATATTTTAGTCACATGGGTACATAATTGTACTTCTTAAGGTATAACTAGCATGGATACAAAATCCAAAGCACTGTTTAGTGTGCTTCTCCTTGGACAAGCTTTTGTCAAAGTGTGTAGTATATAGTAGAGAATAAACGTATAGTTCCTGTGGGAGAACACACACTTATGTGTACTGTATACACATGTAAACACTTAGTGAGCAACAATTCCGTCTTTCATTGCGTTCTACTTGAATTGTGAATGCTGTCCTCAAAGTACTATATTACTGTCCTTGGTATAACAGCTTGGCTCAAAGCACCAACTGCCCAATCAAAAAGTCATCACAAAGCAAAAGCAATTCCACGGAAGGAGCTGACAGGAGCAACAGGACCAAATAATAATGAAGAAATGCCAAGAGGATAAACGTGCCATTTTATAAACCTGTAACATTGTAAACAGGACCGTTACCTATGTGTGATGTATGGATATATGGATGAATGCTGCTTGAAGTAAATTGTCTGCAGGAGTTCAGAGTACAAAGAAGACTTTTATAGCACGAAGATTTCTGAAATACTGTGTCCAGCACAGTGTGTCCAATTATGATGTGCACAATATAACCTAAGGTTACAAACCTTGGTGTTCACAAAGCACTGTTGTATCTGAGCAGGGCTTTAATATTATTATTTTTATCTACACGTGCACCTACAGGATGATTTGTGGGCTATATGGTGAATGTCAGACTGGTTAAGGTTATGATACAGTCAAAAAAACAAATCATTTATTATTGGTTTGAGACAATATGCAATCGCCGGACTCTGGCATCACACGCGCTACACATTCATGTTTGGACTTCCACATCCTTTGTTATTGCCTCACTCCATAAAGCATACACTTCATCCTGTGTTAGCACTTAAATCATGCGCTGCAGAGTTGTACAAACTGAATTCCTAGGGAGACTGGTCTGTCTGAAGAGCATGTATGTTAGCATTCTTATACTGACCTACGCTATTTGTGTAAGAAAAAGAGAAAAAAAATGTTGAGAGAAACTAAACTGCTCCTCAGAGCTGGTGGAAACTGCTAAGCTGGGCTCATCTGTCAAGTTCTCGTTACTAGCTGCCTTACAGTGATCCATTGTAGATACACAGAAATATAGAATAGAAGTAGATAGTAGTAGATCATTTATAATCATAGTTTGGAGGTCAACCCAATAAATCACAATCATTTATTCCTAGCCTAAGAATGTCATATTTATAGCATTATTTGTATCTGTAACGTCATCCTTGATAGACTTAGGGGTTATTGATGAAGTGTAAAGTATCAGCCGTGAAATCCTGTGTCCAGGAGAGATCACAAGACCAACACGTGTCATTCTTTCAGTTCATTTAATTTAACCACAGATAAACAACCATTCATTCATTTGGAGTGCGCTGACCTCTTCAGTTAGATCTTTCTATGTGTTTCAGACTCCCTTCTATCATGTGGGTCAAGAGTTATTTTACCCTCTAATTTGAATTTCTGTATACTTAATCAGTTTAAGGCTTAAAAGCCTTCTCTCCTCTGTTTGCTCATGCAGAGCAAAGAGCACCACATGCTGCGTATTTGCTTTCAGCACATCTATGAAGCAGGCAGGCGCCCCTTAAGCAATGTATCTTTCTTATCAAGACCCCTTACACAAGACCAGTCCAACTGAGTCCTGCGGCATTCAGGAATACTACGACGATACCACTATTGTGTTGTCTATCAGCAATGGACTAGAAAGACAGTACAGGGCCCTGACGAATGGAGTGATAAGAACTGTCCCTGACTGAACACCTCCAAGAACAAGATGATTGTGCATTTTTGCTTTGCTTACTTTGGCTTATGCTTTAGTCAGTCAACATTCAAGAGGATACACATTGAGATGGTGCACACTTGTAAATATTTAAGTGCATCTAGATAATATGCTGGACTGGTCCCAGAAAGCAGATGCCCTCTACTGGGAATGGTAGGTTCTTTGAGAGAGAGTTTTTGAGAGTTTAGGTTCTAGGTTTTTAGAGACCCGACTGTTAAACTCCTAAAATTTACAGATGACACTATGGTCATCAGCCTCATCCAGGACAGTGAGGAGTCTGCATACAGACAGGAGGTTGAATAGCTGATCTGAACATGCTCAAAACCGTGGAGATGACTGTGGACTTTAGGAGGAGCCCCCCCCCCCGTCCTGCTGCCCTTAACCATCACCAACAACACTGTGACCACTGTTGACACCTTACACAATCTCCCGGGACCTGAAGTGGGAGTCCAACACAGTCACCATCATCATCAAAACAAGTGGTGACAAGTGTCCTTTTCTACTGTACGATCTGTTGGAGAGGCAGCTTGATAGACAAGGACACCAAGCAACTTGAAGAGCTTGTGAAAAAGGCTGGCTGGATGTTGGATGCACAGAGGACTCTGGTGGAAAAAGGCACATGAAGCAAGGTGCAGGTCATCCTGGACAATGTCAGCAACCCCAACATCCCAGCAGGCAGGAAAGCTAGTTGCAGTGTAATGCATTTGGATTTGCTGAGTGCAACCCCCTCATTTTACCCTTTCCTTGCGTGGAGGAGAGGTCCCCATTTGGAGCCAGTATTTAATCTGTCCATTATAGGCTACTGTAGGAAAAATGGTGGTTCAAGAGTTCCCGCAGTGACTGTAGATATAAAAAGGCCTTTCTTAGCTAACAAAAACATAATGATATTTATTTATTACATGCTAATAAAAACATGGTTATGAATATTATATCCTATTTTTGCCATATTCTGTAATTAGAGTCTCATAAATCTGGCACACGGGATCTTTAATTAGACTTAGCCACAACAGTAAATGAATGAATGGCGGCTTGGTCTATAGAATGGCATGAGACCCAATATGGCTCCTTGTGGAAGACCTTAATCAGAATATAAGAAAAGCCAAAATAAAAGCTGCTAGATGGTTTTCAATGTCCACTTGCTACTTGCTAACTTCTATCCATCCATCTGTCGATTAGTACTGGGCAGGTAGCATGCCAGGTATGGGGCAGGGGGCAGGTACCTCCCGCCTTTTTTCAGAAAAACAGGGGTCTGCTGCTAATGAACACTGACATTAATTTAGTTTTGTAGAACAGACTTTAAACACAGCTGAGGAGAACTGAAAGAGGCAGGTGGTAATTATCTGTGAATCCGTCTCTACAAGTCACTCCTTTCACATTAAATATTGTAATTTAATTTATTGTAAACAGAAAATATGAATAAATGCAGCATCGGTGACAGCCTGCATGCAAACAGATGCTTTTTTGATTTGATGCACTTTTCCTCCAAGCAGACAGGCAGATAATTACAGTTTAAGAAACGTACTTCAGTAATCCATGACAATGAACAGCATGTCTTCTCTAATTTCTATCAAAACTGTGTTATTATTGTAGGAGGGAAAGCCAGACTCTCCAATTTTAGTGCTTGTAGAAAAAGGAACCAGGCCTGGGGACTGTCATTGGAGGGAAGAATTTAGTCTGCCCCAGCTATCACTAAAAAAACGCCTATGTGCTGACAGGCACACAACCAGAGCTGCAATGATACATTTCAACTTCTCAAATGTGAATTGACTGCTTTCTTGTCAATCATGACAGAAGTCTTTGCGTATGAATAAGAGGTGCATTATCTCACAAGAGGCTTCCATTTGCTTCAGAAGGAGTGCCAGTGTCATTAGGCAGAGAGGAAACTCTATTTTAATGCACAAAAAAGAAAATCAGGGACAGGTCACAGCACTGTGAGGTAAATACGTGATGATCTGAACACAGACATATCAAAGAAGCTGCTTCTGTAAGAAGTCAGAATCTCTTTCAAAAAGAGAAAAGCTCCTCTAGAGCGCATTTAATTAGTCTGTTTAGGAGGACCGCTCAGTACTTTATGGGTGGAAATGACGGAGCTCAGACAGCTCAGAGCAGAACAAAGACAGACACTGCCTACAGCACTGCATCAAACATCTGAGGAGGAATATATAGATAGACAGGATGACCACGATGTAAAGAGAATAATACAGAATAACTGATGGATAAAAACATCTTTATAACGTGCATTTACGCAGCACGGTAGAATTGTGAATGTTAAGTGCAGTATAGGTACGGTATAAAAACAAAGCAGTATAAAAACAGTGATAAGATATGATGATGTCGAAGCAGAGAGGTGATGCTGAAGCGCATTTTATTTATGCAGGTGAGACTTATAACAACAAGAGACCTATAACACGGCAGCTGGAAGTTCACAAAGTGAGAAAACAGCATCAAATTGAGTCATCTTCATCTTATACCTCATATCTCGCTGTCTCACTTCAATAAATGACTTAATTATTTAGCCACACAATCCCAATCAAGATCTAGTGAAAGCATAAGTTTAAGTACAGTATAAGTATAAGTTCAATTACATTTTATTTACAGAGAGCACTTTCCATGCACAGCAGGTCTAGACTGTGCTCTCAACAACAATGAGCAAGCACTTGGTGAAGGTGGCAGGGAAAAAATCTGGTGATTGTTTGTGGTAACGTATTGTCATATTGTCAGTAAATCCTATGAAACAAACAAAAACAACAAGTAAGTGAGCCTCTCCAAAGCTGCAGGTTTAATATTGTGTCTGATCCTTCCTGACTGAGGCACTGGTTGACAGCGACCAGCTGCTGTATGAACATACCGAGCCTTTTTATAAAAATGTGAGCTGTGTTTGAAAGATTGACGTCTTTGGCGGGAACCACGGGGAAGGTAAGGACGTCAGAAAGTAGAAATAACAGAAATATTGAATATTACCAGCCTTATCCTCCAAGTCTGCATCCATGACCCCATTTTATCTGTTATCATTTTGTCTTTAGAGTCATACTTTTACACTCAAACTCTAGATAACTGCTGCCAATGAAGCTCCCAGTCAGGTTTAATCACTTTGTAAAAAAAAAAAAATCCATAATGTTGTTAAACTTCTTCATTCTGCTATCTATCTGCGGTATTGAACATGTGATGAAACATTTAAAGCAGCTCATTAAACATGTTTGCACAGTGCTGACTGCAGTGCTGGTTCAATCAGACTTTTACACCTGTTCTGTTAGCCGTACTAACACAGGCCGTAGTAAGCACAGAGGACATGTCAGCACCGTGTCTGTGTGGGACTATGCAACCTGGGAACATTCACTCACTGTTTAATGTCTGTTTCCACTACACACTTGACTTATGAAATATTTCAATACGGTAATGAAGAGCTTTTGACACACTTAACTTTTCTTGTCCGGTCCAATTTTGCACAAATTAAGACTGTTATTTCCAAAGTAAGCAAACTAAAATCCTGAGCTGTCTGACTTCATTAGCCTGTTTTAAGATATAGGTTCATAGAAATATTAATTTACATTATGCAATTAAGACCAAAAGCAATTACATCTCAAAAGAAGTAAGGGATGAAACCTAATATTTATTCCGTTCACTGATCACAGTGGTTTCACTGAATCTCAGTTATGATAAGGAAATCCACAATGTCCCCTGAATTCTATCATGTCTGTTGTCTGTTGTCTTTCAGGTCTGTTGTCTGACAGACATTTATATACATTTGTTAATACATTTAACACAGACAACTGCAAATGGGTCTCCATTATTTGGTGTAACAGCGTTTTTTGATCATTTCTATAAACAATCATCAAATGTGCAAAGTGAAGGGAAACAGCCTCATCGCTTTTCTACATGTCTGTTTTAAAAAAATATATACGTGGTTCATTTTTTTAAACCCTAATACAATGATAATAATAATAATAATAATAATAATAATAATAATAATAAAGGCTTCATTAAAAAAAAAGTATCAGCGGTGCCTCACGATGTGATGGATTAGTCTTTCCTCACGCAGATGGACATGTCTTTTCTTTCTGAACAGTTCAGGGTTTGGACCGGTGACACGCATGACGCCAGAAAACTGCGCATCTTGCAAATATTAAATTTGCGGCTTCTATCAACTTCATAAAAATCACACTGGACTTTTTTTCCTCCCCCCAGTCTGGATCATGGAGACGGGTTTGCAGACACGTTCACGCAACGAGCAGCGCAAAAGTAAGAAGCACATTTAGAAAAGTAGAGAAAACGACGCTCAGTAACATTTCAACTGGGTTGAACTGGGAGTTTCTCGGTCATGTGAAACATCTCCATCACTCACCGTTTGATCATCAGGCATCAGTCATCCCGAGCAGAGTTTAATTCCCACAAATAAAAAAGTGCTCCACAAGAAGCTGAAGATGAACCTCCTGCGCTCCAGCTTCGGCTCCTGCTCTTCCCCACCATCAGGTCTGTCAGGCTGCCTGCTGCTCATTTTCTTATATATATAATCTAGAGACACCGCCCGGCAAATACTCACGTCAACAAATCACAACTTCCGGCCACCTCTTTCAAAATAAAAGCCTACCAATCTTGATGGTTTTTCACGTTAACTCACCTCATTTATCTCAATGCGGACTAACAGACCTCAGGGCACGAAGGTCACTGCAGATAAGACTATGTTTGTGACAGTAAGCAGGTCGGTGCGCGCTTGAGGGATTTATTGATCAGCACTGGAGCAGATACGACGTTCCTGCATGTCGATGTCACTTTGTTTTTAGGCACAGGTTTAGGATCACACGGGAGTTAAATCTGCCACTAATTCAATAACAGTCATCGTTTTTAGTTCTTCAGGTGACGGCGTTTTGCTTCTCTCTGCAAACTGAACATCTTTCGGGGACAAAATCAGATGTCACATTGGACTCTGGGCTTGTGACAGCCATTCCTCACTATCTTTTGACCTTTTATAGACTAACTGATTCACTGATTGATCGTAAAAAAAGAATCAATAGATTAGTTGATTATGAAAATGATTGATTCTTGCATAAAGAAACATAATCTCATGATCATCTCATAATTGTATTAACTCTATTGCTGTGACAACAGGACTGTCCTTTCAGTTAGGGTTAGCTTTTCTAAGTGAATTACAATAAACCAGTTAATACAGGTCAAAGCGGGGGCTTTCAGGGTCCCTGAAGGTCTGGGGCAGCTCCTCGTCTTGCAGTTTTAAGTCCCGCCCGTGTCGATCCAAGGTGAAAAAGGTCATATAATGGAGGTAAGTACTCGGCCTGTTTACCTAAAGTACCACAGTGACTGTGAATACTCACACACTGAAGTAAAAAGTGAAGTGAAAGTATTAGAATATACTCAAAGTACCAAAAGTAGTCATGATGCAGAACACACCTTTTGAGACCGTTTGAAGGGACGCTCAGAGCTGCTCGACTCTCATTACAACAGAGTTCATATGGATTGCGCGTTATTTTGAAAAGTAAACTTTCCCATTTCCTGTCATGTCTGTGTCTCTGTATGTGTGACTTGTCCGCCTGCTGTCTGTTCACAGCAGCACAGCACAGACTCTGAATCCCGGGACAATGCATCAGCTTGAGAAATACAAAAATATTCACAGAGCCAGTTAAGGATAAGTCAGGAAATGCCTCTGCCTCCTTCAACACACTGGCCTGATAATAACAGTCTAATAATGACAGTCCGATGTTGATGTAGAGTTAAAACAAGAATGAACACTGACCTGCAACCGGGCGGCAATGTTTCTGTTTGTTTTGCTCATTATGGAGGGGCACATTTCCTGTTCAAGAGCAGCAAGCTGAATAGAATGTCGTTAAGTATTTAAATTATAGTGTTTACTGTATTTACAGGTGAGGCAGCAGATGTTAGATTTTCTTTCCCTACAGCAGACCCACAGCTTATATCATATATTATTCTAACAGTGTTCTACAGTCAGAGTCAAAGATTAGTGCACCAACATCCTGTGTGCAGCCTCAGTAGCTCCAGTCCCACCCAGGAAAATATTTACCCACTGTGACTTTGCCCAAATGTTCTAAAGTCGTATTTGATTATTTTGAGACTCATTCAGATTATAACAACATAATATCACCAAGTCTGATTATAATGTCTTGATCCTGTAGCTGAATCCGTCAGCGAGGTTAAATCAAGCCAAAAACGATGTGGGGTAAACCTGATCACTGTCAGTTCAAAGGTGCTGAAAAGTTAGGTTCCATTCCATTTATTGCAGCAGGAGACTTTCCAGTTAGCCAACATGTACCACAGCAGCACCCTGACTCTGTTTGACCCGACTGGAACGGAACCTTAATTTTTTCAGATAAGACTGACTTTAATGATCCCACACTGGGGATTGGTGTGCTTGTGCATGGAGTATAATATTCATAACTAACATAACTTTTCATGCATGTATAATAACATTTTTCTTTTTGTTACTTAAAAACGATCCTGTTATATCTACAGTGGGAGCGGGTCCTCTTTCATGGAGGCCGCCATATTGATACCGTGTTTCTATGGCAGCCCAGAACAGAAAAACATAAATTGAGACTCTAAACAAGGTCCTTAAGGTTTGTTTCTCCTTTTCGCTAGGAAGGTGAGGGTGATGTGAGGAGATTGCAACGTAGTGATCAGTTCACTAGATGCAACTAAATTCATACACTGAACCTTTAGCCATAATTAATGTTAGCAAGTGAGCTAAAAAGACAGTCCTGGTTACTGCGTAGGACAGATGATTACTGAATATAGTCTTACCAGTGATTAATATTACTTTGTAAAAAAAACAAAACAACAACAACAAAAAAAAAACAATAATAATAATAATGATGATGAATAAAACAACTTTGGCTCATGCTAACCCCCGTTCCAAGCTAACTGGACCGTCTGTCCCTCCATCAAACGGCAATTAAAACAGTGATAGAACAGTGTGCCCCTCTTTAAGTCTATACTGTATAACCCACACACGCGCACAGGACTGTTAACTGTGATAGATATGAACCTTTAGAGCAGGGTTTGGACCTACTATCAATAGTTTGCAATGTCTTCTCAACAACATACAGCAAGAGGCCAGGTTATAAACTTTACAACCATGTCTGGTCTGGCTGCACACTTGTTATATATAGACACCGTGGACATAAATTCTAAAAGACTGAAGCTTTGTGTTTGTTACAGTGTGAACGAGACCCTCTCTTAAAGCAGTGTTGCATTGAATACAGTCATACAGTCACAGTTCAGTCAGTCAGCCTTTATCATCCTCCTCCGCCCTTCTCATCAGCTGCCCTCCAGCTGCCGTCTCTTCTGTTTCTGCCCATCTGAAGATCCATTTTGTGCTTCAACAATGACAGATTTTATAACTTCTATTTAGATATCATCTGCTTCTCTGTGTTTCTTTACCCACTTTCTTCTCTCACAGAAAGCACTGCTGTGTGAGAACACACAAGCAATTGATCACTTGACCTGATTCCCAGGGTTTGCAAGGGACTTCTTGTACTTTGTTTGCTCTGCTTTAGTTTTTTTTTTTCACTTCTTGAGTCTATGTATGTAAATTCTCATAACCGTCCATTTTATGATAATGAAATCATGTCAAGGACATGTGGGATGTGGTTAGAGATCAGCTGATTTTTAGCCTTTTTAGCCTTTAGCCTTGTGGTGAACTCATGACAAGACAAGCATGTAGAACTATCTGATGGAGGGATGTGCTGCAAATACTGGAGTACTGACACGATTAAACTAGGAACACCTCACTCTCTCTCCTGCACAGCAGGTACACCAACTTAGAGCCAAGTGCACACTAACTACATTTACCTGTGTCTCAACTAGATTTATAGTGCAGGATCACTCAAAGCCAGCAGCACAATAAATTCACTCGTATCTCAACAACACAGGATTTACGGCATAGATACGCTTAATGTTGCTCTCAACCACAAATAAGAGACCTCTAAACTCACCAGCAAGCTATGGAGTGACATATGGCCACCAAGACTTGGTAAGGCCTAAATGAATCATAAGCTTGTGCAAAATAGTTTTTCATTTTCAATCCTGGCCAAAAACTGATTCTATTGGCCAGTTTATATCAGTGTACAGCTGCCTTTTCTCTGGATCAAATGGCATGACGTGCAAAACACTGAACGTTATGTCCGTGGTAAAAACAAATGTACATTTTGGTAAACCTTAAACATTTCTTGGAACTGAATAATCTCGACTGTAGCCAAAGAAGTGTTTGTAATTTAAAGGTTCAGTTGACAAAGACCCAAACGCACACTGATCTGATGCAGATCAATGATTTATTACTTAACTGTGCCAGATGGTTTGTTACATAAAGTCACCTGAGATGTCATGGTCAAAAAAATCTCTGGCAGGGGATTGGATTCCTTATCACAGGTGAACTTCAGCCAATCAGGTCAATGTACCATATAATGGGGTGTCGTTGAGCTCAGTTGGTAGGGCACCTGCCCCATGGGTTCGAACTGACCTGTGGCTCTTCCCCACGTGTCAATCCCCATCTCTCTCTCTCCCCACATTTCCTCTGATTCGTCAGTTGTCTCTATCAAATAAAGCTCAATACCATATAATGTAGTAACCCTTACTGTTAGCAAAGACAAATGGAAGAAGAACAAAAACATCTGGATTGGGATTGGGATTGTGGAACAACATATCTCTGGACAAGCAGTGCTAGTCTCCCAAATTTGCTTTGCAAATAAACTTTAATTTTAATATTAATTTCAAAATAACACTTTCCAATGTGAAAGATTTCAAACAGTTGTTTCTGAGATCCCCCAGATGTACTGCTGTTGCTTACTGCAAAGACTTCACCTCTGCTAACTAAACTAGCTGCCTCTTCAGCTGCATAGCAAAGATTTGTTGCGTACTGTTTCATATATAGCGTGATTCTACATCAACAGAGGTCAGCAGGTATTACAAAGACAGTATGTGCTGAAAGGCACAGAGTGGCTCGTCCCCTTTCATAGCTTGTGGCGAATGTTGCATGTGCCCCGTCCCCATCAAGGGGTTAAAGAACTGACAGACTTGAAGCAGTGATTAGACTGTATCCTTTGAACGATGGTAGTTCTGCTTTTGAAAGGCTTGATTTGCTTCCTAGAGTAACCCTAACCCTCAGTGTCACATCATGCTGGCCGTCCCATTTCCTTCAAGAGGTGCTATTAGCTGGGAGCAGGTGACAGAAGTCTTATTTCCCCTCTGAATTCACTGGTGCATCAGACAGTAGAGCATTTGGCCCCTTCTGAAATCACGCTTCAGCTCTCCAGGCTGCTTTAACACCTTTAATGGAACCTTTCAGAGGTTCAGTCTCAGGTTAGCTCGGAGCCTATGCATCATTTTAACGGATCTGTGAACTGTGAGAGAAGAACCCAGATAAAATGCCAGATCAAACTCCATTCATCCGTATGATGAATCCCCCAGAGAACAGCAGTTATCAGGTGAAGCTCAGGTGCAAAAATCAGACACATTTCTAAACTGGGCTAATTCAGACTCATGTGCTTTTTAATTCTCTTTTTTGAGGCTACTGGCACAATGTTGCTGTATGAATAGACCTACCTGCTTTTAACTGAACCTGTAAGGCTGTACCTGTAAGGCTGTTACAATCGAAAAGCGTCCAGTCTCTATCAGTGTAGATAGGTCAATTAAATCCAAAATCAATGATCAGTCCGTACAATCATTGTCATAGATCAAGAGGTCCCATGAAAAGACAAAACCGAATACATTAGAACAACTCTGAATTACCCTGACCCACCTTCATCTCTACATCTTTGGAATGGATCACAAATAAAGGCTCAATAACTGAATGAAACAGCTGGCCACTGTAGGGAGGTGGGAAAAGTACATTTTTAGCCATCTTTGTCTCCAGATTAATACAGTGGGTACTGGCAGGGGGCTGTATACGGAATTGGTTCAAAATGAACGTGTGTACTGGTGAATGGATTGACTGTCTACTGACCCATTCATTTTTCAAGTGCCAAGAGTGTTCGAGTGTAGTCCAAACCCAACATGGTTTCAGGTAATTGGTTTGCAGTTGTTCAGTGAATTCCAATCTTGATGCGTGCGTTTGAGGGTCAAACACATCACAAACGCACACAATCAGACACACTCATCCTGCACTGTTTTGCTCTAGATGTCCGTCTGTGCAGTGTCTTTCTTTGTCCATGTTTCTTTTTCTCTACACCCTCAATAGAGCTGTGGTGAATAACTGCTCAGAAGTACTCGGGGTTAGGAAATGACATGACCATCAACACTGTGGTTCCAACAGCAGCCCGCAATAAAAGCACAGGTGTAGTTTCCACCTGCGCCTCACCACCTTGTCAAAAAAAATGTGGTGTTTCACGAGAGCACAGCATAAATCCATATGGCCTGTTATCAATTGTTACTATATTTAAAGTTGCTACAGCTGATGTCAGTGCCGTAAATTCCATACAAAGATGGATGATAGGTCATAATGAATGAAGAAAAAGAAGCCAATATATCCGGCTTGAGTGCTGAGTGGTTTAACTTTTCTGGTTGTGTTTGATGAATCTGGCTAAACTGCCTCATTTCTTTGGTAGTGCCGTACCCTGGGTTAAATGAATCTGCCCATCAGCTGGCTCCCACTGTGACATGAATCACAATGCGTTGTGATGTACACAGTAAAAGAGTAAGGTACTGAGATTTGGTGGTCGAGCTATCATTGCATTTCCATGTGGAAACCAGATTGGCGCTCCTTTCTAATAAGAAAGCGAAATGATGACTTTGTGTAAAGCAGTGAACTATGGCAGACACGTTTGCTGCATGGCTAGACATCCAATACTGAAGCCAAATAGGAAAATTATTGTTAATGTCTCATCTCAATCTGGATAGCATCACGGCATGAGAGGCGTCATTCAGCTTTACATTAGCTTCCAGCTCCAGACTGATGGAGATTTATTGCCTGACTGAAAACATCAGAGGCCAATTTATGAGATATATACATATATATATATATATATATATATATATATATATATTTTTTTTTTTTTTTTTTTTTTTTTTTTTACAGCAGCTGCGTATTTACTCCAAGCAGCGATGTGCTGTCACCTTCACTTTTCCACTATTTTCTGATCTTCCAAAGGAGCCGTTCTTTTCAGATTTCTCATTGACATTTTTTCTGGGTTTAACAATCTTCCACAGAGCCTGTGATGTCCAGAATTCTCTGCTCCCTCAGTCTTCAAGTGCCTCTATAAATATTCAATGGGGTTGAGGTCATGTCACTGTGGAGGAAAGTCCATGACGGTCAGGACTGCTTGGTCTTCAGGTAGTTCTTGCTATTTAAATCTTCACTGAGAACAAAGTTGATCCAATAAACTTATCAGCCCGTTAACAGAACAGATGGTACAGTTTGCAGCAGACGTAGTCTACACATATTGTACGTTATTTGCACCTCAAGTGTTAAAATATAAGACCAAACAACAAATTGCTGGCAGATGCTGCACACCGACGTGTTAAAGTGTGTGAGAAAGAGATAATTTTTCATATCAATCAACAGCCACATACTACCTATCTAAAAATTGCAGCAACTGTTGTTAAATGTTCGTAACTAATCATGCTTTAGTTACCAAGGCAACAGCAAAATGTAAATGTTAATGAATGTGCATGTAGTGATATCTCAAAAAAAAAAAAAAAAACAATAAATGAAATAAATAATTTCCCAGATGGACAAAGTGAAAATTGAAAAGTAAAATTGTAACAAACTAAAGAGGGAGATATTATTTATATATTTTTAATGTTAAATTGGAGAAAGCAATAGAGCTATAAAGGAAAAGAAAATATTAGACCTACATATTTCAGGTGCCAAGTCCAAATGGATGTCAGTGTTGCTCCATGTTAGCTGGATGTGTATAGCTAGCATGCTGACACATTAGCCAAATCTGTCATGGTTTAGGGTTTCCGGTTCAGCATTTCCTTCAGAGTTTTTCCCAAGTGACAACCTCTGTGGCTGTGAAGTGAAGCAAATGCATTGCTAAAAGTGCTAAAAACTGCAATTCCTCAAATGACCACTTGAGGCTGGCTACAGAACGAACCAGTCTCCATGATAAAATGTCCAACTTCACAGCAGAAATAAACAGCCTGGTACAAAAAAAAGTTAGCCTTTAGATTAGCCAGAAGGCGGCATAGGGAAGACTGGCAAGATAGTGGTGGTCACAGATGTCACGTCTTTATTTATACTGTCTATGGTTTTGTGTTCACCTATTGTTTATGTACTGTCGCCTCACAGCAAGAAGATTCCTGGTTGGACCTCGACTGGGGTCTTTCTGTGTGGAGTTTGCATGTTCTTCCCGTGTCTGTGTGGGTTCTCTCTTGGTGCTTCCTCTAACAGTCCAAAGACATGCACTTGCAACAGGTTCAGTGGTGATTCTAAATTGCCCGTAGGTGTGAACTGTTGTTGGTCTCTATGTGCCCTGCCACTTGCGCAAAGTCAGCTGGGATAGGCTCCGGCCCTCCTGTGACCCTAAGCGGTGACAGATAATGTATGTATGTATGTATTTTTGCCATCAAAGAGACTCTAGAGGGCTGCATGCATTACAGAAATATCTTCAGTAAAGAATAAAAGCACAGAATTTTCAAAGTAGCGAGCAACTTTTTCCAAGCTTTTAATAAACACAAAGTATTGTCCCTACAGCTCGCCTAAGGCAGGGGGACGCCTAAAAGGCCCTGCTTCCCAGAAAAACAAAACAATACAGGCCCTGTGAACATAATTGGCATTATGTATATATATATACATATATATATATATATATATATATATATATATATATATATATATATATATATATATATATATATATGCACTACACAGTGTGCTGGCACACTATTTCCCATACCCCATGGTGGACTGACAACACAACATGCTTCCAGTTGTGGGCACAAGATAACAGATAACAAAACCAATTTGTTGTCCACCAGGCAACGCCAGAGGCAGATATTTTTTTTCAATTGATAGATGAGTAATAATACATGCAGTTAATGAACAGATGAATAATAATACACCGTGTACACACACACAACCATACACATTTTTTTCTGTGTTACTACTGCAGCCTACAGTCATGGCCTTTGAGGCACAAATATGTTTACAAGTTTTCTACAGACTCTCTGTTTGCTTTTTTGTTATTGCACTAAAACTGTGCACTATTGCAGGATGAAGGTCCTGCTTTCTATCTGTTATTTTATAGTAATTTATTAAGTTCAGCAGGACAGGTTTTTGTTTAAGAAAGATACTTATTCTATTCAGTTAATTTTGTTTTTTTTTTGTATTAAAGTGAACTGGGATCCCAATTGCTGGTAATAATTTGTTTTCCATGTGTTCATGTCACTCAAAAATATGCATCTCATTCAATTCAGGTTTGAGTCAAATAGTTAAAAAAAATCTCAAATTCACCAGGAAGGGTGAAGACAATCGGGTCGGCCCAGCTTATTTTTCAGGGAGTTGGCAACCCTAGATTTGTCTGTAGTCTGATTCATTGTTAATATATGTCAATGAGCTGTGCTTAGTTCACTTGAGGACATGGCCATGTTGTTCTTACAAAAGAGACATTTGTGACTAAACTCCACTGTGTAAAAATGTGAATAAGCTGTTGTAACTTCTTGTTCAGTACATTCAGCACCCTGTGTGACGTCAACAAGAAAAGCTAAGTCCATGAGCCATATGGGATCACTTAGCACAGGAACAGCAATCCCATCCTTCTCCACGACGGCTTTCACTTCTGCTCTCAACTCAAAAAACCTCTTCAAAACGTTTCCCCCGTTGAGCAAACGTACCTCGGTGAAGTAGAGCACATCCTCATATTATGACTCTATTTCCTCCAGAAAAGCGCAGAACTCCCGGTGCTTGAAGCCCCTTGATCTGACACAGTTGGTGCATTTCACAGCGACAGACATCACATTGTCAAACTTCAGGCATTTACTGCAAATGGCCTGCTGATGGATAATGCAGTGCAGAGCAATGGCCTCCTCCTCTTCCAGTTTTCTTTGAACGCGTGCCACAAGTCCATCTTCTCCTGTCACTGATGGCGCTCCGTCGGTTGTTATTCCAGCAAACCTCTTCCATGGCAAATGGGCATCCACAATGGCATCACACAGCTGGCGGAATATCTCCTGAGTGGTGGCCTGGCCATGCATGTTAACACCATGGACATACACTGCGAGCTGCGCAGGCTGAAGGCTGGCAACCTGTAACATGCACTTTTTGATGACCTCGCCTTCTTTGACTTACTTACTGCTACCAAGTTGTGGGTAGCTGACTTCAATTACCCATGCGGACCCGCGATCCGTTCAGCCCATTAGATGGCACTCGAAGCCCAAGTGTGGGCAGAATCACTGCCCTAAACAGTCTTGGTGTCGCATAAATCGGGTATAAATTTAGCAACAAATCTGTGTAATAAACGATATCAACCCAGAAATTGCTGCAACAACCAGATTATGAATTTCATTAAGAATCATATATTTAGAAAAATATGTTTGTCGTTCTCGTACGTACTTCACAGAATGGAAAGGTTTAAAAAAAGGGAGTTGCCTAAAAGACTGCGCTTCCCACCGAAGAACACGAGGTTGTATGAACCAGACGCTGGCACAACCAAGGATGACCAAGATGGTAATGCCCAGCATCAAATCACTAAGTAATCCTAATCTCTCAAAATTGATTTCAGTGTATTGGTTGACTTCTACTGAGAAGTTTGTAATTCATAAATTAGGATATAGTCCTGTTTTTTAATTAAAGATATAAATCCCCTGTTCCGGTGGATTTGGATCAGCAGTGGAAGCTAACATCTCTAAAAAATACTAAAAGCTAAAGAAAGCTTTCTTAAAACGTTGTACTCTCCCATGAAACCTGGAACCTGCTGTTCATACAGAGGAGAGTAGTTTCATACCCGGAAAACAGACTATTACTGTGAAAGGCACAACAGCAGGCGGGGAGGGTGAACCGGAGTTAAATACTGCAGGAGCTCGATGAGATGATGCGATGCAGGTGTGACAGCAGAGCAGGTGAGGGTCAACGGGGGCGTGGTCAGAGAAACAGCTCAGCCATGCCCAGCCTGCACAACCTGTTATTCAAAGTCATCTGAAATAATTGTTTGGTTTTGAGCCCATTAATGAAATCTGCCGTCATTTACTTGTGAAAAGGTTTAGAATTTTTAGATCTTGTACATTATCAGCTACTCGGGAAACTGTTACAGACACTGTTCTTCAACCTGAGATTTAAAAAATGTAGAATGTATAAAACAGCTAGCTAAAATAGATTTTCAGCATCCAGCCGTCATTCAGTCTGCCTCCAAAAACCTCTGGGCGACATCACTCATGCGCCGTCCATTCTTTGTACGGCAACTGAGTACAACTGGCCAAATCGTAGCTCCCTTGGTGAATAGGACAGCGTGTAAGGTGTCAGGTGCGTGTGTGGTGAAGCGAGAGTGATCAGGCGACAGACCAGCTGCAACAACAAGTGAGTCAATGTGTGTGTAACTGTGACAGCAACTAGAAACTACACGAGGGCATAAGCAAGAGATGCAACTAGACTTCCTGTCAGACACGAAGAAGCCTTTCAAGTGCAAACCTTCAAGACTCAAGAGTTGATGTTGGACAGGTCATCTGACTTGCATGGTCTGCAAGTGCATGTGCTGACGCTGGTCCTATACTGTAACTCACACATTCACATCTTGCCTTTCACATTTTGGCACCATTTGCACGTAATGCATCTGGAGGAAACTTCGTAGAAATTCCAGTTGATCAAAAATGACAATTAACTAACAAAGACATCATGCTGCATTCTCCGAAATATATCAACAACCAACTCCAAACTCCTTAGAAATGCATCACAGTGTAAAAACTACAGCGAGATGGACATCAGGAGACGACCCACCAGTCTGCGGGCTGCTGATTTTCTGGAAATGACAGCACTCAGTGGGAGTGTGATGATTGGTGTGCAGTGACCTGACACAGTGCTGATGTTGGGTCAGCATTGATTGCTTTGATTCAAGGTCCTGCTCTTTGTGTGGAACACCTGAGATTTATCATTTTAAATACAGCTGTGTTTGGCTCGTGATGTGTGGACATACGGGAAGAAACCACGCACCACGTGCAGCAAACGTGAAATGGTACTGAGATGTACAGAGGTGAATGGCCTGTATTTAAAGTGTATAGGGCTCTCTTCTACCTTCATAGGATTTATACTTAATGGATTATAATGTGCTTTACGACATTGCCTCTCATACACAAACCATGAGACTTTGCTTTGTGAATGGCCTTTGCAAATAACTGTGATTGCGCTACAGCACATTGTGGAAGCATCCCAGAAGCAGCTCCGCTCCGTTTGCTGGCTCTGTCAAAAATAGACCAGCCGTATATTCTCCTGCCAAAAGGTCGAGCCGGATGAACATCCGGCACAGAAACGTCACAGAGAATCTGTTTTCAAAACAAAACAGTCTGTGCAGACTCCTGATCATACAAACAGACACTAGAGAAACACACATGCTATGTAGCCTACTTACTCATGGTGGACGTGCATCAACGAAAAAGGAAAAAATGATCAAAACTCTGGGGTCCATCTGGGCATGAACCGGAACAAATCCTCTTTGATTATTCCTGCATCCGTCATATTGTCATGTGAGCTTTCATTTGAAGAAATAACTTCATTTGTGATGTCGACATGACTGCACATTTGGATTTTCAGGCCTCAACCACTGACGGCATAAAGAATGGACGGCGTTATGTGTGACGTCACCCACAGGTTTCTGAAGGGTCATTCTGAAGCTCAGCGAGGTGGCTCTGGCTGCGGCCATGTTGGTTGTTACTGCCTTTTCCGCCTCCCGGAAGCAAAGACGTGGATCATCAGCGTACCTGATTTTTGTACCAGGCCGCTGTGAAGTTGGACATTTGAACATGGGGACTTTAAATGTCCACACATTTTACACACATTTTATGGCCACCATGGTTCCTTGTTCACATCAAGAAGGAGAAATCCTACACCCATCCTTTAACAGATCAAATATTTTTTTTAAAAATTCCCACATTCAAATGGTACAGTACTCAAATCTATCACAGATGATACAAATATCACCAGTGCAGTGTATAAGATCTCTCTTTTCCCTGACAGAGCCGCACTGTTTCCGCTTCAACAGGTCAGTAAAGAACCTTAACAAGCTCGGTTTGACGTATATTTCTTGGGGCGTGGTAAATGAAAATAAATTAAACTGACTGTTTGTATGACATACATTTCAGCTGTTATTAACTGTGGAGATATTATTATGCCTACGCTGGGAGCGACACATAAATGTATTCAACTTCAAGAGAGTGAGTCAGAGCAATGTGTTCATGGTCGATTTGTGAAGTGGGTGAAGAATTACACACACACAACCACAAACGGTCCATACGGTTTGATGTTGACCATTGCTTTAGGGTGAAAGGCAGCACTGTGCTGTATGAACGAGAAATGCCCAGGGAGAGAGAGAGAGAGAGACTGTAAACAAGCTTAATGCATGACCTAATAGACATTTGATTCCCAACAAACACTTAGATCTGTAACTAAGAGGCATGGAGAGCTGGCTTTGCGGATCCACAAGTTTCTGGCCTAAGAAGGCAGCAGTCTCACAGATGTACAAATTTTCCCTGTGGCCAACTCTGTGATCTACGGCCAGCTGTCCCAAAACCTTTTGTCCCGATTTGCTCCATATTCGTGATCCCCTGAAGATGACTCATACTCGTATGACAATGACTTGTAAAACTAGATCAACTCAATGTGGCTTTTGATGGTTGGTTTGGATTAATCCTGGATTTAGCCTAGTCTTCAACAGAGCCAAAAGCCCAGTGTCATCAGTCTAACCCCTGAAGTTCGTGGACAACACCACCGTCATTCAGTCTGCACGTGGGGAGATTGACCATCTGATGACCTTGTGCAGTCTGAACAACTTGCAGCTCAGTGCTCACAGTGGAGATGGTTGAGGTAGTGGATTTTAGAAGGAACTCAGCCTCACGTGCCCCATCACCCTCTGCGACTCCCCAGTCAACACTGCGGAGACTTTACGCTTCCTGGGAACCATCATCTCATCAGAACCTCAAGTGGGAGCTGAACAGCAGAGGAAGTGCTTCCTGCAGCAGCTGAAGATATTCAACCAGCCAAATACGATGACGGTGCAATTCTACACTGCCATAACTGAGTGGTTCCTCACCTCCTCCATCACCATCTGCTACGCTGCTGCCACCGCAAAGGACAAGGGCAGACTGCAGCGTGTCATTCGGTCTGCTGAGAAGGCGACTGGCTGCAACAAACCATCTCTTCAGAACCTGGACACTGTGAGACGCAGAACTCTGGCAGGACTCTGCGGTGCATCAGGACCAAAACCTCACACCACAAGAACAGGTGCTGCTGGGCTTATCAACAAGGTGCGGGCCCCCCTCTCTCTCTGTGTTAGATTCAGGCACACCATACTGTTTAGCATTACCTCTTCCTTGTATTATTTTATCTTTTATTTTTTAGCCAATGTTTGTCATGCACCAAAAACTGGATGTGAAAACCTGCTTGACAAGAAACCCGATTCTGATTTGTGAACTGAATACTTTGTGAACCACTTCGAACATGTAAATAAGCTTGGACCCGTTTAAGAACAGTCTACCAGACTTCTGGATCTATCTATTTTCCTCAAACCTGGTAGTGTGTGAAGTATCTGAGGATACAAAGAAAACGCAATTGCTTTTCAACTTCACTGTCTCTCTATGTGCAAAGTTGGTGCTGAGATATTTTTCTATGTGCACCTACATTCAACATGTGTGAGCTAATCCTGTGTACGGTAAAATAATTTACATAATCATCTGCCCTCATTATCTCAACAGACCCTCTTCATAAGACGTGAGCTCACTGTCCTTCCTGTGACAGCACAATTATCTCATGACTGACCTCAGTTATTTGGGGAATGTGCAAGGGTCATGGAAGCAGCTAAACAACGAGCTGAAATGTTGCCAGGTTGTTTTCATATTGCCACTGGATACATGGTTAAAGATATAGATTAGAGCAGTGATACTCACTATTTTTTTCTCAAGAGCCACACAGGGAGAAAAAAAACAGGAGGAGAGCCGCCCATGTATATTAACGTACCACGCCTTTGAAAATGTTCATAAAAAAAGACAAAAGCAACATATTTTCAATTAAGATGCATATTTTTATTTATTACCTTAGTAGAGGGATGAGCGGAATAGTGCTTGCATGGCCTTGACCTTCTTGATGTTGTATTTGTAATTTGTTGTTGCAATCACAGTGAGGCATTCAAGATGGGCATTTGTCAGTCTGTTTCTCTGTTTCCTTTTGATAGTGTTCATGGTTGAAAATGTTGACTCGCAGGTGTATGTGCTCACAAAAAAAGACATCACTTTCTGCACAAGGGGTTTCAAAGTAGGAAATCTTTCCTCAGAAACCAAACTCCAGAAGTGACCAACTCCCTCTTTGAGTTCAGCTTGGAGAATGGCATTTGTTTGCAGCTCAACTATTTCACACTGCAGAGCAGCATGGTCACCAGGGCAGAGCTGAGAGATGGATGGAGTGAGAGAGGACACATCCACGTTGAAGGGGCTCTCAACAAAATTGAAAATGCTCTGGTGCTCAATCACATCACTGAATCTGGACTCAAACTCAAGCTTCAGTTCCTCCCAAACTGAAACAAATCCAGTATAGCTGAAATGCTGCAGCAGTGATGGGTCCCGTGTAGTTGTTTCTCTGAGTTTGGGGAAGTGGATGAATTCTCTGTCAGGTATCCACAGAGCAGTTATTTTGCTTTGGAATGCTCTGACTGCCCTCAGCATGTCACTTGGGAGCTTGTCCCTTCCTTGGAGTTGCAGGTTGAGAGAATTCAGGTGACATGTAATGTCAGTAAGGAGGGCCAGCTGCACAATCCACTGTGGGTCTTTCAACTCTGGCTGTTGCTTCCCCTTGCTGTCCAAGAAGGTGCTGATCTCAGGAAGGAGGCTCAGGAACCGTTCCAGCACTCTCCCACGAGACAGCCATCTCACTTCATTGTGCAACACCAGGTCGCTGTATTCTGTTTCATAGTCATCAATTAATTGTCTGAACTGTCTGTGATTAAGTGGCCTTGCCACAATGTAGTTAACCACATGAACAACAATTTGCATGATGTTTTGAAATGCTTGATTTTTCAATTTTGACACCAAGGCCTCCTGGTGTATGATGCAGTGGAAGCTGGTGAAATTTGGAATTTCATCCCTTTTTTTCATGAGGCCAACAAGACCAGTTTGGACCAGCTGAGGTTATTTTCCTCAAAAAATGCCAAAATTGCATTGAGGATATTCTCTCCTCTTGTTTGGCCCTGGAGTGGTAGTAAGCACAGCATTTCTTCTCGAAAAGAGCTTTCCTTCGGGAATCGTACCCAAACGCACAGCTGAGCTATGTCCGTGACGTCAGTACTCTCGTCTACAGCCATGCTGAAACACGGGGCAGAGCGCAGATCCGAGAAGAGCTGTTCACGGATGTCCTTCCCTATATTCTCCATTCGCCTCATTATGGTGGAATCGGACAGTTGCAGTGCTTTTAATCTTTTGACTATCTCGTCTTTGTTGGCGAAGTCTCTGAAGATTATTTCTGCGGACGCCAAAAAACAGTGTTTTCAGAGACGATTTCAGAGACGATTTCAGAGTCAGAGAAAGGTTTTTTGCCCCGGGCCAAAATCCAAGCTATCTCATAAGACGCCTCTGTCAAAAGCTCCGCAGTAGAGTTTGTTTTGTGCATAAGTCGCTGCTGCTCACAAACTGAAGCAGTGAGCTGCGTTATTTTACTCTTCCTTTCGCCACTGCCAGGGGGGTATTTGACGTTAAATTGCGGATGTGCCGTTTTGAAGTGCCTCTCTAAATTACTCCTTTTGAAGCAGGCACGGGTTTCATTGCACAATAAGCAAAGTGGGGCCGTGTTGTGCAGAACAAACAAAAACTCATCTGTCCATGTGTCTTGGAATTTTCTGTGCTCGTCTTGTATACTTCTTGTCTTTCTTTTCTTATTTTGACTTTCTGTTTGGCTGCTCGTTCCCCTCGTCCGGGTCTGCATCCTCACGCTCTCTCCCTCTGCTCCTTTCATCTCTCTGCGTCTGCCCATCTCCTGTATCAGTTCTCACCGCACTCTGTCTCTCTCCATCTCCTGCCTCGCCTATTTTTCGGCCCTTTTTAATAACAAAACGATCCATTTTTTGACAGTGATTCGTGCATCTCACATGATGTCCTACGTCGCTTAATGGCAATGCCGCCCACGCGCGAATTCGAACTTCAGTGCACGTATCGATAAACAAATGATTGTAAGGTGTGTTGCTAGGTAAGGCGGCTCCCTTAGGACAAAATTAGGTCGGGTTTTGTCGTTGCATTATGCTATTTATTGTAATGCGTACCTGCGCCCACTATGGTCAGTAGGCTACTTATGGATGACTTGTATTGGTTATTTTTTTATTCATTTTTTTATTTTTGCTTGCGAGCCGCCACGTAGGGCTTCACGAGCCGCCTGAGGCTCGCGAGCCGCGCAATGAGTAACAGGGGATTAGAGCATTGTCCACAGGAAACATTACTCCGCTGTCATTTTATCCTGTTGCGCCCTTGAAAAAAAAAAAGAGTTTCCCAAGACAAAGAGTGAGTTATGAAAAGCTCAAACGTTATCCTACAGCAGATGAAACAGACTTCATCCCGTAGATCAGACAGATTTGGACAAAGACGCGCAGGCTGCTGCTGCTGTATGTTATCAAACCATCGTGAGAAAATGTGATTCAGACATCCCTAACCAGACAGATGGGTGCTTTCAGATGGCTCCATCAGCCTGACCAAACCATGTGAAACGCGATGCGAGAGCCTTTGACTGCTACGCAGCGCCCCCGCATTTCATACAATACCATACCATATCCATGCAATAACCTTGTGTGTTTCCAGTCACACAAAGACACATGGGTAAATGCCTTGGCAAAGTGTCAACTGTGCCCATGTAGCTCTTTCTGTTGCTGATGAGGAGGACCCAAAAGAAGTGTTTTGGGGTTCATGACAATAGACGGTATAAAATATGGACAATGTATCTGTCACCCACAGATTTCTGAAGAGTGTGGTGCTCATTTGCCATTGTCCAACCAATCCTATTTCTTTTTCTTTTAAAAAAAAAAATCTGATCTATGATATCATATGTATCTACTGGCTGGTTGGTGTGACTCTGTGGCACCTGAGGCGCGCTGTATAGTAAGAAAGCAACTAGTTTTGCTGGCAACGTGTTTTCAGTGTGATCGCCCACTTAGGCTGCAGTAACAGGAATTCGAGGTGAACTGTTCACATTGGAAATGTACGTAAAAACCAAATTAGCAAAACAGTTCTCAGAAGCTGACCCGAGATGTTCAGTAGGGGCAAAATGAGGACGAGGAGCAAGAGCAAGAGGCTGAGGAACAGCAGGTCAGATGTTACTGATGAAAGGGTCAAAACAAACCCAAAGGAAAACAACAGAAAAGAGAAAGAGGCCTTTTAGATTTCACCTTGTGACTTCAAAAGAACCCTGACTGCTACCACAGAAGGCCTTAATACCCCTGCAAGGTGGTTTCATTTACTGCTGGAGACCTTTGATGTGTCCAAGCGGCGCCTTACAATCTGAACAAACTTTCTCCAACGTGTTCAGACACACATTCATGGATGACTTGGCTTATCCCAATCCTGTGCGATCTTCTCAAAATGGAGAAATAGATACAGGGGAAGTACTGTGAGGTAAAAAGTCGGTTAAAAGGTTCTCATGTCAGAGAATGACCTTTTGAGAGAAGAAAAAGGAAAAGTCAAGGGCTACTCAGGGTGATGATCGGCTCTTTTGAGGTAAGATACCTTTTCTCTTTAATGATGACATATTATCAATAGAAAAAGCCCTCACCTTTTAAAAACTTGCAGACTTACAACTTAACATTTAGCACTGGAATCTTCTTCAAATATCAATGTCGTGTGTTTCTTCACCAGTAATCTGCAAGAACTAGCACACCAAAATACAGTGACACAAGATACAGCCTGAATACTGGAATTATTTCGCGGTGGAGCGGTCCTTCACTTCGCCATCAACGCTGTCAAACTCGCCGCATGTTACCCGCCAAGAACCAAACAATAAAGAGACCGAGTTAGCTTGCGTTTACAGCGGAGCATTTAGCTGCTAAAGGGCACATTTTTTTTCAGTCTGAAAGACAGTAAACATTTTAGCTACCCACTTGACTTCACTTGTTTTTAGGACATCTTACAAGAGGACTGCTGCTGAAAAAAAAATAAAAAAATAAAAAAATTTTATTAAATAAAATGATAAAAATACCAGACTTTTATTGGTCAGGAGGTCAGGAACACAACTTGAAATTGATGCTAAAATGTTGCAGCTTTAAATTCAGTTTCCAAGGAGACTGAATTTTGATGAAGTGTCTCTGAAATGATGTACACGGGTTAAGAACCCAAAACAAAGCATAAAATGCATGGTGCCTAAGTTTGAATATTCTGCTCAAACAACATGGCGTGGAATAAGAATTTTCTTAATATGAGCAATGCAGTCCTACATGAACACCGTTTAGATATTCTACAGATGCAGAACACTGCAGCAAAACCTGGAGTCAGTTTGGATGTCTTGGGGCTGCATCATAAATCTACATTTTTATCCCTCATTTGTAAGCACTGCACACACTCTCACCCGAGCATGCAGAATGCAAAACTTAGAATATATGGAATGATTTCGGATTATTTAAAAGCAGAGCAGAGAGATGTATACAGAGCTGTATAATATGTGCAGTGTGTTCTGGGTCTGCCTTTGGTCAGCTGGTGGAAGGTGCGTGGGAGGCATCCTGATCAGATGTCCCCAAACCACCTCCATCCAACTGCTGACCTCCATAACCCATCCCCGAGGCTGAGCCCAGACTCCCTATGGAGGAAACTCATTTCGACCCCTTGTGTCCTCGACCTCATTCTTTCGCTCACTACCCAAAGCTCAAGACCACAGCTGAAGTTTAGGATGTCGATCGATTGGAGAATCGAAAGTTTTGCCTTCCGGCTCAGCTCCCTCGTCATCATAACAGCCCAGTACAACGCACAAGTCAGATAGAATGATAGATGGAACACATCACCCAGGTCTAATTTCACCTCAGGTCTCTCGTCTGAACTGTCCATATTTTTCACTCAATGTTTCCAAGAATTTGAAGGTTTTGGAACATAAAAAAGTACTGAGTACATAAGTACTATTGTTTGTCCTCTTGACAACAGGCTAATTCGTTCTACTCCAAAAACTCAGAAGTCATGAATAATTCAAAGAAAACAAAGAAGAGAGTCGCTGACAGTAAATAAAGATATTTATTCATTTTTTTTTAGAAGAATCTCAGCTCATGCAAGGATACAGCTCTTGTAAACAAAATCACTTGAAAATATGTTATAAATGTGCACAGATTTCTTCTTTTCTCGGTGTCAAACTCTGGAATGTACAATATATGGAAGTTAAGCCGCTTTACAGATATTACCCAAAGAGCTGTCACCCACACCCCCATGGCTCCCACACTGTGATTATTTCATCGTCCAGAGCAGCTGTGCTAAAAGGAAGTTGGTTTTTATGTTAGGCATCAACATATTGCATGAGTGTGACGCTCACTTAAGACAGTATCGAGCTCTCTGGAGTCCAGACTTTGAGCTGTGAGCGGACGCCAACAAAAACATGCACGCACACACACAACGAAACACATGCACCGAAGCCTGAGGACGATTTAAAAGCAAAAGTAATACTTAAGACATTTGTGAGATATGTAGAAAGAGATTTAAAAGAAAAAACAAAAAAACAAGGAAGAACAGTAACCAGTCCATGGATTTGTGCTACACAGTAGTAGACGTGAGACAGTTCTATAACCCTTACAGAGGGCTCGTTCTTCTAACCCATATAAAGGCCAGACGCTCGGGGCAACAGATTAGAGTCGGTTACCATCTTACAACACGTCACTTCAACAATGTTCTACATTCACTGTAGCTCTGGACCTCCACCTTCGGATTTTAAAAAGACTTTTGAGGAGAAAAACAGCAATATGCAGAAAGTAAGTGGGCCATTTCTTTTTCCGTTTCTGAGCTTCATCTTAAAAGGTCCAGTGTGTCAGATTTACGTGGCTCTGTTTACGAAATACAGCAGGAATGACCCGCTGTTGTTTCTCCCACATGCTTGGTAAGCAGAGGGTGAGGCGAGGGGGACGCAGTTGTTTGCAATCTGCAACCTCGCCACTAGATGCCACTAAATCATTCACACTGCTTCTTTAAAGCCCCCCCTTGTGTAGGATGAAACGCTAACATGCAACAACGAAAATATATTGAAATCCTTTACATTGTGTGTTGATATAATTTTTGTTTTTACAGCGGTTAATATACTGTCTGATTTTTGAAACTCTAATATTAATACCAGCCTCAAAATTTCAGCATAGATGTTGATGTTTAGCCATTACCCATGTACTCTTTGCAGGTGAAATTTTTTTAGCCTGACCTCCAGGGCATCACGCTTTGCTGCCGTGATGCAAAGGCACACTCCAGGTTGAGTCGGTACACTGGCATCAGAGTTGGATGCGTGAGGTCAGGCGTGAACGAGTAACACTGCTCCCCAGTTTGGTGGTCAGTTGCTCTGAGATTTTAAGATGATGGCACTGCATGAAACGCGTTGGTGTGTCAAGATATTTCATTGAATGATTGACATTCAATCGTCAATCCATCCGAGAATTTATCGAGATACTTCACATGGTGATTTCGATCTCTAGAGCTCTGACGCTAGCGTGGCATACACAGATTACACAGGGATTGTCTCATTTACGCAAATATTTATTTATAACCGTTAGTATTATAGAAATTACTGCACAGAGGGACATTAACTCTGCCCCTCAAACAGAGTTTGAATAAGATGGTGAATGTGAGTTGATCTCATAATATCGCTGCTCTCTACTGTGTGCGTCCAGTTAGTTTAAGTTGCATACTTGGAATGTGGGAAGATGCGGAGATGAGAAGACGGTAAAATAATGACGGGACAACTGATGCCTAACACGATGCCTATCCCATGTGATTGGCTCTGAATCAAAGAGAGATGGTCCACGACAAGGATTAGAGGGATTGGGGGCCAGATTAAAAACAAGAAAAGCTGCGTGAGATGATCAGAATGAGGCAGCTTTGTTTTTTTTTAAATGTTAATGAAAGAACGCAGTCTCTCCTTCCTTACTTTGTCGTCAGAGTTTGTTTTTGCATGTAGATTCTGTCTGCATTACCTGCAGACTGGAACTCCAGCTATACCTGTTGGGACATTCCCAGCAGGGTGAACCAGTTTGACAAAAATAGAAGAGACCAGCATAGAAGAGGCCCTATATATATATACATATATATCTATATATATAGTATTTGACTAGGCGTGTCAGTAGACTTAAAAAATATAGATATACAATATCATGCTGCAAAATTTCCAGACACCATCATGGTATATGTATGCTCCCATTACAAACACTTAATATAATTTTGTTTTTAACAGGCACAGTAGTGTTACCCTGGATAGGAATGCTAGGAACCATATAAAAGACGAAGAACAACACGAGAGCAGAGCTCTGCGAGGGTTCTGCCGACGGGCGCCACGAAAAGGAAAGGAAGTGAAGTGATGTGAGGATCAACAGATGTTAACTGAAATCAAGACATTTCTTTCTCTTTTTAAAATCAACTATTTGTGCATCATACAAATTAAAAAACAAAAAAACAAAAATACAGGATGTAAGAAAAATCAGGCGAGGAGAAAAAGAAAGAACAAAACGAAAACAAGCCCCCCCCGCTTTATACAAAGTCAGTAGTACTGAGAGGGAACCTCCTCCCTGAGGGGTCCGAGGAACACCGGAGTGACGGGGAGAGAGCGTGAGCGGCAGGGTCGTCCAGCGCAGTAGTTTGAAGTAAGGCCTCAGTTTTTTTTTTTTTTTGTTGTTGAGTGTTGGCAAGATTTAAAAAAAAAAAATGAAATAAAGAGAAACATATACATCTGTAACTTAATTACATCTAGCTTTGAAAAAAAAAAAAAAGATATGTGCAAAATGTAAATCTTACAAATGTGGGGAGAGCTGATTTTTGTAGATCACCGGAAAAGGATTGTGTTCCAGGTGGTTCGTCTGATTCTCCACCCTCTCTCTCTCTCCGTTCATTCTCCCCCCCCCCTCCTCCCCTCCCCTGCTCTCTGGTTGGTCGACAGGTCAGCGGCTGACCTTGAGGCTTGCTGTTGATTGGAGCGAGGGCTTCACGTCGAGTGCACGGTCCGCTTTAGTTTTTCTATCTCCATCTGCGAGGACACACACACACAGAATGGAGATTAAGACACGGGAGGGGGAAGTAAAGCAGAGTAATACAAAGCGCTGGATCTGTCAGGGTGTCCCTTCGTGCCGAGCACGGTGCTGGAGGCGTCCCGCTGAGGCAGGGATTAGAAAGCTGCAGTGAGGATGGAGCCACGTGCTGAGGAGAGCCTGACGTCTTTGACACCCTTTATGTTGGACATTAACAAGTCACTAGTGGACCGTTTATTACCACCGCTGATGTGGTTATGTCTTTGGTCCTGTGTTTGTTGGGTTACAGGATATCTCAAACAGCTGGACATCACTACAAACACACTCATCTAAGGACACCAAGTCTGTAAATTATTACTGAACCGCACAGTCGACAAACTGAACAGATTAGAGACACAGAAAAGACAAACTGATGAAGAGATGAACATTCTTCATATCAATACACCAAATCCATGAACCTAATATTAGTGGAAGGAAACATCACTTTGGATGCTCTTTGCCTTTTCTGGAAAAAGGGGTTCAAGTCTCTACGTTTGATGTACTTGCTGCCGGCACACAGAAACACTCGAGAAGTTCAGTCCGAGGTAAAAACCCAACACTTTGTCTACTGGCTTCAGTTTACAGCAGAGATGTGAGAGGTATTGATCTTATTCTCTCAAGAAGACCAGAGAGAAGGCAGTTAGCAGAGCACACGTTTGAAGGTATTCTCTGCAGTCACACACTTTTCTTCCACAGATTACGGACGAGAGAAAAGCTCTGTCTATTCCACAAATGGTGGCAAAGCTGAGACATGATTAAACCAAAAGATTGATACACAATTTCAAAAAGGATCCAAATGGATCCCTCTGGTTATGGACTGAAGGGAGATTTTAACTGGAAGGGCAGCTGTGAAAAACAAAAAGGTTTGTCAAAGTCAAAGGGAGAAGATGAATCCTCTATTGTAGTCGTCTCCTTGCAACTCCTCCAATTTCGACTGGAAATATCTAGATAAGAACCAAAAGGAAAGCTTCAAAGTCCTGAGGGACAATAAATGTGGTGGAAATCAGCTTCCTCATCTCTTTCCACATATCTGTGGAAGTTAGCCGTAGGGGGTTTTAAACAAATCTGCACTCATGCTCTGTGTGTGTGTTTGGACTCTATAGGCCTGGATCTCTCTGCAGGGGGTCTCTCCTCCTCTGCTGTGTGATTTATATCGGTGCCCTGCTGTGAAGAGCCGTGCGGCGAAGGCCCGTGTTTCAGCAGATCGAGCTAATGGTCAGGCTCCTGGTGATGGATCATGGTGGGGCACACAGAGGTGGAAGGAGTGAGAATCTCAAAGGGACTGTAAAAGTGTCCACCTGACACTGTGCTAACTAAAAACAGTGGCTCTGTGTTTTTTTCTTTGCAGTAAATCTAACAATATGCCACCTTGATGTCCGTTTAGCTGCTGTTCTGGAGCTTTCAAAGATCTCACATGATCTTCACGAAAAAAGCACCAGATAAAGCCATAATAACTATTCCACGTGGCAGAGTGGAGAGACGCTTCTGAAACACTCTGCAGCCACAAACACTGTCTAGAACAGCTGAGATCAGCTCCAGTGGCTGCTGTGCAGCAGGAAAATAAAGTGTTGGCCAATAAATTCCGACTCTGGTCTCTAGGTTTAAGCGTGATCCTACAATTCCCACAACGCATCATTAGACGCCCCTCTAAAGCCCCACAGCTTCAGGCTGCTATGGAGTGAAGTCAGACTGAGATGACCCTGGTGACACCACTCGTAGGGCTGGGTTCGATCACTGTGACGTCCTCAGGGTTATTTTTTGATTCTGAAAGCTCATCAGTGTTAAAGTAAACTGACTCTGTGTCATGTGTGAACTTGGACAAGGTTTTGGCCTCTGGCAGCAGTGTGGACATGTCTGTTTATCACGTGTGCACTCCATACAGACTCCTTCAAATGGTTTCACACCATTCCGCTCATCGGTTACCGGCGAAACACGTCGAGATGTTGCTTGAATGGAACGGAACGTGAATGTGAACACTGTTGGATTTAGAAGAGGTTTTGCGCATGGACACGTGTTGGAGCGCAAACAAAATGTGTTCTGATGAGTAAGACTGAATGGAAACAGAACTTTTGTTTGTTTACAAGAAAACTCAACAGGGCACCTTTAACTAGTGAGACTGATTAAGTGTTCAGACCAAAAAAAGAAAACATTTCCATGACGACTTGGCTGGCTCCGCGTGCTAATGAAGATCATGTGACAGGTTTGAAAGCTACTAAATGGAACCACTTAAGACTTCTTGTGTGTGTGTGTGTGTGTGTGTGTGTGTGTTCGTTTTCTGGCCTTTATTTGAAGAGACAGAGTTAAAGGAGCACTGCAGCTGACTGCAGCCACCAAGTTGCTCCGAAACACAGGCTAGCAGAAACCACTGCACAAAGTGCTGAGATAGCAAAACGACTTGACCCTGAACTCAACTGAAAGTCACACAGCATGGAGACTACAGTTTCTAACCTTAGATGATGCCCCGAGGCTTCACCGGTAGAACATTTACATTTACAAAGCCTCAGGCCTTGCTGCAGTGGCCCATGGTTTAATTCAGACCTGTGGCCCTTTGCTGCGTGTCGTCCCTCCTCTCTTTCTCCCTGTTGAGCGGTCACTGCCCAAAAAGCCCAACGTAGGTTTCTCTGTGCAGGAAGTAGCTAAGCGACCCTGTCCTCATCCACGCACGTTGACTATTCTCACCACAGACGTCTCCTCAAGCCCACTAATGAATGTGGACAGCCCAGCATGTGCTGCTGTGGGGGTCGATGTTACCTGAAGGGCCACGCGCTTTAGCCTCTCCTCATCCAGCTCTCCACGTAGCTCCGCTATCTCTTTCCTGGAAAAAATACACACACAAACACGCTCGTGAGCACGTGTCTACACCCCAGCAGCATAGAGAAAAACTCATGATGTAACTATTGTGTGTTCTTTGGAGATAAAACACCATAATGTTTATTTTTTTTTATTCTTTATTCATTTAAAATGAAGCTAAAATGCTAAATTCTCAGAGTATCGGCATGAAGTGCTGCATTAAATCAGAGGCATGCTTAATGTTCAGGGATTTCTAAAAGCTTGCATCCTTGCGTGACGCATTCACTTTGCAGTTTTGTGTTTCATTACATTTGCTGGGCCTTGAGGAGCTCCACAGACAGCAGCAGGTCCTTCATCTGGCTCCTCAGCTCGTCCAGCTGGGAGTTGGGCTCATCGGGCTCCAGCCGGGCCTTGCCGCTGAGCGCCGCGCCGTCCGAGCTCGGGGCTACCGCGGGGCTCGGCTTGGCCTCAACGCTGGGTACGGTGGGCATGGCGGGCTTGTGGAATGACGACGAGTGGGATATGGTGTTCGTGGAAGGCTGTGGAAGATAAAACGAGAGCAGGACAGAGAGGTGTCATCACAGGATGAAGGGGATCACTTCGAATAACCAGAATTGATCTGCAGAGACACTTTCACCTCAACAATATGTGCTGCCTTTATGTGATCAGACGAATGTCTTATATTGCATGCTCCAGCAACACGTCCAGTATATGCTTTTGACCTCAAACCATCCAACCAAGCAGCTGCCAGCCGAGCTCCAATAATGAACCTTGATTCAAAAGCAATGTCACTATGACATATGCCACGATAAAAACAAAAATATTAATATGGCAAACAATAATAATAATAGTTTGGAGGTGTGGAGTTTTTGAAACGTTTGAATCTTTCTGCACAATCAATTCTGTTCACTGATCCAATTCTTTATCAGTTCCTTTAATGATTCCAGATCAGTTTCCTGAGAGGACAAAATCAGGCTGCCAAAGGTTTTCAGCACTTGCACTTTTAGATAAAACAAGCTGGCACAGATTCTACATTCCCATCACTACACCATACTACATGTGCTGTCCGTTCAAAGTGTATTCCCTTGTGTCTCCACAGGCCATATGGGCCAGATGAGACAGACATAATCCATGTACGCCTGTGCAATACTATAAGTTACTGTGTTGGTACTACAAACTCCTCTCTTTGGACAGCGTTTCCTCATGGAGCCATAGTGAAGGGACACATTTCGCCAGTGGCATGTCGGTTTGGTGCTGGTTCAAGATACAAAGACACTCTTTATATTTGGCAAACTCTCTCATATTAGCTTCTGCTTCACTTTCGAAAAACATGTTTGGACAGAGGATTGTGGATTTTCTCCACCATCTGTTATGTTGTCGTTGCACAGGAAGGGATCTCTTCAGGCCAATGTGGGGAGAAAGAATGATTACAGTGATGAGAGCCTCCAAACATGGATGTTGTTTTAGGATAGACTCGAACCTCAAGTGCACCTTTATTATTTTTCTTCACGTGTGTATTCAGGCTTTTTCTTGAATTCATCTCCCCCGTCTCATCTCAACTGTATTAATATCCTAACACATATTGCATGTAAAGCATCCCTCTAATAAAAAGATGGCAGTTGGTCGTGGCCTGTACTGGGGAATTTATTTTGTCCCACCATTTGATTATCCTGTTATAATGCACCTCTTCCACTGTGCCTCAGCTACCAGCTATTCAGCTTTGACAAGGAATTCAATGGTCCTCCTCCCCCAGAGGGCTCACATACTCCCATCCTTCACCTTCTCTGGAGTAAAGGTCACAAAGGTCAGAATCTCATTTTGAAACTAAGTGAGGGTGAAGAGGAGGACAGAGTGCATGCCCTGGATTTCATCTCTGGAAGTCTGAACCGCTTGGTTATGAGCGCTGCAAGCTAGGCTTAATCCTGACTCGGTGTGTGTGTGTGCGGGCTTGTTTTTAATGACACGGTGGCCTGATGCTGTGTACCCCCAACTGAACTAATTAGTCTTGGCTGACCATGACCAATCCGGACTAGATAGCATCTGAGGCAATTAATAAAATGCCGCGCGGGGAGAATGAGCAGCAGGTGGTCGTCCTCCTTCTCCCCTTGTTTACTTCTCACACTCACACTCAACCTCAGAGCTGGCTAACCATCTGGAAAGTGCCTACTGTGTTTGTCGGGTCAGCTTTGCGAGGATGATTCTGGATTAAAACCTTTATTGTCTTCCATGGTGTTGACTAATCGCCCTGTAAGTTGCTCTGAGGAGAAGACTCTGCACCGCTCAGTTGAGGGGTTAGGGTCTATTTCATGCGTTGAAGGTGGATAGCACTTCAACAAGATATGTCATAACAACAACGACACTGTTACAAATGCAGAGCCTCAATAATTTCTCTGAAAGAAATGGTGTTACCTGCATGAAATAAAGAAGGCGGGTTCCAGGTCAGACACTAACTTACTTTCTTCATTAACATATTCAAACTGCTTGTTCATTCCAGCAGTCCGTTTAATATCAGCAGACAAAGCAAACCTGAAAATGTCACACACTGCTCCACATGTATTCATGTTTTTTTATGGTGTGCCCGTCACCGTTTAGTCTATAATATTATCTTAGCACTGGTGAGAGATCCCACTGTGAACCATCCCACTCATTGCTTCCGAAGCTTAGCAGGAAGTTTTCCCTTGCTCTGATCTCTTGCACAAAGACGGCGACACTGCAGTGTTTCTTGTCACTGCTGATTTGTTGGATCAAGAGAGAGCAATCTTTGTAGTGCCTCTACTGCTGAAGCAAAGATTTTAGTTCAGTTCGGAAGCTGCTGAAAAGTTTTGCTACTTTGACTTTTTCCACTCGGTCAACAGCTCCAAAAACCAAAAACTGTCAGGTATCCGAATCAGCTGAACCTGCATTTTAAATAATGAAAAGAATGATTGGTTGATTGATTATTTAACTTGTTGTTTCCTGGTTACAGTGTTAGGGTGTCATTTTACCTCTGATAGAGGTTTAATGGTGAATTTAAAGCAGTGAATCACCTTTCTGGTTTCTGTTAGCTTTGGTTTGGCTGGCTCCTCTTCGTCCATCTTCAGGGATTTCTCCACGCTCACGTCCTTGTTGGGCTGCAAGGGAAGAGTTTGATTTGTTGTTTGATTGACAGGAGTATTTTTATTTGAATTTCAGTTCACAGTTCCCTGGCTGGCTAACCGATAAAAGCACATAGGACACACAAAGAGGCTGTCAAAGTGCAAACTGGGCATTCATATTTCAATATAATGTGTCACTTCACATGGAGAAAAACAGCATGGGAAAAGCTGCCGTGTCCTCACACAGCCTTGTGTGTGAATGAGAGTGAGGAGCTCAGGGTCATCAGAGATCAAGGAGAGGCACGTCAATATGCAGACTAACAAAAACAGATTGGAAATCTGCTGCTTGTTGTAATGGGCTGCGTATAAAACCTGAAATATGTTTGCAGCATTGAATACTGACTGGCATCAAATGCCTCGAGAGGTTTCTGTACTCATGAATTAAATGATGAAGAAGGTTTAATAGATCATATTTCTTAGTGTATGATTTTAAAAAGCTATAGTTTGACGCCTGGCTCTGCCACTTGTTCGCTTAAGGCAATCCAAACTTTTCTTGTTTGTTGCTCTGTAGCAAAATGCTGGCTAACTAGATAGCTAATGAATGATGTAGATACGTAAACTCAGTTTAAAGTGTGACTATATGCAGAATATAATGTCAGCATAAGAAGTGGCTGTCTTATCAACATAAACTCTAAGAAGAGGAAAAGAGAAGATAGATAGATAGACAGATAGATAGACAGATAGATAGATAGATAGATAGATAGATAGATAAGTTCCAACTGAAGCTGTACCCTCCTGAAAGCTAGATTTTACACATTACACAGCAATTTCCCACATTTCATTTATTCAGGTCTAGAGAGAGATGCACAGGTGCAGTCTGTGTGTAACTATGCTGAGTGCTCATGTGTGTGCTCACCGAGTGTCCACCAAACTGGGCAGGCAGCCTCCTGCCAGGCATCTTTGGTCTGTTAGCAGTGGGGTGAGAGAGCTTCTCCGAGGTAGACGACAAGTCATCGAAACTCATCAGATCTGTTGAGAACAGATGAGGGAGGCGGAGAGAGAGAAAGAAACGAGGGGGAGGAAAGGAGTAAATTATTTTTACGAGGAATATTTCATCCATGACTAAAGGAAACATTCACTGCTGACCTGACACTAATTTAATTTAATTCAATTCGAATGCAATCTAATGGCTGATAAGCAGCTTCAGCTGTGTATTATCTGCCGGCTAAGAGTATTAGCAAACAAAGCAGCAGGAAATACACTGTTCCAAATGCTCATACTTTTTTTTTTTTTAAAAGGTGGAATAACATGTTGTGTTCTCTGCGGTTATGTAAACAGACCTTAATGCTCAGTAACTGTGAGTAGAAAGAGGGAAGCATCTTTGGACAGCAGGCTAAAGCTAGCACCGTGTAAGTTTGTTCATCGATGTTCAGAAGAAAACAGAATTCCCTCACAAGCTGTTGCTCACAATGGCAGCCACTATGGAGAGCAAAAGAGTTCAACAAGGCAGAGATCTGTGGGCGAGATTCCTCTTTGATCCCGTAGCGCCTCTGTGAGCTCCACTAATCTCCATCTCTTTAGGTTGTATAAGGCCATATTCAAAGCGTACGTGGTACCTTGGGAGTGCTGTCCAGCACCAATGTTCAAAAGGTTTTAACGCTCATGACTGGCTTCAATGATCATCAACTCCGCACGCGCATAAAGCCCGTTTACAGCTGGTATCAACATGTGTCACGCAGCTGATCTTATCGCAAGCCGACCTCACCCCCTCCTCCATGTACAATCAAACAAGGAGATCATTTGAGCCCGCATGTGCTGTTCTATTTTAACCTAACTGAATTGAAGGGCCAATTAATTAAGAATTGGTAGTAGACAGAGTTTCACAAAGTTTCTCCTAATTCAACGACCCACAAAACTGAGATTTCTTTTTGAATCTGGGAACTTTCTCACAGGCAAGGCAGCAGGAGCCTGCATTGATTACTTTGTACTGTATTTGTCAAATCTGACGTGTTTTCTATCAGTAAAGCGCCTTCTGAAATACATTTGAATTGAAACGCTGTTTGAAATATGCACCTTTCTGCTGAATGTCGGAAGCACTTCAGACACGTAGTAGCCACCAGTGACACTGATACTGCGACAAACTGAAGGAACAACAAATTGTTGAATGTTTTGTGATATTGCCGCGCATTCACAAATATTTGCTGATTGGCTGACTGGCAGGTAAAAAAAACTCAAATATGTAATTCTGGTGAACCAAATGACGATCGGGCAGGCCGCTTTAGCACGTGGTTCGACTGATCTGTTCGCGTATAATTAGAGCTGTCCACTTGCGATCCAGTCACCCGGGATGCATGTGAGGTCAACATTCCTTTACTATTGATCAGGTGGGTTATGTAGCCCGTCATGTAGCCCGTCTGGAGAGGAAGAATTTCCTTTGCTCGCTGCAGGGTCAATAATGATTTCCTGCTCAATGCGCTAAATGTGCCTCTAGTATGTGCTGATATTTAGGGTGTGTTGGTGCACTGGTTCTTTGGACATATTGTCAGAGTCAACAATAAGATGGTTAAGATCAATCATTTCCTAAATGCTAAGTGGCAAATTCTTGATTTGAAGCAGCACCACTGTCGGTCACTAAAAGCTGAATTTCTGCTAAAAAGAGGAGCTTTACTGCTGAACGTGACATAAAACTAAGAACTTGGGAAATTTGAGAATGTGGACAAAAATAACGGCCACTTCAGGGACTGTTGTGTAGCAGCACTTTGCAGCTGCAACGAGGTAACGATTGAATCTTCGTGTTGTGTGGGTGGGTGGGTCCATGTGTGTCAGAAGTGTTTTCGCAGCTCTTTATCACCTTTGTGAGGCTTTTGTCACAAAGTGACTGGGGATTCACAGCGGCGTCGCGAGCGCCGGAGAACACCGCGCCATGGTTTAGCACCGTCCTCTGCCCGGCGTCAGTCGCCACCAGGTGCGTGACGGCAGCGTAATGGCAGCATAGCGAGCCAGCCGTATTCACGCGAGAAACCTGAACGTACGCAAGACCCCACGATAAACTGTGTACAAAGGATACAATGACAACAAACAGCTTACTTTGCTTTTCCGACGTGGGAGAGATCATAAAAAGGATCTGTTGTGTCATAAATTATTGTGTGTTCCACTTCAACAATTAGTCTCTTGTTGTTTGTGTTGAGACCCTTTGGTCGATTCACTGCTGACCTGGTGCCACCGGTCATGACGTAATGTTGACGTGAAGCTGTGAAAGGCTACATGAACTGCATTTTGTGTTTTATTTTGAAAGGGGTGTGTATTACGTTGATTCTGTGTCGGCTTTCCTGTCTGGTGCGATCTGAAATTGAATGTTTGAGTTGAAATTGACGCGGTTTAGCAACGGCTCGTGTCAAAAATAGAATGACAGCGCTGCAGCTCGTAGAGTCGCTGCTGGGACGCTGCTGAGACGTTCCGCGGAGCACGTGGTAGGAATGGTTTTATCGATCTCCGGTGACCGCAGCACAGCCGTTCTGTATGGATGGATATTCTCCAGACACCACAAACACCCCAAATTTTCAATCAGGTGAACAATACGATGCAACATTTTTATAATGAAGCATTCAGATGCAAACAAAGCCTAAAGCACTGACACAGGGCAGATCAGCAGACAAATACAGTTTTATTTCATCCTGAATGTTGCTCTTATTAGTATAACAGATCACCCTGCTGTTCAGGGTCGACCATACTGTACATACCCATATCCGAGGACTTCTCCCCCCAGTCTGCAGACAGTGTCTTGGGTTTGCTGGGTAATGATGGCTCGAAGTCGGACTTTGGTCGTGTGGAAGGCACCTCTCCATTGTGTCTGCACGTAAAAGGGAAAAATCATTGATTGGCGATGAGGCCATTTCATTTTATTGTTACTACGGTCATTACTGTCCACAGTAATGTCTCCGTAGACACTTTCCTGTCCTTTCAGTAAAATGCCATTTCATCCTGAGAATACCGCCACATGCATGTTTTGAACGGTTTAAAACACTGCGACAGACAGGCTGTGCGGATGCATAGATGCTGGACTTACTTGAGGATTGGCGAGGGAGCGAGAGGCTTGTCTGGCCTCTTCGGTGGGAGGATTCCTGGTCTGCCTTTCCCAGGAGGGGGGACCGGCTTCTTGGGCGGGACCACAGGCGCTGCAGGCTTGGATGGTTTGTGATCTGAGAGAAAGAGAAGGAGGACAGTTGAGACGAGAGTTTGGAAAAAGAAAAAGAGGGGCCGTCGACGTGAACCATGAAGTCTCCAAGACAGGACTGAAATGAAATCTTTGTCGTCTTCCTGTAATGGAATGTAAACTTGACAATTCCACAGTAAATTAGGTTAACCCCATTAATAATAAGCATGCTTTGGTGCCTGATGATAAAACTGAACTTTTAGTCAGTCCCGTTACCTTGTTTACCCTCTGATGACACGAGGTCCTGCCCACAGTCATTTTGCACAGTGACAACAACTGTCACAACTGATCATGCGGTTCATCATTTCTGTGAAACTAAATGTGACATAAAAAAGAGAAAGGGCAGTGTTCCCGCCGCTCTATACAAACAGACCTGCAGTCAGTGTTTGATTAAAGTCATGCATGCAGTGAAATCTGCTATAAAAATGCTGTCCACGGCTACAGAAACTCAGATTGGGATTATAGCATGTGACTGTCAATATTTCATTTTTAGTACTGTGTGCTCTATATGTACAGTCTAATATGCATCTGAAACAGAAGCTCAGTGTATACTTGTTTAAAAATGGAGGCGTGATAAGCTTTGCTGAGGTTCAGATACTCAGTTAAACTACATGTTTAGAGATATTTAAGGAAAGAAAGATGCTCGACAACCACAGAGTGACGCCGGGTTGTGTTTCTCAAAACTTTGATTCAGTTTGAACTTCTCTGCCATAGGTCATAGTATTTTTGGTTTTTTTTTTTTTTTTTTTTTTGGAATAACCTTACCATAACACAGAATCCATGTACAAATCCAGAAAAAAAAAGGTCAAACCACAAAATCTGATTTGGTCTGAATCGAGTCAATAAGCTTCATTTCACAAACAAGGTTGACAGATTTGGCTGTGATGTCTGAAAAAAATCATTTAAGGGTTGAAAAACCAGCAACACGCTGAGACTTCTTTCTACACAACACGGGCTTCAATTACACGACTGTCATGTACTTGACACATTATGTACGAGTGCCGCTGATTGACAGTCGAAGCTGAGCTGCTAAATAACCAGTTGTAACATCGGCGCCACGCAGTTTTACAAAGCTCACAGTCACCCAGATGGCCTTTTTTCTCTTCAACATTTGAAGTTCTTGCGAGATGCATAGGATGTGGAGGAGCAGTGCAGGAACCCCACACACACACACACACACACACACACACACACACACACACACACACACACACACACACACACACACACACACACACACACACACACACACACACACACACACACACACACACACACACACACACACACACACACAGGGGGTGTAGACGGCTTAGTAAGACAGAAAGTGCACTGACAGGGCATCCTTCTCCTTAACAAAAATGACCTGACAGCTTCACATCTGATGCGATTACATAACCAGATTAAAGTGACCTGAGGCGCCTGTCCTGTTGAAATGCTTCAACAGGAGAATTTCTCTTCATTTCAGACAGCTCTTCAGGCAGAGCTGCTGCCGTCGCCTGGTTATTTAATTATTTGATTCTGTCCAAAGAAATGTTCCAGCGCTCTTATTTTGAAGCAGATCTGGAATTGTTGGAAAAATCTATATTTATTTATGCTTTATGTGTGTGACATATTCCACACATACAGACATACAAACTGCAGTGAATGTAATGTGATGTAATGTTGCTGATATGATGTGTATGAACAGGCCTGCAACTGCACGCAGTGGAGGAAATTCTCTTTACAGTTTAGAGGTCCTCTACCTTCTTTAAACTGCAAATACTGTAAGTTTTAATGCATTACTCTAATTTTTTTTAATTATTTATCTGATAGCTAGAGTTAATAGTTCGTTTTTCAGATAAAACTGTAAAACTTTGTTTTTGTTCTTTTGTCTTTCGTAATCATCTTAGCTCTCAGATTTATCTTAGGAGTCTTTGAAGGACTGTCACAAAAGCTGAAAACACTGAAACCAGTAAAAGGCTGCTTACAGGACTTTAGTACTTTGATGTTTGATACCTTTAGTTCATTTTACAATCCTATGTCTGTACTTACAGACAAATATTTCTATTAATTTATTGGGACTTTTAGAATTCGACCACTGTGAAGAAAGACACCGGAGCAAACAACAAGAATAGAATTTTCCAAGTTTGGAAGAAGAAAAAAAAAAATCGAATCAAAAATGTGTGGCCCAAAGGTGTGAGCGACCCGAGGGTGAAGCTTCCTACCTCTGTCCTCTGGCCTGGTGGGATGAGGCTTCTTGTCCACACTGGGCACTTCTGGCTTGAGAGCTGTAAAACGAAGCATGGCGCACACAAAGTCAACACGTCTGTCTGTCTGACTCATTCAAGACTCAGCAGATAAATGACAAGGAAGATGCACTCATACACACACACACACACACACACATAGAAAACCACTGCTCTCTGACACACGCACACACACACACACACACACACACAGCAAGGTATTGAGAAACCATTTCTCGCACCCTGATCCATTTTTTCATCTCAGACTTGCTCATGCCAGACAAATACTGCATAAATATCTGCACTCACACATATGTGTGTTTGTTTGTGCAAAACACGATCGCACACAGAATAGAACTCACACAGGAAGTTGGGTACAGACACACAATCAGAGAAACACACAGAAACGCAAAGAAACACACAGAAACACCACACACTAGTTGAGGCATATGACTCCAAACTGGGCCACTTCCTGTGCAGACAGGAAGACAATGATGCAAGTGTGCATTTTGCAAACTGCAGCTCTTCTGAAGGTGCTGAAGTGAGCTAGCACTGCTTTTACAGTAACATTCAGACACCACAAAACTCTGCTGCAATTCATGTTTGGAAGACGAGTTTCTTTGGACACTTTCCAAGTATCGAGTTGAATTGTGACTCTGCGTTTTAGGGCTAGTGTCAGGAGAAACAAAACAGGAGGAAACCTCGGTGCGGCTAACCTCAGCATGTTTAAATGGACTTAAGTAATGTGGTTACTGACAGTTTTCAATGCTAATCCAATTTCTGAAGCATCATGCAAACAAGAAACACGCTTGGTTACTCCACGGCTGCTATTTTAATCTCATCCACCTCCTCTACAGAAAACCTCAAACTCAAGGACAGAGCGCACTAAGTGCATTTCACATTTGACATTCTTTTCTTTGCATGCTGAAGGCGTGTTAGTTATAACACGTTTCTGCATCAGACTGGAGGCAGTCAGACACAAGCTAAAGGGAAATTGTTTACTCAGTGGACTTTAGTTAGTACCACAAACTTTTACATATTTTGTATCAGTTAATCCATTCTTCTATTTTCTGCAGCGGATGATCTATGTAGTTAATAATATCACTAAGAAGGAATAACTGCTACATCCTGCTGGCAAGCACTGAAAATCATGATATAATAAATCATTCTCACACATATGGTCCATACTGTCCATCCATCCTACTTTTGGCTGGTATGATCATGAAAAAGGTTTTAGATCTCATTCCCTGTGGGATTGAAAAGATCTTGGAAGTCCTAATTAGTATTACTGCTTCAGTTACTTTCATTATCAATTTATCTGCCCAGCATTTTCTCTGCCCATTGATTAGCTGTCCCCATAAAATTATGATATATGTTGTTTCCCAAAGCCAAAGGTGACGTCCTCAAATGTCATGTTTTGTCCACAACACAGATATTTAAGTTTACTGTCATAGGGGATGAAAGAAAAAAAAAGAAGAGTTTGTCATTTTGTCATGCAGCTCGGCTATGTAATTAAAAACAAAAAGTGACCCTGTTCATATTTAACAACCATCAGACAGCCACACAATGTTTCCTTCTTTCAACATGATTTCTAAAATACTCCCAGCCATAAATCATAAACACTGTCAGGGTCTAAAACAGGTTTGTCCATCAGTGTTGAGCTGGAGGTTTTCTGTTTGTTTTGGAGCATTCATGTAACACAGTTGTTTTTTTAGAACGTCTTCTATAGTCCTTCTTTGAGATATTTCAAAATGAACCCATAGTATTAGCCCTCTATAACACTCTAACATTGAGTGAAGCACTTCATTATGCCTTGCCTGGAATCACCCTTGATGTTTCGGAGTGAGTGGAAGCACATGTTAATTGAGAGACTTAATTACTGTGAGATGTGCTGAGACAGAAACAAGTAATTAAATAGTCCAACTATGGATGGTATCAATGCACCTCTGCATACGTTAAGCGGTATATTGTAAATGTAAATGTAATGTTCAATGTTAAGTGAGCTTTCGTCGGTAAACCACTGCAAGTACCAACCTATCACACCTGCATACTACTGTACTGCGCTGGTAGCATTTAATGAGGCAGACGGTGTCAAGTGTTTCTCACCTATGCTTTTTGATGGTGGGGGTGGCTTCTTCGGCTTCTGACAGGAAGAGAAAGGGGAAATAAAGTAGGTCAGTGACATGAAAGTGAATGATGGTTCATTAATACACTCTGGCATGTATGGCCTCAAACACAGAGTCCTGGAGCGGGAGGGAAAGAGAAGCAACAACAAATTAGATTTAGCCTAAACTAGGAAAATCTAATATTCAAGATTACCAGCTCGAACCCGTTTGGAACCTTTCATGTTTGCAGAATTTTAAGGGAAAACTAGTTTAGTAATTTAATATAATAACATGAAGATCCTGTTATATTGTGACGCCCAATGTTAGAATGTTTTCTTATTTGATGTGTGACTGTGTTTCGCTGTACCATGTAATCTACGACCTGGGACCTCATAATAGTCAGGAGCCTCCATGTCTAGAACAGTGCGTAGACAGGAGACAACATGTTGACAGGTACTGATGAAGAATGAAGGGAGCCCCTAACAGGTGCTTACATCTGATGCAGCATAAACTTCCTATACAAGGAGTCCATAGTCTTCGTTCATTCTGCAGCATGTGAGAATAAATCCAAGCTCACATTAAAGGGCACTTGAACTTCAGCTCTTGGCTTCATCTCTTCATTGAATCTGCAGCTTCAGAAAACCATCATCACGCCCAATTCTCATGTCTCACTTCACTTTTTTAGCCGTTTGTGTTTGTTATGATGGAACTGAAAGTTGAGCTCCAGTTTAATCATCCAATAACTCAACCTCAATTTTAACATCCAAATGTCTTTACTATAAATATATCATATAGTGCTACACATCAATACAATACAACACCCTGATCGTCTTTTGTGACTTTGAACATGCTTACTAAGATATACTTGGAAAAGCTACTAAATTAGCCTTCACTGTATCTTTACAACTATCACTACTTTACTACTGGAATCCAAACTGCAGACAGAACGAGTCAGTCCCCATGTTCAAATGTCCAGCTTCACAGCAGAAATAAACATGTTTACAGTCTGGTACAAAAAAATAGTTTTGGTCTCTATAGCTAACTTTGGGTGAATTTGTATGCAATTCGTCAACTTGAATTAACGCCTAAAGTTAGTCATAATTAACAGCACGGCTGCTTTGATTGACAGGTGAGTGCCTTTGCAGTGCTTGCTTGAGCACCCAGGCTTCATTCGACCCGCCTCAGCTGCACCGATCATCCACATCTTTGCCCGGTTTGATTAGAGGGACTGTGAAGATGGTGGCAGCCAGGAGCCATCACTACATGCACACTGTCTATGTTTGAATCCAATGCAAACCAATGTTTGCTCCACAATTCCATAATTAAAATGAATGTTTTTTTTGTAGGGACATTCCACCAGACAAGGATGGCAGACTGACAGGATGTGTCTGTACTCTAAGAGCACTCTGAAACTTAAAGAAAGTTCATTTCCAGTCAGTCTGCTGCATTTCCTGTTTTTAGTTTTTATAAAAATCATTGACAAGGTTGTTTTTCAACAGTTGAACCTTATCGGTCCTAAACAACTGATGTCTGATGTTTTCCAGTCAGTTTTTATTTGTATGTCCTATTCATGTCTCATCTTCATGACTTTTATGTTCCATGAGAATCACGTTCAATTGTCTTCTTTTAGAAAAGGTACCATCCAGATATACTTGCCTTTCCTTATGCAAGTATGTAAGCTTTTGTTGTATGCTAGGTTGGAGGGTAAGGGTGTGCGTGAGTGGGGTGAAACTACATTGAAAGTCTATTGCAAGGCTCTTAGGGCTGCGTATGGCATTAAAAACAGATACCGTTATTACTGTTCATAGCAAAAACACTGGAGCCTGGGTCTTACTGCAGTACTGCAGACCAGAAACTCAAGGGGTTCTTAAGTTAAGGGATCTACTGTGGAAAGTGGTGGGATGCAATTCTGCACCATACAACACGTATCTGCTTGGGTAGGCAGATGTTGGTGGGCGCTACTTTCAGGTTCAAATTCTTTTCAGCACTTAAACTGGTGAGAAACATTCTCATAGATCGGTCTTCGAAATCCCTTCACTTAGATACTACTGCTACTAATACTACAAGAATTTAGACTTCCTCATCTAACATCTTACTTTAAGCGCTTTATTATGACCATGACAACAATACCTTTGAGCCGGGACAAACGAGAATGTCCGAAACTCACCAGCATCTCATATTCTCAACGCCATATATGGATGAAAACCCTTTCCACCATCATCTGTATTGTCAAAGTGTGACTATGCACTGTGGTTAAGCAGCAGCAGCAGCAGCAGCAGCAGCAGGCATGCACAGTACGTCTGACAAAAATCATGCCTGAAGCATCAACAACAGTAGATTCGACTGTTCATGTAAGCGTTGGTGTGACAAAAGCTTCCAGTCAGTCCACTGATGAGATTTAACCAAGTACAACCCAACACTTGAAGATCACACAGTAGATGGGAGGTAATTCGACTATGTGCTGCCTGTAATGTAACCATGCAACCATCCCTGTTTCCTCGTTACATACATTACAATTACAATAAATCACAATTCTAATCTATGTTCTATGTATAAAGTCACACGAGCACACAGTAGTTAATAGTCATAGCAGTAAATCGCAGCATCTCTGTTGCTGACGTCCATTAAAAAAAAAAACAAGCCATCTATAATCCAATCATATTACAGAATGTAACCCGGCGTGGTCTGCCTGACACAGCCATTATATCACATTCACAAGAGCAGGCTTCCTTTATAATTAAATGTCATCATGCCAGAAGGCAAATCTCTTACACTCTTACACAATCACACCTATATTAAAAAACACTTTCAATTATTTCTAATCAGCATTAGAAAAATGTGTCGGCTGTGGAGCGCCTCACAGCTTGAATCGCCGAATCACCACGGGTTATATGGAAACATGATTACATCTCTGCATTAAACAGCGTTGAGTAAGAGAGAGAGAGGTGAATGGCAATGAAGATAGATATGTGGGTATTTGAGGGTGTGTGCACATAATGGGCCTCGTTTCTGTCCCTGAATATCTGATCTCTGTTTAAAAACCTCTTTACAAAGTCACGTGGATGTCGGCTCGTCATGCTCCCTGACGAGGAGGGCCTGTGGTTTATGTATATTTATGTACGTTTTATTCAGCTACCTGCATGAATCTGTGAAATCACACACATGCTGTACTGCTGATGTCCAGACATTTGAAGACTTAGCTGCCTGACCTGCTGCACCGCTGTTAATAAGAAGCATGTTGCATTCAGTGACATTATCTCATTCTAAAAGGTTCATGGAAGAAATAGAGAATTAACAGTGTTGTAATAAACAAGGGGATGAATTCAGCTTCCGAATGAGTGGAGAGAGCAGATAATGCTAATGCGAGTAACAGAGAAGGAATGGTCCTGGATTTACTGAGAGTAGGGGGTGTCTTGTATCTAAACAGTAACCTTGTGATGGACGAGAACGACGCCTGAACTGCAGTGACTGAACAGGACATTGGTGGCGATGAGCTGTAGCCTCAGAATGCGTACAGGTCATGCAATTTAAAAAAAATGCGAGCGATGATGACAGGCGCCGGCAGCTTACCTCTTCTGACTCCTGCTTAGGTGATGATTTCAGTGACCCTCTCGATGTGGGAATCTAAAACATGGGACATAAGCACACAGAGTATAGACATCATCATCTGTGAAAATCACTGTTTGAGGACACATGCAGGGTCCTTTAGATGAACACGGAGAACAGGAAGGATCAACTGTGCAAGAGACCAGAGAGCTCTTGCACAGTTCTCTGACAAACTAATTAACATGACCTAAGAGCCTGTTTCAAATGCCGGTTCACCAATCATTAGATGTGCCTGCAAGGGAGTTTCCCAGAAAAGGTCTTTACACCAAAAGTCATCTAACTGATTATGAGGAGGCCTTATTATCCACGAGGGAAAGCCTTCATGAGAAATTCAGAGAGGATTTGTGCATTTGAAAAAGTTAAGCTGCTCCAGAATATTCATTAGGTGATGTACGGTACAGCAGGCCATGTGTCTGAGTGGAGATGTAATGAGGAGTGTGGGGGCTGGATTCATGGTCTCACCATCAACTTAATAAAAGGTTTCATTTTATTTTACGTGTTTTGTTCAGCATCTTCAATATCTCCAGACAGATTTTTTTTTTATTGAAACAGTAAAAAACAAAAATGACAAACAAAAAAGACATTTCAAACATCTGCATGACTGTTTTGATCTCGTCTCGGTCTCCGTTGTAAAAATGCAGTCGACTTAAATTAAAAAACAATAAAGTATGTGGGAAGGTTCACTTTCATTTCCTCTGTCCTCCTCTGTGAGCTTTTCATGCCAGTGCAGAGCGGAGGCATCGCAGCCACAACACCCACAGCGGCCACATAACCTTTCCAGGTGCACAGAATATTCAGATATCTCATCCACACATGGGTACAGTTTGTCTGATTTATCTTTACACTACATCTATGCATGCTCCCTCCGATCATGTAGTTCCCTGCTTCACTTCACTGCACAGTGCAGTCTGATTGGCTTACAGTAGGAGGCTATCATGGCGTCCACTAGTTGTGAGGTCACAAATCGTGCGACAGTGCAAGGGTACTCTATTACAAGGGTGTCAAAGATTTGGCCCGCAGACTCCTCAAGGTCGCTATACTGTTGTTCAGTTTCAAAATACACTCACTGGCCACTTTAGATACACCTATGTACACAATGTGAAGAAGTTCATAGTCTTCGGTTTTTGTTGACACTGTTCTAAAGGTCATAATGATTAACCACTTATGGAAAAAAAACGGCCAGCAGTTCATTGTATTCATTTTAAGACCTCACCTCTTTCTCTGCCTCAGGCAGAATGGTGACAAAGTTATCAGGGAAGACGCCTTCTTTTCCCCCGATCTCCCCTCGCCACCAGCCAGGCTCTCCTGTGTCCTGGAAGAAAATAAAAGAATAAATCAATTTTTTTTAAAAAAAGGGTGAACACTCTTTCTGTCTAACATGTGTTATTTCTTTCTGGTGCAGCACAAAGCAGATTCAGAAGAAAAGAAATAAAACTCTACTTCATCGGGGAGGAAGGAAGGTGTAAAAATGTCTCTGAAGATTAAAAATATATAACAAAAACAACACGTCTGAGCAGTTTACAAGCACTTCTCAACTGTGGCCACTAGATGGTGGTAGATTTCTAAAATAGTCTTGGCATGGTTACTCGTCACCAGTCTCCCGGTGTGACACCCCTGAGTCAGAGTCAAGAGTCATCATACCTCGACAGCGTGTCAGAGGCAGCTGAGCTGAGCCAGCAGAGGCTGAGATCTGTGTGCATCTCAATGTGACTTGAGCTGTGGCGAGTGAGTACCTGGGACGACTAGATGGGCCTTTTCAAAAACACAGAGGTGTGGCAGGAAGACGCCAAACTACTGACGTCGAGTTATTTTATAGGATGAACCATAATGTAACATGAGATAACTAAAATGTGAGATGCCGAGTGACTGACAGATTACTGAGTGTCGAGGCTTGTGAAGTGAGGAAGTAATAAAGTGTCATTCGGTAACTGTGCTTACGGTCACACAATTTTGAAATGGAAAAAAAGAAACTGATATCTTCCCTTGCAGACCGGCATGCTGACAGGGACCAGAGCTGGTGTCGTACTAGAACCAGAGCTGAGCAAGCAATGTAACTCAAAAGCCACTATGGACATAATGGCAGAGGCGAAAAAAACTGAAGATGATGTTAAGTGAGGAACGTAAGAAAAGGATGGGGAGAGTGACGAGGCAAGACGCTACTGGACACGAGTAAACCTGGGACCGACATGTTGTCATTGGTGAGTGCTTTGTGAAAGAAAAGGCTGGAAGACTGACGCCGAGCATTTTAAACTTGTTCTATTTTAGAACAATCCTTCTTATGATGATCAGAGCGAACTGTGAGTTTGTTCTGTTGGTTTTCAAACGAAATATAATACAGGGTAGATTCCACAAACAGGTCTGCTGGGAACCCTGAAGTCCTGTTTGGAAAAGCCATACCCACTACATCTCTCCATTTAGAGAGGCGATATCAGCTTACAGACTCTGTGATTAAGTAAAGCTACCTATCAGCGTCTAAAATCAGTAGACACAAAGGCGAGGAAATATTTCTTATCAAGGCACAGATTCTTTTTTTTAAGCCCTAATAGTGTTCTATTTGCTGACAGGACTCTTGTGTTGAATCTCACGACTGGTCATGGGAGGTCATGGAAATGTTAAAGAAAAGTTTTCATTGTTCTGACACCATTTCCTCCAGAGACAGAACTTCTCTTCGTAGTATTTTGTAGTGGAGTGGACAGAAATGCTGCAAATGAAGTCCAGTGCTAAAAACAACATGGTGAAAAGATATCGGGCTACGGTTCTTAAATGAAGCAAGAGTCTGCCTCCATGCACTGCAAGTTGCTGACTGCCACTACCTTTTATCCAAGTTAGAACGCTGGAAGCAGAGAGCAAATGGACGCTAAGTGAGAGGCTAATTCGTTCAATCTGGTGTAGGAGTGATTCATGCTGTCGAACATAAGAAGAGCACTCTGAAGAATCTGTCCCATTTGAGTTCAGAAGAGGCTCTACATCAGTTGTGAGCGAGCGCACGGAGACACGTGAGACAACTGATCGAGCAGGTTAGTTCAGATTATATGGCTCAGTGCATTTCTTCCTGTTTATTAGGCTGAGATTCAGTGCTGACACATAAGAGTTCACTGAACCTTTGCGCTCTTCTGAAATGAGCTGTTTTATCATTTAAATCCACAACTTTGAAGGACGAGGCGGCGAAAACGTACCTTGCTCAGGATGTGGATGATGTCGCCCTCCTTTAAGCTCAGCTCGTCCTCGTTCGTAGCCTCAAACGTGAACGTGACCTTACAGTACTCTTTTGCTGAGGAAACACAAATAATGGGGTCTTAACAAGGAAGCGCACCAGACGTGTATACAACTAGCTGTAATTCATGTAACCACGCAGACAAACACAAATGCCTCAAAGCAACATTGTGTAACTTTTCGACCCTAAAATTTTAAAAGATGTTGTTGCTACATTCGCATGTTATCAGGTGAATAGCGTCTGTCATTCTCACTAGGCCTGTTTCTGCACTCTGTAACTTGATCTTCACACCATTTTATGTAGAAAATGTTTTGTGGGTTTCCTTCCGATGTCTTCCAGCTGCTCCGCATCAACTCGCAGAGTTTCCTGATAGACAGTAAAATGAACTGTTGCAAACTGTAGCTGCTGTTAGCTAGCCTGTCAGTTTGTTAGCCAGGGGATGTTACATTACACGGCGAAATTCCAGTGGAATTGATGCATTCCACCAGGCCACAGCTGCTGGAGCTAACCAATGGCCGTTCTAGTCAATGTCAGTTTAGAAGCAAGAGAAAAAGGCCAAATCTAAGCAAGTTCATGAAGCCTGGCAGGCAAAATGCCAGTCGGGTCTGAAGTCGCATAGAGAACGGACCAAAACAGAGCCACGACTGTGACTTGCCTGGTGGAGCTTTGCCATTAGTCTCTGTAACACAGGTGTCTTGGACCACAGGAAAGAGTTCGTTTTCAGGCTCAGGACCTGGGGTATTGCTAACAGAAGAACTGCTGCCGTGCCAGAACTGGAGCTGGGCAAGCTTACAATGTAATTCAGAAGCCTATATGAACAGAGTGACAGAGGTGATTAGACTGAAGAGGACGTTGTTTGGAGGAAGCTAAGGAGAGACGAGGAGAGAGTGATCGAGCAACAAGCTGTCGGAAAAGATTAAATCTGGAACTGACTTAATGGTTGGTGAGAGCTTGGTGAAATAAAAGGCTGAAAGGCAGACGCCGAGTTGGGCTGACTGCTGTTGGACTAGTAATATTAGCTGGGTGCCATATCTGCTGTTGTTGACCTCGCTTGATATTTGGCTATTAGCAAAGTTATCGATTCGCTACTTTTTGACCATAAATAATATAATCAGAACAAACACACATGTACAGCTGTGTATATTTACTACAGTGAGATCACATTGTGAAACTGGAGGCAACAAGGCAGAAAAACACACAATTTCCACACAATGTTGCTTTAAGACAGTCGACATATTTCTCAGGACTGTAAAGATTCTGTCTTATCTCACAAACATACAGACAACACATGGTGTACAATTAATACAATTTTAAACATTAAAATTGGCAAGTGATATATCATCAGATCCAAACTAAAACAGAGAAACTAATCACAGATGCAAACCACGCTAACAAGGCTAACTTTAGAAGTGAATGTCTCACATAGACAATCTGGTGACATTAAAGGCACTCTCCACGTCAAAGCATCCCTCTTTTATGCAGTACTTTTACGGTGTTTTACCTTTGGATTTGCTGTCTCCGTCTGCTCTCTGCGAGTCTGTCGTGTTGGGATGGACGGGCTTTGCGGCAGATGGTAATGATGGGATTGGCTAAATGAAGCAAACCATACAGATGGATATGATTTATCGTACATGAGTGGATATGTGGCTTCGTGTTTGTGTCTGAACCGAATGAGAGGAACTCTGTGCCGTTAAGTATAAATGTTTTATGAATGATGCTGTTAATTATGGGGTTAGCAGGTCAGCGTTGTAAAGAAAGAACACTGAAAGAAAGCAAAGAATGGAAACAGAAAGTTTGTTATCTTTTCTGCTTTACAACTGTCTGATGTTACAGCTTAGAGGTGACGATTAGTGAGTCACAAACGGGAATAAATTTATAGCATGTGGTTTGAGCAGCTAGAAGTACCAGACAGGCGTATAACAGAACATTAAAAACAAACACAAAGACTGCAGACAGAAGGCGGAGCAGTAAGTGGATCATGTGGCCAAAATGGGGAGAGAAGATGTGAAAGCATGCGACATGAGGAGAGTGAAGGAAGCCGTGTTAGTGGCGAGAGAGTGAGAGGGCTGGTGTGAAGAGGAGAGAGTGAGAGTGAGAGAGGAAGGAAAAGAGAGGACAGTTTTAGAAAACTATTAAAGTTACTGTTATTCATTTGCTGTTGCACCTGTGTGTCACTCTCAACCTGCCACTGACCCGAGTACAGATGTCAATGTCAATTTTAGAAGAGTGAATCAGTTTGAAGACATTTCCTGCTTGAATGTAATGCCGTGCTGATGACAGCACAACTCGTGTGTTCACAACAAACACAAGCCTTGCATGTATCTGGGTTTGTTGTTTCAGGGGACAGGGTAAATCTCTGTCAGGCTGACCCAGGAAATAGCATCATACAGATGTATTTGCAAAATTTTACAAAGGATGACGGGGGTTTTTACTTAGTCTGCTGCAAATGAATATTTTATATTTACTAAAACTACAGGCGTAAATAAGTACGGCTGACACTCATCTGATTTGTATAAACACAAGGTCCAAGGTCAGACTGGCGTGTGTTCTTGCCAAGAGAAATGCTGTGAGGAATGAGTTATGAGGTAAAAAAAAAAAAAAAAAAAAAAAGAATATAAAAAACAATGTTTGGCTGCTGATTGGATGCTTCACCAGTTTCAGGGCAGGAGACCACAGGCGGGAAAACACAAGAGTGAAGTCATGTGACAGTGTTTTGAAGTGTGTTCTGAACAGTGACATTAAAGCGAAAGGGGGACACACACGATGGGGATAACTGAGTGCATTTTCAGACAATCACTCCTGGTTGTACACATGGAAAGGAGACAGGAATAGCTGCGCAATAAGTGAACAAAAAAGCCGGAGAGCTTTCTGTCTCGCAGCTGATCACTTCATGAAGTGGATGTGAGTGTCAGACTGTCGAGTTTGGGAAATTTAGAAGTAGAGAGAGAGAGAGAGAGAGAGAGAGAGAGAGAGAGAGAGAGAGAGAGAGAGAGAGAGAGAGAGAGAGAGAGAGAGAGAGAGAGAGAGAGAGAGAGAGAGAGAGAGAGAGAGAGAGAGAGAGAGAGAGAGAGAGAGAGAGAGAGAGAGAGAGAGAGAGAGAGAGGGAGGAGGGGGAGGGAGGAAATCTCAAATGATTTAACTGGTTTGGTAACTTTACCATTCAGATGCGCTATAAATATTCTAAAAATGTATCTTTAATGTTGTTTTATGTCACATTGTGCAGTGTTTTGCAGTGTTATGCAACGCAACAATGAACCACAGGCATTGACGTTTGTTTCTTTCACTGAAGTTGCTAATACTTTTTGTCACGTGTGTACATATAAAAACAAAACATTTCTTGTCCTGCGGGGTGTGCGTCACACTTACTCTCTCCTTCCTTTCCTCTGTTTCGGGGCTCGGCAGTCGAACCTTTAGTTTGACTGACCCTTCTCTGAAAATGTCTCCGAAGCCGACGCCTCGAATCTTCTTGTGCGGCCCTATAACTCCGTTCCCTGAGGCGGGTTGAGGCGATGTGGGGGCGGCGGTGCTTTCCATTCCACTTCCATCTGGAGAGGAGATACAACAGTGTGAGTTCAACCACATGTATCTCATCTTACTGCTGCAATCCTGCTTAGGACAGAATACGTCATTTATCCTGGCAGAAGTGCGTTTTACTCCCCGATCAGCCACCACAAGGTGCTAAAAGTGTGTCGGAGACACAGACAAGGTCATACAATGTCAAACTCAAGTTGTGGATTCTCAAATACACACACACACACACACACACACACACACACACACACACACACACACACACACACACACACACACACACACACACACACACACACACACACACACACACACACACACACACACACACACACACACAAACAATCATTTAAGTAGCAGCTAAACGTTCAGAAACATCCAGCTGCACAGCGAGCTTCTTGTTCAGGCTTGTTTCAGTTGAGCTGCAATCACTCCTGAACAGTTCTATTACTACACTAACAATGAATTAATGGCCATAATGCAAAAAGTGTACTGCATAAATACTTTTATCTATTCTTTAGTCTAAAAAGGAGATAGAAGACAAAGTTGACACCACACAGAGCTCTTCACTGAACTGCAGCACCTGCTTTAACCTTTTTAACAAAACAGACAATTCCATTACACCGTCTCCACTGTTTTTCCAGTTTAGCTGCACCTTTGTGGTTTTGCGGCTCTGCTTGTTTGCCACTTCTCTCTTACCGGGTTCGTCCGCTACCGTGTCGTTGGACTCTCCGTCCTCGCCGGCGGCGTCCAGCTCTTTGACGAAGTTGGAGGGAAACAGTCCGGACTTGCCGTTCAAGCTGCCGCTCCACCAGCCCTCTTCCACCTGCGCAGAGGAGATAGGACATTGAAATGAGATCTGTTTTCTGTATTTTCTGATGGCTATGACATGTAGCTCAGAGATTAAACATTCTAAATAAAAATGTTTTATGTCTGTTATAATTAGTGTAATCAATATGCTTAAGGCCCATTTTAATACTGTAAATACTTATTGCTCCAAGGCTGTCACACACACTTCCCTTTAAACAAACTTATAATTAGCACTTTTTGCTAACGGCTGCGTAGTTCTTTCTCTAACTTGCTCTGACCTGCCAACACCACAAATAAGCACGTAACAGTTGTTGTGTCTTCACTGCTTAAGTACATTAAGTGGTTGTAATATTACACCTCCACCAGCATGTCTCAAATTACACACCGAGAGCCGAAGCCCGGCGTTTATCCTAAACATGGGAAAGGTCAGCAATTAAAAAGGCACAGGCTGAGAAGAAAACACGAGGTGCACTTAAAGGTTGGACATGTTTGCAGGCTTATAGCGTACCTCTTCGTTGATGTCGATGATGTCTCCGACTTTCAGCTCCAGCTCATCTTCGTTCAGCGGCTGATAGTCAAACAGAACCTTGCACCGTCTCCTCTTGGGCTCTGGGGAAATGGCGTGAGACACAAACAACGGTTAACCTAACCAACCTGCTGTGTGGCACATGCGTGCTTTAACCAAACGTGGAGGAGCGCAGCCATGTGTGTACGGGCGTGTCTTTTAATTCTCTTCTAGAATGCTGGGGGGGACGGACTCGGGTCGGCAGGCAAGGTGTAAATCCAGGAGGCGGGCGGCTGTGTGTGAACCCCGGGCACTCCCCGTAAGGAGCTCCGCGACTGTTCCGCAAGGTGATCTTGTGGCAGGCGGCGGACAACGCCCTGCTGAACAAGCAGAGCCGCACACAGAGAATCCAGCAACCAGAGGAGGAACAGTGTTATTGTAAAGGTGCAAACACAAAATAGTGGGCGGGAGCGTCTTTTCTAAACTGCAAAGCAAACCTTCTGTTGGTAAGCAGAAGGCAGAGGCAGAGCCTGTGTCGTGCCAGAACCAGAGCTGGGAAACTGGGCAATGCAAGTGAGCTCAGCAGCCTCTATGGACATAATGGTAGATGTGAAAAGAAAGAAGGTGAAGTAGACAGAGAAAAGAAGAGAGTGAGCGACAAGAGTACATCTGGGACTGACTTTTAATCTTTGGTGAGAAACAGGTGCCGAGCTCGGCTTTTTTGCTGGCCGCTATGTCTTGTGTTGTTGCACCTATTACTGAAGTCTGGCTGTTAACAAAGTTGTTGACTCACTAGTTTTTGATCAGAACTCACAAACACAACAAAAACACATGTACACCGTTTACCACAGTGATATTACACTCTGAAACGGAGCGCGCTAAAAATCACAAAAACACCAGTTTCTACGTGATGTTGTTTAATAGAGTTGACATTTCTCAGGTATGTAAACTGTGTGAGTGTGAGAAACAAGAGGCGCATGCACAGCATCTCGGAGGCTCGCTGCTACACAAAACATCGCCGTCATCTACAGTACGGGTTTAACATCTTAGCTTGCCGTTTCATCACAGGAACGGCCCTCACGTGAAGCTTTTGTCAGGTTTATATCTGCTCGAATGTAGCACACACATCTCTGCAGATGAATTAAGGCAGACTAAAGTCAAGAGGCAGCACTTCGCGTGCTTATTAACGTCGTGTTGCGTGACGTGTCGGCAGTTTGCAGAGAGCAGACGGTGCAGAGATGGTGCAGACGGCTGCTGCTGGAGGAACCACAGGAAACGCACGGAGCATCGCAGGCTTTGATGTCCTATTCTAGGTTTTACTGTAAAACAATTTAATAGTAATGGGGGAGAACCTCAGACTGCTGCTGATGAGCTTTCACGGGCCATATCGTCCCATCATCCTGCGTATCATTTCAAGTCTGCAGGGTTTAGCAGTGCAGTTATGTTTATAGCTCAACACTTGGGATTCCTCAACAGACATACCATTGTGTGAATAGATACACAGTAACAGTATCTAGGAGGGAGAAAATAAAGATAAGACTGCGCTCATGATAGGATCTTCAAGCAAGACCGGACACGGCGCAGGTATGCAACACACGGACGTGTCCGCGTGAGAGGACACATGAGCTCAAACACAGCGGAGGCATGATGTGAAATATTATTCACAAAGAGGTGTTCGCTTTGTTTTAACCTGCCCTGAGCCACAGGAATGGACTCTCTGAGAGATTGTGTAAGTAAGCGGCAGAAATGTAAAGGCGGTGTCGCTACACCGAAGCCTTCATACCCACTGCAGACAGCAGAAACCGGTTAGAGTGTACACAAACTCTACTGGTTCCTAAAATGACTTGTCATGCTGGTAGTTAAGATAGAACAGTTCGATCTGTCAGACGTCTTCGCTCCGTTAAAGATGATAATGATTTGTTTTTCTCATGGTCTTGAAATATGTATTCCCAGGAAGGGATCACATTGGCAGCAGGTTCAGCCGGGTGTTCCAGACGTTCCTCACACTCCAGCAAGTCTTAATATGTCTTGAAGAGGCAAGTTAAAAAAATACTGTACCATAGAGGCCAAAATAGTTTTTTGCACCAGGCTGTAAACATGTTTATTTCTGCTGTGAAGTTGGACATTTTAATACAGCTGCTTATGGGGGTTCTGCAGCCTGCCTCAAGCAGATTGGTGACAAACAACAAAGTCTGCATTACTGTGACGATGTACCGATCCAGCTGCCCATCACACGCTGCATTCCGCCATCACTCATGAATAAGATGCTGAGGCATTTAGCCCAAACACGCAAACAAACTACACTGTCTTACTCTTTGCAGTTGCTGGTGGCTGAGGCTGGAAGCCACCGGTTGGGATGCCGATGGTGCTCATCCTCTGAACCAGGTTGGCCACGTTCCCCGCACTCTTCTCTCTCTTTTGAGGCTGGGAAGTCTCCTCTTTTGGCTCAGCCTTTGTTTCCTTGACCTCTTTGGACTCCTTCTTTAATTCCTAAAAAAAACACCAGACACACAGTAATAAATAGGAAGAATAGTTTGCACATACAGATATACTGAATGCTGCTACTGCACAGGCAAAACAAAGACAGCTCAACAGAAGTGAGCATATCCACACAAAACCAAGTAATCTTCAAAGATGGAGCACAGCCTTAAAATAATCCCAAACTGTCATTTAGAATACAAACATTCATCCACATGTGTAGCAGACATGAGTTAATGGCTTTCTAAATGTCATGTTCTCAGCAGGGGTGACTCATTTCCTGACCACTGACCATAACGCTAATGTCCTAACCCAAACCTTAAACCCCAAATGAAGCCATTCAAAGAGGTGAGGATACACACCAGGGCTCCAGGATGCAACCGAAATTTTTACGAGTGCAGCTAATCGTTTTTCTAGGTCACACTGCTGCACCTGATGCAAAACATTAAGTTATTTCACAAGCGCATCATCTCTCTGTGTTCTCCTGTGACCAAACTCACACTCATGGTAGAATCATATCGTGGTCTAAACCAGTAAGAGACAGAGCTTGGGCGGGTCTTTGCCTCTGATTGGCTGAGCTGCTGTTCACTGCTCTAAGTTGTGTGTTTAAAAATTGCGAGTGACCCGAGCACCAGAGTGGCCCAGCTGAAACGGAAAAAGAAAATAAACACGGCGAAATGAGGGAAAATGAAGAGAGTAGAAAGACTGAAAGTTTTTTCATTGAGAAAACTAAGCCTACAACCAGCCCTGCTACTGTCACTGCATCCATCCCCACTACTGAGAGCCAAGAGCCAAGACAGGGAGCCCTCTGTCCCTGGTAAGATGCCAAGCCCTGGTCCTTCAGCGATAGCATCAGGCTCGGAACCAGAGGAGACAACAGAGTGTGAGATAGAGCCCGGCCCTGGGACTCGATTGATTGAACGTAAAACATGGCTAAATGTTTTCGTTTGGAATGTTCACTTTCAGCTCAGTGAAGCACTTTGAACACTTTACTTTTCTTTTTTAGAACTGTACTTCAAACAAAGACATTTCTCTACACCTTTTTCTTGTTTAAAAATCATTCACGTTATATGAAAGTTATGGAGAGCGATAAAAAGGTGACCTTATGGTGGCAAAAATTTTGGATACACCAAAAATTTGTGGTAATGCACCCTTAAAAAAAAAAAAAAAAAGTTAAGCGCACCAGTGCAACCAATGCAAAATGTTAGTTGGAGCCCTACACACACTCTGACAGCAGATTATAATGGTAAACAATGACCCCAGAAAACCTGTGTGTGTGTGTGTGTGTGTGTGTGTGTGTGTGTGTGTGTTGGCTGCAGCCCAAAAGGGAACAGTGTGCTCATCCCGAGAACTTTTGGATGTGGTCAGAGAAACATTTAACCACATTAGTGACCAACGCAACGCATGAGCTCAGAATGGAGAGAGGAGAAGCGGGTCGGATGGAGAGTGGACATGCGAAACAAGGTGCATCAGTTTCATATAACATAAGAGGAAGTGAGATGTGTGTGACCATGTGCAGTCCACTGAGCCGAAGAGACACAAAGTGAGCCATAACTATGGCAACCTGCGTCAGCGCTCAATGCAGCATTGTGCTAGTTTCGGCCCACTCATGCTAAATCTAGCTACAGCTAATGATCCCGGACACGTCACGAGTCGGGCTGTAAAACAGCTGCCACATTCTCCCAGCCTGGGGAACTCCCTGACAACAGGCACAAAGTCCACATCGCACCTTCACTAAACAGTGACAGGAATACACAGAGGAGAGAGGGGGGGGGGACTCATGCTGGCCAGGGTCCTAGAGAGGCTGAAGTCTATCCCAGCATGCTCTAGGGAAGAGGTGGAGTACACATTGGAGCAATCACCTAAACACATCCAGGCCACATTTAGGCCACCTATAGGTTTCCCAACTAACCTAATCTGCATGTTTTAGGGCTTCAGGAATTGAAATGAAGCACCCAAAGGTGTCCAATCGATTCTGTCTGCTACACCCAGCTGGAAGTCTTCTTCTTGCACGACTCAGAGTCACTAATGACTTTCTGTTTGCTATTGACCTCATGGCTATTTTAATCAGTTACCAGTGGTTCAACTCACAGAACATTACCAGCAGGTACCATCATCCACTGCGGAACGTTTAGGTTTTAAATCTTGAAATGTTTGATTCCTTTTCCATGAAACAAATGGAAACTAAAGCGAGGAGTCCCAAACTGTATTTTCACTCAACAACTGTATGTGTGACACCAGAAATAATTTTTTATTCCATCTTGCCCGTTAGCGACTTAGTGGTCTAGCTTTTTCAAAGCATGCGTGTCACATGACGGGTGTGAGCACACTTTTTAAAAAAAGGAGCAGGCGTTACTAACTAATCGTCAGAGGTGTTGAAATTTGCACATTCGGAGATGCATCGAAGATGGAAGATTCTGAAGCGACGCAGTCAGCACATAATCAGATGAACACAGATTGTTGGTTTTTCACATTCGGCTGGGCAATAAAAATTACGTTATGTCGCACAAACGTTTGGCTAATGCTACTGTGAAATGTTGAGCGGTGTGATGGAGGGAGGCAGCGGTCAACAGCGAGCAACAAATATATTGAGAGTGAGAGTCTCATGAGGGAGATGTCAATCAAAACATGATCTGCCACTCCGCCACAGTCTGGAAAACAGTTAAATCAGCTTTTAGTGGATTTTAGCGGTTGCTTAATGAGACGCTAATCTTTAAAATCATATGTACTTTTAACATTTCCATTTCCAGTCGTTTCAAGATTCATTCCCTGCATTCTTTAGACACACACACTCGCTTCCAGACCTAAAAAACAGCTGCACAGAGTTAGTACCCAATTATTAACGATCAAGATAAACTAGCTATGAAATGATTATTACACAAATACACCGACAAATGAGCTTTCACCTTACTTTCACTTAAAAATAACCAATGACCCACTTCACAGTCCACTTCCTGGTTCACTAATGCTGAATTTGCAATTCCATTGGAGAGGAAGTTTAGCTGTGTGTGTGTGTGTGTGTGTGTGTGTGTGTACCAGGCACTGAGACAGAGATAAGAGCAAAGGCAACAGACCAAACAGTAACACACAATCCGCTACAGAAGTCAAGACGGATGCTTAAAGTTAACAGTTTCCACTCCACTCTGTGTGTGTGCGTGCGTGTGTGTGCGTGTGTGCGACACTGCTGAAGAGTGAGAAAAGGCCTGTGCTGAGAAAAGCTGAAAAAGTGACACACACACTTCAGCACATATACAAAAACACACACACCCAAACACTTCAAGCTGTTTTTCCGTCTGCTGGGTGTTCACAAGATTTCGCATAAACTGTGCGTGTAACTGTGCAAAAGTGCGAAGTGTGCGTGTCGTCTTCCAGCTGTCAGCTAACAGGCAGAGCTTTCTCTCGCGTTTCTGTCTTCTTTTCTTATGGCTACATACATGATAACATGATAGCTAAGGATGTAGCGATTCGCACTTGTTGACAGAAAAAAATGAAGAAGTAGGATATGTTCTTTTTCTTTACTTGCGTCACTACGTAGGTACAGGGCACGGAACGAGGGAAGACATGGCAACAACTTTGAAATAGAGGATGCACCGAGTGGTTTTAAATCACCTGTGTGGTGGCATTTTGGATTCCCTATATACACAAATACAACCGGTGAGAAATGGACAGACAAAACCAAAACAGCATGTAAAAATTGCAAGAGAGTGCTAACATATAGCGGCAACACAAGCAACATGCAGCAGCACATTAGCCGATACCACAGTGAGAAGCAAAGTAGCGTTACGCCACCTCGTATAAGTGTAGAGGACATAAACGGTTTTACAGAAATTCTGCAAAGAAAGCACCTTTTTTCCCCCCTATGAATAAAAGATATTTTTATTTGGTCATATTTTTAAAAAACATGAGAAAATCTTCGTGGACAAAAATAAATAAATCATGAACCGTATCGAGTCGTGAGTTGCGTGTATCGTTACATCCCTAATGATAGCACAAGAAGAGCTGTGAGTCTTATCGATGTTTAGATAGGTATGCTCTCATTGTGTGGACTGGAACATCTCCATGAGTACGAGTACCAGCCTGGTTATCTCCATGAGCGGATCCACCAGGAGGCACTTATCCTGTAATGGTTTCATCTAATGAAAATTCGCTTCCATCACCAACATGGGATGTGAATAAAGGGAGGAGAGGGCACCATGAGGAAGGCCCTCATATATTGAAGCTCGACACTTATTGGGTACAGCCGGAGTGATAAATCTGTCGGGCTACACACTGAATGGATTTTGGTGAAGGGGCAAATAGATTGTATCTCGCAACACCCCACCCTCTCAGACCTCATCCGCAAAGCTAACACGCACAATATTGCACGTGCCCCATATTTCGCAGCATGTCGTTCAGACAGGGGTCCAACAACTAACTCGCTGATGGATGTAACTCACTCTCCAAAACATCTGTGATAATTGCATTGCCTAGCAATGTAGCGTGAGGGTATATATGTGTACATATGTGTGTGTGTGTGTGTGGGCTGTGAAGTTTATATCGTCTATATAGTTTATAGTATGTGCTTTAATCATGGTTTATTCTGCTGTTAACGTGGCACGTTATTTAAAGCTCTGCTGTGTTAGATTTAGGGCCCCATTTGCAGAAAATGACACAAATTAAGTATAATATGGATAACTATGCTTCCATTAGTGTATAATGACTGAAAATAAGAGTCCTTCTGTTTGTGTTCCTTTGAAATGAGCTTTTTTTAAAATCTACAGATGCCACAGCAGAGTCCAGCACGTTTCTACAGTAGCCCAGAACAAGCAAACTAACAAACGGCAGCTCTTTGCTCTTTCACGCTTCCTTCACGCTCGGAAGAAGAGGGTGAAATGAGAGGCCTGTAATCCGTCACTGCACAGCTAAATGCCACTAAGTCCTGCCTCCCGCTCCATCAAAGCACATGGCTTAATATTGCTTCTTGCACCCACCATCGTGTCTGTAGTCCAGCCCCATAAATAGAGCCTCACTCGTGTGGGTTTTTTGAGACCTATGCTGATTTCAGTTTCTTAAGGTGAAGCTTTTCTAAAATAATAATATTAGTTCAAGAATATTTAAAGATTCCTAATTGCGATATGTATTTGAAGCCCTTTTAGTTGACATTGCTGTGGGCTGCTTCTTCTGTCTCACTCTGTGCTGCTCCCACACTTTATAAATCACAGTTCAGTCTGCTGGATAAACTTCACAGTGACTCACATATTACCACAGGGATTTCCTCTGCTTTACGAACCATTTTCATATCATCACATAGCATTGGACTGCATGTTGATCCCTCTTGCTGTAACTGCAGCCACATTCTGTGTGTTGATCATTGCGCATGCAGACACAGCCGAGCAGAAAGACTTTTCGGGCACTGTGAGCGAGTGAGTGCTGCAGTCTGTGCCGACTGTCGCCATCCTGCATCAAATAAAAAATTTTTTAAAAAAAACACTGCGAGGATACAAACCACCAGAATCATCCCAAAAATGTCAGCAGAGAGCCTGAAATTGAAAGAACATGCTGTCTGTGGTGTGTACTGTGATGGAAGTTAATGCAAGTCTGTCCTGATGTGGAATGTCCTTTTTGTTTTCACAGCCATAACAGTGGATGGGTTTAAGCTCCTACAGTGGACTCTGTCTGAGATCAGTGCTGATGTGGACGAGACGAGTGAGCTTCAGCCCCTGTCCAACATCCCAAAAACATCATCTTTAACCGCTGTCATTAACCTACTTTAGTATCATTCTTCTTCCTATGTATGTCTTTATCGATACACACCATTACACACACACACACACACACTGGGTATGCCTCAAGCACACGCTCCAATAAAAAACAGAAAAACACTTCACAAACTGTATGTTGTATGTTGTTCTACCATCTCTGTGGGAAAAACTCAAGTATTTTTTACGTGTACCCTTTGTGCATGTTTGAATTTAAGCATACTGCTGACCTTGAAAACATAACTGCTGAAGGCATGCATTTTCCAAACTCTCAGAAACCCTCTTGTAAATTCGGTTTTCAATCAAACATCTTAACATGTACGCAGTGGAAAGTTTTGTTCTTGCAACATCTTAAGTTTAACCATGTCATGTGACTCTTCACAGCACACTGGAGCCGCTCCAGAAAAAGATGCTACATCATTTAAGACCACACTAGTAACCACGGACTACTGCTGGAACAACTCGGCAACAATTTGCCACACTGGATTTTGACTTAGTCTAGTGAGTGTACACTGAGGGTGGGAGGGTGCGTGTATATGATAATCAGCTGTATGCACAGGCTGCAAAGGAATTTACTGTTGGTTTGGACAGAGAGGCTCGGCGGTGCGGCTCTCAGCCAGAAATAGCGTGATATTGTTCCTCCTTTTTCCTGCACTGACATTTGATTGCACTTTATTTTGTAGCCTGGGGGTGTTCTCTAATTATATATTATTATAATCATGTAACAGCTGAAAAATGTCACGTTTTTACTCCTTCGATCTATCATGAAAACAATCACATCACAATGTTACACGGCCAGAGAGACTGGTTGGAGAAGAAACACACAGACCGTCCTATCATCGAGTCAGTCTTCCATTGATTACACTGACTTTCAGGTACTAACTAATACTAACTAACCATAATGAAACGCTCTTGAATTCCTTACCATATCCTCCACAGGCATGTTTCATGTCCCCCGATTGTTCAGCTACGTCAGTTAAAGGAAGCAGGAAGAACACAACATCTCAGACAACAGTAATGCTGTCGGGAGCAAAGTTCAACAGCCGGCAAGGCTCCTTAGAGGATTAACTATCCGAGCTCAGTGACTGGACCAGGCTGCTTAGCTGATTACCTATCTCACTACGTAGGATTACAGACGGGGGAGAAAAACAGAGAGAGAGGAGTGAGTCATCTCACGGTGTGTTAGCTGCGTGAGCGTCGAGCACACGGGAGGAAAATTGCACGGTGGAGCGCTCAGGTTCCTCAAGTGTACTACAGAGTAATAACAACAAGAGAAGAGTGTGACTCAGCTCTACCAAAACCGCACGTACTGTGTATGTTTTGGTCAGCTGCAGCTGAAGACTCAACGGTGTGTAATCATGAGCTGCGGACTGAGTCTCAAACATGGAGGGAAGACTTTGGAATCAGCTGTTATATTCAGTAAATATTCATTACTGACTTTTCATTAGTGTATGGTCACTTTAAATTAAGGCTCCTCTTTATGCTTTCGTTGCCTCAGAGTGAATCGTCTAAAAGAGAGTCCACCATGCTGAACTACTGTGTTTCTACAGCAGTTAGTGGGTTACTGCTGGACGTTACTAAATCCTACACACTGGACCTTTGGGCGCATTCAGAATGGATCCAGCAATGCAGCGAAAATGCAAGTGGAGAGGTTGAGCTGGAACCAACTTTAGAAAAGACGCAGCCTGACATCACACTGCAGGCACCAATGACACGATCAGAGCGGCCAAACCTCCGCAGTCAGCCTGAAATGCCTCTGAAACTGAGACCATCCAGGTGGATTCATGGACTAAACTCTGATACTCTACCTGTGTGTGTGTGTGACTTTATTTTTTTTCATGTACCAGCTTCTAAATCTGAGTCTGGTTCGTAATTTACAGTGCAAACTAGTGACACGAGGAGCGAGAGTGAGTGACAGACATAGATAATGAATCGCCAGTGTTGATAAAAGCCGGGTAATCGTCAAAATAAGAAGTTATTTCCTGATTGTTTCACAGCGGTTATGTTCAAGCACAAACAGACACAAACCCTCACCCCATCTTGAGCCACACACACACACACATACACACACATACACACACACTGTTCGTGCAGTGCCTGCTCCTGTCTGACTGTAGCCTTGTATGTGATGGAAATGTCAGCACAGTGCATTCAGTGAAGGATGAAGTAAATTCAGGTGCAGCAAGTAAACTTTGGTGAGTGTAAAAATCATCTTTGGTCAGAAAACAAGAACAATTTTTTTTGGTTCTTAAGCAATATTGCTCATCATAGTGTTGTGTCAGAGTTTAGGCTGGGGATGACTCACCACGTTTTCCTGCAAAATGCAGCAGAGTAAGAAGATGATGAATTATATTCTTCAGGTCTTCGTGTGCAGACAGTTGGGCAGGAATAATAGAAGACCTGCACCACCCAGAAGTCACTGTCTATCTAAAATGACAGGTTAGCCCACTGAGCTTTGGACTGTGAGCGGCAGGTGCTTCATCTAAGTAGAGCACAGACATCGGCTTTAATGATCAGTCTGAGGACGGGCGGCAGAAAAGTCCGCCTCATCTGCCTCTGCTGTCTCTGTTTCCTCACATCAGTCTGATATTGCTGTCCAACATTATGCTCTCTTACTGGCAGGCTGAACAAAGCAGAACGTGAGCACCGTCGACTTCTGTGGCTTCATCGCTCATAACCAGAGATGATATCCCATCAAGGAACATAAAACTGTGGGCTGTGATCATGTAGCCTCAAAAGCCTTCAAAACCTAAAAAGGTTCCTGATAGCTGAGTAAACCCCGAGCAGCAGAGATCCAGAGGATTCGCATCGCACTGCACTAACCCGTGCTTCCACACCAGTGTTATCAGGACCTTGTAGTCCAAGGGCACAAACACTGGGTTGGTTCAGAACAGTCCTTGGCTGTTATATCAAATCGGACTTTCAACTTTTTACCATCTGGAGGAGCCTAAACACAATTTGTTGATCTTTAATTGGTTAGTTTACACCGTTCATTGATTTATACGTATTCACATTATTTACAGTGATGCGATAAGTTCATTCCATGATACTTTTAACTTAAAATGCAAGGATAGAATCTAAAATATGTAAATGTCATTCGAGATCTCTCTCTAATCATTCGAGGGTTGATTAGAGCATCAAGCTATACTTTCACGGAGTTGAAACCTACACCGTCAATGACCTGATCAATCACAACAACAGGGCAGCCTCTTTATGCCTGCACGTTGGTTTACACACATATGATGGTTGCAATGATTTAGTGTTATAATAAAGCACGTCGCTGAAAGTATCAAAGCACTCCATCCACACAGCACACAGAGTTCATTAACCTTTAAACGAGCTGTCGTGACAGCTTGTAGCCCACCCACGTGACAAACCGTCATCTGTGGTTGGCCTGGCTGTGTGTCACTCAGGAAACAGCTAACCAGAGGAGAGGCTCGTTAATATTAACGGAGCAGAAGGCAACACAAAACACCCCGTTCTTGCTCGATCTCCAGAGAGAGGCCTGAGAGAAGAGGAGAGAAGTATATTTAGATGGTTCTGCTCAGCGCAGCCTCAGAGGAAACTTAGCAACGGGGATTCTTCTGCTGAATCCGAGCACGCCTTCATCAGCTCATGGAAAACAGAGTAAAACTGAGTCATCCCTGGACTGGAAATCACAACACCTGCTCATTCTCTGCGTTCTTCTGTTCTGCAGGAACATTTAAGTGACTCAACAGAGGCATGCCTCACATTTCTTGTCTTGCAAAGCACACAGCACTCCCACATGTGGGTGCGTCTCCAAGAAATCAGTGGCCGCATCTGCTGCGGCCTGTGACCTACACTCTGAGCCGCAGACTGCCGCGGTCTGACAATGCTCGCTGCCTCAACAGGATTATCTCTAATGGAGCAGCAATCGACAAAGGCATTCGAAACCTCAGAGGAAGTGCACGATCAGTGCCACAGACAGCAAACTCTGTTATAAGAGAGTTGTTCTGTGCTAGAATGAGCAGAAATGTCTTTGTCATCTTCTCACCTTGACAAAGTTGTCAGGGAAGAGGCCCCTCTTCCCATTGAGGTCTCCCTCCATCCAGCCATCCTCCTCTATATAGCGCACGTTCTTGATGATGTCGCCCAGCCGCAGGGTCAGCTCGTCATCATGGAGCGCGTCGTACTCGAACTCCACCACAACCTCTGCATGAGACAGTATGAGGAAGGAAATAGATGGAGGGAGAGGAAGACGAAAGAAGAAAAAAAAAAAGCAGAAGAATGGTGTTAAAGAGAGAGAGAGAGGAAGGAGGTGACCGAGGCAGCGGGAGGTGAAAACGTGGGAGAGTAAAGAGAAGGGAAAGACAGTTGCAGGAAGGGCAGGAAGGGTGAGGAGGAGAAGGAGGGGAAGTGCAGGGGAAGAGAGGGGTTGAAGGGGGTGAGAGGAGAAACAATAAGACACAGAAATCAACAAAATATCAAAGTGACAGCGCAAAGCAACGATAGCAGCGACTTCCAGCATCCATTCCAAAGTGATAAGAAAATAACAGCGACGGCTAATACTGACTTTAATTGGATTTCTGCAGAAACAGCAGTTTGAACATCTGGAGTCATTCAAATAGTTCAAAATGTCACAATTAACTGAACTTATCAACTTATCAGTTATTTCATCTGAGGTAAATTTATTGGTTGTTCCAAACGAGGTCCAAAACCTCGTCTAGTCCTCCAGAGAACTGCAGCACAAACTTGAAGTTCTGATTTCCTTCCAACTGTTCAGAAAGTCTGTGAAGGAAGTAACAGTCAACACAGTCCTGAACCAACACAAACAGAACGCCTGGACAAAACGTCTTCTTATGAGCGCTAACAGAACACGATAAGGAATGAGTGGCCCCAAATCAGACCCAAATGCTGACACAGTAGTACACGCATCACCGTTTAGTTTCTATGGCAACAGCCACAGAAATCAACAAAATGACCAAAGATCAAATCGTACAAAGCTACTCTGAATACGGCGGTGTTAATGCTGCTCTGGAAAGAAGCGGTCATTGATGGTCTGAAACCTGACCTTCCATCCTGACGTTTAAAATCAGTTTCACACAGGCCACACAGGAGTATCAGCAACTTTTAAGGAGGCATGAGGTAGTATTGAAGCTGCTCCAGTCAAACAATAAATGCATTAGCGCTGTAGCCCACTGCTGCAGCTAGCAGCCTCACGCACCCTGTGGAAGAACGTCCAGGAAAGACTGGGAATACAAGTGACGTGATGAAGCTCCTCATCAATAATGAGGAAAGAAGGTGGACAAATGAAGAACTGTCTCGTCGTCTGTATGACTTTAAGGGCACTGATGTTGTGCTGGGAAATGTAGTTTTTAAACGACACTCAGCCCCAGTTTCTCATCGCCTATAAAAGTTAGCAAAAATAGAAAATACTACAGAAAAAAAACCCGACACCTTCACACTTTAACTTTATCATCTTAGCATGTTTACATGGTTGAAAAATGGTCACGCATTCTGGCTTTTTTTGTTTTTCTTCCCTGGCTGATCGTCAAAGCTGAAAATATAAAATCCATCAGCCCCTACACAGAAAAAGCAGTCCAGATCACGCAAACACACACACACACGAGAAATCACAGAGTAATGCGTGTAATCTTCTGATTATCTAACAACACATTTCTGATGACAAAGAGAACAAAGGGAGAATCAAAGAGGTGGGCGAAGGAAGACTGAGCCTGTTTCCAGTGCAGCAGGTTGGGCAGCCTCTAAAAATAAGCAGGCTGCAGAGGAATAACTGGTAGTGAGGTCATTTACTATGTGGTGCGCCGTGGCCCTTTAACACATGACTCATAGCATAGAGACTCCGCTGGCTCCACGCAACAAAAACATGACGGGAACACTGCACACTGTGTCCGTCTCCAACAAACACAAGGACATCCCGTGAAAACTAAAACTACGTAGGTCAAGAAAGACTGACTGCTGTTAAACCTGGCTCAGTTCTGACTCCTGGTGTGTCTATGCGTGTGTGTGTGTTGCTCTACTTTCCATCTGACATCACTAACCTTGGCTCTCACGCTTCAGCAGCCTGGGCCAAACCTCCGAGGAGAACCTGGCCCTGACAAACGATCTTAAGACTGGCCTACCCTCTCTATCAAAGACTATTTAAGCGTTTGAAAAGAGGATGAGAGGAAGGAGAAAGTGGAGTGCCTGTCTAGCCGAGCTGCCTGCTGACTGACAGTAAAGACACAACAGACGGGCTCCTGTTCTTGCAGCGCGTTCCTGTCCTAGCGTCATAATGTATGCGCCACAACAGCCTCCAACTTCTACTTACGAGGAAGAAACATGGGGAATTTCTCACGGTGACATAAAAAGACGTAGGGCGAGTCTTCAGAATGTGTTTGCACAATGGAAAATATGAGATTCACCGTGATGACGGCAATCCTCGGCCACACAGATATCGTCGCAGCTCTAGTTTGTGTGACAGATAAGCTAATGGTTTGTGGTTCAGAGAGTGTTACGTAGCAACTGTCAGGGTGACCGTCCGCTCTGCCGATGGTATGTTGAGATATTTACGTGGCGAGCAGACCAAAAAAAAAAAAATTTAATTAATACATTTAATTCATTCAACAGTGCGGTAACATGGTTAGAGAGAGGGGCACCTGTGGACGCGCGAGGTGCTCGCCTTCTGGTAAACTCTAACCGTCTTCCCTTCCCCTGCTTCTCGGGCGATCTCGGAGCAGTCTCAGCAGCCAGAAGACGACTCACCAGCTAGTCTTTCGGCAGCTTTTGCAGGATGATGATTCTGCAGCTGCAAAAGTGAAACTGTGCAATAGGCTGTTCTATGAAGAAAAAAAAAACCACGATGCAAACACACCGACTCACCCTGTGGACTGGATATATACAAAATTCATGCCTATAAAAGTTTTATTTAGACAGAACGCTTACACAAGATCTGTCCCGAGCGCGCGTAGCAAACCCAGAGATGCACCTCAGCCCTCACCGTGGTCACAGGCATGTCACCATCTAGCATGAACGGGGTAATAAAACTGCCTCGGTGACAGTTATGGGTGCCAGTTCTGCACATCAACTGTACATAGCACTATATTTAAGCTCATAAACTAGTCAGCCTAGACACATGATGTGCAGGGACGCCAAAAAAAAAAAGAGAGCAAAAAACCAGCTGCACAATACTCAAACAACTCAGCTGAGACCCCAGACAGCAATTTGGCGCAATCTGTCCGTGTAACCACAGGAAGAGATACGGTCCACTGCAGTAAACAAAACAAGAGCGCAGCCAGAATCATATTCTGCAGGGCAGTCCTCGTCTTCCACATGATTGGATGCGTGCGAGCGCGGGGGGGGGGGGCTTTCTACGACTGCGCCGATTACAGCGCCCGAGCAAACCACACAAACACACCCTGCATGAGGAACGCGGGCCAGCCCAATCACTCGCTCTCGCTTAAATCACTTCTAAACACACTGCTGTGCACCTACTCAGACATTAGGCTTGGGATTTGGCTACCAGATGATATGGCATTACTTAAATTATTATTATCTTCAGGGGAGAAAAAGCAACACCAGAGTTATGAGCTGTTTAGCATCATTTTAAATGAATGTGGTACTTTGAAAAACAGGCCAACGGAGCCCAAAACATAAAGAAAGTCCAACCTAGAGTACTAAAATCATGTAAGAATGACTTTATAACTTTAAAAACTGTCCTTTAGCTTCCAATCCTGTGCATGGACACATCTGCACTGAGGCTCTCTTTCCTTCAGCTATGAATACATCCATCGAGGTACTTCCTTTAAATATTCAAAAGTATGGGACTTGCTTCTTTCCAGCACTCTGGCAGCTAACGTGAGTTACCCTGGAGGATTTCACAAAGGAACGCTGCTGCGGCCGGGTGGTCTGCGTTGTACATGCATGGCATCCTGAAGCAGGATATTTCCAGATGAATCTGCCAGCTGATTGCTGTGTTCTGCGGCGATGCTGCCGTTAGCTAGACTGTGACGGTGAAAGCAGAGAGATGTTTGGGTTGATCGCAGCTTGCAGTCACGTCTTATGAGAGGGTAGCCTGTGTCAAACACTGCTGGGACATTGGTTACGTAACATGCTGGAGAACATGATGGATTCACGTCAGAAAGCAGACGGACAACATCTCGTGGGCGGGTTCTCGGGATGGCAGCATGGCAAAATGGCACCCGCATCACGATATGTTGCTATGGTAATAAAATACGTTTTTTATGCATTGTGTTGCAAGGTAAGGCGAGAGAAACGTGCTCGTGCCCGTGGATTCTGCACATTTGAAATAATGCATGTCATGTAAAACACGCAGTATTTAACTTAATCTGCTGAGATGTCTTCACGCCTTCAGCATCCAATCAAATCAAAGCACCCACCTCCTCACAGCCCATAAAAGGTTAACTGCTGAGGCTTGCTTGCACCAAGACAAGTTGGCCGACGCAGAGGAATCAGCTTAGGTTTTCACTACTTTTCTATATTAAATATATTGAAGAAATAAACTTAACTCCAATGTTCACTACCGTTCTGTGTCTCTCTCAGTTGACACTGGAACAAGAGACCTTTCCAACAAAGCGGACCTGGAATTGTCATGATGTTTTCACTTGCTGCGAGGGAGTTACGCAACATCTGCTTGTACATTTTGTCTCTGATTGTTAAAGATTTTAACTTCTAACATGCGCAGCAGTGCTGTCTACTGTTGACAGTGCTGTCCGTTGGCCTAACCTAATTTTGCAGTCCTGTTCTCATCCATTATCTGCTTTGCCGTGTGTCATCTGCCTGAATCATGTGAATGCAGAAGCTTGAAAAGGTTTTGTAGATTAGAATGTTGATTTTAAGTTGACTGTACGTTCACTGTGGTTGGGGTTCTACAGGATATCCTGTACACACTTTCATACGTTAGTTATTGCTCAGGTAGAAAGGGGAGAGACCGCCACAGTAATGTTTACTTCCACTTGGATTGGTCTAGATTTGTAACCTTTGACTCTGGGACCATCCTGACTCAGTCGTGTTCCTTTGGAGACTTTGGGTAACTGAGTTCTAGGGGTACAAACAAAATGTCTCCTCTTTATCGAGTGATTTTTCTCCCCCCAACTCCGGTTGCTGCTGCTGAATGAGTGCGGTTGAGGGATGGGTGTCGGCCTGTGAAATACCAGCAGAGGGGCAGTGGACAAAGTCTTCTTGGTTTGTTCCTCAGAGGAAATGCCTTTAAACGCAGCCAAATACAGTCAGCATACAGGTGGTGTGTGTGTGTGTGTGAGAGAGTGTGTGTGTCAGGAGCAAACTTCCTGCCTGTTCTCTGCAGTCAGGCGGCAGCAGGGGGATTCTGGCCTTAATGCTTCTATTGAATTATGAAGTGGCACACAGGGCCAAGCTGAGACTCTTCTTAAGTGATGACAGTGAAGAAAAGGCTGCGGACTACAAAGTTACCTGGACTACAACTACACTAAGTCAATTCACATCGGGCCCTCCAATCAGGGTTTAACCCTGAGGTTTCCGTGTTCGTCCAGTGCTGGCCACTATCCAAGTAACCGCTTTAACTGCATTCATACGGGCTTTAAGTCAAGCCTTTCCAGCCAAGTAAGTGCATGGCATGGCTTCTTCAATGCGAGCAAGCCGGTAATAAATAAATGACGGTGTTGAAAGCCAACAGCTTTCATCGCTGAAGCAGGAGGCACGCATGGCTCATCCCCGTTGTGGTACTTGGAGGAATCTCGGAAAATAAATTATGAGACAGCTGGAATGTAATTCTTAGACATAAGCCTGCTAAACAGTCACGTTCACACATGTAGCGCATGCATACACGAGCTCAAAGGGGGAAACAAGCTAGTGAGCGAAGGTAAAACGAACAGTCCAGACACACTGCCATCCAAACAGGAAATATCAGGTACAGAAGTACACCTTTTACACCAAATGAGCTCTCCCAGGATATAAATCAACCATAAATAATCTTATTAGGAATAACCCTGCTTCCTGCAGACGCTGGAGCTGACGTGGAGTGCCTGATCTTTTCTGAGGTGGTGTAAAGCGTTTGAGAAACAGTGTGTCAGTGTATCACTGTGGATGTGGGTCAGCAGGTCTGTGACTTATTCATGGTCTACAGGATGCCAGTGACAAGACAACGCCAGCATGTCGTTATTAGTGCGGGGAGAGGAATCACGTGACCTGAAATGAATGACATGATATTCCAGTGCGATCTGAATGCTTCATCGAGGGGTCCGTCTACAGCCTTTAAAAAAAAAAAAAAACATCAACATCACAGCGTGGGCCAGCGGCGGCCTCCACGCGCTACAAGAGTCCTTCTGTTCGGCCCCTGTGGCCAGAGCTGTGGCCGACAGCGCGTCCACTAAATGCTGTGCTGTCAAGCAGATGATGAGAGCAGAGCGAGAGTCGACCAGCGCGAGATGAGATACAGAGCCGAGGGGAGACGTGGCTGCTGGGTGTCCTGCAGCAGCCGGGGTCCGATCAACATCTTGGTGATGTCAAACGTACGCTGGTTTGCACTTCACTATTTAGTTATGCTTTTCTTTGCACGTGGCACGATGAGGTGTAAAAATGTGTTAAAAACGGCACGGGGCAAAATAAGCGTGTCGAGAACAAAGTTCAACGACTCGTGGAACTCGTTGTCAACAACAGACAGTTTTTTTACCTTTGACTTACAAGTTCTAGACACCAGTGATAAACGACGCAGACACGAGTGACAAATCTCCAACCACAACCAAACCTCCAACCTCCCCTGCTGCTTCTTCTTTTTTTTCAGATATAGATTGAGACCTGAAATGGTTAAAAACCAGTCTGAGCAGACTGATACACAGATAGGGAACATTGTCTGACTCTTCTACTAAAAACTAACCACATCTTTACGTAGTTCCTGCCTGACGCAGACCACCGGCCGCAGGGGGAGACTAAAGTTAGCCATCTGTGATGAGGATGTTAAAAGTGCAGGGTGAGGACAGAGAGGCGTAGTGAAAGGGAAAAACACACACACACACACACACACCTGGATCTTTTGGGTGAACAGTGGCTTGACACCTAGGCTTTGGGGAGTGGTGGCTCAGGATTCCTGACATATTTGCTGCAGCTGACACACAGAACGGCGTTCAAAAGCTAAAGGAGTCGCTCCAAAACACGCTCACTGTGTCCTTGCGTGCACCGCTTTCTCTGCACATGTACACCAATTCATCGCCCCCGATTCAAACGCCGTCCCTTCAATATGTAGTGTCTGCTGATACAGAGTCTACTTCCTCAAAATGTAGTTTTCACTTTGCTTTTGTTTATTTCTTCTTACATACAAATTGCCGGTTCACTGAAACACCCTTTAGGTGACCTCAGGAGTGAGTCAGCAGTCAGCAGCATCACATTTACTTCAACTAACAACTCTTCAGACTCTCTCCAGGATCTATATGTTCTCCAATAATGAATTGATTGGTTTGTCCAGAAAATGTTTGAGAAGAAAAAAACGCATTAGTAATGTAACAATGTCAATGAATCAACTGATCACTGAAGCTTACTGAGCCACATCTCTGCTCACTAGTTAATGTGTGTAGATACCTTGTTTGCCCTGAAGCATGTCCAGTATAATATTTTATTAAAATGCTAGCCAGCGCTGCACAAGTATGGCCAAAATGAGATCACGATAATTCATTGACTATTTTTACTGCACACAGACATCACACATCGCTTGCACGTCGCGCCACATTCCTGCTAATGTACAGATCTCTGAGAAGATATAAATCAGCCTAACTGAGCGCGGCTTTGACTGTCACCACACAGATACGGTTAAGATGCAGGACGATGACGGGGATTCATCTCGGTAACGTCTTTATGCATTTCTTTCCCCCCAGGTGGTTTGACAAGTTAGTTGCGCTGCTTTGCAGTGTAGACACTAGCCTCATACACCGCATTTAGTTTCTTCTTGCTTAATGTCACTTGCCTTAAATCCAAAAATCTTCCATGATGATCTGTTTTGGGGGAGAAGCTCTTCACCTTGCCCTCCAACCATTTGATTCTAGCATTGCCCGTGACAGTTGATCACGTTCACTGAATTTTGGGAAGCCAAAATTGCAATCACGACTAATATATTAATCACCTGTACGTGCACCAAAACCATTAAACAATACTCCTGTCTAAATGCATCTTTGTGTACCCCGGCGCTGTGCCCGTCTTATCAGATACAGTCGATTCACTAAACACACAGCGGAGCCGTTCCATCAGGAGAGTGACTCATGTGCCGCTCAGTGTTGTGACCGGCATTCAAAAACGGAGAACTTCAGTTTCACCAGACATGTTTACAAGTCCTTTTGTTCAATTTCATGAAAGCCGCTGGAAACCTAAATCCACAGCAGCCTTCTAACCATGTCATTTAGCCTGTGGCTAGGTGTGGTCAGGCACAGACATTTACACTTTTAACAGCCAGAGCCGAAAGAAACGACGCTTAGTGTCATAAATAAACTCACGAGCGGTCAAGAAAGGAAACAGACAAATATGACCATACACATTCTGACGTCAAGTTTCTCGTTTAGTGAACTCAGCTTAATCGCCACGCCTCATCAAAGCTTCTTTCTGCTGCTCTAATGATAATAATAGACTAGTTAAAATTAACGTGACGTGAAAATATTCTGGTAAAATGTGCTTTTGAAGAGAGCGTCTTCAGTTCCCTGTTTAAAAGAGCCGTCTGACAGCAAAGTAAAGCTACTAAAAATGTTCTAAATATAGGGCACACTTCAACTATTATTGATCCTTTAGGTGGTTAAATTAGTTTTGCTGCATCTCATCAGCTTCCTGTCAGTACTCACGAGTGTTGAGAAATGGACAAAACAGCTAAATCAGCTGGTTTTTATGCTTTGTTACGACCATTTATTTTCACTCGGACTTTTGTGGCTGCATAATGAGACACTCGACTTTGACATCATGTGCGCATTTTTAATATTTCAAGCCACATTTCCATCAAGTGTGCGCGGCATGCTGGGTCGAGGTGCCGCATTTCCAGGTTATCGTTTCCCTCTCCTCGCAGCAGTGCTTCCAGGTAAAGAGGCTGTGCAGTACTGGCCAATGACAGACAGGAGGATGTTACAGAGGAGGGAGAGAGGGGCGGGGAGGGGGGAGAGGAGAGGAGAGGAGGAAGGAAGAGGAAAGAGGAGGTGGGGAGGGGGGAGTCAAGGCCACGCAGGCGAGCTGACTGCCAGGCAGACTGTCTAAATCAGTGTGCTCTGTGTGCCTCTCACACACTCGCGCACACACATATCAGCAAAGAGGAAACTCATAACTGCATTCCTCCCCGCTGATCTGAGAGGTAGCTGATATAAAGGGCAAAGTGTCACTGAGAGGCATCAAACAGAGGGACCTGTTTGTTCTGAACGAATCCTCCACATCGGCCTTTATTTACCCGCAGCGCCGCCGCTGACCGCTTTCCACCAGCGCCCTGCCACATATCAACACCTGGAAACCAGACAATCAAACGCGGCGTGCAGCAGGTTTTTGCTCGTGGAAATATTGGTGGTGTAATCTGAGAAGCAGGATGCTTTTAATAACTCGAATAATAGCGTTTGATATGGTTCAGTGTGCAAACAATGGCTGTCTGTCAAATGTCAGAGACCGTGACGTGAAGTCTGAGAGGAGACCAGACGACTGACGCATATTACACAAGACACTTAGTCACACCAGGGCTCCAGACTAACTTTTTGTATTCTGCAACTTTTTGCAAATAAGCGCCTTTTTTTTTTTTTTTGGTGCACCAGCAAAAAAAAATTTTGGTGAACCCACATTTTCATTGTGTCGCCTTTAACACCGTAAGGTCACCTTTTTAACCAATCGCCATAACTTTCAAATACTGTGAATGATCTTTAAACAAGAATAAGGTGTGAAATGTCTTTGTTTGAAGTACAGTTAAAATAAACGTGTTCAACGTGCTTCGCTGAGCTGAAAATGAACATTCCAAACTAAAACATTCCAAGTCAATAAAAACATTTCCAAATATAAAGTGCTAGTGTTTAAAGAGCTTCACTGAACTGAGACCTAACATCATGTCTCAAAGTCTTATAGCACGTCTCCTGTTGCTGTCACATGCCCCTCAGGTGGCCAGCACCTGTGATTTGCCCTTCGACCTTGGCTAAACCAGCTTGCCACACTCCCCCGAGCATCAAAATCTTCCAAACTGGGCTCCCTCCCACAGATCCTCATGGGGTCTTCTTTAAAGGTGTCAGCTATCACCGCTACATGTCAGGCTGACGTTTAATCCATGTTTCTTCATGAGAGGAATTTCTGATTTGAATTTGGTGAACAGCATCTCCTCTTTGGCGATGTTGTATGCAACATTAAATCTGATGATCGTTTGTGATTCCTCAGAGGACCTGATTATTACTGCCTGCCGCTGAAAGGCAGCTGGGAGAGGGGCCACGTTCTCACACAGCATATAGTGTGTATATATACACACACACACACATATACATATATACATATATATATACATATATATATATACATATATATATATATATACATATATATATATATATATATATATATATATACATATATATATATATATATATATATATATATATATATATATATATATATATATATACATATATATATATATATATATATACATATATATATATATATATATATACATATATATATATATATATATATATATATATATATATATATATATATACACACACATATATATATATATATATATACACACACATATATATATACATATATATATATACACACACATATATATATATATATATATATATATATATACATATATATATATATACATATATATATATATATATATATATATATATATATATATATATATATATATATATATATATATATATATATATATATATATATATATATATATATATGTGTGTGTGTGTGTGTGTGTGTGTGTGTGTGTGTGTGTGTGTGTGTGTGTGTGTGTGTGTGTGTATATATGTGTATATATGTGTATATATGTTGTGTTGTTTAAAGTTTCTATACAAAACGTTGCTGACCCGCCGGGCTCTATCTCAGACACCAAAGGACCGGAGCTTGGCATCTTACCAGGGACCGAGCGCTCCCGCCCAAGGTCTGTCTCTTACTGGTTTAGACCACGATATGATTCTACCATGAGTGTGAGTTTGGTCACAGGAGAACACAGAGAGATGATGCGCTTGTGAAATAACTTTATGTTTTCACCCAGACAGCATCAGGTGCAGCAGTGTGACCTAGAAAAATGATTAGTCGCACTCTGGAGCCCTGCACACTGTGATCACAGAGTGAGTTAATGATCCATAAGAAGAGATATTAACACATATATCCATGTTCAGGTGTAAGGAAAGAGGAGCTCCACTGAAATTGAAAACAAACGAAGTGTGTTGGAAGAGCTTCGAGGGAACATATATCTGGCCTGTCTTTGACTCTGGGGGCACCTGCCTGACAAGCATACATTTCACTGTAGATCAGGGGTGTCAAACTGTTCCACTAAAGGGCCGGTGTGGCTGCAGGTTTTTGTTCCAACCGAACAAGAGCACACAGTTTGACCAATCAACTCTCTGAAGACTGAGATCAGTTGATTAAATGAGTCAAGTCTGGTGTGCTGCTGCTTGGTTGGAAAGAAAACCTGCAGCCACACCGGCCCTTTGTGGAACAGTTTGACACCCCTGCTCTAGATGATAAAGGTCAGAAATACACAGCACTGATATCACTCCCTCGTGTCCTGCATGACTTTCTCCGCGTGGACAGAGTGACTCACATTACACACGCTCAACCTCATCCAAAGGCACAGCATCCAGTCTGTGTTCTTCCATTATATGCACATAACTGCAGTGAAACGGTGGTTTACCTACTTTCTGTGCTGCACCCGAACACATCCCTGTGTGGCCTCTGACATAAAGCTGAAGGACTCTGCAAATGCTGTGTTAGTGCTAAAACTATGAATCAATGAATCAGCGAGAATACCTCAAATGTTTTTCTTCATCTGTGTGATATTAACCTTTCTTTTGTTTTGTTTTTTCTTTTGGTGAGAGAAACATGAAGTGACCACCAACCCCCCACAAGCTTTGTGAAACTGTGAAAACAAGTGTCAGATGAATCCATGATGACATTAAAGCTGCAACGATGAGCCATCCCAAGACTATCTATTTCTAGAATGAATTAATGGTAAACATTTAATCGTTGCAGCATTAGAATTACGATGTCTAGTTTTTACTTTTTCTGTTGTTCTGGACCAAGTGATTCATCTAGGAAAAAAATCTAATCTAGGAAATAATCTACAGATTGAAGAAATTATGAACACAACTGTTAGCTCGAGCCACTCAGGGGGGGGAGATGCAGGGTCTTCCACGTTAAAATGTAAAGGTCAAAAGGTGTTAACGTGCTAAAAAGCTGCCTGACGTGCGCTCATTTTGGATCCAGAGAAATGCCTGGCTGTGTTCGTGTGAACGTCTGAACGGGTTCAGAGGAGACGTGACAAACGCGCGCGCCACGGTGAATGGTCGTGAAGCTCCGCACAGGACGGGGTAACTGCGGAAGGCTGAGTTCATGATCATAAAGAACGATGAGCTGACAGGGATCAAAGACCAGAGTGAACATACGCTAATGTTCACGCTTCATTAATCAGCGTTTGGTGAATACATGCAAAATGTCATTAAGTATAATAATAACAATAATAATAATAATAACCTGGTTATCAGGTTACTTTAACAAATGACTGGTCTTTTAACCAGGCTGAACTGACCTTCATGAGTTAAGTGAAACCCAGGGTGGGAAATAAACACAAAACCACATGCTGGTAAATATTGGTTGAGGCTAGTGAGGTTAATATTCAATCAGACATTTTGGCACAGGTCCAACCTTTGTTTAGGTGCCTCAATGGAATCCTGCAGGGAAGTTGGCCACTAAAACACACCAGTGACTGTCTGGGACATCCCGATGACCTGTGGGGGGTTTATCCTCCAGTCCATGACTAACTGGGGAATTTTGTTGCATTTTTGTCGATCACTGCTTTCTCTTTCCCTTTCCTTCCTGGTCTGTACTAGTAAAATAAAAAGGAGAAAGGACAGAAAACTACAAGATAAGACTGAAGAACGGCTGCTGACACAGATGTAGGGAGCGAAGCACGGGCAGCTCAAACCCGCTTAGCGCTTCCAAACTAAACTCCGCTTTGTGGATTTTAGTCGAGCAACCAGTAGCAGACTGAAAGCAGCCTAAGCTACGTTCAAAGGAAGCGAACACAGACTGTGAGGGGCTCACACACACAGAACATGTTCAAACACAGCCGAGATCTCCTGAGCAAGCCGAGGAGAGACCGAATACCAAAGAGGAGTAGAAACTCATGTGTCCTCAGACTAGTTGGGAGGCCCGTTTAAGATTTTTTGTGTCGTCTGATCGACTTTTACTGTTTCTTTTCTGTTTTATTTGCAGGTTTCACGCGCCGCCTCCCACCGTCGCCGTGCATGCAAACGCCGCTTTATACTGAACTGTTCATGCAAAGCAGTTTTCAAGCTCTTCTCTTGACTTCGGATGTCAAAACCGCAGTCTGCACCCGTACACATCTGACGGCTGAGAGCGGGGCTGAGCTTAAAACCTGCTCTACAACATAGCAAAGTTTCAAGAGCGAGGCCCACTGCGCAGCGACCACACAAACCACACAGCGCGCCCCGAGCACGGCTCAGTAGGCTGCCTTCTCGTGATAAAGGAGGTTCTGCAAGCGTGCACGCAGAGATCAGTGTGTTTCCTCTGTGTCTGCATGACCATCACAACAAACAGCCCCCCCCCCCCCCACCTCCCTTCCCTTTGACTGCAAGCATCACTCACTCCTGCATACAGACACAGTCACTTTAACACGTTGGTCTCAGGTTTAGCAGGAGGTTATCCTAAAGAAACAGGTTCATTCAATACCCCTGTGTGAGGTTAAAGGATCATAAACACAGAGAGAAACCAGAGAAGCACTGCATGGAAATGGGGCGTGTGAACTTACAGTAAGCTCGTCACTGTCACGGAAAGAATGCATGTCATAACACACAGCGTGCACGGTAAAAAAACAAAACAAAAAAACGTTCCTTTAACGTCTAATACAACCTAAAACAAACGTCCAAAAAAGGGGGAAGTTATATATGAGAAGCTAACTTCATCCCTTAAGTTTCCCGTCTGGGGAGTTATTCTAGGCACATAAAACTGCAAAGACTCCCAACTTTAGGTTGCATATCACACTCAGACGACAGAATATTGAGGTTTTTAAGCGACTACGGTGAGTTTCAGGACCGAGTGTGCCTTTGCACAGGCCGTGCCAACATCAGCTCCGAGGTAGCTCGTGTTAACATTAGCTCGAAACGCAGCCAAATCCAAGAAGGATGGAGGAGGTGGCGTTATCCAGTTAGCAGGCTGGCTAGGCTAAAGCGGCCAGCTAACTGGATTGCTAACTTTAACTCTCCGCTGGTAAAAAAAAAAAAAGCTCGTGGCATATTATTATGTCATTGACACTCGCTTTAATGCTTAGAGGGTGTTCGCCTCGCTTCGTGGGTTGAGTTGGAAAAAACGGAGAGAACACAACAGGGGCGCCACATCATGGAAAACTCACCCATTCCTGTCCTCCGCACCCGCCTCGCGCTATCAAACGTCGGGAACGTCTTATCCAGCCGCCGCGCCGCTAGCGAGCTACTAGCCAGGTAGATGCGTGTAGCCGAGCGCGAAGTGCTTCTTTACGTCGATTCACCGCCGAAAAAAAGAGAGCCAAGTGGGCCGTATATCCATTCGCCTCGTCCTCGCAGCACCACAGCAGCAGCAGCAGCGGCAGCCTCCCGAGTTCTCTCTCGGTGGTGCTTCAAGATTATTGTGCAGGAAGTTAACCAGGAGTCTCCACCTTTCTTGGACTTGCCTCCTCCACAGCTCTCTCGCTGCCTGCTGCTGCCACCAAAATACAAAATAAGCAGGAAGCTTCGCGAGGTTTCAGGCAGGACAGTCCCGCGAGAGGAATGTTTAATGGAATGTTGATACCCCCCCCCTTTTTTTTTATTATTATTATTGGCCCGCTCAGCAGCACGTACTGTAACTACTGTATGCGCGCGCCGTGTGTGTGTGTGTGTGTGTGTGTTTAGTGAACCACCAGGAACTTTATGAGAGAGTGAAACACGTCTTTAAAAAAGTACAGTACAAACACTTCGTGAACTCATAAGGACGTGCCCAAAATGCATGAATTAGGATTAAACCAAATGAAAACTTTAAGTTACATGCTGAGCAATAATACAAAGTGCCATAACATGCACGCAACAATAAAATAAGAAATAGAAAATTGTTCAGGGCAATGTCTAGTAATTGAGGCGGGGGTGTCAGTTTCAGCTCCCTCAGGTCCAGCAGAAGTGTCCTTGGGAAAGACACTGAACCCCAAGCTGCTCCCAACGGCCATGTCGCCTGTGTGTATGAATGTGTAAGCTTTGAATAGGAAATACTTGATCACCCCTGACATCAGAGCATGAATGTGTGTGTTAATGGCTGAACATAACAGCTACTAACTAGCCACTAATTCTAAATACTAGACCTTCAAAATGAGATAGGAAAAAACATATTACATAAGAAAAAGTTTACACAACTCACATGAGTGAATTGTGTAAATGCACAAATGCAACAGAAAACCAGTAATGCAACATAAATAACCGCTATAAGCACATAAGCATGAATAATAATTACAATATACTTAACTGAACTAATGCTGATGATGATGTATGTGCAGTTTATGTAATGTGCACACTATAGAGTGATTTTTTTTTTTAATGAAGCAAATAAAAAAACAAGACACTCATGTGATATAGGGTATAATAGAATATGTAACCAGAATCAAAAGTGAATGTGGGTTTATATTTTGTAACAAGGTCTGAGCGGTACATTGGTGAGTGTCTGTGGTTGTCTGTTGGTCTGGGTGACAACCAAAGCTGTGATACCAGCACAAAGCGTCATAGCACAAAAGAAAGGTCTGATCCATTTTTAGCCATTTTAAAAAGTCACTCATACATACACATCATCACGGTGTCCCACCCTGGTGGTCAGTTGTTTGACCATGAAATATTCTCCACTAATCTAAATGTACTCCTTGTTTTCTCTCTCTCTCTCATTCATTTTACACGAGTAAAAAGAATTTTTAAATAATGTCTGTAGATTTTTACAGTGAAAAACAGCCCAACCATGAAAGTAAAAGGCCGTAAAATATTCCATGAACTATGTCCTGTTTGTAGTATAAACATAATCATATTTCAAAACCTTTATTTATATTCAATTTTCAGGGAATTTATAGAGAATCAAGATTGTTAATTGTACAGTAAAACAGTAATATTTAATGGGATATTTTACAGTCTTTTGCTGTCATGGTTTGGCAGCTTGTCACCATAAAATCTACATACATTTTAAAATATCTTATACGTGCATACGTACATCATTTTACTGCAATATTAGGAAAAGTTATACCATGTTTATTAAGGTAAAATTCTAGCAACCACACCACGTTTTTTACTTTAAAAACAACCCTTTTTACAGTGTATGTTATACTGATATTCAGTCCACTCTTGCTTGCATGCTTGCTTTTTGTTTTTTTTATTTTTATTTTGTAAATCACAGGAACTAATATAGTTTTGATTGCTACTGTGATGAGGACCTTTCCACTGTGGTGTTCCATAAAGTGCAAGTCACTGCTGCGCAGTAGGCACGGTGCCCTCTGTCAATTACCCAGCTTATCTCTGACAGCACAGAATGAACTGTTCAAAAAGGAAGTAGTTGAGGGTAAATTCATCCTGACATGATCCGTCTAAGCAGAATGTCAACAGTCTTTCAAAAGGCAGCGCAACAACACATAATTCTATGCAAATGTGTGTCACCACATACTGTAAGCACTACTACACACTGGCACACACATAAACGGAGCATGGTTCATTGTTGGCCAGTTTGAATAACATGCAGTGGAAGCCTAGCTGTCCAAGTGGATTATGGGAACCACAACAGTACTCATTTACTCTCATTAATTCAAGCGTCTGTGCTTTCTGTTTTGGCAGCCTGTTCATTCTCCACATTTATACATTTGTTATTATTATAAGTCTGGAGCGGCACATTGCTTTTTATTGAATCAACATATTTGTCTTACTAAAGATAGCATGCAGGGGTGTAGATTAATCTCCAGCAACATCTATCGAGTAAACAGATGCACTTTATTTTTTTCAGAATCCTAAAAAAATAGAGTGTGTTCAGAACAGAACAGTGTTCAGTTTGTGCACTTGTAATTAATTAATCAATCCCAGTTCATTGTTAAAGTGACCCAGATAGTGCTTTAGTCTGAGCACAGCATGTAAGAATGTGAAATTTGTCTACAAACTATAAAATTGAATGAATAATGCTGTGTGATTAAAAAAAAAAAGAAGAAGAAAAAAAGACCCTGAGACGGATAAGTGCTTACAGAAAATGGACAGATGGATGGCAAGCACTCCACATACTCAGACATACATTCACCCACTCATGGATACATAATAGTAGCCTTGGAAAGATACAAATCGCTCTGTATTTGCTCTTAAATGTGCACATTTCTCTTGAATGTCATTGCGCTCGAAGACATTACTGCACAGAGAGATAAATGCAGGCATATTGGGCATTCCTCAGTGAGTCAAAACCTGTCCAGTTCTTTAGTGTGAAGTGGAGAAAGCCTTGTGAGCCTCGTGATTGGAGTGAGTTGGGTCTCTAAGCTTTGAATACTACTTACTTTATACTATGAATAAATGTAGTCTGTAGTTTAGTGCTTTTTGTAAAGGAAATGGGAACATCCTCATACAGAAAAAGCAGTAGATCAACATAAATCTTCATCTATTTCCATGCGTTTTAAAGGTCACAGAGGGCTGGAGCCAATCCCAGCTGACACTGGGTGAGATCAGACGGCTGGCACATAGAGACAAACATTCAAATGTTAATCCATCCATCGTCCTTTATTAGAGCTGAAACTCTGTCTGTAATTTCCTAATAAGTTTTGATTAAATTTAATATTTATTTGATTTTCAATTTATTGTGATTAATGTGACACAGTGGCACACTCCAGTTTAACTCCAATTGAATACAATTACATATAATCATTTATTAATGATAATTTCCTGATTTCCTGGTAATTCCTGGTAAGTAATATGAAATAGGAAGCATGCTCTTGTTTAATGCACACAAACATCTACAAAGGACCGTAAGTGGATAATGTCAAAGGTTTATACTTCATCTATGAATTTATGCATAGATTTAGTCTGGCCTCCCTTCATCCTCCACAGTAACTGTGAAGCTCAATATTCCAGAAACCCACCTGTTGCTCATCATAACTTGGCCTCACTGTGTAATCCAGAGCCACCTTGTGGGAAAAATGTGAAACTGCAAACAATCCACAGCATAAGTTCATACAGTGTATCAGCCTACTACAGAACTGTAAAGTGAGGTCAGAGAGAGCACTGAAGCTCACTTTAATACTGAGTAATGCTAACACCATTTAAAATGATGAAAATGCCATGACGTGTATTACTGGTCCAACCAAGCAAAGAAACATTAAGTAGACAGGAAGCATTCAGAGAGCCAACAATGCTTAAAACCACATTATGGAATGCTATAAACTAATAACTACAACAGGTTATAAATGACACTGTTGTAATAACATATGTGTCCATAGAAGAATTTTTAATTGCTGACATACTGTGTACTGTACGTTAATTATGCAATATTACATGAGAAGATGTGCTTTACCACCATTATTGGCGGTGATGCAGTCAAGACAAAGGCGCTTGTGAATGTAACACTGCGATTATAAAACAATTACCAACTAAATACATTCATATTTTGGAGGAATTCACTCTCAAAACATAAATAATAACTCTGTTTCCATGGAGATACAGGGTCCAACCCTTAGTAACAACCTAGAAACAGAGATGATTTCTAGTCCCAGCCAAGTAATGTTAAAGCTTTGAAGTGATTGTGCAGTTTCTTGATAAATATGTGTGCTGTAATGCTGATTTAAATATGTTCTTATTGTCTTGGTTGGGTTGCTTGGTCTACTACTATAATAAAGACTTATTTTTTGTTTATAGCTGCATACAGCTACATGGCCATTCATGTTTTTTGTTTTTTTTTACTGTTTAAATACTGGATATAGATTTAAAGTAAAATGTTATCAAGTATTCATTATTATTGCTTCTTATACCTCCATCTCATTATGTAAATCATCATGGTGACTTTGGCCATTCTGATCTACATACCTGTGTGGGCTGTGCATCTGTACAGGGAGACCCAGACAGATTTTTGCCTTCTTCATACCTTCAGGGATTTTAAAAATGGAACTTTGGTCACAAAAATTGCCTTCATGCACAAATGCCAGTCAAAAGTCTGGCAGTGTGGAGCACTGGAAGCAGAACATGATGCTTTAAAATGTAGCATAAAATTAATCATTGTCTTATATAGGTATGCAGGATATGCAGGCTATAACCTACATCATCATGTCTTTTTTTTGGTTTTAATTCAACAGTAACTACCAGTAACTAGGCCTGACCACAATGTGACCTGTGAGGAGTCTGGTGCAGCATTTAAGTTGTAATCACCAAGTGTTTCCAATAGAGGGCAGACTAACCCTGTATTCTTTTTTAAATGCATAAACAACTCGAGCAACAGGGTTTTTTTCTCTCTGTGGTGTGGACACACTTGAAATGTCCCTGATCTGATATTCTGTGTAAGTATTGTCTCCATAAGACAATATTTGTCTATTGTAGTTTGTTCCAGTCAAATCTACTTTGTTGTAAATGCTGTATATGTTTCTGTGTTTGTTCGAATAATACTACAACTTAATACTTCTATATATGGGCCTGGTGATGTAGCTTGGCAATACAAACATTAATCAGTTGAAAATGTTCATTAATTAAGATACTGACAATACCACAAGAAATCATGCATTCAGAACCGACCACTGACTCTTCCACTTCTCAAAGGTGTTCTGTGTAACAGCATGTACCTTGTAAAGTTAAGTGTTTTCTCACGTGTTGACACAAGCCCACAGACACAAAGCTAACATTTACAACTACCTTTTTAAGCAGAGAAGGAAGTCTGCGCCACCCACACACTTACTGTGACAAGTATGTTTGTCTTGTAATGAACCAATTGGCACATATATAATTCTAATATATATTTGATATAGCAAATCTATTTTTCCAAACATGACCTCTGCAGTCGGTTAAACTTTGGAATCTACCACTTGTGGATGTTACCACTTAAGTGTCTCCCTTTAGACGCTTTTTAGCCTCATGTGCTGGACACTGGGGTTAGAGTTTGGTCTGTTACCAGGAGACGCCACCTGACAGCTGCTGCTGAAGCCTTTAAAACTCCAGCATATTTCCACTGATGAGCTTTTCGCTTTGGTTGTCTGAGAGGGGGGGTTGACAAGAGTTCTACTACTGAGTTCAGACCCAAACGTCTAAATGTCCGCTTACATCATGGGTGGCAGCCCTGAATTCAGGTACATATGCACATTTGATATAGATAATGGAAAGAAATGGAAACGCAGCGTGTCAGACAAATAGATCCCACCAGGATAAACAGAAGAAAGTGGATGACAGGCAGCTTAGATATGACTATAGTAATGGAGTGTGTACTTTTTCACACTTCAGTAAACTTCTAGCTACAGATATTTACTGAAATAGTGAGTGTTAAGACAGACTGGTAGATTTAAAGTGGCATGTAGAAATGAGTCTTATTAATGTCTAAAGGGAGTGTCAATCCTTCTCAGTGTAAATACACCAGCAGATCTCTGGCACAGAAATGCCTGCGGCATATAATGGATATAAACAAGAAGTCGCATTTTCACAACAGAGCTGAGTTAGCTATGTGATTACAGCAGACCCCCCACAGAGGCGTGCTGTGAAGATGAATGTATCACAACAGGAAGCACTGCTACGCTATTTTGCCATTCTGCTTGTGCGTACATGTGAGTGGGATGGGGTCAAAAAAAGGGTTGAAAGCTAATTAGCTGCCTAATTTAAGGTTGACATTCTCAAAGATAATGCTAACCGGCTCTTAGTGGTCTTACCTGCAGGGGTAAATGCCATGGGATTAGCATTTTAAAGCAGGAAACCACACCTAAGGTATCAGTATCATATACAGTCCCTCCCCCTCTCTGTGTCTGAAAGCTGATCCCAAATACACCAGAACGAAGATGGAGATGAACCAGGCCAAACATAAGGTGTCGGAGTCATTCAAAGAGCCCCTCCAGACATGTTTTAAGATGTGTAAGTTCGAATCTATTGCCTTATTGAAAAGACCAGAATCTGTGAACATGCAAATGTTCTTCATTCGTAATGTTTAACTACAAGATGTTAAGATGAACGTTTAGCAGACCCAACATGCAAACATCAGTCTCAGGTCAATGACAGCTTAACAGTTTCCTTGAAAACAACACGTGGAATGTGGAAGCGTGGTTGAAGATAAAGGTGAGAAGGAGGCCAGTGGCTGGTGGAAGGCTGCTGGTGGTGTGGCAAGATCCAGAGTCAAGATGGAGTCAAGCATAGCAAGTGGAACAGGAGGAGCACAGGAAGAGCAAGAAAAGTATCGAAAAGCACACAGAGTTCACAAAAATCTCTTAGTTGGTTGAAGGGTGTTTCCACAATGGTTACTAAACGATCTGGCCGAGTCTTTAGTACTGCAGAGGTTGATTTGATGACGGAGAACAGGTGGTGAGGTGATCAGGTAGGTGAGAGAAAGGCCATATCCAGTGACACACAGACAGACAGATATACTTCTGTTGAGACTTCTTCTGGAGACTTCTGTTAGTACCCTTCTATGTACACTATGTACTTCCTGGCATGGTTTGTTAATTTCAGAAGTATAGTGTCGTATCATCTAGAGGGATCTTGCAGTAAAGCCACTACTCCTTTACATCGTAAAGGAGCCAGCTGAGACGGTTTGGGCTTCTGATTAGGATGCCTCCTGTGCCAGACCCAGACCCAGAACCTGCTGGAGGGACTATATAGGCCCTCTGGCCTGGGAACACCTTGAGATCTGCCAGGAAGGGGGGATATTGCCATTGAGGGCAAGAGGTATCCACACTCATGGAACTTCACCATTATGAGTCCACCATCCATGTGCACACCATACTCACATTTTGCCATAATTAATGGTGTGAATGCACTTATGTCCTTGAAATAGCAAATGCAAGTGTGGATGTATGAGAACTGAGACACAGCATGGGCACTGGGAGAAAGATGTCTCCTGCTTCACACCTGTGTAAGCTGTATACTTGACCATGACTGTCCCCAAGCCAGAACACAACAAGTTCTGCTAGGGTTAGGGTTAGGTTTGGGTTAGTATAACCCTTTGCATTGTCCGAATGGCCACTTCAGCATGACATCAGGTTGCTTTTCTTCAAACGTCTGCCGCAAGTCACTGCATTTTTTATTTTCAGGCACCATGGCCCGCAGGGTGCTGCATCCAGATTACGCCACATTTAGTGGAGGTAAAACCGAAAAATGACGGAAATATTCCTTAATAGCGCAGGAAAACTGTGCGTGCAAAACCACAGTAACTGGACCAGATTCAATTCTGGGTTACAGTTTTACTGTTTTCCTTCGGGTTGCTCTTCGAAATAAGTTTGAGTAACCTGGGGTTTCGTTTACAACCTATATGGTCATCTGACTGCTCGTGTGCCTTGCCCCCCGTCTACCTTCTTTTTATCAGCCCCGCCAAAACTATAAAAAATATAAGACCCAAGTTGTAATTAACTGGAATTATCCTTTAAAAAGAATTACAACAGCAGTGATTAACATGTTTGCCAAGTGGCATGTTTGTGCGTAGGGTGGGCTGCTGCTTGTGGGTAGCTGCATGCATGCTAAGAGGACTTTGAGATTGTATGTGTGAAAGCACACACTCCTTCATTCCTGCTCAGTGTGTTGCTCTCTTTTTCATACATGCACACACATCTTTTTTTTTTTTTACTAGAGTTCTATATAAGGCAGTTTCTCCTTGTGACTGCAGTCTGAGGATCTGTGTGGCCCTGCAGCCACTCAGGCTGTTTGACCCACTGAACGTCACATCAGTGAGTGAGCAGCAGTGTTGGTCAGGGCGTATGTGGGATGTATCCTCTGCATCCTGCTCTCTGGAATCACTCTTTTCATGTTTCCTTAGTCATACCTTTCTGTACCGAGGCCTCCTATCCATGCCTTCATTCTTAATTTTTGCGAGGATTTTCCCTTCCTTTCCCGTCACGACTGAGTCACTGACCCACTTCTGCTCAGTTCTTCCACCCCCAGCAAAAGCAAAGTGGCACGCTTCATCCCTTTATCCCCCCCCCCAGCCCCCCTGCTGCTGCTCTGTGTCCACTCACTTCCGCTCCACGTGCACGGCAGATGGTGCTCCGGTCTTTTATCGGCTGCTGCTATTTGCAGTAACGCCTGAGGCCGTGAGCACGCCAGCTTGTGTGTGTATGCAGACTGTTTACTAACCGCCCGCCTGACGGGCCAACACACTGCATGCGCTGTGTCTGGATATCTCGACAGCAGGGCGGTAAATAAACCAATGACAGGTTGACTGCTCGGAACAGATGACCTGAGCCGCTCAAGCCTCCATGTCTGCTCCACTGACACATATGAGACAGTGGCGGTCCCACAGCTGTTGCCTGATACCATAATGAAAGATCAGTCCAGTAGAAACCTGGACCAGGTAGCTGTGTAGTGGATCACTGTTTAAGACTGCAAACATCTCAAACAAGTCCTCATGTTGACATGGCAAAATAGAATCTTCCTTTCTGAAAGCTTGGGGGGGTTTTTTTGGGTTTGAGCAACGACAACTAAAGAAATCATCTGGAAAATCTGCTTTCTTGCTGATAAGATCAATGCAACTCTCATACGTCATGCTCAAGCTGTCTGTTGAATATGAAATTGGAACAAGGGCATGGGAGGCTTAGCTTAGCATAATTACTGGAAGCAGCTAGCTTAGTATAAAGGTAAGAAAAATCCATTACAAGCACCTCTAAAGTTCACTAATCAACATCCACCCATCCATTTTACATAACTACTGATCCCTATGAGGGTTGTGGGGAGGCTGGAGCCAGCCCCAGCTAGCACTGGGGAGATACACCTGGGACAAATCCACTAACCAACATGGACAGGTTAAGTAACATTTACAAATGGAAACTCTATGAAGGTAGTGCACCATTCAAAACACCTTTAAAGGTGCAAGCAGGCAGTCCTTGGGCATAGCATGTATAGCGGTTAGACCTTGCTTCCATACATAATACTAAGCTCACTTAACTGACTGTTGTTTTATATCAGACACTAATATCAGTCCCATGATCTAACCCTGGATACATGCTGATAACGCTTGACGCTACATACCACACTAATCTCATCAAGAAAGGAAATTATGCCAAACTATTCCTTTAAGGTTTGGGAAATGTTGCCTTCAAAGTACATGTCGACTGTTGGCAGACCATTATAACTTCTTTCAGCTAATTGTTTTGATTTTAGGGCTGCTAGACTTTCTGTTCTGGTTCAGTCTCACTGTTCACATCAGTCCCGTTTTTTTCACCTGGCTAGACTAGCTGGTGAACATAGCGGAACATTTAGTTGCTGAAGAGACAGATATTTCCCTCAGGAGTTGTGTAAAAGAGAGTGAATATTGGATTTACATTCATCAGATGGATTCCAACATTGCTTCAAATGAATGCTAATGCGAAAATGACAGCTAACTGCATCTGTGTTACAACAACAATGAAATCCCTCACAGAGATCACAATGACCTCTTTTCCACAGAGGTTTGCAGGCTGTTTGTAAAGCTGAAATTTAGAGCACAGGATCAAAAAGGCTGTTCAATTATTCATACGTTGAGCATTAGTAAGCGCTTTTTAAAAAATAGCAAAACACACAAAGACTGTCCTCATGCTGTTATGGGAGGGGGGGACAGAATGACAGTCCAGCATAATGGAATGAATCCTCAATGGAAACCGGGCTAATGATTAAGGCCTGGTTAGTCCTGTTCAAGGCCTCTGGGAGACTCCAGGCTGTATCACAGTTCAGATAGTGTGATGGGGAATATCCAAACTAAAAAAAGCCATCACAGCTTTGAAACCAATCTTTTAATGACAGGCTTTCTCTTTTCTGATTACTTATGGATCTTCCTCACAACTGGAGAACACCAGAGTTGGGTTGAAACATCAATAAATCAAACTTAAAGGAACTCTGATTCTCTGACTAATCTATGACCGTGATGCCAGGGGCTGACCAAAACAGCAAATTTAACAGAACTGAGTGACTTAACTGACCAAACTCCTGTAGATCAACAGCGGTAACAACCACAACATAGAAGTTCTTACAGTGGGTTAGTGCCTTAAAAAACTATGCACTAGTCTAATAGGATATTCTGTGTTGATCTCACCCTACAAAATATAAAATACCACATAAACAAACCTGAAATCGACTTCACTACATACTGCATGGAATATTCAGCTTGCCAGCACCATAGGAGAACAATTAAGGCATTCAGAAATGTCTTCCAAACAGCAGTGAGTGTTTTTCAAACGGGTTCTTTTCCTTCCTTAAGGATGGCTGGCTTCATTCTTCATCCTGAACCTCGATTGCAGTCATTAATGCAGCATCTGGGTGATTAGCACAAACTTCATCATGAATACAGTTTGAGTTGAGAAACCAAATAATCAGTTGATTATTAATCATTCAATTCATTGTTTTATCCACTTTTAATTATTTACTGAGCTACAGCCACTTCATTTGCTTCTTAGACGTGGATACTTGCTGCTTTTCTCTGTGTTTTTAATAAAGCGAATGTTGGACAGTTAGTAGAACAAAATTAGTCATCTAAATATTTTAGACTGATAAATAACAATTAATGGAAAATATAATCAGCAGATGAATTCATGATATTGAAAGGAATCTTTGGGCTATCTCTGTTTGAGTTTCTTTTTAGAGAAGTAAAAGTCAAACAAAAAAGCATCAAATAACAGGATTTAATGTACTACTACTGTATACTTGAATGTATTTTATACACAATGTATTGTACTGTTGGTGTTTTGATTTTAAAGTTGTATTATTGTTCTTGTGGTATATACTTGTAGGTTTTGTGATCACAATAAAAACTGTCTCAGTGTGCTGGAGACAGAAAAACGCCTGAAGTGGTTTGACCTGTACCAACATGAACGACATACTGCACCTATACATTCATCAGCGTAACACATGTGCTGTCTCAGTCAATACATCCATTGTCATTCCTGTGCAAATAACTGAATCACCTGAAAACACACGTAGAGTCCCGTAGACCTGAAATCTCAGCATTTACCAGCACGACCTTCTTATTTATTGGTCTGACGGACAGCAGAACCTTTAAAAGGTCCAGTGTGTGAGTTTTCTATATTTTCCTTAGCGTATGATCACCTGAAATCAAGAATTGTCATGTTTTTGTTACTTTACAATGTCTCTATCTCCAGACAGCGTGGATACCACAGAGTCCGCCATGTTGAACCACCATGTTTCTACAGTAGCCCAGAACGGACAAATGAAACACTGACACTAGATAAAACCTGTTGATATTTTTGTGTGTTTCACAGCTGCCGTAGTTCTCATGTCACATTAGGAAGGAGAGGGTGAGACAAGGAGGTTGCAACCTATACACTGTTCTTTTATGCCCCGTGCGAGGTGGGGACTCCATGAATCGGACTTGCTTGTCCAGCACATACCACATTGGATTGAGAGTATTTTGGCTAGCAGTTGGTCTGTTGGATCGGACCTCATGGACCAGCCTGCACTCAGTCTGTCTGTGGATCAGTGTGCCTTGGCTATCAATGATCCTGTCACCAGTTCGCCTCTTTCCTTCCTTGGACCACTTTTGAAAGGTACTGACCACTGCAGACCAGGAACACCCCACAAGAGCTACAGCACTGGAGATGCTCTGAGTTGTCAAAGTCAAACCTGTATGCTTGCCTGCCATTTTTCCTGCATCAACCCTGAGGACTAAATGTTCACTCGCTGCCTAACATATCCCACCCACTGACAGGTGCCATGCTAATGCAGTAATCAGTGTTATTCACTTCACCTGGCAGTGGTCAGAATGTTTTGGCTGATCAGTGTAGATATCCATATATAATCTTCTTTAAAATAACAGTCACAGTGTCATTAATAACTGGTGTATATGTGTATATTTAAAGCAAACCAAGGACGACTCAAACTGGGCTTTAACCTGGGTTCACCTGCAGGACTCCCCCCACCCTCTCCACCCAGAAGAGACTCAACACACGTGGATATCTTTAGAGGGGCTGCGATTGGCCGCGACGCGTCGCTAGCTCCCGCCCCCTCCGCCCCTACGTCACCGCGGCAGTTGTCCGCGGCGCTCCGCAGCAGCGTTGAAGGAGAGCCGCACTGCACACTGATGACAAGCCTGGACGGGGCGAGGCGGCGATCCCAGTGTGGCCCTCATCATTCATCGCTATGGGAATTACCACAGCGTTCTTTCTGAACCAAGCCCTGATCCCGTACTATCTGAAACCGGTCCACCTGGAGACACGGACTATAAAACACTGCAGTTGAGAGTGTCGCTGCACCAGAGCCCGGCTCAGCTTCTCTCCTCCTGTAAACTGAGGAGGAGGAGGATGATGATGATCTAAGAGATGAGAAGTGTTTCTCCAGCAGACAACTTGGACAAGGACGTTTGCTCGACCCTCATCCGTGTTTTCTAAACCAGGACGATGCCTGCCATGTGTGCGTCCGCTGTGGTGAGTCCATCACATTTGTTCACCTCCCTGCTTGTTTTGATTCTTTATTCTAAGGACTCCTCCAGCAGGTTCTCCATTTAAAGGGACAGTGCCTGTTTTTTTTTATTCGTCCCAGACTGAACTTCAAATCAAATCATTTCTCAAAAGTTTATTAGATAAACATTAGAAATGGTTTTTTTTGTCTTTAGATTTAACATCTCATCAGCATCTCTCTCCTTCCACCGTGGGTGAACAACACAAAAGAGTCACCAGTGGAAGGATGGAGAAAAAAGGGCACTCAGCAGTCTATTGTTTACCCTGTTACACTCCTGACAATGTCAGTCAACTGACTGTCAAACACATGGTCCGATTAGACAAAGAGAACATTTTTATCTTCGGCGTAACTTAAGTGTCAGTGATGGAGGAGGGTTTTTGTGCCAGTAAACATGATGCCTGACCGGGTTTCCCTGGTTCACATGGTGGTGGAAGTGCCCCTTTTGTTCAGCCTGTGGTTTGTTGAATACAGTTGGCTCAGTAGCTGCTGGAGCTCGAGCTTCTCATCATCCCCAGTGAGTCAGATGAAGCTCCAGCACAAAGACTTTGCCTTTGTCTCCTCGCAGAGCAGGAAGGCAGCCGTCGAGCTCTGGTGATGAAGACTTTTTCAAGTCTGTATGTTTGTTTTCAGTGTCATGCAGACATCCGATTCACTTTGAATGACTTGTTTCATGAAATTTAGAATTTAAATTTAGAGGTCTGAGTTTATTTATTTGGTTTTAAAGGAGCAGTGTTAACGATTTAATAGCATCTAGTAGTGTAGTGGATTGTCACCCTCTCCTTCCTAGTGTGAAGAGGAAACTCCATTTGTCCTGGTCTACTGTAGAAACATTACGATTCAACATGGACACTGCAAATTAGGACCTGCGGCATTTGTAGATATTCAGAGGTTACAAAATGATGATCATGATTTTTCATTTTCAACTATATATATATATATATGTATATATAGACCCTGCTACTTGACCCAAACCTGAGTGTGCTTTCTGAGTTTCTGAGCTGAGTGAGTTGGGCTTTTTCATTTTCATTCCATTACAGTCACTTTGACCACACGACAGCAGAGAAAGCACTGCTGTAATTAATAAAATGAATTTCATTTGGATCTGAGCCAACATTGATATTAGCAGTAGCGTCTCTGCTGTGAAAGGCACCCAAGTTACATTATATCTGAAACGCTGAAACTGATTGTCCACGCAACCACTTTCAGTAACAAACTGTAGACTGTGATGTCGAAGTGACCACGCTCTTAATTATTCATAATGTTACTATTTTGAACAGGTGAGTTGTATATAAATTCAAACTCAGTACAGTTGTCATGAACGAGGAAATTAGCTGTAGAGACCAAAACTGTTTTTTGTACCAGGCTGTAAACATGTTTATTTCTGCTGTGAAGCTGAATTTGAACATGGGGACTTATGGAGACTGACTTGAGTCAAATGGCCATTTGAGTAACTGCATTTTTTGGAATTCACTTCAATCGCCTGTATTGCCAATTGCTAATTGTTATTAAATGTTATTTCAAATACACAACAAAGAGAATCCATCCAAAGCCTGAGCCCAAGACCACAGAGTCCAGCGTTTGCGAGTTGTATTTTCACGAAGAATGAGCTCAGCTCTTCCCGTTAGCCGCAGTGAGCTCAAACATCTACACAAGTAATCACTCCCGGCTTATTGTCAGCGATAAATTCAGCCCGACTGAATCCAGACAATCTAAATTGAGCTGCGACACACAGCAACAGGTGCTGCTGCGCTGCCTGCTGTGTGGGTGAACATGTGTGTGCGTGTGTGTTTGTGGTGGGCCCCACTTTAATTGGATAGTAATTACAACTTAATGTCTGCCACACACACACAAACACAAACATCCCACCCACACCCAAGTGTATGTATGCACACATCTCATTATATAACACACTGTGGTCCCCAAACACTGGCAAAAACTTGAACAGTGGCTTGATTGTCTTCTCTCATCTTCTCCGTGTTCAGTTGATTATGTCACTCCAGAAAAACCTGAAAGAATCTGAAGCTCCTCATTTCAATCTGTGGTACGGTTTGTTGCTGCTGGGCATGAATCAAAAGTCGTGTCACACACTAAGGCTGGGTTCAGTTTGTGTGGTGGCGCTTGTGATGTCTTGCAGACAGTCGGCTCCTCCATGATGTTGACAAGCTTTGCGGCTGCTCTGTCCACGTGCAAGTTCACTGCTTATTTTAGGAAGAAACATAAAGACGCTCGACGGTGCCTCCGTCTGTTGTCCATATCAAGTGTCAGGCGGTGGCTTCTCTCCCCCTTTTGTGTGGTTTAGACACTGTATGCTCAAGTGTGGTACACGGCAGGCTCAATAGGAGGCTCTCTCACTGGTGCTGCAGGTGTCAGAACCTCTCACAATAGCAGATAATAGAAAGAATAAATAGACTTGGATGATTCAGCAGTTTTGACAGCAACACGGACAAAAACATTCACCCATGAAAAGCTTCCGGTGTCCTCTTTAGAGAGGTTAAAGAGAAAACCGGATAATTATTTACAAGCTGCACTCTCTGTTAGGAGAGAGGTTTTATGGGAAATGTGGTTTTATTTTACAGAAAAACAACAACACTGAGTGGATGCTGAAGCAAAGCAAAAGCGCCTTGAGGTTGTACGAAATTTAGTATCGCACCTCTAGAATGTTAGAGGGAATCAAAGCAGCAGACAGAGATATCCTAATTTTTAGTCTGTTATATGGGTCAAGATGGATCCTACATGTCCCATAATGCAATTTGATAGCATCTTGTTTGCGAGTCTCCCTGCCTGACAAAAGCCTGTATCTTTATAATGAATCCTACTCCTTTCTTAGTAAGACAAGTCTGGTGTAGTATTCAAACACCTCTGATTGGCTAGTAGTAATTGCCATTGTTGGTCAAGGTTTAAGATTGGATGGGGTTAGGGTTAGGTTTAGCCAATCAAATGCTAGAGTATGAAGCAGTGGGATTTGTAATGACACAATCTCAGTTTCTAAGTTTTCCGTTTTTGTTGTTGTTGTTGTTGTTGTTGTTGTTGTTGTTGTTGCTGTTGCCGACATCGTCACGGTTACAGTATGTTTCCGCATTTGTCAAAGCTTCTCTAGAGGCACAGAAAACATTTTACGACTGTTTTTATAGGTACTGCTCCTCCAAAATGAATATTGTGTCCCCTTAATCTGCAGTTCCTCTAATGGCCACTAGATTCTAACATCCATTGTATTGAAATCAATGGGAAAACCCTCAACCTCTTTCTCTCAATACAAAGCCAGTACATGCACACTTAGAGTAAAAATGGGTTGTAAAATGTACCCAATTTAAATAATTAGTGTGAAGCTTAAAGAAGTGTATTGCTGAGTCATGTTAGCTTTACTGACAGGTGTCTCAGTTTACAGTTATATTCAGTTAGTGGTGGGTGTCAGTTCTTTCCACCTCAGATCTATCCAGGCTCCACTCGACACTTGCCACAATTTGTATATTGTGGTTCAAGCAGTTAAAAAAAGACGGTGGACAGAGTTAAAAACAAATCCATGATTCATAATATTTACCCAGAAACTTTGGCCGTTTACTGTCATTCTATTAAGATATGACAATGATGCATTGATCTGAAACAATACTCTAGGCAACACATGCACATGACAAAAATAGGTGCATGACATATGTGTAATTAAGACTAAACGCACCTGCTCAAACAGTCATGCATTAATATACTGTCTTCACCCATCTCTAACTGTCAGAACTCACGTTGTCTGAAGCGTGTAGCTGGTCACATGCCAGAAATGTGCAGACGACTAACAGTTTATGCTCACGCACAAAAACAGGGAAGTGAAAGGGATTCAGGTTGTCATCTAAAAAAAGATTTGACCTATCACTTGCACTCCCGTTCCAGCGGCTACAAGCAAACTGGTTCCTGGGCGGGTCTCTGGACGGCCTGTAGCCTCTGGAGCTGCTGGAGATAGAATTACAGGGTGTTCTGCTCAGCCTGTCAACCAGCAGGCGGGGAGTCACAAAGTCGGGGGGTTGAGGTGTTTGTTTCATTGAGACACTGTGTGTGTGTGTATTATGGGTGGGTGTGCTCAACAGGAACCTTCTCTGCAGTGGTGCAGTGGTGCCACACTGGTGCCTATATGATGTAAACAAGAGCTGCCTGACGGAGGACTCCACCCTCAGATCTCTGCCTATCTGATTGCTTAACGTTGCTGCAGCAATTTCTTAATGCACTTCCAAAGCTTGTGGTACCCACAAGAGACGGATTCAAAAAACACTTGAAGCAGCCGAAGCTGAGATATCCTGACTTTTCTGCTGTGTCATGTCATGTGATGGATGGATTGCAGAGAAGGAAACATTTTCATGTCCATTTTCATTAGACGATGGTTGTAGAGCTGTTTGTGTGAGGGTCAGAAATACTAACTATACAAACATAACATTATTTTGGGCACGGCTGCAACGCGTCCCAGAAGTGGCCGTTCATACGTGGATACATGAATACGTGTCAATCAGCGCAGAGCAGATCGAAGTCAGACACAAGAAACGGCATAGAAAATCTGGTCAATTTTCAAAATGAAACACCCAGTGCAGAGTTCTGATTGTAAAAACAGCCAAAAGGGAAACTATTTGACTATGTAGCATACTTACTCATGTAGTAGCACATAAACCAGAGAAAATGACCAAATCTGAAAAAGTTAACAAAGTCTGGCTGGCAGAACAGTCCTCTTCTGAAATGCTGCTGACGGGGTTCAATGTCGTGTGGAGAACCATGACATAACAGTGTCGTGGCTGCAGCGTGACAGAGACATGTCTGGGTCCTGGAGTATCTTTTGCCAGAGTATTTTACAGGATACAGTTTTAAAATCTTCTGTCTGTAGCAGCTGGAGTATTGATGTGTTTTATGTCAGCCAGCAATGTGAGCATTTTAAAGCAAGAAGGGTGCATCTACTCAACAGTGCAGGAGGTCCATTCTGTCCTGACTGTGATGATCGATTAGCTGCCAACTCCTGGCGACAAGTCAAATTTGGTTTCGATTACACTGAACATCAATCATGGTTAATGTGTGGTATCTGTGTTTACATATTTATAAGTCAGAAGCTCATAATTACAATAATTCTGGTGTGACATGAATGCAGTGTTAGTCCAAACTCTTCTTTATTGGACCCTCTCTGCATGGCAAACACCTTTTACTCGACACCTTCAGTTTGAAACACGTGTCTGTCTCAAAGCCTTTCGTCTCTACAAACCCAAGATAACCCTGGTGACATCTCTATGACATCATCAGGCTGATCTAGTACCCCTTCACAGTCTCGCTACACAGCTGATTCATTTGCTTGCACACTGGGAGGTAGAACTGGTATGGGGGGTAGTGTGAACCTCCCCCGTCTTATAGTAAAGCACATCACTGACAGGTCAATTGAAGTAGCTGCTGATAGCAGGTATCAGGTAGCACATGGGTCTGTATACCTCCCCCAAGAAATGCAGTGACAAAGACTGCACTGTATAAAGAACTGGACATGCCAGCCCAGTCTTGTCACATCACCTTCTATCTAGCTGTCTGATTGGTTGTCTGGCCTGTGCACCAGGCAGATGATATGGTTTATGGGCAGTGCGGCAAGACAGAGACAAAGTTGGCATAATGAGAGGAAGGCTGGCAGCACGAAGTGAAATTGATTCCTACATTGCTGAGCTGGAGAGGTAGCTCAAGACAGTGTCTGTCGTCTGTGTGTGTGTGTGTGTGTGTGTGTGCAAGCAGGAATGTACTGAAAAAGTGCCAGCACTGCATTTTGTTTCCTCTTCTGCTTTTTGTGTCTTTGTTGGCTTTTTATTTTTCTAATGGTGAACAGGAAATGCAGTTACACAAGACTGGTTGTTTGCATGTGAATGGTACTGATGGATACTTACAGAACCACAGAAAGACACACACTCTGACCAAATGTGAGTTTCTACTTTGCAGCCATTAGCTTAGTGCACTCTTTCCCTGACATGTTGAATAGCAGCCGTCGCAGTAATTATCCTCATTGGCTTTAAAATCAGAGTTGCAGACTGAGCTGGGCTGGTCTGGTGGAAAAAAAGTTTGTTTCACTCACTCACCTTTCATTAGCTTCAAATGTCATTATGTCCTCTGAGCTATGTTACAGTGGAAGGCAAACACATATAGACTCTTTGTTTTCTGTAATATATTTCAAGAATGGCAGTAAATGGGTGTAACTTCAATATACACAATGCACTATGTAGAAAATAAGTAATTCATAATTAACATCTATGTGTAGGGCTGAAGAGAGTGGGCTTCTTGTTTACTGTTGCTAACCTGCTAACATTAAACAATAAGACATTATAACATCAAAAGTCTGCTGGTCAATATGTATCTAAACATTACACTAACGTTGTATCAAAGCAGGCTGAGCTGGGTTGGTAAAAACTCCCAGTACAACCACAAATTTGTGGAACCAGAAACAGGTCAGCTGATTCCCCTGCTTCTAGTCTTAATGCTAAATCAAGCTAACCATCTGCTAGTGGTAGCATATTTAGCGTACAGACATGAGAGTCGTATCCTAATGCATATCCTCTCATTGCCAATTTAGTTACTGGATTATGGTCTAAGCCAATATGACCCATTGGTCAACCCTAAGCATTTGGTCTCCTTGCGTAACCCCAGAGACCTGCCTCTGAACCTTTGATATCCTCTATCCCAAGGCCTCCAAAAGGTAAACCTAACCCTTAACGCTCCTTGGTTCCTTGCCCAACACTTACCACCTAGAATCTGGTCTACCTCAGGCCCAAACATCTTGCCTACATACCTGTCTCTGGACCTCATATACCCTCAATACTAATGCCTGCCCAATAGGTTACCCTAACCCTAACCACTTGGTCTCCTTGCCTAACCCTAATTGCCTAGAATCTGGTCTACCTCAGGCCCAAACATCTAGCCTACATACCAGACTCTGGAACTTGGATATGCTTCACCAATAGATTATCCTAACTCTTACCACTCAGGTCCTACATATATGTACAAGGTTTATTTAAATCCAATGAATGCGACCATGGAATATCTAATTAAAAAATCAAAAGCAAATCTCAGAATCAAATAGGTCATAGCCAAAACAGAAATTATGTGTAAGTGAGATTTTTCTAAGGCAACAACAAGAACAGTTCTTCAAGTGTTCAACTGTAACTGTAACTGCAGTCTGCAGTCTTCAACTGTATATTAATGAACTTTCCGATGCAGAAGCAGGCTTCAGAATGAGCAACTGGGGCCTGATGCATTTTCTGTGACACTGTTTACCCCCCCTAAATGAGTTATTAAGCTCTTTTCTCTTGGAGGAGATGCTTGGTATTTGTTAATGAGCCTGCTTCTCCAGACAAAACAAAGTCAGCACCGTGGGTAACGGCATGAAAAGTATGTCCTATACTAAGCAATCACAAAGTTCCTGTTTAATACCACAGCATGCCTTCCCGTCCACAGCCTCGTGTTAAATAGTGAGTGATACACCTCAATTATGGTAATGTTCGGAGCATGCTGTTCCAATAATAAAATTCTACAAACAAGCAGAAAGAGCCACGGGGGTACCATCCATTGTCCTGTAACAAGCAGAATGTTCCCATTTACTGCTGCGTGCGATCTCAACCAGCGGCTCACTTTGAACGTTGATGTGAATGAATGCATTGATGTTAGTGACGCAACGGAGTTATGAGCAGCATGTCGAGAACATGCTCTGATGTTTATGGATGAGGTTCTGGGAATGAAAACAAAGAGCTGAATGGGTGGCGTGGTGAAAGGGCAAAAGAGTGGTGAAAGAAAGGACAGCTTTATTCTGATTAGCGCTAATCATAAAATGGGTTTGTCTTCCTTTGGCTCTTTTAATTAAGACGTTATCTTCCTTGATGATCCCTCAGCAGTGGACTGTGTTCAAACAGGACGTCCAAGTAATTGTCATATGTCCAAACACATTACACTGCTATGACCCTAAACTAATACTTTTGTTCAGTGGGAGATTTGGATCCATGCTCATGGATGACCAACATTCACATGCGTCATCAGCAAGATTACTCAGTGCATTGCCTCAAAACCACCAGCTCTATTTGCTCTGTATACACACACATGCTGCTAATCTTCATTCACATTTGTGTGAACACACAAACACACACTCCGCGGGGTAGATCACACTTAAACACACATATCTGCACACAGATCCACGTTTTGTCTGACATGTCTCCATCCATGTCTGTGTTTTCCTTTCACCGTCTGTCGCTGTGTGCTTTTGCCAGCACTTGACGCAATGCTTTCCCAGCATTCATCTTCACTAGGTAGGTCTTCACTGGTTGGTTTGGTGGTAGCAGCATACAAACTGCACTGGTTTACTGAAATGAAATACTCTTTTACTTTACTTTACTGTATTTATGGCTGAATAATGAAACGTGTTCTGTGCTAGAGGTTTTCAAGGGTCCAAAGACTCTTATGTAGAGTTTAGATTGTTGAAACTTCTACAAAACAAAACCACCATCAGAATTATTTTAAATGTACAGTTATCACATGAGTATACTCATCTGTCCATCCATCCATCCATCCATCAACAATCATTCAGTCAACAATCATTCACACTCATATCATTCACACATTTAGCCTGCAAGTCTTTGGACTGTGGGAGGAAGCCAAAGTAGAGAGAACCCATGCAGACGTGGGGAGAACATGCAAACTCCACACAGAAATAACTAAATGGATCAAATATAGAATGAATCTGAATTTACAGAACTAACATTAGCTATGACTTTTAGTGACTGCAGCGATTCTGTGACAATGACAGTGACAATGTACTGTCAAGTCCCCATAACAGTAAAATACATATTTGGGTATTTAAACTAGAATCATTTGAAAGATTCTCGAAAAATGAGCATGAGAATTACAGTTTATTTTGCCATAGCAACCAGTGTTACAAGTATCCTTTATCTCAACGTTAAAGGAAGTACACTTTGTGATTCAGATCGTTCATTAAGTTTGCTGAAACCAGTTTTTCCTCCTGAAAACTCTGGCTTCAACTAGTTGGGACACAACACAGGATAAACAGAGGGATTGCAAGCTAGTGCGCTGATTGAAACTGTGTCACAGAACTGCACAGTAAAGCTCTGTTAGTGTTCTGGTGTTATTGGAGATGGCACTCCACCAGTCAGGCTGCCTAATGTTATTGCTCTGACATGACTCAGTCAGTGTGTGTGTGTGTGTGTGTGTAAACTTAGACATGTGTGGGTTATTCCCTTAAACCCAGTGAGCTGTCAACTTCCCAGCAGAGGTGAGAGGGGAGCCTGAAAAAAAAGAAAAAAAAAACCTGGAAGGCAGCTTTGCATCATATGTCTGTGTAATTCTGTTGTAGTAGTAAAGTTAATACCAACACTGTTGGGCACTCAACTTCAGAGGGACAGGATGAGTCATTAAGTGAAATGATGGTGGATTAAATGGGTTCCTGAAAGAGATATTTCCCTACAATTCTCTTCAACGCAGCCTCATACAATGGGTCCCTGAACTGCAGCATCAAAAATTCCAGAATCTGTGTAACCTGACACACCATATACTCATGTCTGCAAGCCTGACCTATGATGTCACAGACCAAATTATACAGTGAGAAATCTGAAATTGGTGACAGATTTTGCCTGTCTTTGTAAGGCTTACTCAGTGCTGGTCGGCGAACAGTTCTGGATTCGGATGGTTTTAGTTTTGTGGGTACTTTATGACCGCATAACTGTACAAAGCCAGTATTAAAACTAATTAGGGCAAACAGAGTGAACGGGAGTGTTAGACTGCGGTGTCCTTCTATCTTTTTTCTCCGTCAAGCCAGCTGTCCATCTGTCAGTCCATCTGTCCGTCAATCCATCTGTATGTCTTTCCATCCAGCCAGCCCTTTCATCAAGAACAAGACACAGTATCTTAACAACTTGTGTTATTAAAACAATGGACAATCTTGGTATCCAGATGATGATTCTTTTCTTGATTGTCTTCTAGCATCTGGCTTAAGTTCCCATTTTTGCAACAACTTTTCTTTCATGGCCCTAATTATATTTTACACATGATAACTGATGGCTGCTTTTCTGTGATATTTTCTATAGATTCTCATGTTCCCCATGCCCAAAGTTAGCGACTAGCTACATTCTGATCAGGAGATGGTAAAGACCAAAAACAGAACTAAATGAAGAGTGAACATATATTTATCCCATGACCAGGAACACAACACCAAAATAATGATATTGTTGCATTGTAACTGCTGAGTACAACAAATGGGGACATTCATATACATTCTACTTGTAAACACGGTAAACACAACCCCATTTGAAGGCAGCACTTTTTTTTGTTGCTTCCAAATGGACAAAAATCATCATCATTCAGCAATCATTTACTGCATGTTTTAGTCAGTGATGTAACATGGTTAAAGTCTGTCTGTTTTTAGATTTCTCTTTAATTTCCATGCTTTCTTCTCTTCTCAGCTCTTATATACAGTGTTGGTTCAGCTGGTTTCAGCCCGGGTTTTGACCACAAACAGCCCAGCTGACCAGGCTGTCCTCTCTCCCCGCCATTATCAGCACACCGACCCCAACTCGGGCACCAAGCTGGATTGCGACAAGTGCCCAGCAGGCACTTACGTGTCAGTCCACTGCTCCCTGGCAGCTGTGAGGGAGTGCAGCCCCTGCCCTGAAGGAACCTTCACACGGGGCGAGAACGGGGTCCAGCAATGCCATCGCTGTCGGCCTCCGTGTCCTGCGGGCTTCATTGAGAAAGCGCCGTGCACAGCCACCCAGGACCGCATCTGCACATGTCCCCCCAACACCTTCTTGTCTGAGGCTGGTGGCACAGAGTGTAAGCCCCACTCACTGTGCCCTCCGGGGACCAGGGTGAAAAAGCGGGGCACTCAAACAGAAGATGTGCTCTGTAGGCCGTGCACTAAGGGGACTTTCTCAGGCGTGAAGTCAAGTGCGAAGTGCCGAACCCACACAAACTGCCAAGCTCAGGGGCTGGTGTTGCTCACACCAGGGACTAAAGATTCGGATAATGTCTGCGGACCTGCATCTACAGTCTCTTCATCTTCTTCTATCTCCATAACCACCCTACTGGTGCCTGCACAGGCTGTGCATCTTCAGGAACCCATGACGTCTTCATCCTCCCCAGCATTATCACTGACTGAACCTACAGATAAAGGTGAGACCCAGTTTCTTCTCTGCTACTCTGTTCAGTAACTAATGTAGCGTCAGATTTATAGAGCTCTATTTAAAGAATGTGGTATAAATGGAATACATTATTCATTGTCATTAGTGTATAATCACCTGAAAATAAGTATTGTGTTCTTGTTACCTTGGAGTGTGACATTTATAGTGACAGATACCACATGTTGTCCTTGTTCACCATGTTGAATGTTACTACAGTAGCCCAGAATGGACAAACTAAACACTAGCTCTAGATAGGACATTTCATGGGCTACCATGATTTCTCCATGCATGAATGAAGAGGGTGAAACAGGATGGTTGCAATTGTAGTTTAGTGTAGTTGCTACTGCACTGCTAGTGGCCACTAAATCTTCACACTGGACCTTTAATTAAAGTGAGTATGTGTTCCATATCATTCAGATTGCTCAATATCAAACAGTGGAGTTATTACTCCTGATGACGTTTTGGGAAATTCACTCAGAATGTAGGTGCATCTCGCATGTCTGTGAATTTAATATAGAGCTAGTGTCAAGAGGCTACAAACCTAGCTTAGCTTAAACAGCGTAAGCAGGGGGAAACAGCTAGCCTCGCTCTATTTGAAGCTCAAAAACTAACACAAGTTTTAACACGTTTTTGAGCTCTATTCACAGTGTGGAAGCATATTTGAAAGATTTCAGTCATTTTATGCCCAGAATCTGATTTTTTTTTTTTATGTCCCACTGAGCAACTTCCATAGGAATGAATCTGTCTTAATATATCCCTGACAGTATAACATTCATTTATACTTTTTCCTTTTAAGAAACATCATCAGTTCAACATAGAATAACTTACCCCCTATTTTGACCTGATATTTATAGTTTGATAACAGGTTAAAATTGTCTTTACACATCTTTACACATTATTGCTCAAGTTGCTGCTGCGACATCATTACATCAATTACACACAGGTTTTTTTTTTCCTGTGGGAATTCCGAAAAGCAAGGACATCCGTAGGCATGGAAACAAACTGGTGACAGCTCCCTATCGCAGGAATGTTACTATTTATGGTCAGGAGGAGTTATGGGTATTTCTGTCTTCCTCCGTCAGCCTTCTTTTTTTTGTCTTCCCTCCTTACCTTCAAGATCGGAAAATGTTAGAAAATACCTCCCTTTCCTTTTGGTCCGTCTGTTCTCTGTCCTCCTCCCTCCCTCGTCATCACTCTTGTTGTTTTAACATCCGTCCTGTCTCCTGTCATTCGGCCAGTCATTTCTCAGAATCAACCATCTATAGACACTATACCCCTCTTCTGCACATAGTCACCCACACCTATAATACTGTCACCACTGTTTGTGTCAGCATGGGATCGATGGCCCCTCAGCCAGTTAATTTGACCCCTGTCTGCGCTGTAAGAGGGAAAGTGGGGGTGGGCGGGGGTGGGCGTTACGCACTCATGACTGTTATTTTTCACCCGTCTTTTACTGTCAGTTAAGAGGATGGGAAGGACCGCCTTGGAAAAGGAACAACTGACAAGAAACTGTCGTGATGCACCAGCACGTCTCTAAGCACTTCATACAACAATTACAGCTGTGATAAAAGAGAAACTCTCTTCAACATTTTTCACTTTATGTAATTCTCTGGATGTAAAGAGGCTTTAGGTTATATCACAAATCTCCTAGCAACCACTGATGCTCGGCAAAGAATGTGTGTGAATGTTTAAATATATAGCAACTGGGTCCAAGAAAAGGGGGATACCAGAATCTGGAAAAGTGACCACAACTGGACTGGACGCAACACCATGTCAGTGAATCCACAGGGGAGAAGGTGGAGAAACGAGTATGCTTCTTTTTTTCAGCAGAGGCAACACAGAATAGAACTTTAAAAATTTTTTGTTTCAATGTATATTCGTTTGTACCTTAAAAGTACAGATTTGACAAATAATAAAATCTGTTTTAAGAGGTTTTAAGGAGTAAAATAGTTCAGTATAACCCCCATCAAGTGGTTCTCAAACCTTCATGCCCCCACACCACATTTTTTTAAATCAATCATTAATAATAATTTATGAAGTGACGAACAAAAAAGGATCAAAGCTGAATTTTAGTGAAAAAAAGGTCAGCACAGGGCAATGTTTAGCTCGGTTGGTGGAGCAGCCGCCCCATGTGCAAAGGCTCAGTCCTTGCTGCGGGGGGCCCAGGGTTCGAATCTGACCTGTGGCCCTTTCCTGCATGTCATTCCCCATCTCTCTCTCCCCACATTCCTGTCACTCCTCAGCTGTCTATATCAAATATATATATATATTATATATATGGGGCACCCTATGTACAAAACAGTCTTTACCTCAGTTCCAGCCTGTGGTCCTGGTCATTTCTGCTAACATACTGATGACAGCAATGAAGTTTACTAAGCAAGTTATATTTAAGCGCACAGATATGCTAGAATTGACTAAAAACAGCCTAGGCTGGTAGGAATGTCATTAATTAAGTTTGAAAAGAATTGAAACTTGTGTGTATTCAGCAACTTGAGTCTTATTTTGACATTTAACGTGACAGTTTCATTAGCGTGAATCTTTTGTTGCATTTGGGCCACTACATATTGGATGTGCACATATCCACAAACTGAGGAAGTCCACTCTGGTCTTCCCAGTTCTATATTACTCTAAAAAGTTGACTTTTTAATGATAAAGACTTCATCAGCCTAAACTTAGGGATTAGACCTGCACCTGTGTGCACCTGTTTGTTGATGAGGGGATAAGAGGGATTAACATGCATCCAAGTGACAATCCTAAAAAGCAGTAGCTCATTTATGATCTATTGTCATTATACAACACCAATCCCATTAGCAGATACACAGACACAACAGGGAGGTGGTAGAGGCCGTATCGATAATCAGGGGTAATGGCGCACTGATATCGATTGACCTTTACAGTTTGTTCCCATGTCTGAAAAACACTGTTCCTGCTGTTGTTTTCTGTCAAACGGGACAATCCGATTTGTCCCTTCCTCAGTTTCAACAGTTTGACAGATTTGTTTGGCTGTGAGTTCTCCTTTTAAAGTTTTTTTTAAAATTATTATTGCAATTGAAGCCTGAGTCTGATTAGATTTGCCCTAGATTAAGCTTAATCAAAGAGCAGACTGTGGGGTGAGCAACTCAGAGCTCATCTGCTGTGAGATTAAGAGGTGGAGTACAGCTGGGCCTCATTTTGGTGGAAGGAGTAAAGGCAGATTGTACTTTGTTTGTAGTTTACTTTGTTTCACTGATGATTTAGTGTCATGATAAAATGCTGAAGTCTCCAGAAGATGATTTCACTTTAAGTTTTAAGGTTTTTGTTTTATTTGTGGATCCCCAGAGTCATTTATCCAACTGTAATGAACATGCTCTATCTGGTATAGAGTTCATGTCATATTTGCTTTAATAGCACCAGACTGGAGAATTATCACTGTCAACTGCTTATCTAGAAGAACCATCTCATAACATTTCTGGACCAACTCCTTGTGCAGGCAAACATTATCAGCCTCTACTACTGTAACGCCTGATTAGCAGGGCTGCCAGTATGCACAGTAAAACCTCTTTAAATGATCAGGAATCTGTAGGAATAGCATTAAGTTCACGTCACTAATGCAAGTCTAGAGTGATATCCAACTGTGAGAACTCCTTCAGATTTATATGCCTTCACCACAGTCAGTCAATGAAAATCAGCTAGTCATGTGAGGCAGGAAATCTCAATTCAAATTCCTCCTTCAAAATGGGCTCAATTCCAAGCCTACCTAACATAAGATATGTTAAAAAAGGAGGGTTGGTATACAATTTGTAACTCTCAAATATCAGTGTCAGCCTCAAAAATCCAGTCTGTCTCTAGTTTACGAAATGATGCAGGAAGTCAGCAAGGGAAGCAGATGAGTGAAAGGAGAAGGACGAAGCTATTCCTCCTTCTGACTGTGTGCCAGATTGCATGGATTAAGGTGTTAGGATTCCCTCCCGTGATGCCTTCTGTTTTTATTGTCTGGGTTAAGAAAATCTCTCAAGTGAGTGAATTTAATTCCCTCTCTGTGTTGTCTCTCATACTCCTTTTACACTCTTGTCTCTTTGCTTTGTTCTCTCTCATCTCTCTTCTTCTTGCTTGCTCTATCTTTCCATTGATTTCCATTCATCCCTCTGTCTTTCATCGCAGACACCTTCAGCCAGTCAGCAGCCATTCAACTGAAGGGTAACCCGGGTGGGAAAGACCACCATGTAGAGGGGGTACTCCTCAGCCAACCTGGCTCTCCTACTCTACCAAATCTATCAACCTCTCCACCGCTGCCAGCACGCAAGGAACTGATGGACCGCGAGTACCAGCAGGGGCAGCCCAATTCTGACCCTGTGCCAGGCCCCAGCAAGAGGGCGATGGAGGGTCTGGAGAGTGCAGAGGTAGTTAAGGTTGGGACGGGTGTCAGCAAGGTCGCCGGGCAGGGAAGCGGAAGTGGTGGAGGTGGGGTATCCAGTTACTATAGGCCCACTCGCAGGGGATCCCCAAGGCCCAGCACCCATAATGACTTTGACATCAATGAGCACCTCCCCTGGATGATAGTGCTGCTGCTCCTGCTGGTACTAGTGGTGATCGTGGTCTGCAGTGTGAAGCGGAGCTCTCGTGTACTGAAGAAGGGTCCCATGCAGGACCCTAGCAGCATCATGGAGAAGGCAATTCAGAAGAAACCATCAGCGCCTCCAACGCAGGTCAAAGAGAAGTGGATCTACTACTCCAACGGACAGGGTAAGCCCGCTTTATCTTTGATTTCAACAAGTAAAAGTGAAAAATTGTAGAAAACTGTTTTGTCATACAAATGTGTGACAAGAGAAACAAGAATTATCTCGGGCCACCACAAGCTTCCAGAGCTTCAGTGCTTCTTGGCACAGATTCTTGAGAAGTCAACTTGAGGTATGAACAGTATCCTTTCAAAAGATTTCATTCCATGTTTTGGGGATGATGACATGGTTGAGTTGGGTTGGGAAGTGGTGTTTTAAGATTTTATTTCTACCATTGAAGCTCCTACAAAGCTGCACTGCATTACATGATGATATCATGTTTAAAACAGTATTAACACGTACACAACAGTATGCAAGACTACGATATACCCTCAAAGGAAGTGTCTAATCACAGCTCTGCCATGGTGTTTTTCTAATCTCAGCACAGCTCTATATGGCATATATCTGCTGCCAACATGGCAGGTCATGGACTTTTAGTTTAGTTGCATTCTGCATGTCCCAGTCTGGTGTAATGTCATTACTGCTCCGGAGCCACGCAGAACCATCTGTTGATGTGATCGCAAAACCCATGTGGGTATCTGATCCAATCAATTCTGCCCCACAGCACACGGTGTGGAGAGCAGTGGTTACACGAGCAAGGACATGACCCTGTTGTAGTATGACCCTGCTGTCCCTATCCACTCCCAACGTACGCACGCACACACACGCATACGCACACACTCAGGTTTCCTCATTGTTCTCAGCTCTTCAGTTTCATCTTGGTGTCTCCTTCCTTTCCTTTCTTGTTTTCTCTTCTTGTTCTTTGTTGCTTCCTTCTTCACATCACCTTTGTTTATGCTCATTTCCTCATCCTGTTTTATTCTTTCACTCAGTCTTTTTGTTTCTTCCTCTTGGTTTCATTCTTCACTATAGCTTATTTTTTTATTACCTCTTCCTGTCTCCAGCTTTTATATCTCTTTTGTATACCTTCTTTGGCCTCATTGTGTCTCTACCTGTCTCTAACCTTTGTTTTAATGCTTTTCACCTCATTTTATTTACTCTGCCGGATGCTTTAAATTTTGGATTTCACACCTCTACCCCCAGCACTCCTCTTTAACTCCTGTCTGTTGACACCGTGACTATCAACAAGTAGAGTATGTTTTGCCCCACAGCCGAGCTCTTGATTTCACACAGAAAGAGAACCAAAACCCAAGGGACACCTCCTGCCTGAGGCACTCTACTTTCCACTTTGAAATTCTGTGTGTATATGTGTATGTGCGTGTGTGTGTGTGTGCGTGCGCACGCGTGTGTGTGTGATAAAGCTGAGCCACCCGCCACCCTCTTTCTGCTCCCTCAGTGCCTCACCACAGAGAACTGGAATAATCTGGTTTCAGCTGCATCAGGGTTGCTGTTTGGTTGGCAAGGCACATTAGTGGGTCAATCGGGTCTCTTACAGGGCGACAAAGACATATAAAGACAGAAGGAATTGAAGAGAGAGAGTGAGAAGGTGCAGGAGTTGTGTATATGCCTGTGGGAGGTGGTGGTGGTGGGGGGGTTGTATTGTACTGTTGTTGGCTATCCACAGAGGGGCTTCCCTGCCGTTACCTAGCAGCTCTTGTTAGCTCGGATACTTAATACATTTTTGACATCATAAAAGATAAGTACGTGTTTTCACCAGCCTATAAACTGCAAAAAAAAAGCTGCCAGGTTTGGGACAGTGCATACTGTAGTTACTGTATAATGAATGCAACCTCTTCTTAAAGCTGCACTAATTAATGTTTGTGAATTAACACTACTACCGTGACACTGTGACACTACTTGTCACAATGAGCACACAGAGAATTATCATCCAACAGTTCCTCTCAGCTCTACAGAATGCTTTAGGCCCGATTCTGACCAAATCTGCGGCAAAAATGCAGGGTTCTCCATTAATTTGAATGGGGGGTGGTGCATTTTGGCTTCGGCAGTGTGGGCTGCAGGGGGTGCACAAATAGAACGAGGAGATGGAGAAGTTGAATCAAATTCAGCTTTTTGAGACTTGGGATCACACTGATCCAAACAGACGATCAGACCAGTCAGACTACTTCACAGTCAGCCTGAAATATGACTGAAACCTAGCAAGCAGTTGAGTTCATGGACCAAACTCTGATACTCTACCTGTTGTGTTCTAGTTTTTTTTATATATTTCATGTACCCAGCACAGAAATTCTCTTCGGTTTGTGTCAAATAGTTTGAGAGAGGGAGACAGCCTTGGCATTGGTTGAGCGACATAGACAGTGAATGAGATTGAGGGAGTGCCAATATCAAGACTGATCAGCAAATAAAAAAAGTTATTTCATGATTGTGTCATAGTAGTTACACGCAGCACTGCACATGTTCAATGCCATGATAATTTGATATATGATGATATGATTTTGATATATTTTATCACCCTCAGTATACAGTTGTCATGAACAAGGAAATTAGCTATAGAGACCAAAACTACCAGGCTGTAAACATGTTTATTTCTGCTGTGGAGTTGAACATTTTAATATGGGGACTTATGGAGGCTGACTCATTCTGTAGCCACCCTCAAGTGGCCATCCAAGGAACTGCAGTTTTTGGCACCTCTGCGCTGGCTTCACTTCACAGCCACAGACGATGCCACTTGGGGCTGCTTTCACTTTTGAAAAATGTGTGCATCCACAACCAATCACTTATAGATAAATAAATAATTATCAGTTAGATACTGATTTTTAAACAGACCTTTTTACATTTCAGTGTGTGTACGTGCATGTTTGTATGTGCTTGCATGTATGTTATCCTGATTAGATGAGTAATGGTGTGCCCATGTGTATGTATTTACGTGGGGATGTATGTATGCACATGCCACCCCAATAGCCATTTTACACAACTATTTACTCTCTGGAACATAAAACAAAACAGCTTCTTAATCCTTCCAAGGTGCGTGGCTGGCTCCCCTTGAAGGTTGTAATGCCCCTTTACTAGAGCAGTTAAAACACTCAGGCAATAAAGGAAAAAAAAAGGGAAGGGAAACGTCAAAGCACAGATCACACACATACAGTACCTGGCATTTGCTCAGAACTCATCAGGAAGTAGTGAAAACTGCTACTCCTCCACAGCCGGGCTGAATGGGGCTTTCCAGGGCCATGGGCCAGGTTTTTATTGCGCAGGATCTGAAAAAAACGTATTTGTTTATCTGAAACAAGGGTGCAGCAGTCAAATTAAATAAAAGGGAATCACAAAAATGTCGTGTAAAGGTCAGCTTGAGGCTACAAGAAAAACGAACAAGCAAAGGACTTTCACCCGAGAGATCACAGTTTGTGTCTCGCGTGAAACCAAAAGTCACCGTTGACTTCTTAAAACTTCTGCACATAATTTACGTATGTAAAAGTTATGTTAAGTAACGTATTTAACTTACATCAGGATCTTTTCCTAAACCTAACCTAACTCAATAAGACAGGTTTGTAACATTATGAAACAGTCACTTTACTCCGTTATTGCTCAGGTGAGCAGAGACATAAAAGGAGACGAGAATTTCAACTTCTCTCTCAAGCTCTTTTTTTCTTCTTCTTTTTTGCTTTCAACACAAGCACTGCTGTCACTTTTTGTTTGTAGATTACGACAACATGGATGCCTTCAAGAAGAGACTGTCAGAAAGTGTGCTTCCTTGTCCACAGCTGTTCTTTGCATCAAGACTACAAAAACACACTAAAAACACAGAATTGCTGGACAGATCGTGGATGTAGCCAAGTGGAGGCTGCAAGCTCTTTCACGCTGCCTTCAAGTGTGGCCATTTGGAACAGATATAAATAGACTTGATTAGAGCATACTGAAGCTTTAATGGACCATACTGCTGGTTTAAGATGTTTCAGCCTGTTAACTATATTGCATAAACATGACTAAGCATTGGTTGCAGCCTGAAAACAGTCTTGTGTTAAAATAGCGCAAGGGCTTGCTTTGGGGTATGTCGTTTAATGTGCCGAGGAAACATGGAACATGATCCAGAAAATCAAGTTTGAGTAACTGATCCATGAGTTTAAGACTCATCACATGCCAAAACACGACACAGCAGTTTGTAATGCTCACAGAGAGGAATTTACAACTCTGAAAGTTATCATGACAGCAAGAATTTCATCATCAGAATGACTGCAAGGTGCAACAAAGAGATCTACCACGAAGGGTGGATCATTCAATGAAGGGTTTCACTTTTTCATGCAAGGCTACACTGGGTTTGAAAGCAGCCTCAATCGCAAGAATAATTTGCGAATTAGTTGCGAATCAGTTGCTTCCCAATCTCATCAGGATATGATCTGTTACCGGAATCCATCAACCGTCTGTTGAGCATTTGTAGTTAAAGACATAAAGACAAAATAAAACAGGGGGAAAAAAGTATTAAAATAAGGACAATCAGCAAATTAAATGTCTCCAAGTTGATTTTAACACCTCAGGAAATTAACAAAACCACCAACAGCCTTGAAAGTAGCAAACCTATCCCGAAACCTTATGGTATACTTTGGAAAACACTCAGCAGTAATGTCGAGTGTATGCAGTTTGCAGTTAATGGTCAGAAAACATGGAAAAACATCATAATGGTCCTTGAAGAGAACATCAGATAGAGGTACAGGTTGTGCTTGGTGTGGTCACCAGCCATATTATTTACAACATACATTTCCAAAGCACGATGCAGATTGCAGAGGAAAACATGAAGGAAAACAACACTCTACCTGCCCACCATCCTCCCTCGTTAAACATCCACACTGTTAATGATGCCAAGTTCCACATCCAAGCCCAGCGGGGAGCCACGTGTTAGAATATACTGCGCTGTGCAGTACCAGGGTGGGCCGAGGTAGCCTGCTTTCAGTTCAGCCTGGGTTTGATTGTGAAGAGCAGGGTTTGGGGGGGTTAGCGGGTTGTTGCCTGTTTGGTGGTATACAGCGCCTGTTGTGCTCTCACAAAGCCACACACACGTTTCACCAATTTAATGTTGTGTGTTCCCAAATTGGAATGAATGCGAGAGGACCACGTGATGTGATTAACAGAATGGTATTTTTAAAGATGCTGACGCACACAGCACCCTGCTTCCCATCATGTTACACACAATAACAGGCTGAAGACACTTGTTGGATTCACATGTTTTTTTTTTCTCATTTAAAAATTCTCATTTGAGTGTTTCATTGAAACAAAACATCTTTATTGAGTGTCTCAGACAATGTAGCAAGATGAAAGGGTTCATCTCTGTTCCTGACAAATTACATTGATGTGTTGCCAGAGTGGGCAACGGAATTTAAAGTTAAATGTCTACCTAGTTATCCAAAAATAATGAAGCCTTATGTAAAGGAGTTCATGGGGTTTCAAGAGTGATGGAACAAGAGATTGACAGACAAATCGTTAGTCTATACATTCTAAAACTCACCTGTGGTCCTGAGCACATGGTAATGACCAAAAGAATGTGATCATGGGTTACAATAGTTGGAAATTTGTTTCTGTCACATGGTGGCTAGGCATCAGAGAGCCTTAGAGATAGTGTGAGGAGCTCAGACATCTGGAAGGAGTTTGGGTGTTTTGCGCCAAAAGAAGCCACAAGAAGTGGTTCTTGCATTTGATTAGGCCTCCTTAAGGCTTCCTTGAGTAGATTTTCTGGGCATATCAAACTGGAAGGAGACATTGAGGCAGACCGAGAACACACAGGAGGGATTACATGTCTGGAATCGCCTCTGGATCCCCCAGGAAGAGCTGGGGGACATGGCTACCTGGAATCTTGCTACCTTCATAGCATGTGAGATCCAAACTGACTTGCAGCATCTACTTAATCTTAAGCTTTGATGTTGGTAATTATGAGGCAAGAGCAGAGGTGAATGCGATAGTGATAGTTCTTGTCGGGATGCAAGAGATCAATGATCTGAGATTAACAGCTGGGTTGTTGAAGCCAAACTGGGAGTTCAGTATTGCAGTTGGAGGTTGGGTCATATGTTTTTACTTGGTTGGTTTTGGACACCTATGTGCTGTGGAGAAAGAGAATCAACAGTGTGGCCAGTTGATTTTTCATGATTGGCCTACCAAAACAGATCCAATGCTTTGTTGATATCTTCTTTTCATAATGTACATTGTGTGTTTCTCCGTCTGACCAGAAACGTGGACGCATATTCTGAATGCGCTGTATAAATGTGCACCTAAATCCAGAATAATATCAACATATCCTGCATGTGTTATTCAGAAAATACTACTACTACTACAGAACGAGGTTCAATTAGGAATGTTCAAAGGCATATCTATACTGTTTACATGTAATCACTGTTTTGGAGGAATGTATGTCTATCCTGTTCCCCGCCACCACGCAAGTCTATTTATTCCTCTATTCAGCTGTTAGAACGTTCCCACATTGTTTTGTCCATCCAGTAGTTTGAACCCAAATATTCGGTGTGATATAAAACAGAGAAAAGCAGGAAATCCTCCCATTTGAGAAGCAGGAACCAGCAAATGTTGGGCATTCTCAGTCAGTGTTAGCAGCATGGCTCTAATATTTTTCGTCAGTTTGTTGGTCCACCACTTTGGTCCAGATCAAAATATCTCTGTGGATAGATGTTACATAGATCACCGTGAATTTTTTTTATTATTATATAATTATGTCATATTCAGATCATTTTTTATATGACCAATGTTTTGGTTTATTAATAAATACTTCCTCCAGTCCAAAGACACGCAGGCTAATTGGTGACTCTAAATTGGCTATAGATGTGAATGGCTGTTTGCCTCTATGTGTCAGCCCTGCGATGAAGTGCTACCTGTCCACAGTGTACCCCATCTCTCGCACAATATCAGCTGGGAGCAGCTTCAGCCCCCCACAACCCTGGTAAAGGACGAGCCTTTGTGGAAAATATACATTTTTATTGCTAACATATTTAGTTTAACCAGTTAAATTCCAGCAAGGAGAGGTGGCAGTTCACCTCCTGGGAATTGCCATGGTGCCCTTGAACAAGGCACCAAACTCACTCCTAACTGCCTCCATGGTGACGCTACATGGCTGCCCATCACTCTACCATCTTTCCACACTGGCAGGTCTATAAACTCTTTGCGGGTGTGTGTGGTTGTATTTCAGGCCTATATGTGTAAGAGTTGAAAGATTAATAAAGAATAAATCGTCTTTTTTACAGAGCTGCTAGTGTGGTGTAAACTTGCAGTCTTGTTTCTTGATAAGTGACGGAAAGGACAAGTTGTTTACGGACGTGTTGAATGATTCAGCATATTAAAAACCCATTCACACAAGGACGTCACTGTTAATCTGTGCCAGTTATCTACAGAGAGTATCCACTGGCCTTCCTTTCTTCTTGTTTTCAATAGGACATCGATAGTTCCTTTGCTTCCCTCTCTTCTGGGCGCTCTTTAGTTTTACTTGGTTGATGGGAAAAAAAATCTTAGCAATTAGTGTCACAACAGAAGTCATTATCACCTGCGCTGCCAAGTCATTTTCAACACATAATGGGGATGAGTAGGAAAAAAAAAACACTTTTGTATTACTGTTCAACACAACAAATGGGAACAAAAACAGTGTCATTATGTGCAGAATACATGCAGAAATGACTGTCCTCTGTGACGCACCTTCAGGATAGCTCACAGTTTGTCCCCTCCAGGCAGCTGTACCGTGCTTTGTATGACAATTTGACAAAACATGTCAGTTTGGATCAATAATAGCAACTTGACATCTCAGTTTTTTTTTTTTTTTAATACTTTGGTGAGCTACACACAACGCAAGAAGAAGTGCACTCACTCTAATACACACTCACTCATCCTTCTACATCCCAGTGCAAATGCATAAACACATCCGCAGGCTGACATATTGAATCATCACGAGACTTATATAGGTCAGTTGAGCGTGGTCAGCGAGCGGTGCATGCAGAGCAGGGGGATTTCTCTTCTGTCGCTGTGTGTTGCGGATGAGAGTCGACAGGCTCACGGCCCCAAAGGCCTGCACGTGAGGTCTACTGGGTCCTCTGGCCTTCACGCGAGTTTATTAATCTTGAGCATGGGTAGGGGATTGTGTACGTATATGTTTATTGTTATCTTTTAGTCTTTAACACATTTTGCGTGAGGACACTTTGCGAAATGAGGTCAGATAAAGCTGTTTTTTTTTTTTTAATTTCCAACAGTTTAGGACTTTAGGGCTTGGTCTGGTTTTGGCTTCTTTAGATTCAGGGTAAAGGTTAATGGTAAGGTTAGTTCAGGTTCAGGACTTGGGTTGAGGGTTAAAATAAGAATTCAGTTTAGGTAAAGGTTGAGGTTAACCACGCTGTGGTGAGGGTTCATGTGAGGGTTTGTAAGAGGAGACTGACTTTGAAGGGTAGAGTTTTCATGAAGCGTGTGTGGCATGTCAGTGTGTGTGTGTGTGTGTGTGTGTGTGTGAAAGCATGTGTGCAGACTTCATGTCTGTTTATACTTGCCTCTCGGCTTGAGCCTGCTTGCGTTTCGCTGTGTATACATTTGGACACGTGAGTGTGTATGTGTGTGCCGTGAGCCGTGTATTACAACCACTGGCTTACATCCATTTAATCTCTCATCCTGGATTTATGCACTTAGAATGTTTGCTACACGGAACAGTAATCGGGGATCAACCTGATGCTTATCAAAAGTGGTGGAATTAATTTTGTATTGATGCTGTGGGAGTGAAATTACAGGAAGCTTCAGTGGGCAAAATATCGTTTGGTTTTCCAGAATCTGAAAAATTCACATTTTATATTTAAATTGGAGATGAGAAGTTGGTTAAAATAGATTTAGGCATCATACGTAGAATAAACTTGGTGATATTAAGAGTTATACTCTGCAGATATTTATATACACATATGTGTGTGCAAGTCACATACACTGTATGCTGTTCCATCACATTTTGTCATATTTTGCAGTGAGTCTGCCATTCCTCCACAGGGATTTAAGCTGTATACCCATTTCACAAGCGGGTCCATGTGAGTATTTCACATAAGAACATTTGAACATTTTTGAGAGATCAGAATTACTCTGTCAGAAATACTGTTGACAGCCTTTTTAAGTTTAAGACTTAAGAAGAAGAAATTTGATAAAAACAGCAATAATGACCTTTAGCATAAACACACAAAATTGCAGAGAAGTGAGATGAACTACATAAAGAGCATTATGTCCAAAATTATACATAGGAAATGCACATTAACGTACATACATAACCGCACCATGAATTGAGTTCATGTTCACAATTAAAAATACACAAAGTGACATTCACTTGACATTCTACTACTGTTCGTTCAATAAGTTACCAAACAGGAATTCTTCAAGCTAGTTTGCTAATGGTCAGTTAGCAGACTGGTTAACTTGTTAGCTTAAACTTGGTCAGTAACGGTCCATGTAGTTTATTCAAAAGACGTATTTGCATTATCGGCTCCAATCTAACCATCACGGTCTTTTATGTTGAATTTTTATGTCAACAGTGGAGGATAAATAAATGTGTAGGGTACACAGCTTATAAGTTACAATAGTTTCCTCTATTTTGGATCCCACGGCTATCCCTCTGAATAGGTGACACGTGTGGTGGAAGTTGAATAAAAGTCTTGCTCATTGCAGCTTTAGTTAATATCTAGCTCATACCAGGATTTGGTCTAAATAGTTTTGAGCAAATATGTATAATCTGAACAAGCATCAGTCTATGAAACAACTTGACACAACACACAAAAACCCATTCAGGTAATTGTTAAGAGATGCTACCTAACACATTTGTTTGTATCACCACCATCCTAATTCCTATCGTAATAATAATAATAAATAGATAAAGACATAATCCTGTCATGTCAAACCCTCTGATGAGGCATGCTTTGTTCATGCTGCATGAAGATGAGCCGCATCAATCACTAATTATTATTGGGTTTCTGTGTCATATGTGCCTCAGTGGATGATGTCTCATAAAAACATGTGCACCAACAAAAGCATGGATGATGCACACGCAGATATTAGCGTTGCCCTCTATGCTTCACACAAAGCAACTGCGATGCTAGAATTTTGTTTGATAAACAGATGAGTCAGCATTTATATTTCAAGCCCAGTCATTGTCAAGTCACACAACAGTCGGTTGTGCAGAGTGTGTGAACAGGCAGCAGAGAAATATGTGAAAAATATGAATTTGTGAAAATTTGCTGTGACATGTGTACATTGACAAACAGCTTATCTTAAGCACTGTATTTCCATGGTAACATGCTCCAGTAATCAGATACAACCGTGACAGGTGTGACTAGTTAACCTAAATGAAATGGTCATGTGTGCTCAGAGGCCACTTCCTGGCCATGTTGTTATAAATGTGGTGGAAGTTAAGACAAGCAGAATAATGTCAACTGATGCTACAGTTACAGCTAATGTTTCTTTTTCAAATATAGTAGACATTTCAGTTGAGATAGGTTGATCAGAGTAATATTAAGTATCATATACACATATGTATTCTGTAAATAGAGCCTAAAGTGTAATTTGTCACTTTATACCTTCCACATATATCTGTCTTCATTAGATCACATATCGGATTTGATTCAGATTTGATTATGCAAATCAGGGTGTGGACTACACTGCAAAAAAAAAAAAATGTTGAGAAAACCCAAATAAACGATTAAAACAGCTGCAAGGACGAGTTACTTGTGTTATGTCACCTTAAGTTATACTCTTGAGTTGAGACGACCAGTACTGATAGTTTCAAGAGCTAGTATCAAACTCATTGAAAAATGTTCATTGGTAAAGCATTTTCATGTTTGAATCTGCCATTTTGATTCCCAGTGCCTGTTAACAGCCACATTCAAACATCAATCTGTGGAAGATGATGTTAAATCTGAGCACCTCTCAGTTTATTTGCCAAGGGGCTTTATCAATAAGCACAGACCTGCAACCTACAACCAATCAGAGCAACAAAATGTCATGTTGTGGAATTGGTCATTTAAATTTACAAAATCCTCATTACGAAATATGGCAAATACATGTTTCTAATCAACAAAGGTTTTAGGTGCAGTAGTTTGTACTTCTTTTAGAGCATATATTGTCCAGTTTGTTTAACATTAATACAATATTTGATTCAACAGAAGCAGCTTCAAATCAGTGGCAGCCATCTTGGTTGTTTAGAAAATCACATAATGGCCAAGGAGATTGTGTGCCTCTGCTCCTCTGTGTGGCCACTGTATTCGATTAGATCCAGGCCGGGGTGTAAATCTGTCTGCACAGGAGAAGGACCCATCTACCAGAGCAAATAAAACATGAGGTTTCAGATTTGTGTAGGTGAAGTGTATAGGGAGTGTATGAAGTGGACAGTTATCTTGATCGTAGTCTGCATTATTTTAATTATGTTCAAAGCAAAAGACCATGTGACTCATTAGGGACACCAACCTCAATCGTAATGTTTCTCAGATTGGAAACATAGCTATATGGGAAATTTTTACTGACAGTGCATGCTAGGAAGTATAGGCTAGCTATCAGTTTCAGTAAACTCATGTATTGTTTTCTTCTTTCTGAAGTAGATCCACAGCAAGTTAATGTAACTTTCTCAGTTTGCAATAAATGAATGACTTGATAGTTGCCGCACTTACCATTTACCACATTTCACCTGTTCACCTGTAATGTTTGGTAATTGCCAACCAAACCAAACGAATAACCACACACTCCAGCAGTTTAGTTCCAACTATAACAGTTTATCTATCTATAACTAATTTTATAAGCCACTGTAAACACATGGATGACTCACATCACCCCTTCTTCCATACATATCGACGCTCATTCAAGCATGCTCCTCATGCAGTGTTCCTACTGATCAGGGATCAGAAAAATGCTCTAAACAACATGCATTGAGCTCTTTGGGGTTTTCTTCCTGTAGATTTATAGGATCTGACAGCTTCAGCTGCCAATATCCCAGAGGAGAGATCCTGATTAAGTAGAGAGTGGCTAAGTGAGTGGTTATTTCTACAGACTTCTCAGTGACATAGTTACACTTTAAAGGAGTATTTATCATTGAAGTTTTGGAAAGACAGCTCCAAACTATGGGCCTTTCTCTTTAAAATTGATGCTGATGCTCTTAAAGGGCAAAATATAATTCCATGTGGATTTGTGAGATGTAGATACGAAGACTATCACAACAAAATGCTACAAGAGCAAATGGCATTGTCATTCCTGATGCCCACATTCTGGTATTTCTTCTGTTATACATAGGTGATATGAGCACCAGATAAATGACCGAGTAGACAAGTGTAGACAGGTCCATCAACCCCTCATGCTCAGCAGGGACTGGAAAGTATTTGTTCTGACCACTCTCCATACCATCTTTGATTTCCTGTACTGGTTACACGAGAAAACACGTGTGAGTCCATGTAACTTTTTATTTATAAGCTATGGTTTTCCTTGAAAAACAGATGAGATGCTGTGAACAACATGTGACAGAAAAAAAAGGAAACATGCTCAAAAATCATGCAACGCTGGCACGCGGATTCTTGCTTGAAAGGGTCACAAGAAGATAAATCTCCAACCACTCTCCACTGCGATCGATTAGAACAAGATCCAACCTGACGTGCTTGATGTACTCATGAAAGCTTTTGAGAATCAGACTCTGCAGTGGCTCAACAGCTGTCTGTCTTTAAGATGAATGACTCCATGCACTCCGAAACCTCTAGCAGGTGTGTGTCTGCATACCAAAATAGGAGACTGCCTGACCTGATTCAGGGAGATCCAAGACTAATGGCATGACATGCTGCTTCTTGCATCACCTCGTGTGTGTACATGTGCAACCCCCTCACATGTGAGGTGGAAAGTTGAGGTGTTGGGTAAGAGGTGGATCTGTTGCACTGAGTGGATTCTTTGAGCTCCTTGAGTGCCACTGGCCTCATGACTTAACTGGACAACCCGATGAGGAAAGCAAAAGTAGTTCATGTCTGGACGTGTCCAATGATGTCAATCATCCAAAGCATTCCCAACTTGTTGCTTGAACTTTATTTTAGAACTACATACTAACATTAACATACTCACAATACCAACTCTAACATGCTGATGTTCAGGGGGTTTATCTTGTTCACCATTAGTTTATTAGTTTGTAGTTTAGTGTCTTAGCATCGGCTTTGCTTATGTCAACACTGTGGTGGCCAGGGTTGAAGGAACCTAATGTTGCCTTCCTAGACATAATAGATAGCTTGCCATTGAAGTTTCATTAATGTAAACAGACAACAGTGTCTCCAGACTAAAATGTGCTGACAGTAACACAAACATGGGTAAAAACATTCTCTTTGACTAGTTCTGGTCGTGCAATGATTGTGGTGTTATCTTGGGGTTCAAAATCTATCCACCAGGATGAGTTGGGCAGAATGTGAGACCGACTCAGACACTCTGATGAACTTTGAGAGTGTCTCTAATTCTCCTTGGCCAAGTGTCAATAAATATTCCAACATAAGACATCAGAGGCTCCAGAACATTTTCTTCCCTCCTGACCTCACCATTGACCTTTGACTTCAGCAATTTCTCCACAACAGTGACAATGAAAACTGGCTGGCTCCTTGTGATTGTGTGAGGCAAAACAAAACAATACTTTTCATCCAGTCTTTGGAAGTCATCTACATTGAAAAGAAATCTCACAAACAGCATGAATTTTCTTCATAAGAACTTCTATTGACATAGCTAGCACTGCTTGAGCCGCAGTGATTGAGATTTCTCAACTGTGTTCATCACAGTGAACAGTCGAATTTACCCATTTCAAGATCTGAGATACAGTGCTGAAAGACACACTCTCATACACTCACCATATAGAGGTTCAGTGAGAGAACAATGGTGTATTGTGTGGAGCATAGCATGAGGGCTCCATTAGTTAGAAATGAGGCAATTTGTTTGCTGCTGCATCTTGTTAGTTATCCCAGCTTACAGCTACTGGCCTACATTCTTCAATTAAGAGGAAATCCAGCAATCATCTGAGTCTCATTTCCTTTCCTTTTTTTTACACTGAATGGCTGATTAGCAGTCAAACAAATCATCACATGCCTTCTTCTTTCATCTATAAACTTCTTCTCAAACGTTTCTTTGTTGCTCTCTGCTCAGGGGTGGATATCCTGAAGTTGGTGGCAGCACAGGTGGGCACCCAGTGGATAGACATCTATCAGTCGTTGGCCAATGCCACAGAGAGGGAGGTGGCCGCCTTCTCCAACGGCTACTCGTCAGATCACGAGCGGGCATATGCTGCGCTGCAACACTGGACCATCCGGGACAGCGACGCCAACCTAGCCAAGCTGATCAATGCCCTGCACCGACAGCGCCGCATTGACGTGGTGGAGAAGATCCGCTGTGTCATGGAGGACAACCCACAGGTAGGCTGGACGGACATGTATTGAAGTTTTAATGTTTATCCAAGCATGAAAATATCTTTGACCTTTCCTGGCTTCACATCATTTCCATCTTCAGCTCTGTCAACATCACTGGCACAAGCTGTAGTACACACTGTTCTTTGCATTTCTCTCCCACTGAAATCTAATCTGTGGGGATAGCTGTCTGGTTTCAGGAGCCAGTCCCTGTGGTTTAGCAGCATTCCTCACATTAAAGCAACAGTTCACTTTAGGAGAACAATTTGATGTTCAAACCGTAATTACACTCGCAGTTGCTGCCTCTCTTTTGGAGAGATGGAGTTTTGGAAATGCTTGTTGGGATGAGTCAGTGAGTTGCTTGGGAGAGGAAGTGGAAGTGTGTTTTTTATCACATTATGGATACTTCTTGCAATGTAGAACATTTTGTGGATAAAAAGGAACATTTGTTTGAGTTAATCCACCACATTAAATATCTGACTAATCAAGGCACTTCATCGCATTGATGCACAAATATAAAACCCTAATTCTACAACAAAACTAGCCTGATAAGCTGTTTTGTTTCACTTAATTTGTTCAGCCTGACACTGTGTTCCGCAAATGATCCGTCTGTCCAACCATCGCAACTTTCAGACAACATGGAAGTTGCAGAAGCCAATGGTAGGAGCATTTAAAGGTACAGTGTGTAAGATTTAGGATGTTTTGGCAGAAATATATATAATAATTTTAAAAAATGGAATATAGTAATTTATTTTGTACTTTTCTTGAATGTATTATCACCTGAAAAAGAAAACTGTTGTGTGTTTGCTACAGTAGAATGAGTGTTTTATCTACAGAGGAAGCAGGTTCACCACCATTGTTACAGGAATTTTTTAAGAAAACCCTTGGATAAGGAGAACCGGATTCAAAGCATTAAAAAAGTTTAAGTTGAATTTATTGTTCTTGTACAAGAGGAGCGTTTCACAGTGCAACACATCAAATGAGTTACAGAGAAAAAGGCTCCCTGAGGAGCTCTGACAATTGGTTCTTATACCTTTTCCCTAAAAACGGGCTGTCTCAACCCCTGCCAATTGTTAACAGACAATTTACATATTTACTTCAAAGACTATTATTCCTCTATATGCCCCCTAATCTAATTGTCACCCCTCTTATCTGTATCTGACCTTTATTCCTAAATTTTACCTCGCCCTGTCTTGTGAGTATCATCAAAAGGAAGTGTACTTCACGACATGTAATAAATGGGAACGAATGAACATTGTAAAAGTTGAGTTTTACATGCTCAGAAAGGTGAGGTGTGCAGTTTTTATTTGGTTTAGGTCTACAACTCTGCTGCTATATTCTTCACGCTATACCTTTAACACATTTCACATTAATCAAGGAAACAAGTCAATTGACACTTGTCTCTATATTACTGTTGCTATTTTACATGAATGTAGCTTGGTAGCTAGCTAAGTAGAAACAGTGTATCCCTTATTCTTAATCCGACCTTCTGTTGTGTTATTTTCTAACAGCCATGATTCAGCACAACGCTGTTTTTGAATCATAGAACAAATCTGGAATACAGGGGACACAGGGGACACAGAGGACACGGAATCCTTCATCGCTGTTTACTTTCCTCCTTCTTCTCCTCTGTTAACTTTCCAGTGATTCAGATCAAACGTGTGTCCTTGACTTCATTCTCCAAGGTCAAGGCTGCACAGTTACAGCCTTGTTCTGGTTGTCTGAGCTCAGCGTCTCAGCTCTTTAGTCATTGAACTGTAATTTGACCTTTCATCACAACTTAATAATGAGCAGTTCATGTGCAGCAATAGTTTTCTGTTTTGCTGGATTGATGGTGGATAAGATAGCGGATGATGAAAATTGTTTGTTGAGGGGGAGGCATGGAGATTATGTAGTAATCAGTGCATGAATGAGGGAACACAGGAAGTGGGAGCCTTTCTAGTGGAACAATTTAAGGATGGGTTTCATCCTCAATAAACATGATTTAAGATGGAAAGTGTACATTCGGTTCTGAGGTGTTTTTCATCTTTCAACATGACAAGTTACTGTCATCATTAGCAACTTTAGCTAGCTATCCAAGCAGTTAGTGACATAGCTACATTGTGATATGTCAGGGAGGAAAGTAAAAGCCAAAACATTTTATTTAAACAGCCAAGTACTGGAGGTGATGCAACTGAGGAAGAGGCTGCTAACGTTTGCTCAGCTCCACCAAGTCAACAATGTTCAGGATGATGAACCTGTCCTAGGGTTAGAAGAGCATCCCAAGTACGACTTTCATACAGTCAATGCGCTTGTCAATGTCACTTTTCATGAATCGACCAGTAGTCTCGATTGTACAAGACATTAATCTTGAAGTAGACTGCACTGCACACATATGTTGCATGTTCAAGTACTGACAACAGTGCCGAATGTGCAGGAGGTTAACAGTATTACGGTTTGACCATCCAGGAGCCGGTACCAATTTAAGACGGGTTCATGGTACCCATATCTGCCCTCACTGTGGAGAAAACTTCATGCAAGCCACAGCTATAGTTAGAGACGAGAAAGCAGTGGAATGACAAGAAAAACAGGAGGGAGAGAAATAGAACACATTTTTCCAAGACACAGTGCATGGTAATTTAAAAAGGTCAGGTTCAGTCGATGCTCTCACTCATTTCACACCGGGTCAATGTGATTCACCAATGGGAAGCATATGTCACAGAACAGCGACGATGGCATCGATGTTTGAACACAGTTGAAAAAAAGAAACATTGACTGTATCGATGGTATTCCCATCGGATGGAGTGTCAGCTGTCTGATGGATGTTTCTATTTTTATCTGTGCTGCTGCATGAGAGTTGAAACCAGACAGCAGATGTGATTCTCATTCTCTTTCCTCTCGCTTGTGACTGCTCCTCACTATGAGCTATGAGGCATCCTCTGAGATCAGAAATACAACCTTGAATAGATGTAATCACCACAGTGCTATTGATCTGTATCCAGTTGGAAGCAACACATTTATCCAAACCCAAAAGCTCTGCCACAATGGAGTTTCTCATTTTTGCACTTCGAAAGCGGCAAAATGTGTTTTGACAAATATTTTCTAGGTCCAAATGACATAACTCTTCATTATAGTCGACTTCAGTAAAGTCAAAAAGCACATGTTTTATTCATATGTTAAATGAATGTTTAATTTTGCTTGCGTTTGCTTGTTTTTTTCTGACCCTGGCGTACAAATAAGTGATTAAAGAGCAGCCATGCTGTTTCATTTCGATAAGTCTCCTGTGTGTGGCTAATAGATGCATGATGTCAGGGACTGCAGCATGCAGAGCTGCTGTCCTCAGGGAGGAGGGAAACGCAGAAGTTAGGGGTAGAAATCTTTCTGTTTTTTTTTTTTCTTTTCCATTTATTGACACAAAGAAGAGTCAAGTATGTATGAAGTCCTTTAAATGTCAGATTCAAAGGGCAAAGAAATAACAGGCCACGATGAAAACATTTCAAGATAAATCTGTCTGTATGAGTCAATGCAGGCTTCGTGATTCTTCTCACTACCAATATTTGAGTCATGTTAAATATACATGTGCATCTACAGTGCTGGCTAGAAAATAAACTCAGAGCCCACAGGTGGATGCTGGGGTGGAGGTAGGGCTTTTGTGGACTCAAGGTGATTGCCATGTGTGTTTGCGTTGGATGGGTTGTTACAGTAACTACAGTGCTAGTACCCTAGCATGTATTTTGGACTCCCAAGCTCACAAATTAAGACTAATGTCTTCTGGGAGGCTAGCAAGCCAACTCCCAAAAACAACGGGCTGGTCTGTGTGTCCACAGTCATCCCAAGACTAGTTGTAGAATTCTGAATATAAAACCTCTCTACATATTTCACCTAGACATTGCCAAGACACATTATGTGCCCCTTAACTCATTTACACAGTGCTACGCCTTTTTTTAAAAATTGTGGTTGTAAGTCATGATTGATTTTGGGGGAGTCGACATCTAACAAGTGTTCCTGGTAAAATGTATTTAATGTATTTATTAGGCAGTAATCTTTGTTCGACTTTTGACAACAGTGCTGACCAAGTATTATACCTGAGGGTGGCATTCTGTGATGAATGGTGAAGCATGGGTTGAAACTGTTCGGTATCTTCTTTATCTTATATGAAAGGGTCTAATACTTTTACTGGTCTAAAGCAGAAAGCAGTCGGGTGATGGGATGGTTGGTCATTTCCAATGACTCAACGCTTACTTGGCCAAGTGCTGGGAATTCTGGCTCAGAAAACATCATTTCACTCTGTATTTTGACAAGAAGTACCCCAGGTAATTATCATTAGAAGATGGCCAATGACCAACAGCTGAAGGATGTCAACTCCTCAGTTATGAGTTATGATTTTATGCAAGAAGGAAGGCAAGCCGGCCAATCTTGAAAACCTCCTCTTCTTCCCGGTGGTCCAAAACGCCTGTGGTACAAACACTAATAGCCCTTTTAGGCAGTGCTCTGAAGTTATTTTCAGTGGCTTATGCTGCGCCACAACGGTTCTTCCCTGCATCAAGCACAGCGCAGTGCACAGCACACCACCGGTGAGTAGTCCAAACCGGTTGAGGCCGAGGAGTGTGCCTGAAGGGGCCCATAACACCCCTGCTGGTGATAACATACCAAGCTTACATTGGCTAACAGCAGCCACAGTTGGCAGCAGTTGACTTTGCTGTCCATCAGGAAACTCACAGAGAGTTGAGCAACTGACCCAAATCACCAAAATCATTCAAATAGCTAGAGGTGAGACTTTTATGGTCGAAAAGTTACACAATGTTGCTTTAAGGTTTAGTCTAAGCAGCTCAAGAATCAGCTTTTTGTCCTGTGCATTATACAGTGCTTTTAAGAAATGAGGTCTGGCTTTCAGTAATTAGATTACTCAAAGGAGGCACACAAAGCAAGAGTCAGACAAACATACTCCTTCGCCTACTCCCTTTGTTTGTCCTGTTCTTTCCTCTTTCTTCTCTTCACTCTCTGAGTGCACAAAAACACTACTACATACAGTAGCCACTTTGCCTTCCTGCTGCAATGATGCACAATCAAATGCAATTTCTTCCCTGATTGGGTGTTAATGACTCAGATCCTATTAGACGCCTTTCAGTCCTTCCATAACGAGCCCCGTGAAATCATAAAATGAAACCACATCCAGAGAAAAAGGACAAAGATTTCCCAGAAGCCGATTGATTCTTTGAAAGGGAATTCAGAGAGATTGTCTGTAAATGTTTGCGAGTGTATTTGACATGAAGTATGCTTTAATGCAGTCTGGGGGCAGGCTTATGCTTTGAAGATCTGCTTTAAATGTCATAGATGAATCAGCAATAAAAGGCTGCACATCGCATGACATCATGTGTTCCTAACAGCGGGACTGATGCTGTGCCCATCGTAGCTGCGTCTTAGTTAACAGCTCGTCTGCTTTGGGAATAATTACAGCTGAGTGAGATTCTTTGCTGTAACATTTTTGCTCTAATTAATCAAAATATCCCCAGTGTGCCTGTCTGTCCCCTGTGTCCTTCACACTGCAGCAATCTGCTAACTCTGCCAGCCAGGCTAGCAAGCTGGCTCAGTCTGTATGTGTGTGTACATATTAGCGTCGGGCTGTGTGCCTAGGTGTGTGTGTTTGTGTGTGTGTCTGTCTCAGTCCCTGTCCCCAGCAGGGCCCTGTGCTGTGCTGACAGGAGTAGTCAGCAACTCGGCCTGATCCTTTTTCGCTCTCACAAAAACACACAAACACAGGAACCTTCTGGAACAGCAGTGCTGTTCTTCCTCCCGGTGACCCCTGTGCTCCACAGTAGCTCATCTGAGAGCTGTTCAAGGCTGCCAGCATCGGGGAAATCAGATTCCGTGTGGCGTTTTGTGGGGGCTCTCAGACAGAGTGGCTCTACCTGGGTGGGCAGAAGGGACAGAGTTTTTCATATGGCAGCGGGGTGGTCATGTAATTTGAGCGTAATCACAGCCCTGTCAGAAACATTATGTTTAAGGGTGAGGTCAGAACAACGAAACTCCTTTAGTATAGATATCTGTCTTTCAGGTTTCCACCTTCAGCTGAATACAGTGGAGGTGTCAGCATTGATGAGTGACATTGACTGAAATGATGTGGAGGAAGGGACATATATGTACAGTCCTTCAAACATAGAGCCAAAACTGCCTGCATGGACATACACCAGCACATGAAAGTGTTTTTGTAATTTGTGTTCTTTAGAGAAGTGTGCTTACCGCTGGAGGGTCTCACTTCAGAGTGAATATATGGCTGTAGAAAGGAAGTAAGTGACTGTCCAACAGGCTGGAAGGCTCCCAGCTGAACTGAGACTTTCTTTTTCCAACCATAAGGCCTGTTTGCACATTTTCAACAGTTCTGTTGCTATTTTTGCATGCCGATGATCATTTTAAAGGTCTTGATCTCTCTATCCCATCACCAATTAAGTAAACCTCTTAATCGTTAATACTTGATGGTTAAACTTGGTTGATCCAAAGATGTGCCTCTGACCTCAGCACCTGATCCAGCTCTAGTACAGCGTTGGCTCGGCTGTTGAAACTGGAGTTACACTGGGCAGGTGAATATTTAGAGATGGATGGATGGGCTACATTAGAGTAAATCACAGAGGGAAAACCAGAAAACATGAATATGAACATAAAATTTTGGTGGTGTGTGACTTGCACAGTGCGAAGACAAGCATTCTGACAGAGGCACCATTCATCCAATTACATGTCAGTGTAACGTCAAAATGGTAGCAATGCTGTTATTTTCAAGTAGGATAGTTACATATTGTCAATTTAATGTAAATTTTTTCACATTGTTTAAAACGGTTTCCTGTCGATTTCCTAATTTGTTAGGTTCATCCGTGGCGAGAAATTCTAAGGCAGACTTTCCCCCCAACATTTACAGGAGAATAATTTAACATTATCTTGATTTTAAAAACAAATTTTTGTTCCATTTGAACCAAAATGGTGACAAACTAATAACTGCAAGAAGTTCAGATCTTTGCCACGCAGTTCAATAGCAGATTGCATAATTGTGCATTTCACATATTACTGACTTCCTGTCTCCCGGGGCTGCTAAATGTGTCATCCCACATGGGTGTCTGTGTTTTTTTGTTTGTTTTTTTTCTGCATCTGCATCTTTTAAAAACTATTTGTTCCAGTTACATCTGCTGCTGTGTGTCTTTGTCACGGTGTGTTGTGTGCTTCCGTGCATGTATGTATGCGCGCCTTTGTCGGTGAGACAGAGCGTGTTTGTTCTGTCAGAATCACGCACAAGTTGTGTCACACTGCAGCCCAGTGACCCAGACATTATGGAAGAGAGAAAGAAAACACAAGAGGCGGAGAACAGCGCTGGTGTTTCTGTGTCATGTCCTCTTGGAGTTCATTCACTGGGGCTGAGAGTGAACTGGAAATCATAATAACACATCCAATGCACCACTGCATGAAAATGGATTTCCAACAAAAGAGAAGTTTTTAGCCCAGTTGCAGTTCTGTCTGTTTGTTTGTTGTTCTGTCTCATTTTTCCTCCAGCTCCATTTTCCATTTCCAGCTTGTGCTCTGAATGAAATGACCTCTCTGCTGTGGCGACCTTTTAGGCCCGACCGGGCTCACGCTGTGAAAAACAAGATGTGCTCTCATGATCTCATCCCCCAAACCAGTCACTACTGGTTCAAACCACAGGTTCATTACCACACCAAAGAGACAGAGAGAGGGAGAGAGAGAGAGAGAGAGAGAGAGAGAGAGAGAGAGAGAGAGAGAGAGAGAGAGAGAGAGAGAGAGAGAGAGAGAGAGAGAGAGAGAGAGAGAGAGAGAGAGTGGGTGGAGAGGAGGGGGTTTGTAACGAAAGAGGAAGGAGAGAGAGGAATAAGAGATGAAGCGATAGGGGGAGAAACTGAAACAAAATGGGGGAAGAGATGATGAGCGGATGAGGAAGAAAGTCTAGGTGAACATGGTGACTGAAAAAAAGGACTGGAGATCGAGACAGCAGAAAAAAGACAGAAGCAGCGATAAAGTTCAAGGAGTCAGGAAATGAATAATGAGCAAGAAGAAGGACAGTGAATGAGAAATAGACAGACAGCAAACAGCAATACTGATATCGAGACGAAAGGATGGCAGCTTTAAATGCCGGAAAGTAAGAACATGTACCAGTCAGTATGTACCCAAATACAGAAGAGGGTGGATTCATCTAACCCTCACATACTGTATGACCTTTCACATATTTGACTTTATTTGGAGCCCTAATGAAGTCACAGCGAAGTCATTTCGGTGTGCTTCGGCTCATTTTCATCCTCAAAGCAACAGTGCCAAAGTGCTTGTACGAGTAGCTCAGTCCATATGGACTTGGCTTGGGAACCAGAGGGTGGCCAGTTCAACAGCACAGACCACAAGTATGGAGGGTGGACTGGTAGCTGGAGAAGTCGCCAGTTCACCTCCTGAGCTCTGCTAAGGTGCCCTTGAGCAAGATAAGATACATACATGTAGATAGATGTGAACTGCTCCCAGGACACTACCACATGGCTGCCTATCAGTCCACCATCCCTCTACGTTTGCAAGTCTGTAAGTGTGTGTGCATGTGTGTGTGTATTTTGGGCCTACAGTATAAGTATGAAGTTGACATTTGGTCTTCGATTCTGTCTGCACAGACATCTCCAAAAACCTAGCCTGTGTGCCACACACTGTTCGTCTCCTTGTTCCCCTCCTCACTTCCGTCTCTGTTTCTGTCTCTAGTTTGACATCAACCAGCTGATGACATCAGTGAATGTAAGCCAAAGCCTCAGTCCCATCCACAAGCCGCTCGAGTCTCCCAGCAGCACCGGCACCGGCAGCAGCAACAACAGCGGTGGTAGCGTGGGCGGGGCTAGCGGCGTGGGCGCGGGCGTGGAGCAGTCGCCGGTGGACCGCACCAAAGGCTTCTTTCCCGACGAATCGGAGCCTCTGCTTCGCTGCGACTCCACCTCCAGCAAAGACTCCGCCCTCAGCAGGAACGGCTCGTTCATTACCAAAGGTGAGCGAGTCAGCCATAAAGACCAAAGACGCTCCATTTCATTAGTCCTGTCAGCAAGCATTATCAAATTTACACACAATCGCTCCGTTTAGGTGAGGTAGGGAGGTACTGAGTGCATCATCAGAGGAGAACCCTCCATCATACATCAAAATTGCCATCTCTTACTTTGACATATCTGACCAGCAGGCACGGCCAGACTGAACGTGCTTGGAAGCTCCGGAGCAGAACATTTTTGGGCTCATGATCGACCACAAGTTCTTCCCTTTTGTTGAAGTTTTTTCTGTTATAGAATAAAACCTGGCTCCAGTGTTGATGTGTGGTGAAACACATGAATTTAAAATATGCAACATGAACAGTAAGCACAAAAACCCCCAATATAGTGAAGCTGAACGAGACTGTGGGCCCCTCTTCCTGATATCACATGATTAAGAAGAGCCCACTTCATGTCAGCTGATACTGCCTAAGTGACAAAGTTCCCTAACAAATTTGAGTTAGATTAGCAAAGCTGATGCACAGAGCTCAGGGTTTCTTGCCCAGTTGGTAGAAGTTACTGAATTTCAAGTTGGAGATGTCATTTATGCAAATTTTTCATGTATATAGCAAGTATTCTCCACCATTTTGGTTCAAAAAGAACACGATTCCTTCATGATTTCACTTTAGTTACTTTATGTGGTTGATAATGAGAAAAAGGTTCACTCATATATCTGTTACTTACTTACTTACTTACTTACTTACAATCTTAAATGACTCTCCTGTACAAAATTTAAAAAAAAAATAAAAAAAAACATTTTAGGGGTAATCTGCCTCATAATTACTCACCACAGATGATTCTGAAAAGAAAAAGCAACCAAAAAGAACAAAGCAGACATTCCAAATTCATCAGTCCACAGTTAAGCAAGCTCTCAGTTAGTCTATATAGTTAGGCTATATTGTTATATTCAGCTCAGGATTTTTGTTTCATGTTGGGTCAAGATTAAAGTTGCAATTTTTGTATGTTGGCGCCCCCACCTGGCAGGAAAATATAACACATTGAGACTGACTTACAAATGACGTCTTACTGTATAATGTGGCATCAATAAACTACACACAGTTTTTTTCCCATGAACAGCGTCAGTAATTGTATCTTTACATTGAAATATTAACACAGTACTTTTTATGAAGCGCTACAGGTGTCTGTAAGGAAACTGTCAGCATATAGCATCAATGTCAATTATTCAGGAGTACTCATGACATGTCAAACTTAAAAGAGACAGTTCAATCTAACAACATCCCAAATCTCTATAGAGGCTCACTCCCACATGTCCCTCATTTTCATCTGACAAAGCATTTCCGGAGCCAAGACAGTTAATTATTGGGAGGCACTCGGTGTGTTGGCAATGGCCTGTGTAGACACTCAGGATCAGCAGTTTCACGTTCTCCAGGCCCACAGCACATTATTCACTCAGCGATGTGTCTGAAAATGATGTGACTGTACAGTGCACTGGGTTCAAACATCGACAGGGATGATGACTGCCCTCAGATGGTCACTCTGAGTATTGTTATGAAATCGAACATTGTGTTAGCAATAATGCTATATATCAATTCATGAGAATAGAAAACTGAAAACTTTTCAGTTTTTAGCTTGCCAGCACAGAAGATCCCTTTAATTGTGCAATTGAGTTCAATTCTAAAGTATAATAAAAATAAATAAATTATCCACACTTTGTAGTTGTTATTTTTTTTACGTTTTCTAGGAGTTCCACATGCTAACTTGGCTCTCCTTCCTCCCCAACATTAACATCCATTTTGTGTCATGTTTCAGGCCTCTTTCTGAACATAAGTCTAATAATCACTCTTTATTTTGGTTTTCACCAACCCATGTTCATCATCGGAAAACAATGTTAATTAGTGCGCACTAGGTGTAAACCAGAATTGTTATGTCATGGGTCCAAGGATCCCAAAAATCAGATGACGGATGGTGAAATGCTCCATAGAGCTGAGGTACTCCAGAGTTGACCACAAGCAAACCTCTTTCATATTACACCAAGCCAATTGATCCATTTTTAATGTTTCCGCTTCCGTGTTTCCCCTCCAGAAAAGAAAGATACTGTGCTCCGCCAAGTGCGCCTGGACCCGTGTGACCTACAGCCCATCTTCGACGACATGCTGCACATCCTGAACCCAGAGGAGCTCCACGTCATCGAGGAAATCCCAGCTGCCGAGGACAAGCTAGACCGCTTGTTTGAGATAGCGGGAGTCAAAAGTCAGGAGGCCAGCCAGACACTGCTGGACTCGGTCTATAGCCACCTCCCTGACCTGTTATAGTGGAGGAAGGAGGAAGAAACCACACAAATGAGAATCGGCACAGGAAAACAAAGGAATGTCTCAGTAGGAGTGATGAATCTGATAAATGAAGCTTGGGTTCATATTTGATCTGATTGTCACACGATTTGAGCTGGGTGTTGTAGATAAGGTCCTCTTTCAAATCTTTACTGGTACTACCCTCCAACCTTCTCAGTCCTCTTCTGTTGTCTTGTGTGCACACACTATTACTCCTTGAAAACACCTCCATCCTCTACCATGATACAGGGTCAAAGCTCAATGTAACTGAAGCATTCTGAGTGTCACAACAAGGACTTATTTTTTCACTTTACCTAAGTAGGTTCAACCTTGTTTAAGGTGGCTTTAGGTGAGCATTGTGACCTTAACAAACAAAAAAAAGCTGGTCTGTAGAAAAAAAGCTGACGACATATAAAAACACAAAAAGCACTTTTTTTATCTTAACTGGCCTATGCCTTCACCTTTAAAGGATAATACTGGCGTTTTGCTGGTTGTGCCATTCATCCAGGCTTCCCTTGCCTTTAACATCATGTCAGTGTTCAGACAAGACTAATTTAACATGGCGGTTGTTGCTAAATCGTTGCAGGAAAAGAAACTACACAAGACAAGATAGTAAATAAGCTGTAACTTGAAATGACACTGGTATTATTCTTGGGGTTTTAAATGGTTCAAGGTCCTCGTAAACCACATTCACAGGTATTTAGCCCAGGTGTGAACTGACCCACAAGTCATGTGCCTGATTTTGTTACATGTCCCCTTTTCTTAGACCCCTCTTTATTTGGCCCTTCCACACCTTCTAGTTGCTTGTAGCTGGAGCAGACCATCTGTGGGTCTTGTAACCACTTAACCAGACCAGCAGGGGGCAGTGTAAGATGAGAGGGCTGTCTCGCTGGAATCAAAGCCATATATCAAAAATACTGGATTAAATATCAAAATGATCCAATATTACAGTATATATCATGGTATATGGCTTTGTTTTTGAAATGTTTGCTTCTGGACACAGATTCCAAAAGGGACAATGAACTGCACAGGAAGGGTGCAGCATTTACCTGCCTGTCTGGAACCAAAGCCATCTATCTAAAAGTCAGTTTAGATACGTCGCTTTGGATGCTCTTTCACTGCTGGACTCGTGGACAGTATACAACAACAGGTATTACTTTTACCAGTACGCACATTCAGATCTCTGCTAGCTAAACCCCGTCTCACCTCAGCAAATGTAGCGTTGATAAAGTGTTCCTGATACATTTTGGAGCTTCATGTCGGTGTGGTGGGTGTCTGAGTGTTTCAGTGCTATAGTAATACTAATAGGCTACAAGTGATTTTTTTTTTTTCATGCAGTGTTGCGCTCTCTGTGGTTGATATTAAAATGTAATAATGATGCACTAATTCTATTTTCTATCAGAGAGACAGACGTGTATTGTGTCCTTCATTTCCTCTTTCTTCTACCCTGACATGCTGTTAACGATTTTGTTGTTATGTTTTCTACTTTTAGTCTGATTTATTATGTTATTGTAGCAGTTCTTTGTTATCATTTTGACTTCTTTGTATCGCTGACATGGGCATTCACATGTAACCCCCCCCCCCGCGCGCTTTGCGAGACAAGATGACCTGGCTGGGATGTAAGATATGCATATTCCATACTCTACTTGAAGTCTGTCTACTTGTGTTACTTGATTTAAATGAGGAAGAAGTAATGTACTCTTTCAGTTCCTTCCAAGTTCAACATTCTTAAAAATAATAATAGAACTGAAAAGAACCACCAAAAACTCATCCACGTTCGAAGAGGATTTCGCAGGCGCCATGAGAGCACCAAATGATGTACTATCAAAGCTTCAATGGTGCTAGATGTGAACTCTCACCAGTTGGCCTGACACAGGGGGTCTTAACCCCCCGGATTAATGACTATTTAAAGAATTCCAGACTGAGTGAAGAAGAGGGTTGTGCTGCTGTGGATTGTCGGATGTCTATAGTGATGATGATGGTGATGATGATGATGATGGTGATAAGAATGTGTAAGCTTGCTCTCCACGATGCCGTGGGGACTCAAACTGAAGAGTGTGTGCTTTTTATTTTCTAAGGAAGTCTGAAAGGATGAAGGTGAGATGTGAAACGCACATGCAGCTTGAGTGGATGATTTCATCAAATTTCACGTGTGTAACCAGTATGTTTACTACTATGTAACCTCTTAAAATCAACCAATTAAAGCTCAAAACATTTGTCATAACTCTGTGTGTAGTTGTCAGTTCATTTAAGATTTGTGTAAACCTACACCAAGTTCAACCTTTGCTCATTTATTACTATTTATACTGTATTATATAAAACTATTCATTCTTTGCTTAAACATTAACATATGTCTGCACGCAGAGTCTTCATGAAGACTAGCCGTGTAGCCAAATCTGACACATTTATGTCACAACAACAACAATAATAGTAATGATAATAATGCATTTTATTTAAAAGAGCTTTTCTGGATACTGATCACAGTTATCATTTATACCAGCTAAGCTAAGAATGGGCTAAGATGTGGATGGTTGATGGACCTGAGAGCGTCTGAATGGGCCCTGGGAGCTCAAACAAGCCAGTTGCAATGGCACCCACGTGTCAATAATTCTGCTAATTATGCAGAATATTAAGCCTTAATTTAACATAAACAGGTGAGTTCTAAAAAAGAAAATCCCCTTTGGTACAGTTGTCATGAATGGGGAAATTAGCCATGGAGACCAAAATAGTTTTTTGTACCAGGCAGTAAACATGTTTATTTCTGCTGTGAAGTTGGACATTTTAACATAACTTGTGGAGACCTCCTTCCGTAGCCAGCCTCAAATGGACGTTCGGGGAACTGCATTTGTTTTTGGCACCACCACATTGGCTTTATTTCACAGCCACAGAGTAAATAAATACATAAATAAAGTAGAATTAAAAAGTTGTACATACTTTGGGGCACCCTGCTGATCAGAAAATACAAGTAGTTTTGATAGGTCTTTTAGTTTGAAGGGTCTGGGAAAGCACTGACATCACACTCTATGATTCATAATCAACCACTGATGGGACACACCTGGGGTACCAAAGGGAGGGGGGGGGGGATCAGTTTTCCCCTTTGGTCTGTCGACAGAATCTTGCTATCCACAGTTTAATGCATGAAATAAAACCTAATCTGCTTATGTAAAGAGAGGAATCAAAGCAGAAGAAGTATTACCTGCAGCTGTCATCACCGGCTTTGTAAGTGGATTTCAGATGGTGCGGGTGATACGGGCGAGTCAGATAGTGATAGTGATAGTGATAGTGGAACGGTAAGTTAGGTTGCATCTTTATTTCAATTGGCAAAAATAATGTTTCTGTAGACCTCTGATTTTGCTGCTGCCATCATCAGTGAAGTTCAATAAGGCCCAGAAGCCATGCAAGCCCAAACCATGACATTACCTCCACTGTGTTTCACAGATGAGCTTGTATGTTCTGGACCGGATGAGCACATCCTTTCTTTCTCCAAACTTCACCTTTTTCATCACTTCTGTAAAGGTTAATCTTTGTTTCATCAGTCCATAAAACTCTTAAGGCTCTTCTCTGTGCTTTATGGCACAATCCAGCCTGGCCTTCCTATTCTTCTTGCTAGTGAGTGATTTGCATAATCTGGTGTAGTCTCTGCAATCTATTTGGCAGCTACCATTCTATGCTGAGGTATGGTTTGATGGATAAGAGGGACAGAAGCATTGCTTATGCATATGCACTGCTTTGTAAACTTTTGCCAAAGTTCAGCCACACTAGAAGACAAAATAAATATGTTCTACCCTAGGCATCATGGGGCAACTTCGAACTCAACATTACATGAAAAGTCATTTTAATCCTCAACATCAAAACTATGATAACCTAAGTCATCTGCACTTCAATCATCTAACAGCTCAGCACCAACATTATCAATCTGGATACTCTCAGAATCATCAACAACAGAAAAACCTAAACCTGACCCCTGTTTAATTTCTGCTTAAGAGTTTGAAATTAACCACAAATATTTGTTTTATACAAATACCCTAGAAATACACAAACAACAGTTGTTAATGCTGTTTTTTTTAGATGCTGTGCTACGTGTCTTTTAAAGATGAATGTTGATTGCAATTACATAAGAGACATACATAATTTAAATGCGGTCAGTCCAGTTTGTGGGCTTGAAGTCAATCAATCCAGAAAATTTCAGGAACTTTGAGGGTTTCTTCAACAGCAGTAGCAAAACCCAACAGACATGTATTGAAGATCAGATTAGGGCCCACATATATGCTTCATATAGTTCAAGCTGCAGATACAATACATTTCAACATCAAGTGTTTGGAGGGAACTTTGGTCTAGTGAAATCTCTTGTCTTTCTCAATGACAATGGGCAGGTGAGAAGGTCAGTGTGTCTCCAGTTGTGGATGTGTACGTTTACCACAACAGGCCAAGGACCTGTCGAAAGTTAGAATCACAAAGGCGTCTTTGATCCTCACCAATTCACAGAGGTCTTGTCATTTACCAGAGTATAATAGAGGGCGGGCAAGTAATGTAACGTATCTGCTGGCAGCCATATTGGATGTCTTACAGTAGCCAAGGACAGCTCAGAGGAGGTTCCTGGATGTGCAATTCTGTCTCAACTGACTGAAACAAACCCAAATTAGTAATGTGCTTCTTGCAATCACAGGAAACCACTACTGTCATCAGAGTGACAGTGGAAGGAAGGAACTGAGCAATCATATTAAAATCAATATAAATCTGTCGTAAAAGGTTGCTTTGCTGGAATATTTGGCATTAGTCACTCGTGACCATATTGACTCACTTATGCTATGTTATGCTAAATATTTAATACACACTAACTCAGCTGTACAATCCATCGCGTGGTCCAGTGTACCTGTAACTTTAATTGTGATCTTGAATGCTTAATCATAATCTCTAAGCACTGACCTTGTACACAAAAAGACAATAGTCAGTTGTGTTTCTGTGATATTAGATGACCAGACATCTCAGCACCTGTCAATCATTTGGGAGTTTCCTATTGTCAAATAGTTGCTTGAACAGCACCAAGAATTCCTATATCATGACTAACTCTTTTAGAATTTCAACAGGCTGTTTTACCATTTGTACCATTGTTTTTTTTATACATTATTATTTCTTTTGTCCTTTTCAAGCTTTATTTCTGATAGAGAGAGCTGAAGAGTGACAGGAAATTTGGGGGGAGAGAGAGATTGGGAATGACATGCGGGAAAGAGCCACAGGATGGATTCAAACCCTGGGCCTCCGCAGCAAGGACTGAGCCTTTGCACATGGGGTGGCTGCCCTACCGACTGAGCGAACTGCCGCCCCCATTTGTACCATTGTTCAACTCCTATCCACAGCTGTAGTAGTAGTAGTAGTGGTGTCAGCAGTATAGCTGTAGCAGCTCTGGTTTTAAATTACACTGGCTGACATGAGAAGAAATGTGTTTGGGAGAAGTGTCAGATTATTACTGGAAGAGCTGTGAAACCTGCAGAACAAGTATTCCAGCCTTGATGCTGACTGGGGGTTATGTTTCTTTTTGCTATATGTCAGTGACACTGTGTACAGCACCACTGCAGCTATGGAGTCTGTTGCTGAGTTTGGCCAAACACAACAGGGGTAGGTAGGGGTTGGCGAATTCTTTTTGTGGATTTTTTTTCAATTTCAATTCAGAGATTGAATTCAGATGCCACCTGCTACAGGACCAACTTATTTTTCACCTTTCAGTTTTCATCACATAGTTGAAGACGCATAGGTTTTCAAATAAAATTTCTGGATGACTTAGAATAGACTTTCCATTTACAAGTAATAAAATGTAATACAAATGTATCTATTATGTCTAGGAAGGCAGCAAGAGGTCTCTTCAACCCTGGCTACCACAGTGCTAAGATAGACTGGCACCTACTGTTCCCAATCAAAGCCAAACAAATAATACTGCCGAGGACCTCAAGGCCCACGCATGACCTTGCGTAACCTAAAGGACAGAAAATTCCATAACAGCGAGTACGTGAGAAGGCCAGTGGAAAGCAGATCAGATGTATCTATGTTATAAAAAAGTTTGCAGTTCCTGCGCATCATCATAAAATGTGTTTTCGTCATCTGTCCATCTATTAAAATCAGATATTTAAGTCTTTTTCCTCAAGTCCTCAAAAAAATGGAAAAAAAATATGGTGTTTGTCCTTGCCCTCTAAATGATATTTAATGCCTCTATCAGCAGGCCTTCAAAACAGTAACTGTTTAAAACTAACAAGTTTTGTGCCATGGTTAAGGTTTGTTTAGGTTTAGGCTCTAAAATTACTCTGTAAGGGTTAAGAAAAGATTGTGCTTTGATTTAAGATAAGTAGGCCTACTTTGTTGAGATTAGGTGGCCTTTGTTGCCATGGTTATGATAAAAATTCGTGTTAATCTAAGGGAACGATCTTAGTCATAAAATAAGGAAATCTGAAAACAAACTCATTTCCTATGCATCACCCAGGGCTTTGTCACCTGAAACACACGTTGTTTTGGGGAACTTGCTAAAACAGCTGATGCTGTGGTTTTTGCTTGGGAGGACAGTCTCAGATTAAGTTTAACCTCAGATATAATGACCTCTATAAGCTTGTAGGTGACTGCTTTAGAGCGAGAAGAGAGAGGATAGCAAGTTTCCATTAAACCACAAGTAACGAGGTTGCGTGGACACAGCAATGGGATGTGATGAACCATTATCCCCCAAATAACACAGTTCTAAATTCCATTAAACTGCAGCTAAGCTGATGACAACAGATTTCCCAGACTGGGCAGTTCCCTGTGGTGTTTATAGACAAATAAGAATGAGGGTTGGGTATCTCCACCCAGTTGAGTGGATAGGGATGTCACGATATTAAGATAGCTGTAAAAATATGAAAGTGAATTATTACACAACATCAGTTAATTACACTCAAAATACAAGTATGTAACCTCAACGGAACACGAAAAGAGAATGGAAAGAAACTGAAATTATTTGAGAGTTGCTGGATAATTTAGACAATATTATCATACGTGTTTTTATTAACATGACATCGACATTTCATTCTTAAAGTATTACAGTTACTCAGTATATCCAACCCAAATAGACATGCACAAAAGATAGTTTGAAACAACAAAATGTAATCAGTGTTCAAAGAAATGCGGTTCATATTCTGATTCTTCAGAATCAGCTAATGCTCAGTGTGCAAAGAGTGAATATTCTGTTCTAGGAATAAAGTATACTTTGAAACATACAATACTAACAATATCAGATGATCAATTTGCCACCGCCATTTTATTTGAGTGTTGGAATTCTCAGTCTAATGTTCACACCCCATACTGTCTACTGACCTTAAAAAATCCCTGCAAACAAAAGAAACCATGACAGGTACACCAGCAGCATGTGTCATTTAATATGGGAGAACGTATACATCCATGGCTGTAACGGGAAGACAATGCAGAGGTGCCAAAAACTGCAGTTCCTTACTTGAAGCTGGTTACAGAATGAGTCAGTCTCCATGAGACCCCATGTGTAAAATGCATTGTCACAGCAGAAATAAACATGTTTACAGCCTGGTACAAAAAAACAGTTTGGGCCTCTATAGCTAATTTCCTCGTTCATGAGAACTGTACTGAGGGTGAATTTTTTTTTTTATAAAAGTCACCTGTTCAAAGTATATTAAGGCTTTAAGTTATGCAAAATGAATAGCTTGGCTACATTAATTCATAGGTGTTTGTTACAGGTGTCAACCAGCAACCAGACATCATTCCTCAGGTCCACTGATGATTTCGTGTCTTTGCCCAATTTTAGGTGGGCCAGGAAGCAGCATGAGGCAGGACAGCTAAGATGGCAGTGGCCAGAGCCATCACACTGTGAGCTTCACAACTACAACTCTTCAGAAAGCTGTGGGTGAAGTCACTGACATCAACATCCATGTTTTATACAGTCTGTGGTCTGCACTTGTCAGTGATGACACACAATAATGCCATAGTCTAAATACTGAGAGTCTGCTCTAAAGTGATTATTGGAGGACTATGCTGAGCATGCATCTCCAGACTGTATAGATGAACTAGTTTGACATGCATTGTTGAGATGCGGCAGGTCTTGCTGTTTACTGTTGTGTGTTGTGCGTGGCTTGCTGAAGGGCAAGCAATGTTAGGGGGTTGGCTATGTTTCCCAGCAGAATCTTTAGGTGTCAACCTGTGCATTTTTTTTTTTTTTTGCATTCCTAATTAAAGCACACAATTAAGTATGCACTTTCTATTAATCCGTTCAAACTCAGCATGCATGCACTAAAAGCAGTTAATATGAGCACTAACTGGCAGTCCGGTCTGCTCCACTTTACAGAGAATTTATCTGGATTTTGATCTCACTGCCACTGTGTGGAACGCTGATTCATGGTCTCCCAGGTGCTTTGTGGTATCTTCTTACCTTTTAACTGTGTTTACAATTTGCTGCCACTTTCTAAGAATGCGCTGAATGAAATGTTTAGGAAAACTTAAATAATCTAATCTCAATCTCTACACCATAACCGCTTCTTTTGAGGCTATAGTCTTTGTTTTAATGCACAGGCAAAACAAATACAAGATAAAATCAGACAAGGAAGCTGAGCTAATAACTAAACCTGTTCTGCCAGTGCCAGCAATGTGTCCCTTACTATGTTTCAGGAAGTTTTTTTCACGCAATATGTTTCCCATCGCTTTCACTGACAGGCTGTCAGCTGCTCCGCTCTGTCGAGTGAAGGTGGGATTAAAATAACAGGAGAGATATGAAAAGAGAGCTAAGGTAAGGAAGTTGGCTGTCTGTGAAAATGCGTGAATGCTTAAATGGTTTAGTGTTGGTGTTTTTCAGGAATGGGCTAACTCGGAGAGCTGCCTGTTTCACAGTTTGACCTCTTTTCTGCTTATCCTGCGGAGCCTTTTCAACAAACAACAGCTTTATTTCATGTTTGCGTGTCAGCATGTGAAATAATTGAAGGGAGAGTAAGACAGTTTTCCCACATAGTCTGTTTGCTCTGAATTATCAGTGCAGTGTTTGCTGTGGGCTCTCTGTCAATTTATTCTACATTTGTCTTACTGTTCCCACCGATGCTTTCGTGAATTGGCTGGTGAAGTGGGTCAAAAGAAATCATATTGATTGGTCTTTGGGGATCAACATGTGCTTTTGAAAGAAGGCTGATTTGGAGTGTGATATATGTGACAGTTCAGCAGATTGACTTCAATACAGATCATGACTAATTTAGTTCATTTGGCAGCGGAAACATTTCTTTGTATAGTACCAATGCTTGTCTGATAGCTGGCTGATACTTAAATGTAATTAGTGTAAAAACAGTATGTATATATTAGCACTGTATGTGGCAGTATTATAAAATTGATCTATATACATGTTACCATAAAATAATGCATATTTAATGCTGCAAATCCAATTATACAATTCAGTGATATATCAAGGTAAGAGGGAATCCTTTATGGAATTTATATGTATATATGAATGTATATAAATATTTATGAATAATAAATGTTATCAAGTATAATGCGGGAAAACTATTCTAATAGTGCCAATAGAATATTCTTTAAAATTCCCAATTTTTGGGGTGTTGTTCAGCTCAGTTGGTAGAGCAGCCACCCCGTGTACAAAGGCTCAGTCCTTGACGCAGCAGCCCGGGCACCTTTTCTGCAAGTCGTTCCCCCTATCTCTCCCCACATTCCTGTCACTCTTAAGCATCTATACAAAAAAGCTTGAAAAAATATGTAAAACGTATAAAAATGTATAAAATAGGTAAACATATTACAAATATTAAATAAAATAGTACAAATATTTAGTAAATTTCCTGCAAATCTATAGTATGAAAAGAAATATGACAAAGGCAGCTTTTGTGTTATATTATTTAAACCTTAATTTTGAATATATATTCTATGTTCACTTGAGAAGCACTTTAAAAGATACTATTTTGATGAGTAATTTGCTGTAAGCAAAATTCTGAATCATGTTTTTGTCATGCCAGGAAAGAGCCAGACAGTGTTTAATATCTAAATAGGGACATCCAAAGCAACTTAAAAGGTGACGTAATGAAACCAGCAAAAGATTTGGTCACACCTCATTTGAATCATCTTTCCTAAATTTGAATTCCTTGAATTCCTTGAATTTTTCCTTCAATTTTCTAGGATTTTTTTCATTTCATTTTTTAAGGTTCTGGATATAATTGTGTATATACTGTTATTTTTAAGATGTGGGTGAAATGTGATTGGAATTCTCTTTCACTACACAGCTTGTCATCACATGATTTGGCTTCTTACATGATTTTCTCATTCGACCTGTTCTACAGAAAATGTTGAATGTTTACATACCAAGAGGTTTGAAGTGTTTCTAACAGTTTCCTTCTTGGCATGTGCAATTTAAAGTTTTCTTTTGCTTTCCTTTTTATTTATTTATTTTTTTATCTTTACAGATATTTAATCATTTATCTAATTCCAATTCTCTCTTATTTTCCTAACCCCATTCCTAATTTTCTTGTTGCTTTTATGTTAATGACAAGGTTGTGTCCTCACAGAGCTATGGTTAGCTATGGTATAGTTAAGCAGCTTCACAAACCTGGTGGTTGACATCACAGAGACTATGTCCATGTTTTATACAGTTTATTATGCACTTCTGCTGCATTTTATCAGATTAAGGGTTCCAGTGACTTCTTACAGATACAGTAAATTGATACATTTCAACAATGCCCACTAAAAACCCCACTAGAGTACTGTGCTCAGGTAGAACAGGAGCCAGAGCCTTCAGCTATCAAGTGGATGTTCTTTCTTAACAGAGTTTATAGTTATAGTTAGGGTTACGTCAGGTGAGCCCTGAACCATTCCATTCCAGTTCTGGTTTTTGTGCCTTTCGCAGATTCCTATGGGTCATAGCTACACCTAGATCTGAGCTTGTCCATGGTGGGAATTGTTGGGGCTGCGGAAAGTGGACAGTCTCCTGTTTGCTGTATCTGAAAAATGTCATGAGATAACGTCTGTGTTTTGGCACTATATGAATCAAATGTTATTGAATTTTAAGTGATAAAAGTGAGGATGGAATGTTTTGAATAGATTTATGTTTCACAATAGAGAGATGATTTTCCAGACTAAGTAGTCCTTAAACAATGTGACAACAGCTCCTTTGGTAGGTGGGGCACCTGTTCCCTCACAATAATCACTTTTAATGACATGTCACTTTCATTAACATCCTCACTGACTTGCAGTGCTGCCAGCCTAAACTGTGCGTTTGTGCTGTGTCAAATTACTCTTAAACACAACAAGCACATCAATTTGTGCATGCCACTGGAAATACACACATTTCGAGTACCACAAAGATCGTTCATTCATTTCTCACTTCCAATTCTGAACAGGTCTTTACTCTGGCATCTTAAAAATGATAAATCTTTACTTGGGCTTCCATCCAGCAACACTGGCTCTTGTTGACTTACAGCCAACACTATGCGGAAAGTTCTCTGACACATAAAGTTTACCTCGAAGAGGACAAGACATTAAAGGTGTGTATACTGGAATGTGACAATGTGAGGTTTGTGTTTATTGCAATTCATCTGCTGTGTCACATGTGCTTTGGATGTAAGTCAGGGACACATTAGGTCAGATATCTGTGTGTGCTTTACCCAAGTAACAAAAGACCTGTCCATGCTAATAGTTTTGAGGCTGCCAGCCCAACTGATGAATGAAATCTCACCTCACTGTTTTTTTCCCCATTAGAACTATTTTCAGGCCCATCAAATATCAAAACCAAAACCTTCTTTATGGGTAAATACCAACTGTTTTGGGATATATTTGTGCAAACAGTATCTCAGCTTTAATCCGCTGAGTGGGTGTTTTCAGCACCAACTACTGACTGGAATCTAAGGGCTGGTGTTGCTTGGAAACACGTGTTAATTACTAGCTGGTTGCTTTACTCAAAGTGTGCTGGAACAACAACATATTTTTCTGTCTTTACAGCAAGCGTTACTTATTTACTGTCATTTAAGCCAGCTGCCCTTTTATAACATTCAACATTTGATCCATCATGCTAAGGTGTGTTAGGTTTGTACCTTGAATTCAAAACAGTTCAGAGACACAATTTCAGACACAGGTCCGTCATACTGGAAAACGTTTGTTGATTGTTGAGCCTCACTCCTGGGTTGTCAAATACCGACACGTTGGGTTATGGTTAATGGGAAGTGACGGTGAGCCACACAACATAAAAGGTGTTCGTGCTGGGAATGAGACTCAACAATCAACTATGTTTGAACCACTAATAACAAGTTTGTATATCTGATGATGTAAAACGCCTTGGCTCTGGTTGGTGGATCAGAATGTGAAGTATATACGCACACTACACAAATGTGCACCCTTGGCAAACCAGACAGTCAAGGAAAATTTCCTTCAGCATGATAATTTAAAATAAATAAAAAAACACCTTGTACAGTCAAGTTTCAAAGTCCATGTCTTAAGACCTGCTCCAAAACCACAATGGGAATTTTAATGACAAATCTGGTCAATAGATGAATGGTGTTGATTAATTATTAAGAGAGACTTTAAACACTGACTTGATCTTTCTTTGTTCATTTGGTTCCAGAGTTATGACTAATGTGATAAGTCAATCATTGTCTGTGTAACAATACATGCTTTCCTTTTTTATGTCCTTCTTCTCCTTTCTTGAAAGGAATGGCAATATCTAAGAATGGCTTGACCATCTTCGCCCTTCTAGTCACACTTATTATTTTGGAAACAGGGAACGACATTGAATTTTCAAGTCCGGCTTTACCGGTAGGTCCACTGTATTTATGAAACTGAAAAGAAAATATGGGACTTGTGCCCAATGAGGAATGATGCATGAGGTTTTGATATAAACACAAAGCAATTACTTAACCTGATATCTTTTTTTTTTTTTTTTTTTGTCACAGGCAAACGATAAAGAAGAATACTTTCTACCTCACACAAGGGAGAAAAGGGACGGTTAGTCTGATTAACTCATATTATTTTAAATTATATGTAGATGAAGAGCTTGATATTTTTGGGAAATACACGTATCTTCTTGTTTCTCTGTTATTTATAAAACTAAAGCCTAGAGATTGGTTTAGCATAGCTTAGCTTAGCTTAGCTTAGCTTTGCGTGACTTTTCTAGTCAGGGGGAAACCCAGAGTCTTGTTGTCATGAGGTTGCTGGCAACCATTTTCTTGGAAGTCAATGTGCCAGGCCAAGAAATACTCCAAAGCAAAACCCCCATGTCTGTCATGATTCCACACCCCTCTCAGTTGATGCCATGCCCCCCATGCTAGATCTGGCTCAAAAGTCTGAAACTGAAAAAAAAAAAAAGATCTGAGACTGATTTTTTTGTATCACTGTAAAAAATAAAATCAAAATCTGAAAAATAAAATAATTTGTTTAAAAAAATTACCAGAGTTGATCATAATTAAATAATATTCTTTTTTTGTATTTAACCTGAAAAAATGTACACTTTTTATACGCACAATTCAGTTTCAGATTTTATGTTTTCAAGTACAAAACTTTTGACCCAAATCTACCACTTTTTTCTAAAAATGGTTCTGAAGACATGCAGGTGATTCTGAGCCTCTCCTGTTTCTGTACACCTATCAATCAATATTATAAAATATCAATATTACCACAGAGCAACAGAGCACACTAGTCTAAGCAAAGCTATTTTACTATTTAAATTGAAATCAGCATAATCCAGGTTAATGTCCATTTGACGTTGATGCACACATAATTTCAGAGAGATCACAGAGCTTGTCATCTATTCTTGAATCTAAACTCAAAGAAACATACATACATGATGGAACAAAACATCTTTTCATTGGTCAATGAGATTCTAAATTCTGACCATAGATACTGAGCAAAATATGTGGCATTCATTGGACAGCAAGGGTATTCTTTAGGGTTATGGTTGTCACTAATTCACATTGCTTATTTTTCTTATTTCAATATTTGCAGTGACTACAGGCCAATGGGATTACATCATCGATGTTGTAATGAATGTCTCTAACATAGAAACCTTTGAGCTGATTCAGACCTCCTTAAATGCTACTAGTCTTCCTATACAACTTGATAACAACACAAAGATCACTGACGTTAGCATCACAACAGGTGAGTCTCGACCTTGACCTTCTTTGAACAATTGGATACCAATCACATTACTACATTTGCAAGTAATAACGAACATGATACTTCTCTTCTGACAGTGTGTTCCTCAAATGGCACCGGCTTCCAGTGTAGATGTGAGGAACAATTTGCTTGGCCATACAGCACCTGTGTCTCATACAACGCCTGTGATTACATATCTAGTGGCATCTGTAAATGCATCAATGCTATTCCAGCTGATAGCCATTCCTGCCAGCCAATATCAGGTAATCAAGTCATAGTTTTTTATTAAATGTAATCACAGTGACTTCAGAGGTATCCGTTCCCTGTCAGTTTCACTTACCAGCACTGACCAGGCAGAAGGGGAGTCTGAACTTTCAGTACCAGCCAATGCATTTTAATTGAACTTGACAAACTAATTATTCTCAACAGGTTAATTAAAGCAGCTATAACCCACATTTTTATGTTACCAATGGATCACACAACAGCTTTTATGTAAACTGTGTTTACTGTGTTAAACTGTGTTGATTCCATCTCATTGCTCTCATGATGATCAGGCAGAGGCTCAGGTCAGCATAAAGATATGTTGTATTTTCCTGTTATTGACGGTACTATACTTCACATTTACATTTAGTCATTAAGCTGATGCTTTTATCCAAAGTGACTTACAAAAAAGGGGGAAAAAACAAGAAAACAAGGAAGGAATACATACACGAATGTAAGAATAAGAAGATGACAGCTTGGTGGCCCCCATGCTTCAAAGTACTGTAGGACTCTGTGGTCAAATTAGCAATAATAAATATGCAGCGCAGCTGGTTGCATTAGGAAATTATACTAGTGGTTTACATACAGTGTCATAGTTTGAAGAGTAGCCCCATGAACCATACTGCCATATTTTATGACTTAGGAGTGAAAGCTGAAAATGACATAAACACTTAAATGTTAATGTAGATGTTTACATTACACACTACATGTGGCTCAACCAACCAGCAGACCTCCATAGAGAATCAAATCTAGTTTTCTGTAAAACTAAAAATCTTTTGACAAACATATCATATTTCATATTCTCATGAAAGAATTATGTCAGTTTTTACTGCATATATAGTAAATCATATCATATCATTCCTACAGAGCTGCTAGCTCAGGTTGAGTACACAGTGGATCTGGAGCTGAACGTTACAGATGTCACGACAGTGGACTACCTTAGGAGCCTCCTGAACAATGACAGCTTTGCCCTGACCTTGGGTCCCACTGTGAATGTCACAGACATTGACATCACCACAGGTAGGATAGAGCTTATTCTCATCACCATAAATTCTAATATTGCAATATTAGGTGCCAGGTTGTTATCAAGTGCAGCATGCTATTATTCATCATGGTGGAGAAAGGGATTCATTTCTCTGTATATTGTTAGTTTATTTAATGGAAACCATTTCTCATATTAGAGACCGTATTACAGTGGCTTCCAGAGAGTGCCTTTAGCTAGTCATCATCTTTGCATCAATGCCTGATCAAGTCATTACTGTGTAATATCTCACCTATTAACTCTTAACTTTCTATCTGGAGGATATAATAAAGCAGCTAAAGTAATGCACCTGCTCTCTTAACCTTTAAGAGTAAATTGTTTTTACACATTATAGTATTGAATTGAATTACTGAAAAACTGGGACATGAACTGCCTCTCAAAGGCATGCCATAGACTCTTTTTATGCTACTTCTAAAAATGGAAGTTTTTAATCTTTTAAAACAAATATTTTTAGGGGCTACAAAAGGATATTTTTTATGTCCTTAGTCCTTGGATATTCGCTGTATTATTTTATGTAACAGTCATGTACTGAAGTACATTCTACTTCAGTATTAAAATCAACTAATTCTTTCAGTTCAATACAAAATCTAATTACGTTTAGTAAATATATAAATAACCCTGACTCATTTCTGAGACATTCTTATGGACATAAAGGTCATCAACTATGAAGTGAAAATTTAAAGTAACATAAAATGGAAATACTGTAGTGTAGTACCACAAAACTGTACTCAACAGTAGCTCTCTACTTAGTTACATTCCATCACTGGGTCAGTGTAAGCTATTTTAAATCATGCTGAGAACATGCATTGAATGAAGTAAATACATGTGGTGTGCACAAGTTAATGCTTTACCACAACAGTACAGGCTGTAATCTCAAGACAGTCAAAACATCTGGTGAGTGGGAATACAGAACCAGCAGAAGAGACAATGTGTCCACGTCCAAATACTTTTGAAATGAACTGTATGTCAACAGAATTGTTCCTACTGGATACAGACAGACACTAGCAAGGCCTGTGTACACATGCACAAGTTAACGTTCAACAAGGAACAGTATAAATCCTGCAGTCGGCGGGGAGCATGCCCAGATCATACCCTGTCTAGAGACCAAACAAAGGGGGCCTATGAATGATTGATCTCATCATATTTTCATTTTACTCATGTCCTAATGAAATTGTGTATGTATGAAACCACTGCACACCTTTAACACCCTTAACTACAGAATAGTTTGCTGTATTTTTTCTGTTGTTGCTTAGTATGTTACCAAAATGGTACGGACTTCCAGTGCAGATGTGAAGATCAGTATGTTTGGTCACATGAGAACTGTATTACATACGGAGCCTGTGATGACATCATCGATGGCACATGTGGGTGTATCAACAGTATTCCGTCCAGTGGGCAGTACTGCGAGCCGAGGAAAGGTAATATAGACGTGCCAGAGGCTCACTATCAAAGGTTGCTAGCATTCAGAGCTTTCAGCTGCATTTCAGTCCTCATTCAGTAAATGGAGTGGCATCACACTCAGTAACCAGTCATTTCTAATTGCTCTTTTTCAGTGGTATCAACAGTTGTTTATGAATATGAGGTTTTCATTGAAGTGAACACTACAAACGCAGATCAACTGAGAAACACCCTGAATAATATGACTTTCCCCGTCCAAATTGACTCGCAAATCAACATCTCCGATACTGTCATCACTACAGGTGAGAACAATTTCTTGTAGTGTACTGATCTGGATGGGTCACCTCCTTACATGACAAAATGTGGTGTTCTTTTAAAAGTTTGCAGCCAAAACGGCAATGAGGTCCAGTGTCGCTGTGAGGATGACCACCTTTGGCCTTGTGACAAGTGTGCCACCTATGGGACATGTGAAGGTGGTGCAAAGGACACATGCGGGTGCATAAAAGCTTTTCCCACAGATGGACAGTATTGTCAGTCAATACACCATCACAGTGAGTAATATGGTCACATGGCTACCAGTTTAAGGACCTAAATTCACCATTTTATATAATTGATGTTCTAATTTTACATTCAAGTACATGAAGTCACGTATTCATGATAACATTGTTTCTATCTACAGACTATACAGTGTGCAACCTGACAACAACTACACCACCAACAGGTAAAGCTGTGAGGACACTTCTGCTTTTATTCCAAAACTGAAAGCAGATGAACAAGAATTTTGTTTACCCATGATCTATTTGACTTCTATTAGGTGTCCAATTGTTTTTTTTTTCTGCCTCGACACAGCTCCTCCAGCTGTTTATGAATACATCATCTCTGTTGAGTTGAACATCTCAGACGTTGCAGTGATAAATGGACTGAGGACCATTCTGAACAACATCAGTTACCCCATCAACATCAACAACCACATACAAATCTCTGACGTCAACATTTCTACAGGTAATAAAGTCAAGCCGAAAAACAATCCAATACAGTACAGGAGATCCTAATATTTTGTTGATGTTTGGTGCTCTCTCCAGTTTGCTCTCCAAGCAGTGGTGGTTTCCAGTGCAGATGTGAGGATCAGTATCGTTGGTCATGTGGCCAGTGTTTCCAGCACGGACCCTGTGACAACATCACTGATGACACATGTGGATGCATCAATGCCATTCCTCCTGATGGACAATACTGCCAGTCTGTTTATCAGCACAGTAAGTTGATTTGAAACTCACATTTCAATAAATAAAAATCTGTACTCATGTAAAAAGTATCAGTAGCTACTTTTCTTTGTAATTAGTATCTACTTCTCTCTCCTTGTTTTTACAGACTTCACAGCTTGTCCTGTTACAACAACCTCTCCACCAACAAGTAAGATGAGAGACAGCAGTTCATCAATGAAATGATTATCTCCAAACACCAACATGTTTCATTATACCATGTTTCATTTGACATCTCCCTACAGCTCCTCCAGCTGTTTATGAATACATCATCTCTGTTGAGTTGAACATCTCAGACGTTGCAGTGATAAATAGACTGAGGACCATTCTGAACAACATCAGTTACCCCATCAGCATCAACAACCACATACAAATCTCTGACGTCAACATTTCTACAGGTAGGATTTTTGTTTGAACAAGATGTTTAATTTAAAAACTAAATTTAAACATTTTAAAAATGTACTAAGTATTATGCATTTAATTTACCCCTGCACAGAAGACATGTTGATGTGTCAGTCAGAAAAACAGGCACAATTAATAAAATTAATGATTTGGTTTCAGGGTCCTCTATTGTGCTTGTTGATTCACTGAAAATGTAATGGTTGACTGAGACACTTAAATAAGTCAGAGCTGTTGTCAATGTTACTGGTAATGTCTGTGCTTTCTTGATAAGATAACAGTCTGTAATGAAGGTGTGTTATGAGGATTCACTTTCGACCACATTCAGAGCTTCATGAATTCATTTCTTTGGTCACTATTGTGACAGAGGTGTGGCACAGACATCACAGTGCATTAGCTTCAAGCTAACATGTTAGCAGACAGTTTCATAGCTAGTTTTACATTAAACAGGCAGAGCAGCTTTAGTATTCCCTTAGAGTCATGCTTCTGACCATCTAATGAATGTAAGTCTAATATTTGCTCTCATACTACTTCTGTTTTAGTCTGACCGAGTCTCTATCTGTCACTTTAGCTGCTGAATGTTTGACGTTTTTCACTGGCTAATCAACCTTTTTCACAGCAGCAGCCATTTTAACATAAAATAGCAAACACAGGCGTTACCAAGGACACTAATTAAAGTCCAGTTCCATTCAGGTCAAACAGGGTCAGTGTGCTGCTGCTTTGCATGTTGACTCACTAGAAAAGGCTCTCCTCTGGTAAATGGAACTGGACCTTAATTAGTATCATTGGTAACACCTGTGTTGATCCACCTATTTCTGAGTTAGAGTGCTTTGCTAGCTACAGCAGCTGAACAGGGTAAGATTGCATATTCAGTCATTTTTTTTGTTTCACAAAATTAGCGAAAGTGGCAAAAAATCTATTTATTGAAAATATTGACCAATGTGGATTTAATTTTTTAATAATGTAAGGGAACAGCTTCGGTGATGATACGCTGGCTGTGTATAACTGGCCTAATCCTCCGGTCAGAGAAGACGCAGCAACTTTTCTTAATTCTTGGCTTTATTGACTTCTTTGAATAAACAGGAAACAGTAGCAATCGTATATGTACGTGCGTGTGGTTTGTAATGTCTGCAAGACAACAATAATAAACAGTATTAATAGTAAGTAACCTACAGTGGCATTAACGATAGAATAGCATGAATTGCAATAGACATGAATAACGTGTCATGCTAAAAATCACCAGTAGGTGTCAGTGTAGGATCAGTGAACACAGTACAACGGCCTGGCGCAACAAGCCGCTTACATGATCAAACTGAACGGAAACAGCCCCGGTATCTAACGATCCAGTCAATTCGTCACGCTGTCATAAATATAATAGCAGCCTCAATAAACGACAGTTACACTGCTAAATAAACAATGACATAAATAAAGAAATGTACGCTGATTAATTAAGTTTCATGGGCTCTGTAACACACCACGTGGTAAACTTACGAAGCAAACTGAGCTTATTAACCGGTAACATTAATAACCATAATCACATACAAAATATAAACAACATCTGCTTGTCAGATAACTTACATCATCACCGACGCACACTGTTGTACAAGAAATGAAGAAGAGCGCTGCGAGTTGGCGAAGAGTGCCTCAATTAGTTTAACTCGCGTTATCGAACACACTGCGCATGCGCACAGTCCACCGTCTCTGCCTGGGGCGGCTTGCTGTGACGCAAACTCCTCACAGCAGGGAATTCACAACAACTAAGTTTAAGTTTTATGTATTATTTCTTTTGCCAGTGCCAATGCGGCGACATGGAGAGAACCGATATCTAACATGTTAGCTTACTGTGTTTTAGCTGTTTTGTCTACACCAAGTCCGAAGAATATCTTTATAGATAGTTAACCTTTGCTGACACTTGGTGCTGCCTGACACTACGGTGCATTCAAAAGAGCTTATCAGCTGAAAACAGAGGGTTAATATTAGGTTCTAAGACCTAACCACACAGAATAGAGCAAAACTGAAACATTTTGCAGCAACAATAAAGATGTTAAAAAATACAGTCAGATTATATTCCATGATTCAGACTGAAAAGTTGAATGATTTGTATAAAAGTAGTGCGTGCCATGATGATAAATAAGTCGAATTTTTATATAACTGTCTCCAGTTTGCTCTCCGAGCAGTGGTGGTTTCCGGTGCAGATGTGAGGATCAGTATCGTTGGTCATGTGACCAGTGTTTCCAGCACGGACCCTGTGACAACATCACTGATGACACATGTGGATGCATCAATGCCATTCCTCCTGATGGACAATACTGCCAGTCTGTTTATCAGCACAGTAAGTTATTTGTCAAAGTGTTGAAATATGAATTGAAAGACTACAGTATCACATGTTTCAGCTCTCCATGAATCGTTCAGTGCAAATATATATTTTTTAATAAGTGAAGTATTCTTATTTGGTCTGGAAAGTTGAAGGTGCTATTGTTACAATAATTCATTTTGTGATCACTGCTGTTTAATGGTGACATTTCCTTAACTGATCCTGTCTTGTTTATAATCCATAAATTCTTTATCCTCTCTGTCCTCCATCAGATTTCACAGCTTGTCCCCAAACAACACCATCTCCACCAACAAGTAAGGCTGAGAGGATCATATTTAATCAAGAAATAACAACAGCATACACATTAGAAGTCATAAACCTCACATCACCTTTCCCAATCTTCTTTGTCTACAGCTCCTCCAGCTGTTTATGAATACATCATCTCTGTTGAGTTGAACATCTCAGACGTTGCAGTGATAAATGGACTGAGGACCATTCTGAACAACATCAGTTACCCCATCAGCATCAACAACCACATACAAATCTCTGACGTCAACATTTCTACAGGTAATAATTTTAAATTTAATTAATAAGAAATGACATCGCAAGTGACCCAAACACATCTTAAATTGCAAATGTGTGTGCTTTGTATGAAGTTAATTTGAAGAGTTCCTTACAAAAACAATCCAATACAGTACAGAAGATCCTAATATCTTGTTGATGTTTGGTGCTCTCTCCAGTTTGCTCTCCAAGCAGTGGTGGTTTCCAGTGCAGATGTGAGGATCAGTATCGTTGGTCATGTGACCAGTGTTTCCAGCACGGACCCTGTGACAACATCACTGATGACACATGTGGATGCATCAATGCCATTCCTCCTGATGGACAATACTGCCAGTCTGTTTATCAGCACAGTAAGTTGATTTGAAACTCACATTTCAATAAATAAAAATCTGTACTCATGTAAAAAGTATCAGTAGCTACTTTTCTTTGTAATTAGTATCTACTTCTCTCTCCTTGTTTTTACAGACTTCACAGCTTGTCCTGTTACAACAACCTCTCCACCAACAAGTAAGATGAGAGACAGCAGTTCATCAATGAAATGATTATCTCCAAACACCAACATGTTTCATTATACCATGTTTCATTTGACATCTCCCTACAGCTCCTCCAGCTGTTTATGAATACATCATCTCTGTTGAGTTGAACATCTCAGACGTTGCAGTGATAAATGGACTGAGGACCATTCTGAACAACATCAGTTACCCCATCAGCATCAACAACCACATACAAATCTCTGACGTCAACATTTCTACAGGTACAGCTTACACCATCTTCAGTCTTGGTTTTCTTCATTCACAGTTTTACATTTCCTTTTCCATTGTTCATGCAAAATCATTTCTGTCTCATCATTCAAATGAACCGCCAATGATCAATATGTCACATTTAGAAAAGCTCATGACATGTTCAGTTCCACACATGATGTGTCATTTCTAGCTGAGATATTAAACATGGAGTTTCTTCATACGTTGAATTTATTGTGGTTTGGTGTCCAGTTTGCTCTCCGAGCAGTGGTGGTTTCCAGTGCAGATGTGAGGATCAGTATCGTTGGTCATGTGACCAGTGTTTCCAGCACAGACCCTGTGACAATATCACTGATGACACATGTGGATGCATCAATGCCATTCCTCCTGATGGACAATACTGCCAGTCTGTTTATCAGCACAGTAAGTTGATTTGAAACGCACATTTCAATAAATAAAAATCTGTACTCATGTAAAAAGTATCAGTATCTATTTCTTTGTAATTAGTATCTACTTCTCTCTCCTTGTTTTTACAGACTTCACAGCTTGTCCTGTTACAACAACCTCTCCACCAACAAGTAAGATGAGAGACAGCAGTTCATCAATGAAATGATTATCTCCAAACACCAACATGTTTCATTATACCATGTTTCATTTGACATCTCCCTACAGCTCCTCCAGCTGTTTATGAATACATCATCTCTGTTGAGTTGAACATCTCAGACGTTGCAGTGATAAATAGACTGAGGACCATTCTGAACAACATCAGTTACCCCATCAGCATCAACAACCACATACAAATCTCTGACGTCAACATTTCTACAGGTAATAAAGTCAAGCCGAAAAACAATCCAATACAGTACAGAAGATCCAAATATTTTGTTGATGTTTGGTGCTCTCTCCAGTTTGCTCTCCGAGCAGTGGTGGTTTCCAGTGCAGATGTGAGGATCAGTATCGTTGGTCATGTGACCAGTGTTTCCAGCATGGACCCTGTGACAACATCACTGATGACACATGTGGATGCATCAATGCCATTCCTCCTGATGGACAATACTGCCAGTCTGTTTATCAGCACAGTAAGTTGATTTGAAACTCACATTTCAATAAATAAAAATCTGTACTCATATAAAAAGTATCAGTATCTATTTTTGTTCGTAATTAGTATCTACTTCTCTCCCCTTGTTTTTACAGACTTCACAGCTTGTCCTGTTACAACAACCTCTCCACCAACAAGTAAGATGAGAGACAGCAGTTCATCAATGAAATGATTATCTCCAAACACCAACATGTTTCATTATACCATGTTTCATTTGACATCTCCCTACAGCTCCTCCAGCTGTTTATGAATACATCATCTCTGTTGAGTTGAACATCTCAGACGTTGCAGTGATAAATAGACTGAGGACCATTCTGAACAACATCAGTTACCCCATCAGCATCAACAACCACATACAAATCTCTGACGTCAACATTTCTACAGGTAATAAAGTCAAGCCGAAAAACAATCCAATACAGTACAGAAGATCCAAATATTTTGTTGATGTTTGGTGCTCTCTCCAGTTTGCTCTCCGAGCAGTGGTGGTTTCCAGTGCAGATGTGAGGATCAGTATCGTTGGTCATGTGACCAGTGTTTCCAGCACGGACCCTGTGACAACATCACTGATGACACATGTGGATGCATCAATGCCATTCCTCCTGATGGACAATACTGCCAGTCTGTTTATCAGCACAGTAAGTTGATTTGAAACTCACATTTCAATAAATAAAAATCTGTACTCATGTAAAAAGTATCAGTAGCTACTTTTCTTTGTAATTAGTATCTACTTCTCTCTCCTTGTTTTTACAGACTTCACAGCTTGTCCTGTTACAACAACCTCTCCACCAACAAGTAAGATGAGAGACAGCAGTTCATCAATGAAATGATTATCTCCAAACACCAACATGTTTCATTATACCATGTTTCATTTGACATCTCCCTACAGCTCCTCCAGCTGTTTATGAATACATCATCTCTGTTGAGTTGAACATCTCAGACGTTGCAGTGATAAATAGACTGAGGACCATTCTGAACAACATCAGTTACCCCATCAGCATCAACAACCACATACAAATCTCTGACGTCAACATTTCTACAGGTAATAATTTTAAATTGAATTAATAAGAAATGACATCACAAGTGACCCAGAAACATCTTTAATTGCAAATGTGTGTGCTTTGCATGAAGTCAATTTGAAGAGTTCCTTACAAAAACAATCCAATACAGTACAGAAGATCCTAATATCTTGTTGATGTTTGGTGCTCTCTCCAGTTTGCTCTCCGAGCAGTGGTGGTTTCCAGTGCAGATGTGAGGATCAGTATCGTTGGTCATGTGACCAGTGTTTCCAGCACGGACCCTGTGACAACATCACTGATGACACATGTGGATGCATCAATGCCATTCCTCCTGATGGACAATACTGCCAGTCTGTTTATCAGCACAGTAAGTTGATTTGAAACTCACATTTCAATAAATAAAAATCTGTACTCATGTAAAAAGTATCAGTATCTATTTCTTTGTAATTAGTATCTACTTCTCTCTCCTTGTTTTTACAGACTTCACAGCTTGTCCTGTTACAACAACCTCTCCACCAACAAGTAAGATGAGAGACAGCAGTTCATCAATGAAATGATTATCTCCAAACACCAACATGTTTCATTATACCATGTTTCATTTGACATCTCCCTACAGCTCCTCCAGCTGTTTATGAATACATCATCTCTGTCGAGTTGAACATCTCAGACGTTGCAGTGATAAATAGACTGAGGACCATTCTGAACAACATCAGTTACCCCATCAGCATCAACAACCACATACAAATCTCTGACGTCAACATTTCTACAGGTAATAAAGTCAAGCCGAAAAACAATCCAATACAGTACAGAAGATCCAAATATTTTGTTGATGTTTGGTGCTCTCTCCAGTTTGCTCTCCGAGCAGTGGTGGTTTCCAGTGCAGATGTGAGGATCAGTATCGTTGGTCATGTGACCAGTGTTTCCAGCATGGACCCTGTGACAACATCACTGATGACACATGTGGATGCATCAATGCCATTCCTCCTGATGGACAATACTGCCAGTCTGTTTATCAGCACAGTAAGTTGATTTGAAACTCACATTTCAATAAATAAAAATCTGTACTCATATAAAAAGTATCAGTATCTATTTTTGTTCGTAATTAGTATCTACTTCTCTCCCCTTGTTTTTACAGACTTCACAGCTTGTCCTGTTACAACAACCTCTCCACCAACAAGTAAGATGAGAGACAGCAGTTCATCAATGAAATGATTATCTCCAAACACCAACATGTTTCATTATACCATGTTTCATTTGACATCTCCCTACAGCTCCTCCAGCTGTTTATGAATACATCATCTCTGTTGAGTTGAACATCTCAGACGTTGCAGTGATAAATAGACTGAGGACCATTCTGAACAACATCAGTTACCCCATCAGCATCAACAACCACATACAAATCTCTGACGTCAACATTTCTACAGGTAATAAAGTCAAGCCGAAAAACAATCCAATACAGTACAGAAGATCCAAATATTTTGTTGATGTTTGGTGCTCTCTCCAGTTTGCTCTCCGAGCAGTGGTGGTTTCCAGTGCAGATGTGAGGATCAGTATCGTTGGTCATGTGACCAGTGTTTCCAGCACGGACCCTGTGACAACATCACTGATGACACATGTGGATGCATCAATGCCATTCCTCCTGATGGACAATACTGCCAGTCTGTTTATCAGCACAGTAAGTTATTTTTCAAAGTGTTGAAATATGAATTGAAAGACTACAGTATCACATGTTTCCGCTCTCCATGAATTGTTCAGTGCAAATATATATTTTTTAATAAGTGAAGTATTCTTATTTGGTCTGGAAAGTTGAAGGTGCTATTGTTACAATAATTCATTTTGTGATCACTGCTGTTTAATGGTGACATTTCCTTAACTGATCCTGTCTTGTTTATAATCCATAAATTCTTTATCCTCTCTGTCCTCCATCAGATTTCACAGCTTGTCCCCAAACAACACCATCTCCACCAACAAGTAAGGCTGAGAGGATCATATTTAATCAAGAAATAACAACAGCATACACATTAGAAGTCATAAACCTCACATCGCCTTTCCCAATCTTCTTTGTCTACAGCTCCTCCAGCTGTTTATGAATACATCATCTCTGTTGAGTTGAACATCTCAGACGTTGCAGTGATAAATGGACTGAGGACCATTCTGAACAACATCAGTTACCCCATCAGCATCAACAACCACATACAAATCTCTGACGTCAACATTTCTACAGGTAATAATTTTAAATTGAATTAATAAGAAATGACATAACAAGTGACCCAAACACATCTTTAATTGCAAATGTGTGTGCTTTGCATGAAGTCAATTTGAAGAGTTCCTTACAAAAACAATCCAATACAGTACAGAAGATCCTAATATCTTGTTGATGTTTGGTGCTCTCTCCAGTTTGCTCTCCAAGCAGTGGTGGTTTCCAGTGCAGATGTGAGGATCAGTATCGTTGGTCATGTGACCAGTGTTTCCAGCATGGACCCTGTGACAACATCACTGATGACACATGTGGATGCATCAATGCCATTCCTCCTGATGGACAATACTGCCAGTCTGTTTATCAGCACAGTAAGTTGATTTGAAACTCACATTTCAATAAATAAAAATCTGTACTCATGTAAAAAGTATCAGTATCTATTTCTTTGTAATTAGTATCTACTTCTCTCTCCTTGTTTTTACAGACTTCACAGCTTGTCCTGTTACAACAACCTCTCCACCAACAAGTAAGATGAGAGACAGCAGTTCATCAATGAAATGATTATCTCCAAACACCAACATGTTTCATTATACCATGTTTCATTTGACATCTCCCTACAGCTCCTCCAGCTGTTTATGAATACATCATCTCTGTTGAGTTGAACATCTCAGACGTTGCAGTGATAAATAGACTGAGGACCATTCTGAACAACATCAGTTACCCCATCAGCATCAACAACCACATACAAATCTCTGACGTCAACATTTCTACAGGTACAGCTTACACCATCTTCAGTCTTGGTTTTCTTCATTCACAGTTTTACATTTCCTTTTCCATTGTTCATGCAAAATCATTTCTGTCTCATCATTCAAATAAACAGCCAATGATCAATATGTCACATTTAGAAAAGCTCATGACATGTTCAGTTCCACACATGATGTGTCATTTCTAGCTGAGATATTAAACATGGAGTTTCTTCATACGTTGAATTTATTGTGGTTTGGTGTCCAGTTTGCTCTCCGAGCAGTGGTGGTTTCCAGTGCAGATGTGAGGATCAGTATCGTTGGTCATGTGACCAGTGTTTCCAGCATGGACCCTGTGACAACATCACTGATGACACATGTGGATGCATCAATGCCATTCCTCCTGATGGACAATACTGCCAGTCTGTTTATCAGCACAGTAAGTTATTTTTCAAAGTGTTGAAATATGAATTTGAAGACTACAGTATCACATGTTTCAGCTCTCCATGAATTGTTCAGTGCAAATATATATTTTTTAATAAGTGAAGTATTCTTATTTGGTCTGGAAAGTTGAAGGTGCTATTGTTACAATAATTCATTTTGTGATCACTGCTGTTTAATGGTGACATTTCCTTAACTGATCCTGACTTCTTTATAATCTATAAATTCTTTATCCTCTCTGTCCTCCATCAGATTTCACAGCTTGTCCCCAAACAACACCATCTCCACCAACAAGTAAGGCTGAGAGGATCATATTTAATCAAGAAATAACAACAGCATACACATTAGAAGTCATAAACCTCACATCACCTTTCCCAATCTTCTTTGTCTACAGCTCCTCCAGCTGTTTATGAATACATCATCTCTGTTGAGTTGAACATCTCAGACGTTGCAGTGATAAATGGACTGAGGACCATTCTGAACAACATCAGTTACCCCATCAGCATCAACAACCACATACAAATCTCTGACGTCAACATTTCTACAGGTACAGCTTACACCATCTTCAATCTTGGTTTACTTCATTCACAGTTTTACATTTCCTTCTCCATTGTTCATGCAAAATCATTTCTGTCTCATCATTCAAATAAACAGCCAATGATCAATATGTCACATTTAGAAAAGCTCATGACATGTTCAGTTCCACACATGATGTGTCATTTCTAGCTGAGATATTAAACATGGAGTTTCTTCATACGTTGAATTTATTGTGGTTTGGTGTCCAGTTTGCTCTCCGAGCAGTGGTGGTTTCCAGTGCAGATGTGAGGATCAGTATCGTTGGTCATGTGACCAGTGTTTCCAGCACGGACCCTGTGACAACATCACTGATGACACATGTGGATGCATCAATGCCATTCCTCCTGATGGACAATACTGCCAGTCTGTTTATCAGCACAGTAAGTTGATTTGAAACTCACATTTCAATAAATAAAAATCTGTACTCATGTAAAAAGTATCAGTATCTATTTCTTTGTAATTAGTATCTACTTCTCTCTCCTTGTTTTTACAGACTTCACAGCTTGTCCTGTTACAACAACCTCTCCACCAACAAGTAAGATGAGAGAGAACAAAAATGCAATGATTATTACCATCACTCTGACACACACAAACAGATTGTGTTTCTTGATGCTGTTGAACACAAATTCTATGAAGTTGAAATTCTTTCTACCTATTTAATCATCCCATCACAATCATTCAATGAGTTCCTGAGCAATGAGAGTTAAAACAGACAAGTTTTGTTCTTGGTGTCATACTCTCTTGGTAGTTAGTGATATTTAATCACAATGTTCACAAACAGATACCACAACAGTTGCAACAACGCAGAACACTACATTCTTTATAACTGTCACAACTGGTATGTATTAAAATTATTATATAATTTTTATGTAATATTTTATGTTTATATTTCCATCATATTGCTATTACCAACTCCATGCATGACATTGCAAATAGTAGAGGTCATAATGTATGGGTAGACTGACAAATGGATTTAACAAACTGATTCTTAATATTTCCATGACACAGCATATTTATGTGTTTCATGTCAAAACCGGCAACTCAAGGTTATTGATATTACAGCAGCCAAAGCCAGATAAAGCTCTAGCAATTTATTATTTTAGCAAGAAATGCTGAGGCTGAAATGCTATCTGTCCATAAATGGTAAATCACTGAGAGTTACAGTGGAGCAGCCAGAGGACATCATGGGGGAAATTGGACAATATTTTCTCCATCAAATAAGGTCTAGTTTCACCCAAAACAGTAAAAAAACAACCCTCAGAGTCTTTTCTCTGGTACTGTCACAACAAAAGTGCTTTATTGGATGTAAAATTTGTTTATGCCACAGAGTGCAGGAAGAGTCAACATTTTGTGTTCTAGGAAAATTAGACTCTCCAAACTAGATACTGGCGTGCTTGACATATGTGATTTAAAAAACGCCTAAACTTTGTCCCTTCATCCCACCCTGGGAACTTTAAAGACAAGATCTAAACACTATGACATGGCTGTGCACCACTTATTACTGTAAACAAATGATTGTTTGTAATGGTCGCATTACACAATACATACACACATATTTATATACAATCATATCTACCAAAAATGTTAAACCACACAGTCAGTGTTTGATGAGTTATGTGTTCTCAGTAATAAGATATGATCATAAATTTCACATTTCAAATCATAAAACACAACAGTTGTTAATACGGCAGACATGAACACATCAACACCAACAACTGTAGTGACCAGTAAGTGTTCAAAAATAATGGACAGGTTAACCCTCCCTGATGTCTTTTCACTTGCTCCAGCTAATGTGAACACTACAGTATGTTGTAACACCTACAGCAACAAAAAAAATGAAAAAAGTAAATCCTTAAAATGTGTTAGCACATTTTTGTCATTTAATTCATAAAACTTCTGAAAACTTCTGTAGTAAACATATTGTAAAATGCAATAAGTGATATAGGCTAAAATACTATGATTTCTATTGTCAGCATGCACACATGATCATAAATGCAATAATGTATCTGTTATGATCTTATGACTACCTAAACTATCCTCTTAGTTACCCCATCTTTAACTAATTAAAAAAAAAAAAGTTAAATATTGCATTTAAATTCCACAACTGTTGATACAACAGATCTAACACTATTATTTTTGTTATTATTATTAATAATATTATTAATAATTATTTTAATAATAGATGTAAAATTATGATATTATTATATTTATGAATGAATTTATGAATGAAACATCTTGATGGTATCACTTTCGAAAGTAGAACAAAAATAATTGTAAAATATTGTATTCAGACTCAATACCTAATGCTACAACATATTTATATGCCTATGCATGATCACAGTTTGTCTTACATAATTTTAAAATGGTTTTGTCAACTACAGATGCTACAACAGGTGTGAACACGACAGCACTTACCACAGCACCAACAATGATCATAACGAGTGAGTGCTTAAAATTACATCTCATCTGACAAGGCAGTTATTGTCTTCATTGTTCTTTAGATTTCACTTTTCAGTTTAACGCACATATTTTACAATGGTTTTATCAGATTCAACTACAGATGCCACAACAGGTGTGAACACAACAGCAGTTACCGCTATACCAACATTTGTTACAAGTAAGTGCTTTAAAATACATCTTACATTTTTAACAAAGCAGTTATTGTTTCCAATGATACTTTAGATTTCACTTTTCAGTTTAACGTACATATTTTACAATGGTTTCATCAGATTCAACTACAGATGCTACAACAGGTGTGAACACAACAGCAGTTACCACTACACCAACATTTGTTACAAGAAAGTGCTTAAAATGGCACCTTACAAAACAGTTATTGTCTTCATTGAATTATACACTTTACTTTTCAATTGAACATAGATCATTATAAAATGGTTTTGTCATATTCAACTACAGATGCTACAACAGGTGTGAACACAACAGCAGTTACCACAGCAACGATTGCAATGAGTAAGTGCTTAAAATGACATCTTACTTTATCTGGCAAAACAGTTTTTGTCTCCATTAACTCGCAGACTTCACTTTTCCAACAACCATTATGATGAGTAAGTGCTTAAAATTACATCATAGTTCAATCTGCATTAAAACGAGTAACTGTTACAAGGCACGGACACAGGACTCAATTGCAGGAGTCTACACGGGAGGTAACCAGTCAGATTTCAGCCAGAGGTTCGGTACACGGGAAATCAGTCAGGTAAAGCAGGCAAACAATCCAAAGGGGGTGAGGCAAGAGCAGGGTCCAAAAACAGGCGGGGGTCAAGGCCTTCCAGAACCTGGACACAAACTGTGGACCACGATCCGACACCACGTCCCTGGAGAAACTGTGAAGACGACAGACATGAAGTAGCAAAATCTCTGCTGTCTCTTTAGCAGAGGGCAGCTTGGAGAGAGGCACAAAGTGTACCATCTTGAGCACCTGTCAACTATTGTGAGGATGGTTGTGTTGCCGTCAGATGGAGGCAACCCTGTGACAAAGTCCAAAGAGATGTCAGACCAGGGACGATGGGGCACGGGGAGGGGGTGAAGAAGAGCCATTGGGGGTTGCCGAGATACCTTGCCCCTCGCACAGACGGGGCAGGCTGCCACATAATCCCACACGTCCTTCTCCATCGCTGACCACCAGAAGTGCTGCTTGATAATGAAGATGGTTTGAGCAGTTCCAGGATGGCAGGCGACCCGTGAGGTGTGAGCCCAGTGGATCACCTGCAGAGAAACAGGCACAAAGAGACGATTTTGTGGACACCCTGCTGGGGCAGGGATGTTGGCAGAGGCTTCTCTCACTCTTTTTTCAATGGCCCATGTGACCGCTCCTACCACACAGGAGGAAGGAAGAATTGGAGGGAGTCTTGGGCCTGGGGTCAGGAAACATCCTGGAAAGGGGCGTCGGGTTTGGTGTTCTTGAAACCCGGGCATTCGTTAATCCAAAAGGCATGACAAGATACTCTTAGTGTCCACAGGGGGTATTAAACACTGTCTTCCACTCCACTCAATGTACTGCTGCATGGCCTCCCTCTCTGGCGGAGAGAGGGAATACAGCCGACCCCTGGGTGGAGAGTTCCCTGGGAGAAGATCGATGCAGCAGTCGTAAGAACGGTGAGGTGATAGAGACATGGCCTGTGTCATGACTCCATGACTCCATGTTTAATACTTTATGCAGGTCGCGGTAACAGGGGGGAACGCCAGTCATGTCCGGAGACTCACTGTAGATGTGATCGGGTGAGGAGGTGTTATATGGTGCAGAGGCCTCAGAACCAACCACAGACCACACAAACGGACCGAGAGCAGGTGAGACGACGAGTCCTTTCCCCATTCCAACACCTTGCCCGTAGACCTGTTCCAACATGGGCATTGTGCTTAATTAGCCAAGGTAACCCCAAAATCAGCGGGTGCAGAGATGATTGGAAGACATGGAAACTGATGAGCTCAGAATGATCACCATTTATGTTGAGCCAAACAGGTTGAGTACGGTGAGACACCCGGCACAGAAGATGACCATCGAGGGCAATGGCTTCCAGAGGCTTGGACAGTGGATCAATCTCAACTCAAAGATGCTCCGGCACTTGCTGGTCCATAAAATTCGCATCTGCACCGGAATCCACTAATGCTGGGTGAACAGCCCTCTGCTTGGATGTGACAAGTTCAACAGACAGGAGAGGTCGGGAGAGATCACTGGAAGACGTAGTCTGCTGTGGCTGCTCTGGAGAGAGTCGAGCTCATCCCAGCTGCATGGGCTCCTCCGCAGCTGACAGTGGTGCTGTGGCACTGGAGTGCTGTGATGAGTGACCCGGGAACGGCGTCGTCCACCCTCTCGGCCTGGGAGAGACCACTGCATGCCGGCCCCTATCCTTCTCCCTCTCCATCAGCCTGTTGTCGGTGCGAATGGCGAGGGCGATGAGCGAGTCCAGGTTGGAGGGAAGATTAAGCGGGACTAGAAGGTCTTTAATGGAGGCGGAGAGACCATGGAGGAAAGCGTCAAAGAGCGACGTCAAGTTCCACCCGCTGTCGGCTGCTAGTGTGTGAAACTCAATGGCGTAGTCCGCTATGTGACGCTTGCCCTGCCGTAGCGACATCAGAGCCTGGGCCGCCTCACGACCGGGAGCGGTAGAGTCAAAGACCTTGCTCAGAGCGTCCGTGAATCCACTCAGTGAGTAGCAGATGGGAGAGTCCCGCACCCATTCTGCTGTGGCCCAGGCCTCCACTCTGCCAGACAGATGAGTGATTATAAAGGCCACCTTATCCCACCTTTCCCCGAAACCCCCTGTTTCTGGGAAACAGGGGGTTTAAATACACAGGTAATAGGGGCCTGACGGGCGCAAGGCGGGAAACCGGGAGGCTGGAATAGGCGGGGCAGAGACTGACTTAGACAGTACAACAGTGGACTTGTATTTATACAATGTTCTTCTTGTCTGCTTTACAAGACTTGCCACCTTCACACACATTCACACACTGATGGTACAGCCTCCCATGCAAGGTGCTAACTGCTCATCAGGAGCAATATGGTTCTTCCTATCCAAAGTGCTTACAATTAATATAAAGCTCAACCATACACACACAAGCTGGGTTTCAATATCTTGCCCAAGGACACTTCAGCAGAACTTCAGGAGCTGAGTATCAACCAGTGACTCCTTAGATTAATAGATCAACCCATTTTAACGCATGAGCCATGGGACTGTAAAATTCTGAAGTGCCTAGCTCCAGAACAAGTATATCATGGAGGGGATACACTGAAGATGAATCTGACATCAATATACACATAATCATTTTCTGTTGCAAGCTGTTTATTGTAAAAATGTTTTTGTTGGAATAAACACCTTTTACTAGGATGCATCTGAACACTGTGACACCCTTAACTTGACCAACAATCGTATTTACCAGTGAGTTTTGGATGCAAAGGGTTCTTGACACTTCCCCTATGACAATTCCATAGTGTAACATGCTACCAGTTCCTTCCCTAACAAGACAGTTAGCATGTCAATTAAGATCATGGGACATACTTGTGCAACACAGTTTAGTAAAACTAAACATTCGTTTTCTATTATCAGTTTTAATATTGCAATATGTTCTTGTCAGATTCAACATCAGTTGGTACAACGCCTGTGAACAGTACAACACCCACAATGTCACCAACAAGTAAGTGTTCAAAATAACATCTTACTTTGCTCTCTTGTTATTACAAAGCAGTTATTGTCTTCATTGACTCACAGACTTCACTTTTCGGTTGATCATACATAATTTTAAAATGGTTTTGTCAACTACAGATGCTACAACAGGTGTGAACACAACAGCACTTACCACAGCACCAACAACGATCATAACAAGTGAGTTCTTAAAATGACATCTTGCCTTATCTGACAAGGCAGTTATTGTCTTCATTGATCCATAAGATTTCACTTACTTACAGTTTAACATACATATTTTACAATGGTTTCATCACATTCAACTACAGATGCTACAACAGGTGTGAACACAACAGCAGTTACCACTACACCAACAACGATTATAACAAGTAAGTGCTTAAAATTATATCATACTTCATCTGACAAGGCATTATAACGAGTAAGTGCCTAAGTCAAGTTTTATTGCCACATACACAATCTACACAATACAACAAAAATGGTAAGTGGACAACATTGTTCTTGTCTGCTTTACAAGACTTGCCACCTTCACACACATTCAAACACTGATGGTACAGCCTCCCATGCAAGGTGCCAACTGCTCATTAGGAGCAATACAGTGCTTCCTATCCAAAGTGCTTACACTAATATAAAGCTCAACCATACACACACAAGCTGGGTTTCAATATCCTCCCCAAGGACACCTCAGCAGAACTTCAGGAGCTGAGTATCAACCAGTGACTCCTTAGATTAATAGACAACCTATTTTTCTATTATCAGTTGTAATGCTCCAAAATGTTCTTGTTAGATTCAACATCAGTTGGTACAACGCCTGTGAACAGTACAACACCCACAATGTCACCAACAAGTAGGTGTTTAAAATAACATCTTACCTGACTCTTTCTTGTTATAACAAAGACGTTATTGTCTTCATTGACTCGCACACTTCACATTTCAATTGATCATACATAATTTTAAAATAGTTTTGTCAACTACAGATACTACAACAGGTGTGAACACAACAGCACTTACCACTACACCAACATTTGTTACAAGTAAGTGCTTAAAATGACATCTTACATTTTTAACAAAGCAGTTATTGTGTTCATTGATACTTTAGATTTCACTTTTCAGTTTAACGTACATATTTTACAATGGTTTCATCAGATTCAACTGCAGATGCTACAACAGGTGTGAACACAACAGCACTTACCACTACACCATTTGTTACAAGTAAGTGCGTAAAATGACATCTTACAAAACAGTCATTGTCTTCATTGAATCACACACTTTACTTTTCAGTTGAACATAGATCATTATAAAATGGTTTTGTCAGATTCAACTACAGATGCTGCAACAGGTGTGAACACAACAGCAGTTACCACAGCACCAACAACGATTGTAACGAGTAAGTGCTTAAAATGACATCTTACTTTATCTGGCAAAACAGTTTTTGTCTTCATTAACTTGCACACTTCACTTTTCCAACAACCATTATGATGAGTAAGTGCTTAAAATTTCATCATAGTTCATCTGACAAAGCATTATAACGAGTAAGTGCCTGAATCAAGTTTTATTGTCACATACACAATCTGCACAGTACAACAAAAATGGTAAGTGGACTTGTATTTATACAATGTTCTTGTTTGCTTTACAAGACTTGCCACCTTCACACACATTCAAACACTGATGGTACAGCCTCCCATGCAAGGTGCTAACTGTTCATTAGGAGCAATATGGTGCTTCCTATCCAAAGTGCTTACAATAATATGAAGCTCAACCATACGCGCACAAGCTGGGTTTCAATATCTTGCCCAAGGACACCTCAGCAGAACTTCAGGAGCTGAGTATCAACCAGTGACTCCTTAGATTAATAGATCAACCCATTTTAACACATGAGCCATGGGACTGTAAAATTCTGAGGTGCCTAGCTCCAGAACAAGTATATCATGGAGGGGATACACTGAAGATGAATTTGACATCAATATACACATAATCATTTTCTGTTGCAAGCTGTTTATTGTAAACATGTTCTTGTAGGAATAAACACCTTTTACTAGGATGCATCTGAACACTGTGACACCCTTAACTTGACCAACAATCGTATTTACCAGTGAGTTTTGGATGCAAAGGGTTCTTGACACTTCCCCTATGACAATTCCATAGTGTAACATGCTACCAGTTCCTTCCCTAACAAGACAGTTAGCATGTCAATTAAAATCATGGGACATACTTGTGCAACACAGTTTAGTAAAACTAAACATTCGTTTTCTATTATCAGTTGTAATATTGCAATATGTTCTTGTCAGATTCAACATCAGTTGGTACAACGCCTGTGAACAGTACAACACCCACAATGTCACCAACAAGTAAGTGTTTAAAATAACATCTTACTTTACTCTCTTGTTATTACAAAGCAGTTATTGTCTTCATTGACTCGCAGACTTCACTTTTCGGTTGATCATACATAATTTTAAAATGGTTTTGTCAACTACAGATGCTACAACAGGTGTGAACACAACAGCACTTACCACAGCACCAACAACGATCATAACAAGTGAGTTCTTAAAATGACATCTTGCCTTATCTGACAAGGCAGTTATTCTCTTCATTGATCCATAAGATTTCACTTACTTACAGTTTAACATACATATTTTACAATGGTTTCATCACATTCAACTACAGATGCTACAACAGGTGTGAACACAACAGCAGTTACCACTACACCAACAACGATTATAACGAGTAAGTGCTTAAAATTATATCATACTTCATCTGACAAGGCATTATAACGAGTAAGTGCCTAAGTCAAGTTTTATTGCCACATACACAATCTACACAATACAACAAAAATGGTAAGTGGACAACATTGTTCTTGTCTGCTTTACAAGACTTGCCACCTTCACACACATTCAAACACTGATGGTACAGCCTCCCATGCAAGGTGCCAACTGCTCATCAGGAGCAATACAGTGCTTCCTATCCAAAGTGCTTACAATAATATAAAACTCAACCATACACAGGCTGGGTTTCCATATCTTGCCCAAGGACACTTCAGCAGAACTTCAGGAGCTGAGTATCAACCAGTGACTCCTTAGATTAATAGATCAACCCATTTTAACGCATGAGCCATGGGACTGTAACATTCTGAAGTGCCTAGCTCCAGAACAAGTATATCATGGAGGGGATACACTGAAGATGAATTTGACATCAATATACACATAATCATTTTCTGTTGCAAGCTGTTTATTGTAAACATGTTCTTGTAGGAATAAACACCTTTTACTAGGATGCATCTGAACACTGTGACACCCTTAACTTGACCAACAATCGTATTTACCAGTGAGTTTTTGATGCAAAGGGTTCTTGACACTTCCCCTATGACAATTCCATAGTGTAACATGCTACCAGTTCCTTCCCTAACAAGACAGTTAGCATGTCAATTAAAATCATGGGACATACTTGTGCAACACAGTTTAGTAAAACTAAACATTCGTTTTCTATTATCAGTTGTAATATTGCAATATGTTCTTGTCAGATTCAACATCAGTTGGTACAACGCCTGTGAACAGTACAACACCCACAATGTCACCAACAAGTAAGTGTTTAAAATAACATCTTACTTTACTCTCTTGTTATTACAAAGCAGTTATTGTCTTCATTGACTCGCAGACTTCACTTTTCGGTTGATCATACATAATTTTAAAATGGTTTTGTCAACTACAGATGCTACAACAGGTGTGAACACAACAGCACTTACCACAGCACCAACAACGATCATAACAAGTGAGTTCTTAAAATGACATCTTGCCTTATCTGACAAGGCAGTTATTCTCTTCATTGATCCATAAGATTTCACTTACTTACAGTTTAACATACATATTTTACAATGGTTTCATCACATTCAACTACAGATGCTACAACAGGTGTGAACACAACAGCAGTTACCACTACACCAACAACGATTATAACGAGTAAGTGCTTAAAATTATATCATACTTCATCTGACAAGGCATTATAACGAGTAAGTGCCTAAGTCAAGTTTTATTGCCACATACACAATCTACACAATACAACAAAAATGGTAAGTGGACAACATTGTTCTTGTCTGCTTTACAAGACTTGCCACCTTCACACACATTCAAACACTGATGGTACAGCCTCCCATGCAAGGTGCCAACTGCTCATCAGGAGCAATACAGTGCTTCCTATCCAAAGTGCTTACAATAATATAAAACTCAACCATACACAGGCTGGGTTTCCATATCTTGCCCAAGGACACTTCAGCAGAACTTCAGGAGCTGAGTATCAACCAGTGACTCCTTAGATTAATAGATCAACCCATTTTAACGCATGAGCCATGGGACTGTAACATTCTGAAGTGCCTAGCTCCAGAACAAGTATATCATGGAGGGGATACACTGAAGATGAATCTGACATCAATATACACATAATCATTTTCTGTTGCAAGCTGTTTATTGTAAAAATGTTCTTGTTGGAATAAACACCTTTTACTAGGATGCATCTGAACACTGTGACACCCTTAACTTGACCAACAATCGTATTTACCAGTGAGTTTTGGATGCAAAGAGATCTTGACATTTCCCCTATGACAATTCCATAGTGTAACATGCTACCAGTCCCTTCCCTAACAAGACAGTTAGCATGTCAATTAAGATCATGGGACATACTTGTGCAACACAGTTTAGTAAAACTACACAGTTGTATTCTATTATCAGTTTTAATATTGCAATATGTTCTTGTCAGATTCAACATCAGTTGGTACAACGCCTGTGAACAGTACAACACCCACAATGTCACCAACAAGTAAGTGTTCAAAATAACATCTTACTTTGCTCTCTTGTTATTACAAAGCAGTTATTGTCTTCATTGACTCACAGACTTCACTTTTCGGTTGATCATACATAATTTTAAAATGGTTTTGTCAACTACAGATGCTACAACAGGTGTGAACACAACAGCACTTACCACAGCACCAACAACGATCATAACAAGTGAGTTCTTAAAATGACATCTTGCCTTATCTGACAAGGCAGTTATTGTCTTCATTGATCCATAAGATTCCACTTACTTACAGTTTAACATACATATTTTACAATGGTTTCATCACATTCAACTACAGATGCTACAACAGGTGTGAACACAACAGCAGTTACCACTACACCAACAACGATTATAACAAGTAAGTGCTTAAAATTATATCATACTTCATCTGACAAGGCATTATAACGAGTAAGTGCCTAAGTCAAGTTTTATTGCCACATACACAATCTACACAATACAACAAAAATGGTAAGTGGACAACATTGTTCTTGTCTGCTTTACAAGACTTGCCACCTTCACACACATTCAAACACTGATGGTACAGCCTCCCATGCAAGGTGCTAACTGCTCATCAAGAGCAATACGGTGCTTCCTATCCAAAGTGCTTACAATAATATAAAACTCAACCATACACAGGCTGGGTTTCCATATCTTGCCCAAGGACACCTCAGCAGAACTTCAGAAGCTGAGTATCAACCAGTGACTCCTTAGATTAATAGATCAACCCATTTTAACACATGAGCCATGGGACTGTAACATTCTGAAGTGCCTAGCTCCAGAACAAGTATATCATGGAGGGGATACACTGAAGATGAATTTGACATCAATATACACATAATCGTTTTCTGTTGCAAGCTGTTTATTGTAAAAATGTTCTTGTAGGAATAAACACCTTTTACTAGGATGCATCTGAACACTGTGACACCCTTAACTTAACCAACAATTGTATTTACCAGTGAGTTTTGGATGCAAAGGGTTCTTGACACTTCCCCTATGACAATTCCATAGTGTAACATGCTACCAGTCCCTTCCCTAACAAGACAGTTAGCATGTCAATTAAGATCATGGGACATACTTGTGCAACACAGTTTAGTAAAACTACACAGTTGTATTCTATTATCAGTTGTAATACTGCAAAATGTTTTTCCCAGATTCAACATCAGTTGGTACAACGCCTGTAAACAGTACAACACCCACAATGTCACCAACAAGCAAGTGTTTAAAATCACATCTTACTTTACTCTCTTGTTATTACAAAGCAGTTATTGTCTTCATTGACTCACAGACTTCACTTTTCAGTTGATCATACATAATTTTAAAATGGTTTTGTCAACTACAGATGCTACAACAGGTGTGAACACAACAGCACTTACCACAGCACCAACAACGATCATAACAAGTGAGTTCTTAAAATGACATCTTATCTGACAAGGCAGTTTCTGCCTTCACTAACTCGCACACTTCACTTTTCAGTTGAACATAATTATAAAGTGATTTTGTCAGATTCAACAACAGATGCTACAACTGGTGTGAAGACAACAGCAGTTACCACAGCACCAACATTTGTAACGAGTGAGTGCTTAAAATGACATCTTGCCTTATCTGACAAAGCAGTTATTGTCTTAATTGATTTATAAGATTTAACTTTTCAGTTTAACATACACAATAATAAAATGATTTTGTCAGATTCAACTACAGATGCTACAACAGGTGTGAAGACAACAGCACTTACCACACCAACAACGATCATAACGAATGAGTGCTTTAAATGACATCTTGCCTTATCTGACAAAGCAGTTATTGTTAACTTTTCAGTTTAACATACATATTTTACAATGGTTTTGTCAGATTCAACTACCAGTGACCTCTTAGATTAATAGACAACCACTTTATGCACTTTGTGCAATACAGTTTAGTAAAACTCATTTTCTATTATCAGTTGTAACACTGCAAAATGTTCTTGTCAGATTCAACATCAGTTGGTACAACGCCTGTGAACAGTACAACACCCACAATGTCACCAACAAGCAAGTGTTTAAAATAACATCTTACTTTACTCTCTTGTTATTACAAAGCAGTTATTGTCTTCATTGACTCGCACACTTCACTTTTCAGTTGATCATACATAATTTTAAAATGGTTCTGTCAACTACTTATCTGACAAGACAGTTTCTGTCTTCACTGACTCACACACTTCACTTTTCAGCTGAACATAATTATAAAATGATTTTGTCAGATTCAACTACAGATGCTACAACAGGTGTGAAGACAACAGCAGTTACCACACCAACAACGATCATAACAAGTGAGTGCTTAAAATGACATCTTGCCTTATCTGACAAGGCAGTTATTGTCTTCATTGATTCATAAGATTTAACTTTTCAATTGAACATACACAATAATAAAATTATTTTGTCAGATTCAACTCCAGATGCTACAACCGGAGTGAAGACAACAGCATTTACCACATCACCAACATTTGTAACAAGTAAGTGCTTAAAATGACATCTTACTTTATCTGAAAAAGCAGTTATTGTCTTCATTGAGTCATCAGATTTCACTTTTCAGTTTAACATACAATTTTAAAAATGGTTTTGTCAGATTCAACTACAGATGTTACAGGTGTGAGCACAACATTAACAACGATCATAACGAGTAAGTGATTAAAATTACATCTTCCTTCTTCTGACAAAACAGTTATTGTCTCCTTTGACATACATAATTATAAAATGGTTTCTTCAGATTTAACTACAGATGCTACAACAGGTGTGAAGACAACAGCAGTTACCACTACACCAATGACATTTGTAACAAGTACTTAAAATGACATCTTACTTTTTCTCACAGAACAGGTGTGAACACAACAATTACCACAATTGTGCCGAGTAAGCGCTTAAATGTATCATTAGTGGTTAATGGACAAAAATTATGCGCTGGTCTACCAGCTTTAAAAGACCTGTCACATTTGCACAGATTCAAACACTTATGGCACAGGCTGCCATGCAAGGTGCCAACTGCGCATCTATCGTGCTTCCAAAACAAAGTGCTTTCAGGTTCATTATCTTGCCCAAGGACACTTCCACACGAATGCGGGAGTTGTGCATTGACCAGCGACCCCTAAGATTTAAAGCAACCCACTCTAACACGAGCCACAGCTGCCCTGCATTGTGAAATTCAATACAAACATCCTTTTTTTCTATTGTCAGCTGGTAAGCTGTGAAAAGTATTTGCCCCCTTCCTGATTCCTTAGTTTTTTCATATCACATTTTGTCAAACTTGTGTTTCAGATCATCAAATTTTAATATAAGATAAAGATAACCCAAGTAAATAAAAGATGCATTTTAAAAAATGATTGATTTCATTTCTTAAGGGAAAATAGCTATACAAACATACCTGGCCCTATGTGAAAAAGTATTTATGTTAAAATATGAATTAACTGTGATTGACCACATTTTCTTGAAAGCTAAATTTCAATTTAACTACCCACACCCAGGCCTGATTACTACCAAACAGTGTTGGGCAAGTTACTCTAAAAAAATACGCCGTTACTAACACTGTTACTTATATCGCCATTATTCCCATCACTGCTAGCAGACCTGTTGAATCAAGGAATCACTTCAATAGAACCTTTCTGGCAAAGTAGGCTAAAAGGTCTCAAAAAGTAGCACATAATGCCACAATGTAAAGAAATTCAAGAACAGATGAGAAACAAAGTAATTTATATCTATCAATGTGGAAAGGATTGCAAAGCTCCAGCGTACCACTGTGAGAGTCATTATGCTCAAATGGACAAAACTTGGAACAGTGGCCGGCCTTCCCAGGAGAGGCTGGCCTACCAAAATGACTTAGTGTGCATCAATGACTCAACCAGGAGGTCCTCCTGGTTAAGTCATTGATGCGATCATTGATCATCTAAAGATCTGCAGTCCTCACTTGACTCAATTCAGGTCAGTGTTCATAATTGAACAATAAAAAAGAGGCTTAAAAAAATAGCATTCATGGGAGAGTTCCAAGGTGACCACTGCTAACCAAAAAGAATGCAAAAACTCTCTTGCATTTTCCAAAAAAACGACTTGATAATCTCCAAGACTTTTGGTAAAATATCCTGTAGACCGGGCATCACGGATTAGCGGACTCCGGTCCGGATCCGGACCGGGAAATAGCTCTGTCCGGACCGCGACCACTGGCGAAATAAGTAGTGTTTTCCCCATAGAGCGGTTTTGAGCGCACATAGAAATTTACCGCGGGCGCTGCTACTATAGTCAATCCGCTAAACTCGTGCCGGTAGACAAGGACACCCTGCAGGGAGAGCAAGGCTGAACGCAGACATGTCTTGTTCTAAAAAGAGGAGAGTAGATACTGAAAATCGTTGTTTTAATGATGAATGGACAACTAAATATCTGTTCATTCTCCCTGCTGGCAGCTCCAAGCCTGTTTGCTTAATTTGTTCCGAGACCGTGGCATTGATTCAAAGTGGGAACTACTTTTATTTATGATAAGAGATTGAATATGTGTCTAATATCTCGCAACTTAAGTAAAAACTTAAACAATTAGTTACTTTTTAAAAATGTGGCCATGACTTTCGCTCGGACCTTCTACTTGTAAATGTAATAACCGGACCTTGGGGACTTTTAATTGAATACCCCTGCTTAAAATCAAACCAGTGAAACACAGAGTGGATGACTCACATGTGAAATATTCACAACACTTAAAAAATAATTTAAGTGTTGCTCGCTTCCAGCCAGCTAGCTTGACTTACCTGTGACTCACCTGTTCGTTGTTCCCTCGATGCTCGTCCGTGTTGAAATCGGAGAAATTTGACGGAAATTCACGACGAGAAATGAACGCAAAGCAACGGACGGGTTTGTTTGGTTTGGTTTGTTTGGTTTTTGAGTTTTTGAGTTTCAGTTTTAGGTTTGTGTTTGAGTTTTTGCATACCTCAGGTTGAGCCGGGGTTCGATCCCACGTCTCCACGTTGGCGGTCGGCGTCCTTCCCCACTGGACCATCTTCAGTACCGATGAAGCAGAAGAACCAGGATCAGACTGAGGGGAGGAATCATGCTGAAGATTCTCCTCCATCAGTCCTGATAGAGCTGCTGAAGAACATTTCTGTTCTTCTCTTTGTCTGTCTCATCATGGAGAAGGAAAACCACGTCTCCATGTCCTTTTGGACCACATGGTCCACTGAAGCTGCTCCTCATGGCCTCCTGCAGCTTCACTGCTCCTCATGGCCTCCTGCAGCTTCACTGGTCCAGTGGGTTAAGCACATGGCACCAACTTCCTTTTTAATCCAGAAGTCGTGAGTTCAAATCCCGCTCAGAGCAGCACTGAGCAGAAGTGAAGGTGATGCAGCGTCCACTCTGTTTTCTGTATTCACGTTTGGTCGTGTTCCTCAGATCAACCTGAGCGGACAGAAGACGAAGGCAAACAAAAATAAAAGCAGGTTTGGTCATGTGATCGTCACATGACGTCTGCTGTCAGGATGTCTCCTGAATTCTCCTTGAGGGCTCAAGACAAAAAGTTTCACCGTCCTCCTGATCCACATTCAGCCGAGAACACGCTTCATCAGTCAAACTCTTCATGCACACCAGGAGAAGTGGCAGATTTACTATTTTTATCCGGGTGGAGCTGGTGGAGCTGGAGGAGCTGGAGGAGCTGGTGGAGCTGGAGGAGCTGGTGGAGCTGGAGAAGCTGGAGGAGCTGGAGGAGCTGGTAGAGCTGGTAGAGCTGGTGGAGCTGTCAGAGTGCAGCGAAGGCTTCAGGTTTGAGCTCCTGATGTTTGTGAACAGAGGCAGCACTGATGAACCAAACAGCCCGTCACACAGTCTGAACCGAGACTGAACCCGCTCAGATCAGGTGTAAATGAACTACAGGTTCATTAGCACTCTTCTGTGCACTCTTTGTACTGTGACTGACCTGGTCACTGCAGTACCAGTTTTAACCACTAGGTGTCAGCCTCTACCTTCTTTTGGACAGTGTTCCAGCAGTGTGGAAGTTTGGGGGAGGAGGAGGAGGAGAGGGAGGAGGAGGAGAGGGAGAAGGAGGAGGAAGAGTCCATTATTCAGAGGACAGAAACATGTGAACTGTGTTTGTCCACAAACACATCATGATCAGGTGTGGCACTCAGAGACGTCCTGTCAGGTCAGACTTGGGTTGTGGGTCGTAGTTCTTCAGGTTCTTCAGGTTCTTCAGGTCTGTGTCACTGCTTCACTGTGATTGGCTCATTTAAGTAAAAACTTAAACAATTAGTCACTTTTTAAAAATGTGGCCATGACCTTCGCTCGGACCTTCTACTTGGGCAAAATGTAATAACCGGACCTTGGGGACTTTTAATTGAATACCCCTGCTGTAGACTGATGAGACAAAAGTTTACGACTGATTACAGTTGTTGCTGCTGAGGGTGGCACAACCAGTTATCAGGTTTAGTGGGCAATTACTTTTTCACATACTGTAGGACCAGGTAGGTTTAGATAACTTTTTTCCCTTATTAAATGAAATCATCATTTAAAAACAGCATTTTTTATTTACTCAGGTTATGTTTCTCTAATATTAAAATCTGTTTGATGATCTGAAACATTTAAGTGTGACAGAATGTAATATGCCAAAAACTGCCACAAAAGAAATCAGGAAAGGGGCAAATATTTTTTCAAAGCACTGTATGTGTGACAGTTTCCACTTTGGCATTTGTTTGTCAATTTCACTAACTCATATTCATTTAAAAGTTTTTTTTTCACTTTGCACAGTAATCACAAGATACAATTGTCACAAGATAATTTTGCAATTGCATTTCAGATTCAACACCTGATGCTATACCAGATATGAACACTACAGCAACACCAACAGCTGTTACAAGTCAGTGTTTTGAAATAATTGTTGCAGTGTTTTTTTTTTTGTTTAATGGGCATTTATTATTCTTAATATGGTAAAAGTAATAAATGCTTCTTACATATTCTGAGCAATACCACTTTGTCATTAAATGCTCTCTACAGACTCAACACCCACCTCATGCGATAATAAATCAGAACACTACATCACAAACAACTACAGCAACAACTCACATGCATCTGCATATATATATATATGGTATAACTATACAATACTTGCCACAACACAAACATCCATTACTAAAAGCAAAATAACATACTAAATATACATACAAAATACTAAATAACAACAAGTATATAATGTTCAATTTATTTTAACTTTCAGGACACTGACTTTAATTTCAACATATTATTTTAAAAACACATTTTAATTTGAATTCTGTTCTTGTTCAAATTTGGTTAGATGAAATATGTTGTAATAAAACCCACTGTAATTTGTAATTATCTGCACTTTACACTTGAGGACGTTTCTGTTGTATTTGTACTTACTTTTAAACTATTGCATTTTCAGCTACTAGCCTGACCAACCACAATACCGCAGCCAGCTCCACTATCTCAGAGATTACCGCTACTCCAGCTCAGACCACATCCCTTACAACAACTACAAAGTCTACTACCACTACCCCCACCACGACCACAACCACAGTTACTACCACTCAACCCACCACAACCACTACCACAGTTACTACCACTCAACCCACCACGACCACAACCACAGTTACTACCACTCAACCCACCACTACCACTGCTCTCACCACGACCACTACCACTACCCCTACCCTTAGTACGACCACTAGCACTACCACTACCCCTACCCTTAGTACGACCACTAGCACTACCACTACCCCTACCCTTAGTACGACCACTAGCACTACCACTACCCCCACCATGACCACTACCCCCACCATGACCACTACCACACTTACTGCCACTATCTCCACCACCACTATCAGCACATCTCCTACACCAGAAGTTCCGGGTATGTGAAAAGTAATTTCACATTCAATGTGATCAATAAAGTTTCTAAAACATTTTTAAAAAAATAGTTACTCTTCACAGGCCAAGACTAAAAGATCTAAAGAAAGGAGAAAAGGCACTTGAAAGCTGTGTATATATTAAAATACATTAATTAGAATTTCACATAATTTATGGCTTCAGTCTGCAACACTTAATAGCTTAATGTTAATGTTAACTTGTAACTTGTAAAGTGTTCTTAAATTTCCCCACTGTGGGATAAATAAAGTATAATCTAATCTAACTTTTCAGCTTGCTAAATGTTATTTTGTCACCTTTCCAATATGAACCAATAGCTAATGATGCTCAAAATGTAACTAAATTTAATGATGTCTGTCGAAATTTAACAGATAGTACTACTATATTAATGGAGGCAATATTTTATGTGCCATGGTCTGCCAACTTGGCTCTACGATCCAGTTAAATGCTAATCTGAGACTTGAGACAAAAACCACAAAATAGGGGACATAATTAATAATTATAATGGAATAATGCTGCTTGTGTCCTTTGTGTCCCTGTCTGCCTTTTCTGTCATATATTTGTTTCTCTATATCACAAAAAAATGTATTTTTCATAGTTTCCCTCATGCTTTTCATCTTTTTCAAATAAACAGATCTTGATGTGGATATGTCAATCACATTAGAAAAGGAATTCACAGCAGATTTAAATAATCCAACAAGTACTGCATACAAGAACCTTGAATCAAGTATTAATTCAGTGGTAAGTGTCTTAACTCTATATTCAGTTCTAACTTTTAGCGTCTAGATTCTAACTTCTAACTCTTTTTTTAGTTTATGTGTTCTAATGTTTGTCATTAACCATATCTTCCCACAGTTAGAGAAGCAGTATAACAGGATCACAGGATTTAAGCGTGTTTTTGTGAAGGCATTCAGGTATGCTAATGCTGACACTGTCACCATTCAAAGGCTGGAATCTGTACACATTTTTCATCTAAACTTTTCATTTTGTTTTTTCTTGCAGACAGGGAAGTGTAATTACAGACTTTGTTGTTAAAACAACACAAATTATTTCGGATGAATTTGCCAATGCAAATGAAAAACTCCCAGAAGCAATGGCGCCTATTGCAGTAGTCAATGGCCCAGTTACTTCAGTTTACAACAGTATGTTCAGAAAAGCTAATGTTTTATTATTTTTTACTTAAATTTGATTGAAGTCCTAATTATTCTCTATCACTTTCTCCAAAGGTCCAACTAAAATCAGCTTTCCAGGCATCACTTATACTGGCAATAGCATGACACTGACGTGTGGCCATGACAACAACATTGATGTGGGAAATTTTCGTTCTGAGTGGAAATTTAATGGACGAGTAATTAAAAATAGCAAAAGGATTAAAGTCACTGATTCTAGCACAAGGTCTAGTCTTACAGTTAACAACATCATCCTTGCTGATATTGGTAAGCCAAAGCTACTGAATTTGTTAGAAAATAGGTAAACATATAAATATATGGCCATCAAAAAAGGAAAATGAAAACAAACAACAAATTGCAAGTCATGTCAAATTGGAACTTAAGTTTTTTGAAAAAGGTACCCAAAATTATATAAATTACACAAATTGTCCCTATGGGAATTATTTAACAAAGGAAATCTTATGGGAATATCAAATATAGTTAGTTTGTGAATACAGAACTTTACAAACCCCCTTTCATCACACACACAAAGGCAACATATGAGGACAAACTGTCCTCTCCCTCATAAAATGTGATTATATATGTGATGAAGTATATCATAGTGTTGGAATTTAAGAATATTGTCTTTTCTGTTAACATTAAATGAGTTTTATGAATTGACTTTTAAAGCTGATAATGAAATTGTGATGCTTAAAATATAATCACAAAATGCAATGTTCAGCCATCACATTTTATCATTTATTGTACTGAAGACACCAATATTATTCTAAATCAAGTATCATGTAACAATACTAAAATATTTACTTAGAGCTAAATATAGCTAAATCCGGACATACTGAAACTTTTCTGTTTCTTTTCTTTATTTTACATACTGATGCAATCATTAATGCTTACTTCTCTTACAGGATTTTATGAATGCACTCTGAGAGGCAGGGCAATTAATTTCTACCAAAATGGACGTGCAACAGGAGATAATATCAAAAAAGCTCCCAATGTGAGACTACAGAATAAAGTTAACGTGAAATGCAAAGTGGGAACAATTCAACAACTTCAGTGTTGTGTGCAGTCCCCATATAAAGTCAGATGGTTTCAAAACACAGCTGTTTTAACTTCAAGTAAGTTTCATGCATCCTTAATAGTCTTGTTTTCATCAACATATTTTCATTTTGATACAGACAAACAAGACAAAAAGTTGTGAAATTCAGGATTATTGAATGTTGTGACTTTAAAAAAAAAAAAAAAAAAGTTAATGTGAGACGGAAACACTTCTTCCAAATAAGTTCTGACATAGTGGATATTTAACTCTGATAAGCTGTTTCTTCTCCTCATCGCTCCCATCACTTTATAATACTATAAAACATGGACATTTTATCTTTGATGTGACACATACATTTGTGGAGCTCAGAGTGTGGTGGCTCTGGCTTTCGTGATCAGATGTGGATCATGGGTGTAGCTGAGGCGGGCTTAATGCCTGGTTGCGTAAATAAGCCACCTGTAATGGCATCCACCTCTGGCCATGCTCTTAATTATGCAAAATTTTAAGCCATAATATAATTTAAACAAGTGAGTTATATAAAAAATACTCCTCAAGTGGCCGTTTGAGAAAGGCAGGCTGCTTATAAACCATCCATAATTGCTCCAGACAGATTTAATGTAACCTTCCGCACATTAATACATGAAATGAAGAGAAATGTTTCCATCATATTTCTTCCATTGCTTTTCACTGGTTGACTTTCGTCATCATGTTGCCCCTTCTTTCCTGGTTTTCTGAGTCGGAGTCACTCACATAACTCACATAGGTAGAAACAACCATTCATTTGCATTTTCTCTTGCCAAATTACTCAAAATCTTGTTCTAATTTCCAGTATTTGGATAGAAAGTTAGCTAATATGACTATGCTAAGAAGCAGGACACAGCTAACATTCGTTATTAACTAACAAGCTGTTAAATGTTCACAGGTGTCACTGCGGAAGGACAAACCTATTGCATCAAACATGATTACCAGCTAGAAAGCTGCAGTGAATCACCACAAAAAAAGATTTTTAAATGTGAGGTAGATGAACCAAAGGGTTATGAAGACACAACAGAAATGACAATCTTCCGTGATGGTAAGAGCAGTATTTGAAATGTGACTATATACCCGCCATTTTTTTGTCTCTTTGTGCAATACTAACTGAATATTTAACTATTAAGCTATTATATGTGAGGATGCCCAGTATGGGACTGGACGACTACAAGACATATCAACCATAGCGTGTGGAAACGGTCAAGAAGGGAGCAAAACTGCGGTTTGTCAGGAAACAAGAAAGTGGAAACTTATAGAGAACACCTGCATCATAACTGAAATTAAGGAATTATTAATTGAGTCACAGGTAGGTGATCCACAAATATTTCTCATGAATAGTTTGCAATCTCGTACTAATAAAATCTGGTATCAAGTTTTTGTGCCTCTAACATTTCATCATTTCAGGATTTGGTTGTGGAGGAAGTGCCAGAATTTGCAGCAAATCTAAGTCAAACTGTCCAGAAAGACAAGACAGAAATTGCAAATTCAACTGCAACTGTATCAGCTGTTGTGGACATTCTAGTTACCATTGCAAATGTTTCCACTACTACAGATCAATCTGTCATGGAGGTAAACCTTCATCATCTGCATCCTCTTAGTAAAGAATGCATGTGGGATGTTCCCCTAACACTGATATGTCTCTTTATCTGCAGAATGTACTTCAAACAGTTGATGTCATCATTAGTGAGGATTCAAGAGAGTCCTGGGCAGTTCTGAATGCAAATAAAACCCGCAATGCAAGCTCAGAATTGCTGGGTTCACTGGAAAAGCTATCTGATGGGTTGGTTGGAGAGTTTAACATCACAACTTCACGGATCCTACTCAACAGAACCATTTTTGACAACTCTTTTAGTGCAGATCTGAACTCTAGCATTTTCATACAAATTCCAGACACCAATGCTACCAACGTCTTTATCACCACCATAACCTTCTCCTCCCTTAATAATGTTATGCCAGTAAGAAACACCAGCTTTAATGCCAGCCTCTTCAACACAAACATCAATGAAACTGTCACCGATAATGCCATTAATGCTGCAGTGGTGCTAGTCAAAATAGGCAACACAACAATTGACAATGTCACTCTGAGTTATAAGAAGCTCAACAAGTCCCTGTCACAAAACCCACAGTGTGTCTTCTGGAATTTCAAACTATTTAATAATCTGGGTGCTTGGGATAACGAGGGATGTAAGTTTGTTTTGGACATAAATGATACAGTAATCTGCAGCTGCAACCATCTCACCTCCTTCTCACTTCTGATGGCCACAGACATCCCTGAAGAAGTGAGAGATCTTCTGGATTATATAACTTATGTTGGAGTTGGAATATCTCTGGCAAGCTTAGTTATATGTCTCATTATTGAAGGATACGTTTGGAAGGCCGTTACCAGGAATAGCACAGCTTTCATGCGTCATGTTTCCATCATTAACACAGCCCTGTCCCTATTAATCGCCGACATCTGTTTCATCATTGGTGCCTCTATTGCTAAGAACCCCCTTGAAAACCCCGGGGAGGACTATCAAGTTCCAGTTGGACCATGCAGCACAGCAACTTTTTTTATGCACTTTTTCTACCTTGGTTTGTTTTTTTGGATGCTTGTATCAGGCCTTCTGCTCTTTTACCGAACAGTCATGGTCTTCTCCCACATGTCCAAGTCAACCATGTTGGCCATTGGCTTCAGTTTAGGCTATGGTTGCCCTCTGATTATAGCTGTTATTACTGTTGCTGTCACAGCACCAGGAAATGGATACATCAGGAGATATGATGCTTGTTGGCTCAACTGGATTGAAACAAAGGCCCTGCTGGCAATGGTGATACCTGCCTTGACCATAGTTTTTATCAACATTTTAATTGTAATCGTTGTCTTGTTCAAAATGTTGAGAAGAGGTGTAGGAGAGACAGCCCAAGCAGATGAAAAGCATACACTTGTAGTCATTGCAAGATGTGTGGTCATTTTGACACCTTTATTTGGACTAACCTGGTCTTTGGGAGTAGGAACCATGGTATCCTCAACAAATAAAGGAATCCACATTGCCTTTGCATTCTTCAATTCACTACAGGTATTTGCATTCAATATGGTTGTAATTTGTATGTTTACAAAGCAATATTCTTGTATAGTAAAACATTGTGGGTTCTTTCCTTCTGATGACGTGCTTATTATCTGTCTTCCCTCAGGGTTTCTTCATTTTAGTGTTTGGGACACTATTTGATTCAAAGGTATGTTGACTTAAAATAATAACCTGACAATCTGATCGGTGAATTATCCATTTTACTTAGTTGCTAATTGTTCAACATATTTACATTGCATACTATCCTGAAAGTGTTAGAGTTGGCTGACATGGGGCTCATTTTTATCATTTCCTATACTGTTGGCTGGTTTGTCTGTCAATCAATCAGTTATATTCATGTGGGTTTTGTGTACAATCTGCAAAGTAACTGGTAATCACAGTCATCAAATAAATGTAGCTTTGTTCTGTGTGTAACCACTGAACTTGTGTAAATATATTTAATCCTTTCCACCATTGCCATGCTCATGTCGTTGGAAGTGCAGTGCTAGAGACAGGTGGAAATTAATTTAGGCTAACTTGGCCCACCTGCCAGAAACTCGGTAATTAACACACTGTATCTTGTTTATTTAATCTGTACAAAACAAAAAGTTGTAGTTTTATTGCAAGTTATGTGGTGGATACTTGACAACAAACAAGAATCAGTGTTAAATAGTAGTAGTAGTAGTAGCTAAATACTTCTGATTTTCATATTGACATTTTTTTTTTTTTTAATTGTACCTGTAGATCCGCTCTGTCCTCTCAAGGAACCTACCTACATCAAACACAGGTTCTAATCCAACAACAGTGAGTAACATTGTTCTTCATAATCTCACAACTATAACAGTCTTTGTTAATATATCCTACCTCTAGATGAATCTACAGGTTAAATGGTAAAGAAAATATTAGATCTTGAAGAAAAGCAAACTTTTTTGTTGAAATCATTAAACTTAAATATATTTTTATTTGTCCTACTATAGAGTACAAGTGGTGGTATTTCCTCTCTCAGTGGACTAAACTGGATAAGTCGACTGCGTGGAAGAAGATGTAAGTTTTTGCTTCACAGTTTGGCATCTTATCTGTTTCCTTAAATGGGTTATCTTAGTAACAGTTCATTTGTCTTTTCAGATATCTACCGTGTGTCAGAAGCCGCAAACTTAAACAGCAGCACTGGTGTATCAGAATCATTTGTTAATATATGAATAAACACATCGATCTGTAAACAAAATTTATTTCATTACTGATTCAAAACACAGAATTTTTCAGTGCATAACCTGAACCTGTATACCATACCTGTAACTGTTGTATGAAAAGTTCAATGGGATGATATTGTAAACGCTAGTGCAACAAACATGGTCAGTAAGGGGTTAAGAGTTATGTGTGGTAGTGCGGTGCCAAACAAACAGCATCACAATATGGTTGTATGACAATGTTACCGTAGCTGTTTTTATGATAAGAAGCCCCCAGAAAGCAATTGTGACATATCTGAATTGTAAAGTTCAATTAAACAATTTTGTGACTATGACACATAAATTGAGTCTTGCTAATGTGTAGCTAATCAATAACACAAGTTTGCTAAACAGAGGTCAAAGTGCAATGTCTAAAGCATATAGTAGCTCTGGCTTTGCCATTGTTGTTGTAGGACACAGTATCACCAACAGAGGGCTGTAATGTACTGATTTATTTTGTTTTTTATTGGCTGATTTGACAGCTGGTCAAACACGTATGTGCATCACCTTGGTTAAAAGTCAAAGTAAGAAATTAAATGAATGCAAAAGGAATGAATGGATGAAAATGTAATCTGATAAAGAACTCGAAATACTGACTACTGTTCATTGTCCAAATGTGGTAGTGAACTTGCTGGTAAAATCATATATATATATATTTTAAATTTGAGTTTGGGTGTGTGTGTGCGTGCGAGTGTATGTGTGCATGTGTGTGAGAGAGAGGGAGACAGACAGAGAGAGAGAGTTTGGATTGCATTATGCTTTGTGTTGCTTGGAATGTCCAACTTCCCATGTCCAACACATTATAAGATTTAGATTGCTCCTACTACTGTGGTGCCTTTACGTCCAGAAGTTATTATTTTAATAACTTTATTGAACACGTTAGAGCCTTCCTCTGTTGGGCTGTATACATTTGTTAGCTATTTGTAACAAAGATCACAACCCCTGCCCAACCCTTTCAGATGATGTACAGTACAGTCCAGCAGCAGGACACTACACCGTCAGGCAAACATCAGGAAGGGTTAAGACAGAGATCATGGTCGGAGACAGAAAGCCTCAGAGTTTACCCAGAGAATGACAGGGCAGGTTAGTCGGAGGCAGGTAGGTTCGGCAACGGGAGATCAGTCCAATGGAGAATGCTGGAGAATCGTGCATGAAGGCCAAGCTCAGTCGTATCCAACACTGGCTCCTTGTTGTCCCAGTAAGACTCCTCTTCATCCGAGATGTTGTGCGGGGGTGAAGCAGCAAGTCCCCAACGAGCATTTCCAGGAAGTGGTGTAGTCCTGGAAGGTTGATCGGGATGTTGTTGGTGGAAATCAGCAATAAGCTGGGGGTCAAGGATGTGATGAGTAGGAACCCAGGATCTCTCTTCTGGACCATTACCCTCCCAGTCAACGAAATATTGGAGACCACGACCCTGACGACGGTAGTGCTGCAGGCGCCGAACAGAGTAGGCAAACCTGAACCCTATTCTAAACTTCCACTAGGAGGATAAGCAAGCTCCAAGCACTGCTGGTTCACAGTGACAAATGCAGGTCCTTGCTTGTCCCAAGGCTTAACCCGGCATTCCTGCCTCAGGTTCCAGCAGAGTTCCACCTTTTGATTGCATTGCAGGCACTCTCCTCTTCCAGAAGGTCGAATAGCATGATCAGTCAAGTAGGCATATCGTATTCATCCCAAGGTTCTGTTTCTGGTTAATGCTAAAGCTACCCTGAAAAAAAACATTTATTTTCAAACATTCACATTGAAATAATTGTACAATGTTTGCTATGTACTGTTGTACAACATACAGATACATTATTACAGGTAAAATGAAAATTTATGTACAAACTACTACTGCCTTTACTAACATTTCAGCACTTCAAATCAGACGTCATAGGAGTTTAGAATTTCTAAAACCACGTTGAAATATTTTCCCTGAAATGATCATTCTGAAAGCCAATCGAATCCAGCTGTAAAAGACTGAGCATTGAATTTGACCAGCCAAGCCACTTAAATGCTGCAATCACAGCAATTGGTATTGTAGAATCACTCAACGGGTTAAAGGTCCTACAAAGAAAGAAAGGAGTCCAACAGATGAGAAAAATTCCCATTACAATAGCCAAAGTTTTGCCTGTCTCTGTGCCACCATCCAAATCTTTAAATAAATGGTTAACATGATGATAGCTGGGAGATAAAATTAGTGTGTAATAAAAGACACACTTTTTAGACTGGTCTTCGTTTACTCCAATAACTGTGTGGTAATGGGATGACGTAGTCAGTGATTTTAATGTTCTGCTCTCACCATAGACTGCATAAAGACATATCTGAACAGATACGCTTGGGCGAGCGGGTGAGCCGATCAGACAGAGCACAATCATGGATGTGGCTAGTGATGCAATAGATCATTGTTGATCCGCAATCCATTCATATTGCTCCCCACAGACCGGCCCAAAGTGTTCCATGGACTGGTTGATGGAAAAAAAAAAGTTGTGATAAGATACAGAACACAGAGGCACATCTGCAGCTCTATGTCGCAACAACAACGTGCCATGCTTGTTTGGCACTCCATGAAGTGGAGCTTAAAGCGGAGTTTCAGGAGCCAGACCACACCTCAACCGCGCCACTTCCGACATACCCTCCTAACCCCGTGGCTCCCTTCACGCTTGTATTCCGCACACGACCGGGAAACACGCCACACCACCTCGAGCACACTCAGAAAAGCACGCTACCACCCGCCTACGAGTAACGTTCATTCATTCACTCACCTTATCGTGAACATGAACTTCGCCTCACTTTCCATCGGAGGATAATCAGACGAAACCTGGACGACCGCATCTAAAGTTTCCATCGACACACGCCAGCAGATCCAGCAGCAGAAGCTGAAAACTTCTCCTCAGCCTCCGTCCACGAGGCGCCTCTTCCCGTAATCCAAAAGCTGATCAAGAAGTGAATCAGTCCAGAGAGCCTCCGCTCAGTCTGTTTCACGGGCCGTATCCCGCCCGGCAACATGCAAGACTACTTTAATCCACCTGTTGAATTCATCACGCCTCCCAGTGCACCTCCGTCTTCAGAACGAGAGAGAGACATCCGACGACGTCACCATCGTCCCAAATACACCGGCCCCACAACACAACGTCAGCCGGTGGCAGCGGCACTACGCTTCTGTGAGGTCCTCCGACGGTCAGCCTTCGCCATGTCTAACAGGTAAGTATTCTTACAAATCACTCGTTGCAGAAATTGTTTACTACAAGGGGACAAATTATAACTTCACCACCTCTCACCCCTTTACGTAGTCTTCCGCCGTCAAGTTATTTAAGTTTCAGGTTTATTCGTCATGTGCAAGTAACACAGGGTCAACAATACAATCAAATGTGTTTGGTGTTCCCATCGTTTAAGGGTCAAATCACTTTCTACCAAGAGGTTGGCTCCAAGCCCCTCACACACGTCCGCGCGCATGCACGCATGTGACGTCACCATGCACCATACCATGCATCCCTCTGCTGTTTAAGGGCTAATTCACTTTCCATCAAGAGGCCCACAAGCCGCCCACATACGTGCGCACGCACTCATCCACGCGCGCACACACATAATTAGAGGGAGTGCTTTGCTCTGTAAAGTGAAGTCATCGTTGATGCAATTTACCCATTTACCTTCAAAACGTGATCAAATAATCATCTCACTTTGCAGACTTATCTCCACACTCAGTACCATGCCCGTGTCAAAAAAACCTACCCAAACGAACACAGACGACTTTCTAATACTTTTAGGCACGAAGCCTAACTCACACCGGGGACGTCAGCGATGCGTTACGGCTGCGTCGTGTCAGCCGTTGCTGATCGCTGCCATTATAATCAATGAGACCACTCACACCGGGCGCGCTGCGGAACGTCTCAGCAGCGTCCCAGAAGCGTCTCTCCGCTCCGCAGCGCTATCTTTATGTAGCACTTCTATTTTTGACGCGAGCCGTTGCTAAACCGCGTCAATTTCAACAGTGCAGATTGCACCAGACAGGAAATCTGACACAGAATCAGCGTAATACACTTCCGCCCCCTTTCAAAATAAAACACAAAATGCAGTTCATGTCGCCTGTCACAGCTTCACGTCCACATTATGTTATGACCGGTGGCACCAGGTCATCTGTCAGTCAATCAAAGAGTCTCAACATGAACAACGAGAGACTAATTGTTGAAGTGGAACAACACACAATCATTTATGACACAACAGATCCTTTTTATAATCTCTCCCATGCCGGAGAAGCAAAGTTAGCTGTTTGTTGTTGTTGTTTCTTTTATACACAGTTTATCGCGGGGACTCGCATATGGTCGAGATTCTCGCGTGATCTCGTGTGAATATGGCTAGTTCGCTACGCAGCCGTAACGCTGCCGTTACGCGCCCGGTGCAAGTTGACGCCGGGCAGAGGACGGAGCTGAACCGTGGCGCTGCCGTGACGCTGCCGTGAGGCGCCCAGTGTGAGTCCTGTGTAAGTCAACCAAAGCTGCTAACCCGTCACTCAGTGCTGAAACACGCCAAACCGCTAACTCGCTCATAACCGTAAACATGTATGCACGCACGCACATGCATGCACATACAGGCAGTGCTATTCTCCGTAATGATCATGTGTAGTCACCGTTGACTCTTCATATGCAACCTACCCAGTTACTTAAAAATAAATAAATTTAAAAAATTGTTATTCATTTCCAAAAAATCGCTATCAAACCGTTACCTCACATTGCAAACTTATCTCCAGATTTCATTTCAGTACCGCACCTGCACTAAGAAACCTACCCAAACAGTAGTTGGAAGCGCACTTCTTTCTTCATACTAACTTAACTGGCTCATAGTAGCTCGTAAGACTGACCAGGATCACGCGGTCAACATAGGTTCATAAAGCCTATTTCCCTTGACGCAGCAAGGAAGGAAGCAAGGAGCAGTCTAAATGTATTAAAGGTTGTGTATGTGACACAACCTTTAATACATTTAGACTCAAGCATCAATCAACCTGAACAGCTTATCCGTCTCTCAGCACTGTAACATGCTAAACTGCTAACTCGTTCAGAACAACTGAACCAAACGTGCCGCTCACTTCACTTCCAAGTAACCATTCTAAATTCAAAGCCATGACAAACACAATAATTCCAACCACCGCTGCAGCCAAATGCTTGTGTCTGCAACTCTGGGCCACGCAAAAACAACAACATTTTTGAAGTGGCAGCCTTATCAAAAAATAACATTATGTCGGCAGCATATAGTGATATGGAATACGTAGTGTTGTAAAAGTGATAGGGGAAATAAGTGGATGTTGATGAATTCTCTGTGTCAGAGGTTCTAATGACAAAATAAAAATATGGGGTCTTAAAGGGCAATCTTGTCAGCATGATAAATTAAACTTGTTTGATATGACGCCATTTGTATTTATCATTGCCGATATTGCATAGTAGTTTAATTAGACCGTTGAAATTTGGACCCAATTTAAAGCACTGCTGGTTTCTCTATAAGCATTCCCAATCTACCCCATCAAAGGCTTTTCTGTGTCAAGTCTCATTACTGCACATGGACAAGTTATATCCTTGGCAAATATAAGTACATAGAGTAGATGTTGTACATTATCAGATGCAAGTCGTGTTTTCACAATTTAATCAGGAGGCCAATATTCGGGGGGGGAAAAAATCTGCACTGAGGATTGATAGTGGTCTGTAATTGCTGCATTTAGTGATGTCCTTATTGGGTTTGGGCAACACAGCTATCAGGGCAGCATTCGTATCATTGAAAAAGGCACCCACTTCAATAGCTTTATGGACCATGCCTAAAACATACTGTCCCAGCTCATTCCAAAAAGGTGAGATAAAATTATAGGGAAATACCATCCCATCCTGGGGGCTTGCCTTTTTTCATTCCAGCTATAGCATTTCTCACCTCAGTCGGTGATTTGTTCATGAAGGTGCTCAGTGTCTTCTTGTGTATGAGAAATTCTAAATCATGTAAGAAGGCCTCACATAGCTTTCAGATGTTTTTTAATGGTTTATTTCAGATTCATACAGCTCTGCATAGAAAGTCTGGAACACAGTCTTAATGTCTTTGGGGGCAGTAAGTAATTATTGGTCTGAGCTAATAGCCGTGATGTTGGAATATTATTCACATTTCTGCAAGCTGAAAGAAACCAGGTGACTCTGTCTTCAGCTATTAAAATAGTAGTTTTCTTCTAGTCCTATGGATTTGAAAATCAACTCTTTCCCTCAGTAAATTGTTCAAGCTCACTCTGACTGCGTAAGTTTGCCTTTTCCTAACCTCTGTGGCCCATCCCTCTGTTGAACCTGCTCAAGCTTTTGCAAACAATTTTCGAGTATATTAATTTTGCCCCCTCTCAGTAAAAATGAGAAGATAAGGAAATAGTTATGTTTCTCATGAAACGCCATAAGGCGTGCAATTAAAGGGGATCCTCTACTAGATTAACATTCTCTAAAATAAATATTTCAAAAGTATTTCTGAAATAGTCACAATAGTTATTTTTAAGTAACATGGTGTTAAAGTGCAATCTTGCGTAGTAATATCGATTCTCCAACCACTGTGTTTAGAAGGCCACATCTGTATTATTACTATTATTATTATGTCTGTTCAGCCAATCAAGACACATCGAGTGCTTAATAGGTCTATTAATGCCATTTATATTCCAGCTAGCTATATGTAACATGGTCACGTTTATATATGAGACTGGGCAAAATTTTGTATTCCTGCAGATAGAGTAACCAGAACTGTGGAGAGCTGAAACACAATACATTTATTATCATGAATACATTAATACATACAAAATTAATACATGAATCCATACAAAACTCAGACACATTAGTTAGTAATGTTTGTAGTGATGTAGATAATGTACAACTTGCTACTTAAAATTATGATTTTAGGTCTTTCTGTAAATGAAGAAGTCATAGTACTTTATATTGACCCTGCTTTATTTGATGATGTTTAGTATAACAAATCATAAGGTATTTCCTAATTCCATAGCCATCTTCAGCCAAAACAAAGTGGTGAAGGTGCTGAATAAAAATTAGTGTAAGAGAATGATTATTTCCCCGTTGATCAATTCCAGGTCCGGGCATGCATTTTTTCATACCTTCATTTTCTCAAAACTGAACTATTGTAATTCACTTTTCTCCGGTATCACCAAAAAAGCACTTTCATGCCTTCAACTTGTCCAGAGCGCAGCAGCTAGGCTTCTAACAGTATTGACAGACAACATCACATCTCACCAATCTTTCCTGTGCATTTTCGGATTGATTTTAAGTATTTACTGATCACTTCTAAAGACCAGTCTGGCGCATAAATATATTGTTTGTTTATAGCTATATTAAGATAAAAACATCTATATTATTGTTATTATTATTATTATTATTATTATTATTATTATTATTATTATTATTACTATTATTATTATTAATAATTATTAATTGCTAAAGCAAAAATTCACAGATGTACTCTGGAGTGCTTGCTATGTACTGATATCTGAACACTGTACAATATACAGATACACCATGCAAAGTAAAATGAGGAGTTGTATACCTACTACTGCTTTTACTGACATTTCAGCACTAAAAATAACGAGTCAAAGGAGTTTAGAATTTGTAAAATCACCTTGAAATATTTTCCCTGAAATGATCATTCTAAAAGCTGATCGAAACCAACTGTAAAAGAAGGCATAGATGAATGGATTGAGCATTGAATTTGACCATCCAAGCCACTTAAATGATGCCATTACAGCAACAGGTATTGTGTAATCACTCAAAGGGTTAAATGTCATACAAAGAAAGAAAGGAGTCCAACAGATGAGAAAAACTCCCATTACAATATCCAAAGTTTTGGTGGCCTTTCTCTCCATCTTTCGTTCAGACTTTTTGCTCTGACAGGTTGTGTTTTGGATGCTGCGGGCTTGTCTCTGTGCCACCGTCAAAATCTTTAAATAGATGGTTAACATGATGATAGCTGGGAGATAAAATCCGAAAACAAATGCTATAATTTCAAAACTTAGTGTGTAATAAAAGACACACTTGTTAGATTGTCCTTGATTTACTCCAATAACTGTGTGGTTAATTCCATTTAATGTAGGAACAGTCCAGCTAGTCAGGATCATGATCACAATAACACGGACATTTATTTTAGCTCTGTACCTCAGAGGCTGACACACAGCATAATATCTGTCAACAGAAATAAAGCACAAGTTCAAAATAGAGGATGAGCACGCAAGGATATCAAATATGCTTCGCACCTTACAGAGTAACTTTTGATGATCCCAGCATGAACTTACAGCCAGTATGGTGCTAAAAGGCAAAACTAAAAGTCCAACAAGCAGGTCAGCTACAGCGAGAGACAGAATGAGGTAGTTTGTAGGAGTGTGGAGCTGTTTGAAGTAAATGATGGAGATTATTACAAGAAGGTTTCCAAACATTGTAAGGACTGATAAACAGCCAACAGCAATACATAATAAATATGTGGTAGTGGTGAAGGTTCTCATGCCAGATACATTGGCTGATTCATTACAGAGATGTTTGTCCTCAAAAACATCATCAGACCTGTTGACAAAGAATTTAGGTTCCATGCATAAAAGATGATTAATAGTGAAATAACATTTACAATAACATGCCTGATATCAAGAACATTAACATATAAGCATATAGTTTTCTTCAGAAAGATTTCCTTCTAGTTCTCTGTATGTTTCGTATCATACCTATTTGGTTTGTGCATCTGTACTGATGGGAGTCCTTGGTCTTGTTGCCACTAGGCTGTATATTTTGCTGTCATTATTCTGTGCTCATTAGCATATTGTGGTAAGGGGAGTGGCTTTCGATGTAGCCCAATATGGGCTAGAAAACTAGAAAATTCCCACAGAAATTTTGAACGTCCCAAGTAGGCTGTTGCGGGGTTCTGCACTGAAAAAGCACATCTCAAATAGTAATATTAAACATGCTTATTTACACACATGAGCAGGTATCACTAACATGCTAGCTGGTAATGTTAGCAAATATCATGTCTTTAATACAATATGTAGAAGGTTTGTATAAGGTCTGTGTGTGTGTGTGTGTGTGTGTGTGTGTCAGTCGCTTATAACTGACAGACAGTAACACATACAATGAACATCTAGCGCGTTGGCTCATTGTAGAGGGTTTGTAGAAGGTCAGTGTAGTAGTAATGTCCTAAATGAGCCGAATCTAGTGATATAATTTTTAATTCTGTAGTACAAAATTTGTGGGAGTTGTTAGGTGTGTGTGTGTGTGTGTGTGTGTGTGTGTGTGTGTGTGTGTGCTTGTCTGTGTCGGTCTGTCTCTCTGTGTATGTGTTACTGTCTGTCAGTTAGAGGCTAACGCTAACGCGCTAGCTGCTCTGCTGTCTGTCATTTTAAACAGACAAGTTCAAATTTAGTGCCAATAACTGCTAAAATGGCCGCCTAGTGTTAGCAATTAGCATATCTTTAATTTTTAGTGGCTAGAAATTATGTTATGATTTAACACAGTCCTGTTGGATTCACTGTCAAATCAGATGACTGATATATGTCCATCATAGGCATAGCAACATGTCTTGCTTGAGTTGCTTGTGTTAATGTCTGTCAGTTAGTGGCTAGCGCTAATGCTTTCTAGCTATGGGAGTAGTTGCCTCGTGTCGTAGGCACTCGGCACTAATTATATATCTCCTTACACATGCACGTGTTTAATCTCCTATACCCATGTGCCATTTCAAATTGTAAATTTAAATCCTTAAATAAATCCTGCAAATATTAAATAATATGTTGACTCTTGTTTGATGTTGTTTGGTGAATTGGATGATTGAAGTATGAAAAAACAAAGACATATTGGATATTTGACAATTTAGTGACGCCTCAGTAGCGTCTCTCCTGTTCCTCATGTTGCTGACACCAGTGCAAACTGGCCTGACAGTGAAGGGCAGTCATGGCAGGCCTCCTGGCAGCCTTATGAGAACAGCCATGCAGTCTGTTACGGATTGTCAGGGCAGAGACCCATCAGTCATATCATCCTGCAAACTTTGACTACATATCTGTAGAAGACTGCTCATGATTCCAAAGTACTGACAGAAAGAGGAAACATATGGTTGCATTGGCACCTTGGTTCTCTGAGTTTGATACTATCGCTCCGCTCTGTTGTATTACTCCAGTTGTGGCGGGGTTCTGTCTCTAACCTCGTCTCTTGTTCCACAAAAATCCAGGCTTAGTCGGAAGTGATGTTTTCTGGTTTTATTCTCCACCTCACTAGGTGCAAACAGTGCCAATATTTACAACAATTAAGGTGAATGAAACCAAAATGCCCTATATACACTTGCAAAAACAAACAAACAAACAAACAAACAAACGGAAAAAGAAAACGAGTTCTTCAATAACTCAATTGTCTCACACACTGTTAGCCCCTCCCTCTCGGACTACTTTATTCCTAAAAAAAAGAATAAACGTCTTTTCCTTCTTTTCACGTCTATTTGCTGTACCGGGAACAACCATAATATTTTCCAAAAATTATATCAGTTTCAACCATTGTTTCTCTTTTCTAGAAAACTGTGTGTTACACCGATAAATTGACGTTATTAACAAAACATATTTTCCCCCCACATCACATGATCAATAATGCGCTTGTCATCCTCCTATATAATGACGTGTAAGATTACGTCCTGTATGTATGTGTGTGCGCTGTGTGTGTGTGAGCTTTGTGTGTGCGCGCTGTGTGTGTGTGCGCTGGCCGCAGTCAGTGACAGAGCCGCTCCGTCACACCAGTGCATAGTCCATATGTTCCATAAGTACGGGAGTACACATGGAATATGTTCTCCCATAGGGCCCTATGGGAGAACTGCACCTCGGAGTGGTAGGACCTCTGTGGACAGGCCCATACTCAGCAGGGACCGTTGGACAGGTTGCATGTGCAGCATGATCAGAGGGACTACTTGCACCATGGCCACCATTAAGCCCATGAAGTAAAGGCAGAGCCTCCAGCTGACCTATGAATGCAGGTGGAAGTGACTGAGGAAGGCCTTGTAGGCCTGCTGCCTCTCCCAAGACAGCGCAATAGTTGAGTCCTGGAGTCCAGGACCATGCCCAGAAGTGTTGTCACCTGTGAAGGCTGGAACCTGCTCCCATAGTTGAGATGTAACCCGGGGGCCCTGAACATGCTCCCAGACCAGGGCCACATGACTGCGGCATTGCTCCTCCAAGACTGCACAGACTAAGAAATATTTGAGGTAATTGAGGTCCTCACCACCTCAGGGGTGCAAAGAATGCATCCATGCATCAGGTAAATGTACAGTGAGCTAGGGAAATGCCGAAAGGCAAGATCTGAAACTCGAAGATCCTGCCCTGAAAGCCAAAACCTCCAGAAACACAGTGCCCCTGCCAGATAGGTATCTGGAAGTATGCATCCTTGAGGTCAATGGTAGCAAATCAATCTCCTGCAGAGAGGGCCTGCCTCACCCTGGGGACTGTCAGCATCCTGCATCTCAGGGGGCAAAGAAACTTGTTGAGCTGCCTGACGTCCAGAATAGGACAAAGCCCTCCACTCTGCTTGGGTACCAGGAAATAGCAGGAAAAACCTAGCCAGGTGATCTCCGTGGTACACCTGCCGTATGGCCTTCTGCTCTAGACGGGAGGACGGCTCGGCCCACAGTGTCTCTGCATGGCGAGGGTCGTTCACCATGGTGAAAGTGGCTATTCTTGTTACACAGAGTCATCAAGAAAACTGTAAATGGTAGCTCTTGGTCATGGAGGATACAACCCATGGGTCCGCCCCCAAAACCAACCACGCTGCCCTAAAACGGGCCAACAGTAGAGTGTGGCTGGCTGTGTTTTGGGATCAGTCAGAAGGGGGGAGGTGCCCTGAAGACCCCTGAGCCTTGGATGATGGTCCTCTGACTCTCACTTGTCAGCGACTGTTTAGCCATGGCTGGAGTTTTGTGCCACTATTTTGACAGACTTTCAAAACCTTCATCCAACAGGAACCCCACTGAGCGTGGTGGTGCTGACAATCACGTGCCAGTGAGGCAGCTAATTGTCCACATCTGGGGGTGCCAGAGGCTCAAAGCAAGTCATTAGCAACAGCCAAGAAAAGCTGGCATTGTCAGAGACTTTTTTTATTAGGACACAACCCTAAGTCCCGGGTAACTTGGACATCTGGAGCAAGCTTGGAGTAGAGCTGCTGCTCCTCATGTTGAAAGAAAATTGAAGTGGTGACTTCCTTTTGAAGTATTCCATGCATGTGCATGTCGCCCATCTAGCCTGGGAGTGCCTCAGGATCCCCCTAGAGGAGCTGGAATGCATTGACTCCAGATTAACAAAAGGAAAATGGATGCATGTCCTTGCAATAGAATGAGTTATCAGAAGAAATTCATTTGTCACTCTTCTCAGTGCCTGGCTACTGTCTGTTTTTAGCTTGATCAACATTGTCGCAAAAATAGGAATTTGTTTGAGCCAAGCAAGTCTTGCATTTCCTACTTCTGTATGCTTTAGGTTGTCCAGCGACAATAGGTTCTGACATCACTGAATAATTTAATGCACTGTAATTTTATAGCCCACTGAGGCACTGACCTCAAGTCTATAAAGTTTCAAAAAATGGTTTGCATTGCATGCCTTCTAAAATAAATGTCAAAATTTCAGGATTATATGTTGTTTACTGTTCTTGAACATGTTGTCTAAAATGCCCTGAAGATATGTTAAAGCTGTGGTTCAGATGTGTCATAAGTAGTAATTAGTCATTGTTTTAACCACACCAAAAGACCTATGAGAACTATGATGTGCCATAAAAGCAGACATTTTCTCTGTCAATTATCTCTAAGTGTTGGATTCACAGCTGCTTCAACAGTATCAAAGCGAGATAGAATGAGAAATTATTAACTTCTCACACAAAAAAAATCTTGTATGATTAAGCGTGTTAATGTATTCACCATTCAAATTAAAATACACTTAACAGCAAGAGACACACAGCACTTTTACCTTCCTCAGCATGATTTTCTTCAACTTGCTGCTAATATTACTGATTTGGATATTACAGTACATGCACAAGTACTTTGCAATTACCCTTGTTTATTTAATATCATGAATGGTGAATGGTGCACCTATTTCTTAATTCCATTACCATCTGCATCAAAAACAAAATGATGGAGGTATAGACTACAGTCAGATGTTCTTTTCACCTAACAATGATTCATGAAGACAGAAATTCAGACATGTTGAATTCAGTATATTAAGGCAGCATGTATAACTGAGATATGCTTTTTACTAGGTATTGATACACACTGAGTTGTACATACAGATACTTGGATGCATAGTCAACTGACAATACAATGTAACATGTAGTGGAAGAGATGAAAATATTCATTGCTGAAATATCAATTAAGTTAATGATATTTCAGCACTTAAAATGCTAATGAGTCAAAGGAAATTAGTAGTAGAAAGTAATAGTGAACTAATCCTCCACTATAATCTGCAATGCATTGTAATCCAAAGTGTATCACTAATATATGGATATATGCATCTTGCATTTATCTAGAGACACTGACAAAGAGATATCATACATACTTTTTACTATATGGACTGCTGTTGCACATACAGATACACGTAGTAAAGCGACAATACAGAATGACATGAAGTATAATAGATAGTAAATTTTCATTGCCAAACTACTGATGGACTTCTGGCATTTCAGCATAATGACTCAAATGAGCTTGGAGTTTGTAAAATCACCTTGAAATATTTTCCCTGAAATAATCATTCTGAAAGCTGATCGAAACCAGCTGTAAAAGAAGGCATAGATGAATGGATTGAGCATTGAATTTGACCATCCAAACCACTTTGATGCTGCAATGACAGCATCTGGTATTATAAAATTACTGTAGGGGTTAAATGACATACAAAGAAAGAAAGGAGTCCAACAGGTGAGAAAAACTCCCATTACAATAGCCAAAGTTTTGGTGGCCTTCCTTTCCATCTTACGTTCAGACCTTTTTCTCTGACAGGTTGTGTTTTGGATGCTGAGTGCCTGTCTCTGTGCCACCATCAAAATCTTCAAGTAGATAGTTAACATTATGATAGCTGGAATATGAAACCCAAAAACAAAACCAATCACTGAAAAACTTAAAATAGAATAAAAGACACACCTATTAGACTGTCCTTGATTTACTCCAATAATTATGAGATTAATTGCGTTCAGTGCAGAAACAGTCCAGCTCACCAGGATCATGATCACAACAACCTGGACATTTATTTTAGCTCTGTACCACAGAGGCTGACACACAGCATAATATCTATCAACAGAAATAAAGCACAAGTTCAAAATAGAGGATGTGCACAGAAAAATATCAAAGGTGCTTCGTACCCTACAGAGTAAATCTGTAAGATCCCAACATGAACCTACAGCTAGTAATGTGCTAAAAGGTAAAACTAAAAGTCCAACAAGCAGGTCAGCTACAGCGAGAGACAGAATTAGGTAATTTGTAGGAGTGTGGAGCTGTTTGAAGTAAATGATGGAGATTATTACAAGAAAGTTTCCAAACATTATAAGAACTGATAAACAGCCACCAAAAACACATAATAAATATGTGGTGGTGGTGAAGGTTCTCATGCCAGATACATTTGCTGATTCATTACAGAGATATTTGTCCTCAACATCATCAGACCTGTTGACAAAGAAGTTAGGTTCCATGCATAAAAGATCATTAATAGTGAGATGACATTTGCAGTAACATTTCTTAAATCAAAAGAATGAACTCTATCTAGTTTTCTTTATATATATTTTCCAGTTCCTTTTAGTGCTCCCATGTTTCATATCATACCCATTTGGTCTGTGTATGTGTACTGATAATAGTCTTTGGTCTCTTTGTCACAGCTGTTTATTCTCTCATTATTCAGGGCTCATTAGGATATCGTGGTCATGGGAGTGGCATTTAACATACAACCTCAATATGATGAATATAGAGAAATTTTTAGTATGCCGTTAGCAGACAAAATTCCTGCTTTTACCCTTATACTTGTCCCCTTTTTCCATTAAAACACATTTTCTGTTAGACTGGCCTTCGTTTACTTCAATAATTGCGTTGATAATTCCATTTAAAGCAACAGTCCAGCTCACCAGGATCATGATCACAATAACACAGACATTTATTTTAGCTCTGTACCTTAGAGACTGACACACAGTATAATATCTGTTATCACAAATAAAGCACAAGTTACAAATAGAAGATGTGCATGCAAGGATATCAAAGGTGGTTTGAGAAAATCATCATGATCCCAACATGAACTTATGGTGCTAAAAGTTCTCTCAGCTTGTGACTATATTGTGAAACTCAGTTCTCCATTAACAAGAAAGATCATTGATAGATAGATCAATGACAGGACAGCAAGAGACCCTTGTTTATCAAATATCATAAATTGTGAACGGTATAAGTACTATCTACATTAAAAAGAAAGTGCTGGACATGTAGACGGAATGTACAGTCAAGCCTGCTAATGCTAAACCACCATCACGGACACCTAGCTGAGCTGCAAAAGTTACAATGACCTGTGTGTACAAAATAAGCTTCTGAAAGCCAAAGTGAACAATTTAGAGGGCCACACGAGGAGAGAAAATATTAAAATTGTTATGTATGTTTTTGAATGTACCCAGGTTTATGCATTCCCAACAGTGAAAATGAATGCAGTCATTTTGAGTTTATTAGTACTATTACAGAAATCTTGATTCACATTAAGTTTGTCAGTTTTTTTAAATGTTTGTTTGTTAATTGAATGCATAAACCTGGTTACACTCAAAAACATATTTCGGGCTTGCATTTCATGCATTTCATGCATTTCAGTTGCATAGAAAATTTCAGTGAAACTCTGCTTTTCCACCTGTGACATTCATTCATACATCTGTGGTTGCTTGGCTCAGACTAAAAAAACAAGACTTAATTGATTTCACCGTAATTCCCTTTTAATTTGACTGTAGAACATGAGCACAAAAATCAGCTAAATTTATAATTTTTTTGTGTTGATTTGGGAAATGATACAGAACATAAATCCAGAGGTAGTTGGTATTATCAGTTCTTGGGGTAAGGTTTAATACATAGAAACAGCTTTTGTTTTGCTCTCCTACACATTGATAACGATGTCTTGGACAATCAGGTGAAGAGAAAAGCAGAAGAAGGGAAAGCATCTCAACCCTCATCATTCGTCATTAGCTTTTGGTAGCCCCCCCCAAAAAAACAAAAAAAAACGAAATCATGGATACAAGCAAACAAAATGTTTTCTACGTGGGTTGCTTGGCTCAGGCTGAAGAGCACAGGCATCTGGAGGATGCTCAGAGTAGAGCTGCTACTCCTCCTGCCAACAGGCTCTAGCTGAAGTTGTTTGAGTATCTGAGTAATATGCCTCCTGGGCACTTTATTTTAGAGGTGTTCTGGACATGTCAATTGGCAGGAGACCCAGGGGCAAAGGACATACTGTAGCACACATGAAATCCTGGGCAAAACCTACTGCCACTGCAACCTGACACCAGATATGCAATGGAATTAATTATCAGAGGTTAATTTATCGCTGCCTGGCTACTTTCTGCATTTAGTTCACTTAATGTTAAAATCCTCTTATGTCCTCTTATGGGAATATAGAAAGGTTCAAAAGTCCTTGTGAATCACATGCTTTCTAGAATAATTGTCATTGTATGTCGTTTTAGGCTCGAAATAATGGCACAACATTCAAATCTTGAAAATGCTGTCTAAAAGGTTAAGTTATTTTTAACAATACAGGCATGGGTTAGTATGCCCAACCCAAGCCCCTATGTCTTCTTTGGGGCTCCATAATGTCTTCTCCACTAGTTTTTCAATGGCATTAAAAATAAATCTTCAATATCAACCAACAAACAATGTGGTTCTTAAGGTTGTCAATGTATCGTCAAATATTAATGATATTGTATGGATATTTTAGGTGATACATGGTTCAGGAGTTGCATAAATTGGTCATAGTTTATACCAAACCAAAATATTGAGAATTGTGATGGGTCATAAAAGCATAATCTTTCTTTTAAGACTTGGAGTCATAGCTGATTCAACAGTGTCAATGCAGAGACATTATTATTATTATTATTATTATTATTATTATTATTATTATTATTAATAATAATAAATTGTTAACATGAACAAAAATGCTTGTAGGATTAAGGATGTTAACGTATTATTAGAAAAATGTATGTACACGTTAACGGGATAGCAAGTGACAAAAGCTGTTTCTGTACAGTGAAACTGAGACGTGATCCTTCACTGTAATCTGCAAAGCACTGTAATCCAAAGTGTATCACTAATATGTGTCATGAGAATTTTTAGAGAAAGACCCTTCAATAAAGAAAACTGGATTCAGAGTATCACAGTTTAAGTTGAATTTATTATTCTTGTACAAAAAGGAGCGTTTAACAGTGCAATACATAAAAGGGGTTACAGAGAAAAGGCTCCCCGAGGAGCTCTAACAGTTGGTTTTTAACGAGCTGTCTTCGGACGCCTCCCCACTGATACGGGCAGGATCATAATATTCTTTTTTGGTTTCCTGCTCAGTAATGAGCAGGGCATTCCTTATCCAAATGATAATTCTCTAATCTGTCTCTCCTGTCCTTGTACTATTAATTTATAACTATCTCTCCCTGCCAGACTCAGCAAAACACACAGCAAATAAGGGAAGTGCTCGAGACATGCAAAAACAAGATAAACACACACTATACGAGTTAAAACCTCTGAAAACCCCAGATTAATCCTAATTTTTATAACAATATGGATATGTGGATCTTGCATTTATCTAGAGACACTGACCAAGAGATTATCATACATACTTTTTTCTATGCACTGCTTTCAGTACACTGAGTTGCACATACAGATATGTGTAGTAAACCGACAATACAGAATGACACGAAGTGGAACAGATGTAAATTTTCATTGCCAAACTACTGATGGATTTCTGGCATTCAATTGAGCTTGGAGTTTGTAAAATCACCTTGAAATATTTTCCCTGAAATGATCATTCTGAAAGCTGATCGGAACCAGCTGTAAAAGAAGGCATAGATGAATGGATTGAGCATTGAATTTGACCATCCAAGCCACTTAAATGATGCCATTACAGCAACAGGTATTGTGTAATCACTCAAAGGGTTAAATGTCATACAAAGAAAGAAAGGAGTCCAACAGGTGAGAAAAACTCCCATTACAATAGCCAAAGTTTTGGTGGCCTTTCTCTCCATCTTTCGTTCAGACTTCTTGCTCTGACAGGTTGTGTTTTGGATGCTGCATGCCTGTCTCTGTGCCACTGTCAGAATCTTTAAGTAGATAGTTAACATTATGATAGCTGGAAGGTAAAAAGAAACAACAGGTCCTGTACTTGCTGAATTCATATTCTGAAATAAAACACATTTTCTGTTAGATTGTCCTTGGTTTACTCCCAAAATTGTGATTGTGATTCCATTCAGAGCAGGAACAGTCCAGCTCACCAGGATCATGATCACAACAACACGGACATTTATTTTAGCTCTGTACCTCAGAGGCTGACACACAGCGTAATATCTGTCAACAGAAATAAAGCACAGGTTCAAAATAGAAGATGTGCTCAGATAGATATCAAACATGCTTCGTACCTTACAAAGTAAATATTCAAGATCCCAACATGAGCTTAGAGCCAGTATGGTGCTAAAAGGCAAAACTAAAAGTCCAACAAGCAGGTCAGCTACAGCGAGAGACAGAATGAGGTAGTTTGTAGGAATGTGGAGCTGTTTGAAGTAAATGATGGAGATTATTACAAGAAGGTTACCAAACATTGTAAGAACTGATAAACAGCCAACAGAAACACATAATAAATATGTGGTAGTGGTGAAGGTGCTCATGCCAGATACATTTGCTGATTCATTACAGAGATGTTTGTCCTCAAAAACGTCACCAGACCTGTTGACAAAGAAGTTCCATGCATAAAAGATCATTAATAGTATATATCATGAGAGAGATTATCAGTTATTTTTTGTGCTCTGTATGTTTCATATCATACCTATTTGGTCCATGCATCTGTACTGATGGGAGTCCTGCACAGTCCTTATCTGTCTCACTGAGCTGTATATTCTACTCTTATTATTCTGGGCTCATTAGCATATCATAGTCAAGGGAGTGGCTTTTAAACATAGCTCAATATGATTAGTAATGTTACAACTTCTTGTGCATGCATGGGTTTAATCTGCTATCCATCTATAATTTTTAAGTAACAACATTGTTACGGCCCAGGGGCGTGTGTTTGGTTGCTCTGTCTTTGTGTATTTTGTTGCCTGGTAACATAATTGGGGGCTTGTCTGGAATCCCACTGGTTTTGGGTGAGTGGGCCTGTTGTCTGTTTGTCTGGTCTTGCTTTTGCTAAGTTGTAACAGTTTCCTCAGTTCAGGTAGGTGGGTGTCCAGCTAGGCTGTTTCCGCTTTTTCGATCGGCACTCTTGTTATTTTGCCTATTTTATTTTTGAGGTAATCCTGGGCGGTGACGTAGATCCCTGATGGGGATAGGTGTTTCAGGGTCTCGGCCGCTGATGTGTGCTTTTCAAGCTGCCTTGAGCCCAGCACGCCTCTGAAGATAGGCAGGTTAGGTTTGGATTAGGCAGGATCTGAGGAAGTTTGGTTAGAAAGGGGACCTGTTTGTGGGTGACAACAGGCATTAGCTTGGTGAATGTGTGTAACCTTGGTTGTATTGAGTGCACTCTTTGCTGCGGTGGGCCTATTGGGTTAGACACCTCAGCTTGTAAGCCTAGCTTAGCTTAGCTTTGTTGAGTTTTGTGGACGCTGTGATGGTGTTAAGCAGGTGGTGGTATTCTGTGCCTTAGCCTAGATTAGTTTAGCTTGACGTGGAGGACACCTTTGGAATTATTATGGCATTCGTGCTGAGTGAGTTTGTGGCCAACCCTGCTCTTGAGCATTTGGAGAAGTGTAGAAAGAGCGATTTGTGTGCTGTTGCTGAACAGTATGGTATTCCTGTTTCCACCTCTCTCCGTAAGGATGATCTGAGGGCAGCCGTGGTAGATGGTTTGTCTTGTCAGAGGGTAGTGGACGTATCAGTAGCTGAGGATGTTGCTGGCATGGGGGTTGGGCCTACGGCTGCGGCATCACCTAGTGGGGGCAACTGGGTTACCGGGGAGCCCTGGAAAGCCGGCCGCTCTGCTCCCCGAGGGGGAGAGGCTACTGATCCAGTCCCCGTTAGTGGAACCAACCATCCACAGGTGGGTGGGCTGGAGGAGAAGCCATTCACACTACCTCATTTTGACCCTGACTCCATTGAGTCCTTTGCCAGGTCCCGGTTAGATGCTCAGGTTAAGCTGTGGTTGGTTCGCCTCTAGGAGAAAAAGGATGAACAGGAGTTCCGAAGGGAGCTGGAACTTAAGAAACTAGACTTGGAGGCAGAAGCAATCAAGCTGTGCCAGTTAGAGCTTCAGAAGACTCTGGCTAGGTCTACTGTTAGTATGCTGCCAGCCCCAGGGCCTCCCGCACCTTTTGCAAAGATCACCCTGGTCCCTGTTTTCCAGGAGTCCGGAGTCCTACATTGGATCGTTTGAGCACATTGCAAGTTTTTTGTGCTGGCCAAAAGATGTCTGGGCTATTTTGCTACAATGTAGACTGACAGGTAAGGCTCAGGAGGCATGTGCTTCCCTTTCAGTCGACAACAGTCTGGTGTATGACAAGGTTAAAGGTGCTATTTTATATGTGTATGAGTTGGTACCAGAAGCTTATCAGCAGCGATTTCGCAGTCTCTGGAAGGCGTCTGGCCAGACCTTCTCTGATTTTGCCCATAAGAGCTATTGTTTGTGTAAGGAGTCGGCTTATTATGTGAGCACTTTAGTCAGGGGATTCTGGATGAGTTTTGAACCAGCTCCTCTACATTGAGTCCACGTGCACTCAAAGTTGGTTATGAGTATTTATTCTGTGGCTATCCTTCCCTCGTTCCCTGTTGAAGGTGTGACCTTCATCGCGTGTAACAACATGGCTGGAAGGAAAGTGTATCCAACCCCAGAGGTTGTTAACGTCCCTATCCCTACATCTGGGTCTGACGTCTTGGCATAGGAACATCCAAACATGTTTCGAGTGAGTGTTCTGACCAGGGCTCAAGACTCTCATGACAATAAGATAATTCATTTGCATGCAGCGTGTCTGCTCCTCTCACTCAGGAGAAACGTTTTAGATATTTTCTTGGACAGGTCTTCACCCTGCTGAAGTCTTTATGACAAAATATTTTTGGAAAAATGCTCACTTTCGATAAAGGACGATTTAACTTTTAACGACACAGGCTATGTCTCAGACTCAACTTTGTGGGAGGCCTTTAAGTTTGTGATAAGAGGTTTTGTTTTGAAAAAAACTGTAAAAAAAAAAAAAAAACCTGGCTTTCACGACAGCTATGAGGGGCGCAGGCCAGAAGCAGAACAATCTGATCAGCTTTACACAATGAATATGTGTATGTCGTTTTAGGCTCGAAATAATGGCACAACATTCAAATCTTGAAAATGCTGTCTAAAAGTTATTTTTAACAATACAGACAGTTCGTATACTAACCCAAGCCCCTATGTCCCCTTTGGGGCTCCATAATGTCTAAGAAATATTAATGATATTGTATGGCTATTTTAGGTGATATGTGGTTCTGGGGTTGCATGAATTGGTATACCAAACCAAAAGAATGAGAATTGTGATGGGCCATAAAAGCAGATTTTTTTTTTTTCAGTCCAGGAGTCATAGCTGCTTCAACAGTGTCAAAGGAGAGACATTATTATTATAAAATTATCAACATGAACAAAGATGCTTATAGGATTAACTCTGGGGCTGGCGTGATCAGATCACGCGGCGTCTTTAAAGCACTGTAATAAAAAAAAACTCACAAAGTCACATGGAGCGCTGCCGATTTGAAACTCTCTCACAGTTTTTATTTGGTGTCGATAGACCACAGAAAACCGGAGATAGTAGTAGGAAATATGTTTTATCTGAGCATAAATGTGCATACTTGCCATCATTTGTGAGTGATGATGTCGCCTGTGATGAGCGGTAAGTCAAACTATATATTTACAGCTTTTGTTTTGTTTATTCCCGTATTGTAAATGTTATAAAGCAGTTTTATATGGTATAACGTTGTGTATTTACGTAAGATTATATGTACAGAGGATCAGGGCTGAAGTGATAAGTAGAGAGATTGCTAATGTGTATTGCTCATAACTGCTATGTTTAGGAAACTTATTTCAAAGAGATGGATATATGGATTTTCCTAGGTTTTATTTTGTGTTATATTTTATGCTTGTTTCTATTTATATGTTTCTTTCATTATTACTTGTAAGGTTTTCTTTTGTAAACTATTTACTATTCACATTGTTGTAGGGAGCCAGAGAATTTGAATTTTAGTGCCCACATTTGAATTCACTATCCATCATGTGCATATGAACAATAATCTGAAAAATCTGGAGATGACCCTGACACTGCCCCACAAATCAGCCGCTTCATGCCACAGAGACCACCAGGAGCTCAGGTGGACAGTCATGCAGCCTTTTCACCGCTGGACCTCTTCCAGCTGTACTTTTCCCCTACCACACTGTGTGCCAACACAAACAAACAAGCAGCACACAATAAAGAAAGAAGTACAGATGGGCTGATGTTGACAATGAGGAGCTCTACAAGTTTCTTGGGCTCCTTATTTACACGTCTCTGGTGTCACTGCCCAGTATTAGAGACTATTGGAAACAGGACACAATCACATCTGTACCATTTCCAGCTACTTTCATGACGAGTGACCACTTCAGGGCACTGCTCTCAAGCATCCACCCCAGTGACCCAGAGGTGGACAAAAAAAAACGATGAGACGAAGGGAACTCCATTGTACGATAAATTGTGTAAGATGAAGCGCCTCATGGACGACGTCCTCATTGCCTGCCAGGCTCACTATCATCCAAGGAGGGAATTGGCTGTGGATGAACAGATGGTGGCCACGAAGGCAAAACCTGGGATGACGCAATATATGAAGGACAAACCAACAAAGTGGGGGATCAAACTGTTTGTTTTGGGAGACTCCACCAATGGCTACACAGTAAACTTCCATGTTAATGTCGGCAAAAAACACACACGGACAGTGCATGGGCTTGCATATGATGCTGTGATCGACCTGATCCAGCCTTCATATCTGCGAACTGGCTATCATGTTTACATGGACAATTTTTATTCAAGCCCCGAGTTGTTCCTCAAGCTGGCTGAGATGAAGTTTGGAGTCTGGGGAACATAGATGGACAACAGGAGAGGATGCCCAATCAAGAGAGAAAATGCTCTCACTAAAAAATCAGAAAGAGGTGATGAGATGGATCAGGGAGGGCTCCCTGGTCTTTGTCAAGTGGATGGACACACGGGAGGTGTCGGTGTGCTCCACGAGCCATCCAGCAGTTTCTGGGGAGGTGGTCAAGAAGAGGGTGAAGGACAAAGATGGACGCTGGTCAGCAAAAAAGATCTCCTGCCCTACCCCAGTCATTGCTTGGGTGTTTTTTTGACCCGTCGGACCAGCCTACTCCACTTACTCCACCCACTGCAAAACTGCATGCTGGTACCGCACCCTCTTTTTGCACCTTGTGGACATCGCCACCACCAACGCCTACCTTCTCCACTGTGACATCACCACTTCAAACCAGGTGAAGCCTATGTCCCACAAAGACTTCTAGACTGAGCTGGTGGCCCAGATGTGTGGGGTGGACAGGAGCGGCAGACCAGCCAAGAAAGGTGCAGACCACATTCCTGTTCCCATTGTGGTGGTAACTGACACCAGCCAGAAAGCCACACAAGGACACAGGATTTGTCAACAGTGCCATCAAGGTGATAAAAATAGGGACCTCACCCCATGGAAGTGCAAATCCTGCGATGTGGCACTGTGAGAAACTGCTTTGCCCAGTGGCATGTGTAAATAAAAACTATGGCCCTTGTATATAGTGTGAAATATTTGTATATAGTTTGATAACATCTCAGTTGTCTCTCAAAGTTACATTTGCACTATTTGAGAATGCAAAGCTCTCTGTTATTTTACAAGGTTTGTTTGTTTTGAAGAGTTGCAGCTAAAAAACTCTTATGAATATACATGTCTTTTTATTGTAAATATTTGTATTACTTTATTTCTTACATATTCATATTAGCAACCTCTATTTAGTTTTTCAAGTTCCAAAACAGTTGGTTGAGTATGTTGATGGTTTTTATTGTAATAAATACAATTTTTTTCAATGTGAATTATATCATTTTTGTGTATTTTTTGGCTCAATATGTTAATGAAGTGGGTTTTAGTGAAATAATAACTATCTCTTCATATAGATGGGAAAAAACAATCATGGGCATGTATAACATTTTTCTATGTGCTATACAGAGACAAAATCAAAAGTATTAAAAAAACGGCCAAAATAGGCTCAGGACTTACAGGGTTAAGGATGTTGACGTATTATTAGAAAATGTATGTACACTTTAACAGGACAGCGAGTGACAAAAGCTGTTTCTGTACAGTGAAACTGAGAAGTAATCCTTCACTGTAATCTGCAATACATTGTAATCCAAAGTGTATCACTAATATATGGATATATGGATCTTGCATTTATCTAGAGACACTGACAAAGAGATTATCATATATACTTTTTACTATGCACTGCTTTCAGTACACTGAGTTGCACTTACAGATACGTGTAGTAAAGTGACAATACAGAATGACATGAAGTAGAACAGATGCAAACTTTTATTGCCAAACTACTGATGGATTTTCTACATTTCAGCATAATAACTCAATTGAGCTTGGAGTTTGTAAAATCACCTTGAAATATTTTCCCTGAAATAATCATTCTAAAAGCTGATCGAAACCAGCTGTAAAAGAAGGCATAGATGAATGGATTGAGCATTGAATTTGACCATCCAAGCCACTTAAATGATGCCATTACAGCAACAGGTATTGTAAAATTACTTATAGGGTTAAAGGTCCTACAAAGAAAGAAAGGAGTCCAACAGGTGAGAAAAACTCCCATTACAATAGCCAAAGTTTTGGTGGCCTTTCTTTCCATCTTACTTTCAGACTTTTTGCTCTGACAGGTTGTGTTTTGGATGCTGTGTGCCTGTCTCTGTGCCACCATCAGAATCTTTAAGTAGATAGTTAACATTATGATAGCTGGAAGGTAAAAAGAAACAACAGGTCCTGTACGTGCTGAATTCTTATTCTGAAATAAAACACATTTTCTGTTAGATTGTCCTTGGTTTGCTCCCAAAATTGTGATTGTGATTCCATTCAGAGCAGGAACAGTCCAGCTCACCAGGATCATGATCACAACAACATGGACACTTATTTTAGCTCTGTACCTCAGAGGCTGACACACAGCGTAATATCTGTCAACAGAAATAAAGCACAGGTTCAAAATAGAAGATGTGCTCAGATAGATATCAAACATGCTTCGTACCTTACAAAGTAAATATTCAAGATCCCAACATGAACTTACAGCCAGTATGGTGCTAAAGGGCAAAACTAAAAGTCCAACAAGCAGGTCAGCTACAGCGAGAGACAGAATGAGGTAGTTTGTAGGAGTGTGGAGCTGTTTGAAGTAAATGATGGAGATTATTACAAGAAGGTTTCCAAACATTATAAGAACTGATAAACAGCCAACAGCAATACATAATAAATATGTGGTGGTGGTGAAGGTGCTCATGCCAGAAACATTTGCTGATTCATTACAGAGATGTTTGTCCTCAAAAACATCATCAGACCTGTTGACAAAGAAGTTAGGTTCCATGCATAAAAGATCATTAATAGTGAGATAACATTTGCAATAACATGCTTTATATGAGAGGATTATCAGTTAATTTTTGTGCTCTGTATGTTTCATATCATACCTATTTGGTCTGTGCATCTTTACTGATGGGAGTCCTGCACAGTCTCTGTGTCACTGAGCTGTATAGTCTACTCTTATTATTTTGAGCTCATTAGCGTATCATGGTCAAGGGAGTGGCTTTTAAATATAGGTCAATATGATGCATGACTTTAATCTCCTATCCATATATCATTTTTAAGTAACAACTTTGTGACGGCCCAGGGGGCGTAACAAAAAACCACTATAATTGGCGATTTGGCGAAGTCTTCTTTATGACAAAATATTTTTGGAAAGAAATGCTCCCTTTCGATAAAGGACGATTTAGCTTTTAATGGCACAGGCGATGTCTCAGACTCAACTTTGTGGGAGGCGTTTAAGTTTGTGATAAGAGGTTTTGTTTTGTCCTTTCATCAGTTATAGATCCACAGCTTGCCCTCCTTGAAAACAGTATTGAGAAATTCCATCTTCATCTTTACTGAGATAGATTGTTAAGTTAAAGCATGAATATAACAGTATTCTCTTTTGAAAATGAGGCACAAACAATTTGGGTTGGGGGATAAACCTAGCCCTCTGCTTTCACAACAGCTATGAGGGGTGCAGGCTAGCCATGAAATTAAAAGTCAGCTGAAATCTATTGTTATAGACCCCGTTGAAATAAATAAGTGCTTCAGGGATTTTTTTGAAAATTTATAGAAATCCCAAAGCTCTGCAGCAGAAGAGGATATTCTTCAAATTCCTGTGCTTTATGGCCATATTTGGACCAAATTATACATTTTGGAAAGCTATCAGGATATACTATAAACTGGCAAAAATGCAATTTTATGCTTCTGAGTGAAGACCCCAACATTCTCAGGAATCTACTGGTAAAAGTGACCACCCATGTTAAATATCTTGGAACTGCAATTCCCAATGAATGCAGTCATTTTGAGTTTATTAGTACTATTAGTTTATTTATATTAAACAAACTTAATGTGCGCAAGTAATTAGATTTGTGTAATAGTACTAATAGACTCAAAATGACTGCATTAATTTTCGTTGTTGGGTTTGGTCAAACAAATTGATTTGATTAATATTGAATGCATAAACCTGGTTACTACTAGACTACTGTGTAGTTGAAGCACATTGAATTTATAACATTACACTATTACATTATTACAAAAATGAATTGAAATGCAAGTCCTGCATTTTGGACATTTTTTTTCTGAGTACATTAAGTTTATTAGTTGATTTATATTAAACCTATGTAATTCAAATGGATGGATGCATGAACTTCTGTCATGCATTTTGACCAAAATTTTTTTCTTTGAGTGCACTCTCCCATATTGTAGAATAATCATACACTGATTGTGTCTGAAATCACTTAAGTTACAAGATCAACTATAAAACACAATCTATGCACACAATCCACACATAACACAAAAGTCAACCCACTGTCATTAAAAGCTTGCATATTTTATAACATAAATGTTGACAGCTATGCCGGTGCTATTGGTACACTGAGTTGTACATATAGGTATGTACATTCATAATAAAGCAGGCATGTAGTTGAAGAGGTAATTTCTGGACCAAAGTACAAAAGAATTTACATTTCAGCGCTTAATTTAATGAGTCAAAAGAGCTTTGACTTAGTAAAATCACCTTGAAATATTTTTCCCTGAAACGATTATTCTGAAAGCTGATCGAAACCAGCTGTAAAAGAAGGCATAGATGAATGGATTGAGCATTGAATTTGACCATCCAAGCCACTTAAATGCTGCCATTAGAGCAACAGGTATTGTGTAATCACTCAAAGGGTTAAATGTCATACAAAGAAAGAAAGGAGTCCAACAGATGAGAAAAACTCCCATTACAATAGCCAAAGTTCTGGTGGCCTTTCTCTCCAGCTTAAGAAACTAGACTTGAAGACAGAAGCCATCAAGCTGCACCAGTTAAAGTTACAGAATACTCTGGCTAGCTCTACTGGTAGCATACTGCCAGCCCCAGGGCCCACCGCAACTTTTGACGTTAGCAAGAACGTCTCCCTGGTCCTTGTTTTCCGAGCATCTGGAGTAGAGGGACGGTGTTTTGTTGGTGTGCAAGTGGGTCCCACAGGCAGGAGATCCTGTTGGTGACACTGGTGAGGACTGGAGGTCAGTTTACCAGATAGTTGTTCCAGGTGGTTGTCTGCACCATGTGCTAGCTTTAGCACATGAACATTTATGGTCTGGTCATCTTGGTGTCACTTTTGGCCAGGAATGAAGCGTAATATTGCAGGTTACTGCAGAACGTTCCAAACTTGCCACCTAGCTGGGAAGCCCAATCAGAAGGTGCCCCCTTTCCCACTGCATCCTGTTCCATCTGTTGGTGCCCCCTTTGAGCATGTCATAGTTGACTGCGTCTGTCCCCTGCCAAGAACTAAGGCTTGGAAACCAGATCCTCCTGACTACAATGTGCATTGCACCCCATTTTCCTGAAGCAATCCCCTTAAGAAAGATTACTGCCTCTGCTGTTATTAAACCTCTGATAGCTCTGATTTACCACTTTCGGGTTGCTGCGTGTTGTGCAGACTGATCGGGGCACAAATTTCACGTCTAGAACTTTTAAAAAGACGGTCTCTGGGTGTTTCACACACTGAGCAGTGCATACCATATGGAATCACAGGGTGCACTCAAGTGCTGGCATCAGACTTTGAAGGGTATGCTGCAGAAGTATTGTTGTGAAACAGGACTAGACTGGGATGAAGGACTGCCTTTCATGCTCTTTGTGATACTTGATACGTGAAAACAAGAGTCACTTGGGTTCAGTCCCGTCAAACTCGTGTTTGATCACAGTGTCCATGGGCCCTTGAAGGTGTTACAGGAACTTCATGTCTGATGTTCCCTCTAACACCATGTGTTGGATTTTGTCTCGAAGTGCCGGTCTCGGTTACATGAGGCAACTGCCCTGGCGAGGGAGGCTCTCTCCTCCTGCTCTTCCTCCTCTCCTTACTGCTCGGGTCCTAGGCCCATGTAGTGAAGCAACGGAATCATCACCTTCTCCAGAGGCACTTCCACGAAGAAGTGACCTCCTAAGGTGTCTGCTTCTTTCATTTCTTTGGTTAGCTTTTTTTTTTTTTCTTTTTTTTTTCAAGATTATTATTAGCCTTTCCAAGCTTTATTGATTGAGACAGCTGAATATTGAGCTGGGGAGAGAGATGGGGATTGACAGCCACAGTGAGCCTTCGCATATGGGGCGACCGCTCTACCGACTGAGCTAAGCACAGACCCCTCTTTGGTTTGCTTAAATAGGGTTCCATTTCCCACTTTGTTTAGTGATGTGCCATGTTGTACAAATGTGTTGCATCATGACACTGATGTGACCAGCATCGCTCCCATCAAGCAGCACGCGTACCATTGCTCTTTTGATGAGTGTCAGATCATAAAAGCTGAGGTTAACTATCTGGTGGAGAATGGGTTAGCCATCCCTAGTCACAGCCCCTGGAGTTCTCCATGCCTGATGCCTCCCAAGACAGATGAGACCCCTCGCTTCTGCACTAGCTTCAGGAAAGTGAACAGGGTTACAGTGACAGACTCTTTCCCCTTGCCTCGGGTGACCCCTGAACATTTCATGCAGTACACTGTCATGGCTTTTGGGTTAAAGAGCAGGGTGTTGGGTGACGTACCTCTCTGTAGTGTGTATCTTGATGATTTTGCGGTGCATTCCAGTGACTGCCATGAACATATCTCTATTCTGAGGACGGTGTTGCAGCGTCTTACAGAGGCAAATTTTATGCTGAATCTGGGAAACTGTGAGTTTGGTAAAGCAACTGTTACTTACCTGGGTAAGCAGGTGTGTCATGGACAGGTCCGCCCTGTGGAAGCTAAAATTAAGGCTGTGTTGACTTACCTTGTTCCCTCCATGAGGCGTGAGTTCCATCACTGTTTTTGTAAAAAAAAAAAAATGGTATTGGTTGCGCCCCTTACCACGTTGTGTAGTCTTAAGGTTCCTTTTCTGTGGAGTGCCAGCATAATTTTGAAGTCTCTCCTTTGTAGTGCCTCTGTCTTAGCTGCACCTAGCTTTCCAAACCTTGCAAATTGGAGGTTGATCCCAGCGACTTGGGAGCTGGTGCAGTATTGCTGGACTTGGATCTCAACTTGGATCACCACCAGCTGAAGTACTCCACCATCAAGAAAGAAACCATGGAAATGCTGCTCGCTCCGCAGCACTTTGAGGTGTACGTAGGTTGCAGTGCACTCGCGGTCATTGTGTACACTGACAACAATCCCTTGGTGTTCTTGGACCAAATGTACAACCACAACCAGTAGGGTAAGATGAGCCACTTTTTACTTATGTTGTCCTGGTGATAAGGAAAAGTGACACAGAAATAGAATGAAAACATATACCTTTATTTCAGGATGTCTCTTATCAAATAAAATTATCAGAATGCATCACTGCCCAAAATAATGACTTCTCAAAAAAAGGTGTTCTTTTGGCTCAACTTGCCCCAGGTTAGGGGTGAGTTGAACCAATTCAGTGGGTAAGTTGAGACATCTTAAAAAAACTGACCATCAGAGTTTTAACATCTAAATCATCATCATAGATCTGAGCATATTGGGCTAACAAACAGTTTTAACAGTTTTAAACTTGTGAGAACAAAGCACTGGTTAGTTTTAAAAACATTTAACCATTTAATCCATAATTTTGGCAGCGTGTGAGCTGTGTGTTGGTTCTGGGTACAGAACATAAAGTAAAATAAGTCCATGAAATGAACAATGAACCTTAACTTTCTACCTATGAATAACAAACTGGCGAAAAGGATCAGCATGGATGAGCACTGGAGTGGCAGTGAATAGCACCTTAAGTGCTTGAAAGGATTTTTCTGTTTCTTGAAGTCAACTGAACAGTAGACTGTGGTAGAAGTTGGCTTAGACAAGGGAGCTACCACTTGTCTGTTCTGAAAGAATCTTTACTAAAGGTTACCAAAACCCAAGTAATTCTGCAAATGCTTTAACAACTTTGATTTTGGCCGTTCAGAAAAAGCTGGAGGCTATTCCCAGCAACTTGTGCAACACAGACACACAAGACAGACATTAACACAAGGAAAGGGAAAAAGAAGGGGGGAAGAATTAATGCTGCTAGGAGGGCAAGGGTACCCTTTAGGACTGCCTAAAAAATATGAAATGAAAACTGGTAAAAACCTGTTTTAAACTCCACATTTCAGTAATATCATTCAAAGTCTTTTCACGTTTTCAGCAACTATTTTCCAATATATTTATTGTATTTTGAAAGAAATCTCAGAGTTTTCATGGTCATAGATAGTTTGAGTGGTACTTCCTCCAACTGGAGCGATTATTATTTTGATTCCTTTCATAGCCGATTTATTTGCTCTCTTAAGAGCCGTAGTTTTTATAGCCTTGATCTTGGCGTTAGGAGGTTTCATAGCCCTTTTGTTTATCACTTTGTAAGAGGTGAACCTTGCTGCCACTTAATACAGCCTGCTGTTTTTCCCTGACACAGACAGAATGAAAACTTTCATAAAAAGTACTTGTATCACTACTTGTATCTTGTATGGGTGTTAATGTATTTATTATTAGAAAATGTACATACACTTAACAGGACAGCAAGAGACACTTTTGTTAAGTGAGTGTATTTATTAAGTGTGAGTGTATTTATTAAATATATTAAATACACTCAAATGCCAAAATGCAGGACTTATGTATTTCAATTACATAGAAAATGTTCATCCATTTGAATTAAAGTTTTAATATGAATTAAATGAGAAGTAAGTAATAGGATTCATGTAATAGTACTAATAAAGTCAGTGTGCTAATACACACCAGTGCAGTAGTACCAGTGTAGTGCCAGTACCAGTGCCAATACCAGTGCAGTCATTTTGAGTTTATTAGTACTATTACATAAATCTCATTTCTTGCATCATATTAGGTCATATTAGGTTTGTTCGTTTATTAATATTAAAACAATGTAATCCAAATGGATTGAAATTCTATGTAATTGAAATGCATAAGTGGCCAACACATTTTAGTGCTTTCACCTTAGCATTATTTCACTTTACATCAATTCCTAAAGCTTTGTTTACAAAAAGAACAATAATATTGTTTTTTAGGTAACATGTGGTTCAGGGGTTGCATGAATTAGTCATAGTTTGTGAATGAAAGCAGCCATTTTCTCTATTAAGTCTTGAAATCTAAATATATTTATATATTTTTAAATTGTATTTTTAGTATCATAAAATATTTTGCATCGTATCAATTCCTAAAAGTTTGTTTACAAAGGCAGAAATGTAGACTCCTGAATTCAACATATAGATGCAGTTTGTGTATGAGATATACATCCTGCATTTATTCACAGTACACCAAGTAGTACATACAGATGCTTGCATGCACAGCAAAGTGACAGTTTTCATGTGTAATATACAGTACAATATGCATTGCAAAAGAGATGTTCATTGACAAAGTACTGATAACTTTACTAACATTTCTGCACTTAAAATAATGAGTCAAACTAGCTTAGAATTAGTGAAATTACCCTGAAATAATTTTCCCGAAATGATCATTCTAAAAGCTGATCGAAACCAGCTGTAAAAGAAGGCATAGATGAATGGATTGAGCATTGAATTTGACCATCCAAGCCACTTAAATGCTGCAATTGCAGCGACTGGTATTGCCTTATTACTCAAAGGGTTAAATGTCATGCAAAGAAAATAAGGGGTCCAACAGGTGAGAAAAAATCCCACTACAATAGCCAAAGTTTTGGTGGCCTTTCTCTCCATCTTATATTCAGACTTTTTGCTCTGACAGGTTGTGTTTTGGATGCTGCGGGCCTGTCTCTGTGCCACCATCAAAATCTTTAAATAGATGGTTAACATAGCAATAGCTGGGAAATAAAAACCCAAAACAAGTCCCATAATTGCTAAACTTATGGTATAATGAAATACACACCTGTTAGACTGTCCTTGGTTTACTCCAATAATTGTGAGGCTAATTCCATTTAGAGCAGGGACAATCCAGCTTAACAGGATCATGATCACAATAACACGGACATTTATTTTAGCTCTGTACCTCAGAGGCTGACACACAGCGTAATATCTGTCAACAGAAATAAAGCACAGGTTCAAAATAGAAGATGAGCACAGAAAGATATCAAAGGTGCTTCGTATCTTACAGAGTAAATATTCAAAGTTCCAACATGAACTTACAGCCAGTATGGTGCTAAAAGGCAAAACTAAAAGTCCAACAAGCAGGTCAGCTACAGCGAGAGACAGAATGAGGTAGTTTGTAGGAGTGTGCAGCTGTTTGAAGTAAATGATGGAGATTATTACAAGAAGGTTTCCAAACATTATAAGAACTGATAAACAGCCAACAGCAATACATAATAAATATGTGGCGGCGGTGGTGAAGGTGCTCATGTCAGATACATTGGCTGATTCATTACAGAGATGTTTGTCCTCAAAAACATCATCAGACCTGTTGACAAAGAAGTTAGGTTCCATGCATAAAAGATCATTAATAGTTAAGTAACATTTGCTATAATTAATTTTTTTTGCCTGAAGAGAGGGTCTTCATTACTAATTTGATTGCACTCTATGTTTTATGCCATACCGGTTTGTGCACCTGCACTGGTGGGAGCAGTCTATTCTCCGGCTCTTATAGCTCTTGGCTCAGTATCATATCGCGGTCAGGGGAGTGGCACTTAATGTGGATCATTAAGATGTGTAACCATACAACTCTTTTTCTATGTGCACAAATGTGTTTAATCCCTTATACCCATTTACAATTTTAAGTGACCCCTTTTAAGTGAAACAGTACAATTTGAAAAGCTTATGAAGAGAGAAAGAGAAAAGAATTGAACTTTGGGGCTTTGTACTTTAGATGTCTTTAAAAGAGTTGTTGAACAACAGCTAAAAATCTTGACCTCCAGTGCTTGAACTTCTTCAGAGAGGGCAATGAAACTCTGTCTTCATAACCGATATTAACCCATAAGAACCCACGGTGACACCAGTGTAACAAGCACATTGACTCTTCTGAATAAAGCTATATGCCCCTTATTAAGCCCAATGTGACAACACAGATCTTTGGGAATAAAAAGTGTTATCTGAAAAAAACTTTAGAAATGTGTTCTATGTGATCCACTTGGTGTGTGGTATAACCCACATAAGGACCTTTAAGGACAAATGGGTCTGGGTTCTTATGGGTTAACATCCATCTAATCAGCCATATCTCTTTATCAGGAGCTGGGTCTAAGTAGCAGGCAATGTTCTGACAAGTCAACATTTCTTCTCTCGTTTTTTAGAAATCACGTATGTCATGTCTAGATTGCCCAATTTTCAAAAGTTGGCATCTGTGACTATGGGAGTGTGTTAGCAGCCATGCCATGAGTAATCCATGAATGTACTCACAGTGTAATAGTGCATGAGTAGAAAATTCTTCAGTGTTTGAAGAGGATGCTGAGAATTTTCAAGTCAGGTTTCAGCTATCGGTCAGTGAATGTTTTTATGTCGATTCAAAAGGAGAGATTTGTTAGCATGCTGTTGGACATTGAATGAATGTGTTATACATCTGATGGATCAATCATTCTCAGATCCTTTATTTTATGTGACCTGAGGTCTTCAGACTTGAGTGGGTATGTTGCTGAAAATGATCACCACAGAACATAAAAGACATGCTGGTTTTAAACTTCCCTTAAGAATGAACACGTAATATTCTGTCCATTCTGGTGGGAGCAGAATACTCTGGGTACTGTTATGTTATTTGCACATATTTCTGATATGGTTATGATGAATGATATTTTGAATGCTGATGGTTAGTTGCATAGGTATATTGAAACTCTGTTTACATGAACAGCAGGTAAATATGTGAGCACTTTAATGCTCTGTTCTCATAAGTGATACACTTATGACTGAATGTTATACAACTAAGAAAGAGATTTGAATAGAAGTTAATGTCAGAATTAGATGTAAAGGTACACATCCTTTTGACAGTCGATATCCTGAATGATGCATCTGAGAATGAATAGTGTTGAATGTAAACTTTCTGACCCTGCCTGCAGGTCAGGTTTTTTTGAAGGACTGATGTGGTCCCGGTCAAACTTCTTGCTGAAACCGATGGCGAGCCAAGCATGCTGAAGAAAGTCCAGCACGAGGAGATATCCACGTACACACACCCATTCACAGGCACATTACACACTTACATTACAATACAAGGATCCTCGAAATCAGGTGAACTGTAGTAACTCTATGACAAATAGACCTGAAACAACTTATACTTTTGGTTAAGGGCCCCAACGGACAATTTTTCTTTTCAAGGGCGCACAATATTTTTGTTTTTCTAATTTCGTATTCTGTACAAATTAGGCAAAATACTTTGTCCATTGTTAAAAATTATAAGAGTGGCTACTCGGCTGTTACTCTTGTGTCTGTCTCATTATTGTTGCTCAGTTTGGTGGCTCCTGTCGGATTTAGTACCTTCTGATTCTGGTCCAGGATTCATTACTAGTCTTAGTCATCATTATACTGTAATCCTTTTTTTTTTTACTTTAAAACTTGGTGACACAAGTTTAACATGCTTTGTAACTGCAGTTTCTCTACACAGAAGATGTACAGTACCAAAATAAAAGCTGAAACATGCAACACTCAGTGTTTGTCAGGGTGTTTCAAACACCCTGGCCTCCACACTCCACAAGCAGTATTACAAGGAACCTAAGAGCATGCATTTATTGTAACACTAAAGGTTAATATTGGGGAAATAGTAGACCATTTATCATGAAATCACAACAGAACACAACAAAAATAATTTCACAGCAAGTTCACGTGACCACAGAACAACTTTTATTGGTGCCAGAATGAATCATTTGGGGGGGAAAAATTACAATAATATAATTATTCTTGTTGTTCTTTATTTTGTGTACTGGTGTGGGGTACAAGTAATCAGTAGTCAAGAATTTAATTGAACATCGTTTCATTTATTACATTTCAAATGGCAGCTATTAAAAACTCTGCAAAACCATCAAAACTGTCCACAAACCAATAAAACAAATGACACTAGCAGTTTGGAGCAGGCACATAGTAGTGCCTCTCCCTTTGTGCATTCATTGTAAAAATAAGCAAGTTAATGTCTAACTGGCATTTACCACACATCAGAAAACTACAGCAGATGTTAATGTTTATGCAAATATATAGCATGCAGTCAGAAAGAGATGCTAGTCTTTAGTTCCAGACATCACCATTAGTCACATGTTAGTGACTCCTCTCTTCTTTTTTGACTCAAAGGAGTTTAGAATTAACAAAATTACCCTGAAATATTTTCCCTGAAATGATCATTCTAAAAGCTGATCGAAACCAGCTGTAAAAGAAGGCATAGATGAATGGATTGAGCATTGAATTTGACCATCCAAGCCACTTAAATGCTGCCATTACAGCAACAGGTATTGTGTAATCACTCGAAGGGTTAAATGTCATACAAAGAAAGAAAGGAGTCCAACAGATGAGAAAAACTCCCATTACAATAGCCAAAGTTTTGGTGGCCTTTCTCTCCATCTTCCTTTCAGACTTTTTGCTCTGACAGGTTGTGTTTTGGATGCTGCGTGCCTGTCTCTGTGCCACTGTCAGAATCTTTAAGTATATGATTAACATAGTGATAGTTGGAATATAAGGGGTAAAAACAAGTCCCACACTTGCTAAGCTGCTATTTTGAAATAGGACACACCCTCTGTTAGATCCTTGGTCCACTCCAAGAATTGCCACAGTAACTGCAAAAACAACAGAAACAGTCCAGATCATCAGGATCATGATCATAACAACACGGACATTTATTTTAGCTCTGTACCTCAGAGGCTGACACACAGCGTAATATCTGTCAACAGAAATAAAGCACAAGTTTGAAATAGAAGAAGCGGTCAGAAAGACATCAAAGGTGGTTCGTACCTTACAGAGTAAATCTTCATAATACCAACATGAACTTACAGCCAGTATGGTGCTAAAGGGCATGACTAAAAAGCCAACAAGCAGGTCAGCTACAGCGAGAGACAGAATGAGGTAGTTTGTAGGAGTGTGGAGCTGTTTGAAGTAAATGATGGAGATTATTACAAGAAGATTTCCAAACATTATAAGAACTGATAAACAGCCAACAACAATACATAATAAATATGTGGTGGTGGTGAAGGTGCTCATGTCAGATACATTTGCTGATTCATTACAGAGATGTTTGTCCTCAAAAACATCATCAGACCTGTTGACAAAGAAGTTAGGTTCCATGCATAAAACATCATTAATAGTGAAATGATACCTGATACCAAGAATTAATAACAGTATTTTCTTGCCTGTAGAGAGAGGTGTTCATTAATAATTTGAGTGCACTCTATGGTTCATACCATAGTGTTTGTGCACCTGCACTGGTGGGAGCAGTCTATTCTCCGGCTCTTATAGCTCTTGGCTCAGTATCATATCGCGGTCAGGGGAGTGGCACTTAATGTGGATCATTAAGATGTGTAACCATACAACTCTTTTTCTATGTGCACAAATGTGTTTAATCCCTTATACCCATTTGCAATTTTAAGTGACCCCTTTTAAGTGAAACAGTACAATTTGAAAAGCTTATGAAGAGAGAAAGAGAAAAGAATTGAACTTTGGGGCTTTGTACTTTAGATGTCTTTAAAAGAGTTGTTGAACAACAGCTAAAAATCTTGACCTTCAGTGCTTGAACTTCTTCAGAGAGGGCAATGAAACTCTGTCTTCATAACCGATATTAACCCATAAGAACCCACGGTGACACCAGTGTAACAAGCACATTGACTCTTCTGAATAAAGCTATATGCCCCTTATTAAGCCCAATGTGACAACACAGATCTTTGGGAATAAAAAGTGTTATCTGAAAAAAACTTTAGAAATGTGTTCTATGTGATCCACTTGGTCTGTGGTATAACCCACATAAGGACCTTTAAGGACAAATGGGTCTGGGTTCTTATGGGTTAACATCCATCTAATCAGCCATATCTCTTTATCAGGAGCTGGGTCTAAGTAGCAGGCAATGTTCTGACAAGTCAACATTTCTTCTCTCGTTTTTTAGAAATCACGTATGTCATGTCTAGATTGCCCAATTTTCAAAAGTTGGCATCTGTGACTATGGGAGTGTGTTAGCAGCCATGCCATGAGTAATCCATGAATGTACTCACAGTGTGATAGTGCATGAGTAGAAAATTCTTCAGTGTTTGAAGAGGATGCTGAGAATTTTCAAGTCAGGTTTCAGCTATCGGTCAGTGAATGTTTTTATGTCGATTCAAAAGGAGAGATTTGTTAGCATGCTGTTGGACATTGAATGAATGTGTTATACATCTGATGGATCAATCATTCTCAGATCCTTTATTTTATGTGACCTGAGGTCTTCAGACTTGAGTGGGTATGTTGCTGAAAATGATCACCACAGAACATAAAAGACATGCTGGGTTTAAACTTCCCTTAAGAATGAACACGTAATATTCTGTCCATTCTGGTGGGAGCAGAATACTCTGGGTACTGTTATGTTATTTGCACATATTTCTGATATGGTTATGATGAATGATATTTTGAATGCTGATGGTTAGTTGCATAGGTATATTGAAACTCTGTTTACATGAACAGCAGGTAAATATGTGAGCACTTTAATGCTCTGTTCTCATAAGTGATACACTTATGACTGAATGTTGTACAACTAAGAAGAGATTTGAATAGAAGTTAATGTCAGAATTAGATGTAAAGGTACACATCCTTTTGACAGTCGATATCCTGAATGATGCATCTGAGAATGAATAGTGTTGAATGTAAACTTTCTGACCCTGCCTGCAGGTCAGGTTTTTTTGAAGGACTGATGTGGTCCCGGTCAAACTTCTTGCTGAAACCGATGGCGAGCCAAGCATGCTGAAGAAAGTCCAGCACCGAGGAGATATCCACGTACACACACCCATTCACAGGCACATTACACACTTACATTACAATACAAGGATCCTCGAAATCAGGTGAACTGTAGTAACTCTATGACAAATAGACCTGAAACAACTTATACTTTTGGTTAAGGGCCCCAACGGACAATTTTTCTTTTCAAGGGCGCACAATATTTTTGTTTTTATAATTTCGTATTCTGTACAAATTAGGCAAAATACTTTGTCCATTGTTAAAAATTATAAGAGTGGCTACTCGGCTGTTACTCTTGTGTCTGTCTCATTATTGTTGCTCAGTTTGGTGGCTCCTGTCGGATTTAGTACCTTCTGATTCTGGTCCAGGATTCATTACTAGTCTTAGTCATCATTATACTGTAATCCTTTTTTTTTTTACTTTAAAACTTGGTGACACAAGTTTAACATGCTTTGTAACTGCAGTTTCTCTACACAGAAGATGTACAGTACCAAAATAAAAGCTGAAACATGCAACACTCAGTGTTTGTCAGGGTGTTTCAAACACCCTGGCCTCCACACTCCACAAGCAGTATTACAAGGAACCTAAGAGCATGCATTTATTGTAACACTAAAGGTTAATATTGGGGAAATAGTAGACCATTTATCATGAAATCACAACAGAACACAACAAAAATAATTTCACAGCAAGTTCACATGACCACAGAACAACTTTTATTGGTGCCAGAATGAATCATTTGGGGGGAAAAAATTACAATAATATAATTATTCTTGTTGTTCTTTATTTTGTGTACTGGTGTGGGGTACAAGTAATCAGTAGTCAAGAATTTAATTGAACATCGTTTCATTTATTACATTTCAAATGTCAGCTATAAAAACTCTGCAAAACCATCAAAACTGTCCACAAACCAATAAAACAAATCACACTAGCAGTTTGGAGCAGGCACATAGTAGTGCCTCTCCCTTTGTGCATTCATTGTAAAAATAAGCAAGTTAATGTCTAACTGGCATTTACCACACATCAGAAAACTACAGCAGATGTTAATGTTTATGCAAATATATAGCATGCAGTCAGAAAGAGATGCTAGTCTTTAGTTCCAGACATCACCATTAGTCACATGTTAGTGACTCCTCTCTTCTTTTTTGACTCAAAGGAGTTTAGAATTGACAAAATCTTCCTGAAATATTTTCCCAGAAATGATCATTCTAAAAGCTGATCGAAACCAGCTGTAAAAGAAGGCATAGATGAATGGATTGAGCATTGAATTTGACCATCCAAGCCACTTAAATGCTGCCATTAGAGCAACAGGTATTGTGTAATCACTCGAAGGGTTAAATGTCATACAAAGAAAGAAAGGAGTCCAACAGATGAGAAAAACTCCCATTACAATAGCCAAAGTTTTGGTGGCCTTTCTCTCCATCTTCCTTTCAGACTTTTTGCTCTGACAGGTTGTGTTTTGGATGCTGCGTGCCTGTCTCTGTGCCACTGTCAGAATCTTTAAGTATATGATTAACATAGTGATAGTTGGAATATAAGGGGTAAAAACAAGTCCCACACTTGCTAAGCTGCTATTTTGAAATAGGACACACCCTCTGTTAGATCCTTGGTCCACTCCAAGAATTGCCACAGTAACTGCAAAAACAACAGAAACAGTCCAGATCATCAGGATCATGATCATAACAACACAGACATTTATTTTAGCTCTGTACCTCAGAGGCTGACACACAGCGTAATATCTGTCAACAGAAATAAAGCACAGGTTTGAAATAGAAGAAGCGGTCAGAAAGACATCAAAGGTGGTTCGTACCTTACAGAGTAAATCTTCATAATACCAACATGAACTTACAGCCAGTATGGTGCTAAAGGGCATGACTAAAAAGCCAACAAGCAGGTCAGCTACAGCGAGAGACAGAATGAGGTAGTTTGTAGGAGTGTGGAGCTGTTTGAAGTAAATGATGGAGATTATTACAAGAAGGTTTCCAAACATTATAAGAACTGATAAACAGCCAACAACAATACATAATAAATATGTGGTGGTGGTGAAGGTGCTCATGCCAGATACATTTGCTGATTCATTACAGAGATGTTTGTCCTCAAAAACATCATCAGACCTGTTGACAAAGAAGTTAGGTTCCATGCATAAAACATCATTAATAGTGAAATGATACCTGATACCAAGAATTATTAACAGTATTTTCTTGCCTGTAGAGAGAGGTGTTCATTAATAATTTGAGTGCACTCTATGGTTCATACCATAGTGTTTGTGCACCTGCACTGGTGGGAGCAGTCTATTCTCCGGCTCTTATAGCTCTTGGCTCAGTATCATATCGCGGTCAGGGGAGTGGCACTTAATGTGGATCATTAAGATGTGTAACCATACAACTCTTTTTCTATGTGCACAAATGTGTTTAATCCCTTATACCCATTTGCAATTTTAAGTGACCCCTTTAAGTGAAACAGTACAATTTGAAAAGCTTATGAAGAGAGAAAGAGAAAAGAATTGAAGTTTGGGGCTTTGTACTTTAGATGTCTTTAAAAGAGTTGTTGAACAACAGCTAAAAATCTTGACCTTCAGTGCTTGAACTTCTTCAGAGAGGGCAATGAAACTCTGTCTTCATAACCGATATTAACCCATAAGAACCCACGGTGACACCAGTGTAACAAGCACATTGACTCTTCTGAATAAAGCTATATGCCCCTTATTAAGCCCAATGTGACAACACAGATCTTTGGGAATAAAAAGTGTTATCTGAAAAAAACTTTAGAAATGTGTTCTATGTGATCCACTTGGTCTGTGGTATAACCCACATAAGGACCTTTAAGGACAAATGGGTCTGGGTTCTTATGGGTTAACATCCATCTAATCAGCCATATCTCTTTATCAGGAGCTGGGTCTAAGTAGCAGGCAATGTTCTGACAAGTCAACATTTCTTCTCTCGTTTTTTAGAAATCACGTATGTCATGTCTAGATTGCCCAATTTTCAAAAGTTGGCATCTGTGACTATGGGAGTGTGTTAGCAGCCATGCCATGAGTAATCCATGAATGTACTCACAGTGTGATAGTGCATGAGTAGAAAATTCTTCAGTGTTTGAAGAGGATGCTGAGAATTTTCAAGTCAGGTTTCAGCTATCGGTCAGTGAATGTTTTTATGTCGATTCAAAAGGAGAGATTTGTTAGCATGCTGTTGGACATTGAATGAATGTGTTATACATCTGATGGATCAATCATTCTCAGATCCTTTATTTTATGTGACCTGAGGTCTTCAGACTTGAGTGGGTATGTTGCTGAAAATGATCACCACAGAACATAAAAGACATGCTGGTTTTAAACTTCCCTTAAGAATGAACACGTAATATTCTGTCCATTCTGGTGGGAGCAGAATACTCTGGGTACTGTTATGTTATTTGCACATATTTCTGATATGGTTATGATGAATGATATTTTGAATGCTGATGGTTAGTTGCATAGGTATATTGAAACTCTGTTTACATGAACAGCAGGTAAATATGTGAGCACTTTAATGCTCTGTTCTCATAAGTGATACACTTATGACTGAATGTTGTACAACTAAGAAAGAGATTTGAATAGAAGTTAATGTCAGAATTAGATGTAAAGGTACACATCCTTTTGACAGTCGATATCCTGAATGATGCATCTGAGAATGAATAGTGTTGAATGTAAACTTTCTGACCCTGCCTGCAGGTCAGGTTTTTTTGAAGGACTGATGTGGTCCCGGTCAAACTTCTTGCTGAAACCGATGGCGAGCCAAGCATGCTGAAGAAAGTCCAGCACGAGGAGATATCCACGTACACACACCCATTCACAGGCACATTACACACTTACATTACAATACAAGGATCCTCGAAATCAGGTGAACTGTAGTAACTCTATGACAAATAGACCTGAAACAACTTATACTTTTGGTTAAGGGCCCCAACGGACAATTTTTCTTTTCAAGGGCGCACAATATTTTTGTTTTTCTAATTTCGTATTCTGTACAAATTAGGCAAAATACTTTGTCCATTGTTAAAAATTATAAGAGTGGCTACTCGGCTGTTACTCTTGTGTCTGTCTCATTATTGTTGCTCAGTTTGGTGGCTCCTGTCGGATTTAGTACCTTCTGATTCTGGTCCAGGATTCATTACTAGTCTTAGTCATCATTATACTGTAATCCTTTTTTTTTTTTACTTTAAAACTTGGTGACACAAGTTTAACATGCTTTGTAACTGCAGTTTCTCTACACAGAAGATGTACAGTACCAAAATAAAAGCTGAAACATGCAACACTCAGTGTTTGTCAGGGTGTTTCAAACACCTTGACCTCCACACTTGCTTATGCAGAGGAAGCAGTATTACAAGGAACCTAAGAGCATGCATTTATTGTAACACTAAAGGTTAATATTGGGGAAATAGTAGACCATTTATCATGAAATCACAACAGAACACAACAAAAATAATTTCACAGCAAGTTCACGTGACCACAGAACAACTTTTATTGGTGCCAGAATGAACCATTTGGGGGGAAAAAATTACAATAATATAATTATTCTTGTTGTTCTTTATTTTGTGTACTGGTGTGGGGTACAAGTAATCAGTAGTCAAGAATTTAATTGAACATCGTTTCATTTATTACATTTCAAATGGCAGCTATTAAAAACTCTGCAAAACCATCAAAACTGTCCACAAACCAATAAAACAAATCACACTAGCAGTTTGGAGCAGGCACATAGTAGTGCCTCTCCCTTTGTGCATTCATTGTAAAAATAAGCAAGTTAATGTCTAACTGGCATTTACCACACATCAGAAAACTACAGCAGATGTTAATGTTTATGCAAATATATAGCATGCAGTCAGAAAGAGATGCTAGTCTTTAGTTCCAGACATCACCATTAGTCACATGTTAGTGACTCCTCTCTTCTTTTTTGACTCAAAGGAGTTTAGAATTAACAAAATTACCCTGAAATATTTTCCCTGAAATGATCATTCTAAAAGCTGATCGAAACCAGCTGTAAAAGAAGGCATAGATGAATGGATTGAGCATTGAATTTGACCATCCAAGCCACTTAAATGCTGCCATTACAGCAACAGGTATTGTGTAATCACTCAAAGGGTTAAATGTCATACAAAGAAAGAAAGGAGTCCAACAGATGAGAAAAACTCCCATTACAATAGCCAAAGTTTTGGTGGCCTTTCTCTCCATCTTCCTTTCAGACTTTTTGCTCTGACAGGTTGTGTTTTGGATGCTGCGTGCCTGTCTCTGTGCCACTGTCAGAATCTTTAAGTATATGATTAACATAGTGATAGTTGGAATATAAGGGGTAAAAACAAGTCCCACACTTGCTAAGCTGCTATTTTGAAATAGGACACACCCTCTGTTAGATCCTTGGTCCACTCCAAGAATTGCCACAGTAACTGCAAAAACAACAGAAACAGTCCAGATCATCAGGATCATGATCATAACAACACGGACATTTATTTTAGCTCTGTACCTCAGAGGCTGACACACAGCGTAATATCTGTCAACAGAAATAAAGCACAGGTTTGAAATAGAAGAAGCGGTCAGAAAGACATCAAAGGTGGTTCGTACCTTACAGAGTAAATCTTCATAATACCAACATGAACTTACAGCCAGTATGGTGCTAAAGGGCATGACTGAAAAGCCAACAAGCAGGTCAGCTACAGCGAGAGACAGAATGAGGTAGTTTGTAGGAGTGTGGAGCTGTTTGAAGTAAATGATGGAGATTATTACAAGAAGGTTTCCAAACATTATAAGAACTGATAAACAGCCAACAGCAATACATAATAAATATGTGGTGGTGGTGAAGGTGCTCATGCCAGATACATTTGCTGATTCATTACAGAGATGTTTGTCCTCAAAAACATCATCAGACCTGTTGACAAAGAAGTTAGGTTCCATGCATAAAACATCATTAATAGTGAAATGATACCTGATACCAAGAATTAATAACAGTATTTTCTTGCCTGTAGAGAGAGGTGTTCATTAATAATTTGAGTGCACTCTATGGTTCATACCATAGTGTTTGTGCACCTGCACTGGTGGGAGCAGTCTATTCTCCGGCTCTTATAGCTCTTGGCTCAGTATCATATCGCGGTCAGGGGAGTGGCACTTAATGTGGATCATTAAGATGTGTAACCATACAACTCTTTTTCTATGTGCACAAATGTGTTTAATCCCTTATACCCATTTGCAATTTTAAGTGACCCCTTTTAAGTGAAACAGTACAATTTGAAAAGCTTATGAAGAGAGAAAGAGAAAAGAATTGAACTTTGGGGCTTTGTACTTTAGATGTCTTTAAAAGAGTTGTTGAACAACAGCTAAAAATCTTGACCTTCAGTGCTTGAACTTCTTCAGAGAGGGCAATGAAACTCTGTCTTCATAACCGATATTAACCCATAAGAACCCACGGTGACACCAGTGTAGCAAGCACATTGACTCTTCTGAATAAAGCTATATGCCCCTTATTAAGCCCAATGTGACAACACAGATCTTTGGGAATAAAAAGTGTTATCTGAAAAAAACTTTAGAAATGTGTTCTATGTGATCCACTTGGTCTGTGGTATAACCCACATAAGGACCTTTAAGGACAAATGGGTCTGGGTTCTTATGGGTTAACATCCATCTAATCAGCCATATCTCTTTATCAGGAGCTGGGTCTAAGTAGCAGGCAATGTTCTGACAAGTCAACATTTCTTCTCTCGTTTTTTAGAAATCACGTATGTCATGTCTAGATTGCCCAATTTTCAAAAGTTGGCATCTGTGACTATGGGAGTGTGTTAGCAGCCATGCCATGAGTAATCCATGAATGTACTCACAGTGTGATAGTGCATGAGTAGAAAATTCTTCAGTGTTTGAAGAGGATGCTGAGAATTTTCAAGTCAGGTTTCAGCTATCGGTCAGTGAATGTTTTTATGTCGATTCAAAAGGAGAGATTTGTTAGCATGCTGTTGGACATTGAATGAATGTGTTATACATCTGATGGATCAATCATTCTCAGATCCTTTATTTTATGTGACCTGAGGTCTTCAGACTTGAGTGGGTATGTTGCTGAAAATGATCACCACAGAACATAAAAGACATGCTGGTTTTAAACTTCCCTTAAGAATGAACACGTAATATTCTGTCCATTCTGGTGGGAGCAGAATGGACGTATTTTTTTTTTACTTTTTAGAGCATGCGCTGTAATGTTCAACCTCCAGGCCCTCCACTGTTTTTGACTTATGGGTATTATATCATTGTTGACAGTGCAGTGATGCAAGTTTAACATTCTTTGTAACTGCAGTTTCTCTACACAGAAGATGTACAGTACCAAAATAAAAGCTGAAACATGCAACACTCAGTGTTTGTCAGGGTGTTTCAAACACCTTGACCTCCACACTTGCTTATGCAGAGGAAGCAGCATTACAAGGAACCTAAGAGCATGCATTTATTGTAACACTAAAGGTTAATATTGGGGAAATAGTAGACCATTTATCATGAAATCACAACAGAACACAACAAAAATAATTTCACAGCAAGTTCACGCGACCACAGAACAACTTTTATTGGTGCCAGAATGAACCATTTGAATTAGTTTGAAAAGTGAGCCTTATCAAACATCACATTTTAAATATATAATTATTCTTGTTGTTATGTATTTTATGTACTGGTCTGGGGTACAAGTAATCAGTAGTCAAGAATTTAATTGAATATTTTTTCATTTATTATATTTCAAATGTCAGCTATTAAAAACTCTACAAAACCATCAAAACTGTCCACAAACCAATAAAACAAATCACACTAGCAGTTTGGAGCAGGCACATAGTAGTGCCTCTCCCTTTGTGCATTCATTGTAAAAATAAGCAAGTTAATGTCTAACCAGCATCATTCTAAATGAGTAAACATAAGCATTACACATAGCATACATCAATCCCTAATATTATAAGCTAGTCAATGTATCTTGTAAATGAATGGTCTTACTGAGCTCATTGAGCTTCACACTCAATAATAACAACTGATGGGCAAATAGTATGTATTAATCTTACTAACTGTTAAACAAGCGTGTACCATTTACAGCCTCTAGCTATGTTTTTTCCTGGAGGATCACAGAAACATTGTTGCACATGCTGAAGAACTTTCACATTATGCAACAGTAAACAATGAAATCTGACTTCCAAATCTAACACAAATATTACACGAATTCAAGTGAGCAAGGTCTTTAAAACGGTGAGTAAGTATAATTTTGTATTTCAAACATAAACTGCCCTTATGTGCATTTACCACACATCAGAAAACTACAGCAGATGTTAATGTTTATGCAAATATATAGCATGCAGTCAGAAAGAGGTTAGTATTCTTGACGTCACCATTAATGACATATTAGTGACTCCTCTCTTCTTTTTTGACTCAAAGGAGTTTAGAATTAACAAAATTTCCCAGAAATATTTTCCCTGAAATGATCATTCTAAAAGCTGATCGAAACCAGCTGTAAAAGAAGGCATAGATGAATGGATTGAGCATTGAATTTGACCATCCAAGCCACTTAAATGCTGCCATTAGAGCAACAGGTATTGTGTAATCACTCAAAGGGTTAAATGTCAAACAAAGAAAGAAAGGAGTCCAACAGGTGAGAAAAACTCCTATTACAATAGCCAAAGTTTTGGTGGCCTTTCTCTCCATCTTCCTTTCAGACTTTTTGCTCTGACAGGTTGTGTTTTGGATGCTGCGTGCCTGTCTCTGTGCCACTGTCAGAATCTTTAAGTATATGATTAACATAGTGATAATTGGAATATAAAAGACAAAAACAAGTCCAACACTTGCTAAGCTGCTATTTTGAAATAGGACACACCCTCTGTTAGATCCTTGGTCCACTCCAAGAATTGCCACAGTAACTGCAAAAAAAGCAGAAACAGTCCAGCTCACCAGGATCATGATCATAACAACATGGACATTTATTTTAGCTCTGTACCTCAGAGGCTGACACACAGCGTAATATCTGTCAACAGAAATAAAGCACAAGTTCCAAATAGAAGAGGAGCCCAGAAAGACATCAAAGGTGCTTCGTATCTTGCAGAGTAAATCTTGATAATACCAACATGAGCTTACAGCCAGTATGGTACTAAAGGGCTTGACTAAAAGTCCAACAAGCAGGTCAGCTACAGCGAGAGACAGAATGAGGTAGTTTGTAGGAGTGTGGAGCTGTTTGAAGTAAATGATGGAGATTATTACAAGAAGGTTTCCAAACATTATAAGAACTGATAAACAGCCAACAGCAATACATAATAAATATGTGGTGGTGGTGAAGGTGCTCATGCCAGATACATTGGCTGATTCATTACAGAGATGTTTGTCCTCAAAAACATCATCAGACCTGTTGACAAAGAAGTTAGGTTCCATGCATAAAAGATGATTAATAGTGAAATGATACCTGATACCAAGAATTAATAACAGTATTTTCTTGCCTGTAGAGAGAGGTGTTCATTAATAATTTGAGTGCACTCTATGGTTCATACCATATCGTTTGTGCACCTGCACTGGTTGGAGCAGTCTATTCTCCGGCTCTTATAGCTCTTGGCTCAGTATCATATCATGGTCAGGGGAGTGGCACTTAATGTAAATCATAAAGATCTGTAACCAGTGTTGTGGGTATCACGCATTAGAGTACTCTAATGAGTACTCTTTTTTCGTGTAATGTTTAACTAACTAATTCGTTTTGTGCATTAAGTAATCTGTAACTTTGTTATTTTTTTGGAAAAGTATCTGTTGCTTTAAGAATTTCACTCGGATAAGGAAAGAAAAATTCTGACTGTGGCCTGCTTTTTGTTAGACAGTTCTGTGCCACCTGTGGATGTGTCAGGTGCAGTGCTGTGATGATGTGTCTGTGCCCCGCTGACCTACGTTACCTGCGTGTGTGTGTGAGCATTTTCAAAGGCAAGATAGCAGAGAGGACAGCTTTTGAGTCGTTGAAGTACGCACATTATTTTCAATTCACTAGCGAAAAGGACAAGAACATTAGTAAAATGCACACTGCGTTGGTGAAAGGCTTCTGTCGACCACAAAAAGCAAGCACCACTCTATCACCCTGGTAGCAAAGCCTGCTGAGGAAGACAATGGTGGTGCACCAGCTCCAAAGCAACAGTGTCTGAGTTTTAGCTCAGCTGAAACTGTCTCTACCAGTGAAATTCACAAGAGTGTGTCCGATTGTGACTTTTCATTCATTTACAGAAGACAGACAGGTCTCAGAGTTGGTGGACACTGAAATTGCTACTCAACAGAAATTCCTGTCATGCAACACTGAAGAGGCATGTTAGCCAAGACAGCCCAACAATGCCCCAAGCTTTCAAAATTTTAAGGTGAATCATATTTAGACCTGATGCCTTACCACCAAAGAGCTTCTTGGCTACATTTGAGAACTCTACTGGTGTCCAGACTCCCGTAGTTTCTTTCCATTCTTGGTAATATTTTTTTTTCAGTTTTCTTTGTCGCTGATGATACTGACAACTTAGTTTTCCATCAAGTCAGGTTTCAACTGTCGGCCACATGCATGTTTTTTATGCCGATGCAAAATCCAAACAATTCTGAGGAAAGATTTGTTAGCATGTTGTTGGGCATTGAATGAATGTGTTACAAATCTGATGGATCAATCATTCTCAGATCCTTTTATTTTTGTAACATAGTTTCACTCAGTTTGTTTTTATTGGTTTCATGTCCACTAATTCTCCTGTCATTTCAGATTCCTCCTTGTAATCAACTAATTTCCCTCACCTGGTTTTCCCCGCCCATCTCACCTGCAGTCCATTTCCTCATCAGTCCCTCAGCTTATATACTGGTTCATTTCCCCTTCATCCCTGCCAGATTGTCTTGTTGTATTTTTGCCAAGGTCTCCAGCGATTCCTGATTTGTCTTCCCGTTCAGACCCTGCCTGTACTTTGGATTCCTGCCTGCCCCTCATCGGATTTGTCTGCCTATCTGCTCTCCTGGTTTTGACCTTTTACTTGTTCTTTGGAACCGACTAAACTGTTTTTTCCCCCAAACTTGTCTGCCTCCGTGTTGTGCTTTTGGGTTCTCCTCTCCAGTACCAGCTGTGGGACAGCACAATCTGACCAAGTATGAACCCAGCCGACATGGAGAAATGAGGCAGGAAATGGCAGCACAAGCTGCTGCTCTACACCATCATGAGAAGCAATTCCCTGCTATGGAGCTGGCTCTCCAGGAGACTTCTGCACGCCACAACCAACAGTTGGAGAAACTGAGTGATCAGCTCTAGCAGCTCATGCAGCCCAAACAAACGGCAGCAGTTTTACCACCCATCAGTCCTTCTGTCCCCACTGTTCCGGGTCCAGAAAAGTGCTCTGGAGCGCTTTTCTGGAGCTCCAGGTACCTGCCGCTCTTTTCTCACTTTGTTTAAATTGACTTTCGAGCTTCAGCCTCTCTCATATCCCACTGAGAGGTCAAGTGGTTTTCATGATCACCCAGCTTACTGGGCGGGCTCAGGATTGGGGTACCGCTGAATGGGAGAAGCAGTCAGCTTGCTGTTCTTCTGTGACTGCGTTCTGTTGCAAGGGGCTTCTGTGTTTACCAAGCTTGATCTCAGGAATGCCTATCACCATGTTAGCATCCGGGAGGAGGATGGATGGAAAACAGCGTTCAACACCCCAAAGGGCCACTATGAGTACCTAGTTATGCCTTTCAGACTCACTAATGCTCCTGCAACATTCCAAACCTAAGTGAATGATGTGCTCCGGGATTTTCTCAATGTGTTTGTTTGTATATATTGACAATATCCTCATCTTCAAGTCTGAACAGGAACATGTGCAGCATGTCCAGAGTTATCCAGAGACTCCTGGAGAACCAGCTGTTTGTGAAGGCAGAGAAATCCAGAGTTCCATGTCACTGAGGTGTCATTCTTGGGGTACATCATTTTGGTCGGACTCATTCACACGGTTCCCACCAAGGTTAAGGCAGTAATGGATTGGCCGGTTCCCACCACTCGGAAGAAGCTTCAACAGTTCCTTGGGTTTGCCAATTTCTATTGTAGGTTTATCCGCAACTATCATTCTGTGGCAGCCCCCCTGACAGCCCTTACCTCCCAGAAGGTAACCTTCCAATGGTCCCCTGCGGCAGAAAGGAGGTTCAATGAGTTAAAATCACGGTTCTCTACTGCTCCCATTCTCATTCTTCCAGATCCTGAACATCAGTTTGTTGTGGAAGTGGATCCATCAGACTGGGGGTAGTCCTGTCTCAGCGGTCAGCAGAGGACCAAAAAGTACATCCATGTGCCTTTTTCTCCCGCAAGTTGTCCCCAGCTGAAAGGAATTATGACGTCGGAAACCGGGAGTTACTGGCTGTCAAGCTCACTCTCGATGAGTGGAGGCACTTGTTGGAGGGCGCAAAGCATCCGTTTGTGGTGTGGACTGACCACAAAAACCTGGAGTACATCCGGTCAGCCGAACGGTTGAACTCCCGCCAGGCCAGATGGGCTTTAATCGTTTTGACTTTACCCTGTCTTATCACCCAGGTACGAGAAACATCAAACCAGATGCCCTGTCCCATCAGTTCCAGTCAGACAACTGTCCCACACAATCTGAGAGTATCCTCCCCACTAAGGTGGTCATCGGTGCAGTTACCTGGGACACTGTGGACAAGGTAAAACAGTCCCAGGCCAACGACCACAGACTGCCTTGAGTTGCATTGCGTCCCAGGCACCATCTTCCTGGTCCAAACAGCTTCTGTGGGTTGAGTACGCTCACAATACACGCCCAAGTTCCGCGACGGGGCTTTCTCCTTTCGAGTGCTCTCGGGGATATCAACCTCCCCTGTTCCCTGAGCTGGAGCGCGAGGCCAGGGTCCCATCTATCCAGGCGTTCATCCAGCACTGTCGGCGCACCTGGTTGCGGGCCCGTTCTACTCTCCTGCGTTCGTCCAAGAGGTACCAGAGAAATGCCAACTGCCGTCGGATCCCTGCACCATGCTACGCTTCTGGTCAGAAGGTTTGGCTGTCCACACATAACCTCCCACTCCTGGTGGAGTCTAGGAAGTTGGCCCCAAGGTTTGTGGGCCCGTTCTCCATCTCTAAGGTCATCAACCCTGCCACAGTCCGTCTCCGCCTTCCTCACTCCATGAGGATTCATCCCACCTTTCATGACCCTTTTACTTGTACTTTGGAAACCGACTAAATTGGTTCTTCCCCCAAACTTGTCTACCTCCATGTTGTGCTTTATACATCAATTTAAAAATATAATTATTCTTGTTGTGTGGGAGGTAGAAGTGTGTAATCAGTAGTCAGTAGTATTCGACTGAATATTATTTCATATATTACATTTCAAATGTCAGCCATAAAAACCATCTAACTGTCCACAAACCAATAAAACAAATCACACTAGCAGTTTGGAGCAGGAACATACTAGTTTCTCTCCCTTTGTGCATTCATTGTAAAAAATAAGCAAGTTGATAAACGTAGTCTTATCTAGCTCATCAAGTTTCACACTCAATAACTAGTACTGGGCAAATATGTATTAATCTTATTAACTGATAAACAAGCATGTAACCATGTACAGTCTATAGCTGTGGAGGAGGATCACAGAAATATGATGCATAGTAAACAAACAAATCTAACACAAAAATTACATAAATACAAATATACAAGTAAAATACAAGCCAGAAAACGGTGAGTAAACACAATTTTGTATTTTGAACATAAACAGCTTTTATTTGTATTTATCACACATCAGAAAACTACAGCAGATTTTAATGTTTATGCAAATATATAGCATGCAGTCAGAAAGAGGTTAGTATTCTTGACGTCACCATTAATGACATATTAGTGACTCCTCTCTTCTTTTTTGACTCAAAGGAGTTTAGAATTAACAAAATTTCCCAGAAATATTTTCCCTGAAATGATCATTCTAAAAGCTGATCGAAACCAGCTGTAAAAGAAGGCATAGATGAATGGATTGAGCATTGAATTTGACCATCCAAGCCACTTAAATGATGCCATTAGAGCAACAGGTATTGTGTAATCACTCAAAGGGTTAAATGTCAAACAAAGAAAGAAAGGAGTCCAACAGGTGAGAAAAACTCCCATTACAATAGCCAAAGTTTTGGTGGCCTTTCTCTCCATCTTCCTTTCACACTTTTTGCTCTGACAGGTTGTGTTTTGGATGCTGCGTGCCTGTCTCTGTGCCACTGTCAGAATCTTTAAGTATATGATTAACATAGTGATAATTGGAATATAAAAGACAAAAACAAGTCCAACACTTGCTAAGCTGCTATTTTGAAATAGGACACACCCTCTGTTAGATCCTTGGTCCACTCCAAGAATTGCCACAGTAACTGCAAAAAAAAGCAGAAACAGTCCAGCTCACCAGGATCATGATCATAACAACATGGACATTTATTTTAGCTCTGTACCTCAGAGGCTGACACACAGCGTAATATCTGTCAACAGAAATAAAGCACAAGTTCCAAATAGAAGAGGAGCCCAGAAAGACATCAAAGGTGCTTCGTATCTTGCAGAGTAAATCTTGATAATACCAACATGAGCTTACAGCCAGTATGGTACTAAAGGGCTTGACTAAAAGTCCAACAAGCAGGTCAGCTACAGCGAGAGACAGAATGAGGTAGTTTGTAGGAGTGTGGAGCTGTTTGAAGTAAATGATGGAGATTATTACAAGAAGGTTTCCAAACATTATAAGAACTGATAAACAGCCAACAGCAATACATAATAAATATGTGGTGGTGGTGAAGGTGCTCATGCCAGATACATTGGCTGATTCATTACAGAGATGTTTGTCCTCAAAAACATCATCAGACCTGTTGACAAAGAAGTTAGGTTCCATGCATAAAAGATGATTAATATTGAAATGATACCTGATACCAAGAATTAATAACAGTATTTTCTTGCCTGTAGAGAGAGGTGTTCATTAATAATTTGAGTGCACTCTATGGTTCATACCATATCGTTTGTGCACCTGCACTGGTTGGAGCAGTCTATTCTCCGGCTCTTATAGCTCTTGGCTCAGTATCATATCATGGTCAGGGGAGTGGCACTTAATGTAAATCATAAAGATCTGTAACCAGTGTTGTGGGTATCATGCATTAGAGTACTCTAATGAGTACTCTTTTTTCGTGTAATGTTTAACTAACTAATTCGTTTTGTGCATTAAGTAATCTGTAACTTTGTTATTTTTTTGGAAAAGTATCTGTTGCTTTAAGAATTTCACTCGGATAAGGAAAGAAAAATTCCAACTGTGGCCTGCTTTTTGTTAGACAGTTCTGTGCCACCTGTGGATGTGTCAGGTGCAGTGCTGTGATGATGTGTCTGTGCCCCGCTGACCTACGTTACCTGCGTGTGTGTGTGAGCATTTTCAAAGGCAAGATAGCAGAGAGGACAGCTTTTGAGTCGTTGAAGTACGCACATTATTTTCAATTCACTAGCGAAAAGGACAAGAACATTAGTAAAATGCACACTGCGTTGGTGAAAGGCTTCTGTCGACCACAAAAAGCAAGCACCACTCTATCACCCTGGTAGCAAAGCCTGCTGAGGAAGACAATGGTGGTGCACCAGCTCCAAAGCAACAGTGTCTGAGTTTTAGCTCAGCTGAAACTGTCTCTACCAGTGAAATTCACAAGAGTGTGTCCGGTTATGTGGTTGAGGAGATGCTTCCAATTACAACTGTGGGGTCTCTTATAATAAGTAAAATATGACATGTATCCCTGACTGAAAAACGTTCCGAGCTATCTGGACTAAATTCAAACTGCACTGGGTAAAAGGATGAGACTAAAAAGGATGCTGCCGAGGTGCTGCTTGCTCTGAATGCCGCCCACTGGGGTATCCACTGCCGGAGCAACTGCCACCTGCACCTGTCAGCGGAGGAGACACCGGGTCCGACTTTTTTTATTTACAGAGGACAGACAGGTCTCAGAGTCGGTGGACACTGAAATTGCTACTCAACAGAAACTCCTGTCATGCAACACTGAAGAGGCATGTTAGCCAAGACAGCCCAACAATGTCCCAAGCTTTCAAAATTTTAAGGTGAATCATATTTAGACCTGATGCCTTACCACCAAAGAGCTTCTTGACTACATTTGAGAACTCTACTGGTGTCCAGACTCCCGTAGTTTCTTTCCATTCTTGGTAATATTTTTTTTTCAGTTTTCTTTGCCGCTGATGATACTGACAACTTAGTTTTCCCTCAAGTCAGGTTTCAACTGTCGGCCACATGCACTCTGTCAGTGAATGTTTTTTATGCCGATGCAAAATCCAAACAATTCTGAGGAAATATTTGTTAGCATGTTGTTGGGCATTGAATGAATGTGTTACAAATCTGATGGATCAATCATTCTCAGATCCTTTTATTTTATGTGACCTGAGGACTTCAGATTTTGACATGTCAGCCTTATATCATTGTTGCCTTCACACAAGTTTATATGTTAGACATTTGTTCAGTATGCTTTCTAACGCACACAGAAGATGTCGGAAGATGTAAAGTACCAAAATAAAAGATGCAAAATTTATAGTCTGATACATGCCATTGACCGTTTTCTTTTTTATTTCAAACACCCTGACCTCCACACCTGCTTCTTCAGAGGAAGCAGTATCACAAGGAACCTAGAATCATGCATTTATTGTAACACTAAAGGTTAATATTGGAGGGAATACTACCATATATCATGAAATCACAACAACATTACATTATACATCCATCTAAAAATATAATTATTCTTGTTGTGTGGGGGGTAGAAGAATGTAATCAGTAGTCAAGGTTCGACTGAATATTATTTCATATATTACATTTCAAATGTCAGCCATAAAAACTCTATACAAAACCATCAAAACTGTCCACAAACCAATAAAACAAATCACACTAGCAGTTTGGAGCAGGCACATACTAGTTTTTCTCCCTTTGTGCATTCATTGTAAAAATAAGCAAGTTGATATCCAACCAGCATCATTCTAAATTAGTAGACATAATCTTATTGAGCTCATCAAGTTTCACACTCTATAATAATTACTAATGGGCAAATATGTATTAATCTTACTAACTGATAAACAAGCATGTACCATGTACAGTCTATAGCTGTGGAGGAGGATCACAGAAATATAATGCATAGTAAACAAACAAATCTAACACAAAAATGACAGAAATATAAATAACAATATACAAGTAAAATACAAGCTAGAAAACGTTGAGTAAACACAATTTTGAATTGTGAAATTAAACAGCTTTTATGTGTATTTACCACACATCAGAAAACTACAGCAGATGTTAATGTTTGTGCAAATATATAGCATGCAGTCAGAAAGAGATGTTAGTCTTTAGTTCCAGACATCACCATTAATGACATATTAGTGACTCCTCTCTTCTTTTTTTTGACTCAAAGGAGTTTAGAATTAACAAAATCTTCCTGAAATATTTTCCCTGAAATGATCATTCTAAAAGCTGATCGAAACCAGCTGTAAAAGAAGGCATAGATGAATGGATTGAGCATTGAATTTGACCATCCAAGCCACTTAAATGCTGCCATTAGAGCAACAGGTATTGTGTAATCACTCAAAGGGTTAAATGTCATACAAAGAAAGAAAGGAGTCCAACAGATGAGAAAAACTCCCATTACAATAGCCAAAGTTTTGGTGGCCTTTCTCTCCATCTTCCTTTCAGACTTTTTGCTCTGACAGGTTGTGTTTTGGATGCTGCGTGCCTGTCTCTGTGCCACTGTCAGAATCTTTAAGTATATGATTAACATAGTGATAGTTGGAATATAAAAGACAAAAACAAGTCCAACACTTGCTAAGCTGCTATTTTGAAATAGGACACACCCTCTGTTAGGTCCTTGGTCCACTCCAAGAATTGCCACAGTAACTGCATAAACAACAGAAACAGTCCAGCTCACCAGGATCATGATCATAACAACATGGACATTTATTTTAGCTCTGTACCTCAGAGGCTGACACACAGCGTAATATCTGTCAACAGAAATAAAGCACAAGTTTGAAATAGAAGAAGCGGTCAGAAAGACATCAAAGGTGGTTCGTACCTTACAGAGTAAATCTTCATAATACCAACATGAACTTACAGCCAGTATGGTGCTAAAGGGCATGACTAAAAAGCCAACAAGCAGGTCAGCTACAGCGAGAGACAGAATGAGGTAGTTTGTAGGAGTGTGGAGCTGTTTGAAGTAAATGATGGAGATTATTACAAGAAGGTTTCCAAACATTATAAGAACTGATAAACAGCCAACAGCAATACATAATAAATATGTGGTGGTGGTGAAGGTGCTCATGCCAGATACATTTGCTGATTCATTACAGAGATGTTTGTCCTCAAAAACATCATCAGACCTGTTGACAAAGAAGTTAGGTTCCATGCATAAAAGATGATTAATATTGAAATGATACCTGATACCAAGAATTGATAACAGTATTTTCTTGCCTGTAGAGAGAGGTGTTCGTTAATAATTTGAGTGCACTCTATGGTTCATACCATAGTGTTTGTGCACCTGCACTGGTGGGAGCAGTCTATTCTCCGGCTCTTATAGCTCTTGGCTCAGTATCATATCATGGTCAGGGGAGTGGCACTTAATGTAAATCATTAAGATCTGTAACCAGTGTTGTGGGTATCACGCATTAGAGTACTCTAATGAGTACTCTTTTTTCGTGTAATGTTTAACTAACTCATTCGTTTTGTGCATTAAGTAATCTGTAACTTTGTTATTTTTTTGGAAAAGTATCTGTTGGTTTAGGAATTTCACTCGGATAAGGAAAGAAAAATTCTGACTGTGGCCTGCTTTTTGTTAGACAGTTCTGTGCCACCTGCGGATGTATCAGGTGCAGTGCTGTGATGATGTGTCTGTGCCCCGCTGACCTACGTTACCTGCGTGTGTGTGTGAGCATTTTCAAAGGCAAGATAGCAGAGAGGACAGCTTTTGAGTCGTTGAAGTACGCACATTATTTTCAATTCACTAGCGAAAAGGACAAGAACATTAGTAAAATGCACACTGCGTTGGTGAAAGGCTTCTGTCGACCGCAAAAAGCAAGCACCACTCTATCACCCTGGTAGCAAAGCCTGCTGAGGAAGACAATGGTGGTGCACCAGCTCCAAAACAACAGTGTCTGAGTTTTAGCTCAGCTGAAACTGTCTCTACCAGTGAAATTCACAAGAGTGTGTCCGGTTATGTGGTTGAGGAGATGCTTCCAATTACAACTGTGGGGTCTCTTATAATAAGTAAAATATGACATGTATCCCTGACTGAAAAACGTTCCAAGCTATCTGGACTAAATTCAAACTGCACTGGGTAAAAGGATGAGACTAAAAAGGATGCTGCCGAGGTGCTGCTTGCTCTGAATGCCGCCCACTGGGGTATCCACTGCCGGAGCAACTGCCACCTGCACCTGTCAGCGGAGGAGACACCGGGTCCGACTTTTTTTATTTACAGAGGACAGACAGGTCTCAGAGTCGGTGGACACTGAAATTGCTACTCAACAGAAACTCCTGTCATGCAACACTGAAGAGGCATGTTAGCCAAGACAGCCCAACAATGTCCCAAGCTTTCAAAATTTTAAGGTGAATCATATTTAGACCTGATGCCTTACCACCAAAGAGCTTCTTGACTACATTAGAGAACTCTACTGGTGTCCAGACTCCCGTAGTTTCTTTCCATTCTTGGTAATATTTTTTTTTCAGTTTTCTTTGCCGCTGATGATACTGACAACTTAGTTTTCCCTCAAGTCAGGTTTCAACTGTCGGCCACATGCACTCTGTCAGTGAATGTTTTTTATGCCGATGCAAAATCCAAACAATTCTGAGGAAATATTTGTTAGCATGTTGTTGGGCATTGAATGAATGTGTTACAAATCTGACGGATCAATCATTCTCAGATCCTTTTATTTTATGTGACCTGAGGACTTCAGATTTTGACAGGTCAGCCTTATATCATTGTTGCCTTCACACAAGTTTATATGTTAGACATTTGTTCAGTATGCTTTCTAACGCACACAGAAGATGTCGGAAGATGTAAAGTACCAAAATAAAAGATGCAATATTTATAGTCTGATACATGCAACTTCATGCAAAATTTATAGAGTCTGATACATGCCATTGACCGTTTTCTTTTTATTTGAAACACCCTGACCTCCACACCTGCTTCTTCAGAGGAAGCAGTATCACAAGGAACCTAGAATCATGCATTTATTGTAACACTAAAGGTTAATATTGGAAGGAATACTAGACCATATATCATGGAATCACAACAGAACACAACAAAAATAATTTCACAGCAAATTTGTGCGACCACAGAACAACTTTTATGGGTGCCAATCTGAATTAGCTTCAAAAGTGAGCTTAATCAAACATTACATTATACATCAATTAAAAATATAATTATTCTTGTGTGGGAGGTAGAAGTGTGTAATCAGTAGTCAAGATTCGACTGAATATTATTTCATATATTACATTTCAAATGTCAGCCATAAAAACTCTACAAAACCATCTAAACTGTCCACAAACCAATAAAACAAATCACACTAGCAGTTTGGAGCAGGCACATACTAGTTTCTCTCCCTTTGTGCATTCATTGTAAAAATAAGCAAGTTGATATCCAAACAGCATCATTCTAAATTAGTAGACATAATCTTATTGAGCTCATCAAGTTTCACACTCAATAACTAGTACTGGGCAAATATGTATTAATCTTACTAACTGATAAACAAGCATGTACCATGTACAGTCTATAGCTGTGGAGGAGGATCACAGAAATATAATGCATAGTAAACAATGAAATTTGACTTTCAAATCTAACACAAAAATCACAGAAATTCAAATATACAAGTAAAATACAAGCTATAAAAGGGTGAGTAAACACAATTTTGTATTTTGAGCATTAACAGCTTTTATTTGTATTTACCACACATCAGAAAACTACAGCAGATGTTAATGTTTATGCAAATATATAGCATGCAGTCAGAAAGAGATGCTAGTCTTTAGTTCCAGACATCACCATTAGTCACATGTTAGTGACTCCTCTCTTCTTTTTTGACTCAAAGGAGTTTAGAATTAACAAAATTACCCTGAAATATTTTCCCAGAAATGATCATTCTAAAAGCTGATCGAAACCAGCTGTAAAAGAAGGCATAGATGAATGGATTGAGCATTGAATTTGACCATCCAAGCCACTTAAATGCTGCCATTAGAGCAACAGGTATTGTGTAATCACTCAAAGGGTTAAATGTCATACAAAGAAAGAAAGGAGTCCAACAGATGAGAAAAACTCCCATTACAATAGCCAAAGTTTTGGTGGCCTTTCTCTCCATCTTCCTTTCAGACTTTTTGCTCTGACAGGTTGTGTTTTGGATGCTGCGTGCCTGTCTCTGTGCCACCGTCAGAATCTTTAAGTATATGGTTAACATAGTGATAGTTGGAATATAAAAGACAAAAACAAGTCCCACACTTGCTAAGCTGGTATTTTGAAATAGGACACACCCTCTGTTAGATCCCTGGTCCACTCCAAGAATTGCCACAGTAACTGCAAAAACAACAGAAATAGTCCAGATCATCAGGATCATGATCACAACAACACGGACATTTATTTTAGCTCTGTACCTCAGAGGCTGACACACAGCGTAATATCTGTCAACAGAAATAAAGCACAAGTTGCAAATAGAGGATGTGCACAGAAATATATCAAAGATGTTTCGTACCTTACAGAGTAAATCTTCATAATACCAACATGAACTTACAGCCAGTATGGTGCTAAAGGGCATGACTAAAAGTCCAACAAGCAGGTCAGCTACAGCGAGAGACAGAATGAGGTAGTTTGTAGGAGTGTGGAGCTGTTTGAAGTAAATGATGGAGATTATTACAAGAAGGTTTCCAAACATTATAAGAACTGATAAACAGCCAACAGCAACACATAATAAATATGTGGTGGTGGTGAAGGTGCTCATGCCAGATACATTGGCTGATTCATTACAGAGATGTTTGTCCTCAAAAACATCATCAGACCTGTTGACAAAGAAGTTAGGTTCCATGCATATTAATATTATTATATTATTATTGTGGTGACTATTAATTATCATCAATAGTGAAATGATACCTGATACCAAGAATTGATAACAGTATTTTCTTGCCTGTAGAGAGAGGTGTTCATTAATAATTTGAGTGCACTGTATGGTTCATACCATAGTGTTTGTGCACCTGCACTGGTGGGAGCAGTCTATTCTCTGGCTCTTATTGCTCTTGGCTCAGTATCATATCATGGTCAAGGGAGTGGCACTTAATGTAAATCATAAAGATGTGTAACCAGTGTTGTGGGTATCATGCATTAGAGTACTCTAATGAGTACTCTTTTTTCGTGTAATGTTTAACTAACTCATTCGTATTGTGCATTAAGTAATCTGTAACTTTGTTATTTTTTTGAAAAAGTAATCTATTGCTTTAAGAATTTCACTCGGATAAGGAAAGAAAAATTCCAACTGTGGCCTGCTTTTTGTTAGACAGTTCTGTGCCACCTGCGGATGTATCAGGTGCAGTGCTGTGATGATGTGTCTGTGCCCCGCTGACCTACGTTACCTGCGTGTGTGTGTGAGCATTTTCAAAGGCAAGATAGCAGAGAGGACAGCTTTTGAGTCGTTGAAGTACGCACATTATTTTCAATTCACCAGCGAAAAGGACAAGAACATTAGTAAAATGCACACTGCGTTGGTGAAAGGCTTCTGTCGACCGCAAAAAGCAAGCACCACTCTATCACCCTGGTAGCAAAGCCTGCTGAGGAAGACAATGGTGGTGCACCAGCTCCAAAGCAACAGTGTCTGAGTTTTAGCTCAGCTGAAACTGTCTCTACCAGTGAAATTCACAAGAGTGTGTCCGATTGTGACTTTTCATTCATTTACAGAGGACAGACAGGTCTCAGAGTTGGTGGACACTGAAATTGCTACTCAACTGGTGTCCAGACTCCCGTAGTTTCTTTCCATTCTTGGTAATATATTTTTTTCAGTTTTCTTTGCCGCTGATGATACTGACAACTTAGTTTTCCATCAAGTCAGGTTTCAACTGTCGGCCACATGCATGTTTTTTATGCCGATGCAAAATCCAAACAATTCTGAGGAAAGATTTGTTAGCATGTTGTTGGGCATTGAATGAATGTGTTACAAATCTGATGGATCAATCATTCTCAGATCCTTTTATTTTGTAACATAGTTTCACTCAGTTTGTTTTTATTGGTTTCATGTCCACTAATTCTCCTGTCATTTCAGATTCCTCCTTGTAATCAACTAATTTCCCTCACCTGGTTTTCCCCGCCCATCTCACCTGCAGTCCATTTCCTCATCAGTCCCTCAGCTTATATACTGGTTCATTTCCCCTTCATCCCTGCCAGATTGTCTTGTTGTATTTTTGCCAAGGTCTCCAGCGATTCCTGATTTGTCTTCCCGTTCAGACCCTGCCTGTACTTTGGATTCCTGCCTGCCCCTCATCGGATTTGTCTGCCTATCTGCTCTCCTGGTTTTGACCTTTTACTTGTTCTTTGGAACCGACTAAACTGTTTTTTCCCCCAAACTTGTCTGCCTCCGTGTTGTGCTTTTGGGTTCTCCTCTCCAGTACCAGCTGTGTGACAGCACAATCTGACCAAGTATGAACCCAGCCGACATGGAGAAATGAGGCAGGAAATGGCAGCACAAGCTGCTGCTCTACACCATCATGAGAAGCAATTCCCTGCTATGGAGCTGGCTCTCCAGGAGACTTCTGCACGCCACAACCAACAGTTGGAGAAACTGAGTGATCAGCTCTAGCAGCTCATGCAGCCCAAACAAACGGCAGCAGTTTTACCACCATCAGTCCTTCTGTCCCCACTGTTCCGGGTCCAGAAAAGTGCTCTGGAGCGCTTTTCTGGAGCTCCAGGTACCTGCCGCTCTTTTCTCACTTTGTTTAAATTGACTTTCGAGCTTCAGCCTCTCTCATATCCCACTGAGAGGTCAAGTGGTTTTCATGATCACCCAGCTTACTGGGCGGGCTCAGGATTGGGGTACCGCTGAATGGGAGAAGCAGTCAGCTTGCTGTTCTTCTGTGACTGCGTTCTGTTGCAAGGGGCTTCTGTGTTTACCAAGCTTGATCTCAGGAATGCCTATCACCATGTTAGCATCCGGGAGGAGGATGGGTGGAAAACAGCGTTCAACACCCCAAAGGGCCACTATGAGTACCTAGTTATGCCTTTCAGACTCACTAATGCTCCTGCAACATTCCAAACCTAAGTGAATGATGTGCTCCGGGATTTTCTCAATGTGTTTGTTTGTATATATTGACAATATCCTCATCTTCAAGTCTGAACAGGAACATGTGCAGCATGTCCAGAGTTATCCAGAGACTCCTGGAGAACCAGCTGTTTGTGAAGGCAGAGAAATCCAGAGTTCCATGTCACTGAGGTGTCATTCTTGGGGTACATCATTTTGGTCGGACTCATTCACACGGATCCCACCAAGGTTAAGGCAGTAATGGATTGGCCGGTTCCCACCACTCGGAAGAAGCTTCAACAGTTCCTTGGGTTTGCCAATTTCTATTGTAGGTTTATCCGCAACTATCATTCTGTGGCAGCCCCCCTGACAGCCCTTACCTCCCAGAAGGTAACCTTCCAATGGTCCCCTGCGGCAGAAAGGAGGTTCAATGAGTTAAAATCACGGTTCTCTACTGCTCCCATTCTCATCCTTCCAGATCCTGAACATCAGTTTGTTGTGGAAGTGGATCCGTCAGACTGGGGGTAGTCCTGTCTCAGCGGTCAGCAGAGGACCAAAAAGTACATCCATGTGCCTTTTTCTCCCGCAAGTTGTCCCCAGCTGAAAGGAATTATGACGTTGGAAACCGGGAGTTACTGGCTGTCAAGCTCACTCTCGATGAGTGGAGGCACTGGTTGGAGAGCGCAAAGCATCCGTTTGTGGTGTGGACTGACCACAAAAACCTGGAGTACATCCGGTCAGCCGAACGGTTGAACTCCCGTCAGGCCAGATGGGCCTTAATCGTTTTGACTTTACCCTGTCTTATCACCCAGGTACGAGAAACATCAAACCAGATGCCCTGTCCCGTCAGTTCCAGTCAGACAACTGTCCCACACAATCTGAGAGTATCCTCCCCACTAAGGTGGTCATCGGTGCAGTTACCTGGGACACTGTGGACAAGGTAAACAGTCCCAGGCCAACGACCACAGACTGCCTTGAGTTGCATTGCGTCCCAGGCACCATCTTCCTGGTCCAAACAGCTTCTGTGGGTTGAGTACGCTCACAATACACGCCCAAGTTCCGCGACGGGGCTTTCTCCTTTCGAGTGCTCTCGGGGATATCAACCTCCCCTGTTCCCTGAGCTGGAGCGCGAGGCCAGGGTCCCATCTATCCAGGCGTTCATCCAGCACTGTCGGCGCACCTGGTTGCGGGCCCGTTCTACTCTCCTGCGTTCGTCCAAGAGGTACCAGAGAAATGCCAACTGCCGTCGGATCCCTGCACCATGCTACGCTTCTGGTCAGAAGGTTTGGCTGTCCACACATAACCTCCCACTCCTGGTGGAGTCTAGGAAGTTGGCCCCAAGGTTTGTGGGCCCGTTCTCCATCTCTAAGGTCATCAACCCTGCCACAGTCCGTCTCCGCCTTCCTCACTCCATGAGGATTCATCCCACCTTTCATGACCCTTTTACTTGTACTTTGGAACCGACTAAATTGGTTCTTTCCCCCAACTTGTCTACCTCCATGTTGTGCTTTATACATCAATTTAAAAATATAATTATTCTTGTTGTGTGGGAGGTAGAAGTGTGTAATCAGTAGTCAGTAGTATTCGACTGAATATTATTTCATATATTACATTTCAAATGTCAGCCATAAAAACCATCTAACTGTCCACAAACCAATAAAACAAATCACACTAGCAGTTTGGAGCAGGAACATACTAGTTTCTCTCCCTTTGTGCATTAATTGTAAAAAATAAGCAAGTTGATAAACATAGTCTTATCTAGCTCATCAAGTTTCACACTCAATAACTAGTACTGGGCAAATATGTATTAATCTTATTAACTGATAAACAAGCATGTAACCATGTACAGTCTATAGCTGTGGAGGAGGATCACAGAAATATGATGCATAGTAAACAAACAAATCTAACACAAAAATTACAGAAATACAAATATACAAGTAAAATACAAGCCAGAAAACGGTGAGTAAACACAATTTTGTATTTTGAACATAAACAGCTTTTATTTGTATTTATCACACATCAGAAAACTACAGCAGATTTTAATGTTTATGCAAATATATAGCATGCAGTCAGAAAGAGGTTAGTATTCTTGACGTCACCATTAATGACATATTAGTGACTCCTCTCTTCTTTTTTGACTCAAAGGAGTTTAGAATTAACAAAATTTCCCAGAAATATTTTCCCTGAAATGATCATTCTAAAAGCTGATCGAAACCAGCTGTAAAAGAAGGCATAGATGAATGGATTGAGCATTGAATTTGACCATCCAAGCCACTTAAATGCTGCCATTAGAGCAACAGGTATTGTGTAATCACTCAAAGGGTTAAATGTCAAACAAAGAAAGAAAGGAGTCCAACAGGTGAGAAAAACTCCCATTACAATAGCCAAAGTTTTGGTGGCCTTTCTCTCCATCTTCCTTTCAGACTTTTTGCTCTGACAGGTTGTGTTTTGGATGCTGCGTGCCTGTCTCTGTGCCACTGTCAGAATCTTTAAGTATATGATTAACATAGTGATAATTGGAATATAAAAGACAAAAACAAGTCCAACACTTGCTAAGCTGCTATTTTGAAATAGGACACACCCTCTGTTAGGTCCTTGGTCCACTCCAAGAATTGCCACAGTAACTGCAAAAAAGCAGAAGAACAGTCCAGCTCACCAGGATCATGATCATAACAACATGGACATTTATTTTAGCTCTGTACCTCAGAGGCTGACACACAGCGTAATATCTGTCAACAGAAATAAAGCACAAGTTCCAAATAGAAGAGGAGCCCAGAAAGACATCAAAGGTGCTTCGTATCTTGCAGAGTAAATCTTGATAATACCAACATGAGCTTACAGCCAGTATGGTACTAAAGGGCTTGACTAAAAGTCCAACAAGCAGGTCAGCTACAGCGAGAGACAGAATGAGGTAGTTTGTAGGAGTGTGGAGCTGTTTGAAGTAAATGATGGAGATTATTACAAGAAGGTTTCCAAACATTATAAGAACTGATAAACAGCCAACAGCAATACATAATAAATATGTGGTGGTGGTGAAGGTGCTCATGCCAGATACATTGGCTGATTCATTACAGAGATGTTTGTCCTCAAAAACATCATCAGACCTGTTGACAAAGAAGTTAGGTTCCATGCATAAAAGATGATTAATATTGAAATGATACCTGATACCAAGAATTAATAACAGTATTTTCTTGCCTGTAGAGAGAGGTGTTCATTAATAATTTGAGTGCACTCTATGGTTCATACCATATCGTTTGTGCACCTGCACTGGTTGGAGCAGTCTATTCTCCGGCTCTTATAGCTCTTGGCTCAGTATCATATCATGGTCAGGGGAGTGGCACTTAATGTAAATCATAAAGATCTGTAACCAGTGTTGTGGGTATCACGCATTAGAGTACTCTAATGAGTACTCTTTTTTCGTGTAATGTTTAACTAACTCATTCGTTTTGTGCATTAAGTAATCTGTAACTTTGTTATTTTTTTGGAAAAGTATCTGTTGCTTTAAGAATTTCACTCGGATAAGGAAAGAAAAATTCCAACTGTGGCCTGCTTTTTGTTAGACAGTTCTGTGCCACCTGTGGATGTGTCAGGTGCAGTGCTGTGATGATGTGTCTGTGCCCCGCTGACCTACGTTACCTGCGTGTGTGTGTGAGCATTTTCAAAGGCAAGATAGCAGAGAGGACAGCTTTTGAGTCGTTGAAGTACGCACATTATTTTCAATTCACTAGCGAAAAGGACAAGAACATTAGTAAAATGCACACTGTGTTGGTGAAAGGCTTCTGTCGACCACAAAAAGCAAGCACCACTCTATCACCCTGGTAGCAAAGCCTGCTGAGGAAGACAATGGTGGTGCACCAGCTCCAAAGCAACAGTGTCTGAGTTTTAGCTCAGCTGAAACTGTCTCTACCAGTGAAATTCACAAGAGTGTGTCCGATTGTGACTTTTCATTCATTTACAGAAGACAGACAGGTCTCAGAGTTGGTGGACACTGAAATTGCTACTCAACAGAAATTCCTGTCATGCAACACTGAAGAGGCATGTTAGCCAAGACAGCCCAACAATGCCCCAAGCTTTCAAAATTTTAAGGTGAATCATATTTAGACCTGATGCCTTACCACCAAAGAGCTTCTTGGCTACATTTGAGAACTCTACTGGTGTCCAGACTCCCGTAGTTTCTTTCCATTCTTGGTAATATTTTTTTTTCAGTTTTCTTTGTCGCTGATGATACTGACAACTTAGTTTTCCATCAAGTCAGGTTTCAACTGTCGGCCACATGCATGTTTTTTATGCCGATGCAAAATCCAAACAATTCTGAGGAAAGATTTGTTAGCATGTTGTTGGGCATTGAATGAATGTGTTACAAATCTGATGGATCAATCATTCTCAGATCCTTTTATTTTTGTAACATAGTTTCACTCAGTTTGTTTTTATTGGTTTCATGTCCACTAATTCTCCTGTCATTTCAGATTCCTCCTTGTAATCAACTAATTTCCCTCACCTGGTTTTCCCCGCCCATCTCACCTGCAGTCCATTTCCTCATCAGTCCCTCAGCTTATATACTGGTTCATTTCCCCTTCATCCCTGCCAGATTGTCTTGTTGTATTTTTGCCAAGGTCTCCAGCGATTCCTGATTTGTCTTCCCGTTCAGACCCTGCCTGTACTTTGGATTCCTGCCTGCCCCTCATCGGATTTGTCTGCCTATCTGCTCTCCTGGTTTTGACCTTTTACTTGTTCTTTGGAACCGACTAAACTGTTTTTTCCCCCAAACTTGTCTGCCTCCGTGTTGTGCTTTTGGGTTCTCCTCTCCAGTACCAGCTGTGGGACAGCACAATCTGACCAAGTATGAACCCAGCCGACATGGAGAAATGAGGCAGGAAATGGCAGCACAAGCTGCTGCTCTACACCATCATGAGAAGCAATTCCCTGCTATGGAGCTGGCTCTCCAGGAGACTTCTGCACGCCACAACCAACAGTTGGAGAAACTGAGTGATCAGCTCTAGCAGCTCATGCAGCCCAAACAAACGGCAGCAGTTTTACCACCCATCAGTCCTTCTGTCCCCACTGTTCCGGGTCCAGAAAAGTGCTCTGGAGCGCTTTTCTGGAGCTCCAGGAACCTGCCGCTCTTTTCTCACTTTGTTTAAATTGACTTTCGAGCTTCAGCCTCTCTCATATCCCACTGAGAGGTCAAGTGGTTTTCATGATCACCCAGCTTACTGGGCGGGCTCAGGATTGGGGTACCGCTGAATGGGAGAAGCAGTCAGCTTGCTGTTCTTCTGTGACTGCGTTCTGTTGCAAGGGGCTTCTGTGTTTACAAAGCTTGATCTCAGGAATGCCTATCACCATGTTAGCATCCGGGAGGAGGATGGGTGGAAAACAGCGTTCAACACCCCAAAGGGCCACTATGAGTACCTAGTTATGCCTTTCAGACTCACTAATGCTCCTGCAACATTCCAAACCTTAGTGAATGATGTGCTCCGGGATTTTCTCAATGTGTTTGTTTGTATATATTGACGATATCCTCATCTTCAAGTCTAAACAGGAACATGTGCAGCATGTCCAGAGTTATCCAGAGACTCCTGGAGAACCAGCTGTTTGTGAAGGCAGAGAAATCCAGAGTTCCATGTCACTGAGGTGTCATTCTTGAGGTACATCATTTTGGTCGGACTCATTCACATGGATCCCACCAAGGTTAAGGCAGTAATGGATTGGCCGGTTCCCACCACTCGGAAGAAGCTTCAACAGTTCCTTGGGTTTGCCAATTTCTATTGTAGGTTTATCCGCAACTATCGTTCTGTGGCAGCCCCCCTGACAGCCCTTACCTCCCAGAAGGTAACCTTCCAATGGTCCCCTGCGGCAGAAAGGAGGTTCAATGAGTTAAAATCACGGTTCTCTACTGCTCCCATTCTCATCCTTCCAGATCCTGAACATCAGTTTGTTGTGGAAGTGGATCCGTCAGACTGGGGGTAGTCCTGTCTCAGCGGTCAGCAGAGGACCAAAAAGTACATCCATGTGCCTTTTTCTCCCGCAAGTTGTCCCCAGCTGAAAGGAATTATGACGTTGGAAACCGGGAGTTACTGGCTGTCAAGCTCACTCTCGATGAGTGGAGGCACTGGTTGGAGGGCGCAAAGCATCCGTTTGTGGTGTGGACTGACCACAAAAACCTGGAGTACATCCGGTCAGCCGAACGGTTGAACTCCCGTCAGGCCAGATGGGCCTTAATCGTTTTGACTTTACCCTGTCTTATCACCCAGGTACGAGAAACATCAAACCAGATGCCCTGTCCCGTCAGTTCCAGTCAGACAACTGTCCCACACAATCTGAGAGTATCCTCCCCACTAAGGTGGTCATCGGTGCAGTTACCTGGGACACTGTGGACAAGGTAAAACAGTCCCAGGCCAACGACCACAGACTGCCTTGAGTTGCATTGCGTCCCAGGCACCATCTTCCTGGTCCAAACAGCTTCTGTGGGTTGAGTACGCTCACAATACACGCCCAAGTTCCGCGACGGGGCTTTCTCCTTTCGAGTGCTCTCGGGGATATCAACCTCCCTGTTCCCTGAGCTGGAGCGCGAGGCCAGGGTCCCATCTATCCAGGCGTTCATCCAGCACTGTCGGCGCACCTGGTTGCGGGCCCGTTCTACTCTCCTGCGTTCGTCCAAGAGGTACCAGAGAAATGCCAACTGCCGTCGGATCCCTGCACCATGCTACGCTTCTGGTCAGAAGGTTTGGCTGTCCACACATAACCTCCCACTCCTGGTGGAGTCTAGGAAGTTGGCCCCAAGGTTTGTGGGCCCGTTCTCCATCTCTAAGGTCATCAACCCTGCCACAGTCCGTCTCCGCCTTCCTCACTCCATGAGGATTCATCCCACCTTTCATGACCCTTTTACTTGTACTTTGGAACCGACTAAATTGGTTCTTCCCCCAAACTTGTCTACCTCCATGTTGTGCTTTATACATCAATTTAAAAATATAATTATTCTTGTTGTGTGGGAGGTAGAAGTGTGTAATCAGTAGTCAGTAGTATTCGACTGAATATTATTTCATATATTACATTTCAAATGTCAGCCATAAAAACCATCTAACTGTCCACAAACCAATAAAACAAATCACACTAGCAGTTTGGAGCAGGAACATACTAGTTTCTCTCCCTTTGTGCATTAATTGTAAAAAATAAGCAAGTTGATAAAAGTAGTCTTATCTAGCTCATCAAGTTTCACACTCAATAACTAGTACTGGGCAAATATGTATTAATCTTATTAACTGATAAACAAGCATGTAACCATGTACAGTCTATAGCTGTGGAGGAGGATCACAGAAATATAATGCATAGTAAACAAACAAATCTAACACAAAAATTACAGAAATACAAATATACAAGTAAAATACAAGCTAGAAAACGGTGAGTAAACACAATTTTGTATTTTGAACATAAACAGCTTTTATTTGTATTTATCACACATCAGAAAACTACAGCAGATTTTAATGTTTATGCAAATATATAGCATGCAGTCAGAAAGAGGTTAGTATTGACGTCACCATTAATGACATATTAGTGACTCCTCTCTTCTTTTTTGACTCAAAGGAGTTTAGAATTAACAAAATTTCCCAGAAATATTTTCCCAGAAATGATCATTCTGAAAGCTGATCGAAACCAGCTGTAAAAGAAGGCATAGATGAATGGATTGAGCATTGAATTTGACCATCCAAGCCACTTAAATGCTGCCATTAGAGCAACAGGTATTGTGTAATCACTTAAAGGGTTAAATGTCAAACAAAGAAAGAAAGGAGTCCAACAGGTGAGAAAAACTCCCATTACAATAGCCAAAGCTTTGGTGGCCTTTCTCTCCATCTTCCTTTCAGACTTTTTGCTCTGACAGGTTGTGTTTTGGATGCTGCGTGCCTGTCTCTGTGCCACTGTCAGAATCTTTAAGTATATGGTTAACATAGTGATAGTTGGAATATAAAACTCAAAAACAAGTCCCACACTTGCTAAGCTGCTATTTTGAAATAGGACACACCCTCTGTTAGGTCCTTGGTCCACTCCAAGAATTGCCACTGTAACTGCAAAAAAAGCAGAAACAGTCCAGCTCACCAGGATCATGATCATAACAACACGGACATTTATTTTAGCTCTGTACCTCAGAGGCTGACACACAGCGTAATATCTGTCAACAGAAATAAAGCACAGGTTTGAAATAGAAGAAGCGGTCAGAAAGACATCAAAGGTGGTTCGTACCTTACAGAGTAAATCTTCATAATACCAACATGAACTTACAGCCAGTATGGTGCTAAAGGGCATGAGTAAAAGTCCAACAAGCAGGTCAGCTACAACGAGAGACAGAATGAGGTAGTTTGTAGGAGTGTGGAGCTGTTTGAAGTAAATGATGGAGATTATTACAAGAAGGTTTCCAAACATTATAAGAACTGATAAACAGCCAACAGCAATACATAATAAATATGTGGTGGTGGTGAAGGTGCTCATGTCAGATACATTTGCTGATTCATTACAGAGATGTTTGTCCTCAAAAACATCATCAGACCTGTTGACAAAGAAGTTAGGTTCCATTAAAAAAAAACAAAAAAAACATTAATAGTCAGCTGAGATTTGCAATAATATACCTTGTATCGAAAAAATATAACACAGTTGTATACAAATTTAGACAAGCATTTTCTGTTAACTTTAGTGCTCTGTGTGCTTCATGTCTTAGTTCTTGATGTCTGTGCTGCTGAGCACAAATAGTGTTGATTTTGTTCTGTTCTCATTTGCATATTATGTTCAAGGGAGGGGCATTTTACATAGATCAATATGATGAGTAATCATGCAACTCACGTGTATGTGCATGCATGCATGTATTTAATTCCATAAACATATTAGTTTGGGTAGTAACAGGGGTCTGCATTATCACCGAAACCAATTTCAGACACCTGTGTTAATTAGTTTGGCAGGTGAGTCCAATTAAAGGGAAAACTACTAAAGAAGGTTGTTCCACATTATTAAGCAGCCAACCATTTTCAACCAAAATGGGCAAGAAAAAGGACCTCTCTGTAGCCAAAAGGCAACAATGAATGAATGAATGTTTGGGTCAAGGCATGACAACAATCAAAATTGCCAAGAGACTTCATTGCGATCATCGCATAATCATGAAGTATGTAGCTGATTCAGAGCACACACGTGTGCATGCTGATAAAGGAAAATCGAGGACTCTTTCCTACAGGCAACTTCATCGGATCAAAAGAGCAGCTGTGAAAATGCACTGTCATAGCAGCAGACATCCTTTCGACCTCCCCTATCCATTGCACACAAGCAGAAACGGCTCCAGTGGGCTCGGCAATACATGAAGACTGACTTCAAAACTGTTCTGTTCACTGATGAGTGCCGTGCAACCCTCGATGGTCCAGATGGATGGAGTGGTGGATGGTTGGTTGATGGCCACCCCATGCAAACAAAGCTACGGCGCCAACAAGGAGGTGGTGGAGTGATGTTATGGGCTGGAATCATGGGGAGAGAGATTGTCGGCCCTTTTAGGATCCCTGACGGTGTGAAAATGACATCCATAATGTATGTGGAGTTTCTCAAACAACACTTCCTGCCATGGTTCAAAAAAGAAGAATCGTGCTTTCCGAAACAAGATAATTTTCATGCATGACAATGCACCGTCTCATGCTGCAAAGAATACATCTGCATCTCTGGCTGCTATGGGCATAAGGGAAGACAAACTTATGGTGTGGCCCCCATCCTCCCTTGACCTCAACCCTATTGAGAACCTTTGGAGCATCATCAAGAAAAGTGTCTATGATGGTAGGAGGCTATTCTGTCCTCATGCAAAGCAATTGAAGCAGATACTGTCCAAAAACTGACAAATTCAATGTATGGGAGAATTGAGAAGCTGAACAATAAAATGCTTGGAAACTCTGTTGTGCGTAATAATTTGGAACGTGCATTTTGTGGGTTTTTTTTTTTTTTTTTTTTTTTTAAAAAGCCATGACCTCCTTGCTGTAGCAGGAGATCATGGCTGAATGACCTCCTGCTACATCAAACTGGCACATCTGCAGCCAAGTAGCAATCACCTTCTCACAAGAATAATGTTAAACTGTTGTAGCCATTCTGTTCATAGGCGTAACGAATCCTTCTTGGTTCTCTGCATAAGACACAGCAATCTGACATAAAGTCACACGTTTGTGATTTCAAAACACTGCCATTTAAAATGACACAACATGAGCTCATTGGCCACTATATGTGTCACCTGGCCAAACAGGAATTGTGATATTGTTCACTTCAATCAGGAAGTAGGGAATAAAAGAGCACAGGTGAGCATCTTTTTTTCTTTTACAACAACAATGGAAGACATTGCTGAGAGAGGAAGAGGGAGGGTGAGAATGAGAGGGGAGGAAGAGTGAGAGGTAGGGGTAGAGGAGTGCTGTAATTATTTCGCTTTCCTCTTTATTTATTTATTTTTTACATTTTTCCTGCTTTTTTCTGCAATTGTATTTTTCAGTGATGTATCTTTTGTGAGCATCTTTTAGGTCACTTCATTGTAAATATATCTGCTGTGCATATGTTGCACGGACTTAAAAAATAAATAAATAAATATTTCAATAGCACGTGTGAGTATCTGCAAATATTTCTGTGCATGTGAACAATGTGAAGAATTCTCTACAGTTTGGACTATGTTAGTATTATGGCAAAGCATACTAAAGATAAGAGTGCTTTTTGCCTTTGTTGCCTTTTGTTACTGCACCATAAAACACTGCACTGATACACCTCCTTACTCATGCATCCACCAACACTGCTGACCTTACCGATTACACATGGCAATTCTGTGGAGAATTGTGCATTTATTTCTAAAATGTCTTCATGGAAACATGTACACATTTCAAGAGTCTCCATGAAGTTTATTGAAGTACATTATTTTCTTGAAGTAATTTCAATAATTCAGACTTACAGACAGTTATTTTACATATGGCGTATTTATTGAATTTCAACATGGAAAAAGAAAAAGAGCAGTCAACATTGGCCCTAAAACATATGTCATGGTCAACAAGATCCAGAAGTCTTTTACATGAAATGAAGTAAAATGTAAATAAAGGCAGTGGACAAAGTGCAAAGTCAACACATACTGTAGATGCAGAAACCCATCAACAAATAAAGAAATAGAATAAAATAATTCCAGGACACTTTCTTTCAAATTTCAAGCGGAACCAAAGCAAAAAATATTAGATTACAATTATTGAAAATGTAAATTGCAATTACATCCTGTAAAAGTAGTTTCTCAGGGAGTGGAAAAACTCCCATACCTAACATCAAGAGTATAAGAGATAGCGATAAGATATATCATGTGATGTGAAAACTGATGTCCTGCTTTTTATATGTGAGATGATTTCTCCTTGTTTCCATTTATAGTTTGTAGTCTGACTTTATAGTAATTACTATACTCCTGTCATTAAATGTTTACATTTTAATTGTGAGAAACTGTTCAACAGTCATAACAGTTTTGAATTTGTGAAATTGCCATAAAATATTTGTCCAGATATTATTATTCTGAAGGCTGATCGAAACCAGCTGTAAAAGAATCCATAAACAAATGGATTAAACATTGAATTTGACCATCCGAGCCAAACAAGAGTTTCAGTCAGTGGCGATGGGACTGAATAATTGGTCACAGGATTAAAGGTTATAGAAAGAAAGAAAGGAGTCCAACAGAAAAGAAAAACTCCCATAACTATAGCCAGAGTTTTAGTGGCCTTTCTCTCCATCTTAATGACAGCTACTTTGGACTTTGTACTCTGGATGCTGCGCGCCTGTCTCTGTGCAACAAGGAAAATCTTCAGGTAGATACAGAGCATTGTGATCACTGGGAGGTAAAATGAGACAATAGGTCCAACAATATTTGAATTTGGAATTTGAAATATTAAACACCTTCCTTCACACACAGTATGTTTAAGTCCTACAAATATGATGCCGAATCCCAATAGAGCAGAAAGAGTCCAGCTCACCAGGATCATGATCACAACAACATGGACATTTATCTTGCTTTTATATTTCAGGGGCTGACACACTGCATAATATCTGTCAATAGAAATACAACACAAGTTGAGAATTGATGTTGTCATTAGTGTAATATCAAAGCTGCGTCGCATTTTACAATATAAATCCCCCAAAAAGAAACATGACAGCAGAATCAGTGCCATATTGAATTGTAAAACCAAAGCCCCAACAAGCAGATCAGCCACAGCCAGAGACAGAATAAGGTAGTTTGTAGGAGTATGGAGCTGTTTGAAGTAAATGATGGAGATTATTACAAGAAGGTTTCCTCCAACTGTGAGAATAGATACTGTATTGCCAATAAACATATATAAAAATGAACGTATTTTCAAAGGGGTTATTGCCGTAATGCAAGAGGTGTTGCCTGATTCATAACAGAAAGAGATGACCTTCACATTACCAGTCTTGTTGATGAGTTCAGGCTCCATGCTTTCTCATTTTGTTACAAATCAGTTTTCAATGGATTTGTTTTAATTGAGCTACATCTAAAGTGCACTGACAATTATATTATAAGTATAAGGTACATTAAGTATTGTTAAACGAAAAGCTTTCTGGGAAACAAAATAGTATTGATTGAAATTTTCAGTTTATCATACCATAGTCCTGAAGAAATACCATATACAGTATTGTTTATGTCATTGACTCTGACAAGACTGGTTTTCTGACCTTCTGATATACCTAAATATCTCCACCCTGTTGTCCCATTGACGTTTGTGAAACCCTTTTACTCAACAGGGATTGTCAAGTCGTAGCTTAGCAACCGCAAATAGGCATGGCAAGGATGAAGACATGAAGCAGTTCACATCAGGATCTTCATTGAGATCACTATACAGTTTGTTTATTTAGAATTTCCAAATCCAAAAATACAGAGCAAAAAAATAAGAAATGGATTCAGCAGTAAAGCATGCCCAGCTAGTTAGTAGATCATGGAACAATTCATTAGTTAAATGCATTTTGTTAAGTTACAGGTTACGTTACTCAAGTTCAAGTTTCAGGCAGCTCAGAGTGTGTAACAGATAAGATAAGCAGTAAAGTACAATACTATTTTAAAAAAAGGAAAAATCTAAATAAATAAATAAATAAAATATATATAAATGTGCATAATACAAAATATAATAAATAGAAAATGGAAAATATGTTTGAGTCTTCTATACACTGTACAAGGTTATGACGACTATAGTCAAATATTACTGTATCAATAGATATGAAAATTCTATATAAATATGATGTATTATATTTACAGAGTAAAATGAAAGTGTTTCACAAATCATTGCACAAGGTTCAGGTGAGACCCTCAGCAATGTGCACACAGAGGAACTTGAAGCTGCTGACTTACTTGAGCACCCACAATGTGGACTGGGAGATGTCCGTCACCCTGCTGTCTCCACGATCATCTCTTTAGTTCCGCTGATGTTCAGAGAGAAGTTGTCCTGACTCCAGCTGGTTGGTGTCCTCACCTCAACTCTGTAGGCTGTCTTATCCTTGTCTGTGAGGCCCAGGATGGTCGAGTTGTCAGCAAACTTGAAGATGATTTTCGAGCTGAGTACAGGAGGGGGCTGAGGACACAGCCTTGTGGTGTGCCGGAGGATCAACGAGGACTAGCTGTGGCTGCCAATTCACACGAAGTCGAAAATCCAGCTGCAGATGGAACTAAAACATAGACTACCTTTTGAAATTCAAACAATACAGCATCTATCTCACATTGGGTTGTTTTAACTATAGTAGCGTGGTTTGCTTTGAGGCTTTAGCCTTAAAATTAATTGACGATATATGTACCTGTCAACTGCATATTTAAGACACCTTTCCAGGGTTCTTTTTTTTTTTAAATGAATCATGTCAAGCAGAGACAATCAGCTCATGGTGCTATCCTTAGCGTAATTTGCTAGGTGAAAAAAAACGTTCTAGTTGTTTAAACAGAGAAAAGTCAGCTACTAAGTGTTATTTGCAACCATCATCTCTTTCTGTTGTTGTGATTCTTTCACCTATAGTGAGCTACAGGCAAAAAAACTCTTAAGACTCAAACGCATCTGAGTCTGCCACTTGTTTTAAACTCTCGACTTAACTTTTGTGGTTCTCATCCATAGACTCTCTTTGTGATGTTTGACATGATCCTTGCATAGGTGGCAAAAGATGTTAGCGGTCTGTCATGGGGACTGGTCTGCATCATAATTTAAAAAGCAACTTGGCGGTTTTCAGGTAGTATACTGACTATAGTGGTTCTAGCGCTAGTACTCTGTGGCTGTAAAAAAGGCTGTACTGTGAAGGTAATCTATTGTTAATACACAAACAGACTTCAGTCTGTTTCTATTTGTACTCTATAACTCTTTATTGAAAGGAGTGATAGACAGAGAAAGATGACAGAGAATGTAAACCCCTGCTAATCCACAGTTATAGGGTGCAGTCACTTTTCAGTAGGGCTTCTCCTGCCGAAAAGAGACTGTGGCCATATGCCTATGTGGTCCTAAGTGGTGTATAGGTCTAAATCGGGTCGTGAAGAAGGCCTGCCACAGTCGGCTACTTAAATTCTGAGCATTTATGTGGACTCTAATCTGAGGTCCTGTTATCTGGTGATTTCTGGGGCCGGTTGCTGTAAACATGTATATGTGTATATGTATATTGTATATGTATGTAGTTTATGTGACATTGATGATACATGCAAAGTTCTCTTTTTTTCTAGATTGACTGAATTTTATGTCTTAAAGAATTTATGGTCCATTGACAGTTCTTGCCATGATATGAATTACTACACTAGTTAAACAGAGCTATTTACTGTATGTCAACACTGCCTCTGAACAACAAAATTGATGCTCTCAAATACATTACACAGAGGGCCAGGAATTCTGAAAATCAACCTTTAACAAGTCACTAGATTACATATTACTTTTTTTGGATTACCACATAATTCTATAGGTGATTCATAATTTGATGTCTTCAGAGTTGATGTACAATGCAGAAAATAATAATAATAATAATTAAAAAAAAGAAAAATCATTCATTGAAAGGGTATTTTCAAACTTTTGAATGTTGCTGTATTTTTGGGATGCTTGTAATATTAGTATACCATTACTACCATACAAGATAGTAGTAATATTCCAGATGAATTGGATATATTGAAAAATAATAATGTAGAAATATAAAGGATCTTTTAATGAAGGACACCATGACCAGTATTTTAAAGTATTTGTAGATATATGAGGCTTTTATTATCTAAACCAAAGATAGGAAATCAGGAGAGAGATGAGTTGGGTCACACAGAAGGTCACATGCACGTTATTAAGTTGCACACATGATAAGAAAATGTCATCTTACTGGGCTCCGTAGTTTAACCTCTAACAGACTTAGAAAGTATTGATAACTTAGATTAGCTGTTTGTCTCTTCAGAGGTATAAAAGTGAGTCAATAAATATATAAAACAGTTATAAAAACAAATACATCAAATCTGTAAGACTACATTGTATAGAAAGATTCTGAAAATGAATGCACAAGACATAAAATATTTCTGTTCGACATGATGGTCAAGGAATTAAAACACTCTTGATTTTGAATACTTTTGATGTAAGTGGGAAATATTTAATGCAGGAACCAATGTGTCTGAAGTTCATACTGTGTGACAAGTATGTTTACATGATTAGATAACTGACTGTCACAGTCAGCCTTTCAAAATCCTGCCAGCGAGTTATTTCAAATTTACTTTCCATTGCAAACATATATATACAAGTTCTGCAACCTCTTTGAAAAACATTGTGTTTAATGCATATTGTGCATATGTGTTGCAGTATTCACAGACATTTGACAGTATGTTACTATTCTAAATATTTTTGTAAGTAGCTGATAAAAACTGATGTCATTTGCAGTGAAAGTTTTCTATTTAGATTAGAGTCCAGCGTAAAGTACAGTAACATTTATCAGGCCAGTATTTATTATTACATTATTATTTAGTTCATATTCATTCAGATTCTGAACAAGCTCTCAGTGAAGTTTTGAGTTAGTGAAATCACCCTGAAATATTTTCCCAGAAATGATCATCTTAAACGCTGACCTGAACCAGCTGTAAAAGAAACCATAGATAAATGGATTGAGCATGGAGTTTGATAATGAAAGCCAATTAAGGGTTTCAAACACAGGGAGTGACACTCTAGCATTACTGAAAGAAAGAAATGTCAGACAGAAAAAGAAAGGACTCCAACATAAGAGAAAAACTCCCATAACTATAGCCAGAGTTTTAGTGGCCTTTCTCTCCATCTTACTGACAGTTGCTCCAGACTTTGTGCTCTGGATGCTGTTTGCCTGTCTTTGTGCAACAAGAAAGATTTTCAGGTAGAGACTCAGCATTATTATGGCTGGCAAATAAAAAGAGAAAACACATGCTAGAATAGTTGATATTACAGCATCAACTAAACAACTTTGTCCACATGTTTTTTGTTGATTAATACTTAAAAAAAAAGCAACCATGATGCCAATTCCAATTAGAGCAGCGACTCCCCATGTCAGAAAGATCATGATCCCAATAACACGATCATTTATTTTACTTCTATAAGTCAGAGGCTGACATACTGCCAAATATCTGTCAATCGAGATAAAGCATAAGTTTAAAATAGAAGCTGTACTCAATGTAACATCAATGCTTCCACGCACTTTACAAAATAAACCTGGTTGAAACAGACATGAAGTTACAGTGAATGCCATGCTGAAAGGACAGACTAAAACTCCTACAAGCAGGTCAGTCATAGCCAGAGACAGAATGAGGTAGTTAGTAGGCATATGGAGCTGTCTGAAATAAATGACAGAGATTATTACAAGAAGATTTCCACATATCGTGACAACAGAAAATAATCCAAGGAAAATATACAATAATACACATGATATGGAGGGATTGCTTGTAAATACGTATGTTGTTTTGTCAAACTCATAGCAGGGATGTATGTCAATAACAGTGTAAGTCCTGTTCATAGTCACTCTTGGTTCCATGCTCCTTGATTCCTGCAAATCAATTTTCCAGTATTAATCACTTAAGTTAAGAAAACTGTTAGATGCTTAAATATTTACTGCAGCACGTGTAGCCACAACAACATTAATGAAAAAAAAAGTAAAAAAAATAAGTTTCATACCGTAACGGCACGTCAGTGTTGATGTGTTTGTCCTGAGTCACTGTTATCACAGAGGAAAAGCTTGGGACTGGGTACAGCATTTATCAATCCATGTCTCATTTAAACATTAAGGCCAACTTCAGTCATCCAATCAGATGTGCATACTTAGCCTTACATACAGCGGTACAAATGATGAGTAATGACGCACCGACTTTCTGTGTGTGTGTGTGTATGTGTGTGTGTGTGTGTGTGTGTGTGTGTGTGTGTGTATGGAAGGAAATGGTGGTGGCGGAGGTCGAAGACCGTGAAGACCGTGTCACAGGATCGGCAAGGAAGCTGGACAACCTGGGAGGAGTGGTCAGCTGTAACATCAGTTGGACAGACCTTTGGAAGATCCCACAGGCAAGGTTCAACTTCCTCATCCGCTCAACATATGACACACTTCCATGTCCTCAGAACCTTCACCAGTGGTTCGGGAGTGAGGAATGGTGAACACTCTGCAACACCCCTAACGTAAATCTCTAGCAAATGTCGTCGGAGTGTAACATTGCGCTCTCCCAAGGACGCTATAGATGGCGCCACAACCAGGTCCTGAGGAAGCTGGCAGAGGAGCTGGAGCACGGTCAACAGGGCAGCAACGGGGTACTACCAGCAGAGAACCACAGCTTTGTCATGGAAGGTCAGGGGAGAAGAAGCATCAGGCCAACAGAAACACGTAGGCCATTCTCCCCCAACCAGGAATAGAACATGAGAGTAGACCTCAAGGCAGCTCCATTTCCCAGTCGAGATCACTACTACATCCCTCCGTCCTGACACAGTGGCGTGGGCCACCAAGGCAAAGTCTGCGCTACTCATTGAGCTCACAATACCAGCAGAAGAGGGGATTAAGGCTGCCTATGAGAGGAAAAAGGCGAGTACTCAGAGCTGACAGCTCAGTGCGGGATGGTTGGCTGGAAGACTACATCTATCCAGTGGACATCAGATGCCGAAGCTACTAGGGGCTGTCAGCAACACGCCTACTGAGGGACGCAGGAGTGTAACCAAAGAGCTGGGTCTACTCTTTTGATTATTTATTATAGCCTGTACAATTATTTAATTATGTGAGTGATATAGAGGCCATTGGTCCTCAGGTGGTGCAAAGAAAGTAAGGCAATTAACACATCAGAAAAACTCCCATAACTATAGCCAGAGTTTTAGTGGCCTTTCTCTCCATCTTACTGACAGTTGCTCCAGACTTTGTGTTCTGGATGCTGCGCGCCTGTCTCTGTGCAACAAGGAAAATCTTCAGGTAGATACAGAGCATGATGATCACTGGGAGGTATAAATAAGTTGATAATGTTTGCATTAGTCAAACGTTGCAGAACAATTATGAAGCCAATTCCAATCAGGACCCCCAGCTCATCAGGATCATTATCACAGCAACATTATTATTCTCAACATTATTATTATTATTATTATTATTATTATTATTATTATTATTATTATTATATATGCCAGAGGCTGGCATATGAACACAAGTTCAGAAGAGAAGATTTGCATAGATACATCAACGCACTTTGCAAAACAACATCAGTTACAACAGATAATGAACCAAGGAAAATATGAAACAATACACATATTGCAGAGGGACTAATTGTCATTACATAAGAGACATCTATTTTATAGCAGGGAATGTATCTCAGTACTGTTTATTGAGAACAGGGACTGTTTGTGCAGACAGGCGATTGGTTGGTGATGTTTTTCATAATTTCGTTTGAAATCATACTTTCACACATTTTGGTTTTATTATCACCAGAAGTTGCTGTGTGTGGTTGGTAGATAAAGTCTTGTGTTTATGCTCAAGTGAGCTCAGTGATTATTATGGCGTTTTCTGGCTCAAAGATGGAATTCTCACTGTTGCATGTCTCGAAAGAAACTAATGCATTCACACTTTTTAAAAATGAGACTATAAATCAAGGGGATGGGGGGGCCTGCAAGACCTCTCAGCCCCAGGGCCTAACATTAGGTTAGGGCGGCCCTGGCTAAAGGTGGTGTTAGAAGTGATTCAATGATTAAAACTTGTTAAGTCAGTTGTGTTTGCAGAGGGATTTTCATGGTTGTTATTGTTACATTATCTAAATTAGACTGTGAGTGGTAATGAACAAAGACATAAAAGAAAGTAAGAAAGTAACTAAAATGTAATGACTAACTTATTACTCTACAAAGAAGGTAATAGTGTAAAGAAACGTATGACTTTCAATGCAAGTAACTTGTAATATGAAATATATTATATTTTGGAAGTAACTTGCCCAACACTGTGACTATCTATGTATTTTGTGATTTAGTTTAATTTTTTAGTGTCAGCCATTTTGTCTTATTATTTTAAATTATCATTAGTCATGAAAGATCATCAATCCTGTCCTGCCCTGACTTCAATGAAGGAAAGGAAGTGACACAATTATTTGACTGAGTAACAACTAAAAGTGAGCCTGACAGATGACAAAAGGGGCGCTAGACCTTTATGTATATTTGAGCAGTTGTTGTGCGAGGGGATGGGGGGCGTTTATTCTGTCTTTCCTCTTAATATTTCATTGTCAGTTTTTGGGTCCACTCTTTTGATTACTGATTATAGCCTGAACAATTATATAATTATTTGAGTGAGGTACTCTTGGTCATTGTTCATTGGTAACATATAAAATAAGGCAGTGACGTAATTTACAATAAAGCCCTTCACCTCTTACACCAGTACTCAAGAAATGGGTGCCAATATTAGGCTCATTTAGGTGATTTCCATAAACAGAACCTCAGCTGTACCACCTCACTCACTTCTGTGTAAAACAAACCTCAGTCAGAGCCAGGCGTTGGAAAGCCCTGCCTGAGGAGGTCTTATAAAAGAAAAAAAAAACCTTTTCAGAACAAACTTTACTGTACCTTTTAAAAATCCAACCTTTTTGTATGTCACATTATATCTGTAATTAATCAAGATAATTCTGTTGTTCACATGTTATTTTTATTTTTGTAAAGTTCATAAAAACATTATAAGACAATTGACTTTCAAATTATTTTTCTAACATGTAGTTTTTATACATAGATTTTTGTTTAGTACAGGATGTGCTATTGTGTGTACATAATCGTGTGTGTGCTTGAATGTGCCATTCATCATTATTATAAACGCATATGGAATGTTACAGCAAACAAGACAGTACGTTAGAGCAGTTTTGAGTTCGTAAAATTACCTTGAATGATTTTTCCAGAAATGATCATTCTGAAAGCTGATCTAAACCAGCTGTAAAAAAATGCATAGATAAAAGGATTGAGCATTGAATTTGACAATGCAAGCCAATTATGAATTTCAATCAAAGCAAGTGGCACGTAAACATAACTGAAAGACATAATGGTGGTGCAAAGAAAGAAAGGTAACCAACACATCAGAAAAACTCCCATAACTATAGCCAGAGTTTTAGTGGCCTTCCTCTCCATCTTACTGACAGTTGCTCTAGACTTTGTGTTCTGGATGCTGCGCGCCTGTCTCTGTGCAACAAGGAAAATCTTCAGGTAGATACAGAGCATGATGATCACTGGGAGGTAAAATGAGAAAACAAGTCCCAAAATGTTTGCGATGACCACATCAATCAAACATGCAGCACATTGTTCTTGGTTAATTCCTGCAGTTATGAAGCCAATCCCAATTATTGCAGAAACCCCCCAGCACACCAAGATCATGATCACAGCAACATTATTATTTATTTTAGTTCTATATGCCAGAGGCTGGCACACTGCATAATATCTGTCAATAGAAATACAACACAAGTTCAGAATAGATGATGTGCACAGTGATAAGTCAATGGTGCCGCGCACTTTGCAAAAAACATTATCATAGTATAGACATGCACTGATAGGGAATTCCATAGTGAGAGGAAAGACTAAAACTCCAACAAGCAGGTCAGCCACAGCCAGAGAGAGAATGAGAGAGTTTGCCGGAGTGTGGAGTTGTCTGAAGTAAATGATGGAGATTATTACAAGGAGGTTTCCACATACAGTTACAACAGATAATGAACCAAGGAAAATATGAAACAATACACATATTGCAGAGGGACTAAATGTCAGTACATAAGAGACATCTATTTTATAGCAGGGATGTATCTCAGTTAAAACATTAGTCCAGTTGATGCTGATTTCCATTTCAGTTATCTAACAGTATGAAATGTAATTCAAAGGAATTATATGATTTACGAAATATTATATTCAGTGAATTAATTCAGATGTTTGATTTCTTCGCACAACCTCTTCCTACCTTTTCAGATTTTTAATCTTATTAAACCCAAGGTCTTGCATGCATGGGGCGGCTGCTTAACCCACTACGCCACCAACCGCCCCCATCCTATTATAGTTAATACAAAACTTCCCTGTCCAATCAGATGTAGGATACTGCATTCAGTGAGATTGCATAACAACAAAAATAGTAACAATGTGCTGTGTATAGGCCTGTCTGTCTGACTTTGTGTGTGTGTGTCTGTGTGTATGCAATTTAATTTGATCAAGAAGGCTATGGTACATGGTGCCATTCATTGTAATTGTACAATATGTTTGTGTTGACTGTTCTGTACATGTGACATCCATTGCACGTCTGTCCGTCCTGGGAGAGGGATCCCTCCTCTGTGGCTCTTCCTCAGGTTTCTTTTACCTTTTTTAAAAGGGTTTTTTGTGGGCAGAGGGTGTCACTCCCTGTACAGATTGTAATGCCCTCTGAGGCAAAATGTGAATTTGGGCTATACAAATAAAAATTGAATTTGATTGATTGATCAGTGTATGAATATGTGTTAATGGGTAAATGAGATATGTAGTGTAAAGGTGCTTTGAACTGTGCCAGGGTCAGAAACTACAGAATAATGGACAAAGAATCTAAATTAAAAGGTAACATGCTGATCAAAGCAAATACAATCAATATTTAAACCAAGTGTAAAAACAAGGTCCAATGTCCAAAGAGACAACAGTACATCAGCATTTCACCTCTTCCACTGTTCCTCTGTCCCAAGTGTTTGGTGCTTCATCCTCTCCTGTTCATGTCTCCACTTCCACTGCTCTACATCGCTACTAAATCCATCACCATCACAGCTTGATGTACCATGACCAACCTCCTCAGATTAAATCATAGATGCAAGCCTAGTTCCTCAAACTAAGCTGTGATAAATTAGACATGATCTTCACTGACTTGAAATCCCTCACAAAAACCTCAGAACAGATAACTCCACTCTGTCTTCCCCTCTGTCTACACCCAGAATGGACTACTGCAACAGTATTTTATAGTCCATCACCCAAAGTACTAAACAAACTCCAATACATCCAAACTCTGCTGCCCGTCTGCTCACCCCATCCTCTCCAGAAACTCCACTGATTTCCTGTTCCACAGTGGATCAAAGTCAAAGTCCTTATCCTATCTCACAAGGGCCTCCATAACCTGGCCCCTTGCTACCTCACAGACCTTCACCATCACACTCTGTCCCACCAGCCTTAGCTCTCTCCTCTGATGCCAACCTCATTTCTCCACTCCACTAAGGACCTGGCACCAGACCAGGGGCATTGCTGACCTACTCACAAATAAATCAGAGACTGCACCGACCTGTCTATGTTCAAAAGACCACACATTATTCACCTTTTAAGAACGGCTTTTATTGTGTTGGTATTGTGTTATTATCATTATATATTATTATCATTAACAGTTATTATTATTATTGTTACTCAATAATACATCTGTACGACTTAGGGGGCTCTATTTAAATATAAGGTAAGATCATTTACTATAAAATACCTAACTATGTTTTCATTAGTTTATGATCATCTTAAATATTTGAATGTTACACTCATTATAAAACATGGCAATGCACATCACCATTGTGACCACCATTGTTGCTTCTTCAAACTTGGAAAAGCAAGAGGATTGCAACATGCATCTACACCACCAGATACGGCTAAATCGATCTTGTTATATTTGTCTAGTTGTGCACAGCTTAGCATGTGTAACAAATTATCATTTTTGAATGCTGAGAAATAATAGCAGTAGATCTCCCTGATATCACTTAGCAATGGACTGTGCAATAAGGTGAGAGTCCTGAAGCCAGTCTCTGACACAGTGTGTCAAGAGACCTTGTGTGAAGAAAACCTCCATTGTTAAATAGCTTTACAAAACATTACTTTACAGATTATACCTTTCCTAGATTTCAATCTTATCTGTTATCTGTGTTTATTGTCTTCCAGTTTTACTTCAATAAAAAATTCCAGTGTATATGCAGTACATTTTGCTCAGGAAGTGAATAGTATAATAGTGGTAAAGTGTTTCAGCCTTCATTTGTGGTGTTTTAAATCAAATATGTGGACCAAATCCACAAATCATAGTAGTTTTGAGTTAGCAAAATCACCTTGAAATATTTTTCCAGAAATGATCATTCTAAAAGCTGACCTGAACCAGCTGTAAAAGAAAGCATAAATGAATGGATTGAGCATTGAATTTGAAAGTGTAAGCCAGTTAAGTGTTTCAATCACAGCAATTGGTGTTACATCATATGTTATAGGCTGAAAGATCATGCAAAGAAAGTAAGGAGTCCAACATAAGAGAAAAATTCCCATAACTATAGCCAGAGTTTTAGTGGCCTTTCTCTCCATCTTACTGACAGTTGCTCCAGACTTTGTGCTCTGGATGCTGTTTGCCTGTCTTTGTGCAACAAGAAAGATTTTCAGGTAGATACTCAGCATTATTATGACTGGGATATAAAAAGAGAAAATGCATGCTAGAGTGGTTGATATTAGAGCATCAATTAAACAACTTTCTTCACATTTTCCTTGATTAAAACCTGCAATTATGATGCCAATTCCGATTAGAGCTGCAACTCCCCAGCTCACCAGGATCATAATCCCAATAATACGATTATTTATTTTACTTCTATAAGTCAGAGGCTGACATACTGCGTAATATCTGTCAATAGAAATACAGCATAAGTTTAAAATAGAAGCTGTACTCAATGTAACATCAAAGCTTCCACGCACTTTACAAAATAAACCTTCATGATACCAACATGAAGTTACAGTGAATGCCATGCTGAAAGGAAAGACTAAAACTCCTACAAGCAGGTCAGCCACAGCCAGGGACAGAATGAGGTAGTTAGTAGGCATATGGAGCTGTCTGAAATAAATGACAGAGATTATTACAAGAAGATTTCCACATATCGTGACAACAGACAATGAGCCAAGGAAGACATACAATAATACACATATTATGGAAGGGTTGGTGGTAAATATGTATGTTGTTTTATCTGACTCATAGCAGGGATGTATGTCAATAATAGTGTAAGTCCCATTGGCAGACACTCCTGTTTCCATGCTCCTTGAATCCTGCAATTCAATTTTCCAATAATAACCAGTTACATTGAGAAAATATTTTGAATATTTACTTCAGCATGTGCAACCACAAACTACAAATAAAGACATCAAGTTAAATTAAGAGACTTCATACCATAATGACACGCCAGTGTTTATGTGTGCTCTTATTCACTCTGCCCTGTGCAAAAACCTGGACCTGGACGATATTTAAATAATCAATCCCACCTACTTACTTATCTCAAGGGGCTCATGCCTAATTAGATGGTATCTGTGTTAATTTGGGCAGCTACTTTAGATTCAATCTTGCTTTTCAGACTGAAATGCTTTTTAGCTCTTGTTACATTTTAGACATTCTTATCCTTCATGGTATTAATATTTAACGATAACTCAAAATACTTTAGTCCAGTTATAGTAACCCAAAATGTTTTCTTGCCTAAAAAATTGAAACAGTATGAAGTGCTGAAATTCATAAAGCAATGTTTTACGCCCCATTGTGTAACTTTTCTACCATAAAATAACCATTAAAAAATATTTTGAGGCTACACTCACATGTAATCAGGACAATGGTGACTTACATCCTCCATCACCTGGACTCAACAACAACCAACCTACCTACCTTTAGCTCTGCTTTCAGCACAATCATCCCAGCTCTGCTGCAGGATAAACTCTCCCAGATGAGCTTGTTTGACTCCACCTGCAGGTGGACAGGACATAAATCTGGGGAAACATGTCTCCAACTCACTGTCAGCACCAGATGCCCCCAGGGCTGTATTCTTTCTTCTCTACTCTCCACCAGGTACAGAAACAGCTGCATCTCCAGTCATCAGTCCATCAAGTTTCAAGTTTGTGGACGACACCACCCTTACTGGACTCATCTCTGATGGGGACGAGTCTGCCTACAGGTGGGAGATTGACCATCTGGTGACCTTGTGCAGGCAGAACAACTTGGAGCTTAATGCTCTTAAGACAGTGGAGATGGTTGTGGATTTTATAAAGAACACAGCCATGCCCGCCCTAATCCCCCTGTGTGACTCCACAGTGGACACAACCATGATGTCCCAGGACCTCAAGTCATCCAGTCATCAAGAAACCCCACCAAAGGACAATGTGAGGGAACCGAGTCAGCCGGCAATGAGGACAACAGGTGATATCTTCAATAGAGGGTCTTTATTTACCCAAAGTATACAAAAAAAATTCCAAAACCAAAGGTAATAAAGAATTGGGCCCATAAAAGAGGTCAAATTAACAAAACATCAACCGAACAAACAGAAGACAAACAAATAGACCTGCTAACTGAACACAAAGGAGGAACTTATATAGTGGGTGATCAGCCCACACCAAACACAAAAGGGGTTAACACAAAACACTAAACACAAGACAGCTGACTTACTAGCAAAACAAATCAGGAAAATTACCTTATTAGAATAAACATAATCTATACTTAATCAAACCAGATGAAAATCACTAATTATCTAAAGAATAAACAAAGCAATAAATCCCCCCATGATGTGTGGGCACTTGGGTTGACCCAATCAGCACCCTTCCACAAAATGGCTGAGCTTGTGGGGTGGATCCTTTCTCATCCGGCCTTCCCAGCTCCCAGCAACAGTAGCATCAGCATCGGTAACTCAAAGAAAACAGAAATTAGGAAACCATACAAAAGACTGTACAAAAGGTAACTAAATGTGCACGCTCCAAATAGAAAACTAATGTACTGTCAAAAAGAAAAGAGTGTTATGAAACAGAAAACCTGATTTATTTCAATACTGTGTTAAATAACTGAATATATAATGTGTATAAACAAAAGTGAGTGCAGATGATCCAAACCTTTATGGTTGTGTGGCCACAACTGTGGCCATCACAGACAAGCACAATGATGGTGCTCTTCTATACCGCCATAGTCCATCATCACCTTACTGCATACTTTCAGTACATTTTGGTAATAATAGTAATATAATATAAATAATAAATAATAGTTTGCACATGAAAAAGTTTTGAGTTAGTGAAATCGCCTTGAATTATTTTTCCAGAGAAACCGCAACTTGGATTCTGTAACGCCCACTCTTTCTTTCTAAATCAAATGCAAAATTTACTTTCATCTGAAAAGAGCACTGTGAACCACTGAGCAACAGTCCAGCCATTTTTCTCCTTAGCTCAGGTAAGATGCTTCTGACATTGGCTCTGGTTCAGGAGTGACTTGACAAAGGAATGTAAATGTTGTAGCTCATGTCCTGGATACATCTCTGCGTGGTGGCTCTTGATGCACTGACTCCGGCCTCAGTCCACTCCTTGTGAATCTCCCCCAAATGCTTGAATGACCATTGCTTCACAATCTTCTCAAGGGTGCTGTTGTTCCTGTTGCTTTGGCATCTTTTTTCTACCACACCTTTTCCTTCCGCTCAACTTTCTATGAATATGCTTGGACACAGCACTCTGTGAACATCCAGCTTCTTTAGCAATGACCCTTTGTGGCTTACCCTCCTTGTGGAGGATGGCAATGACAATGTCTTCTGAATAACTGTCAAGTCAGCAGCAACCAGACTTAGAGACTGTTTAAAGGCTCAGGAAACCTTTGCAGCTGTTTTGAGTTAATTAGTTGAGTTGAGTGTGACATTGTGAGTCTATAATATTGAACTTTTTATATATTCTAATTTTCTGGGAGACTGAATTTTGGGTTTTCATTAGCTGTACATAGCCAATTCCCATTATTGCAGAAACCTCACAGCACACAAAAATCATGATCACAACATTATTATTTATTTTAGGTCTGTATGTCAGAGGCTGACACATTGCATAATATCTCTTAACAGAAATAAAACACAAGTTCAGAATAGAAGATGTGCATATAGATAAGTCAAAGGTGCCGCTCACTTTGCAAAATAAATGATTGTAGTATAGGCAGGTGCTAATACTAAATTCCATAGTGAGAGGAAAGATTAAAACTCCAACAAGGAGGTCAGCCACAGCCAGAGAGAGAATGAGGAGGAGTGTGGAGTTGTCTGTACAGAAATATTTTAATATATTTAATATATTTTATAATAGGAGTGTATCTCAGTGAAAACATTAGTCCAGTTGATGCTGATTTCAATTTCATTTATCTATGCATACAGTATGAAAAATAACATTGAGGAACCCCCCCATCCCCCCAAAAAAGTTATGTGCAGTGAATAAATTTGACTAATTTCATCCTAGCTCTAATATATTTTCATACCATACCTATTTAAAAAAAAGAAAAGTCTACACATCAATACAAATGGAAGTCCTTGCATTTGCACTCTGCAAGACAGACCATACGTAGTTAATACACATCTCCTCTGTCCAATCAGATGCAGGATATTGCATCCTGTGAGATGTCATAACAACAAGAAATGGCGACAAGTGCTGTGTGTATGCCTATCTGTGTGCTAAACCTTTCTTTCAGAGAGTACCTCCTCTCCTAGCACTATCAACAACCGGAGATAATAAATCACCCCTCTAGTACTGTCACATTGCTAATAACTAATATGTCATAATAGCACTGATTGTTTCCCTTTTTTGTAAGTTGCCTTGGATGAAAGCGTCAGCTAAATGACTAAATGTAAATGTTGTTACAGGTGATCATACCCAGAGCATAAAGTTGCATAGTGCAAAAAAAGGCATGGGTGAAGAGTGGGAATAAAAGAGTCACCATTCATGCCTGTGTAGCACCAAAATGATCTGTCTTCAGGCCAAGGACCCCGCAGCTGCAGGGATCCCCTACTACATACACTACTGTTCAAAAGTTTGGGATTGCATGTCACAAACGCTTGATCCTGTATAGTCAGAAGACTGAGAGGACTACTCTGTATTTTTGAATGGTAATTCATACTTTTTTTTTAATACACAGTAAATCCTCCAGCGTCAAATATGCAGTGTCAAAGTTTGTGGACTCTTTCAGAGGTATTACAACAAGCCCTATTTTGCCCAGTGTTTGTGTAATTCAGCACACTGTCAATCAGGGGAGTTTTGAGTTAGTAAAATCACCTTGAATTATTTTTCCAGAAATGATCATTTGGAAAGCTGATCTGAACCAGCTGTAAAAGAACGCATATATAAAAGGATTGAGCATTGAGTTTGCCAGTGTAAGCCACACAAGAATTTCAATCAAAGCATTGGGCAAGTTAACACGACTGGCAGTCACTGGGAAGGGACAAAGAGAGTAGGGTAACCAACACAACAAAAAAAGCCCCATAACTATAGCCAGAGTTTTAGTGGCCTTTCTCTCCATCTTACTGACAGTTGCTCCAGACTTTGTGTTCTGGATGCTGCGCGCCTGTCTCTGTGCAACAAGGAAAATCTTCAGGTAGATACAGAGCATGATGATCACTGGGAGGTAAAATGAGAAAACAAGTCCCAAAGTGGGTATCACATCAGTATCAATCAAACATTCTGTATCACATTCTGCTTCTTTCTGTGATAGAAATACATAGCCAGTTCCGATTGTGGCTGAAGTCTCCCAGCACACAATGATCATGATCACAACAACATTATTATTCATTTTAGTTCTATATGTCAGAGGCTGGCACACTGCATAATATCTGTCAATAGAAATGCAACACAAGTTCAGAATAGAAGATGTGCACAGTGTCATATCAATGCTGTCTCGTACTTTGCAAAATAAATCATCATAGTATAGACATGTAGATATAGAGAAGTGCATAGTGAGAGGAAAGACTAAAAGTCCAACAAGCAGGTCAGCCACAGCCAGAGAGAGAATGAGAGAGTTTGTAGGAGAGTGGAGCTGTTTGAAGTAAGCGATAGAGATTATTACAAGGAGGTTTCCACATACAGTTACAACAGATAATGAACCAAGGAAAATATGAAACAATACACATATGGCAGAGGGATTGCTTGTCACTACATAAGAGGCATCTATTTTATAGCAGGGATGTATCTCAGTAAAAGCATTGGTCCTGTTGATGCTGATTTCCATTTCAGTTATCTATATATTCAGTACAAAAACTATCAGTTATAGTCAAAAGTGTCCGTTCATCTTCCTAAATTCCTAAAAGACAATTAAAACATTATGTTCAGTAAATAAATTCAAACATTTGATTTCTTTCATCCTAGTGCTAATATATTTTCATTCCATACCTAAATAAAGTCTATACCAGTACTGATGGATGTCCTTCCTTGCTTTTGAACTCTGCAAGACAGATCTTACATAGTTAATACACACATCCTCTGTCCAATCAGATGTAGGATACTGCATCCTGTGATAACAAATCATACATGTCATAACAAACTATGGTAACAAAGTGCTAGTTACAAAGTTACCATTCATGCTAGTGTAGTATCAAAATTATTCAGTGTTTTTCAGGCCAAGGACCCTGCAGCTGCAGGGACCCTCTACTATTGTTCAAAGGTTTGCAATTGCGTGCCACAAAAGCTTATAGTCAGATGACTGAAAGGACTACTGTATATTTGACCCTACCCTTAATCTCAATTAATATTAAAATGCCAAACTTCACAGCAGAAATAAACATGTTCACAGTCTGGTGCAGAATTTGGTTTGGGTCTCTATAGTTTAGTAGAAGTAATAGTAATTCCCCCATTCAAGACAACTTCACTGAGTCTGAGTTTTCTTTTATTTCACCCATTCATATTACATTAATGCTTACAGTTATGCATAATTAATAGCATGCCTGTTTTGAGTGACAGATGGATTACCATTACTGATGGCTTCTTTGATCACAATGCTTCATTCAGCCTGCTGATTTTCAGCTCTGAGTGATGTCATGGGTATGACATCTATTCGTTTTGTTGTCATTGGGAAGGCCCTAGCCCTATATGACACTTTATGACATGGTGGTATGAACTGAATATTGTTTAATAGCAGCGCGTACGTTGTCACTGGCGGCACTTATATTTTGAAAACATGTAAACCATGTCCTTCTGGTTCAAAGGACGAACCAGTCCATGAATTATCACTGATAATTCATGTTGCCCGAGGATACCTAACTTTTCCAGTTTTGTTAATGTCGTTGACGTTTCTGTTTTGTTGTTGTGTTTTCTGATTAGCTGTTGTGATTTGGACTTCAGGGCCACCGTAGTTGACCTTTTCTTTTTCTGTGCATTGACCAAACAACTGACACATATCGACATTTCTGTTTATTCCATATATTTCGCAAAACATTTATAGTCTGCACATTTCCACATAATGTTGTGTGTTCATTGTTTCAAAGTGCATTTCATGGTGCAAATGCGACATATTTAAAAACATCAACAATGTGGCTGAAGTATATCAGTAATTAAACTGGTAAGTCTAATTTTCATGACCCACAGTTATAAAGCTTCTGTAGTGGAACAGCACTCAGCAGTCAGTTAGATTTGTGTGAACATTTTGGATCTGCATATGACATAAAGTTATTATTGTTATTGTTGTTTCAAGCAGACATTGAACTGTGAAAAAAGTTTCTTTGCAAAACCAATTATAGTTTTAAACTCTTTATTTACACTGTATTCATTTTGGCCTTCACAGTCTCATGCAATGATATGATGTAAACTGACAACTTCTCCTATTAGAGGTGTGAATGCCTGTTGAGTCTTTGGTCCCTAAGGTGTTCTGGAGGTGCACAAAGCTCTGTTGGTCTCAAAGGTGTGTTGTATAAACAAACTATCTATCTAATAGTCGCAAGGCAATTACATCATGTTTATGTCTAAAGTGTTCCCAACTAGGTTTCAAGTTCGGCAATAACAGTGACATGAATCATATCATAATTATTATGTAAGAGTCAGTGTCATGCCAGGCAGCCCAAAGTTAAACTTGAGCCCTGGCTTGATCTGAGAACTCACACAGCTAGACAGGAGTGCCGCAAAGCTGACTGCAGGTAGAAAAAGGACAGGCTGCAGGTTTCCTATCAAATCCTAAAAAACTGTTGGCACCGCTACCAGAGCACTGTTAAAGAGCCCAAAAGGGAATACCTGTCCAACCTTATCGACTCTAATCATCACAACCCGCGTGTGCTATTTAAAACCAGTGTCTGTTCTTAATCCCCCCCAACCTGGGTGCATAGAGGCATCCCCCCAAAATGTGCAATAGCTTCTTGCACTATTTTATTGTCAAGGTTACTACTGCAAGGGCTCTTATCTCTAGTCCAGCATCTGACCCCTCTGACCCTGTTCCCTGCATAGCTGTGTTTGATTTGTTTGAGCCTGTGTCTCTGAAGGCCTTAGAAGATGTGGTTGGCCAGATTAAGCCATCAGGTTCTCTGTGTGACATTGTCCCACCTCACTTTTTTAAAGAGGCTTCCCCCAGTATAGGGCAGTTGGTTCTGGCCATTATCAACACCAGTCTGTCTTCTGGTGTTGTCCCCCAAAACTTTAAACATGCTGGGGTGCGACATCTCCTCAAGAAACCCAGTCTTGCTTGGCTATGTCAAAATATCAATCAACCAAACAAACAAAAGCAGCAAAATAACTATGTTTACTTTAGCTGTGTAATCAGTTCCAATGTTGTGCTCTAAAAGTGACATTCTGTTCTCTTATTTACGTCCTATACAATCTTGTCAAGATAGCAACATGATCATGAATACTGCACACAGAACGTAGCAATGTTTGGTTCCTTTATGGTGTGGTCTAAGGAAATGCAAAACCTGACATGCTAACTACTACTCCATATAGAATCTATAGTCTGGCTATACATTATCGTTGCATACAGTATATCCAGTCTATTACATATTTACATATGTAAAATGTAGAAATCTTCAGAACATAACATCAAAAGAGCTTGGAGTTTCCAAAATCACTTTGATATATTTTGTAAGGAATGATTATTCGTAATCAGCTGCCATGAAACGACCGTAAAACCATGCATGAACAAAGAGGTTAAACATTGAATTCAAGCCAACTACAAGCCAACTAAAGTTGACAACTTTGTTGTCAACTTTGTTGTCAACTTCCATTATAATTATAGATTGTTGTCCATAGAAAAACACTTCCTGGTTGCAGCAATTCAGATGAAGGTACTTTATTTACGTTCATCACCAATAAAACATGCCAGCAGCAACAACCATTTCAGAGGACATAGAGATTGCCATTTTATTTTTGCTACTCATGGTTGTTAACTCCTTGCTACTAGAGATCAATCATGTTAATCAATACTTTCATAAGTCATTTGTTCTTCAGCTGATGAATCAGTTGTTGTAACATGTGCCATGCAACCTAGATGAGATGAGTAGTGATATGTCTTTATGTATCCATTGATCAATTTTTCAAGTATGTTTTTCAGTAAGACAATTTGTTTCAAAGGGCTTTACATTATGTATATACAGCATTCAACACCCTTAAGGAGCGACTGTGGCTCGGCGGTCGTCCACTAATCAGAAGATTGGTTGTTCGATCCCCAGTTCGATTCCCTCCAGTCTGCATGTTGAAATGTACTTGGGCAAGATACTTAACCTCAAATTGCTCCTGAAGGCTGTGCCACTGGTGTGTGAATGTGTATGAATGGTTAGCCCCTCAAACTGATGAGCAGTTGGCACCTTGCATGGCAGCCTATGCCATCATTGTATGAGATGCTTACTGCAAAGGCACGTTGAGTCGGAAGACTAGAAAGGTGATATATAAGGATAGAAAAACCCTAGAAAATCATATAATGGGTAAAAGAAATGGAAATAACTATAAGAAGATGACAGTTCAGTGGATCTCTAAAACTACATATGTTTTATTATTTATTACTGAAGCGTGTATTATTTATGACAGAAATACATTGATCAGCATCAGAAATGGAAACATAGGGATTGGATTAAATGTAGCAGACGTAAAGATGACATTAAACGTTCTTTAAGAACAACAAGACATTAAGGACAACCCAGCCAGAACAATTCGATCAAAAGCCACCAGAAGCAGTACGACTGCCTCAGGAAAAGAGAGCCAAAACAAGTACAGAGATGACACAGCTTTGACCTAGGCCATTATCCAGCTTACTTCTGGTTAATGCCTGATTGCAGTAAAGTAAATATGATGATGTTGTGGCCACATCTTATAGAGACATGGCTCATCACAACATCCTGAATCAAACTCTTGCTCTCAATAGACAGACAGTGTTCCATGCTGATAGAACACAAAATGAGGAGAGGCAGACTCTGTGTTCACATCAGTGATGCTTGGTCCACAAACATGTATGGATACATGTATGGAAACATGTATAGAGTTTCCAAGCTGCCCATTTTTTGTCTAGTTAGAGCTCTTGTCCTGTTACTCATTATTCAGAAATTGCACTCAATTTGCAGTCTAATAATAATAAAAACCTGCGTTAGTCACCTCAGCTTGATTTTCCCCATGTGAAAATGTGTGATGCCAAAATTGTTTGTGAAAAATCAGTGTGTACAGGGACAGGAGCAAAAGTAAAATGCATCAGTCTACCATTAAAGTGGTTATTTTTCATATTATATTTGTATTTATTTGCTAAATAAAAATACATACAATAAATAGACAGTGTGTCAACATTTAAACACTACATCAAATAATCAGAACAATCTCGAGTTAGAAAGGTCACCTTGGAATATTTTTCCAGAAATGATCATTCTAAAAGCTGACCTGAACCAGCTGTAAAAGAAAGCATATATTAAGGGATTCAACATTGAATTTGACAACGTAAGCCAGTTAAGTGTTTCAATCACAGGCATTGGTGGGGTTTTATAAGCTAAAGGCTGAAAGACAATACAAAGAAAGTAAGGAGTCAAACACAAGAGAAAAACTCCCATAACTATAGCCAGAGTTTTAGTGGCCTTTCTCTCCATCTTACTGACAGTTGCTCCAGACTTTGCATTCTGGATGCTTCGTGCCTGTTTCTGAGCAACAAGGAAAATCTTCAGGTAGATAGAGAGCATAATTATTGCTGGGAGGTAAAATGAGAAAACAGGTCCCATAGTGTTTGCTAATACAACATCAACTGAGCACATTTCTTCACATGTTCCTTGGCTAAATCCGGCAATTATGATGCCAATTCCAATTAGAACAGAAATACCCCAGCTCACCAGGATCATGATCACAGTAACGTGAACATTTATTTTAGTTCTATATGTCAGAGGCTGACACACTGCATAATATCTGTCTATGGAAATACAGCATAAGTTCAGAATAGAAGATGTGCATAGTGATACATCAAAGCTGTCTCGTATTTTACAAGATAAATCTTCGTGATACCAACACGAGGTTACAGTGAATGCCATGCTGAAAGGACAGACTAAAACTCCTACAAGCAGGTCAGCCACAGCCAGGGACAGAATGAGGTAGTTAGTAGGCATGTGGAGCTGTCTGAAATAAATGACAGAGATTATTACAAGAAGATTTCCACATATTGTGACAACAGATAATAAACCAAGGAAAATATATGCTAATACACATACTATGGAAGGGGTACTTGTAAAAACATAGGTTGTATTATCTGATTCATAGCAGGGATGTATGTCATCGATAGCATAAGTCCCATTGACAATTAACTGTGATTCCATGCTTCTTGAAGTATCTACAATATTAAGAATGTATATAAGAACAAAAGATATTTAGTTCAGCAATAACAGCAGCAATCTGTTGAGAGAGATTTTCAGTTACAGAGTAATTCCTCAATACAGCCCAAGCAAGGACAGTGATGTTTGTCCGTAATCAGTGTGTCACTGTGAAGAACCTTTGGACTTTATATACTTGGCACAGTATCAATCCCTGTCTCATTGCCGAAATTACGACAAAATGTACTAATCCAATCAGATTTGGGTACCACCTGTACATGCTGTTTGCATTATATACAAAGACACAATATGATGAGCAATGACACAACAGCTGTGTGTGTGTGTGTGTGTGTGTGTGTGTGTGTGTGTGTGTGTGTGTGTGTGTGTGTGAGTGCTCACTTGCAGAAAAAAATTCAAATTAATATTCACATTTGGACTAGAAGAAGATATATAATATATTGAAATGCAAAACACTTTCTGTAATTATGAACATCCTCCTTGAAGAGAACCAGCATGTCAATGAAATTTGAGTTTTGTTTTGTTGTTTTGTTCACAGTATCTTTGTGTAGATGCAGACTACTGCTCGTATCTGCATGTGGGGTTCTCAGAAAGAAGCTTCATTTTTATAATTTATTATCTATGGCCACCGTTGGCTTAGTGGGACCATCATTTGTTTTTCAGCAGTACAATGACCCAAAAAGGATCTCCAGGATCTGTAACGGCTATTTGACCAAGAACCCAACCCCAAACCAACTGAGATGGTTTGGGATGAGTTGGAACCAAGCGGGAGCCAGTGGTAGTGAAGTAATGCCAATGTCAATGCAGAAGTGCTAAAAACTGCAGTTCCACAAACATTCACTTGAGGCTGGCTGCCGAACATGTCAGTTTCCATAAGCCTTCCAGGGTAAATTCTCCATTTGTACAAAAAATGGGTCTGGTCTCTGTATACACACTAAAATATGTTGGCCATGCGACGTAAAACAAAAGTTTTACGTGGTGGATGCCCAACACGTCAGATGACTACCTGATTCACTGTGGCGACCCCTGAAGGGAAAAGCCAAAAGGAGAAGAAGAAGAAGAAGAAGAAGAAGAAGAAGAAGAAGAAGAAGAAGAAGAAGAAGAAGAAGAAGAAGAAGACACTAGTAAGAAAATAAAAATAACAAATAAAGTTTAAGTAAGTAATCAATCCAAAATATTTTATTCCATTTTTAATTAAGTAAAAAAATGTATTTTGGAATAATTATAAAATAATCTAACACACTTTAATGCACTCATTCACACATGCACAGACGGGGGCCAGGTCCTGGTTAAAATACAGGGTCGTGATAAGCATCTTTGGTAGCGCTGCTCTGGGGCACAAAGCGCCACAAAGTGCTCTAAATACAAGCAGTGGTACTGAAATAACATAGATGGCACATCTATGATGCTACATTATCATAGCCAACTGTACAGTCAGATGTTGCAATGATGCAGGCCAACATTTTCTCAAAGCCACTTAGATTTTTGTTGATTTGTTATAGATCATCTTTGGTAAAACCAGACTGATGATCCCGCACCAGAGATATGAGATATCTGTGTTGCCAGATATTTACTTCAGTAACTCTGGAGCAAAAGACAGATGTTGACTGCTAAAATCTGAAAAATGTTTGATTGATAAAAAAAAATAATGTTGTTAGGTGATTTGTGTAACATCTGTAAGGGTGGCAGTGAGTTATACACTCAAATTAGAATTAAAATTATTTCTGGTTAGCATCAAATATCACGCATACCTGTTGCAGTATACACGTGATTAGTGACAGCTAAACTACTTGTTGTACATAATATGCATATGTTGTGTTGCTGTGTGTGCTACACCATCTCTGTATTTGGATAGCTGAGTACTTTTAAGTATTATTTCTTCAGCAGTTTTGACAAAGGGCTTATGAAGTCTTAAAGTAATGCTTCTGATTGTTTTTTCCAAGTCAACAATGCTGATAATACAAATCATCAGGCAGACATAAGCCTATTGGTTTTAAGTGAACTTTAGAGTATGTGTGATACAGTGTACTGTATAGCTACTGTATGTGTAGCTATATGCATGCTATATGTAGAAAGTTTTTTTTATAAATAGTATAAAGAGGAGGAATCATTATTATATTATATCTTATCTTGTTGGATGTATAATCATTTATTTGTCAAAATCATTAATTCATTTGGCATGGGATGATTTTAATTTAACAAAAAAACTGTTAAGAATAAAGGACACAATGACCAGTATTTAAAAGTATTTATAGATGTTTTATGCTTTTATTATCCTAAAAGAAGACAGGCAATAAGGAGAGAGATGAAACAAAGGTCACAGAAGTTGCTAACTTGTGTGCACACCGTACAAAATATCATCTTACAAGACTTTGTAGCTTACAAAAACTGCTCAAGTAAACAAATCTAACAGTACTGGAAAATAATGTTAGCTTAGATAGAGACAAAGTGGGTCAGTCATTACAAATTTGTTTTGTGTGTGCAATATTTGTTAAAAGCCATAGAAATGCATACTAATTTTATTGAAAGATTCTAAAAATTAATCCATCAAGACATTACAACACTCTTTATTTTGAATACTTTTGATATGCAGTAAGCAGGAAATATTTAATGTGGGAACTTCATACTGACAGGACACGAGACAAGTGTGTTTGCATGATTAGATGGTTTAATGAGTGTCACAGTCTTTAATTGCATTTGAGTTATTGATTTTATTTTTTGGTTTTGCAATAACCAGTCCATGTGTTGAATGAATATCGTCTATATCTGTTGCTATAATCTCAGACATTATATTTACGTTTGATTGTAAATCAATTTACAGTAAATGGATAAAAGTTGTGACATGTTTTCATTTGCAGTGAATGTTTTATATTTCATAAATATATGATACTCTGGTACAGTGTACGTAGCAGTAACATTATTTATCAGGCCAACCTTTATTATAACATGTTTTCTAGTTCATACTCATACAGCTCCTGAACAAGCTGTCAATGAGTTTTGAGTTAGTAAAATCACCCTGAAATATTTTCACTTTTATTTCATCTGCTCTGCGTTGCACACCTGTTCACTAAAACGCTTTTGAGGTACTGTAACTACCTCATGATCTGATTGAGAGAATATCAAGACTGTGCAAAGATGTTGTTTCTGAGGTTTGATGTCTTCAGTATTAATCTACAATGTAGAATATAATGAAAATAAATGAATGAGAAGGTGAATCAAAACATTTGACTGAAACTGCATAATGGCATCACTGCAGTGTATTGTTGTTTAATTGTAATATTACAGATGTGTCAAAATTTTAAAAAGCATAATGTAATAATATATAGGATATGTTAAGGCTTAGGGAAACAATTGACAGTATTCTAAAGTATTTATAGATTTGTGATGCTTTTATTATCTAAAGAAAAGACACTAAATCAAGACAGAAGTAAAAAAGGTCACAATGATCATACAATTTATTAACTTGTGTGCACATGATAAAAAATGTCATCTTACAGTATTTTAGGGGCTCTGTAGTTTACAACAACTGCTCATTTAAATAAACCTCTAACAGTACTAGCTGCTTGTCTCATCAGGGGTTTAAAGCCAAAGTGGGTAAATCATTACAAATTAGTTTTGTGTATGCAATATTTGCTAAGACTGCTTACAAAAATATAAATGTGTTACATACAAGTTTTGCAAAGACATCAAATATTTAAGCCTGCATTTTATAGAACTATTATGAAAAAGAATCCACAAGACACACAAAATGTTTCTGTTCAACATGATGGTCGAGGCATGAAAACACTCTTGATTTTCAATACTTTTGATTCAGTTTCTCTGGACTTCATACTGTGACTGTCACCGTCACTCTTTTGAATGCCTGGCAGAGGAGTTTACTTCCTTTTCAAAATTGACTTCCCATTACAAGTATATAACTACAATACAAGTTCTACTACTAGTTCTTCAGACATTGGACATTATGTTATTGTAAATATTTTGTAAATACCTAAATAAAATATTTGACATGTTTTATGTTTTTGGTTTCAATTAAAACAAAAATATGTTACTCAGCTACATTATAGTGTTAAAGTACAATAGCAGTAAAATTATGTTATTATTGAGTTCATATTCATTCAGATTCTGAACAAGCTGTCAGTGAAGTTTTGAGTTAGTAAAATCACCCTGAAATATTTTCCCAGAAATGATCATTTTAAACGCTGACCTGAACCAGCTGTAAAAGAAAGCATAAATAAATGGATTGAGCATTGAATTCGTTAATGAAAGCCAGTTAAGGGTTTCAAACACAGGGAGTGACAATTTAACGTGTCTAAAAGAAAGAAATGTCATACCAAAAAAGAAAGGACTCCAACATAAGAGAAAAACTCCCATAACTATAGCCAGAGTTTTAGTGGCCTTTCTCTCCATCTTACTGACAGTTGCTCCAGACTTTGCATTCTGAATGCTGTTTGCCTGTCTTTGTGCAACAAGAAAGATTTTCAGGTAGATACTCAGCATTATTATGACCGGCATATAAAAAGAGAAAACACATGCTAGAATAGTTGATATTACAGCATCAACTAAACAACTTTGTCCACATTGTTGTTGATTAAAACTTGCAATCATGATGCCAATTCCAATTAGACCAGCAACTCCCCAGGTCACAAGGATCATAATCCCAATAACACGATCATTTATTTTAATTCTATAAGTCAGAGGCTGACATACTGCGTAATATCTGTCAATAGAAATAAAGCATAGGTTTAAAATAGAAGCTGTACTCAATGTAACATCAATGCTTCCACGCACTTTACAAAATAAAACTGGTTGAAACCGACATGAAGTTACAGTGAATGCCATGCTGAAAGGACAGACTAAAACTCCTACAAGCAGGTCAGTCATAGCCAGAGACAGAATGAGGTAGTTAGTAGGCATATGGAGCTGTCTGAAATAAATGACAGAGATTATTACAAGAAGATTTCCACATATCGTGACAACAGAAAATAATCCAAGGAAAATATACAATAATACACATGATATGGAGGGATTGCTTGTAAATACATATGTTGTTTTGTCAAACTCATAGCAGGGATGTATGTCATTTATAGTGTTAGTCCTGTTAATAGTCACTTTTTGTTCCATGCTTCTTGATTCCTGTAATTAAAATTTCCAATTATTAATCGAACATGTTGAGGAGACTTTTAACTTATTTGAATATTTACTGCAGCATGCATAACCACAAGATCAATTTTAAGACAACAAAATAGTTGGTTGTTAAGTTTCATACCGTAATGACACGTCAGTGTTGATGTGTGTCCACTGTGCCACTGTGCAAAACCTTTGGACTTGGTAGCTACAGTATTTATCAGTCTCTATGTCATTACCTCAGTTAAGACAAACTTTAGTAATCCAATCAGATGTGGATACCTACGTCTTGTTTACATAATATACAAAGATAGTGTGCGTGTGTGTGCTCTTACTTGCACGTGTTTTAATAATCAGTTTTTCAAATAAATAATTTCACTTTGTCAATATGACATAAGATAAATTGTGTGTGTAGAAAGGCAAAGTGTTAAGGGCTAGCGGGACTTGATGGGCTTGATGCGGAGGTGTAACCCCTCTTCCTCTCTACAGGCGCCAACTGGCGCACAACCTGGCTTGTTTGGGTTATTGACATGGAATTCACGAATAAGGGTGGGGTCCAGGATGAGATGACGGGAACCCAGCAGCGTCCCTTCAGGACCGTATCCTTTCCAATCCACCAAGTACTGGAAGTTGCGTCCATGACGGCGCATGTCCAAAAGCCGCTGGGGTGTAATCAGGGTGGTCATCGATTAACTGAGGTGGAGGAGGGGCTGGGGGGGACAGTGCACTAGAGTGGGCAGGTTTAATAGGGACACATGAAACATGTTGACCCGGGACATAGGCCGGAGCAGCAGCACGGTGACAGTTGGCACAAGTCTGAGCTCTAGTAGAAGCATGTAGGAGGGCCTTCCTCCAAGTGCGGCGGCAATGGCGTAGATGGTCCTGAACAGAGTGCACAGCAACCTCTCCTTCTTGAGGGAAATAGGGGTGGTTGATAGCCAAGGGTGCATTCAAAAGGTGACATATCTGTGGAGGCACTGGTGAGGGAGTTATGGGCATATTCTACCCACGGCAACTGTGAACGCCAATGGGTCTGGGTGGCAGAAACTACACAACCAGGGCTGCCTCCAATTCCTGGTTTGCCCACTCAGTCTGGCCATTAGTCTGAGGATGGAAACCGGAAGAGAGACTAACTGTACACCCAAAAGCGGAACAGAAAGCCTTCCAAACTTGGGAAATGAACTGGGGTTCTCTATCAGACACAATATCAGCAGTGATACCATGTAAATGAAACATGGTTCACCAGGAGGTCAGCAGTCTCCCTGGAGGATGGTAGTTTAGGCAGGGAAATTAACTAACTTACAAAATCTGTCAATGATTGTGAGAATGACTGTTACCATTAGGAGGGAGACCTGTGACAAAATCCAGGGAGATGTGACCAAGGGCAAGTAGGTACAGGTAGGGACAGGAGTCCAGCAGAGGGTTTAGTGGACATCTTGTTTCTGGCACAGACTGAGCAGGCAGAGACAAAATCCTTGGTGTCCTTGTCCATCATGGTCCACCAGAAGCACTTAGGGAGGAAGACGAGAGTTTGATTCACTCCTGGCTGACAAGTGAGTCTGGTAGAATGGGCCCACTGGAGGACATCAGAACAGACAGAATCAGGGACAAAGTGTTACAAGGCCCATTACCTGGAGGAAACGAGATTCTATTTCCCAGGTAACTGAGGCAATGATGCAGGAGGAGGACTTAAACCTTCCAAAAAATAATGCCCTACTGGCTTGAGTTCAGTCGTTTGGATGTAAGCTAGGTTCTTATGGTCTGTCCATACAATGAAGGGCTGTTTGGCTCCCTCTAGCCAGTGTCGCCATTCCTCCAGGGCTCCAGGGTCAATGCCATGTAAACTGATCACCTCCTGATGATTACCAAACACACACAGAAAAACTGAGGACAGGTCAATTAGCCCCTGGAGGTAGGACTGACAGAGGCAAATGTAACAGTACCCCCCCTCCCTCTATCTGGTGCATGACCTGGCTTGTTCTTTGCCCCTTCTGACCCCAATGTGATTACGACTGTAACATAGTTTCACTCCTAGTTTTTATTGGTTTCATGTCCACTAATTCTACTGTCATTTCAGATTCCTCCTTGAAATCAACTCATTTCCCTCACCTGGTTTTCCCCGCCCATCTGACCTGGAGTCCATTTCCTCATCAGTCCCTCAGCTTATATACTGGTTCATTTCCCCTTCATCCCTGCCAGATTGTCTTGTTGTATTTTTGCCAAGCTCTCGGGCAATTCCTGATTAATCTTCCCATTCAGACCCTGCCTGTACTTTGGATTCCTGCCTGCCCCTCATCAGATTTGTCTGCCTATCTGCTCTCCTGGTTTTGACCCTTTACTTGTACTTTGGAACCGACTAAACTGACTTTTTTTCCCCAAAAATTTGTCGGCCTCTGTGTCGTGCTTTTGGGTTCTCCTCTCCAGTACCAGCTTTGTGACAACGACAGATTAACAACATTAGCAGCAACAACATTAGCTAAGGCCTCTTAGCATCATGCTAAACATTACAACATGTAACAAGGGCAAATCATCTGACATCTGGGGATAGTGGGAGTTGCAAATCACTGATACCGTTGTTTTGGGGGTCGCGGGCTGAATAGTTTGGGAACCCCTGATCTACAGTATTATGAAGCAATATGGTATTGCTGCTTTTTTTTTTTTTTTCCTACTTTTGGAGTAACTTTTATTTTGTATATTTTGCAGACAGGTCAGGAGTTTTTGTAGCCCATTTATTTGCACTCCATTCAGAAGATTACTCAAGCTGCTATTCTGAATAAAGATCACTTTTATTTCATCTGCTCTGTGCCGCGCACACCTGTTAACTATTTAAATATTACAGATGTGTCAAAATTTTAAAAAGCATAATGTAATAATATATAGCAGTGGTCCCCAACCTTTTTATCACCACGGACCGGTCAACACCTAACAATTTTTGCGGACCGGGGGGTCGGTGACTGAATCGTGACTGGTCGCTATCGTTACCGTTACGCTGCGCAAGTGACCCAGACGTCACTGAGAGAATAATTTCTCAAAATACAAAATAGAAAGGTTTTTTAAAATAAAAGATCGTCCATACTCAGATAATACATAAAACGGTAATAATTAATTATTTCTTGTGCGGCCCGGTACCAATTGATCAATGGACCGGTACCGGTCCGCGGCCCGGTGGTTGGGGACCACTGATATATAGGATATGTTAAGGCTTAGGGAAACAATTGACAGTATTCTAAAGTATTTATAGATTTGTGATGCTTTTATTATCTAAAGAAAAGACACTAAATCAAGACAGAAGTAAAAAAGGTCACAATGATACAATTTATTAACTTGTGTGCACATGATAAAAAATGTCATCTTACAGTATTTTAGGGGCTCTGTAGTTTACAACAACTGCTCATTTAAACAAACCTCTAACAGTACTAGCTGCTTGTCTCATCAGGGGTTTAAAGCCAAAGTGGGTAAATCATTACAAATTCGTTTTGTGTATGCAATATTTGCTAAGACTGCTTACAAAAATATAAATGTGTTACATTAAGCCTGCATTTTATAGAACTATTATGAAAAAGAATCCACAAGATACACAAAATGTTTCTGTTCAACATGATGGACGAGGCATAAAAACACTCTTGATTTTCAATACTTTTGATTCAATTTCTCTGGACTTCATACTGTGACTGTCACCGTCACTCTTTTGAATGCCTGGCAGAGGAGTTTACTTCCTTTTCAAAATTGACTTCCCATTACAAGTATATAACTACAATACAAGTTCTACTACAAGTTCTTCAGACATTGGACATTATGTTATTGTAAATATTTTGTAAATACCTAAATAAAATATTTGACATGTTTTATGTTTTTGGTTTCAATTAAAACAAAAATATGTTACTCAGCTACATTATAGTGTTAAAGTACAATAGCAGTAAAATTATGTTATTATTTAGTTCATATTCATTCAGATTCTGAACAAGCTGTCAGTGAAGTTTTGAGTTAGTAAAATCACCCTGAAATATTTTCCCAGAAATGATCATCTTAAACGCTGACCTGAACCAGCTGTAAAAGAAACCATAGATAAATGGATTGAGCATGGAGTTTGATAATGAAAGCCAGTTAAGGGTTTCAAACACAGGGAGTGACACTCTAGCATTACTGAAAGAAAGAAATGTCATACAGAAAAAGAAAGGACTCCAACATAAGAGAAAAACTCCCATAACTATAGCCAGAGTTTTAGTAGCCTTTCTCTCCATCTTACTGACAGTTGCTCCAGACTTTGTGCTCTGGATGCTGTTTGCCTGTCTTTGTGCAACAAGAAAGATTTTCAGGTAGATACTCAGCATTATTATGACTGGCATATAAAAAGAGAAAACACATGCTAGAATAGTTGATATTACAGCATCAACTAAACAATTTTGTCCACATTTTTCTCGATTAAAACTTGCAATCATGATGCCAATTCCAATTAGAGCAGCGACTGCCCAGGTCACAAGGATCATAATCCCAATAACACGATCATTTATTTTAATTCTATAAGTCAGAGGCTGACATACTGCGTAATATCTGTCAATCGAGATAAAGCATAGGTTCAAAATAGAAGCTGTACTCAATGTAACATCAATGCTTCCACGCACTTTACAAAATAAAACTGGTTGAAACCGACATGAAGTTACAGTGAATGCCATGCTGAAAGGACAGACTAAAACTCCTACAAGCAGGTCAGTCATAGCCAGAGACAGAATGAGGTAGTTAGTAGGCATATGGAGCTGTCTGAAATAAATGACAGAGATTATTACAAGAAGATTTCCACATATCGTGACAATAGACATTAATCCAAGGAAAATATACAATAATACACATGATATGGAGGGATTGCTTGTAAATACATATGTTGTTTTGTCAAACTCATAGCAGGGATGTATGTCAATAAAAGTCCTGTTGATAGCCGCTTTTGGTTCCATGCTCCTTTATTCCTGCAATTCAGTTATATTGAGAAGACGTTTTAAATACTTGAATATTTACTGCAGCATGTGCAACTACAACATCAATGTTAAAATAACAAGACTTATTTATAAGACTTCTTGCTCAAGTTCCCTACTGTAATGACACGTCAGTGTTGCTATGTGTCCACTGTGCTTTGAGTATAATGTTTATCAATCCTTACGTCATTGCCTAAGTTAAGACAAACCTTAGTAATACATTTAGATGTGGATACCTACATCTTGTTTACATAAGATCCTAAGATATATAAAAGTACAATATAAGCCATGAAATCAACATCACCTAAAACAACACCTCAATGATTCATTCTCTTGCTCTTTCAATATGGATTTAATATGAATAGTGTCCACTAGAAAGGCAAGGCACTTAGTTTGATGGGAAATCTTGTACTTTGATTTAATCACAGTATTAATCTTATATACATTTATTGCAGCTATTACACATGACCATGGCAAGTCAAGAGTTTGGCTAGTATAAGTAATTATTTTTTAGTTCATTTGAAAGGTTTCTCTGTCTTTATAATGTGAACTTTCCATCAGGAGATTTGTTGGCTTTGTTAATCTTTGTAAATAAGTTAAGGTCAGTGTTTGCTAGAGAGCATCTGGTGGCCAGGCCTTGGGGCTCGACTAGGCACGGCCCGAAAAAGCAGCATGGAGCTACCCCTCAGTGGGCCTCAGGGTTACAGCGGTGGAGAGGAACGGCTGTTGGAAAAGAGTGTGCGAGAGCTGTTCATGAAGGGGCACCCAGCAGGGACCAGGTACATATCATGTGATGGAGGACTTGGGCTACACACAGTCCATAGAATCTGATTCGACCCGGGACTTTGATAGAGGCAAGTTGGGTGGATATTAGGTGTGTACATGGGTACCCTGTGGTACAAGTGGAAATCAATTTCAATGGAACAAAGCATGGCATGAAGGCTGCGGTTAGTTCCAGCCTGGTACACCCCTTGATTTTGGGTACCGATTGGCCTGGGTTCGATAGATTAGAGAGACGGTGTGTGGGGGGGTGTTCACGGACGTTAGGAACATGGGATATGTGCGCTGCGCTCAGTGGAAACGCATGATTGTCCAATGCTGCAGACAGGGGGGGAGAACTAGCAGTGTCTTTGCACATAGAGAGTGGGTGACGTTGATTATAAGGGCTACTGGCAGATTCTCTTATCTCAAGAGTCTAAGAAAAAAAAACGGCCTTCTCCACTCCATACGGTTTGTACTAGTTTGTTACACTTCCATTTGGGTTGTTTGGGGCCCCAGCCACATTTCAGATTTTTGGGGCTGGCCAACTATTACCAGCGATTTATTCCCAACTTCGTGGAGCTGACCAGGCCCTTTCGGGTGAGGTTGGTGATCCGGCTCAGTGGACAGATCAGTGCCAGGTGTCACTTGAGAGGGGAAAGCAGACCCTCTGTGGGGAGCCTCTTCTCCACACATCTAACTTCTCTCTCCCTTTCGTCCTGCAGACTGATGCATCGTACGCAGGGCTGAGGGGCAGGTGGAGGGTGTGTGGCGGGGCGTTGACCGCCAAGTGCCTTACATCAGCTGCAAGTTGTCCGAGAGAGTCCAGGTAGAGCACAGTGGAAAAGGAGTGCTTGGCCACCTGGTGGGCGGTCAATGCTCTGTGGTATTAGCTCCTGTGGCGCCCATTGACCTTCTGTTCAGACCATGCTCCCCATCCAGTGGCTCCACAGCATGAAGGATACCAATGGCTGGATCACCTAGTGGTATCTGGCTGTACATTTTAAGTCTTTTAAGTCCAGTGTTGGGTGGTGAAGAAGACCTGCCACAGTCTGCTACCTAAATTCTGAGAAGCATTTATGTGGACTCTAATCTGAGGTCCTGTTAACTGGTGATTTCTGAGGCTGGTTACTGTAAGAATGTATCTGTGTATATGCATAATGATTATGTATGTAGTTTATGTGACAGAACTTGATGAGGTTGAACAGTTCTTGACATGATATGAATTGAGTGACAAAACTGATGGGGTAAGAAATGAAAATAAACTTTTAACAAGTCACACCAGTTAACTGAAGAAGAATTGTTTTTTTTTTTTTTTTTTTTGTTTTTTTTGGATTACCACATAATTCTAGGTGATTCATAATATTGATGTAGAATGCAAAAAAAGAAAAAATCATTCATTGAGTGGGTGTTCGGATGGTGTTGTATTCTGGGATAATTGTAATATTAGTATACAAAAAGATGCTGGTAATATTCCTAATGAATTGGAAATATTAAAAAATCATAATGTAAAAATATAAAGGATATTTTAATAAAGGACACCATGACCAGTATTTTAAAGTATTTATAGATATATGAGGCTTTTATTATCTAAACCAAAGACAGGAAATCAGGAGAGAGATGAAACAAAGGTCACACAGATCATGCACGTTATTAAGTTGCACACATGATAAGAAAATGTCATCTTACTGGGCTCTGTAGTTTAACCTCTAGCAGACGTAGAAAGTATCGATAACTTAGATTAGCTGTTTGTCTCTTCAGGTGTTTAAAAGTGCATCAGTAAAAATATAAACCAGTTATGTAAAACTTTCCAAATACATCAAATCTGTAAGACTACATTGTATAGAAAGATTCTGAAAATGAATGCACAAGACATAAAATATTTCTGTTCGACATGATGGTCAAGGAATTAAAACACTCTTGATTTTGAATACTTTTGATGTAAGTGGGAAATATTTAATGCAGGAACCAATGTGTCTGAAGTTCATACTGTGTGACAAGTATGTTTACATGATTAGATAACTGACTGTCACAGTCAGCCTTTCAAAATCCTGCCAGCGAGTTATTTCAAATTTACTTTCCATTGCAAACATATATATATACAAGTTCTGCAACCTCTTTGAAAAACATTGTGTTTAATGCATATTGTGTATATGTGTTGCAGTATTCACAGACATTTGACAGTATGTTACTATTCTAAACATTTTTTGAGTAGCTGATAAAAACCGTGAGATGTTTTCATTTGCAATTTGCAAACATTTGCAAGTTTTCTACTTCGATTAAAACAAATATATGATACTCTGGTAGAGTTCAGTGTAAAGTACAGTAGCAGTAACATTATTTATCAGGCTAAGCTTTATCGTAACATATATATATATATATATATTACAGCAGTTTTGAGTTCGTAAAATTACCTTGAATGATTTTTCCAGAAATGATCATTCTGAAAGCTGATCTAAACCAGCTGTAAAAAAATGCATAGATAAAAGGATTGAGCATTGAATTTGACAATGCAAACCAATTAAGAAGTTCAATAAAAGCAAGTGGCACGTAAACATAACTGAAAGACATAATGGTGGTGCAAAGAAAGAAAGGTAACCAACACATCAGAAAAACTCCCATAACTATAGCCAGAGTTTTAGTGGCCTTCCTCTCCATCTTACTGACAGTTGCTCCAGACTTTGTGTTCTGGATGCTGCGCGCCTGTCTCTGTGCAACAAGGAAAATCTTCAGGTAGATACAGAGCATGATGATCACTGGGAGGTAAAATGAGAAAACAAGTCCCAAAATGTATGCGATGACCACATCAATCAAACATGCAGCACATTGTTCTTGGTTAATTCCTGCAGTTATGAAGCCAATTCCAATCAGGACAGAAACCCCCCAGCTCATCAGGATCATGATCACAACAACATTATTATTTATTTTAGTTCTATATGCCAGAGGCTGGCACACTGCATAATATCTGTCAATAGAAATGCAACACAAGTTCAGAATAGATGATGTGCACAGTGATACTTCAAAGGTGCTGCGCACTTTGCAAAACAAATTATCATAGTATAGACATGCGCTAATAGAAAATTCCATAGTGAGAGGAAAGACTAAAACTCCAACAAGCAGGTCAGCCACAGCCAGAGAGAGAATGAGAGAGTTTGCAGGAGTGTGGAGTTGTCTGAAGTAAATGATGGAGATTATTACAAGGAGGTTTCCACATACAGTTACAACAGATAATGAACCAAGGAAAATATGAAACAATACACATATTGCAGAGGGACTAAATGTCAGTACATAAGAGACATCTATTTTATAGCAGGGATGTATCTCAGTTAAAACATTAGTCCAGTTGATGCTGATTTCCATTTCAGTTATCTAACAGTATGAAATGTAATTCAAAGGAAGTTTTTCAGTTAATTTGATTTAGAAAAATGTATATTTAGTGAATGGATTCAAACATTTGATTTCTTTCATATGACCTCTTCATACATTTTCATACTATACCTTTAAACCCAAGGTCTACACATCAGTACTGATGGATGTCCTTGCTTGCTTTGGCAGGACGTGACTTAATATTCATTCCATCCTATTATAGTTAATACAAAACTTCCCTGTCCAATCAGATGTAGGATACTGCATCCTGTGAGATTGCATAACAACAAAAAATAGTAACAATGTGCCGTATGTAGGCCTGTCTGTCTGACTTTGTGTGTGTGTCTGTGTATGCAATTCAATTTGATCAAGAAAGCTATGGTAAATGGTATTGTATAGACACAATACAAAAACGCTGGTCCGTGAGTAGCAAATATTACATTTTCAGGCTAAACCTGAGCTCTGGTAAATCACTGATGATTATTGTACCCTTAACAGATTAGGGTCAGTGTTATTTAGTCTAATGCTGAGATTTTGTCAGAATTTTTGCAAATTACCGCCCAAAGTTTCACAGTGCAATACCGCTGCTGATAATATGGACAGTTTCACAAAGCTCTTACCAAAGACTAAAAGTCAGTCCCAGATGTGTTCTTGCTCAATCACTCTTTCATTTTCTCTTTGTAGGTTCATCAGCCAATGTCACTTGCCCAAATCTGGTTGTGGTATGAAACTGGCTCCTCTCTGAGTCAAGCTGAGTGTCTGAGTCGCCCATGCCCCAGGCCTGACTATCTATGTATTTCGTGATTTGGTTTAATTTTAAGTGTCAGGCATTTTGTCTTATTAACAATGGCGACAGAGAGGTTGTGGCTAGCTTAGATAGCCCAAGCCCAATTCTTAACGCCATTAGCGCAATGAAAGGAGAATTTGTACGGAAGTTTGATGGCCTGTTCAGTGCTATTGAGGGAATACAGAGTGATCTGAAGGCAGTGTCAGCACGTATTACTGAAGCGGAGGACAGAATCAGCACCAATCAGGAGGATGTAACAACATTGAAAACACAGACCAGCACTATGAAAGCAACCATTGAAGAGCTAGTCTCAAAAGTGGACGACTTGGAAAACCGAGCCCGCCGCTCGAATCTTCGCCTGGTCGGTCTCCCAGAGAAGGTAGAAGGGTCGGAAATGTGTGCCTTTCTGGAAAGGTGGATTCCTGAAGTGCTTGGCGGACATAATTTCCCACGACCCGTACTGATTGAGAGGGCGCACAGAATCGGCGGAGCCGGCGTAAATGATGAGGAGGCAGGGGGGGCGATCTGGTGTGCGTCCCAGAGTGGTAATAATGAAGTTCCTGAACTACGCGGACAAGTCTCGAGTCATGAGGGCTGCCAGGAGCAAGGGGGAAATCATGTTTTTCCCCGACGTTTCAGCTGAGCTGGCTAGACGGAGGAAAGTCTTCGACCCGGTGAAGAAAGAGCTGGCTTCCCTCTCCATCCCATCTCTGCGCTACGGGATAATTCATCCGGCTAAACTCCTGGTGACTGTTAAAGGGAGACGACACATCTTTGATACCGCAGCGGGTGTGGAGGAATTTGCGCATGGACTGAAGGACTTTCCCCCAGGATCCGTGGAAAAAGAGACAACCTGAGACCTGATTGTATGGTTGCTGGTATGTTCAAATCACATGCTCCCTGTCTTCACAAGGAGCCAATTTAAACTCTGTTTAAATCGCGCTAAATAGCTGTTTGGTTGATACGAACGTAGTTTTACTTACAGTATCTAATGATGTTTCACGCGGGGCTCTGCCACGGTTGTTGGGCATGCTGTTCCTCGCTGCGCTATGGATGCAGGCGGACCAGGTAGGCGCCATAGGTTGGATGTGTGTAATGTGGGAGGGATGGGTGTATTTCAGTTTGGGATGTACACTCAGTTCTGTTCATAATGTTCTAAGGCACATAATTTTCACCTCATTTATTTATTATCTTTTGTTTTTAGTTTTCAGTCATTTCGAGTTTACTACAGCCAATTTCATTGTCATTGCAACATGTCATCTGAACTTCAGTTTACATCCTGGAATGTAAGGGGTTTAAATAAACTTGTCAAGCTAAAAAAAGTTATGAATAGGATCAAACAGTTAAAAGCTAAAGTAGTTTTTATTCAGGAGACGCATTTGACCCCTGAAGAGGTAATCAAAGTGAGAAGGAGGTGGCCTGGTCGAGTATTCTCAGCTTCTTTCAGCTCACACTCATGTGGAGTAATTACTCGGATACACAATTCTGTGCCTTTTCATATTATTAGTGTGGATGAAGATCGATTTGGCAGATATCTCATTATTCAGTGTGAAATTCTCTCAGTTATATGGGCCCAATGAAGATAATCCGTCTTTTTTTAGACACCTATTTTTGTCCTTGGCTACTTTACCTGGTAACTTCATCATAGGTGGGGACTTTAACTGTGCTCTACAGCCTGGAATGGATAGATCTACTGGAGTTGATACTTCCCACAATCAGACAAGAAAGGAGTTGCTACAGTATATGAAAGATCTTAATTTAATTGACATATGGAGAGACAGTCATCCTGACCAACTAACTTTTTCTTGTTACTCAAGTACATGTCAGACATTCTCCAGAATTGATTATTTCTTGGCTTCTGCCTCCTTGATATCTACAGTTTCACGATCCTGGTATGACAGCATTATAATTTCTGACCATGCTTCGGTTTCATTTATCTTGAACACGCCCCAATCTCTGAATCACTCCCCAAGATGGAACAATAAGCTTGACAGGTTTTGGAAAATCTGGAAGGTTTTCTGTAATTTCCTTGAGAAAAATGATATTGAAGTAGATGGCTGGAATGATGTACTGAACTGAAGATTTATTTATCTTGATTGTGTTTTTTTGGGGGGTTTTTTTCCTTGTATGTGCAATAAACATATGTTTTAAAAAAAAAAGTGAGTCTGAGATGACAAAAGGGGCACTAGACCTTTATGTATATGTGAGCAATTGTTGTACGGTGTTTTATTCTGTTTTTCCTCTTAATATTTCATTGTCAGTTTTTGTGTCCCCTTTTTTGATTATCGATTATAGCCTAATTGAGTGATACAGAGGTGCACTTGGTCATTGTTAATTGGTAACATATAACATAAGGCAGTGACGTAATTTACAATAAAGCCCTTCACGTCTTACACCAGTACTCAAGAAATAGGTGCCAATATTAGGCTCATTTAGGTGATTTCCATAAACAGAACCTCATCTGTACCACCTCACTCACTTCTGTGTAAAACAAACCTCAGTCAGTCAGTCTTACATTGGTGCAGATGCCTCTGATGGCCCACTCTCCCTTTTCTTTCATTATTTTCAGCAGTCTTTCCACTGCCAGGAACAAGGAGTTCCACCTTGTAGTATTTGGACGCAGCAGCTGGAGGGAGCAAGCATCTTCAACAGTTTCTGTTTTGTGTGGATCTTCCACATTTGTTTCAAAGTGCATTACACTTGCCAAATGTTCAACAGTACACTTTCTTGTACACCTCATTGGTTGTTGCTTTCATGGCATCAACTGTAGCTATTAGGTTGAGTCTGTGATAAGCACAGTGTTGATGCTGTGGGAGCTGGAACTGTAAACCATCATCTTCATTCAGAAGCGCCGACACATCAACAAACTTCTTCTTCCACTTCTTCATCCCCTTCTTGGTCCTCTTCATCCTCTCCTGGTTGAGATACATTACCAGGATCGCCATCACCTCTAACTGCATTGTTGTTGTTGATCTTCACCAAAAACTTGGAAAGCTTTGATGGAGTTGGAGGAGTTGTCGGTTGTTGTTCGCACAATGTTGTTTTGCACGAATGGATGTCATTCAGGGCACTTGTCAACACATCAAAGGGCTGCTGAGCATCTTTTGAGACTGTTGGAGTCAATCCAATGGCCAGTAATGCCAATGAAGCGCTGCCTTCTGGCAGACCAGCAGTCAGTGGTAGTGATCATATGCGACGCCCCTCATGTCCTCAGTCACCACCTGCCTCATTCCCATGGAGACATCATCAGTCATGGAGCACAGGATCACCTGTGATATCATTTTTGCATTAGGCTGCAGTCCCTTCACAAAATCTCTAAATGGTTGTTGTTCAGCAACATGGAATGGCTGGATGCCTTGGACCACATACTTCAGGATAGCTTTATCAGTGGACCTCTGAGACACAGTACTGGTGTTCACCAGTGTGGTCTACCTAATGGTGGAAGTGGTGGGAAGAGTCTCAAGAGAAAATGATGACCACATCTGCAACTATAATACATTATTTAGTACACCCCTGTTCAGTTCTGTTAATAATGCGACAGTGACTCAATGACAGTCGGCTGTCATCGGGGCGGCTGTGGCTCAGAGGTAGAGCGGGCTGTCCACTAATCAGATGATCAGTCTGCATGCTAAGCATCCTTGAGCAAGATACCGAACCCCAAATTGCTCCCGAAGGCCGCGCCATCACTGTGTGAATGTGTATGAATGGTTAGCTCCTCAAACTGATGACTACTTGGCACCTTGCATGGCAGCCAGTGCCATCAGTGTGTGAATGTGTGTGAATGGGTGAATGAGATATGTAGTGTAAAAAGAGCTTTGTGTGGTCAGAAGACAAGAAAGGCGCTATATAAGGACAGTCCATTTACCATTTACAGTCACTGTATTAGTCCGACAGTGGTAGTGATTATCCAAAGATTTCAGAATTATTAGTTCATTTATACCTCGATTATAAAGTTACAAAATGAAAGAGACTCCACTCAACTGAATGGAATGCAAGAGCATACGTGAGTGTGCCAAGAAGAGGAGTGCAACAATGAATGATAAGGAACACTCTGTCCAAACAAGGCAGTGTGGCACACACACACAAACACACACACACACACATAGTGTAGATAATATAATAGATATATAATTAATAATAATTTCAATCTGCGTAAACAGACATCTGTGTCTCCAGAATAGAATATGTTGACAATAACACCTCCATGGTTAAAAACTAGAGTTGAGCCAGATAAACGAGTATTATACGATTAATACGAGTCAATATCTGTGCTCGGATTGAATGAAAATCCTTATTGGGTAGCTGACCGTGTCTGTGTTTGCCCCTCTCCTACACACATACAGATGTGTTGTGTTGTGTCCCTCTGCTCACTCACACACAGAACAGCTCTCTGTCTTTTTTCTTTTTTTTAAACCATCAGCTGGCTCTAACCAGTTTTCACGCTCTGAGTGTCTGACACTTTTTTTTCCTCAACCCATATCGATTGCATGCTTAAAATAACATACTGATTAAAGCCCTGGTTAAAGTTTAAAGTCTATCCACCAGGATGAGTTGGGCAGAATGTGAGACCGACTCAGACACTTCTGATGTACTTTGAGAGTGTCTCTAATTCTCCTTGGCAAAGCGTCAATAAATATTACAGCATAAGACATCAGAGGCTCCTGAACACTTTCTTCCCTCCTGACCTCACCATTGACCTTTGACTTCAACTTCCCTTTGCAAGGGACAGGGCAATTCCCATGTCGTTTTATAATGTTGTGGACTTGGCCGTACAGATTTGTATCGTCACCTGCTATTTAGGTTCATGTAGGTGCAGCAACAAAAAATACAAAAGGACTGGGTGAAGTGGAATCCAAATCAAAGGGTGTGGTGACTATCACATCACTCTGAAACAGCTGAGCAGATTACAGTGACACATAACAAATACTGTTCAATGAGAGCTTCTCTAGGAAATCATATTGTTGGAAAATATTTTGTGTGCTTTTGTTGAGAAAAACATCTGTTTAGCAGCAGTTTGATGCTGTGCCACAAACATCTAAGACACATTTTCCACCAAAGCACCAGCAGCTGTCTTCGTGCTACCTCATTTGAATGAAACTCCCTACTGATTGCACCTCTCCCCCCACCTGTACACCATGCACTCTGAGCTGGGCACCAAAATACCACACAGACAGGCAAAGCAAAGTTCAGTGGCAATCCCTTTATATCTTATGCTGCTCAGGTTGTGAACATTAAGTACATATGCTAAAATGTAAATCAAAGCAAAATGTGATGAAGTTCGAAAAACATTGTAACTCCATATTCAGTTGAACAGCGCACAAAGACAACGTATCAAATATTGAAGCTGAGAAATGATTTAGTATTAGTAATTTGTATTTGTATTGAAAATGTTTGGCGCATTATGAAACTTAAAATATGACAAAGGAAACTGTGAACTGCTGAGCAGCTGAAATGAAAGACTGCTCAGATCCCAGATGTTGACACATGTTAAAAAAAAGAGCTGATGAACAGAGTGGTAAATATGACCATGGCCAACTATTTGAAACATGTTGCTTGAATAAAATTCTAAATGGGCATATGTTAGAAAAAAACAACAAAACATCTCAGTTTTAACATTTGATAAGTTGTTTTGAGATAGACTGATCATTGAACACGTCATAATAGTGTATGTGTAAGTGTCAGAATACAACTACATTGTATTACTACAAAGTGCAATGCAAAAGACAAATTGACAATAAACTGAAAATTTTAGGACTCCACATGTAGGTGTGTAATGCTTCGCTAACAGTGTCATTGTGTCAGTATTTACTCTAACATTGTTTACACGTCCAGAGTCTATTTTGCACCCCAAACAGTTAGTCAAGGAAGTTTTGTGTTAGTAAAATCACCTTGAATTATTTTTCCAGAAATTATGATTCTAAACGCTGCCCTGAACCAGCTGTAAAAGAACGCATAGATAAATGGATTGAGCATTGAATTTGACAGTGTAAGCCAGTTAAGGGTTTCAATCACAGGAACTGGTACTGAATTATTAATAAAAGGCAAAATGGTGATGCAAAGAAAGAAAGGTAACCAACATAAGAGAAAAACTCCCATAACTATAGCCAGAGTTTTAGTGGCCTTTCTCTCCATCTTACTGACAGTTGCTCCAGACTTTGTGTTCTGGATGCTGCGCGCCTGTCTCTGTGCAACAAGGAAAATCTTCAGGTAGATACAGAGCATGATGATCACTGGGAGGTAAAATGAGAAAATTGGTCCAATGGTGTTTTCAATGAGAACATCAATTAAACACCTTTCCCCACATTCTTCATTGTTTAATCCAGCAATTATGACACCGATTCCAATTAGAGCAGAAACCCCCCAGCTCAGCAGGATCATGATCACAATAATGCAGTGGTTTATTTTAGTTCTATATGTCAGAGGATGACACACTGCATAATATCTGTCAATAGAAATACAACATAGGTTTAGGATAGAACATGTACTCAGCGATATGTCAAAACTTCCACGTACTTTACAAAATAAATTTTCATGGTACAGACATGAGCTGAGAGAGAATGCCATGCTGAAAGGAAAGACTATAACCCCAACAAGCAGGTCAGCCACAGCCAGAGACAGAATGAGGTAGTTAGTAGGAGTGTGGAGCTGTTTGAAGTAAGTGATAGAGATTATAACAAGAAGGTTTCCACATATTGTGACAACAGACAACAACACAAGGAAAATATATAATAATATACATATAATGGACGGGGAGTTGGACAATATGTAATTGAAATTATCTATCTCATAGCAGGGATGTATGTCAGTCCCAAAAGCAGTCCTGTTGATTTGTGGTTTCATGTTTTAGGGTTCCTACTCTCTACAATTCAATGCAAGTACTATTACAAATATAAAGAAAATGACATCAAAAATATGCATACCTAAATGAGTAGATTTAAAATTTTTGTCAGACACAACATGCAGTTTCAGTTTTCTGATGGGTGTTCTTGTTCACATATACTGCAGAACATTAACTTGTTAATCCTTAACATATCTCATTACCATAAATGCTGTCCAATCAGACAATCTCAACAACAACCCAGCAAAGTTGCACGTTCTTCAGGATGCCTCAAGAGAAATTTGTTTTGTTTCTTTCATTTCAGTGTCAGCCAAAAAGGCAAGCTTTCATCAGTATGGGATTGAAACAAGTATCATGGGCAGGTTTTTAAATATAGAAAATATAAGAAAAGCTGGTGGGATTGGGAAAATGTGCCTGACCTAAAGCCTTGGATTGCAAAGGATAACATAGCCATTGCGTACCTAGTGTTGAAGCCATTACCATAGTCACTACTAGCCAAGCTGGACAGAACTCCATACAAGATGACCAATTAATGCTATGGATAAATGGGAGAAATTTAAAATGCACAGGACAAAATACACAGCTGTACTAATATCTGTCCTAGCCTCACATGTTAGAGTGGAGTTGGTAAGGGTAGTCATCAAGCTAATGTACACTGTTGGCCATTTTTATCTCTACTCACGAAATGGTTGGGACAATGTGATTTATTCTTGATGGGTAAAGTATATCTTATCTATATATCTGAAGTATCTCTTCCAAACATATTACAGTGAAAATTAAATTTTAACTTGATAGAGAACAATGTACAGTATATATGTATCAAATACTGGGCAACAGGTTTGTTCTTACCTGGGGCTTATGGAGGATGCCGATGCAAAAGGGATAGAAAAAGTATTTATTACTTTTTTGACAACAAACAGCCTGAAAACTGAGAACTGAGTTGATATTGCTGCACAACGTGCAAACATCATTTAGTTTTAGCACTGTTCAAACAAGCCATGTCTTAAGCTTAATGTGTTTGCCACTTAGTTTGCTGCAATACAACTTTTGTAGGAAGAGAAATGTATAACTGGTTTGCCCACTTGGCCACATGCCAGGGTGAATACAAAAATATGTACGTGACAAAATTCAGCAGAGGCACTCCTCTCAAAATCACCCTTTTGGATAGTGATAGAGGTCTGCATGCTTTTTCCTGCACCAGATGGTTTGTTACACGGTACTTTCAAAGACTACTTGGTAAGTGATTGGATGAACTGTCTATATGTCTATGCATCTGTCTGTAACCATGTATCACGACAAAACAAAGAGATCAATGGATCATGTAACATACAGTAGTCATACTCTTACTGAAACCACGCAGGAGGAGAAGGACAGTTTTTCCATCAAGAGAATGCCTTCAGTGCCCTTCTTCTGCTCGTTTTTCAGTTTAAAATGTAAAATACTCTCTTGTAATCAGTATAGCTCCAATCCACTAATCAAATCCACACTTGCAGCAAATTAGGATTTCAACTGGAGTACACTCCCCCTGGCCACACCAATCTGTAATCATTACCTCTTTAAACCAATCTAGAATTTCTTTTTGGAACAGACAGGGCCTGTGGATGTTAGGTGACCTCTATCGTGAAGGCTTATCTGCCAGCTTTGATCATCTGTGTACAACATTTAATCTCCATCAATCATTAATTCTCTGACAAGTTCAAGTCCAGCACAGAGGGCATCACTGCGTAGCTGCCCATCACTCCACCATCTCTCCACATTTGCATGTCTACGAGTTGTGTATGTATGTGTTTGTGCATACATGTATAGAATTTATTTCTATTACTGCTACAAACTGCGGTCAGCCAGCTAACAGGAGTAGGGTTGGTTTTGGTAAGGGTTTGGATCTTTAATATAATAATAATATCTTTGTTACTGCTCTCTCACTACTCCTACAAGTTGTCACACACACCTCAAGCTAGACCATGCATGCGGCTCATGCCATAACTGCCAGTAGTTTCTCATAGGTGACTGAAACGCTGTGGTTCAGACACAATCTTTAAGTCTTACAAGCCTTACAATCACACAAAAAAAAAACCATTTGCATCATTGTCTTGAGTCCAGCTGCATCGCAAGCTTAGGACTCAATAGCAGTCTTGGGGATTGGGCAACTGGGGGAAACTGTGGTTTCTCATGAACTGATCTAACTGCTTGTGCAGTATCAACCTCGCAACAAGCTGCTCAGCTCTGGTTGGGTGCTGTTGGCAGCCAGTATACCAGCATGCTTTTGCTTTTTCTCCTGCATGGCTAACCTTTTTGTCGCAGTGGAAGAATGTGACACCAGCAGGTTTTCAGCAGGACAATTCTCTGCGGAAGTTTGAAGCATTTAAAGATGCCGGGGAAACCCTTGCTTTGGGGAATCAGCACTTCTGAGTTACTCAACTTGACAAATGGTGGAAAGGGCAGTGCCAGTGCCAGTTTCCCAGTGCCATTGCTACCACAACGTGCATTATGCACTGTGTGTAGGGCATCAAGAGCTGGAAGGGCACCAAAACGGCCCAATTATCATTATGTTATAATAGTAGCGTAATTCCCTTGGGGTGCAGCACAAAGCAATTACGGTTAGGGCTCCAAATGTGAATCTTAGTAAAGCCAGATTGTGTGTCCTTTGTGGCAATCATTTAAAATAAAAATGTTTGGAATAAAATCCACATCTTGTAGTTGAACCTTAGCTTTCTGTTTATGTCATTCCAAATACAGTGAATGCTGTTTGAATTCAACTTGATCAGGTAGTTTTGAACTGAAGGAAGCTTCTTTGAATAATATGAAGAATGTGTAGATGCTGAGTTTACTTATTTTCAGATAAATCCAGATATTTTCAGAGAAGTCCAGATAAGTGCAGAGCTAAGTTAGATGCATCTCCTAATAACGTTGTGATATTGTTGCCCTGTATTATGAATAGGGCATTGTTGAAGGATTGGCCTCAGAGCGCTGTGAATCGTGACTGGTCGCTATCGTTAGCGTTACGCTGCGCAAGTGACCCAGATGTCACTGAGAGAATCAATTCTCAAAATAAAAGATTGTCCATACTCAGATAATACATAAAACGGAAATAATTAATTATTTCTTGTGTACCAATTGATCGACGGCCCGGGGGTTGGGAACCACTGACCTATAACACACATACAGTTGGTGTATTAATGTTGTTACGTTTTAGGGTTGCATTTATGTTTTCTTTTCTTTCCATTCACAAATCTACTAATACGACGTTTTCACTGCAGGTGTTCCCAGTAATACTAATCAAGGTTCCATTTATTTCAGCAGAGACTTTCCAGTGAGTTGACATGCACCACAGCAGCACCCTGACTCTGTTTAACCTGAATGGAATGGAACCTTAATTTACATAATCGATAACACCTGTGTTTACCCACTATTTTATGTCAAAATGGCTGCTCCTGTGAAAAAGTCCATCACAGGGAAAAAGTGACTTGTTGACACTGGCTGGTTAGCATTTTCAAACTATTGATGTGATGCCCTTTGTCTCCATTGTTGCCTTTATTTTTACAGATCAGTGCAGAATACGAAAAAATACCTGTGCATCTGGAGCCTGTAATTATGTCTGCCTTGAACTGTCGCACTTAAGGTTACTTACACTGTTAGGCATCTAAGGTGGAGCACTTAGTGACTGACTGAAGATCATAATGGAACTGGTAGGTACAATGCTTCTCAAAAAGTTTGTTCTTTAAGAGCTACAAGGCATTCCACTCATACTTTAGCACACTGCATTTCACCAGTGTGAACGCACTGTACTTAAAATAGCAACCGTAAGTATAGGCATACTCTCGGTGTGTGTGTGGGTGTGTGGGTGAGCGTCAGCGTGTGTCATGATGAAGGATGCAGTCTTCAGGTGACTTTACAGGCATCAAAAACAAAAGGCCAACTCAATGCTGCATCATTGATTTGTTACAGAAGTTACAGACACACTCCTGAGCCTTTACAGTTGCAAATGTGACATATTTAATCATTTAGGTCATGGTGGTCCTAAGCTCAGTTTGCTTGCAATCAAAGTGCTGCAAACTGTGCTGGCATCAAGGTACACTATAACATTGTAGGGGGAAATGCAAGAATGATTTTCATTTTAAATCATTGCTTTAATCAGTTGCCCAGGCTGCAGGCTTTGTTAGGTAAATGTCTGCAGCTGAAACAACAACTTCCTGAAACAGCCTGCAGCTGCTATTGGTTTGCACTTGTTCCTGGTTCCTTGTCCCGGCCCCTGTGGCAGCTGACAGTTCAGAGACTGTCTAGTAAAGTCTCTGAATGACACAGGAAAAACATTGCCTAGTAACCGAAGTTTCATGTAAAATATGAAAAAATAAAAAAAGTTAAATAGGCGCTGTGTTTCATGTAAAATATCTACAGCCAGAATCTGTGACCCGCTGTAACCGGAGATGTGGCCTTCTGTCCTCAGTGTCCTCATTTGCAGCTGTGGCTCGGAGGTAGAGCAGGTCGTCCACTAATCAGAAGATCGGCGGTTCGATCCACTCCAGTCTGCATGTCAAAGTGTTCTTGGGCAAGGTACTGAACTCCAAATGTGAATAGTTAGCTCCTAAAACTGATGAGCAATTGGCACCTTGCCATCAGTGTATGAATGTGTGTGAATGGGAGGATGAGATTTGTAAATTAGTTTGTAAAGCCCACATAAATATGGAGCGCTACTAAGTCATCAATTGATGCATGACTTTGGAGCCAGAGAAAACCCACGCAGACACGGGGATAGCATGCAAACTCCACACAGAAAGGCCCCAGCACCAGCTTTCAATACAGAAAAGAACATTCTGGGGTTGATTAATTTTCATGTTACACATGTTATATAAGCGCCAGCAGCGTCTTTACGTAGACCTGACCATCTGAGTGTTGCCTTCTGAATCAGTTGTTTTTTTGCCTTTCGACTCTCCTCAGCGCTGACCGAAAGCATTGCTGTCAGCTACAGTTACTGTTCTTACTGAAGAGCACAAAAGCCAAAGAAACACTTGTATGGGTCTAGTTTTGCACAAACGGACATACATTTGTGATGAAATAAAACAAAAAAGTTTGAACCAGCAAAAGTCTACTAAACTGAAGAGTCATAGAGAGCAATCTACAGTAGCATTATGAGCAGTGCAGCGATGGCTTAATGTGCCTGTTGATGTGTCTGAATGATGCCAGCTATGTCTAGAAAAATGAAGGAAGTACTGTTCATAGTCAGTGACTATCAATCCTTGAAATGAACAAAGGAATTGCCAGTAAAATGATTTGTGATTTCTTCCCCCAGCTGGCCTGAGAGGCCACAGTGGATGAGCTAGAAAATGAAAGCATGAACTTGTTTTCACAATAACTTCTTTTCATCCTCCTCTACTTGTTTGTCTGGTTTCTTTTAAACTGCAACTGTGTTTGTAGTTTGTAGTGATTTATACTGATGTTTTTAATGTTTTAATCAAAAACATTCTTATGGCATATTGTTTAAAATCACAACTTTAATGCATGTTGATCCAAATGCTCACTTATGTCTTCATAATTGCATCTCCAGTTAGGTGTTGTGATGCAATAGCCTTCAATTAGAGGTGTGAATGTATGCTGTGGTTATTGGTCCCTAGGCTGCCTTTGCCACAAAATGCACACACACACACACACACACACTTCCTGTGTGCATCTTCTCACCTCTTCAACCTGGGGCCTGATTGTTAGCAATAACAAAACAAATTCATGGCCACTTACTGATCTGAGTAAGGCCATAATACACCCAGAGAGTCCAATTAAATGAGCAATGAACAAACAAGAAATCTGAAAACAGCCTTCGTTGTAGTCTAGGGAATGCATTCTGTTTTTTTCACTGACTCGTGGTGTTATGTGACACGTGTCTGCACACAACAGAAGAAAAACAAACTTAACAGTTAACATCAAAGTTAGTTTCTCTCAGATCAGAAAAAAAGTATAAATTGTAGATTTATTCTTGTTATTCATCATTATTCTTATTATTTATTCTTATCATTAATAATTGTGTCACATCACACACAGGGGTTTTCCTGTGTGACACAGTTTGCACATTTCCAGTGTTTTTAACTCATTTAATGGAAACATTTAAAATGCACTCACTGAATGTAGGTAGGTCACAGGAGATAGGACGTAAATGAATCATTAGTCGTGTCTTTAGGATACAGCACAGTATCAGGAATGGATTAAACCATAAATATTTATTATGTTTTATGATATTTATGGTAGAGTAGCAACTTTCAAGAACAGGTGCGAGGCCCTCTTTGGTTGCATTCTTTGCACAACAACTACCAGATATGGCTTTCTGATGTGACTCAGAGCAGAGGGCTGCATCTGGAATGCACTGTGGTGCTTCTGGTCACAATCACAGTCATTGTCTAGAACAGGCATGATCAGCTGGTGTCACGAGAATGTATTACAGCAGTGTCTGATGGAATCAGGGACAACAATGCCAAGGCTAACGAGGTCTTCATTGCATTTCCATTGCATGAATGAACCTAATATCAATGCTTAGTTACACTCTACTTGCACTCTTTTAGTAGCCAGTGATGAATATATTAACCTGAGAGTTCTTTGGTCCAAGTATCAACAGTCTTCAAATGTCTGTATGAACATAATGTATACAGTGACAGTACAATGTATAAGTGACAAATTAAAGGAAAAACCAACATAAAGGGTCTTCGTAAGGTGTTAAGACATCACATGCTGTCAAAACCAATTAGGTGCACCATGACATTGATTCTCTGGAACTCTTTTAGAGGGATGACCATCACTCTCCTTTTGTGCATTGATGATAATAGTGGTGGAGAGTGCTGTCTAAAACATTGGTCTAAATTCCCTTTGTAGGTGTTTAGTTAGATTGTGATCTGGTGACTGTGAAAGCCTGAGCATCGTTTTCATACTCATCACACAGAGTTTGGTTGTTACCTTGCCATAATTCAGATTTTGATCATTTTGCTAAAACATAATCATGATGAGCACTGTGTGAATATAAAACAAAAATAGAATTTTAGAAATCCAATCAGTCTCACCACGACCACCTGTCTACCACCTCAAGTCTATAATAAGTCCTCACACTCACGGTGTGACCAATATCCATGCTTAGCTTAAGTCACATAACTTGCTAAACTTGCTTTGACGCATATGAGTCAGACAGACCAGGAAGTCGAGTGATGGCTTGCAAGTGTCATTACTTGTCTCAAATCCTGAGAGGTAAGATGATCGTTCCCTCCCGACAATAGCACTTTTTGGAGGCCTGAAGACAGTGAGAGGTAATCAAAAAAACATTTAAAACCTTCACTCTTGTCTTATATCTTCTTTATTGGTTATGTTATGTCTTTTAATTTGTCTATGTTTCTGTTTTATTCTTACTGTGCCTTCAGGCAAACTACAGGTAGTATACCTACATATTATAAAGAAAGCATTGAGTCACTGTAGCTCGGTCAGCCTTTACTCAAGTCAAAGAACGTTTAACCGATTTTACCAAAGAGATGAAAGCATGAGATTATTGAAGATAGAAAGAAATAGACAGAACATATTGAGTTTTATATTTCATTTATACAGATGTATGCCTTGAAGAAGGAAATTTGTTGTTTATTATTTGTTTACTTAAAATGCACTACTAAAAAATGTTCCCCATTATGGTGTGATAAATTATAAGCATCAAAATCTTCTAGGGAAGTAAATGTATCTACCTCTCTAATGGCCACTAAATGTCACCTATTAATGGAAAGCTGTGTGACGTTTGAACTTTGTACGACCAGTGAAAGAATCCTTTCAGGGGAAATACCTGTAGCCCGAGGCCAGTAAAGCAAGAATGGCTGAAAAACACAAAGCTGAAGTTATGAATTCATATTTGAATCATTCCTCATCCTTGGGCCAATTGTCAGAGAGGGTCTAAATTAGTAGTAGCAGTGAGTAGCAATGGACTTTTGTTGATCTTAAAGTGTCGTTCTTTCTCATTTACTCTTTAACCATAGTCCTGTAAGACAAAAAAAGAATAAGAAAAAATTAATAACACATGATTTACATTCACAAGGATTATAAATTATGTTCATATTTTACAAATTTGATACGAATTCACATTTTTGAGCAGTTAACTGCTGATAGGTAGACACGTAAATGAAAAATTGTAAATAAAGTAACCAAGTAGTAATAGTATTAAATAGTAATAATACTGTTTTATGCGTTTTATGAAAATAGATATACACAAAATATGAGGGGGCAATAAGTAGGGTTGGGGAAGAAGGTACAAACTATGAAAGTCTTCAAAGATTTAAGATATTTTAAAATAGAATCAACCATTCTAACATGATATGATGAGCTGTTTCTCAAAAGGACATCATCAGTCACTTTAAATCTTTAATTTCTCCTAAATTTTAAAAGGTGTTTCCCAAAAGAATTGTAATGACACAAATGATGATTGATTAATGCGTGCCGCCTACACACTAAAGGCCTAAAGTCTAAGGGCCTCAGTACTGAATAAAAGGAGAACAATTATGTGCCATTGATTTGAGTATAGAATTCAATTGTAATAAGAAATATGTTTTTGTATTGTTTCCTGAATAAAATTCATTAAAACTCATTTAGTAATATGAGACTGGTCATCATCAAGTAGGAAAAAGTGAACAACAGTGGTCTAGCCAGGAAGTTATGAAGCCATTCTCATTATGATGAGGTACAATGACTGAAGCATGACTGAACCAGTTTTTCTGACTCCGTCAAAACAGACTCACCCACTTGCATACAGACATTAGTTGAGTAGAGAAGGAAACCAAGTGATGTTGAATTATTATGACTGAGTATCTCATTTTCATTTACACTGAACTGCTTTCGATCCATCTATCTCTGTCACGCCACCAGTCATGAACACCTGATATGATCGCTGAGCTTAAAAAAAAAATCAACCAAAGTCTGGAAAACTGATTGAATCAAAACTGTTGCGTGTGTTGCTCTTGACGGTGTTTAAATATTTTATGTGCCTATGTGTTTCCTGTTACTGTACTAAAACAGATCAATGCTGGTGTTCATTTTGACATTTGGTTGCAGAGGTTCAGAGCTATGTACTGGCACTTGTCGCAGACATAAGTGGCAGTACATAATTACGGGACAGCGCTTCCTGGTCTTTGATGTGAAGCCATAGAAGAGTCTTTTTGTACGGAGGCTTAACGAGACATGAGTCTACTTCTCACTTTGTTTATTACCTCACGTTATTATAACAGTTTCCTAATGAGTTTATGGTCTCAATGGCTAGTTTGAAGTGTTCTTCCATACAGCATGTTGTTAATTTTCTAAATGATGGTTCTTTTACAGTAAAATGGATACGCTATGCTCCAAAGTTTGAGAGGGGGCTAATTGGGGTGTGATAATAGGATGTAAAGAAGTCAGCAAGATAATGTGGTTTTAAAAAGCCATTTAAATCTCAACTATCCTAGCTCGGTCCAGAGGAGGTGAGGGAGGTGACATTTCATAATCCACAGTGTGACTCTTTAAGACAAAGACAAAACTGTAAAAACAACATGTAGTACTATTGTATAGTATACACTATTAAGCATTAGTTAAGCATTAATATATACTGAATTCATCATTTATAATGCAGGAATACTCATTCCTATGTCATTTATAAACTGTCACAAATGTTTTACTCGTCATTGATAAGCACAGTAGTTATGGATTAGTAAATACTCAATTGCTCACTTATAAAGCATGTTTCTATTACACACGCAGAAGCATATAAACCAAGAAAATGACCTAAATGTGAGCAAGTAAACAAAGTCTGGTGGAAACGCTCCCGGTGGGTTTGAGGTCGCGTGCATGACGGCCCAAAACAGCGTCACAGCCGCGACGTGACAGAGACAGAGTCCGGCGGGTCCTGTCTTCAAGAAAAAGTCTAAATAATAAATTACACTCAACACACGATAAAAAAAATAATACAGGAAAACCAATTTTACGACACTACAAAAACAAAGTGCATTTCGAGACGTTTGTGTTGAACTCGCAGTCCCGCTCTTAAGACGTCATCAATACGCGACGGTGGGAGGCTGCAGCACTTTGCGTTCACGCGCCGAGGAGCAGACGTCTGTGATCGGTGCAGCTGAGGTGAACGGACAGATGCAGAACTCTGAACTGAACGATTCAGTTGGGCGCGGGCCAAAAATATTTTTTGACTCTTCTTGAAGATAGGATTTCGAATGATGTTAAATAGTGACAGTGGAATATTTTCTGACTTTATTTTTTCAAACAAAGATTGTATTTGTTGTACTTGAACTTTTGTGATCCACTGTTGCCCTTGGCAAGTTTTTATTCAGATGTATTCGTCCTTTTACATCAACAGAACAGTTGTACTTTACAATATGTTGGGAAGTTGCAATAAATATCAATGCAATCTGTTCTGTATTCCTTTGTGCTGTGTCTCTCCTTGGTCTGTGAAGATAACTGAAACTTTTGTGAGTCCTGAGGCATTGCCAGCCTTTAAATCTCAGTTGCAAATGCTTCATAAGGGATAGGTAGTGCCCACTTTAGAGCGGTCACACAAAATTAATTAACGAGTAGTAAGTGCTTTGGAACTGGCTGATCTGGCTGGTCATCCATTGGAAATCGAATTTGTGAGTTTTTATAAAACATCTACTAACACACTCACTAACCATTAGTACAGAAGAGTAAAACATTTATAAATGTGATTAGAAACCATGTACTAATGAGTATTTGTGTCAGAAACATGCTTTATAAATGACGAATTGAGTATTTACTAATCTATAACTACTGTGCGTATCAATGATGAGTAAAACATTTGAGACTGTTTATGAATGACATACTAATGCATTATAAATGATGAATTCAGTATATATTAATGCTTAACTAATGCTTAACAGTGTATACTCATTATAAAGTGTTACCAAGTGTTCTAATCAATGGATTGGTTGTTAGATTGATCTGATTTGTGTTACTTGTATTCTCTCTCTAGTCGGGATGGCATTAACTAAGGCCGTGGGATACATGGTTGTTCTTCTGGTGATATACTACAACCTGGAGAATCAGGGATACACTCAGTCTCTGAATGTTTTCTTTGAGGTAAGAATGAATAAGTAATAGCAACACTCAAGGTTATAATGTTACCATACCACGAAATACTACAGCAGGTGTGATTTGGCTACATCTCCAAATATATACAAAATCTATTGTAATATGATTGATCAGTATTTATTATAATTTAGTTTTGTGTATGCATATACTTGTGTATGTGCCATCCTTGCGTATGTTCTTACATTGTGTTTAGTTGCAGTTGTTATTGTACGTAGACAAACTGTATAAGTGAACTGATCACGTGAAAATGAATTTCCCAGGAATTCATGGGTTCAAAAGCGTCACATGTTCATGCCAGAGAGAGAAGAGCCAGTGAGTCACATTTCAGTAGTATCAACAGAATATCAACTGACAGTGTTAGTGATACTGTTCGCCATTTCCCTGCCATTGCCCTTGTTTTGTCGACTCACTAAGGATACTGTTTCATGTCTTCCCAGCTACTTTAAATTCTTCTGATTATGTACTCCAAGCTGTTATAAACGTCTCTGACCTGGAGGGTTTCCAAGCATTTTTGAGATCGCTGAACTTTCCTTTAGTGTTCAACAACACTGTTGAAGTTACCGGCATTAACACCACAACAGGTAATAACACCACCTTCCCTGAGTACTGTAGATACACCTTTTATTTGTCGCCAGAGTGAAATATATATTAACACTACCAGTACACATGTTGACATTGTGTCTTTGCCGTCTCTTTACATAGTGTGTGCATCAAATATTTCTGGATACCAGTGCACATGCGAGCAGGGCTATGCTTGGTCATATAACAGCTGTGTTAGCTACGGAGCCTGTGGTGCCATCATTGGTGACACTTGTGGATGCATCAATGCCCTTCCAGGAAATGGCCAGTTCTGCCAGTTAAACACCAGTCAAACAGGTTGGCCCAGCACGCCCACAAGAGATGCATGCTCACTCTGATGCCAGCACACAATGAGATGTGTATCATCTGGGAAAATGTTGTTCCGTATCAGTACCAGTGGCAGAAAATGAGTACATTTATTCATGGACAAATGAAGTACTTGAAGTACTTTTATTTATACTGCTTTGTAAGTTTACTCCCCAACATTTCAGTGGACAAACTGTGCTGAGCATGTAAAATACAATGCACTGCAGCATCTTTTCAACCACCCAAAAATATATAAGATGAGTAAATTCAGCCAACTAGAATTTAGTACATTTTAATCCACCAATGATAATACTCCAATATTATTCTATGTAATAATGAAACAATGACAGAGCCCATTTTGTCTTTATAGTGAGTCTTCCACTATTACTTTTGTACTTTACATGAAATACAATTTAAAGGACCTGAATATACCAACTATATGATTTTATTTATTTATTTATTTTTACATACATTTTAGAGGGAAACTTCATGCCTTGCCTCCATAGCGTGCCTTGTTGTAGCTGGACAAAGGGCATCAAATATTTTTTACACATTAATCCATTGGTGTATAAAACCTAGAAACTTTAATAGATTTAGATTTAAATTCCTGCTTTACGCGCGTGTGTGTGTGTGCGTGTGTGTGTGTGTGTGTGGGTGTGTGTGTGTGTGAATGTTGATAGTCTTCCATCAGTTTTTGATTTTAGGGCAATTGTCTATATTGTCCAGTAGATGGTGCTCTGTATGCATCAAACCCCTAACCTGAATGTTGTACTTGTTGGCGTTTTACTATGTTGGGCAAATGCCTTATAGTTTTAGTTTTATGGCAACAACCTGTGTCAGGAAAGTAAACACTTCTTTTCTTTTTCCATGAATGTCAGTTTTAATCAGATGATTGTTTCAGTGAATACAGACAGACAATAGTTCTACCAGGTTTCCTTGTTACATGATACCACAGTCGTGATTGAACAGATTACAGCCGTTCCACCTTACATTTTCAGAGCCACTCGGTATGAGAAAAATGCATTTTTGCTTTGCACGGATGAATACAATAGACTCTTTAGTTGTAGTGCAATTAAAAACTAAACTAAAAAAGGTTTCCGTTCCACTTTACAGTGGCAGTGTATGACATTGTGTATCTGCTGCAGAAAAGCAAGTTTGACAAATGCTGTACTGTCATGATGAGTGTACCTAGTGAAAACTGTTCATTACAAAGATTACAAGTGTTCTGCTTCATGTCCTCAGAGCCACTTCTTGTTATGAGAAAGATTGTGTTTTGTATGTAGAGGAAGGATAGATGCTTTAGTGTGTAGTAGAAAATATTAACATATACTGTAACAGACAGAAAATATAAAAAGGCATGATACTAGAAGTGTTACTGATTTATTTATTTATTTATTTTTTTTTTCAGAGCCAACACCATCACCTACACCACCAAACGGTACGACACATGAAATATAGAGCATGACGGTTAAGAAAAACTTTGACCTAAGCAGTTTTAAAAATGGTGTAGATGTGCAACATTTAGAACATTATTTGTGTCCTAATCACAGCATATAGTAAAACGTGTTGTGATTATTGGTATATATGCTATATGATGGTGATAGACTTCTGTGATGGACATTTACCTATTCTCCTTCACAGGCACGGTGGACATTGATATAGTCCTTGACTTGCGTGTTCCAGCCCTCAGTATGCCAAATTTCATTACTCTATTCAGAGAAGGTCTGAGAGTTTTCCCACTGCCCTACAACATCACTGAGACATTAAAAGTCATAGATGTAAATTTCACCACAGGTAAGAACCTTTGCTTGTATATTTGACAGATCTCATGCACTTTTATCAAATACTGTATGATTTGTGTACTATGTCTTGAGGTGGTTTTTTTTTATTATTTCTTTTAAAGGATGCTATCCAAACAATGGAACACTGCAGTGTCAATGTGAGGAGAACTTTGCTTGGTCATGTAACAAGTGTATCAATGCGTGTAACAATGTCACTGGACAAACCTGTGGGTGCATCAATGGACTTCCTACTGACGGAGAGTTTTGTGAACCAATCACAAGTAAGCATTGCTTCTATGTGTCTGTTTCAATAAAAGCTTTGTGCAAAAAAGGAATGAATAGCTTCTATATCTGACTGTCCTGTTAACATGGTTTTCTTTAATTATCTCTTAACCGTACAGTAGAGTCACATCTAAAGTGATGATGATGTTGATTATTGTTGAAGTTATTTTCTTTTCCTGAAGCAGAAAAATGTAGTGCAATAATTCCTTCTAAAATGTTGCTCCACAGCTGTCACTCAGTGTCCTACCCCACCTAATGGTAAGAGAAACATTTTGGTTTGTTTTACATGGATAAAGTTCTCCATCTGAACTAGGCTATTTGAAGGTTTTGTTGGAAAACAATGGAATGCTTTAAACAAGCACTTTTTAATGTGTATTAAGTGTTGCACATTTCTTTTATTATTTTTTTAGTTACATCAACAACACCAACACCAACAACTCCACCACCATCAACAATGCCAACATCTACAACTCCACCATCAACAGCACCAACGTCAACAACACCGATATCAACAACTCCAACATCAACAACGGCAACATCAACAACTCCAGCATCAACAACGCCAACATCAACAACGCCAACATCAACAACGTCAACATCAACAACTCCAACATCAACAACGCCAACATCAACAACTCCAACATCTCCAACCACAACACCAGCAAATGGTATGACACTTCAAAATATAGAGAATGGTGGTCTGCATGTGGTCTATGTGTTTCTAAAGATTTACACTAACAGTATAAAATCAGCAACATGGCATAACTCTTGTTATCTGTTGTAGCTATACAGCTTTTTCAGGTGTATGGAAATACAAATGTAATACAACAAACATGTATGAGTGCTCAATTCAAGCTTAGAGGTTACCTATAAAGTTTGATAGTGTAGTAGTAGTGCATATGAGCGACACTTACATCAACATAATTAATATCTTAATGATTGCACATAGAAAAAAGTGCTGATTTATAAAGATTACGGTTCTGCTTCATGTCCTCAGAGCCACTTCTTGTTATAAGAAAAAAAGAAGTGTTTCACTTTACATGGTTAAAGTTGAATACACAGGTTCCTTAGTTGTGATAGAAAATAATAACTTATATACAACATCTGTTGTAGCTATACAACTATTCTAACAAACAGCTTCATTAAACTTAAAAAGGCTATCTAAGCAGTTTAATAAATTGTGCGTGTGTGCATCATTTAGAACAACATAACTTATATAATGATGACTGCACTTAGTAAAAAATGTTGTAAATATTGTTATTTAAAGAGTGGCTCCCAACGCTTTTCCTTAAAGGTTCAGTGTGCAAAACTAAGAAGTCATATTTGCAAAATATGGAGGAAATGGAATATAATATATACAAATATGTTTTCATTAGTGTATAATCACCTGAAAATAAGTGTTACGTTTTTTGTCACTTTAGAATGAGCCTCTTATATGTATCTACAGACAGGTGCTCTTCGACAGATTCCGCCATGCTGAACTCAGATGACCCATGATTAAGTGTCATATTTTGTGGATATTTTACATGTAGTAAACATTTACACAATAACAGAACAAAACAAGTGATAAATCGTACAAGTGTCCCAAATAGTGAACACAATAATTGCAGGAAGCTTGTGTTTGTGATGAATTTGGAGCAGATTATTTCCTGTGAATATTTGTTTTTGTGAGTATTCTTGAACTTTTTAACTTAACTCTCTGTATTGTTTTGTTTTTCTTCTTCTTTTGAACAATAGTAAATCTTTTTTTTTTGTTTTTTTTGATGAAATCAGTATTTTCTTCTATGAGCTCTTTGGTTATTTCCATTGTGTAGTTTTCTAATGCAGGCCGAGGTTGTGTGAATATATCTTTTGTTCAGGTCTTCACAATAACCTTATGAGATATTTTTAACTTGACATTGTAAATAATCATCTAGACTTTAAAAATAACATTTTAATTTTGCTTTCTTCACAGAGATTTAAACGTTGAGATATTCAGCTTACACCTCTTGATATCTGTAAGGTATATGATGGTGATAGACTTCTGTGATGGACATTTACCTATTCTCCTTCACAGGCACGGTGGACATTGATATAGTCCTTGACTTGCGTGTTCCAGCCCTCAGTATGCCAAATTTCATTACTCTATTCAGAGAAGGTCTGAGAGTTTTCCCACTGCCCTACAACATCACTGAGACATTAAAAGTCATAGATGTAAATTTCACCACAGGTAAGAACCTTTGCTTGTATATTTGACAGATTTCATGCACTTTTATCAAATACTGTATGATTTGTGTACTATGTCTTGAGGTGTTTTTTTTATTATTTCTTTTAAAGGATGCTATCCAAACAATGGAACACTGCAGTGTCAATGTGAGGAGAACTTTGCTTGGTCATGTAACAAGTGTATCAATGCGTGTAACAATGTCACTGGACAAACCTGTGGGTGCATCAATGGACTTCCTACTGACGGAGAGTTTTGTGAACCAATCACAAGTAAGCATTGCTTCTATGTGTCTGTTTCAATAAAAGCTTTGTGCAAAGAAGGAATGAATAGCTTCTATATCTGACTGTCCTGTTGACATAAACATGGTTTTCTTTAATTATCTCTTAACCGTACTATACTCACATCTAAATTGATAATGATGTTGGTGCTTGCATCAATACTCATTCCATTCCTTATTCAAACATCCTCTTCTGTCTCTTCACCTCATTATTATTTCTAGAGAGGCACTTGGCTAATTAATTGAACTAACCTTAGCTAACAGCAGCTATAGTTTGCAGCACTTTACTTCAATGTTCAGCAGGAAGTTGATGCAGGGCTGCAGAGGACATCAGGGGTAAAACCAGAAAACATTCTCTACATAAAATGTGAGAAAGTTTTACTGTACAAAGGTACATCGTGCAGGCACATGGAGCACAGAGTGGGATTAACATCAGGGAGAGACATCATTCACCTGATTACAAGTCAGCATAGTATCAACTTGATACTACACATTGTCGCTTTATATCTTAGGCATATAGAGTCATATCTAAAGTGATGATGATGTTGATTATAGTTCAAGTTATTGTTTTAGTAGAAACACATGGTGTAATAATTTACCCTTCAATGTCGCTCAACAGAAATTACTCCCTGTCCAGTGACGCCAACAACTCCGACATCAAGAACTCCGCCATCAACAACTACAACATCAACAACTACAATGTCAACAACTACAACATCAACAACTCCGACATCAACAACTACAACATCAACAACTACAACGTCAACAACTACAACATCAACAACTCCGACATCAACAACTACAACGTCAACAACTCCGACATTAACAACTACAACGTCAACAACTCCGACATCAACAACTACAACACCAACAACTCCGACATCAACAACTACAACGTCAACAACTCCGACATCAACAACTACAACATCAACAACTACAACGTCAACAACTACAACATCAACAACTCCGATATCAACAACTACAACGTCAACAACTCCGACATCAACAACTACAACGTCAACAACTCCGACATCAACAACTACAACGTCAACAACTCCGACATCAACAACTACAATGTCAACAACTCCGACATCAACAACTACAACATCAACAACTCCGACATCAACAACTACAACATCAACAACTATATCATCTACAACTCCACTAACAGAAGGTAACAATCATAAAATGTATCACTTAAGTTATTTGTATCAAATTAAGTTAATTTCTTTGCAAAAACAAGTGTTTCTGTTGTAGAGAAGACCTTGGAGTTTGGCATGGATTTGGAGTTTGATTCATCATTCAATACCCCAGAGAGCAACGTTTACATAAACACTGAGGGAGCTGTAAGTTGAGATGTTAGTTTTGTCAAAATATTGACGCATGAATTTGTGTTATGTTTGATTCTGATCCTGAAGCAATAACACAAGCGGGCAAAATTATTGTTTCAAACAGATTCAAGAACAGTGTAAGGAGCACATCAAAGGTTTCATAAGTGTTAAGTTAGATAACTTTCGGTAAGTCAAATCTTCCTTTTCATTTAACTCTCCTTCTTAATGTTATGGAGATGATATACTGATATACTCTTCTACTGACAGTTTGTTGTTTTCAACTCTGTAGCATCCTATAATAGCATAGTGGTTATGTAATTTCCTTTTTATATTTGATATTTAAATGTAAGAATGATAGTCAAATTTCATTAAACTTTTTTCTAACACCATTTTCTGGCAATAAGCTTAATATCAAGTAACTGATGACATTCCAATCAGCATCCCCCTGATTTTTTTAGTTTAGAGTTAATTAAAAATGTTAAGATTGTACTGCTTACCATCAGACTGGTAGCATTGACATTGTGAGATCCCATTGTGTTGGGATCATGGTTAGCATGATGTTAGCATTTACCTGAAAGCTCCACTATGCAGCCTCAAAGGGCAACTAACGTGGCTGTTTTTGGACAGTGATGATAAAGTTGGCTGCTGTGTACTTTGGCTAATCTGAAACTGGCCTTGCTTGTCGTGGCCTTATAAGCATCTAAGTTAAATATGACTACAGTCAAATATGGCACCATATTAAAATATGGCAAGTCTTGTTTTGGCTCTGACCTGGCATTGCTTATTTACCTACATCCACACCAGATGGCTGTTTGAAGCTTTCAGTACCTATGATGAAGGACCAACATAGAATGTTGAAGTATTTACAAAATGCTTCAGAAAACAAAAAGTGCTAAAGTCCTGCAACACATAGAGCAAATTGAGAATTAACCAAAGTTATCTCCAGAGCTGAAGATCAACACTGACTGAACTGAACTGTAAATGAGGGTAATAAGAGCAAAACAAGTAACCACACATTAACACCAAGTTTTTCTTTATAGATGCTTATGATTATATTTTCATTATGTATTCAATTCTGTGTTACAGGAGTGGAAGCACCATCGCCACGTATACTATAAGTGCAAGCTCTTTTCAAGAAACAGAAATTGAAGCAGTAACAGATGGCATATTTACACAGCTGTCAAAAATATACCCTATGATCATTGATAGTAAGACACATTTTTTCAAATGCTTTGACAGACACATTTTTTTCTGTGAATCACATTTGGTGATTATAATTGTCTGTCATTTGTGTCTGTTTTTTTAAGCCACAACAAAGCTGAAGTTTGAACCATCTGAAGAATTTGTTGGGAAAAGAGTGACTGTGACATGTGGTCCGCCACCAGAGATTTTTGGTACTGACTGGGACACCACGTGGAAACTTAACGATGAGTCAATAAAGGAAGATACCCAACATGTGTTTTCAACACAGAATGGAACAGCAATATTAACCATGCCAAGAGTTTTTAACACGGATAATGGTAAGGAATAGATCCAGTGTGATGCAAATAAGAAAATATTTTTACTTCTGACTCAGGAGAAATTTCCAAAGCATACACATTTAGAATGCAAAACCAGCACCTACATGGTCAGCATTGTTTAGCCAAATATCTGGTCATGGTCATGCAATTTGATCAAAAATGTCTAAAAATCTAGACATTTTATTTGTTTTATTTCACAGAGCTACAGTGAAGTATTGTGAAGTGCAGTATGTATTGGTCTGTATCTAAAGTATAAAGTAGTATAGTTTTTTTCCCATGAAGGTTTTTAGGTAAAACATTCTACGGGCATATGAAGTAGAGGAAGAGAAAATATTTTCCTAATGACTGAACCTCTCAAGCCTGTTGACATTCCGTTCTGCATAATTAGGGAAAAGCCAATCATAGACACGCCATAGTGTTTAATATATATTATTCTATTATTTGATTATTATTCTATTGTTTGTATTTAGACTCTTTCCCAAAAATGTCTAACTGAAATCACATTTAGTCATCTTTTTTTACAGTTAAGAGAACACAGGAATATGATAAACAGATTTACAGGACATGTATTCCATGGCAAAAAAAAAAAAGAAAAAAAATGAAGGCATTTTTAGATTTTGTAAATATGATTGTGGGAGGTTATGGTTGGTTTCACATTGATTTGATGTTAATTGGTGATATTCTCTATTTTCAGGAGTTTATAAATGTCAGCTGAAAAGCAGAAGTTCTGGATCAGTTTTCAGACAGACATCAGACACATTCACTGTCAAAAAGATACCCGTGATCCAAGTGTCACCAGTCAGAAAAGTGGTTGATTGTAACACCGAAACGGTCGAAACGGTGGAACTAAAGTGCTTCACAAACAGCCCCTATGAGGTTACGTTTATAGGCAGGGATGCAGGTAAAGTTGAAATAAAAATGTTACCAAAAGGCTAATCTGCAAACAAATATTTGAGATATTATTAAACAGTATTTTCAATGAGTGATGCTGATACTCTTTGTCCAAGTTGAGTGTCTTTATTTTTTTGTATGTTTAGGCCCGGGTAATTCAATTACTGATGAGTTTTCAATCGGGGGCTGTGAAAACGGAAAACATGAGATCACTTGTCAAGAGAAAAACTATCCGGAATTTAATGCAGTCATAACACTGGTGTTAAGCAGGGAGAGTAAGTATCGATCTACCATTAGAGCATGTTACACAATTTAGCTTAAGATATTTTGTCCTGTCATTAAAATACTCTTCTTTCTCTCTAGAAATATCATGTGTCAATGATGAATTTGGTAATGGATTTGAGGGTGACACTGGTGTGGCTCCCTGTGACCAAGGCGAGGTGGGAAATAAGACAGCAGTTTGTAGGAATAGTAACTGGGAAGATCCACAAGACAACTGTGTTCTACAACAAGTTCAGGAGCTGCTCGTTCAGTCTGAGGTGACCTTGTTATCCAGCTATTCATCAGCTAGTTGTTTCCTATTTAGCTATTACTGACACCAAATGATTGCATCAAGAGATTTTGTGATTTGGTGGCCTGAGGTAAACTGTGGCACATGCAGGGACACACACAACCACTCACACTCAATTGTCATGTCATCATGGAGAGACTGCAACGCTTATCCTGTTAACTGAGGCTAGAATGTCTCTAGGACAACATAAGCCACTAATGGCAATAAGACTTCTTCCTGTTCTTTCCTCAAGTTTCAAGCCATACCCAGAGTCAGTGGTGAATGTACAAACAAAAGACTTTTTTTGAGGCCTTATACCATTTACAGAATTGATTACATTTATTAATAATAATATTATAATAATCTTAACTTGTTTTGTAAAACTACCATGACCAGAGAACTTTAACACTCAAAATTCTAAATATCTGAGCTTGTTTTTAAGCGATGACATCTTGCTAGTATAATTTGGAGCAGTGGTTCTCAACCTCTTAGAGTCACAACCCCCGAGAATAGTCAGGTTGGGGATAAAGGTCTCTTTCCATACTGCTTATTACAATATGTGAATTTCATTCATTATTATTCTCCTCAACCATTTGATGGTCCCTTGTAACCCCCTGGGGGGTCCCAAGACCTAGATTTGGAGCTAGAGCTAGATTGCGACCTAGAGAACCACTGGTTTAGAGGCTACAGACAAACAGTACTGTGTAATTAACTAATGCTAGCGTCTGATTCTGTAGTCTGTGGCAGCACTGTCACGTGGAAAGCTGAAATGGATAAAACACAATAGCATATACTGAAGAAAGAATCTGTTTTTTTTATCAGGTTTATTTTTTACCAAGATTTATCATTCAGTGTACCAATTGTTTGGATTGGCTCAGGATATGGCTAATATTAATATTAGAGAAATAGTTAGTAAAATGCTGTGCGACTTGTCTGGACTTTTTGTAGGTTAGCTTTTTCACTTAAAGAAATGCCTTAGCATCTCTTCTGCTCCGTTTAATCAACTTTCAAATAAAGCGGAGCTCAAATGATTGGTCATTGTGGAAGCTCACCTTAACTCCACTTGCTAGCACTGTATTCATCCTCATAATAATGTATTTGTTTGTTTTGTTTTTTAACTAAATGTCGTCCTATCATAATATTAATAATACATGATCCTATTGGTAAATAAAATCCTACACATTTTAGTTTTAGTTTGATCCTTGAGATACTGTGTAATTCTAATGTTCTAATGCAATTTTTTCAGTTTTTGACAAACAATTCGCTGCCAGTATTCTTGGACCAACTCAGTGGAGTCACTGTCAACTTTTCAACAGAAGTGGTTGAGTCTCCTACCAACATCAATGCCATCGTTAATATACTTATCAATGTAGCCAGCACAGCAGCATCAGGTATCGAAATAAACCGGTCTCTGATGGAGGTATGTGGATTACTCTAAGGTTCTCACATGTCCTAAACAATACACACTACACTACACATGATTTAATCTTCTTTCCTTTCAATTTAGGATATCCTAATAACTGCAGGAGTCCTCACCACAGATGGAGCAAGGGATTCATGGGAAACTCTAAACAACCAAAACAACGAAATCTCAGAAACAAGAAGCCTCAACGGCTCCAGAAATGTGTCACAAAGTGTCAGCTCAACATTATTGCAGTCTCTTGAGAATATAACAGCTCGCCTTAACAGTGACTCTTTTGTGATTAACACTTCGTCTATACTCCTGAACAAAACTACATTCACGGACACTTTCAGTCTTGAAGTCCTGTCAGTCGAGATAGACATACCAGAGTCTGATGAGTCTGGAGGAAAAAGTCAGGCAATTACTGTGATAGCATTTGCCTCACTGGACAATGTGCTCCCTCCAAGAAACAAAGAAAATGTAGACAACTTTGATATCAATGGGAGAGTGTTACTTGTTCAGTCCAGTGCCACTATCAATAATGTTTCATTCACATTCGATATTTTAAACAGTACTCTGGGGAACCCTCTGTGTGTTTTCTGGAACTTCAGCCTCGCTGAGGGTCAGGGAGGATGGGACAATGAGGGGTGCGAGTTGGTGGACAGAGTAAATGAAACCGTCATATGCAGCTGCAATCACCTGACCTCGTTCTCTATCCTGATGTCACCCGACGATCCAGATCTTCCTGCGTTGGATATTATAACCTACATTGGAGTTAGCATATCCATGGCTTCATTGGTCATATGCCTCATTATTGAAGGTGTCATATGGAAAAAAATAAGGAGAAACAACACATCTTACTTGCGTCATGTTTCAATTGTTAACATCGCTGTGTCTCTCCTGATTGCAAACATTTGGTTCATTATTGGGGCATTCATCTCAGAAGCGCAGGGCGAAGACGTACCAGCATGTTCTACAGCTACGTTTTTTATACATTTTTTCTACCTAGCCCTGTTCTTCTGGATGTTTGCCTCAGCTCTGCTCTTGATCTACCGCACAGTCAGTGTCTTTGATGGGGGTTTGTCTAAAAAAGCTATGTTGGCCATTGGATTCTCACTAGGCTACGGGGCACCTCTCATCATAGCCATCATAACTATAGCCGTAACTGCACCTGACAACAAGTACATCCGAGGACGTAGAATTTGCTGGCTCAACTGGGACGATTCCAGAGCTCTACTGGCATTTGTAATCCCTGCGCTGTTAATCGTGCTGATAAACTTTATAATCCTGCTAGTGGTGATATACAAGATGTTGAGGAGAAGGGCAGTGGGAGACGCTGCGCAAGCAGCTGAGAGGCACGTCCTTGTGGTTATTGCCAGGAGTTTGGCTGTCCTCACACCGTTTTTTGGATTAACTTGGAGCCTTGGAGTCGGAACCATGGTCGACCCACGAAACAAAGGAATCCATATTGCATTCGCATTCTTCAATTCACTTCAGGTAGAAAAACAGTTAATAATTCTAATCACATATCTTATTCTATACTGTGTTACCTGAAAATATTCTGTGGATCACTATTCTGAATAGTGAGCTCGCCTTCCTAGTGAGCTGTCCTCTTAGCTGATTCTACTCTGTGTGTCTTTTTTGAAGGGTTTCTTCATATTAGTGTTTGGAACGCTGTTGGACAAAAAGGTATGTATGTCTCATCTTCCACATATGAATCAGCTGCTCAATTAATTAAAGGGAATTTCCACATATATTTCTCTAATACTGCCTAATTTGGGATGAATCTCCAGACACATTTTCTTAATTTAATATCCTTAAAACAAAGGTCCTCACAGAATAAGCATGCCATTCAGAACAATAATGTTAACAAGCAGTCTGCAGTAAAAATCTGCAAACTTGTGCAGAGTTCATAACACTGCAGGATTTTAAGACTCTGGAACATGAAATCCTGTCTGTGTTCTGAGTATTTAAGTTAGAAAGCAAACTGCGTGTGTGTGTGTGTGTGTGTGTGTGTGTGTTGTGTGTGTGTGTGTGTGTGTGTGTGTGTGTGTTTGATTAGCCAACATAGCCTAAATGCACATAAAACAGGGCATAAAGTACAACCTTTACCTCTATTGGCGTGAACGGCTATCCATTGGAGTTTTATAGCAGTGTCCTAACTTTTTCATTTTTTCACTTTTCAGGTGCGGTCAGAAATAGCAGCAAAGTCACAAATTTCAACTGGGACGAGGGTAAGAACTTGTTTTTAGTCGTGTTATTCTTTTGGTTAGCAGATTCAAATGTTGTGTCAATTCACATTTTTGTTTTTATTCTCGTTTTAGAGCACCAGTGGCGGAAACTCGTCATCAAGTGGATTGGGCTTTTTACGAAACTGGAGGAGAGAGAGAAGAGGTATCGCTGAGCTTGAAGGCTTAACTTCTAAATGCTAGTGTGCTATGCTAGTGGCTTATAAACATATCAACAAATATTGAATAGACTGCCATGCAATTTTGTGCAGCTGTTCCTCAATGCCACCACACCATCTCTAGCATATTTCACCTAGCATCACAATCTGCTCAGAATCTGACTTGCAATACTTTAGTTAGAAATCTACAAAAGTGGGGCACCTCTGCTGCATGGCATTCCCCCCTCTCACCCCCATCCTGTCTGCTAAGGCTCTAACATTTACGCTTTATGTGGGGTTCCCATCTTATACTAGCCATCAGCATGTTAACACCATGACGGTGAGCATGCCAGCATGCCGATCCAGCCATTCAGCTCAAAGCATTGCTATGCTAGAGTACAGCATCACAGAGCAGCTAGCATGGCTGTAGCCCTTCTCAGTTGTCACATTGTCATATCATACTGAATCTCTTTGTTCTGCTGCTTTCTTTCAGACGGTTACAATATATCATCTAGTGGCTCCGGTGAAGCTCACTCCTTCTCCAACACATGATGATCTTCGCAGACAGCACCAGTCTGCCGGAATGATCACCCCAGCTGTTTCACTAATTTCTTTCCTCCATTGCAGCTATAATGTATGAATGTTTGATTTGAAAAATGATGTAACGGGCATGAAGAGCCAGAGTGGAAAGATAAAACTTTCAAAATGTGAGCGCTTAATGCTTTATTTCGTCAAGGCACTGCTCACAACAGCATTATGTAACACACACCGCAAAAAAATATTTATTATATTGCATAACGTTGGATGTATAGTAATAATTTCACTGTAGCAGTCATTGCTTTTATCTATTTTCAGTACATTAGTATATACGTACAGACAAAAAGAGTTGTATGTACGTGTTTCATACGCAGACCACACAAAGAGAATATATAGAGAGAGATTATATCTGATATCCTGTGCGACTGATGCAACATTTGTATGTGTTTCTGTCTCCAGGAAGTCACATACAGTATATTTAGTGATAGTGCAGATAGAAAGTAGATGCAAAATGGTTCTAGTTTTGGTTTACTTTGCCAATCAAATCAGTTAGACAAGGCTAGGCTGTCTTACACAGATCAGTGAGCTTGTTTACTCAGGGGGGTGGCATCACAATGACAAATTGACTTGGACAGGGCTATCAGTCAAATAGAATGCCATACACCCAGAGTTGCTCGGAAAGATCTGTATATATCTTTGTAAAACTTGTTTTACAAGAAATCCCTCAAAATGAAACAGAGAAACAGTTTCTACTTCACTCCACAAACTGAAGAGCCCCTGAACGCATGTACAACACATTCCATTTAATGTTTAGTGTGTACTTTGTGCAGTAGGACTGTGTGACATAAAACTGAACATAAGTCAAGTTTTTATTGCTGTCGTGTGATATGGATCTGGTCACAAAGTATCAGGAAATCATCTTTTATAATAGTTTATTCCATTATTTTTTTATTTTTTTGTTTTGATCATTTTATGTGTTGTGTCTATCCAATATTGATAACATGCTGTTTGCTGTTTGTTGAGGTCTTAAAGAGGATTACATTTGGAGTGAAAAACAAAGCAGTCGAGTGAAAGGAGGAAATGTGATCATTGGCATTGAGTATATTGAGTATATAACACAAGTCAAGCTACAGTAGCTAACAGACTGAAGTTATTTTTGCACAAATGGAGAAATTGTGTAAAGAAAGCTTCAGGTTCTCTGCACTTTACACATTTGATGTTTTATTTGTTTTATTTTTTTTTTAACATGTCTTTGTTTTGTTCTGCCCGTAATTGTGGTGTGTATGCATTTTGCAACTACAATATTTTTTTTGTATTTGTCTTGAATGTGTAATACAGCATATGTGCCAGTTCTAGAAATGAAATGAAAACTTAAATTAAATTTAAATCTGTTTTAAAACACTTTTATGTCAGTTCCTGCTTCACTAAACATGCTAATGTGGCACATTCTTTAGCACTATCTGTAAATAGATTACATTCTCTAAGTAGGTCTACCTGTAACACTACCATGCCTTTAAATTTTTGATCAGTAACAGCTCTGTGGTCTTACAATGTGATCCATGGATTATGGATTAAATCTTTCTGAGGTCACATCAGAAGTAGTAAATAACTGAAGGTGTTAGTGGCAAGTAAATAGATTTTGGACACACACATCAATATTACACGTTAGTCAAAATGTGTGGGACCTGAAACTCAACACACACACTTAAAGACATTCTCCACTACATTATTATTATTACAATTCTACTCTACTAAGCACTGCCAGTAACATACTGACTGTATAACCTGTATAAGCTCTATATAACCTGTATAACCTGTCCCTGTCATATAAGTATCATCATCATGTTTGTTTTACTTGTCCTGTTTGCTATTTGGTGATTTGCATGGCCTAATGTATTCCTTGCCAGTCATGCTGATGCATCAGCAAAGCAGGACATTACAGTCAAATGTACTAATATGGTCACAAAATGTTGACTGAGATTAATTTTGTATAAAACATTACTTTAATGTTGCTTATGTTCACAGTCTGGCTCTTCATGTGGCCTGATGTACACCCGCTTAAACCTATTGTTACTCTTCTTCCCTTACAGAGGTAACTACCCTCAAACCAGGAGTGCACATTAGCTTACTTCCACCTCAGTTAGTCTTTTTTACACTTCAGTTTTTGTACAGATTAATGAGAAATCGAGATATAAAAGTGATGGTCATCAATATTCTCACCTAACTGCTTCCAGTAAAGTGAAGAAGAGTATTGTGTAACTATGAAAGGTTATATAGAGCATATGTTTTACTCTGGAAGGCCACAGGATTTACATAATACGTCATAAATTTTCCAAGTTTCCAAACGTTTGGGAAACAATGTTATGCTGATTTAGAAGTAGCTTTGAGAGTGGGAGTGGGTAACACAATAATAAATGGCTTGTTTCACCATTCACAAATTTCACTAAATGAAGAACAACCTGCATAAGTAGCCCCTTTGTTTTCCTAAAATCATTTATATAAACCTGTTAAAAATGCTCAGGCCTACCTATTAACACAACTGCCTGCAGCAGAGCTCAAAGTCTACAAGGATCATCAGTTTTGTTGCTATGCAAATACCCAGCCTGTGTTAGTTTGCTAACCTAAAATAAAGGGAACTTATAAAAAGTAGATGAGAAACAGTTGATTGCTCTGTTTGCTGATGACAGAGAGGGTGAGGAGTCTATTCCAGAGTTAAATGCATTTACAGTCAATTTAACTGCCCTCCAGAAACTTTACTCTGCCTGACCTTGACCCAACGTGTGTCGTGACTTAAGTTGAGGCATTTAAATTTGCAGTGAAGCCATTAGAAAATGCAAAGAGCAGGAGTGTTCTTTCCTCTGGTTGGATTTCCCTGGAAGTAAAAAAAAAACAACAACAAACAAACAAACAAAAAAGCTTGCTTAGTTCATGATGCTCTATTTCATATTCTGGTTGTGTGCTCAGTCTTTACTGTACTTTTACAGCTGCAACCACCCCACGGTGGTCAGTACTTTCTTTATGCTTTCTTATAAGTCGAGATAAAAGAAGCATCCAGATCCTTAGTAGCAAAGTAGCAATACCATGATAGCAATACCATGGTTTCAGAATACTGTTACAAAGAAAACATTCACTCAAACCAAAAGTGTATTTTATATACTCACTATGCAGCCTGTCAGTTGTTACTTTATTATAAATGATTCTATTGAGTTGTCATTACTGATGCATTAACATGTAGCAACAAACAGCAGTTTAAAGTACTTTTCGGTGATTTAATTCTGTGTATGACAATGCATTTTATTTCATATGCTCATCATAGGATTTGAAAATCTTCATTTGTAAAGTGATTACAGCTGTCAGATGTAGTGTCATGTGTCTGTCGGTTGGTTGTTGAGGCCAGCTGACTTAAAGAGCTGCTGCTCTGTGACCTCCTGAAGGAGAATGATTGATTTGGTAGACAAATATCCATGGAAAGTTACAAAGCTCTGTGTGTGTATGTCCAGCTGGCGTGGAAACATGCCATCCATGCAAATGTTCTCCCAACACAAAGTCAGGCCATCAATGTGTCCCGTAACACCCCAACCATCCCTCCAGCACACACATCCTGTCCAGCCTAACCCAGTCTTTCTAACAGATGGGCTCACCTACTTTGACACAAATTCTTATGTGTACCTGACAGATATGGAGTACAGACAGATATCTCGTTCCTAATTGCAGCAAACCTTGGCTAATCACCTGCCTTCACCACAATGCCAAGAATAAACCCAAGGTAAGAGCTTTATGCTGATGTATTTTTATCTTTGTGAGACACAAGATAGAAACAGAGGTGAGATGTTATTACGTAGCACGTCACTGTATTATAGATGGTATTATCCCTCATAAAGCATTAAATAGCATCATAAGAGCATAAACATCTGTCTGGCTTAATGTGTTAAATGATGGAACAACCACCTTCTTCTTCCTTTAAGTTGTGTATACTCTTAATTCTAAACTGGCTGTGTTCAGTGTAAGTGTACATGCTATTCCTGCAATAGGGACCAGTCCATCCAATATATTGTTAACAGGAACTGCATCTTCCAAGGGCCAAAGAATAGAGAGCTAATACATTACTTTGTGATATCATCACGTTTGGCTGCATGGAGATTAAGTGATTGGCGGCGAGGAATCAGAACAAGTGAATGAGCAATTAGGGATATGTTTAGACACAGAGGTGTGAAGAGTTTTGTCTCCCTGGAAAAAACTTATCCTGAATGGAAGCTATTTTACTGTCTAGCTTCAAACACTGAATGACAAGTGCTCCTCAGATTTCAACACCTGAAATATATAGATTCCGAGTTCTGGGATTTTTGTTAAGTTGTGAAGCTTGTAGTGTTAAGTGTTTTGTTTTGTTTTTCTAAATCATATTAATGGTTATGTGCAATTCAAAACAAGAAAGCACACCTTTGACAATCTCAACAAAAATGGATATTGTAAAGACAAAAAGAAATTCAAAAAGAATTCTCACTATTAGTGGGTATTTTATAATTATTATCATGGATATGGATATTGAACAGTTGTTCCATGTCTTACCCTTATGGGATAGTTAATGTAGTCATACGTGTGTATGCAGACATGATAACTATGTATGCGTATATCAGTGAGCAAGAGTTAATACATGACGCATATCTGCATAGATCCTATTTGAGCAAGAACATGCGTGGCTTTCAGGTGCTGGTGGTTGAAGAGGCTGTTTGTGCTGGTTGGTCCGGTGTTATATTAGACAGTAGACAGTGTAACTATGTCTGAAAGAAAGCAATGTTCTAACATGACAAGAAAATGAGGTGGGCACTGAACTGCACCACAACAATAGGCCTTTGTGCATACTGGATACGCACTGTTATGAGGAGCAGGAAAAACTCTAAATGTGGTTTACATTCGTAGTCCAAATTCAAAGTGATGCAAATAAGTCAGAGAAAGCCAAAAATACTAGCTTCTCATATTCTGAAAGGCAAAATACAGCTGCTGATTAGGGAGCCATTAAAGCATTAGCATAAACGGCTGATGTTGAGAAAGCACATCAAAATTTTGTGACTGAAAAAAAATTAACAATGAAAAACGGTGTGAGCAGACAGGAAGGGCTTGAATTGCAAAATTTAGTTCGATTTTTTTTTTTTTTAAACAGAAGTGTATAGTTTTTAGTTGGTTTTAGTGAAAAAGCTCTGGTGAACCCATTTTACACATCTATCCCAGCACCAAACAGCAGACATACGAAGTAGTGACTACCTAATAACATAGTAATGTATTTAGCAGCTAATAAGCCAGATTCCAGTTTCTACGGGAGTTGGAAAAACACAGACAGGAGAGTGAATGACTAATTTAAATTAATTTACCAGAAATATGTAAAATGCTGGATCTGTGTGCTAACATGTTTATAAGTATTTAAGTGAGTGTTGTGTTTACAGCTTGTTGCGCTGTCCCCAAAGTGAGTAAATGTATAAAATCTCTTAGTGCAAAATTGTGCACATTAAAACGATTTTAATAAAAGTGGAAAAACTAGCCTGATGAAGGCATTAAGGGAAGGTCAGGGGTTACTAGAATAATATCTGTAAATTATATTGATAGTTAGCACTGCAGACTTTTATGGAAGACTAGAATACTTGTATTTCAATTTTATCTAGAGAGCATGCTGTCATCTGCATATGTGAGGACATTTTGTGACATAACAAGTCTGAAATCTTTTGTTGCTACTCTCACCTTACATGTTACATGTTTTTTGTTGTTGTTGTTTTTTTGCCACCAGAGTAAGAATGCATTCCAGGGTGTTATTTATTCTGATTGGAGCTGCATACATCTACCATATGGTAAAGATCCTTCTCAGTTTGATGTGTAATGGACTATAATCAAGTGATTTTTATGAATTTCTACTTTAATTATAGTTTTATATTCAGATATTCTCCAATTTATTACAGGTTACAGGTATAATAACTTTATTAAAAGGCTAATTCTGTTGTTTATTTGTTCTTGCCATTGCAGGTGCTTGCAGAAGGTGAGTGGCTAGTCTACATTGACTTATAGAAACACCTCAGAAAAGAAAAGAAATTGGGTCAGTATTCAGGGTCTGTCTCACTAGCATTTGACATTTGGATTTCACTCACTCCTATGCAACCATCACAATCTTTTCATGGGGGTAAATCCACACAGTTTTCAAGTTTAACCTTTACCCACAATTTTGCACCAGAAGTGAACAACATTTAAAACATGATTAAGTCTACAGGGACTTGTAGATATGGAGTGAAATGTCCATGTTGATGCACATCTCTAAATTAGGTGCCAGGTTGGTGATTAATGTATACAGGTAGATCCAGATTACATCAGAGCCGATCCACAGATCACTACTCACAATACACCCAGCAAAGATCTGCAATCTACTGAGAGCATTCTTATGGCGCCAAAATTACATACAGTCATGTATCATGCAGCGAGTACTGTGTATGTAATCCTTTTTCAGCAGAAAAGTAATGCAAATATCTTATATTGTTGTAGAAGGAGAAGACTACATTGCTGAGCTGATGGTGGAGAGTAATGTCACTCTGGACACAAACACCATCCTGTCAATTTTGAACCTAACAGAAATGAATGGTACCACAGTGACAGTCGCAAACACAGATCTGATAGCAGGTATTGTGTTGGAGTGCATTTTTTCTTTCTTTGTTTTTTATTTTTATTTCTGTGTTTATTTGCAGTAGGTTGGGATGGTATAACACGCACTGCACCATTATTATAATGTGAAGACAAACTGAGAACATATCCTAGAGAAACTACAGCCTTTTTGGCACCTCCTCCTCCTCCCTAACACATGTTGGGGAAATGTTAGTCAGTACTCATGGGTTTGGACCAAAAAAAAAGAGATCCAAAGATCCAAAAGTACATAGTTGGAATATATAACACAGCAATTCCGCTAAACATAATGCAGTAACAAAATACTAATATCTATGGATGGTCACTCCATTTTTTCCATATCTGATTGGTCAGGAAGTGGCTCATTTGTTTTGATCGTGTATGAAGTTGTAGTTGTACAAAATGTCTGGGCTCTATGCCGGAAAAAAGAAAAAGGTGCTTGAGATTAGTAACTGTTGAAGCAAAATGCTGTAGGTTGAGGGTTTTTTTTCCCAGAATGGAACCTTGACTGTTAAATATTTAATCATTATATTTAATATTTGTTATAGAGAAATATTACCAAGATTTCTGGAGTTTGATGATTGTGCTTGTCTTTCTAGAGTGCTTGATTATTGGAGATAAAAGCAGTTGCAATTGCTCTATGAATTACATTTGGAGCAATGATGTTTGCTACAAGTCCGATCATACGTGTTGCCGTGAAAACACCTGCGAGAAAAATGTGTCCCACATCGTACCACTCTGCATTCCCATAGTTAGAGGTAACAGTCCTGATTTTGTAAATTATTATGTCATAATGGAAAAAGTGACACCTAATCTGAATGTGTTCCTGTATGCTACTCTTTATGTTGTTAAATTTGATTCCTGTACTTTGCTTGTTTTTCTTCTTCTTGAACTTCTATGAACTGAAACTAATGATATGTTTGCAATCGACACAGTTTTCATCAACGGATCAGTTACATTAAATGGATCCACCTGGGATAACACCAAAACTACAACGGTACATCTATATAGTATAATATACTATAGATAATATATATATATATAATATACTATAGATATTTACAAAAGTCATATTGAAATGATTTGATGCTCTTTCTTTTCAAAGCTGAAAAACGCCTTTGAAAAACTGAACGGCTTTGATTACCTGAATGTAACTGGTCAGAGGTATTGTACTTTGAAAAGATCAGGATTTATTCATTTGTGATTTCTTTTTGTATCAAAGACTTTTGATTGTAACAAACTGTGTAACAGTACAGTGTGTGGAGGAAGGCACTTCTGTGCGTTTGTCTGCTCGATCAAAAGTTTTCTGACCTCACATTTACCTCCTGTCAAACCCTGTAAAAACAACTACAGCTGACAAAAAAGTCATCTGCTTTGAACGTGTCATATTTACTATACTCATTACAGTAGAAAATTCATTCAACATATACATTGCAACACTGATTAGGAAGTTAAGGTTAGGTGAGGTCAGTCGTCATACCTTTGTTGTAAAGATTTTTAGTTGCAAATCTCATATAACTGTTATTACAAATACAACCAGACGCTTTCTCTCTGACTAATCAATGATCTTCTATTCATCCTGTCCAAACCTTAAAGGCTAGGTGACAGCATTGCTGATTTTGAGGCAGCACTCACTGTCAAATTTACCACTGCTAAAGTTCTAGAAGTAGTGACTACTCTGGAAAAAGATCTTCAAGCTTCAGTAATGGTCGACACTCAGGGTCAGTATAAGAGTGTTGCTGTCTATTGTCATTTATTTAGATCATGATAACTCTGGCTATTTTCTCAACAGACTACTATCTCCTGCATTTTTGTTCTCCACTCTTCTGTGTGTATAATGCAGCTATGATGCTGATAATTAGGACACAAATCCAGGAATCTATATGTGCTTTGTTTGAATATTACAAATACCAAATATTTGTGTAATGTCACGTGTCAGGAACATCAGGGACTAGTGCATCTAATTTGAATTTTACAATGCAGCACTTTGGTGAGTCACTTCAAATTGATAATGATGAGCTTCAAACACATTCACTACAAACATTGGTCACTGTAAGTTTGTGTGTACATGCAGCAGGTCAGAGTTCTACTCTGCTCCCAGTCTTCCTTCATTATTTTAACAAAACGAATGATTCCTGGCTTTTTTGTCTAATTTTTTACAGTGCTCTTTCTGTATCAAGCAGACTGACTGCACAATGTGTCTGAATTGTATGTAATAATAATGTATTTAGACTGGAGAGTACTGGAGGCTACTTTGTGTTTATGTTTTAGTTTGACTTTGGATGGAAGTATTTGGAATACAAGGATGCATATAATTATCTCTCCTCATGTCCAGCTACTGTGCTGTCACAGGGCTGACACAACTGTTACCTGTCTGCACCAGCAATCATTACCAGGTGGCTGAGCCACAGATAAAATCTCACGATCATTAAATAAAAATTCAAGCTGCAGTGTGTAGGATGTAGTGGTGAAGTTGCAACCAAACATCTCACCCTCTCCTTCCCAGGATGGAGAAAAAACTCTGGCTGTGAAAATTACAAATGCACTGACATCATTACCAGTCGTCCAGATGTTTTATTTTGCATCTTGGCAAAGTCTTAGATAGACAAACCACCTTATTGACAGTGAAAGCGATATACTCCTTACTCCTAATATTTGCTGTGTATTTAAAATGTCACACAGGAATGGTCACCATAGACGCCCCAGATGGTATAGTGTGCTATGAGTCCAGTCCAACGCTGAAATGCACATCACCGGAGGAAACAACAGGCGCTGCCTGGTTCATGAACAAGCAGTTCGAGCGCTTTCAGCTCAACACAGGCAGTGTAGTTAAACTGAACACCAGCTGTACCACAGAGGAAGACAAGTCTTGCATTGCAGTTACACTGGAGAAGGTGACAGGCATCTGGTCAGGCAAGTACAAATGACATTCATCCTTGCTTAAATGAAACTGAAATTATAATATAGATATAGATATAGATATTTATTAAGTATAACTGATAAGATATAAAATGCTGTTCTAAGCTTGATGTATCAGTAACAATCTAACAATGTCATATATGATAATATATCTGCTACTTTTATGTTTGACACATTGAGGCCATATACTTTGTATTTAGAGATTTGAATGCAGGATTTTTATTTGTAATTGAGTATTTTATTGAGTCACCATCACAACGTCACAATAATTGAACGCGCATGTTTATGACAAGCCAAATTCAATTCACTTCACTGCAATTCAGTTTTATTTACACTGTGTTATATTATAACAGAGGTTTTCACATGGCACCTTCCATATAGAGCAGGCCTAGACTGTCCTCTTTATTATATTATTTACAGAGACAGTTCCCACCATAAGTAGTGCAACAGTGGCAAGGCTTTCCTTTAAGAAGCAGAAACTTTGAGCAGAATGTAGCTCATTGGTGGGCGGCCATCTACCATGATGAGTCATAGGGAGAAGGCATGACACATGCACAATAGTAACAATAATAATAATAATAATAATAATAATAATAATAATAATAATAACGATAATAACTACATTTGAATGTAAATATGGCTAATAGTAGTAATAATGATAGTAATCGTAATAATACTAGTATTTGTAGTGGACGTCAAGCAGGACAACAGCAGCAGGTGCAACCACAATCCCCAATCAACACATAGCCACGATCTATGAGAACCAGCAAGACCAAAAAGCAATAATTCAACTTTCAGTTTGTCTGTTTAATTCCAAGACAAATCTACTGGTGACACTTTTGATCTGAGTCATGCGATAGCGGAAGTCATATAAACGTGTGTGAATTTATCTAAATGTTTTCCTGCAGGCACATACGAGTGTGGATTCTCTAGTGGGTCAGTGAGGCACACAGCCAAAGCACAATTGAGGGTGGCACTCCTCCCTGATCAGATCAGCCTGACTATCAACCCTCTCACTGTGGACTGCTCGGTGAACAATGTCCTTTATGTCACAGCCATCATTCCAAACAGCACAGAGAGCTTTAATGTTTGGTGGACCTACAGGGATGACCTTACTAAAACTATTCTAGATAACCAAAGTAAGAGAAACCTACAGTATCTCTGTTCCTTCTTTTCCTCTTTCCTTCTTTCTGTTAGCTGCATCATAAATTGCTACTTTAATTGATAACATCAAAGTAGATTAAAATCCACAATAATCTTGCAATATGCATGTAAAAACCTACAAACCTGTTAATATTCCTCTCTTTTTTCTTTTTTTTTTACAGCCGACGGATATAACCTGGCCTATAGATTCAGTGTTACAATAGATTGCATAAAAAGCAATGACCCACAATATGTTTGTGTCACTTTTAAAAACTCACAGAACCAGAAAAAAGGTGCAAGAGTGGAGATCCCTGTCATTTATGGTACCTAATTCTTGTAAATTGTAAATTCTTTGAATTCAATTTGGAGCATAATATGATATCTTAACTTTGTGAGAATGCTGTTTCACTTTGTTTATAACTACATGTTATAAAACATACTCACCTAATGATTCCGTATATTTTTCTCCAAGAGGGTAACCCATTTTGTGAAGAAGAAATCAAAAATGGAGACATATGGCCCAAAAGCCCATCTGGAGACACGGTGATAAATCGAACATGTCCGGCAGGCAGGATTGGCTTTAAGTCACGCACTTGTGAAGGCAGAACCTGGGGGGACGTGTTCCCCTCCTGTATAAGCGAAGAGTTGAACAAAATTTCAAATACCGCAGACGTGAGTGTGCTATTAAAGCTCATGACCTTAAAATTATAAGAATCTATAACATTCTACCTGCTAACTTGTACTGCATCTCTGTGAGCAAATTAGCATTGCACGGTGTGCCTTCAGGACGCTATTTCAGATGCTGACCAATAAAACATTGGGTTTATTCAAAGATTTGCTTGACCTCAAAACCACTCGGATCTTAGGTGGATTTAATTCTACTTCACAGCTGTGAAGTTAATGTGTTTACTGTTAATTTGTGTGTGTTTCTTCTAACAAATGGAGATGTGACATAGAGATAATGTTTTTGTGTTTTCTTTCTAGAACTTTCTGAAGGGACTTGGGGCTACCCAGGAGGTAGCCATGGATATATTTCAAGGACTTAAAAACAGCTCTACTGCTAAATCTGAATCCAGTGATGCTACAGCTGACATCAGTGCTTCCATCAACGTTCTTAATGTGATGGCCAGTGCATCAGAAAATGTAGACTTGAATGATGATGTCTTTCCTGTAAGCCCTTGTTGATTATCATTTATTTTACTGTGATAGATGTGGAGTTTTGAGACTGAAGGTTCTTGCTTGTTCTCAGAAACAACTAAACTTAACACAAGGTCACATGGCTACTTATTTTTGTAAGCTTTGATTTAGTTTCTCAGTTGTCATGCAAAAGACAAAAGTTTTGCACAACCTTAATGTAATTAATGTATGGCGTTCATGAATTTCAGTTCACATCTCAAAACAAGGATGATGTTAATGTGGTTAAGCTGATTTAATTTCTTTGGCCATCTCAGGTTCAGTAATCTCAGACTGAGAGTTTACATGTATCAGCATTTCTTTGAAGTCTCTTAGAACATTAAAAAAATTAAAAAATGTACAGTAAGAAAATAGTATTTCTTGTGGAATCCTTGGTCCAAGTTTACATTAATACATGAATCCAGGATGCAGCAGAACCAATTTGAGAATAACCCAATGTCTTAATTTAGACTCTTTAAATATTCTCAGATAAAATGTGCCTTAGCACTGAATCTTTTTATTCTTCTCTTTCAGGACTTTGTTAACGCAGCGAGCAATATGTTGAACAACACCTGGACTGGTGTTAACCAGTCTACTGTTCATACCATGTCATCGAGTTATCTTCAGTCTGTGGAGGGTCTGGTGAAGAATATCAAGGTCAACAGGAGCCGTGGACTTGACAGTGACAATTTGGACCTGAAATTCTGCACAAGTAGTGACTGCAATGTGACCGTGTTTGACGTAGGCGTGAATGTGAACAAGACTGCCGGAATGGTGAAAACGGTCGGTGTCAAAAATTTGATGGACAGATTAAAAAATGGCTATAGCGGTGGGAAAATGAAGCCCACTAGCTTCGTAATATCAGCCACACTAACGGCACCCCATGATTCAGGAGTAGGAATCGAACTTACCTTTCCCAAAGAAAATCAGAATTATAGTAAATCTTTCTGTGTCTTCTGGAACACCACATTGCAGGACTGGTCAGATAAAGGATGCACTCTCAAAACTGGTGAGGGTAACCACACAGTCTGCCAGTGTGACCACCTGACTGCATTCTCTGTCCTCATGGCCAAGGGTGATATATCGAATGATTTCCTAGATATCATTACCAGTGTGGGCTTGGGTGTGTCCGTCTGCTCCTTGCTGATCTTCCTCATTGTTGAGTTTTTAGTGTGGTCAGCTGTGGTCAAGTCCAACCTTTCACTTTTCCGCCACACTGCCCTGGTGAACATCGCCGTGTTCCTCTTACTCGCTGACAGCTGTTTCTTGGCTTCCGGTTCTCCTGAAGATATCAGCGATACCTGGTGCCTAGTTTCTACCGTATGCAAACACCTCTTTTTCTTGGCCATGTTCAGCTGGATGCTTTGCATGAGTGTCATGCTTGTCCACCAGCTCATCTTTGTCTTCAGCCCACTGAGGAAAAGAGTCTTCATGTTCATTTCCAGCATTGTCGGCTACATTTGCCCAATCCTCATCGTGGGATGTAGCTATGTGTATTGCAAATACACAGGCAGGGATTACTATTCACGAAAAACATGCTGGCTAGTTTATGATGGACTCTTGGAGGGCTCCATACACGCTTTCATTCTCCCTGTTGGAACTGTCATTTTGACAAATGTCTTTTCCATGGTGGTCGTCATTCTCACTTTGGTGAAGTCCTCTGTCCCTGACGGCAAGACAGATGACAAGGAGACAATCAAAAGCATCATTAAAGTGGTGGTTTTTCTAACGCCTGTCTTTGGAGTAACATGGATTATTGGCTTCGCTCTGCTCATCTTAGATGATGGTATCTTTAAAACTATCGCTAATTACAGTTTCACCATCCTCAATTCCTTCCAGGTAATTTGAATGTAACCCTATATAAAATTAGTTTAAAACTATGATAGAAAAAACTCATCTGTGCGTAGGGTGCTTATAATAAGAAAGAAACTGTCAATGTATAGAATTTGTAATGGGTGATTCAACAATACCTATGTACATGCTGTATATGCAGTGTGTGTATATATTTTTCATATACACAGTATAACAGACTACACCTGTTACATGTTGTCTCTTGCAGGGCCTTTTCCTTTTGATAACAGGATGTCTCGCAGAGCAAAGGGTAAGTTTGTTATTTTACCAATGGTCAGGTGACATCTCATATACTACAATACTTTGCAACAGCTGAGATGACTCATCTTACAGTACACCAAGAATACAACACTAACACTAAGGCAGTGTTTTTATTAGTGTTTTAATTTTTATCTCTGCCATGGGAGACATGGGTTTAATGCCTGGGCACCCAAAAAAATTACACTAGGGTCCAAAACTGTTGCTTAATTGTTTAGTTGTTAGCATTTTCTATGTGCCCAATTTATAAGCAATCTTTGTGTTATTGTTAACAGGTTCGAGAGGAAGTGTTGAAGCTCATAATGGTAAGCTTAACAATAAGGTCTCTCCAGAATTACACCATGAAATGATGCATCATAACTTCTGTCTGCTTCTACCCTCAGGCAAAATCAAAAGGAAGCAGTGACAGCACGAAAAAATTGACTTCAAACACATGCTCAAAAGACAAATGAAGGCCGAGGTCAGTCTTTTGTTACATCATTAAGAGTCTCCTTTTTACTTGTGGCCATACGTGTGCTACATCTTCAAATGTTCAATAAAAGTAAAGCTGTTGGTTCTGCTTGGGTAAAAAAAAAACAGAGAAAAGCATACACATCAGTAACTAACGTAAACTATTAAACTTAATTAAGTAGCTACTCTCATTTTCAATGTGGCAGATTCATATTCTGTCCATTGCTACATAACCCACTTCAAAATGTCCTTTTAATGATCATTTTAATGTTACTTACAGGTCCAGTGCGTAGGATTTAGTGGTATCTAGCAGAGTTTGCAGATTTGCAACTAACTGAACACCCCTCAGCCTCCTTTTCTAAGTGTGTAGGAGAATCTACAGAGGCTGCCACTTCAACGTACACGAAATGATTTAAGCTGCATATTGTGTTTCCAGTGTTTTTAACCACAGGAATCAGTGTCTTAATAGGCTACAGCAAGTTACATTAAATGCCTCTGTCAGTTCAGAGAAAAATGTTTGAATGTTCTAAAAACTTGTCATCTCTACATTCCAGGTTGTGAAGACAAAAACAGCAGCGCACATGTATGCAGCGCCACTTGTAACATACTTGAGAACACATCTTAGAGTTTGCCTTGTGTTAGATTATAGTTCCTAGATGTGTGTCAAAGCAAGTTAATTGTTTATTAGAACATAGATGTTGTGATATTATCATATTTCATTTGATAGAATTAATAGTAGCAGTAGATGGAGTACTAGCACTGATTGTCATCATCCTCAGCTGAGGCTGTTAAATATTTCACATTAAATCAAATCCTGCTCCAGGGAGTAATATGTAAATATGGTTAATGTATACATTTTCTTCACTTTCTTCACTTTGTTTTCTTCACTGTATGTACACTTAATTGGATGTTGTGCATTCTGTGTGTCAAGTGTGTGACTGCTGACTGCATACAGAACATAATAGACAAGCTTGGTTTGGTAATCGTGTTTAAAAGGGAAGTTATGTCAAATATAACCTGTATACTGTGTGTCTAACTACTATATGTATTTAAATATAATGTATATGAAATAATATGTAATAAAATACAAACAAGGAATGTCATTTCTTTTGTTGTTCATTGCATGAACTGAGAAATGCATTATTGGGAGATTTTAATCCAAAGTATACATTTTTCATCACAGAATTCCCTCAAATTACAAATGATTCATTTGTCATACAAATAAAACAATCTGGTGGAAGCTATTATGTTGTTAATTTGTCTTTGGGGAGGTGGGGTCTTAACTCTAGGCTCAGTCCAAAAAACAATTATGATAAAAAATTGTAATGTATTAGATATGGCCAAAAATTAACTTAATATGAAAACTGATACTCCTTCCTTCCGTTATTCCACTGAAATGTGTTTCCCTGAGCTTTCTTGATGATGGCGAAGATGTTAGAGTGTTAGAACTTCAGTTCCTGCCGCACCACCAGTCAGTCATGAGAAAATGACCAAATCATTTTCTCACACGTCATCAGTGATGTCATTACTTGGTGCAGCCGGTTTTACGGGTACTTCAGTCTTGATCAGGTGGGTCAAATCTAATGAAGACAACAGGTTAATAAAATGCTAATGTATCAGCAAATAGCCTGGCATAGGAATCATTTAGCATAGCCAGGTAGAAGAGCTGATGTTTCTGATTCTCACCATTGAAGTCAGCAGTAATGATAAGGTCATCATTCTTGAGGAAGCTCCTCCTCTGCAGATGCTTGTGAGAAATGAATGTGCTCCAGCCGTAGTCCTGACTGCGGAAACAATTACAGCTGCCATCCCACACTGCACCTGAAGTAGCTGTTGGTTTGTTCCAGAGGGGATTTGTGTCTGCAGGGGGGAAAATATTAAAACAAGATGTCATGGTGTGATAATTTGAAGAGAGTATTAGACATGTAATCAGAGAAAAAAGAAGCAAACAATACAGTAATAAACCATAAAACTAAACACTCCAAAGCACTGTAGAGTTGAGGATTTAATTGTCATTTATGTGCGAAATGAGAACTTAAAAGTACCAATCTGAGATTAAGTGACAGCTTTGGTCACTAATGGTATTGCAAGGACATTTTAAAATAGTGCACCAGTCTTTTTTTCCAAATTAAAGTGACACTTAATTTGAAAAGAAATGTTGCTAATTTGTTTAAAGGTCCCGTGGATTTAGTGGCACCTCGCAGTGAATTTGTAGTTTGCAACCAAATGAATACTCTCCCACTGCCTCACCCTCTCCTTCCAAGCAGGTAAGAAAAACTCTGACTGGCAAACAGATAAAAAAGCAAGAGGCCATATCTAGATCAGTGTTTGGTTTGTCTGTTCTAGACTACTGTAGAAAAAATGGTGGTTCAACATGGTGGACTCCTTGGAAGAGGAACCGTTCTCACTGTAGATAGAAAGGGCTCGTTTTGAGACAAGGATAACACAATAAGAAGATTCATATTTTTAGGTGATTATATACTTATGAAAGCATACTAACAAATACTGTATTCCATTCTGCCCATAAATGCTCAATGCTCAATCTTATTCACTGGACCTTTAAATGTAATTTTTCCATGATGTGACCACCACAAACAAAATACTACCCTTTACTGGATTGGTGTGAAGCAGAAATCTCAATACTTGGGCAAAACCAAAGCTGGCATGGCTATGTATTGCTTGCTGTCATTTAGCTAAACCAGCCCTTCCATCTGGCTAGTAAACGTACTTTTTCTTAAACTCCATTGACCCTGGCCTACCTGTGGTGAAGCTTCGTGTAGAAGACATCCTCAGTTTTACATCAGGGTCCTGGTCCATGGCAACAATGGTCATCTGTCTGTTTGCAGCTGGCCACTCCATTACTGCATCATTTTCTCCACTGCAGAGGTGCATGTACATGCCAACATAGTCTGGGTAGTCGACATGTTTTCCATTTGGGTAAACCCTGATACCAAATGAGTAGCCCTCTGAGTTGACAAAGCACTTGCTTTTAACTGAAGAGCCAGGAGCAGTGGTGGCGAGAATGTTGGTGAAGTTGCGGATTTGCCAGACAGCATTGGGGCAAACGGTCTCAGTAAGAGTGATGTCATCGATTAAAATGGCACCTGATGAGCCGGCTGACCCTTTGATGCCTTGGAAGAAATAGCGGAACTTCTTTGTCACCTTAAGAGTCACATGGGCTATTTTCCAGACAGCATCTCCATCACCTGAAAGACAGCAAAAAAAATGACCACCCTTACAATGACTGATAAACTGAGCCACTCCACTGATAGAAAGAACTTTTCATTCAACAATGATGAATGTGCACTGTGCAATAGGCAGTGTTATTCTATGCTGGCATATAAATATTAAAATACCTGTAATGGTGTGGATCTTCCTGACACTGCGTACAGTCCCCGTGCCATCATCAGTCCTGATCCATATCACCAGTTTGTCCCCAGCTGCTCCGCTCATCTTGTAGAAGAATTGAAGGCACTGCTCGTCTCTCTTGGGGTAGAGGATACGTGACTCCAGCAGAGCACTGATTGATGCACTGTATGCTTCAAACTTCATGTAGTACCCTGAATCTAAAAAGAGAGGTGGCAATCATTGTGTTAATTGAGTTATGAGGCTAAAATGTCATCACATGCCCTTACTTGTCTTATTCACATTCATCATATGTGAATACGACATGTAAAATAACACTATAATATAGCTAAGCATTGAGACTTTAAGGTAAATATGAATTTACTGTATATTTTGTTAGAAGCTCAGGGATTAAAAATAGAAATATAATATTTATGTATTGTTGGCTATTCAGATTGTTAATGATGCTTCATTTTTAAAGTCATTACCTTTTTCATGTTTGTGTATTACTAACCTATTCATAAGATTTCTGAAGTTCAGAGGAATTTTAGCATGTCATTTAATTCCTCAGTCGACATACCTTTGTATATTTGTGCGGTAATATGTATTGATCTAAATGTTTTCTTTTATTTCTTTTAAGATGTTGTAGCTCAGTACAGTACCTCTGCAGCGTCCTGCTAGGGTATGGTCAGTATCAGTCGGACTGCTGAGCATCTGGACCCAGTCTGCGTTGTCCTGCTCATTCTGGATCATTCCACAGATGTTGATCAGTTCAAAGGAGCACTGGTCCAGGAGAGTTTGTGTGTTGGCTGGAACAGGACAGTTATCAAGAGTCAACCTACAGAACTTAAAGCACTAAAGAGAGGGCAGAGGGGAGTAGAATTTGACTGGGGAAATATGTATGCGCTACAATATGATCTAGTTTTTTTTTAACATAACATGGCCATTACAAGGCAGCAGTACAATACTGTCATGTTCTTATACTTAAAATTTTCTTAACACATTTCTTATCTTGAATGTGTTAGCAACTAATTTCCACATTATTGTTAAGATTAGCATTCATTTGGAGTCATGTTTTTGGCCCCCTGACATATTAGTCCGATATTCACTTTTCTTTAAGTCTCCTTTAACTTTCCTTTCCATGATATAGGACGTGAACCAGTTGCCTTCATCTAACCTTTAGGTAGCCTCGAAATGAGACACTCACCACAATCATACATGCGGTTGAGCCTGGTGATATCCACAGCACTGAAGTCCAGCCGTTGGCCAATGACCTCATTAAAATATGGTATGGTGGTGGTGATTGTGGGGATGCTCTCATTCTTGTTGAAGGACAGCGGTCTGTAGTGCATGATGGACTCATAATCGTACGCCGTGTTCAGATCAGTAATGAAGTCATCCTCATACTTATTGAAATTGTGCCCCATCCCTATGAGGAGAGAGTAATATATTTATATATGTATAATATGTGCATTTCAACTCACTAATATAGTACTACTATATAAGATATGTGTACGTAGAGGCTATAAAACACTACCAGTGAATCAATGTCATGGCCTCTATAACATTTCTGTGATTTAAGGAGGTTCAATTACAAGAGGATATTACATTCTACACTCTTACACACTGAACATTTCTGTGAAGGCATAGCATGGATAATAACAGCAGAAATGGTCTCCAGTACTTTGGTTTATGGTTTATGTGTTTTTTGCTAATTAGCAAATATTAGCATGCAAACATGCTAAACTAAAATGGTGAACACAGTCAACAAAAGAATCTGCATATTGGTATTGTAAGGACATTAGCATACCAATGTTAGCATTTAGTTCAAAGCACCACTGTGTCCAAGTAGAGTTTCACAGAGCTGCTAGCCTTTAGCTTTGTTTGAAATGAATACCTTAAAAACAGACTCTTTGACTGTAAGGTCAGCTACTGAACGTGCATAAACCAAAGTCAATTGGGACATATTCTAGTCAACCAGGCTGGACCATCTGCTATGGAGGATTGTGTGATATGACGAAAAGTTCCAGAACAGTTATTGACTGGACTCTTTGTCAACAATAATTTCAGTTCAATAGATATAAAATAAAAATTGTACAATTTCTGAGACCCTGATAAAACAATGTGACCCACCTTCTTCAATTTGGTCCCACCAGATTTTGACATAGTCGTCTCTGTCTGAGCGAGACTGTTCATGGTAAAAGCCCAGAGCATGGAGAAGCTCATGCTGCACAATGGCCTTAGTGTCACACCTGGATCCAATGGACACATTCTGTCCTGTTTTGTCATCTCCAACATATGACCAGCATCTGATGGAAAATTCAAATGATGACACAGTCAGGTGCTGTTACTGAGCTGACTGTAGCTATATGTACGCAATCACGTACATATATATCTTTACTGAAATCAGCACTTGTTTGTCCTCCTCTCTGAAAGCTTATTTGATTACCATTGAATCAAACTGCCTCGCCTGTCTGTATTTGAGTCCCCCTGCTGCTTCATTCACCCCATCCCAAGATAGAGTTTTAAAAAGTATACCATCAGCATTTCCTAATCTTTGGTCCTTAATGCCTTGAGTTTGATGACTTGACAGCATGGCCCATAAAGTTATGCAACACCCAAGATCAATGTGGGATACTGCAGCTCACCCAGATAGCTTGGTGAACGAAATGTAGGTGGTCTCTCCTTCATATGGCTTGAAATCCACACAGGATCTCAGACGGTATTCCTCAAAAGCCTGGAGGATCACACCTTTAGCATTCAGTTCTGCAATGGAATAATGGAAATTTCCAGATCAGTACATGTTCTATTCATCAAATTATTCGCTGGTAGAAATGTGCACAGTGTACCTAAAGAATCAGTCAAGATGTAAGGGATGGGAAACTTCCATCTTCTTTTTTCATCAAGGATTGCATTCCTGTTGGGCTGCAAGGTACATTGAAAGCACTGAGACTATGCTTTTAAGTTCTTGACAAACAATCTCTACATAGACTCTGTTCTTACATTGCCAGCGATGTCTCCCTCAAACAGGTGGTCTAATCCTAGAAATGTGAAAAACACACATATATTTCTCACATAATGTATACACTACGAGTATCAGTCAATAAAGCATATGATCACAGAGCTTGTATCAACAGTAGACAGGGCTTAAAAGTATACCTCTATTGATGTCAAGTATATCATCCCTCAGTTCACCAGCATCTGCATCATGACCTGGAAGATGAATTTATTGTCAGAGCAGAAATGTAAAAACAAGTTTGTTTTATGTGAATATGATCAGTTAAGGGGACCAACCAGCATGTGTCGGAAAAGCTTGCACCTAGCACACAAAAAGAGACATGTCTCGATTTAAACTAACAGACAAAAGACTTTTTTTTTTATTTCTGTTGCTTAATGCAATTTAGTTTCTAAATAACTACAAAATAGCCTACCTGCCAAACCACAAAGACGCCAATCAGTGCAGCAATCTTGCACAAACTGTCTCTGGAGCCCATGTCGTCCCCTCGACAGAAACGTGTTTCTCTGATGCCAGTGTAAACATGTCCATAAAGGCAGCAGCTGGAGGGGAACTTTGATCAGGATTACAGAGCTAAATGAGTAACAGGTATTTCACATGTTGTCAGGCGACCCTGTGCAGAGGTGACAAATTCAACGACAGGTTGATATGAACCTAGTCCAAGCCCAACAGAAAACCGGCAATTTTGTTGTTTATGGGATTGACCTCTGACCTCTCTGTAGGTTGGCATTTACCAAATTATGTAGGTTATTCAGAGCTTACAGAGCAGGTCAACACTTGTTGCTTGCTTGCCACCAACAAATGATCGAGTCACTATGACTTTTACTTCACACCAAAGACACAATGTACAATATTACTTACATCATGGTCACTTTACCTTTGCAATATTAGTTATATTATGTTCACTTTACCATACAATATTACATAATATTGTATTATACTAGGGTTACTTACTTTTGAAATACTATTTATCATCTTACTACTTTTACAATACCACTTATATCTTGGTTATTACTTTTGATATATCATTTATATCATGTTACTACTTTTTACAGTACTATTTACATCATGATTACTATTACCATTTTTGCCCTATTATTTATTACATGGTCACTCACACTTTTTCATATCATACCACTTTGTTGCACATTATCTGTTGTTTGCCATATGTCAGTTTGTTCTTGTTTATTGTGTAAGTTATTAGTCACTTGTGTCTGTCCATGGTGTTGTAACTATTTTCTCTTTTTTCTACTGTCAATTTCTGTAGTGTGTCCTTCACTTTTTCTTCTCGCTGCTGTGACAAGTTTATTTCCCCGCTGTGGGATGAATAAAGTATAATCTAATCTAATCTATAATAAATACATACAACAAAACTAGACAATAATAACAGAATAACAAATGGCAACAAAATAAGGGGCTTTGTTAAATATTGTGCATGGCCTGTGAAATAAAAGATAACACATGATAAATACATGAAAACTGAAAATGAGGAATAAAGTCATAGAAGGACGCTAAATAAAAAGGATTGAGCTGGTTGTTTGTTTGAGTGTTGAAGTCTACCTGAAAGTCAAAACTCACTTGCTTTCAACCATAGTTTCAAAGATCATGTTAAATAAGTGTTACTTAATATATCATCAGTTAAGGAACGTTAATTCAGTTATTTCATTTCCAAGTACCAACATGAGCCATGCATTAGTTAAGCATTACGTTAAGGTAGCGTGAGTAAGATTTGCTGTTTGTCCTCACAAGCTGTGCCTTAAAGTGTAAGTAGTACACTTAAAGTAGAACTATAAACCATTTAATCATTTGAGGCAGGCAGAAGCATAATCATGTTCTAGCACGTAGGGCAGCCTGTATGACAAAGCATGGTGTTTTTCCAAATAGAAGGCCACCCTAGAGGGCACTTTATCATGTTGTAGCTCCTCCAGGGTTATCAAAGAAGGTACTTTTCCTGACTTTTTCGAGGGCAGATCACAGGATCTCTGCGGATACAGACCCAGTTTTGTATCTGTATGCATATTTTTGTGTCTGTGTCCGAGTCCTGTTCACTCAGCCTCTAAGTATATAATTTGTCCTCTCATTATAAAGTGTTATCGCTCATTTATTGGGTGTCCTTAGCTAAAGAGTAAAGATACAAAGAGCAGAACACAGATCAGTAGATTTTAATCTGTCATGCACACTTTTAATGCCTGATAAGGTGCTATATTTCATTCTCCTTATCTTTAAATACTGATTAAGTGCTTATATGTATTAAATGTCAACGCAGCTGTTATTATATTGTTATTAAAGGTGTACTTGAGCAATCTGTTGTTACACATTTGTGAAGTTCATGTCCTCACAAAAGACACATTTAAGAATGATGGTGCAATGAAGCCACAAAACTATCCTGACGTAAGGTCAAGCTACTCTGACAACCAGACAGAATTTCCATTTTGATACACTTCATTGATTCAGCCTGACATTGTGTCCTGTGAGCCAATTTCTTGTTGAGAGAGGAAGGTGGTATTTTCTATTGCTTTGCACCAGCCATCCAGTGAGTGTCGAGATGGCATGGAAGATGCAGTAGCTGTTCCTAGGAGTGGTTAACATAAAGTGTTTCACACTGATCAAACATTTTGAAAGCTGACTCATCCACGCCATTTTTCTGCCTCTGCCATGAATGTAAATAGATAACTAGTTATGTACGAAGATGATGATTTCTTACGTTAATACTGTTAACTGAGCTTTCATTGATCAACTGTTTTTAACAGTCACCGTGGCCACCAACACCAGACCTATTTAAATAGCTTTGGTAGCCTCTTTTTATAAGAGCCTGGCATAATCAGGGTTATTAGGGTTGACAAAGCTCTTCCAGATCTGTTTAAACATTATACAACTAATAACTAAACTGGTCTCAACTGATCTGCGTTAAATTGCTTTTCAAATGTAGTCAAAGATAAAATATCTTATCTTAATCATGTTGATTACTGTTTCATTATGTGACCTTATTGTATCCTTGTATAATAAGTGGAAACCAATACAGGTTTACAGGTTTATGAATTTAAAAGGAGCACAAATTTAATATTTGCATCACACCAAAACACACCACATGCTTGTTCATTAGTAGCTTTTATTGGGACAGTTCAATGAGAAATAATGTATTCAAAATGTTGTTCAACATGATTGGTATGCATATATTTTGACTTTCATATACCAAATTTAACTTGACATTTTGTAAACTATGTATGTATGATTCTGATATTCTGGCACAGCAGTAATCTTCATCTAATCTTCATCCTTTCTTCATCTTCAAATAATATTCTTCTCATCACAGCTGCATATGGTGCATCTGGTTATTTTAAATAACAAGTCATTTCATATTATCATGCGACAACAAGAAATGTACTGCAATTTGTGAAACAGAAAAACATGTCTTACCTCCAGTTAATCATGCTATAAAATCCAGTCTGATTTTACTCCTTTGGCTTAATGGGAACTTCTGTTTTGATCAGTGACGTTATGTCTGAGGACAAAGAAATTATAACTTGTCATGTCTGCATCCGGACACACTTCCCAATTTTTTAAGACAGGCCACTAACCGTCAAAGTCAATGAAGATGATGAGATCATCATTCTTGAGGTAATTGCGCCTCCTGAGGTCAAAGTGCTTGACAAAGTTCCTCCAGCCCCACGATTCACCTCTGTAGCAACCACAGGAAGGATCCAAGGTTCCAACCTTGGAGGGATTGTCCCAAAAGAAGTTTCCATCCGGTGCTAGAGGACACAAAAAGACAACATGTGAGAACTGACCCCACTATTTGTATGATACAGGCATCAAAGAACGACCTATGACTTAATATTCCTGGCCCATGTAATGGTTGAGTTATTTTAGAATGGGAATGTTGGCCAGTAAGTCCACTTTGATCCAGACTGAAATCACACAACTGTTGGATGGATTGATCATCCGAATGAATGGTAATGACTTTTGGTGGTACCTTTCCATTGACACAACAATGGTTGCATTACCACTAACATCGGAATGCAACCATTGCCATTGTGAACATACTAACTTGAGCACTCAAAGGGTTAGATACAGCCTCATTCCTGTGGCACAATTGCATAAAAAGTTAATGGAAAGACACAAGTAGGCTCATTTGACATGAATTTGCTTGGGCGATTTGAGGTAAGGATGTGTCAGTGCGAATTGTTTCAGCTTGAGTGAAAATTCATTTTGTGCCTGTGGCTTCATGCATGTGCTTCATAATTTTACAAGAGAAACGTCAGAAAAAAATAATTGAGATAATAATTAACAGGAAGTAACAGGAAGTAACAGGAAGAACCACAGTTCCTGGTGAGCGTTATGTTTCGTTGGAGGTTGAGCATAATGCAGCCACACACACGCACACAAAGTTGGTATGTATGTTTCTAGCTTACAGATAATGTCTGCACACTTTCCATCACTTTCTGAGCACCCCTTCAGTCATGCTTCCTCAGTAACATCTTGCTGTAATTTGGATTTACTTAGATTATTATTATTATATTATTTACTTACCTAAACTTAGAGATTTGCTCAAATGGTAAGATCTTGACTGAAAGATTTGTGTTGTCTTGTCTGCAGTTTATGTGAGCTCTGACATACACCATGCAAGCGAACTTAGAATTAGGATATATTTATTAGCTCCCTTTTGTTTTAAAGCCTCTGGGGATAATGGATTAGGAGCACTTACTCTTCCTCATATCAGTTGTGAGGCTGCGAGCAGTGGACATCCTCAGCTTAATGTCTGGGTCTTGGTCCATCACCACCAAGGTGGCCTGTCTGTTTACCGCTGGCCACTGCATCACCACATCATTGTCCCCACTGACCAGGTGGAAGTACAGCCCAACATAATTCCCTGTGTAATCAGAGTAACTCGACAACGGTATGACACGGACACCATAACCATAGCCTTCAGGGCTGTAGAAACGAGGGCTGTCAATAACAGTGCTCGAGGTGGCCGTTTCCATGATCTTAGAGAAGTTCTGGATCCTCCACACGTTGTTGGGGCAGCGTGTCTCAGTCAGGCTGATGTCGTCGATGTAGATGCCGCCGGTGGATGCAGAGGATGCACCGCGCACGCCTTGGAAAGCATAGCGGAATTTCTCTCCTACCTCCAATGGTACATGGGCAATCTTCCATGTATGATCAGAATCCGCTGGGTACAGAGAAACAAAAATCACAAAGTCAAACAATATGCAGTGAGGGTTTGCTTAAAATTAGCCCTTAGCCTTCATGTTACATTAGATACTGTATGTATTGTATGATATGGATTTAATGCAAAGGAATACATTTGTACAGATGTAGTTTGACATCTTCTGAAAAGGTTTGCCAAGAGTTGGATGAAATTATCCATACCACTTAGAATCTGTCCATTAAGCATGAATCTAAAGCCAATTAGCTTAGCTTAGCTTAGCATAAAGACGAGAAGCAAAGAAGAAAGCTGGCTTGGCTCTGTCCAGAGTTGGATATTTATAAAATCCATGCCCCTGCCAAGAAATTGTTACAGTACTTGTCTCGCAATAGATTACATTTTTGTATAAGCATAAAGACAGACTGGCATCTAACCTGGAATAAAGCCATGCTGTTTTGTCCCTGTTTCCACTCTTTATGCATAGCTCAGCTCACCGTAATATTTAGCACACACAGATGACAGTGGTATCAGTGTCCTCATCTAACTGTCAACAAGCCTTTGAAATAATTATACAGCCGAAAACCTTTAACCACCGGCTATCTGTGTGACATTTTTCACTGTGTAGACAGTCAGCAAATGTCTAACTTGTATGTTTTATGATGCCATAAAATCATTTCATTTGAATTTTACTGAGCAGCTAAACAAATATTGAAATGAATATTTGCCAAGATGCAAAGTGTTGACTGAGAAGCTCGAGGTAGCAGCTGTGGAATGCGTCATTCATAAATATAACACTCAACACTTACCATAAAAGGTGCGTATTTTTTGCATTTTGCGAACAGTGCCTGTGCCATCATCCATCTTGACCCATATCACAAGCTTGTCCTCTCTGTTTCCAGTCATCTTGTAGAAGAACTGCAGACACTGAAGCTTCCTTTTAGGGTAAAGTGTTCGGGATTCAAGCAAAGCAGACTCCCCAGGCTTCCCAGCTATGGTATTAAAGTGCATGAAGTACCCAGCATCTAGAAAATCAAAAATAAGTCAAGTTATTAAAGCATACAACTTCTTTTTGCTGATTTCTTTAATGATGTCTAAACTGACAATTAGTAGTTGGGATTTTAAAAGAGACACTATTCAGCTCTGACCTCTGCATTGTCCCAGGAGTGTGTGATCCTCTGAACCTACAGTGCTCTTTGTGTGGACCCAGTCGGCATCATCAGAGGAGGCCTGGATCATCCCGCAGATGCTGGCGTACTCAAAGACACACTGGTCCAGCAGGGTGAGAGGACCAGCTGTGGACAGGTGGGGGTGAGGATTTAGAGAGTCAATTAAAGAGTTTTGGTCCATTTTGTCTTCCAGACTCGCTTAAAGATCTTATAGAATATTAACACAGGAAATGTTATTCCTGCAAGTGTATACATACAGCAATTGTACATCCTGTTGAGCCTGAAGGTGTCCATCTTGCTGAAGTCGAGGTACTGGCCAATGATGTTGTAAAACTCTGGGATTTTGGTGGTTATAGTTGGGATGGATTCGTTCTTATTGAAGGAGAAGGGCCTGTAATGCATGACAGACTCATAGTCGTATGCCGTGTTTTGATCGGTGATGAAGTCGTCATTGTATTTGTTGAAGTTGTGTTCAAGTCCTGAGGGGAAATCATGTCCATTTAGTCATTTCTCACACAAAATGACAACGTTAAATTAAATTTTATGGCATTACTCCAAATCACAAATTGATGTCTTTACAGAAACAACTTTACATTACACCAAGACATACCTGGTGTAACCTGATCCAGCCAGATCTTGACATAGTCATCCCTGTCTGTACGGGACTGTTCATGGTAAAATCCAAGAGCATGGAGTAGTTCATGTTCAATCACCGCCTTGTGGTCACAGCCTGACCCCAAAGACAGAATCTGACCATTCTGCTGGTCACCAACACTGGAGAAACACCTGTGACAGTAAAAGTGGTTGATAAAAGTTGTGGTTCAAAAAGAAAACAGTGACATTTAAACAGGTTTTCCAGTGACTTAGTGTTACATTCTTGTCAAAACCATAGCAGCAGATGTCAAGCCACCTTGACTTTTGGTACCAAGTATTGGTCAAGCATGAAAAAAGCTTCCTACATTTCCCACAATGCAACCAAATAGTATCTTTTTGTTGGATATGTCCATCCTGGCAAAAGTCAACATCTTACCATGTCCCTAATCTGTAAAGACGTTTTTCTGTTACAAATTCAAAGTCTTCAACCCGAAACAGAGATAACCCTGACAGCATCACGTAGGGTTCATTTCTCAGACATGAAGCTCCACAGAAGACATTATCCAACTGTTTTCAAGGTGAACTGAATAGTATGTAAGTTCCAAAAAATGACCAGTAACTTCTTATTGGGGCTAATGTTTGCTAAACAAACTTTATGTAAATATTACTGTATCACAGATATAACTCTTTGTAATATGTTAGAGTAGCTTAGCAATTTTTGCTTAGCATTATCCATTAAATGTTGCTCTGGACTGTGGCCACTATTTTCTGTTCTAGCTTTGGCAAAAATGACTCTTTATAAAATAGTGCTACTCTGTAGACGAGCATCTATTCTGCAGCAGCTAATCAACAGTAGATTTTGCAAATATAGTAAACAGAAGTAAGACAATTAGAGCCATACCCTCCTCTCTTTACAAACTTGATGTATGTCTGCTCTCCCTCATAAGGCTTGAAGTCAATGCAGGACTTCAGCCGATACATTTCAAAGGCCTGGTGGACGCAGCCCTTGGCATTCAGATCTGAGCAGGGAAAGAAAGAGTCACAACAAAGGACGGAATATTTTTTTTATCCAGGTGGTTAGAGGAATCTCTGATGACTCTGGGAAAAACCCAAGAAGAGGTGGTATTGTAGCACACGGGTATTTACAGTCAACAAGGTGTTCAGCGCTTAGTGAACATTAGAGAAACTCACCTAAATCATCACCCAGTATGTAAGGGATTGGAAATTTCCATCTGTATCGTTTGTCAATCAGGGCATTCTTTCCTTTCTGCAATAAAAAAAAGTAAGTATATGAAAATGACAAATTGTGACTATAAACATAATCACAGCTAATAAAAATGCACGTAATAAAATGTCTCTTGTTATCTGTAAAAGCTAGTACACTGAAGTTACTCAAGATGTGATAAGATAGCATATGGCAGCAGAGAAAAGCTCAATCAATAAAGAGCGTACATTTTTTTTTTTTTTCATACTCATCAAAATAAAAACTTACTGGAATTAAAATGTCCCCTTCAAACAGGTTGGCATCTGATCCTGCAGCAAAGGTACAACCAATAAACGGATATTTTAATTGCAATAAAGGCACAACATTTCACACACGCTGTTGTTGTTGTTGTTGTTGTTGTAGCTCACCCAGGTTTAGGATGGGGTTCTCATCCTCACCATTCTCATACACCTCTGTAACACAAATACAGACATGGCTCAGAGTCTTCACACAGCCTTTCAACAAGTGTTATTTGTTTAAGGAAATATCATTTCTTGTTGACATACCATGCACCTTAGGGGAAACAGGTATCTGAATAAAGTAAAAGCAGCACAAGTCATTGTGCAGTTAACGGTTACATGATATCATGCATATTTAAGAGTGGATTAATAAATACTTACAGCATGTGATGTGGCTAGAGCCACGAGTCCAAACAATAGCAGTACTCTCTCCATCACTGTGCAGTGTCACCAAGTAAATGTCACCGCTTTGGTTTAAGTGTGTACGCAGAGATATGACCTTTGAAGTTTATGTCTGCTATAAAGAGTAACTGGAGGACTTTGGCTCAGCAGTGTTGCTGATTTATGAAGTGTTTGTGCATGCTCACCAGGCTGCAGGGATATGCACTTTTTTTAGACTATCTGTGTCTGTAATCGGATTTATGATCTGATTTTCTTCATAAAAAAAAACCTTCCATCTTATTAACGTTGTCACGTTGAGTTATATCTGTCGGCTAACATCAATAGGTTGAAGGCTCACCTGTGTCAAATTCTGTGACAGGATTTTGAAACATACTGCGACACAAATCCAGGCCCCTGGAAGTTTTTAATGTGGAGTGTGCAAGCTCTCAATAAAGACTTCAGTTTTCTGGTCTATGTTTGCCTAGACTGGTGACAGATTTGAAAGTGAATGCTTGACGTCAGTGGCTTCATAACAGTGAGTAACGCTAGTTGAGTCAAATGGAGGCTGTTAATGATTTACCTCAACCACTAGATGGCGACAAATACACAGTATTTGACAGTAACTTGAGTCTATTTTTTATGTTACAATGCCATTGTACACAGATTCACCCTCATGCAAACGAGGGTAGGCAGGTATATCTTGACACGGTGGAATATTTTACTGTGCAGCTCCAGTGGTTTTGTGACTTTGACTAAACTTCCACAACACGAATCTCTTAATACAGCTTCCAGTGCTCTTCAGAATATCTGTCAAATTATCATCTTTTATGAAAAGTCTTTATAGTATTACAACTCTCTCAATCTCACTCGAACTGAATATTTTATGTATATTTGTGATTAGAATTCCCTAAAATTGTACACGTCTTAGTGATGTTTGTTTTTACTGCACATACGGAGCAGGCTGAACAGTTACACCCTGTGATTATGTGGACGTTACTTAGTGAAGTTGACGTGAAACACTGGAGGCAGAGCTGGTTTGTAAACACAGAGACCCGAAGGAAACCAACAGGATGGAAAATGGTATTCATTCTGCCAACACAGTGTCGGTAACCATTAATATATATAGTGATATAATACTAACTCCGGTAAGAGCGTTGTTAACTAGTAGTATCGTCAGCGTTAGCTCTGAGAATTAGCTTAACTTTAGTAGCTGTGTTGGACAGCATGTAAGCTAACGCAAACGTTACCTGTTTACGTCGTAAACCTAATTTTACTCAGATGTCACCGGGCACATGTCTTATGCACGCTTGGGGACCAAGGAGGGGATATTCATTGCACACGACACATCCACAACTTTTAATGTTTAACCTAAGTTTAGTCGTAATTAACGCTAGCGTGACGTATTAGCACATTAGCATGGCTAATGAGCGCGTTGGCAAGGCACGTGCGTATAACAGCTAGGTATGCTAACGTTAGCTAAGGTTAGCTTTTGTAAGTTTGTTCACGCAGTTTAGTCTAATTTGGATAAAATGTGCAGATACGGGTGCCTCTGTGGACAGAGACAGTGAAATGCATATCGTTTGAGAAGTGCAGCACCGCGGACGAGGTGGCCGAGTGGTTAAGGCGATGGACTGCTAATCCATTGTGCTCTGCACGCGTGGGTTCGAATCCCATCCTCGTCGGCATCTTTTCATGTTTTGAATTTTTTATTATTTCCAGCTGTGAATCATGTCATGTCGGACAGTGTAAAACGCTGAGTTTATTCATGTCATTTTAATATTGTGTTAACAGGAAATAGAAATAGAAGTAGTTTCTATTGTTATGTCTTGTCTTGTATGTTATTATTGTTACAGTTATATCACAGCAGCAGCCACACAAAGATAGCTATTTAGTTATTTCGTTTGTGAGTTTTGTCCTTCACATAGTTTGGATGTAACATTTAAACAGCACTGCCATTCTTACACAGTGCACTTTAATCAGACGCTTTCACATCAAATCGTATCCCACGTTGCTTTCGTGCCTTAGGTTTTATTCAGCATTCTCGTCATCTGCTTGATACCCTCTGTTGTGACATCCTTGTTTTCTGTCCATGTGTTTCTCATCACGGCATTCCTGGGAATCGGCAGGGCATCTTGCGTTTCCTGTAGCTCCATAATGACTCCCATCCACTTGAGGAGAGAGGTGGATTGCCTCTGCCTGTCCTGCCGTGAGATGGTCGCCTGTGGTTTGGCTGCTTGTTGTCTATGAGTGAGGCAGATGAAAAGTAGAGAGTGGAAGAAGAAGTAAATAACCATTCATAGGCCCACTAGACGGGAAGTTTCATCCCATTTCCTACCCTCACTAATCACACAGTCTCCCCATATTCAACTTTTTGATAGTATGTTGCTCTTGGGCTTTACATTACCTTGTGGTCCCGGTGGTACTGATCGATGGCGTACTGGTATTTGGCTGCATTCAGTCCTAGTGCACCAGCTAGTCTCTCTCCAAGGAAATCACAAGCTAATTTTGGAAAAGGACACGGTGAGTCAGTGGGGCTTCCTTCATAGCTACAATTAGGAGCACTGTTTATCCAGCGTGCTTTGACTGGATTTAATTGTCACATCATTGTTACATTACATACTCAGCAGTGAAATCCTCCCAACCAGAATGGCCACAGTCTTAAATGAGAACCTAGCCTGAAGAAAAAAGAAAAAAACAAACAACAGATGATGTGACTGCTACTTATTGACATCTAACATGACATTTTGTCTTTTGACGGTGTCCCACCCTCTCTGCAGGTTCTCTGAAGGGAGGTCTGTCTGTGTCTGTTGACTGTTCTTCCTCTTCTTCCTCACTGTCTTCCTCCTCCAGAGTTTCACCGTTGGAGAAGTGGATGATCCTTTTCTGTTTGGAGATGGCAGGACCTCCAAATTCTGTCTCCTGGATGTCTGCTGACGTCTGACAGATTACACAGGTCTTTACTGAACATTTTGTATACATTCTTTTACCTGCCTTTATAGTTCCATAGAGCTCCTCGTTCTTTAACAGATTTTTTTAAATTGGAGATTGCACGCAAGCTCCAGAGTGAAGATTTACCAAAGGCCAGTCACAAATAGCCGTTAAAAGTTAACTAATGTCTTTGCTTGGTTACTGAACACAACCTAAGCTAACATCCTAGTAATCATAGCCTTGCTTCATTTCATTACAACACTTACTTCCTGCTGACTGTTGTTCATTCTTCAGGTACTCCAAGTATTTTCGATACAACACCGTCAGGTCTTTCTCACGTCACAGCTGTACCTTATGTCCATCCACACTGGCCCTGCTATGTGGAGGAACAACAACTACAGGATACAGGATTAAGTCATGAAACCTGAGACAGCCTAATACAACAGTGCAAACCTTATCACAGGCAAGTAGTCACAGGGCTGTCACTCTAATGCAATCAGTTTCATTCTTGAGCGTTAGGGGTTGGGCTTGTTGCAGTGTGTAGACGTTAAGCTACTTAAAGCAACATGCTGGAGAAAATGGTATTTTTGCGATTTGTTCATCATCGATCAGTTTCAGAGTGCATTACCACTATGGTAAATATGGACAGCTGTACATGTGTGAATATGAATTACTAATCAACAACTTCAACAACTTTCCTAACAACAACTTTCCTAACAGCTAAACATCAACCAAAGCCAACAAGACAAGACGTAGCAGCCAACTAATATTACTTACTAGTCCAACAGCATTCAGCCCAGGTCGGCATCTGTCACTCCGGCTTTATTTGACCAAGCTCTCGCCAACGACTAACATTCAGTTCCAGATTTACTCTTGTCCGATGGCATCTTTCTCAGTCACTCTCTTTTTCTCTTCTTAGCTTCTTCCATCATCATCCTCTTCAGCAACTTCACCTCTGTTACCTTAGGTCCTGTTCTGGAACGACACCAGCTCCAACCCCCCTTCTTTATTTCCTGAAAACTCCCTCTTCCCGGTGGTACAAACACTCCTCTGGTGCTCTGAGCTCACAGTCCAGGCGGCCCGGCTAACAAACTGAGCTAATGTTGGCTAACAGCAGCTACAGTTTGCAACACAGTAAATCACAGTTAATGCCATCCATGGTATATGTGTATTCGTATTTCTCCCATAATGTAATGTACGAGGGAGGAGCTGAACATTTTTAAATAAATTCTGAGACAGGAAGGACATTTATAAAAAAAAAGAAATAATAATAAAAATTCTTTGTGAAGTTAAATTCAAAAGTTGCATTTTTTCCAACATAGAAAGTATTTTAGAATTCCCTCATTGGTAAAGCATCTCGGTTTGATTGAATACTCTACTATAATACTGTATAGGATGCATAGATATAGTACATGGATTTAGGACACACTGTATGTCTTGAAAACACAGGATTTCTGTCTTACAGCTGAGATAACCTCGATTACATCATCAAGTTCCCCCAGAACACAGAGGACAACATACAGCTGTTTCACAGGCTAACTAGTACTAATCACGGCGGGTGAAACTGACTCAGTAAAACATATTCATAGATAGGAAGAGGCTTACTCTATGTTTACATCTTTTTATGGACGATTTAATAGAGTTTGAAATACATTTCACATGAAGGACACCATTAGAGGAGTGATGAGCTACAGAGTGTACATAGTAATGTTGATCTGACACACCTTTTTAATAAACAGTCGTCTTGAGTAGAATAAAGGACCTGGTCTGACTTCAGTTAAACTCACTGTTGCAGCCAACAGTAATGAACAACAGTTAAATGCCTTGACTGTGAGATCCCCACTGAAAGCCCTGCACATCTGAATATAAAGTGCGAAGGAGTTGTGCTAGAAAGAAATTTAGTGAGAAAGTTAACTTGTCTGCTTTTTACTACTGCTGGGAATCTTGCTCAGGTAACATCATATATATGTAGGGGCATAAATGAGCATGTGAGCAGTATGTTACAGTTTATACAAGTTCCCTACTTTAACCAACATTCATTTTCAAAGTTTTGAAAATATGAGCGACATCTGTGACGTGGCTCTTCAGCAGCAAGTGTCCTGCCAACCCTGGTATGTGATAAATGCTCCTGCCCTGATCTCTGTCTCGAAGGAAGGGGATAACACTCATTAGATTGTGTCAGCAATTGACAGCAGCACTCGTTTAACGTTTACAAGAGTAAGCCTTTCACTGTACGTGTCAGTCAGTATAACTAGTGTAACCACTGAAACATAAATCACCAAAATGTGTGACTGCAGTTACGTAGAATTGTATACTGTCATAAGAGCTTTAAGGTGTCAACTAAAATATCATGACGCAACGAGAAATAAATTAAGAACTACTACGAATAAAGATTTATGACAGAATCTCTAAGTATGATAAAGAATGATTCAGCCTCATCAGTAAGAAAATGAAAAAGAAATAAAAAAATAAAATAAAAAAAACAGCTACATCATGTCATGTACAAAAGAAACTACAATACATATGTCATGTGATCTAAATCAAATATTGATTGTAAACTGCTACAGCTAAAACAAACCAAATTCAACAACAGTAGCACACGTACCCTTCTTTTTCTGTCCACTGTTGATTCACATTTCAATGCTGTTCATAACAAGCTTGAAATTTGCTCAAATCATCTCAAAGTATCGTAATACACAGGCTGAGTGTGGGAATAGGTTTGCATCATTTTCCATGCAGGGGTGAAAATCTGGCTTTTTACTATTTCTGCTTCTACTGCAGCGTCTTTTGTTTAGATCCGTATCCTGAGGCTGTTTGTCAGCATGTCTGAGTCATGTAGAATCAAGCCAGCGCCCTCCTGTGCCAAGAAGGTTAAAAACCAGACACTTTGTGTGTATGGGGCCACAGTGAACAGGTTTACATTGCAGCCAAAGGCACCATTAATAGACTGACTTGACCCACATAAGGCTCATTTAGTATTGTTCTATTTGAATGACCTCATGTAGAGACCCAATTTAAAGTAGTCCTTTCACCTGACAAGAACTTTAAAATGTTTAAGGTTGACTTGATGAGAAGGTGTTCAGAAGATGTGACTGGCTCTGGTTTAGAGGGGAGGACACTGGCTGTCATATCGAAATACAATACGCATGTTTCAGCATAAATGTATGGATTAATATTACAAAAAAAATACATTTTTTTTCCTATGGAGGTTTACATGACAAGAAATATAGATGCCATCATTACAATAGATGGTACAGAAGCATGAGGCTGAAGATGTTATGTGTGTGAGGTTTAGGAGATGACGCAGCCCGTGTCATTCTGAGGCTTCAGATCAGGCTCCTTCATTGGTCTCACCTCCTCCTCCTTGGGTTTGGCCTGGAGTTAAAGCAACAATAACACGGCTATGAAACACCACGGCCTCAGATACAGATGCAAACTGCAAAGTTTGTTCACGAACAAAAAGTAAAGATAAACTTTGAGGTGAGCGGCCGTACCTTGTCATTTTTGGCTCCCTTGGTCAGGTCAAAGGTGGCATAGACTTCAGCAGAGCACTGCTCGCTGAGAGGCGGCAGCTCGAAGGGGATTGGCTCAGCCAGGCCGTAACTTGCCTTCAACTCCAGCAGGGGCGGCTCAGCTGGGACCTTGTGGAAGTATCTGAGGAAATATATGCAAAGTTGCAGTTTCAGAGGGGAATAACTGGTATAAATACATGAATGCCTCCATTAAAATATATTTGTCTGAAGATGATGTATAGATGTTTCCGCCCAAGAATTACAGTGTTTGTGTAATATCACTCCTCCCCCGGTTGACTCACATGAAGCCATTTTCTCTCTGGCACTTCTCCAGCGTGTTTTTAATGACACCGCCCAGTTTGAGGAAGAACAGCTGCTCCGATGGTTTCGCTGTGGTGCCTGGGCCTTTGGTCTGACGGTATTCTTTACACTGCTCCTCGGCACAAGAGTAACCTAAACGAAGAAGTGTTTGTGTTAACGTTCAAACAAATCCAAGCGGCGAAGAGAGAAAAAGGAAAAACTTTTCTAAACTATTCCTCAACGATGTGGGTCCAAAAGAATTTGTGCAGCAACACACAGGAAACAAACACACAGGAAACACCTGTGTCATGACCTATATGCACATAATTCATCATGCTTCATCTAAATGCTACTGAACCCAAGAGAGCATTTCATATGTAGCTATTCTCTCTCCGTACATACACGTTGTATGAGGCTAGTTTACAGAAACACACTAGTGTATGTCACATGAACTTCAAAATCAGTCAATCCAAAAGAGGAAGTACTCTGACAAAGGCAAAGAAGGGAACATATAGTTTAAAGCACAAATACACTAACACAAATAAATCAAAGACATGGATATACATACACTTTTCTGCCTCCTGGAGAGCTCTTATAGCCTCACCACACTTGTCACTCGCCAGCAGTGTCTGTCCATGATAGCAGTACGCCTGCAAAACACATTTTAGGATAAAGGGGAGTCTGATTTGTCATTCTTCGTTTGTCTTTGTGAAGGAAAAACGCCACCGATAAACTTGAACTTACATAAGCGATGTAAAAGTGCTGCTTCAGCAGAAAATACTTCCTCCACTTGCTGCTGTACTCTGGCTCCAAGGTGTTGAGTGTGTGGTCTGCAGACAGAAACACTGGCCTTAAATAGCCTGTTTTGGAATGCCTCAGAAAACATATTTCATCTCATAGCTGATCGTTTCGTGTTAATGTGGGTGTTGGCGACGTGTTTGGATCCATCTTTGACTTGGCTAAACTGTGTGAAACGAAACACTTTGATCTGCAAAGGCACTGCAGCAGACCAAAAGATGCACCGAGCGTGTGAGGATACTCTCAAGGAAAATAACTACAGCACTTCAAACACATGAGAGAAATGTTTCTGTTATTTTTAATATTACTTTAGCTGAGGTCATGAAATGAGATGAAATGTTGCTGCTGGGCGTGTGAGGAATGCCATTCAAAAGTTGCAGAGTCTTGCGCATTAAATGTAGTACTGTTCAGTGTGTTTCTAATGCAGTTGTACCTGTGCTTAATGCTGCTGTAGTGTTGTTAGTGGGTTTGTGGCTCTTGTATGCACTTTGTTCTAATGTGTGTACTGATAACAGCTTCCCATGTTAAGTTTGCACAGTGGCTCACAGCCCCTCCCAATTATTACACTGTATTTTACACAAGACAAGCATGAAGAACTGTAGAACTTGAACAAATGTGTTGAAAACCAAACGTGTCAAAATACTGACTGGCTTTTTGGTAGAAGTTTGCCGTCTCAAATGCCAGTGCTGCGATGAGTGTGGCGTTGTGCTTCAGTTCAATCGCTCTGGCAATTGTCACTGAAAACAAGTGGAAACGGTTATGAGTCATACGACAGAACAGTGACTTAACAAAGTTCAATATTTTGTTACTTCATACAACCAGTATTATTGTTACTGTTATTTTAGGTTATGATGTGATCACCTTCATTGCCCCTTAAGGGGAGACACACACAGGCTTTAATGAACAAACATTTAACTATATAATACAACAGACTGCTGCATCAATGTAAATCATACAGATGTTAGAATAACCAGATATCAATCTTCATGTTAATGTATCTTTCCAAAATACACATCTGCAGCCAAACAATGTGAAGTTCAGACAATAAACAACAAAGAATATTTTGTAGATTCCCAAAAAGTCAGCCGAATGTCAGATTAAAACTTCAACAGACTCTCATTATTAAGAAACAACACACACAGTGGTGATAGTTATACAGGGCTCTGTAATGGCCTGGAGCTGTTTTACCTTCCTGCGCCTCTGCTTGGCACTGGATGATGTATGCATCAATCACTCTAGCCTCCAGGTCACGGCCCTTTTCAGCCGGGGTGATGAGCCGAGGGATGTGGACCTCCTGTAACATGTCAGAGATTTGATTTGTTATTTATCTGGCCATTTCTCTGCTTTTGCTTCGTGTGTGCGAGTCTGTGTTAATCTGACTGAGGCCTGTGTGTGCTGCAATTTAGTTCATGTACACCAAAGAAATGATACATGAAGATTTTTAACTTAAGGAGAAGACTGGTCTTCAGATCGGTCTCACCTTGAGGTTTTTGAAGATACCAGCAGCAACTTTCAGGCTCCGGTGAACATCTTTTGCTTCAGTCTCCGTTATGCTGTTGAAGAGGCAGACATGACAGTTATATATTTAGTTTGTGATGAAGCATTAAGTAAGTTTAGAAATTTGAGGATTGATCACTTAAATGAACACAACAAAAGACAAAAAAAAGAAACACACATACTTCTCTTTCCCTGCTAGTCTTGAGGCAAACTTGGTGTACCAGAGGGCTACATTGAATGCCATGGAGACCAGTTCAAAGACTGCATCCTGTTGGGCACTGGGAGGAGAGCATGGAGAGATGGTGGGTTATACAGGCAGGTATAAAGACACAAGTCAATGGTGAGATTAATTAAGTCTGTGAATGTCTTAGTGCCTAAAATGTAACAAGCTACACAGACAGACTGGATAGGACATTAACACGGGATTAGGCCTAATAATATAGTAGACACACTGTGTGTGTGTGTTCTCTAGATCACCACTCAAGCCGCCTGTAAAAACAAAGGACTTATTCTCTGTGTTTTTTATGTTTTTAGTCACCAGATCTGCTCTTCATCAAGTATTCATTAATACTCGCAGCACTCCATAATTCAAATATGAACCGAACATCTTTCACAGAGGTGCTTAATGGCCTCCTGGAAAGCACTTCAAATAGTTTACTTAGACCCCCACTAAAACTGGAACCCACCCACTTAACTGTACCACCAACCATGAAAGCTAAACATACAGTGGAAGTATTCTGTCTGTGGTTATACCTTGGTATGTTTCCTTGTAAGGTGTCAGTCCACTTGAAGTTCTGGATGAACCTCATCTTGTTCTCCTGTGTAGTTCCATCCAAGGATGCGATGAAGCCTATTGTATCATAAACCAATATTCAAAACAAGAGAAGCAGCTGGTTAGTTGCAAAGCAAAATAAAAAAAAGTGACGTTAGCGGGCAAACAAGGAGAAACTATTTAGAATAACTCACAATATAAGTACATTGACTTTTTTAAACACTGTTTTTAGGTCATTACCAGCCAAGAGCATGGTCATTGACCATTAACTGGTTTTTAATATCTAAGATGTCCTGTTTAATTTCCCCTTTAAGTATGTAAAAGGTTGTAAAAAAAATGTCTCATCTCACTCTGACAGTATCATCTGCAGCATATTTTCTATTTGTTTGTCCCAAATCACCAATGTGATGGTGACACTGACTGAAATATTCAAAATGGAGACATTAAATGGAAATAATACGGATGTTTTGTGCATGCTTCTTTAAAATGTATCCTGTCTTCTTTGGTATCTTGGGGAAACTCTGGGATCTCTACTAGAATTGCAACTAAGTTCTGTTTATTTGAACAATGTTTGACTAAAATACCATAAAATAACATTTTAAATTACGTTGATGCAACTTATATTCAGGTGAATGGTGTCTCTGTCATTCCCACTCTCCGCCCTGTATGAATGTCTCTGCATTATTAGTGCCGAGTGCCTACGACACTATTGTTCTTCTGCGTGTTTTTTGGCAGTTTTATTATTAATTTTCCGCAATGAATGCAGCCCGAACCGGCCACAGGACCCCCAACAAGTAAATTAACATCCCGAATCGAGTGCTACTAAGTGTGTAAGAAATTCGTGAAATTTTCGAGAATATTCCCCCCAAAAAACGAGGAAATTTTCCCATAAGAATGAATGGAAAAGCCCGAAAAAAAATTAAAATTAAACTCTCTGGCATACTTTCACCGAGAGAGTTGATTTTTTTTTTTTTTTTAAGATTATTTTTTGGCATTTTTATGCCTTTAATGACAGTACAGCTGAAGATAGACAGGAAGCAGGGGCAGAGAGAGGGGCAGTGACACGCAGAAAATGGCCGTCCGATGCGGGAGTCGAACCGGTGCCAGCTGCACCGAGGACTGCAGCCTCTACACATGGGGTGGCTGCTTAACCCACTACGCCACCAACCGCCCCAAGAGAGACTTCATTTAAACTTTAAAATGGAGGTACTCTTGCCTTCTCTTCATCTATTCACTTCACTTATCGACACCTTTTACCGTTTTTAAACTATAAAGGCTCAAAGGTGTGAAGGTTTTTGATCAAATTTCGGGGTTTATAATGGGTGTGTATTGCGCAGAATGTTTTCGCCAGAGTGGATGACATCATCAGCTAGAGGGTGGAGGGGAGAAAAAAATCGGTCAAAAAATAAAACGTAAACTGCTCCTGTGGCCACAAATTTCACACTACAGACATGATTTATACATAAAAACGTAGGAAAATTTGTCTTCTCGCTCCGATTCGTCTACGAAAGCTGTGAGTATTATAGTTTTGGCCTGAGACACAGAGATACGCCACCAGGACCCATCCACCGCCCGATAGACAGCTATGTTAAAAAGGCGGGAGATTTTCTGGAGGAACGCAGAAGTCACCTTTCTTTGAATCGATTTTAATAGGTCATATTTCTTCATTTTACACACAAACTGCATATCTAGACGATCAGGAAAGTCTCTAGATGCCCAAACTTAAGTCGGTTCAATGATTGGAAATACGGTTTGGACAGATATCCTTCCTGTTCGAGGCATGGTCTCAGCATTTTCTCTCTCTCTCTCTGCCTTCCAATTGAAATTCGAACTGCTACACTAACTGCCCGGCGGCGGCCATCTTAGCAGTTATTGTCAGTTAATTTGAATTTGTCGAATAGCTTTCGACTGCCAGAAGAGGTTTTCAGGCCTGGGACGGAAGGGAATGCTGACAGAGAGAGTAGCGTCGATGTTGTGTCAAATCTAGGCCAGTTCGACAGCTTCTTTGAACATAGATAATGGTAGAAACAAAGAGGGTGGCGAAGAGTGGAGGAAGCTATGAAAAGAAAAGGAGAGAGTGGCATGCAGGAGTACATTTGGGACTGACAGTTGTTGGCAAGAGCTCTGTGAAATCAAAATACCAAATCAAAAGTGTTGACACTGATACTAGTCAGAATGACGCATCGTCAATTAACTAAGTTATGTTGTATGCCTAGGACGTATTTTCCTTTTTTGGTATCTTTTGGGTTTTTTTGTATCAACGTTTAAAATTCTGGTATTGTGACTTTAGAGTCTTACATAAGGTTGCTTTATGACAGAGAAAAGACTAGATAAGTTTACATGTTTGCTGAAAGTGTAAACACACCTTGGAGGAGGGAGAAGTATGCATCTGTGGCATTTTTCATGATCTCTGGGCTGCAGGTGACATCAGTGAACATCTCCAGCAGCCTCGCCCTGGTTGTCCGCAGGTCACTGAATGCATCACACAAACACAAACAGCAATTAATCAATGACAATAAATCAAAGCACGTTGAACATTCAGAGTTGGATTGCATCCAACACGCATTGCTTAAGGTAAACAGGTGACTGAAACGGTAGCGTGCCATAGGACATGACATCATCATGAAAGCAGGTAAGAAGAGAGGACATGTGTCCCTGATCATGGTCACAGTCACAGTTCGATCTGATAACATTGTTCTCGGTGTATTAAGTGCAGATAAGACATACTTGCATATCTTATTGGCGGCGGGGCTCCCTGCTACTCCGTAGAAATTAAAAGACACGGGCGCTGTAGCCTTCAAAGGGTTTCTGTGAAACCAATGTGCCATCCTGTGGATGAGGATACACCTAAAGACAGACAAGCAGACAATGAATGAGACAGTGGAGCGGGTCACCTTACAAACAGCTGATACATTAGTGAAGTATTAACTACACATCATCAGCTAGCATATGTGTCATTGTGGCTAACGTCATTTTAACGATAGGATAGCGGACGTGTTAGCACACTGACAGGATACCATTCACCCTTTACTGTAGTTAACATACTGAAAAAAACTATACAAATACCACGAGGTTATTTTGGGCTGCTATTAATTGTGTTATTAATTATTATTTGTTTTTCTGTTGTAAACAAAAGTCCATTACGTAAGCGACGGTGAGCTAACGGCTAACACAAGCTTCATCCAGAAACACGATTAATTAAAAGGCTGACTTATCACACGGCTGGATAAATGGACTGAAATCGTTTAAATGGTGTGTGAATGTGAACGTTTACCTGTCGTCTCGCCGCTGTAGAGATAGATGTGAGCTTTGATAGCAGTCCTTTAGGAAAGTCTGACACTAACAACTTACTTCCGGAAATAAACACTGAGAAGCAGCTGGCCAATGAGAGCGCACGGTTCGATCACATGACGTGTGTTTGGAAAATCGCTCTCACTTCCGCTCAGCATCTGTTATGCTGTCAGATCGGTTCAGCAGCTTCACACAGATGATCAGCAGCTGTCACATCACCGATTGTCTGCCTGGAAATAAGGTTTAGTCTGTCTGACTGGTTCTTTTGGTATTCCTGTGTTTGACATAACTCATTAAGTAAGCCTTTAAGAGACTAACACGGGACACTGACGTGAGTTTAATTAATCGTGTTGAGTTTATGAGCTGCAGCTGTTGACTGTTAGAAGAATTTCCCTGAACAAATCCAGAGCCAAAAAAAATATTTCGAGCACTTATGCATTTCAATTACTCAGTCCATCCATTTGAATTACATGGTCTTAATATAATTTCACCAACAAACTTGACGTGAAGCAAGTAATAAGATTTATGTAGTAAATAATCTAAAATGAGTGCATTCGTTTTCACTGTTGGGTTTGGCTTTAATAATATTGAATGCATAAACCTGGCTACTACTTCATTACTGTGTAGTGGAATGATATTGAGTTTATTAGTACTATGACATCAATCTTATTTGTTTCACATTAAGTTTATTAGTTAATTTACATTAATCTTATGTAATTTCTGTGTAGTCCTGCATTTTGGACCCAAAAATCTTGTGCGTGCAGACGGTATGTCAAGTTTATCTGCCGTGTAGTGACCAAAATCCTCCAGGGTGCTATCAAAATTAGCTGGAAATGAAATTAATTCACACAAAATTACTATTATTATTATTTTTTAAATAAGAAAAAGAGAGTGTTAGACTGAAGTGTTAGTAGTGATGAGACAAACAATGAAAATTCAGTCTTTTATTTTTTTCTCTGCATTTGGCAAACATCGGGCTATTTCAAGTGACAATCACAAAGAAACCAGCAAAAAAAAAAAACATTGGTCATCTCACCAACCCAGTAATCATCAAAACAACCCTCATACGTCAAAGAAAGTCCACTTTACAAAGCTCATCTTTGTTATTTCGGCCATGTTTGCCATGTTCATGAAGAACTGATTGTACTTTTCAACATAACATAAAATATAACTGATTCATTATCACATTTATTTCATATTTCTCGACTATCTCCACAAAGCGCCCCGAGGTGCACAGACATCAGGTTAAACCACTCATCTGCAGAGCCGCTCTCTTGCCTGCAGTGGTGCGATAATTTTACTGCACGGTGAAGATTTGTGTGGAATTAGAATTCACATTTCATTTTCCCTCAATGTCTTGTGAATAAAGACACAGCCAAAAGAAAAATATATCTATCAGGAGGACTACAAGTCCCCAGCATTGACAAATGCATGTAAGTACTTAATCAGTGCACCTTTAAAATCTCTTTAAAACTAAGCGTAGGCACAAGGAAACAATCAGAAGGCACTTTCGGTCAGCTTTAAGGCAAAAATCAACACGCTGGTGTTCGTTTTCTCAGTTTAACACTGTAATAAAGGCACTAACTATCAAATGAATGCCAGAATGCAATTCATTCTGTTTTCACTTTGTTATATCCCACAATAAATTCTAACAAAGAAGGTGCAAATATAGACATGCGGAATCACAGATGAGCCTGGTGTTTACAGAACAAAAAAAAACCAAAAAAAAACTGGAACAAAACTCCAAAAGGTCACTTTTTGCCCATCAAAAAGCAAATATACAGTCCAAAAAAATCAATATCAGACCAGCTCTCACTGTTTCAACCAGGGATCAATACAGTGGGGAGAAGGAGACTGATTAAGTGAGTGGTGTCAGGAGACCTCACCTCAAAAACAAACAGACCCCTGGTTATAACAGAGAGACACTGAAGGTTACATTCAGTAACACAAATTCCATTATGTGCATGATCACTGTTAATTAATGAACTATAACTTCCCCCATAGATTTAAGATTAAAACTACAAGTCTGTACAGTACATGTGGCTTTTTGTTGTTGCACTTCGTACCATAAAAAAAAAAAAAGCACAGATAAAGAAAAAATGCAACTGAATGGTTCATAAAAGCGACGCACGACAAAAGTTCACCACAAACTAACACAGCGAGCATCCTGTGCAGGGTTGAAATATATTTGCATTTCAGTGTATGCGCATACACACAATATTTCCCCATCACTGTGCAATAAATCTAATCTAATGTTTTGGCTTGTGAGACACCCAGAGATAAACAAACCTGGAGACATGAAATTGAACTGCATGAGCGAGCTTGAATGAATTGCACGCAACAAAAACATCAAAAGTCTTTGGCAACGGTGCAGCTTTGGTAATGAAAAGTAAAAGATTAGAAGACAAGTTGAAGTTTGGCTGTGTACATGCAACGTGCCTGGGCTTGATTTGGTCCCACTATGCCGAAGACCTCGCTGGGAGACAACATAAACACACTTGAAGTGAAAACGCAGCCCACTGCAGCCTCTGAAACCCTGAAAAGCTGTGTGTGAATGGCACATCTGGAGAACACCAGCGTTTTACCCATGTTACTTAGAGAAAAGCTACAGCTCAAAGACGTTTGGCATAGTTCTTGCATAGAATGTGGTCTCGGACATCTCCCCATCCTCCATTCTTCATGTGTGCCTTGTGCTCCACTGGTTCAGCACCATTAAGAGCAAGAGATGCAGGAAATAGGCCGTCCTTTGCCGCTTGAAGACTCTCCTCGACCCTTCGTGAGGCCCATTCTGGCCTGCATTTCTCCTTCTGATGAAGACCACAGTCCCCCGTGTGGAGAACCCTGGAGCCCTGTGCCACGAGCACTTTGATGGGCTTTGATATGCAGGCTCCAGAGAGGTGCTGCAGAGTCCAGTCCCAGTTGTAGTCGTCATAGGTGCAGAATTCGTCGTTGCAGCCCATCAGTTTGTAATACACCTCCCTGGAGATAGCCATGCCTATGTTGTGTTTAGTGGACATCCACCCAGTGGTCAACACCTTATTGGACAGTCTGGTAAAATCACTCAGGCCATCGTGGTTACCCAAAGCCAGCATGTCACAATCTGGGCAGTTGGTCTTCCTGAACTCTATCATTGATTTATAGAAATGGAAAAAGTCAGGTAAGATGTAGTTGTCCTCCTCCAGAAAGATTACAAAGCCGCTGTAGCCCTGCATCGCCTGCACTCGCTCCCAGACAAAGTGCAATTTCCACCACCAGTGGTGTTTGGTTTGAGTGATGAAGGCCTCCCTGTAGTGTCCATAGGAATCAGGGTGTTCTGCGTTGAGGCATCCTGTTTTCAGAGCGTCGGCCTTGGATGTGTCTCGAGGGCAGTCTTGTGGATCCTGTCCAGGAAACTCACTGGGATACAGCTGAGAGCTGAAGGGGAAATAAATTTGCAGCACTTTGCAGAAAGTTATCCCTTGCACGATGGCGTTTATTTCCTCTGAAAAATAGTCATGGCTAAAGATGAGGAGGAAGCTGTGGACCTCTGCAGCTTTCTCCAGCGACTGGATGAGCAGTCGGAGGTATTCAGGCCTGTTGTGGACCTGCACAACCAGCACCAGTTGAGGCTCGCCTGGAAACTTGTCCGCATTGTGCACACACTGCTTGTAATTGGCACTGTAAACGGACTGAGTCAATTCTGGCAGTGAACCAAAGTTAAACTTCACCATTTCACCAGAGTGTCCGTGTACCGAAATGATATTATTATCATTATTATGTCCACTTGTGTTATTATCAGACAATAATAACACACGTGTTGAAAAGAGAAGAGTCACAACTACAAAGGTAACACCCAACAGAGCGAGCAGGTTCTTCTTGAGCAGCCGAAACCTCATTTTCTCTAAATAAAAAACAGACTTTGGACTACAACAGCAATGGCTCACATTCACCTTATCGCGAGCGTCTTCATTGTAAACTTGTTTGGAAACGCGGGCTCCTCGCGCCGGTGAAAACTCCAACTTCTTGTTCTAAGCAGCCCGACGTCGCGTGACGTGCGTCTCAAAGTGTCAAACGTTTCGTGATGTCCGCGTTTCCCCCCGCGGCACTGCTTCCACTTGAAAACCGTGTCATTTGTCGCTTCGGTCGTTCGTTCCTGCCACCTGTGGAAAAAAGTAGAAAAGCGGCGTGAGCGAGCGGGCATTACAGCCAGCCGCGTTTGAGTTTAGCGTTTAAAACGAACACGTTAACGCGCCGCGGTTAGCTTGGTTTTCCTTACCCCCAAACTAGGTGTAATGTGTCAACACGCTCGCACCAGGAAGAGGATGCTGGGACCGTGAAACATCTTGGCTACAACTTATTGACTGCTGACGTGTACAACTCAACCAACGGGGGCAGAGACCGAGCTCCTGCTCGACGAATCGCTGTCCTACCTATGGTTGTGTAATACGAGGAGGAAATGTAAATCAGGCTCCATTTGAATAGTGAACAGTGTTGCAAGAAAATGCGTGTTATTGTTCTATTTCGTTTATTTGCAAATGGTCATATGCACACAGAGACACACCAGAACATTTGCACAACAGAACAGAAAATCATACCTGGATAATACAGCACAAACTCTAAAGTTGTAAAAACTAGAGCCTTATGTAACGAATTAGAGTTTCTATTTATAGAATTTAATTTAATTTTGTTTGTTTACCTTTCATTTTATTATATATATATATATATATATATACACACACACATTCACACCTATGTGTGTGTGTGTATATGTATGTATGTATGTATGTATGTATATATATAATCTGTGCACTACTTCAAGCATACATTCCCCTGTTACTGTGGGAATGGTGCACCTGTTTGTGTAAATAAAGTTTTAGTGCACTATGGAATTCCTGAGTGTTCTTAATAAAGATATTATAGTGTTATTAGTAGTAGTATTAATTACTTATTATTGCCTGCAATACCCTAACATAGTGTGTGGCATTAATAGATTTTCAGTTCTGGCCCACGGCTGAGAGCTTCTGAAAGAATCCTGGATTTCATCAGCTTAAACAGGACCTGCTCAGTGCTCAGGGGCGAGGTTGTTCCCCCCCTGACCTTTAGGTTACCTGTTCAGGTTCGACTGGTTCATTTGGAATCTGTTTTGTTAGAAAATCTCACCCCAAACGCTCAACAAACAGGGCGTGGACTGTAATACCTGAAACTACAAGAGTGAAAAACGTGATACTCTTCATAGGAAAGGACTTTTACAACAGAGCATGGAACCAGAGACAATGCCTGGGACTGGTGTCATTTACTGGGGCAGTGTTAAATAGGACAGTGTTGTGTTGGAGAATACTTATGATATTTGATAAGCCTCAAATTCACATAGTCAGATGGTTTCTTTAATAACTAGAAGGTGGTAGGAGTGTCAGATGCAGATACATCTCTTTGTCCAATGACATTAGTACACATCACGATATGGTATGCTTTGGGGAAAATCAAATGAAAAAAACTGCTCATGATTAAAATGTTTCCAGTGAACTAAATATGGGCACATTTATCACACAAATGTAAAGGTCTCACAGCCTCAGATATTATACCTCTGTGTGACCCACATGATTATCTCATGACATACAGTCTCTGGTCCTAACCCTAGATATGTAATGTCTCCCATGGCAACGGGGATTACTTTTCACTCTTTTATGACCAATGACACAAATTGGTATTTTTTGTTTCATTTAAAGGCTCAGTGTGTCAGATTTTGGGGGTTCCATTTGGAATTGGACACATTTGTAATGTATTATGCACAACTATGTTTCTATTAGTTTATAACTACCTCAATAGGAATTGTTATGTTTTTGTAACTTAAAACTAATCTTTTATATCTACAGACACTGGGCGTCCTCTTCCACACAGTCTGACACATTTCTACAGTAGCCCAGAATGGACAAACTAGACACTTGCCTTAGACAGGTCCATTAGTGCATTGCGTCACCAGCATAGTTTCTTCTTTAAGCTAAAGATAGAGAGAGCAAAATCTCTAGATATCACTTAATCCTAAACACTGCTGCTTTAATTCCATAATAATATGAATGAATATTATAAAAGTAAATATAATATAAATATTATAAAAGTAAAGTATAAAAACCCAATAATGCACGACACTAAATTACTAAAGCCTTATTAACAATATTTCCAAGTCACTTTCCAAATTACTTCATCACAGAAAATGTGATGTGTAAGAATCTTTTTTTTATTTTCTCAGTCACATGTCTGTCACATGACTGTCAGTGACAGTGTCAGTGTCTGTGAATGGGAAGCTTGAATCCAGCAGTTCATACATATCAATGATCCATTTCCCCCTTGAGGCAATAAAAAGAATACAAACAAGCGCCTTTTTACTGAGTGTGACATTTTCTCTTTATAATCCTCCACAGGCCGTCACGCTCCACTCATGGTCAATGAAGGACCATCTCTATGGGCCTGTTGTTTATGCGGCTCCTGGATCACTTCCTACGGACAAGACAAACAGACCCACTGAGACAAACTGTCACACTGACTGTAATAATTTAACACTGAAATCATGTGGCCTGAATTGTGGTGCAGGGAATTTCTATTTCTACTTCCAGGGAAAGGGCAGTACAGCCATACTGTACATCCCTGTATGGAAATTGAGATTGTTTAGTATCTAATCTTTTTTACTACATTTATAATGCAAAGAGACTTTCCATGTGGTACAAAAGTCCCCCAAAACCTTTACCATTTCATAATTCTAATCTTTAAAAAAAAGTAATTAAACTAAACAGAGAGGTATTTCAATGTATCCTGTGTTGTGCCATTGTTCGACTTCATCTTTGATATAAACTACAAATAGACCTAACATGTCATTTAAATTGCAAATCATGAGCTCAAGTTGCAGAATAAACTGAGGCCTCCCTGTGGTTGATCAGCAGCAAAGCGGATAAATAAACTGTGTGGTTTACTCAAAGTCTAACAAAAACAAGCGGGTAATGGTGGTCAGATTCACCGGTAACAACTTCATAGTTCTGATCTTGAATTTACTGAATACATTTATTTTTCCTAATACGCTCACAGGGGCTGCAGTCCATCCCAGCATTCACTAGTTAAAAGCAGAAAGAATTAGTGATGAATCACTTCTCAGGTCCCATTGTTTCAGAATAATCAACCGGAAAAGGAACATAAATCTGTAATTTCTCGAGAAGGTCACCCAAAAGAATGCAATTTGAAACTAATTATTAGGAAAACAGAAACAATCTTCCTGCCACGCAGCCATGGGGATTTTGTAATGCCCCATCCGTATCTCCATGTTTCCTGTCTGTCCTTTCTATAATAAACATGTAAAGACAGAAATGCCTCCAAAATATTATCTAAAAAAGCAGACTTTATTCAAGTAAATCTAAATCTTACACAACGCAAATAAGCTAATAAGTGTACACACACACACACTCACACACAGAAGTAGGTGACGTCCGTGGAGTCTCATGGGAACATACTGTATATTTTGTATATTTGAACAGTTTTTTTAGAGGGAAAATTGGTTCATGTTTGGCAGATTAGACTGTATCTGCACTGTATATCATAAATTTGGACACTGTGTGACGTGTGAGAGAAAGAGTTTCAGAGTTTGTTCATGAGAAAAGTCTAATGCAACGTTCAACCTCTCTGGGGTCTAAACATAAGTATTGTCATTATGTAGGATAACATTCAGCAGATTTCTTTTAACAAACAAAAGGAATACATTTTTAAATATATATTTGTGGGCAAACTCACAGCAAGATGGTGCCGGCTGGGGCCTTCCTGGCTGGGGCCTTCCTGTGTGGAGTCTGCATGCTTTCCTCATGTCTGCGTGGGTACACATCTTCCTCCCACAGTCATAAATAGGTGTGAATGTGAGCAGTGAATGTGAGCAGGACTAATTGTTTGTCTCCGGGTATCAGCCCTGTACTTGCATGCCTCTCACCCACTACACTGATAAGGATAAGCAGTTACAGAAAATGGATGGGTGGACGTATATTTGTTCATGCATAGCTTACATTATATTTAAATCATACAAAGTTTCCATATATGGCCTAATAACATGTATTTAATGTAATAACGTGTTTTTGTATTCTGTGACCTTTATCAAAAGTCTAGTTTGTAGCAACAGGAAGTGTAACTTTTCTACTCGGAACATAGAACAGAAAAAACATATTTCAAAGGGAAAATGCATTGATTTTGTATTACTATTATTATATAGGTTCCTTGTGCACGGAGAAGCAACAATACACAACACAAGCAGGCAGGCCCACTTTGTGATATTCCATTGAAGCCTACTGCTGTTCTAAATGGTCCAGAATTCATAGAGATCTGTAAATCTGTTTCTTTTATTCCGTGGGATAAAATATAACTTCCAGTCAGGTTGTTACTATCGCTGCAGTTCCCAGGCTTTAGTTCTACCAAGGCAGACCAGTCCCATCCTCATGTCCTGTGACAAGCCCCTTGTGTAGCATCAACAGCTCTCTGAGTCTCAGCCAGGAAACTTCCCAGAGTTCATTGCCTTCCACTTTCTCAGACACACAAGACCGACTCTGAACTATGAATTTGCTCCATTGCATTTTGTTTCACCTGAATTATACAATGACTATTTGCCTCTTTGGACTTTCTGCACAGATTCCAGCCTAATTAAATACTGTAAGTGATACTTGGTTTCTTTTTTTTTGCACCGTTGAATAAACTCAGTCTTCAGCTGTGGCCTATGGGAGTGTGTCGGGAGTGTTGACACTGCCATGGTTGAGGGAGCCTGCAACACATGCACAGAAGTAATCCGTGGACACAAAAATGTCTTTGTAAGGCCACTTCCCAAACCATTCAAGGTTATGTGCAGATGTTGGTGTTTTCCATTCTTTGAGTTTCTGCAAAGCTATAAAAATATAAACAACTGTCTTTCTAAATGATTTTCTTTCTCCCTTTCCTTGTTGGGAGACAAAGGTCCAGGGCCAAAATTATCATTCCTCATGTTTTGTTCGTGTTTGTATCTTTGAATTTTCATGTGGCAGTTCCTGTTTTTCTGTGTGGATGTGATTATTGTCTCCATCCTCCCTTTAAAGAGTGAGTTCAAGGCACAGAGTGTCCTTGATTATGCCGTCTGACATAATATGTTCTTAGTTATTTTTCTGTTAGAGCCAAGGTTGGAACTAAAATTGCTTGTGTTCCTTTACTTACTAGCAACTATGCCTCTTATGTCACCACGGATTTGAAATGGAATAGTTCATTAGTGTATACTCACCTGAAAAAAAGAATCATTACTTTTCTCTTATCTTTCTACATCTACATTTGAGTGACCTCAAACTTCCCATCTTATTTTCAATTCAAATTGATTTGTATATTTATTATTATTATTATTATTTGTATTCTTTTTATTATTAGATTTTTTTATTTTATTTATTTATTTTATTTCAAAAAGTATTTCAGAGATTCCTTCATGTACCACTAGAAGGAGGAGGCGTACCATTGGTGGCTCATGCACCGCAGCTTGAGAAGCAGTGATGTGATGAAATATATCATATCATCCATGAAATGAGGTTAGTTGTTGTTAGTTTTTTTTTAGAGGTACAGTATACATTTCGCCTACATTGCATGCAACCAAAGAGCAAACTCAAACATAAACTGCATGCTGATGAAAAAGAGAACCAGAGTCTTTTTTTCTCTTTCTCTGTTCAGATCTGCTTCAAGACTTTTTATGAAACCTTCATCCTTCATTGTGCTCCTTAAATGTTAATGAAGCTTTTTATCTTTCTATTTGTCTAAAACAGGAAATTTCTCGTGGAGCTAGTTTATCGGGATAGGCTGAGTAAAGTCCAGGCAGATAAACACCATTAACTGATAAGGTGAGCATGAGTCAGACGCTCCAAATGCATGAGTCATGAAGTCAGTGAAGCTTTGTATCATAGTCACTAGATGGTAGCAGTTCACTGCATAGCATTTCATGAGTCTTCTAGTTTTGGTCACAAAAACAGGACTTCTTGTAATACCCTGTATCTTAATAAACTTCATCAGTGTTAATATTGCTGTATTAGCTTAACTGACATGATTATGTCTAACGTGATGCAAGTTCTCATGTGTTCTCATATGTTATTTGGTAAATGATATAAATAGGTTTTCAGTCTTTGTTGGCACATTTGGATACGTGGCTAGTCTGCAAACAGGACTGAGGGTCCCTTTGTGACTGTAATATTTTCCACACAACAGCTTTTTCCAATCTGAAATTTGGATCGGAGTTTCATCTGTCAGGCTCTCAACAAATATTACTCTTTGTGAGTTGCAACTGGCTGCATTTCAAGAAAACAGTGTTAGGCAGAGAGCGGACGTTGCAGAGTTACAACTTAAACTATGAAAATAAATATGCACAAACAACAGCACTGATTTTGCATCAATTCATTTCGTCTTATCAGCAGGTGGCCGTTTGTCTGCATACTGTATGTTTTGAAAAGTACATTATGTCCTCCCAAGCAAAAAGAATGTGGAACTAATCTGAAGATGGCATCAGCTCTGTTACTCTCTCATGAAGCTTGGGAACGCGCTGCTTCAGACTTACATGCTAGTGGAGAAGACGTGTGGGATAATGAGCTTTTCGGGGTTTTTTTTATTAAGAATAATTTGTGTATTCAGTCTAATTTTCCATTTTGCTCTGTCGTATATTTCCTACAGTACAATCCCCCAACAGGCCTTTGTAGTGCACAGTAAAACTCCATGGAGTTTGGTCATAGGTGTATACTGGGTTGTTGCACTTTTCCTGATTATTCCTGATATTCCCTAAAACAAATGAAAAGTAGTGTTTTTTATTGAACCTGGCTTCAGCTATCTCTCTTGTGTTTGGATGATGCATAACTTCATGTACAACATTAATAACTAATGTTATTGCGTCACTGATAATCCAAGTAAAAGGGGGTGATGAGTATCAGACCTGACCGGTGATCCTCGTCACAGCCTGAAGACACACTGTGGAATGGATTTAATAGTAAGAGAGTGTCTCAAATCGTCAGGGGGGTCTGTACACCGGGCCTGTGTGTCTGTGTGTTTGAAAGGATAGTGTGTGGGATTTAGTGGCTGTGATGATTAGGGTGATTTAGCATGGGAACAAAATGTAAACCTACCATGGTGGCACCCGTTGGTTTGTGGACAACCATTTTGAAGCCTCGGGTTTGCCAGAAGTGACCAGCCATATTTGGACAAGATCCTAGAACCAGTGGGTGACATACTGCAGGTTGGGCTGTGCTATTATTATTATTATTATTATTATATTGTTACAAAATTGCAATAAAGATACACAGAAGAGCCTACACTATAGTACACTACAAAGGAACGCAAAATGACCACAGGTTGAAAGGTGGTTGGTTGAAATCAAAGCAGTATGGGCTAAGCTTCAAAAACGCTGTCGCACAGTCTTTTGTTTCGCCTTCTCTGCCACGTAAATGCCCAAAATCCTTTAAACTCAACAAGACCAGTTTGAGACGCAGGCTTATGTTAAAAGTGTGCTGTCTCCAAGCTTAACCAACACAACCCCGACGACATCACCATTCGGAGACTTCAGAAAGCTCCCTTCTGAGCAACAGAAGACTTTATACAGGCTTCCCCTTTAGGTCACCCCTTGCATTTGAAGTGAATGCCATGTTCATGCTGTCGAAATCCTCCATCCATCTTTCCTTCCGCAATCCTGGGAGGTATGACGGCAGCACAGTAAAGTACGTTAGAATTCACGTTTCATGGCTGTCTGTTTACAATTTTTCATAAAAGTTTGGGTAAAAATACTTTGAGTTGTATAAAAGAGGCAGCTGAAAATCCTCTCTTTAGACACACTGCTGTGGAGTGTTAAGGGGATTTGTTTCAAACCCTTGGCTCAGTGTATACTGGTGCTGTATCTAAACATGATGACCAGTGCAAACAGCATTCATCTGCAGGGAGGGTCCCCACATCTGGATGAACACATGTGAAGGTCTCCTCTTACAGGCCATTCCAGAAAGCCAAGTAATCCTCATTAACTACTGTCAAATGCAGGAAGTACAGCTAAAACCTTAAAATTACAGTACACATCTTCCATCTCTGTACCTAATAAAGAGTCTCTTCACCCTGTGTAATTGTCACAGTTAGTTGGTATTGGAATAACACCCAGGAGAACAAGATCCTGATATACAAGCTTCCTTCTGCTGCATAAGAAAAGATACGCAGCTTACACAGAAAATAACCTTGAGAGCAAAGAATGAAGAAATAACAGGATATGAGCGTGGAAATCATTTTGGATTATATAATCTTGTTGCTCTGTGCGCCTGAAATCAAAGCATATTGTCTCACCGGGTCTGGAGCCGTGACTGTTTACTTTTGCTCTTTGCACGCCACGCATGAACTTTACGCTACACATTACTACACATAATGAAACAAATGTGAGAAACATAATGAAAAACTAATATCACTTGTTGAGTTTATAAGTACCACATGTACTTTTTTACGTTACGTAATAAGTGCTTACATTTTTCGCAACTTATCACATTATAGCTCATATGTGGTGCATCACCTCTACCATGGCTGACATATGGCTGATCTGCAGTATATGATTATTAAAGGTGGGGAGAAAGAGTTGCTTGTTGAGTCTCATACTCAGGTCATCCAATCCCGTCGTCATGGAAAGCAAAGTGGCTCGGAGCAGTATGACTGACCCCACTTTGTTTCAAGGCTTGTTTTGTATCAATGCATCAAGGTATCAAGTATCATGTATCAAGGATACTAATGCTAAAGTGACCTTTAAAGATCTCAGTCCTGCTATTACACAGGGCAGACAATGCGTGCTTCACCTTTATTGTTTCTGGGGACTTCAACATTGCAACCTATGCACTGTGCTTTCAAAATGTCTCATGCACCACAATGGGACATAAAACTTTGGCTCACACCTACACAAATGTGGCTGGTGCCAACAAAACCACTACACTCCCCCAAATGACCGTCTTTTACTGTTCCTGTGTACCAAGTATAGCCCACTCATTAAATGTGTGTAACCCACAATGATGACATTACGATCTGGTTGAAGGGCGCTGACTCTGCTCTTTAGCACCAATTCCAACACAAATGACACAACAAGTGTGTGTAAAGACTGACTACAGAAAAGCCAAATCAGAAACCCTGGATGAGGTGTGCCTTCTTTTCAAAGAACACACCAGAGATGCAGCCAGGAGGTTTACAGCTCAGCCAGGACCAATCTAAGGGGGGAAATCTCCCAGAATAAACACATCTACAAACAAGGATTGAAAAGAATTTCAACTTCATGGACCCCTGACACATCAGGCACGGCATACAGACTTCAAACTATCAAGTGTGTGCCCCCATCAGTACTGCTTCCCTCCCTGACAGGCTCAGTTACTTCTACACTCTCTTCGACCAGGAAACAAGGAGATCACTCTCACAGGACAAATAGAAGAGGACAAACTCAGCTCTTACGCCAGAATGCTGTTAACACTGTCCTTTCCAGGCTAATCAATCATTTTGCACATCCCTCTGCAATTTGACTTTGGACTTTTGGACTCGGAGTTTTCTAACCATGTTAAAAAACGTCTCTTGGCTCTGAACACTGCTGTTACTGGAAACTGGAAACTAAACTGTGTATATACCATATGTATATACCCTCCACTATATAACACTGTATAATGCTGTAGTACTAATCGATCTTGGTTTAATTTAATGGCCAAGTATGCTAATCAGCTGGTAAACCAGTGAGGGATCACTAACTGGTTTGCTGGAATGCTTCTCACTTACTTACTCCATAATATTATACATATATACTTTATACTATTTCATAGTGTACTGTACATTTATTTGTTAAATTTTACATACTGCATTAGTAGTATACTTTTAATATACTGCTAGAAGAATACTAGCTGAAACAACTGCTAAATTAATCAGTTATCTCCTCTGGTTTCTACCATTATTAATTAGATGGATTTTGAACTTTGCTTAGGCCTTGTGACACACTTATGATAATTACAGAGATGCAAGGGCTGGAGAATTGTTTAATTTAATTATGTTTTATGACACTCAATAAACATATTGCAGAATGTGCAGTTATTATACTGCACACAAGCAGATTGACATGATTAAAACCTTTCCAAACAAATCTTTTGATGAACATCCTGCTCACGCTCATGTGCATAAACAGGTCGTCAAAGCTCATCAGCAGTGATAAGTTGGTGAAGTTGATTTGTAAGCTGTGAAACAGATTGCTCTATATCTACAACTCTGCTCCAGCAACAGCCGCATATGCTATTATTTTCTGAACTTTCCGTTTGAGCAACGTAGTTAGTAGTAGGAACAGAAAAATTTCACTCTGTTGCGCAACATTTCCAGTCGCTGAAAAGATTTAACATCTATCACGAAATCTTCAGTGAGACCTTGTGGTGATTCATTCATAGGTTTTGTTTATACAGCTGAGGAACACATATTTCATCCTCTGTACTTGAGTAATCCAATATGCACCAGATACAGCTCACTCGAAAATTCAGCAGCTAGACACTCACACTCACCCAGGATGTAAAATGTTCATTTTATCATTAAAGCGACATTACGTAAGATTCAATATTTGCTGCAATTTGGTACCCAAGTTTGGTCAGAATGCAACAACATTGCAGTAAATAAGAATCTAACAGCTACATATAGCTGCTGCTTATTTAACTGACCATCAGGAAGCTCTGTAGATCATAGAGAGTTCAGGCGGAGCAGCCAGAGGACATTAGAGGGAAAACCAGAAAACATTTCTATACAAAATATTATCCAAAATCACCAAAGTCAGTGAAACACTTGGTGGTGTGCAACCTAGTGCTGTAAAAAATAATGATAATCCCCTCCTATTATAAGTCAGTGTAGCATGAAAGTGATATGACATAATGGGGCTTTAAATCATTGACTGGATAATAGAACATAGCCCAGAACGTGAATCGTGTTTTGTTAACAGTGCAGAGAGTTGAATATTTTCATTAATTCAAGCAGATCTGACGAATTATTAAATATCCAACCAAGAAACTTTCCAATAGGATTTATGGTCCAAAGACTGTGTCCAGACAAAAGCACACAAGACAGCCAATGTTTGTTCTTAGGTTCCACTCCATTATTACATTATGAAATTTAGATGTTTTAGTAGGATAAAGACATAGCCAGCGAAAATCCGGTCCAAAACTCAAACAATCTCAGCCCACTGTGAAATTTATTTGGACACATTCCTGAATGCTTAAACAAAGCTGAGGTAAGATTTACTGTACAACACACACATGACACACATTAAATGCTGTTTCAGTGACTGTAATTTAACAATTGTTTCCACAAGTTAAAGAGGGATAAAAATCTGAAAATGAATCTGCCAGAATTGCCCAGAGACACTCAGAGGCAGGAGTAGAGGATTACATTATAGCAGCACTCCAGGGTTAAAGCAGAGGAGTCTCCCTGCTGTAACCCTGGAGGTACCTCTTTGTGATTACATCAGAAACATATTCACTGTTCCAGCACATTACACACTCAACAACACCGAAGACCATTAGGAGGACTTCATGCTGAAACCCTGCCAGTAAATTGTGTGCTCTTGTCTATATCTAAAAGTGCAGACAATGCAGCTATTGTTTTACGAAAGAATACGTTTTTATTATGACTATTTACTATTTTAAAGCTACACTAATCAATATTTTTGTATTTAGAATTGGTTAAATCAATGTTTAATGTGAAAGGTGTGACCAACCCACAGGGAATTATCACCCACTTTTGTAGCTTCCCAGCTCTACAGCGATTTTTAGCGCCTTTTAGCTAATTGTTTTGGTTTTACTGCCCAAAATTCAGATTGTTGTGCTGCTCCCAAGTTCCCAAAAATAGTAATAATGCTTTAAAGTATCAAAATATGAAGAGCAAAATGTAGCTTTCTTCTGATAATTTGCACTCTTCCAAAATATTTAAACAAAATGCAACTTTGATTAGATTTAAGATGGCGTATGACTTTAAAACTTTGCTCATTTGTCACATACTTGTGGTTGTTGTAATTGTCAACAGTTGTCTATGATTTTTAAAAGGATTTCGTCAAAGTAGTAAAATGCATTTTTTTTTAAAGTCTGTATTATATCTGTTGACATAGCAACCAGGGGAATAAAGATCAAGAGCAACATTCTTGACCGGTCCCATTGGTTGAAACATCAAATTGTACACAATGTGAAAACATCCTTTTGCGTGATGGCCTGAAGATTACCTCACCATGCTCAAAGCCACAATAGTGACGCTCAGCCCTTCTGGGGGTAAACGCAGCTGGTTGAGCTCAAAGAAAAACTGTGAGCTAAGTGCTAACATTGTATGTGTGTGTATGTGTGTGTTCTTGAATTTTTTTGGATTAAAGGTTATTGTCAAAGGACTTTAGGTTTAAAGTTTTTAATCTTGCGATTGTTAATGGATTGTTTTTTTCATGTTCTGTGTGGGCACATTGTTTTTCTGTGGATTTGTGGATTCTGTGGGAGGTTGTTGTTGTTTGGGTGGAGGTTTCGGATAAGCATGCTGGGGTTTTCTGCTTCTTCCCTCCTGCATTTTCTTTCCTGTCTTTTTGTTCCTTGTCATTTTTTGTATTTGAAGAAAAAACTGTGTATAAATAATCTCTTTAAGCATTGTGGCTTGTGTTCAGTATAAGTACCGTAATGTTTAGTTAGGGGAGAAGCGGTTAAACGAACCATTTTTTGTAAACACACAAACAGAGTCATGGGAACATTCAGTGTTTCTCTCTATGTATCCTTGAGGCTCAGCTAACACGTTGGATGCATGGAACATCCTTGTGAACACTTGCAAAGATCAGTTATATAAGCAAATACTTTGTGTGATGTAGGATCAATCATCTTTTTAAAAACCCTGGAATGAAATGTCATATTTTATGGTGTTAAGCTAATTTGGAGCCAGCCTTTCTGTTAACAGACCCCTAGAGATGTGATTGGCTAAGTGATTCAATCACATGACAGTTACCCATCCCAACAGCTTAAATATGATTTACAAGTTTAGTTTAGTTTAGTTTAGTTTAGTTTAGTTTAGTTTAGTTTAGTTTAGTTTAGGTGCTGAGCGCACCCTGACATTTTTAGCCATAGAAACGGGCCCTACATTCAAACTTCCGAGCTACCACTCTTCTTTTACTCTTCAGTTATTGCCAAAATTCTCAGTGTTTTAATTAGCACCAACTATGAATCAGTGGAGGCATAAGTATTGCATCTCCCATGTGTGAGTTAAAGCATGCAGTAATTCAACTTGAAGGAAATTTCCACCCTTGGATGATGTTTAAAGGAAAATTCCACCAATTCTACACATAAAGATCAGTTTACATGTCATAAACATTAACATAAAGCAGTTTCATTGTGTCTTTTAGTGGCCCAAGTGTACCATCATTCATTATTTTCATCACTTTGGTGATTTTTATATTTATTTAATAAATAGGCAAACTGAGACTTAGACAACTGATATATTACATTGTGAAGCACGATAATGCTAGAGTTATCTTGCCTTGGGCTTGGAGACTTCAAGTCTTCATAGTCTGTTTTTAAAGCCTCTGACATGTGGTATGTACACACATATTTGAGCCACCTAAAACATCTAGAGTTGAACAGTTGAAGTGGACACATTTAGAATAATATTTTCACTGCTTCATGTTGTCATTGGACGGGACCTTCAGACAGCGAACTGAAGTAGTTATCTCTGTCTCTTAGCTCTTTTCACTGGCACCGGATCAGACCCCTTTGACAAAAACAATATTTTTTACCAGATACCTGTTTTCACATCTCACTCTGTGGCTTAAGGATTTATATCCTATGTGGAGCAGAAGAAAGACGTTTTGATGCGTTTGGTTTGTTTCTGCTGTGTTTGAACGACGTGTGTTTTACGATGCATTAAGTGTTTAAGATAATAGTAGTTCAGTAGAAGACAGAAGCGAGATTTAAGAAAGGGTACGGTTATCGTTCTGTTTAAAAAGTGAGTTGATTTATTACACTGAACATAGTGAGTTGGTTTCTTTTGACTCTATTGGCAGACTGAGTGAGAGCAGAAAGATGTGGTTTTATGGGATAACTGACGTGGATTTTTTTTATGGTTTGCAGCTTCAATTGTGCAATAAATGTCTGAGAATAACCACAACCGATTCAAACCCGATATCAGGAAAGTTTACTTTAAAACTAATTCCTAAAACCTTTCAGATGCTCACTATTATGTACATCATTTACATAGTTAGAAACTTGATGTGAATAAAGGTTTCCAGTGGTTTTAAAACGTTTGAAAGATATATGCCTTTCCCTAATAAAAGATCCTACTGAGGTGCATTGTGGGAATTGACAACAAGTGGAAAAACAGTGAGGACCAGAAAAAGAAAATCATGAGGCAAATGCAGGCCAAGGAGATCCGGACATGGAAACATGTACGGGGCGCCACGCAGTGAGCTGCAGAGCCAGTTGTGCTGTGTGCCAGGGTCATGACATGGAGATGGTGAGAAGTAAGTGAAAGCAGATGAGAGCTCGCTAGTCATGCAAGAACACCCTCGTGTGACACCTCAGCTTGTCTTTCATGCCAGGAAATGAGAGAGAGAGAGTGTGTATATTTGTGCATGTGTGCGCTCATTTGATTAAATGTTTTCCTCTGTCTGTGTGTGTGTGTGTGTGTGTGTGTGTGTGTGTGTGTGTGTGTGTGTGTGTGTGTGTGTGTGTGTGTGTGTTGGTGTGAATGCAGAGATCAGCAGGGGAGTAGTTGGTGGTAGGAGGATCTTTTCTCACTAGTCATGTGAGAACGCCCTCGTGTGACACCTTAGCTTGTCTGTCATGCCAGGAAATGAGTGTGTATATTTGTGCATATGTGTGCTCATTGTTTAGATGTTTTCCTGTGTGTGTGTGTGTGTGTGTGTGTGTGTGTGTGTGTGTGTGTGTGTGTGCGTGCGTGCGTGCGTGTGTGTGTGTGTGTGTGTGTGTGTGTGTGTGTGTGTGTGTGTGCACGCACATTGTTGTGAATGCAGAGATCAGCAGGGGAGTAGCTGGTGGATCTTTTCTCTTATCATAGAGGTTGTAAAAAGTCGCTTCTGTCAACATTAATATGAATTCCTTTTCATGCCAACAAATCTTCAGCGCATGAAAATAATTTCTGTACCCTTTTTGTCAGAAGACATGCTGTGCCAGAGATTCCTCTAATCCCTAACTGATGAATTGTGAAACCAAAAAACTGTGGATTTAGGGACATTTCCAAGACTGTGTCAAAAACACCAAATGTTTCATTCAACCTGAGGATTTAGCTAATCAGTTTTAGTTAGTGCCATGAATATTCTGTGGAAATCACTGATAATGTGTGTAGTGGGGATTAGTTTAGGAGGAAAAAAACCTCTCCTCTAAATTCCTCTGTCTGACAGTAAAGGGACGCTGACCTTGTAAACTTCTGTATCTGTTACGTCTTCTAGGAGCTTGCACTCGCTTGATCTTGATTTGGAAGCAGCAGGTGGAAGTGGTGGAAGTCTGTGACGTCTATTAAATAGAAAGGTGTTTCTATTATTATGAACCTCTCACACATGTATGTGGCCAAAATACTGAAACACCTTAGAAACGCACATAATGCCACCCAGTTTAACACTGCTGCAAACTACAACCCCAATGGTTAACTTAACTCTTAAACTTAGGGAACCTTCAACATCTGCAGATATTAAAGTCTGAATAGTGTGTTCCATTCTGCCATTTTCTGTTAATAGAGCCCCCTAAATCTGACCCAGTAGATCTTTTAGATTAGTTAAAATCCTTCATTTTTACTCTGGTTCACAAACTTAAAAAGAAAACCTTTTAAACTTCATTGGTAAACAAGCAGCTTTACAAAGACTTACTGCAGAACAGAGGCAGAGGACAGTACAATAATGCACAATATATTATTGGTGTTAATAAATTATACCTGATCTAAAGCATGTATGTACATCAGTACATGTATCTGCAATGATAAAGCTTCACTGATGTTTGTTTTCAATCACTTTCCATGCGACATTATCTCTCCCTGCTCCACTACATCATATTTTGACCCCATTAAAGAAGAGAGTTAGGCAGACTGTTGTGCTTCGTGTAACCTGTAATCTGAGTATCTCGAGCTGCAGTGGTAATTACTCTTGTGTTTTACAGTCTATTGCTATTCATTTGAAGACGAGATGATTTCAAAGATGAGATTTTTTTTTTTTTAATGTAAAAATGTTGCATTGCAGAAGCTCGAGTCTCTCGTGACTCTGCCCTTCCATTCCATCACAATCTGATTATATTAGGTCTCACAGACAGAGTACAGCTTTTATTCCTCCACTTTGAACAGCCAAATTCAAGCAGCATGTTCTCGATCCACCCTGCCAGTTAGGCTTAACAAAGTTTATCCCGGTTAAAAACACAGACGATGCTCAGCTGTGGAGCGTCGAGACACTTGTTTGCTTACAGCAAATTTTCATACAAAAAATAGTAGGATTTTATCAAAATGTGTGATTATGGGAGTTGATATTTCCCATAACAATTGTCTGTCAGCAGCAAATCAGGCCTCAGGTCTTGAGGTCTTGTGTTTATTGGCACAGCCACAGGGCACGATAGTGAGATAGGACACTATGTAACGGAAGCTCGACATCTGTCATCTGGCCTCTTGGATCACACCGAGGGGATATGGGAGCAGTGTCAAGAGAGCTTTTGCTGATTCCCATATGCTGAAGCTACAAGTGTTGCTGCTGTGAGGCAGAGAGATGTTAAACCGTAACCCGGTGCTGTGAGTCACAGAGAGGAGAAATTTGTGGAAACAAATGGAGTGTGATTTATGATGGTGAGGGAGAAACCAGGAAGTGTTTGGAAGCGCGGTGGTGGTGTCGGGCTAAGGGAGTTCTTGAACAATCAAGACCAACACTTGAGGAAACAAGTAGGGGGGGCCGCATGCTTGTTTGTTTTTAGTCACAGTTACCATAGTGCCCAGTGTCCAGCAATCTGTGATGTAACCCCAAAGACGGGGACTGGGTTGCAGATGGTGTTTTTCTTTTAAATAAGCTCGGCCCTGCTGTACAAACACTCAATACTGCCTCACAGCAAGATACAAGACAGAGCAATGCAAAGAAGAACACACTACATTTAATCACGCGTTTATGTTACAACGTGAAGAATTGACTGCTGAGCACACGGCGGTGGGATATAACTGAGTACTGTAATTAAATAACTTTACCTGAGAATTGGATGTTACTTCATACTTCTACTTCCATCTCAGAGGGAAATGTTGCACTTTTCACTTCACTAAAAGATTAAAGATTTACGTTTTGACTTGTAGCCCTTTACAAAGAAAGCAGTGTCTCTCATGTTTCAGATGTCTATGATTTGTCAATCCTGCCTTCTAGAAATTGAGTTTTTCTCTTATTCTTAAATTGTTTTCATACGTCTGTTGTGGTGACAAACATAAATGCTGCCTCGAGTCAACATTTGTCTGAGTGAATGAAACGCTGCATTTTTGTAACCCAGTGTAACAGGGTGGACACAAAGTGTAGGATTGTGACACCAGAAACCGGTGACTGCGCCCACGATCCTCTTAAAAGCACTTTGGTTAAAGTGAAAGACAGATCCTGACTTTGGTTAAACATGAGCAGAAAAAAACTGTCAAAGTCGCAACAAGTGGATAGTTTTGGCGGAAAACAAATGAAATAAGCCGCCAGTGAACGCTTCACTGAGACTTTCAGTTTCATTTGTGCAACTAGTTAGGTATGTTAATCAACAACACATGCTCATCATGTTCATAAATAACGTAATTCGGTTGGCATTATGGTTTTGTTGTTGCAAATTAGTTGTATATAAACATCATTTCTAGGAGACAGGGTTGTGGTTAAGGCTCCACCAAGGAGACGTTTCCCGTCTAAACTTCTCACATGGTTTCATTCCCGTAACAGTTTGATGTTCAAACGAGTGGAATCATCCAAAATCAAAGATCAGAGGAAGGTCTGGAAAATGAATACAAAGTTCTTTATCAGGAAGCTGATGATTTACCTGATGATCGTTAGGACATGGGCCCGATCCTAGATTAGGACAACTGGATGAACTCAGCGTTTCTCAAACTTTTTACACCGTGAACCACCGTAGGCCGACTCCATCCACCAATGAACAGTTCACACTGGAGGAAGGATTATTGACTGTTGTTGTTGTTAATGGTTCAGGAACCAGTTCTAATTTGGTTGAAATGGGGTATTCCTGAACTGCACTTCTCTTCCTAATGTCTTGGGAACCACAATTAAAGTGTTCTTGAACTATTCATTTACGCTAACTAGCTTGGGGTCACATTTTAGCTTTGTGAGCTATACTCATGACTACGTGAACATGACTACGAAGCAGGCCGATATTGAACCAAAATGTTACAGACAACACTTAGTTATGTTGGTAACCCCAAAGAATGTTTTCAGTAGAAATGTTGCAGTATTTTGATAAAATAATTTAATACTAATTTATTTCATTTTTGTAAATAGTAGAGATTCCACTGCTTACCACTAGATGGAGCTTGTATACTGCCATAGGCTCACATACCCAAGTTTAAGAGACAGTGATTTAACTGTATATAAAGTAACTAAAACTCCACCTCCACCAAAATGTTGGTCGCACACTGATGTATCAGTATTAAACCGATAATGTCGGATAGAATCACTGGTCACAGGATCTGCAGTTGTGTGAGTTCCTGCACACCAGCAAATGCTTTGATGAACCTCCAGGATTAACAGAAAAGTATGCCGAGCTGTCACAGTCATTTGTTGAGATTTGTGAGCTGTGAAACAGATTTGTACATCTACAACTCTGCCCTGCAACAGTCCACGTGCTGCCCTGCAACAGTCCATGTGCTGCGATGCTCCAAATTTTCCATTTGGCCGGAGCAGCCATCAGTAGAAAGTGGAGGAAACTTTCCCTGTTACCCAACATTTACAGGCACTCTAGCAGTTAACATGGTATAATGAGTCAGTATAATGTACATTTCCTCAGAAGAGAAGAGATGTTACACTCACCACCAGCGCCTCTCAGTCACTTTTGTTCTGACTGTCAACTGCCATCAATAAAGATTATCAAAACAAAATAATTATTTAAGACACAAAATATGAAGTCACATAGTGACTTCAACATATCTATTTCCATCATTTTTGTCGTTTGAATGATGAAAATGTAAACACATCACAGTGCACACATTTCCCCGGACGACCATGAAGCTGTCATTGTGTATTACAACAAGAGAGAAGCGCAGCAAATCATAAAATCTCTTCCAGTTGTCTTCCAGTTTGAATAAACACACGTCTCCCTCTCAGACAATGGACAAGTGCCTTGAAATTATGAGCACACATGCGGTTCATCTATTCTTGTTTAAACATTTTAAAAGAGGTGACTTTAAGTCAAACCAGCTGCCGTGACACTGTGAATCTATTAAACTGGGTTTGTGTTCTTATGGGGGGGGTTTACAGGCATTCTATTGATATGTGGTCTTTACAGTGAAGCAAAGCAGGCACTATTAGCACCTATAGCAACGACTGACCAAGAATAAAAATGCCCTTTTAGGTCGACTTGCATGATTCTCACTGTCGTGGACTTTTGAGAGGAGGATCTTCCCCCCTGTGAGCAGACAGTCATAGACAGACAGCTGACTGATCTTGCTAGGAAAACAGCTGGAACATTACTAAGGAAATACCAGCTACTACACAACACAGCAGGGGTTAGTCTGTCTCGCTCTCTCTTTGTGTGCGTGTGTGTGTGTGTGTGCGGTGTTGCATACTTGCACTGCACTCATGCATGATTTTCGTTGTTTCAACCTTGACTTGTGAGGAACCAGGGGTATAAACATGAATCAGAGACACATCATTTTCAGGATAAACGGGTGACTTTCTTCACACTTGTCTTTTAAGTGTGTGTACAACTGTGCAAACTCCATCTCAGCTAGGATAAACAGTGGATGAAACTCATCCACTGTGTTATTGACGTCAAACGCCATAGGTTTTTTCTTGACTTTGAGTTCTTGTTGTTGTTGAGTTCTACAATATGATCATTTATTATATTATTATTGTTGTTTTACTGGATATAGTTTATCCTTGAATCTATGAATATTGTACGTTTTTCTTTATAATAAAAAAAATAACTAAAAACAGATCAGAACTATACATTATGCAACATGACATTGAAACATATATGTGAATCGAGTAGCAAACACAACGTGGCTGTGAAGTAAAGCCGATGCAGAAGTGGCAAAACACATAAAACTACACATTCAAAGTGGCTAAATGTGTTGAGCTCTACATCATTTATTCATTCTGTAAGATCAGGTCAGTTTGTAGATGATAATAAATGAAAATTCAGGTATGTGTATAAAAGTATGAAAAATATTTATATTTCAGCAGTCAAATGTTGATGCTAATGCTCGGCAAGGTCCATTTGGCAAAGCAGAATATTATCTAGCATCCAGAGACACAGACAGAGAAGGAAAGGCACGAGGGGCGACTTGTCTTTGATACCATTTATGTCCATCCTGTCTCCTATCGCGTCAAAAGATCATAACACTGATTGATAATAGCTATTCTGATGGAACAGGGAAGCTACCAACTATCAGCAGGATCATAACTTTCTGTGGACAGGAGTTTAGATAATCCTTTCTGTTCATGGAGCCAGGGCCAAAATGAAGGAATGCTCACAGTGATTATAGGCTTTGGCCGAGGATTAATTTTCACTCCGCAAACAATTCTGGTGAATGCACTGACTGCGAGCCAGGGGTGGAGACATGAGACATGATTTCATTTAATTAGGTTTTGTTTTCTTAAATGACGCATTCAATTTAATTTAATTTAATTAACTAACATTAATCTTTTCATCCTACACTCCCAAGACATTTTGGGCCACATTCTGGGCACTTACACACTTACACAGAAAATTTAGATCCATTTGAATTACATTGTTTTAACATTAATATACGAACAAACTTAATATGATGCAAGTAATAAGATTTGTGTCATAGTACTAATAAACTCAAAATGACTGCATTCATTTTCACCGTGTGGTGGAAGCACATTGAGTTTATTAGAACTATTATATAACGTTTATTACTTGCTTCACACTAAGTTTATTATTTAATTTATATTAAAACTTTGTAATTCAACCGGATGGAACTTGTCTAAGTCCTTTTTTATATATATATATCATGTCCTGGCGTTTTTGTTCCTCCAGTGATTGGACATCTGAACACACTACGCAGTGTAAAGTATTTCAAAAATGAGCAGAAAACAACCTCAGCAAAATTTGCAGGCCATTCCTGAACCCCGAGGCTGGATTTCAAGGAATGCACTTTCTCCCCCTCTGGATTAAGCTGCACAGTCAAGGCTGGAGTCGAGCAATGTAAACCATGTGCTGATGTTATTTCACAAGGCAAGGCATTTAAAACGTGTAAGGCAACTGAATTACACTGACCTCTGGATGGAGTTATACTCTACTATACACTATATGTGCCTTTTGCACAACTTAGTGCTATGAGTTAGTGAGGGTGATTTGGCATATTTACAGTACTGTCTATTATTGTGCTGTTCCTTTCCATCGGTCAGACTTCATACTGTAGGCCCACACCCTTGAAAATTATACTAAACCATGAATGAGACTGAGACTGATTGCTCACATGTTTTTAATGTGGTGTGGCCAGAGAGAAAAACACAGAGCAACGCAGCCTGCTGAAACCTGAATGATGAAGAGCACTGACTGGGTATTAAAATCTGTGTTCACAGCGGCGGCGTCATGGACCTTCTGTCTTACTTTTTCCTTTCCCTTTCTTTCTCACTCTTCTCCAGACATCATGTCAGAGTGAGAGCACAGGCCACAGCTGCTACCAAAGTCACGCTAGTACTGAATGTTCAGTACTTAGGAATCCCATTAATCATTACAATAAATATGGGAAAAGTACAACAGCAGGAACAAGGAAAAAGAAATTTATTGGAAAGTTCTGAAAATCTAGTTCTATTTTTAATCAATTTATCCATCAGGACAATATTCACATGGACGCAGTGACCGTGCTGCTGGACACACTCCAGTTAAGGTCTGATTCGGGTTAGGCTCTTGCCATCAAGCAGTTGACCCCCATTGCCTTGAATAAACCAGCTAGCAAGATATTTCTGGCTTCCTTCACGCGGTTCTCATCATGTCATGAGTTTAGTGTGTGTGGACTCAAGGACAGGCCACTTGTCACTATCCGTGCTTCTGAATAACGTTACTTTTAAATGAATAAACACAAGAACAAAGGTAAGTTCTTCATCTATGCCAGGGGTCGGCAACCTTTTTGGCTGAGAGAGCCGCGAAAGCCACATATTTTAAAATGTATTTCCATGAGAGCCATATAATATTTTTTCATACTGGAAGTGTACCGGGTGGGGGGGGGGCATTTGACGTTGGTGTGGGGGCGGGCGCGGTGGACAGCCCAACATACTGGCGCACGGGAGCGGGGTGGATGGCCCACCATACTGCCGGCTGCGGCGTTGGGCGCCTCTGCGATCGACTTGATCACGTCTGGCGATCGACCGGTAGCTCACGATCGATGTATTGGGCACCCCTGTTTTAGTGGTACGCAGTACCGGACCGTACCGGCTTACTTTCACCCCTCTGCGAGCCACATGCAGTCATCAAAAGAGCCACATCTGGCTCGCGAGCCATAGGTTGCCGACCCCTGATCTATGCTAACCATTTTGATAAATTCCCAGTGGGCCACTTCACTTTCGCTTCACTTTTGGGTGCACTCCCCATTGTAGTTCATTTAATGTACTATTTCATTTAATTCACTTGCTTCCCGACTTTCTATTTGTAATATTTTATTTTATTCACTCATGCACTAATATGTCCCTTCAGATGACTCAAGGCCGTGCATGTCGGATGAAAATGTAACCAGTGTGCAGCATCATGCTAATGCGCTTGTGAGTACGTGCACAAAAACGAACGAAAGTAAAAGTTGGTCGATTGTTTCTTTGAAGGAGTACTGACGTGAGCACTGTGGGATACAGGCTCACAGGTAGCAATCATAAATGAAAGCTGGAGAAAGTCCTGCCTCCCACACATTCAGTTACAGAGCATGGATGAACTTCTTGGGGAACATGAGACTCTTATTGGCAAAGCAGCGAATCAGACACCAATACCATTTGCTGGCCACCTCCATGGAAAGCTAGAGTGAATGATGTGGGCCATCTGTGAGAGAATTAGGGAGCATTTGTACAGGATTGTACAGTGTACCCTCATTCACCGTCTACAGTTCTTTAACCTATGTTTTGACCACAGCGAAGCTGAATGCCAGAACATGCTGCTGGATTGCTGAGCAAGCAGACTTTCATTTCTCAATCAAGTATCGGCCTGGAAAAGCAAATGGTGATGCTGATGGCTTGTGACGTATGCCACTGGATTTGGAGCAATAATGCATAATGTATCGGAAGTCTGCCTACAACATTCCATCAACTGATCTACAGAGAACTACATGAGGAGATGGGACACCTCGGAGTGGAGCAGACACACAGCTTGATCCGTGACCGATTCATGACCGCAATTGATAATGTCGGGAGTCGGGATGACATTCATTTTGGAGGGGAGAGTGTGGGACCCATAGTTCTGTTGAGCAGAGTGCACCCCCCATTGTAGTTCATTGAATGTACTATTTCATACTGACTGAATTTAATTCACTTGTTTCCTGACTTTATATTTGCAATATTTTATTTTATTCACTCATGCACTAATATGTCTCTTCACATTAGCAGTTAGATTTTGATCAGGTGAATTTATGGTGTGATGGTGTGATTTATGTCAGATGAAAATGTGAACCTAAGTAAGCGTTTTATTTTGAATGCGCGCCTGGAAGTCCCTTTTTGGTGTCCAAATGTGCAACGCTAACACTCTACCATAGCGAGAAGCATAAGGGAGGATAGAAAGCCAGGAGGGGATGAAAAGGCCAGGGTAAAAAAAGAAAGGCATTGGAGGAGGATGTGCCAAATGTGCCAAGCAGAGGACAGACACTAGTGGCAACTAGTAAAGAGAGATATAGGCCTAATGATTGGCAAAGTAATTATTGGCTAATATCGGACATTGTAGCATTGTCAACCAATTTGCAAGCAAAATATCAAATGAAGTGAAATATTAGCCCTTTGTATCACCCAATATGTGACTCTGTCATCCTTTGGTAAAGAATTCTTCTAACAGAAACAGTGGGACGGTCTTGGGAACTGAAAAGTGTCCCCACTACGGGCCTGCATCCATGACATTATTTTAAAACAGCTTTAATGGATATTTTTGTATGTATCAAATAACAATGTGAAAACAATGTGGAAGAAGTCTCTCAAGGTGTACGAACCCACAGAGAATTATAACCTGAATCATCACCTGAAGCCAGAAAACTAAACAATGAGCTGTAAAACCGAGCTCTGTTTTACAGCTCATTGTTTAGTTGTCCGGCTGCAACTTTACTGTTTTGGTTCACTCTCACTGCTCTGATAGTGTCATTTTGTTCAAGTTCAAGGTCGTCACGTCAACTGAAAAGGTCATGATAGGTCAACATTGTATTAACACATGTTTCCGCTGCCCCCAAGTGGCCAATAAAATCTATTCTAAAGGTTTAAAGTTCGTCTTTAGCTGTTCACCAGCTAGTAGCTCATGTTTGCTTTTGATTCAGCTTTGACACACTTTAAGGCTGAACTAACTTCATAAATGAGTATATAACAGTGACATATTATCGCCTTATGAAGTCATAAGTGGTAGCAAGCAGTTGTCTATTTAGACATTCAGCAGGCCAAGAGCAACATTAGCAGTCATTTAAAGTGCGTTGAAGTAGTGTTTCTGGCTGTCAGCTTTGCTTTAGTCTCCACCAACACCTGAGGAAAATATGTGGCTCTTTATCTGCCAATCTGTTTAGTTGTTGTTTCATGTTAGACGAGTGGTGTGAATAAGGTTTAGCATAGCTTTTTCCACTGAAAACTGCTGCCTCCTGCATCTGGAAAGTAGTTCAAGATGCAGATGGCCGTAAAGTTGTGCGGCATAAAACCAAAAGAATAAAAAGGCTGGTGAGTAAAATTGCAGTTTCAGGTGAAAATAATTATTTTTGTGACTGCAAATGACCCCAGTACACATAATCATCTGATCCACTGTTAATTGAACAACTAGACTGATAAAGGTTTAAAATGAAAAACGAAGCTAACAGCCAACAACAGCAAGTTCTCATATCTAAAAATGACAGCTTGCAGCAAATATGCACGGGGGAAGACTGTGGTCGTGGTTAAGGTTTTGGAAAGATCACTGTTGGTTGGAGGCAACACATGAACTTTGGTCTTAATTATGAGAACATTAGACCACTTGCAGATCTGCCAGCGAAGTCAAACATGGGTCATGTTACATTTTGAACAAACGACAAGAAGATGTCATGAAACTAACAGACATGAACTGATGATCATCAACATGATGGGTTTACATTTGTCAAGAATCAAGTACAGTACATGTCACAATCTTCTTTTATATACGCAGAAGCTTTAATGAGCATCATATTACGTATGTTATGTAAGTCATATACATTGCTTGAACTATGTCACCAGTGACATTTACTTTCACACGGGACACAAGCAGCAGTCTCCTGGGTGAAAGTCCTGTTTGTTTGACCCATCCGTATACCCCAACATCCTCCAGTCACAGACTTTCTCAGTCTTTATACTGAATCATCCGACTTTTTTTCATCTCTATGACATTTTCATACAAAATAAAATGCTGCTTTGCCAATGTAAAGTACATAGTGGCATCAAATGACATGTGAAAAGCAACACATCATAAGGCATTCAGCGATACCAGACTGACCGTGTAGTAGACTACTCCCTTGAAGCTATCACTATAAGACTAAATAAAGACTAGTTAAATAAATCTAGACTAGAATTATAAAGCTAAGTAAAATTATAAGGCCGCTGTTGTTCTGGTTTTAATCCAGTCAAAGAAATGAACAAAGTAGTTTCCATGTATCTTTAAATTAGAGCTACCTCATGTTACTAAGACGCAGAAGATTTTTAAGTAATTTCTCAAACTCTTCCTTTGACTGGACTCTTTGTTTTTGGATGGTTGCACTTGGATCAGTTCAGACTTTATACCAGAGACCAAAAGGAGTCCTTTCCAAAGCTGCGGTGTTCCGGGAAGTTTTATAAGAAGACTCCTAGTGCCAATTAACCAAACCCTGCGCTTCAGAGAGTTCCTGGAATTTAAATCAACACAGAACTTACTGCAGATTATTCCACTGAGGAACATCCGTGTGAGACTCTTTTTGTGGTCATAGACGTCACCATCATTGAGTTCTTGTGGTCCAAAAGAAACCTGCAAAAAACAACCAAAGGCTGACGTCTATGGGGTTGCATTAACAATGGCCTCTAGATGTAGGAAGAACTAAATCACCCCATTAGCACAGGAGTGCATCTATACATGGAACAGAATGAAATTGGCACTGCAGCAAGCAACTGTCGCACTGGATTTATGACTTGGCATATTAGTGCTGCATTTTCTTATAATATCATTGCCACAGCTATTAAGTGACCTCCATAATGACACAAACAACACTGTTGCCAAAGGGGATGTGTGGACAAAGACACGTTTTCCTCTCAAATCATCAGATAATAAAAAAACACATCCAAGTACTGTGAGTATCAGGTGCCTCATCAGGGAAGGGGCAATTTCCCAAGGCTAACAAGCATTAAAAAATTCTTGTCACTTTTTGTTTAACAAGAACTGGCACACACATTCGGATGAAGGCTCAAGGCCACTTAAGAGAGCCAATGGCTGACAAGGTGGAACCTAGATGGCTAAAAATACTGAAGAGGTCACACTTTGAATGTTCCCGAGGGTTTGCTGGACATGCCAAAAAAAAATACAAAGAACACTAAGAGTGATGACATGTTTGTAATGGTAAGACTGAAGTGCTTTGTGTAACTGTAACTATGGCAATTTCATGGTATACTGCAGTCAATCAGGGATGGCAATTGTTTCAGCTCCTGTTAGCGACACAATACTGACTTCCCATCATCTTTTTGGAAACTGCTTTTCTGGGAATCTTAAAGTGTGAAAGCCTGAAATGGAAAAATAATGATCATTTATGGAAGGGACTTACTGAGGGTCCGTAAAGACCATTAGCTCTCCAACCTCCATGGTTAATAATCCCTTAAATGTTAAAAAGTCAAAATGTTATTGAATAGTTTCCTTATTGCAGAAGTTTCCCTTAAATCAATCTGATAATGGGGAAACCAAAGCTATAATACTGAGTAAAAATATTATGTCATAATGTCATGTTAATGGTCGCAGCACTTACTGTAGTAACTGTTATCGCAACCAATAGAAATGTTGTCCAAAACTATGAAGATAAGACTTAACTGTAATAAACTGGAGTTATCCATCAGTAATAAATTAGTTTAGTGTGTATTTGCAGTCATCCTCGACCAAAATGTTTCTCCGTTGTCATGCTTTTATCACATGTACTGTACATTCTTTTTTATTATGGTACAATTATCATTACCATTGCATATTCAGCCATTGTTGCATTAACTGGTTAATGTTAATCAGGGTAGGCTTGTATCATGTTTTTTAACGCACGCTTTTTGTCACGACAGAAAAAACGTCAAACTTGATCTGACTTGATGACACTAAATTGAACTTGTCTCACGCTTGTTGCCAGTAAACTGGCTTCCCAGGATTTTCATTCCAAGAAGGAAGATGCTCCGCAAATACTTAAGATTAACTTTCTTGATTCTGAGGTCACCAGAATCCCTCGTGGCAAAGTGAGCGTTTGGTCTTTATTATATCTGGAGTGGGGAATTAATCATTAAATGACAAAATAAGGCACAGCACTTGAGCAAATGTTCTTTTTTCTGTGGGAGTGACATTTGTTCCTGTGAGTAAAGGGGAAAGGCAGCCCAAAAAAATCATGATGAACTTACTGACGTCAAATCATCAGCGTAACAGAATTACCAACTGCTCTATCCTCGCACAAACTAAACCAGCATTCAGTGACACACAGTGATCCAGGCCAGACAGAAGCAGCATGTCATGGATGATGCCATGGGCCTGCCAGTAACATTTTCACACAGGGGAACTTTCTACTCTCACAGATTGCTTTGTTTCTACTTTTTTTCCACTGTTGTTTTAAAGCCAGGGCCAACGTGGCTGCCAACTCAAACACTACTCACTGTCCAGAACATTAGCAGAACACAAGACACATGGAAATTTTAGTGTCCCATACTTGATACCAAACAATCACATGTGGGGAGTTAACAAATGGAAACTGTTATTCCATTCGATTTGAAAATAAAATTATTTTTTTTACTGTTTGTTGCTTGTAAATCTTCAAGTTAGGGGTGTCAAAATTTACCGGTATTAACTGATGATTTAAAAAATGTTGTCAATAAAGCTATTGCAATAATTTTGCCCCCCATAATCGCATGGTAAAAATTATGTTTACTGAGCTTTAGTGCTGCTTCAAGTCGCAGGCTATGACTTCAAGAATAGATTCCTGATATCACAAGAAAAAACCTGTGCTATTTAGATTCTAAAGGCCTTTTTAGACATATAATTTTGACAAGAAAAGACATAATGTTCCAACAAAAAGGCTGCTTTGAGAACAAAATGACATTTGTCGTGCTCAGATTGGATTGACTTAATTACACATTCATGTTTTAGCATTTCCTGACAGTAGCCCACGGTTACCCTACATTCTTCTCTGCTGTGTTACTGTCCTGTGACCCTTTTCATACTATAGCTCCAGCTGCCTGCAACAGATGCCCTGCTCCATTTGGGATTGTCTCCAAAAATGTGTAACAGAGGTGGTGAATATTTTTGTGGACAATAAAGCGCACACAGCTGAGATTTTTGCTTTACTGGACGTGTATAGGAGCATTTCGGTAGCAGAATGCATGCAGTACATGCCACATAACCATAATGCTGTTGGTTCTATTCCAGCTGGAGACCTTCGCTGTATGTCATACCCCATACCCTCCTATCCCTATCTCTCTCTCCATATTTCCTGTTTGCGTCTTCACTGCCCAGTGAAGATAATAATGCTTTAAAAAAAGGAAGTCCAGTGCCAAACGGGGTTCGCCACTGTGTCAGTCTGAATGGAATACTTCGTGATCACACAACTTCGTGTTACCACAATGCACTGCAGAATATAGGACAGGTGGGATTCTGTATGACTTCCATGTAATCTTCAGGAGAGTTATAAAGTTCACTCAGCTTTAAATATTTTCCAATATCATATCTGCGCTCTCCCGCAGTCTGGAGGAAACCAAGCCCCAGCTGTGCTCCAGCTGCTGATTCAAATGATAAATGGACTGTACTTATATCGCGCCTTTCTAGACTTCCGACCACTCAAAGTGCTTTTACAATACATATCTCTCCCATTCACACACATTCACACACGGATGGCATTGGCTGCCATGCAAGATGCCAACTGCTCATCAGTTTGAGGAGCTAACCATTCATACATATTCACACCGATGGCACAGCCTTCAGGAGCAATTCAGGGTTCAGTATCTTGACCAAGGACACTTCAACATGCAGACTGGAGGGGGGGATCGAACCACTAATCTCCTGATCAGTGAACGACCCGCTCTACCTCCGAGCCACAGCCGCCCAAACTCACACTTCATTTGAATTTAATCAGCTCTGTTTAATAATATGTTGATATTTCTTTCAGCATTTCTGTTCAATATTAAATTAAAGTATTGCAATACTTGATGAATGCGTCAGGGAGTTACCAAGCCAAAAGTGTGTCATACTTTATCATATTGTAAATGATCAAAATGGGAACAACAACGCAAACGGAGTTTCCACAATGATCATGAATCATGAGTAATATTTCCATAATAACCAGGACATATAAACACCCTGTTATTAATCATAAAACCATGGAAACCACAAATGTCGCCATAAAAACTATTATGGCGACATTTGTGATGTCAGAATTAGATTTAATGTAAAAGTAATGTGTAATGTAATAATGTCATTTACATGTTTGCAGCCTGGTACAAAAAACAGTTTTGATTGTTCATGAATTTTTATAGAACTCAGCTATGCAATTATTCTATTGGGGCTTAAAGTTATGCAGAGTTAAGAGCGTGGCATTCACAGGTGAGTGTCATCACAGGTGTCCTTTCATTTGCTCTTCAGAAGCCCCTTGGATGATCTTTTTTTTTATAGTCTGTTTAAAACTTCAAGTTATTTAATTCTTTGTGTGACATAAACGTAGATTATTATATATCTGGAATTAAATCATTGTATTTAATTTTTTCAAATTTGCTACTCCAAAATCTATCCATACACCCATGCAACTTACAGGTTAAGTACATCTCATTGGGAATAATTGTGTTAGATTATACAGTTATATATGTTGTGTTATCTTATCTTAAAAATTGTTAAGTCTAAAGAGTCAATGTTGAGAAAACATCTGTAATACCTTCAGGCTATATAAACAAAAGTGATTCGAATTATGTCTTGTTAAGTATTCAGGGCATGTTATGCCTTTATTAGGCAGTGGACAATAGTGAGCTTGTGGGCAATGTAAGGAGAGAGATGGGCAATGACGCACAACCACGATCTTCTAAGATAATACAACTGAATTTGAAAAAAAAAACAAAATTAAGATTTCACTACGTCTTTTACTCCTCTCTGACACAGCATCTGCCAGATGACTGACTCCTCACAGCTGCCTAACCAGCTGACTCATGCATTAGTGTTGTAGTACAGTCGTCTGATGAGGACAGCCTTTGCGTCATAGAGGATTTGCAGTGACATCATAAATCTCCTGGCAACCAAAATGACTTCTGAAGACTTCTAAGTTCCTCATCCATCCAACCTTGTTATTTTATTATGTACCCACTTCATGGTTTTTTAAGTTTAGTCTTTAAGGATCTAATTGTAGATGCAAACGCTTAGGTTCTAATTCTTATGAATATATAAGTGTAAAATACATATCTGTGTGTTTAAGTCATTTTAATGTTTCTAAAAGGTTAGGGTTTATATGTTTTTTATATGTAGGTTTTACTTACTTATGTTTTCTTAAAAAGCTACACAGTCACTTATTAAATCCATTAAAATCCAGCATGTGCAAGCAATCTCAATTATTGGGTCAGTAAGTAGATCTACTATCTCATTTGCCAGCAAAATGTATTATCTTTGCCCATATTCAACTTTGTGGTTTGATCCAGTTCAGTCCCAGTATTTCAATAATTTCACTACAATTATAATACTGTGCAGCAGTAGGTTTGCGGTTTTGGGTCTAAGAACACATTCTCACTCCCAGTACATCAAGAACTTGGTCAGCGGCCCTGAGCTACAAACTGGGGCACTGGAGGTCAGTTTTGCACGTGCAGGGCTCAAGTCAAAAACATTTAGCCACCATTGTTTTGTTTTCACAATGTCTGTTTATGGTAAAAAAGTCTTTTTGGGCCAGTGTGCATCACATGACAGACACGTTTATGTATCTGAACGTGTTTTTCATCCACTCTCTTTTGCCTAGAAACACTTTGCTATTCCGAGATCGAGACAGTAAGTCTGTTATATTTCAGGAACTGAAACCAACAGCTCTGTTTATTTTCATCTGTAGCTGCAATTTTAAAATGATCTAAATGAAAGAGCTTGAAAATGAAAATGTGTCTTTGTTGAATGCATCTACCTGCCCCGTGTGCTTCTTCTATTTAAACAAAGACGTAATTTACATTTTGAGCTAAGTGTCTTATGTATCTGCTTTTGTAGAAGATGATGTTTATCTTTCAGACACCACTTATATAAATATAAATATAAATATATGTTTGTATTTGAACACAACTAATTACTCATTCGTCACGTGGAGTCTGCTGCTGTGTTAAATGACCAGTGTCTACAATTTATGACAATTTAGGACTTACTAGCAAGTAGCAGAGACTACAGTGGCTGTGAAATGTATAGAAAATGTGAAAGGCTCGATCTAAAGCCAGATTCATCACATAATTTTCTCAATTTAGCATTGAGGAAGAATCAGACTACATTTAATATTTTATTCAGAATCATTATAAAGCTTCAGTGTTTCCGTAACCATAGTAACTCACTGCCAAAAGAGCTGATACACTCCAGACAAAGTCCAGACCGGAGTTTTCATTTCACACATGTAGTAGCGCACGATCATTCAGCGCACAGACGTGTTCTGACATGTTGACAAAACTTTACAAACCGAGTCTCAGACCTGAGTCACAGACATGTGAGCTCAGAAGCTAATTGATAACTGATAACTGCAGAAAGGACACGGACTACAGAGAGACAGACAGGAAACAGTCAGCAGAGAGACAGGCAGGACACAGACGGCAGAGAGACAGATAAGCAGCACGTTGCAGCAGCCACATTTTGCCCCGCGTTCACTTGCTTGCCGGTGTTTTACAATGATCAGCGAGTTGATTCTGTCAAAGGAGTCTGGTGACTTTGAGGAGAGCATAAAATGGCTGTTTTCACATCTTTGAATAATTGCCGAATCCCTCTTGATTTCATTTATTCATTTTAAAAAGCCAGCATTGTCCATCAACATCCCAAGTGGCTGAAAGAGAGTAATGTTAAGCCCAGGAAAATATTTTGAGTAGATATGAATCCCTTCCCTCTGCAGCTCAAGTATGAACGTTAAAAATGTATTAAATAATAATTCAAAAGCTAAACCTTTTCCTTTGGCACTTCCTGTGTTCAAACTTATATTCTATTAACTTTTCCAGACAGCTCCTGTGTACTGAGCTCTGTCTAAGCCAGACGACACTCGGGTAGCCACAGTTCCTCAGTTTCGTGTAGCAATAGAAACGGCAAGGGAACATAAATAGAAGGAAACTCAACCAGGAACCGGTGTGTTTACTTGACAGGAGAGCGGGCCAAGGCAAGGAACACACATTCTGAGAAGTGAGAGGATTTTTAGCTTGTGTAGTCTACAGGCTCAGCTGTTGCCACTAAGACAGGAACTGAACGCCTGCTTTAAAATAAGGTGTCATATTGCTAACGTGATTACACAAATGAATCATTGCCCTAAATGTGATATAATAAATATATTGTATGTAACGTAAAAAAGTGTTGCTTATCATGAAGAACTCACAAATGGTCATCACACAACTCTGCAGCTCCCCTTTGCTCTGTGAGCTGTTTTAGCATCTTGGTTTTATTGGCAGCAACAAATAGCATAGTCAGCTGATTTTGCTCTGAAAGCTCTTACATTCCACAGAACACGACCTGCTCGGCACCAAACAGAAGACAGTCAATGCTGGCAACTAGCTGGTTAACAAAGTGAAGCATTTAGCTGCTAAAGAGACACATATTTCCCCCAGGAGCTAAACAACAACAACATAAAACAGACCAAAAAGAGAGGGAATACTGGAAGTTGTTAGTTATGGCTAAAGTCGCCAAAATGTTTCACAGATTATATAACTAGTTTCCTTCAGTGTAACACAGCTGTGGAAATAAAGAACTCCTTCAAACCTTATCTGGCTTCTAAAAGAGAACCGAACTGAAATGAATTGGGATCTGCAGAAAATGCAAAATTCAAATCTAACAGACTCTTTTTGGGAAGTTAAACCTGACATCACAGCAGTTTGTAAATGAGTGTCGGTAACAGCCCTGCAGCCTCAGGGTGATTCTGAGAGCTGGTAGCCTCGTTCCAGATGTGTAGTGCTGGAGTGGAAAAATGTGGGCTGAGAATTCACTCCTGCTGCTTAGCCAGACTAAAACGCTGTGCAGTGCAGCATCTATTTGGTAGCCTAGGATCAGCCTTTGTTACATTCAAGTTGAATCTCTGACAAAGGAGAGAACATCTGAAAAGCAAGACCTCACACAGCATGGTTCAGTTTTGCATGGATTCCTAATTCTTCTCTGTTCTTTCAGGGACACTGGAGCATCCACAATCAAGTCACAAAAGCATAGAGATCTCACAAAGCACTCTTCATCTAACTCTGAATTCTCTGCTCATTCTTCTCAGTAGGTCCAAACTATATTTTATCCTCTTCAGCCTCAGTCAGTCCTGGACAATATTTCATTATTAATTCACTCTGTATCACATCGCTATCTGCTGACACTTCCGTTGTGACCTCACCATTCTCCTCCGCTGATATCAGTTTATTTGAGATATTTCAGCACAGTTTGGGTTCTGCTTTGTTCACTCTGCAGCAGCAGCACAGCCAAAGCTGTTGCACAAGATTTCCATTTGGGTTTCACTCGCCGAGTGTTATTGCCATCTTTGAACTTGGTGCAATGTTTATGTAAGAATACACCCATTTTATCAGTGTTTAACACAACCTGTGCCAGAACAACACTATTTCACATGGTTCAACATGTTTCTTCTTCTTCTTCTTCACACAATTTGTATATTAAATCATGTATATTTAATGCATTATCTTATTCATACTGAACGATTTTTAGGTTTTTGACACATATTAAAGGTGATACATGTGTCTTTTGATAAATATACTTTTTAAATCCTACAACTGTAACTCAGCTATTGTGTGAAGTGCAGCCTCACTAATATTGCTAAATATGCAGTATTGCACTCTGATCAACAACACATGAATTCAATGATGGCACAGATTTTATTTATATTATGTTTATGGATTATATGAGTTTATTGAGCCCACAAAGGAAAAGGCTTACCTTTCAAATTATTATTAAATACATTTTTAACGTTCATACTTGAACTGCAGAAGGAAGGGATTAATATCTACTCCAAATATAAGTATATATCATTGTATTCAGTACAAACTGTGTGGGCTCAAATTCCAAAATGATCCATGTTACACATTGATGAACAGAGCATATTATGACAATGTGCGATGTAGGTAGTTATGACTTATATAATGCATGAATTCCTGTTACATTTAAAAGCCAATAAACCCAGTGTGCTTGAAAACAGCACAGTTTCTTCGGGGAATGCTTGGAAACTTGGATAGGACCCGGGTATGAACAGTACATATTTTATGGGCCATGAAGACCTTCGAAGCTGAGAGAAGTTCAGACTGTATGTGTCATTGGCACTTTGCGTCACTGATCAAATTGAATGAATGACTGTATATAATTATGTCGCAGGGTTCTCTCTTCAACCTTGTCTCTAGTTCCAAAGAAATCCAGGCCTAGTCGGAAATGATGTTGTTTTCTTGTTTTTCAGCGCCAATATTTACAACCCACAATTAAAGTGAATGAAACCGAATGCTCTGCATACACTTACTTACATATACAAAGGAAAGAAAAAGAAAACGGGTTCTTCAACAGCTCAACTTTTCAACAATACTCGACTCTGGCTTCTCACAACACTGTTACCTCCTCTGTTTCCTAAGAAACAACATAAACATCTTATCACGTCTATTTTCTTCACCTGTGATCAACCCCAATATTCTCCAAAAAAGATACCAGTTTGATCCTTCTTTCTCTTCTCTAGAAACTGCATGGTACACAGATAAATTGATGTTATTAATACAAACACATTTTTCCCATATCACATGATCAATAAAGCGCGCGTCATCCTCCTGTATAATGACGTTGGAGATTACGTCCCCGCCGGAAGCGGACAGGTAAGAGGTGACGGGCGCATTTCAAACATGTACATTTCCGCCTGTTTGAGTGGATGTAAAACCTTGAATTAGCGCTGCCAAGTGTGCAGCCCTGACCGCGCTACTGTCCAGTGAGGGGAAGAAGGATGTGTGTGTTTTTACGCTTATTTAGTGCGGAGCAGACGGTAACTGGGAAGAGACGGTGTGTGTGTGTGTGTGTGTGTGTGTTAGACATAGTTATTAGCAAGTTAGTTATTTAGTTATTTTTGTTATTTTCTATAAAGTAGGCTACAGAGCTGGAATGTAAAGGTACACAATCATGTAAAACTAACATATAAGATTTATCCTGAAATTACAAATGGAAAGGAAATGTTTTATTGTTTATATTTATTGTTATATTCGTTACTCATTTTACATACATGTAACTTACAAAAGAAAAAAAAAATACTGTAAGCATTACTATTATTATTAGTAGTAGTATTAATGTTATCATAAATAATATAGTATTTTCTGTACGAAAATGAGGAATGTAAATTTGTCATCACTGACATAATACTTAAAATAACAAAATACTTAAAATTAATAGCAGATAATGTTTGTAAAGAGTTTTGTGAACATTTTTTAAAAACAGAAAATTACTGTAAAAAGTTATTTCCTGTAAATTTACAATTTCTTTTTATAATTTTCGAATAAAACTTTCTTGCCATAATGAAATGAAATGAAAAAAAAATCAAAGAGCTACATTGTGGTAACAACAGGTTGAGACCTTCCTTCATACACAGTCTTAGTTATTGAGTGAATAAATCGAGTTTTGACTTAAAGTGGGATTTGAATGAAGTGCATAAAAACTAAAGTTTTAACTTTTTCACAACCTTTGCATGCGTCTTTGACACTCTCCACTACAGTGGAAATCACAGCGCAAATCAGAAAACACAACAATAAATTAAAAAAGCAACAACAAAAGAGGAAACACAATGGTGAATCAGAAAACACAACAACAAAAGAGAGATGACAATGACATCAACCAAATTGGAAAAGGTAGGTCCCCTCTGAATGAATTGTCACTGATTGGACTGGTCCATCCTTTGAATTGAAAGGACATGGTCGGCCAACTGCTGCGGTTATGGGCATCTTTTTTTTTCGTCGTCAGAGTTGTATTTGACTCGCTGGCAGTAGCATTTCCATTAGGTGGCTTCTGCATTCATTTTCAAGGTTTTCAATCTCTCAACCACTGCTGATGTGTGCCGCACCTGTCACTGACATGCTGCGGCAACTACTGCTGCTTTGATCATCTCTTTTTATTTTTTATTTTATAAAAGAGTCGTTGTTGTATTAGACTTGATGGAAGTGACATTTCCATCATGTGATTTCTGCATCAATTAAAGCACTGATTTAATTTGTGTCATTCATCTTTTGTTGTTGTGACTTCTGATTTACCGTTGTATTTTCTGTTTTCTTGTCGTGTATTTTGATTTGCCGTTGTGAGTGCTTCAGATGTGTCCAGCTGGAAGGACCCAGTTTCCAAATAACAACTGCCTCTACACTGCAGATTACTTCATTTCTGCTCATATTTGTTTGAAATGAATGCCATGAACAAAATATGTTCCAAAGTCAACCGGAGAAAGAAGAGCAGCAGTGTGCTCTGTGACCCCATGTAGGCCAGATCATTAGAGAGGAGGGTGCTCACAAAGGGTTTATGGGGAGGCCTTGCTGTGTGGGAAAACAAGGTCAGAATTACCAATGCATCGTGTGTCAGCGAAGACTGACGGGAATCACAGGCCCTTCCTTTTCCCCCATCGCTTTCCCCAACAGGAGTATGGCTTCCCTACAGGTTATTGTTATCCAGCTATGACTCCAGGGAGCATTTTGTAGACAAATTCAAGCATGGGTCATTTCCCATTCCCATCCACTTAGTCTTTCTCTTTTATCATACAGTACGTCTATATATAATACGCCAAGGCTGTGGAGACAAGAGCACAGGATGTGTGGGAATAGTTGCCCTGCAAAGCGATGCAAACTGTAACGTGAACTCTACATGCTTTCATGGAAAATACTCAAATTCCTTGGTAGATTAGCTCAAGACCTTTAAACTCGCCATCCCCAACACACATGCACACACACACCCATAGAGTATACTCACCTCCAGATCACTAACAGCTGACACATCAATGAAGTCATTCCCAGTAAAGTTCATTTCTGCAGAGTGACCTCTGTGCTCAGGATTTTCTACTCTCTCTGAAGATACATATGCACATATAGAGGCATAGAATGGAACACTAAAAGGTCGAGGGTTACACAAATATCTGTGCTGTATAGGAAGAGTCTGTTTATTTTAAAATGGGGGAAGGTGGAAAACAGCTGGTCCTCTAAGGCCTATTTAATATCCAAAGTTCAGCAACTTAAAGACAGTTTTTTTCTTTTTTCCCATAACTGAATACATAATGTAAAGAAACTGCTGTGATGTGAATGTTAGTAGGTGGTTCATCAAGACAAACTGTTGGCCATGCCAGTTCTCTAGTTGGTTTGAATTTAAAGTGACATGACAACTTTTAAATGACAGATTTTCAGTGCCACTCTGCACCCAGTCTGCTTGCTCTTGCATGTAACTTTGCTCTGGGTACGATCACTCGCGAGAAGTATGTAATACTTGGCAGTAACGGCTAAATTCCACTGGGCGCAGATCCGTACAATCACGGCTGTTCACCAAACCAAGCAGATTTCTGACAGATCTTGTCAAATTGTCCTGTTTTTGATGAACGCACAAGCCGCCTGCATCAGAAAGGAACTCGAGCTGGGCAGAAATCAGACACAGAAACAGCATAGAGAATCCAGTGAAATTTCAAAATAAAATACCCCTGCTGGTTGTACAAACAGCCAAAAGGAAAACAATTTAACTGTGGCATATTTACATATTTAGAAGCATATTTAGAATGACATAAACCAGGGAAAATGACCAAATCTGAGCAAGTTAGCAAAGTCTGGTGAGCAAAAGGCTCCCAGCGGGGTTTTAAGTTGCATGCAGAACAGGCCAAAAGAGCATGGCTGTGACGGAGACATGCACGGTGGGGTTTTGGCATTTGGCATTGGCATTTTTTTTTTTTTTTTGGTGAAACTGGATCATATTTAATGGAGAATATGGTTGCTGGGCTTCCTTTAACTCTGAGCTTTCTGGTGGACAGTAAATTAAACTACTGCAAACCGTCGCGTTGGCTGCTGTAAGCTCAGTTTTGTAAGTCCGGCTGTGAGTTCAATGAGACAACAAGTCAGTTGAACGCAATGGGAGTGTTAGTGTCAGGAGATTTGGACCACCAGGAAGAACAGAATGTAATATACAGCTGTCCTTATACACCACGGGGATAAATACAAAATCCTACATAACATCACTTTAAGAAGAGGAGGGTGCTACAAGGTTTGTAAGAGGGCACCAGTCAAACCTCAAACTGGATCCGCTGTGGTTTAGTTTTACAATGATCTGGTGATTATAAAGGATTACAGAGGATTTTGTTGACTACTGTAGATGGTGTAAATTATTTGTTGAAAGTGACTGCTGCCTTATGATCTGTGTCATACATCACAAAAGTAGGACATAGGTTGTTGGAATTCCCTTTAAATCTGGGGCTCTATAATCTTCCTCATTTTCAGATTTCTACTCTCACTTGTTCAGCAGCATGAAAACAATCCACTAGTCGAATGTTGAACCTTTGTGTTCTCCTTTGTAGAACAAAAGCTATGTTAAGAGCCAGAAAATGTGTGTGTGCAGGGCACGTAATACATGGAAACAGTCGAACTATAACATGAAAAATGAATTTGTGTGTCTGGCTCGTACTTGCATCCACCTTACAAGGGTCCAGGGTGTTTGTTCTTGTTTCTGGGGTCACGGGAAGTTCAGAATATTTATGTCAGCGTGCCAAGATAGCCTCCTGAGGGGGTACAATCTTATTTACTGCAGAAGCACAGCGAGGGAACAGACGAGGGGTGTTCCTGTCCATCCCTCCATGCATCCGTCTGTCATCGGGCAGCAGTGTTCCAGGTGGTACTGGGAAGAGTGAGGAGGAAAGCTGAGGGGAAACACTGGTGTTACTGGGCTTTGTGAAGAGGCACTGGGGAGGCTGAGTTTGTGGCCCTGCAAACAATGAGATGGATTTTCCTTTTAATCAATCTGTCAGGATCAGAGTTTTGGGGAATCTGTGCAAGAAACACAGAGCTACTGTCCGAGCTATTTTGCAAAGGTAATTTAGTTTAGTGGTCTATAAGACACGTTTTCTACAAAAGTTGTTCTAAATTGTATCCAAAACAATATTTACGCAAGGTTATAACTTGTGGTCACACCAGGCAAATCACATGATATTGAATTTTCCCTTAATTTCCCAAGATTTTAATGAGTCACTTGCTGCATTGCATGATTTTGTTTCCTTGTTTTTTGTTTTTTTGGTCACTTGGGGCAGAGAAACATCCTGAAACTACAATGACGCTTTACCCCCTCATAAAGTTGTTGTGGTGAACGTGTTAGCAAGGAGTTGCCTATTGGCACATTAGACCAGCATCTGTGGTTTGGGCCACTGGTTAGAGTACAGTGAGTTCAAACATATATAATAATTGAGTTGCTAAAAGTAAAACAGTGCGCTAAAAGGCAATAACATGTCTAAAATGTTGAACTGAAGGGGAGTGAGTTGATCGTTCACATCGGTAGTTCATCACCATGAGTGACCCGGACCACATTACACAAAGTTAGTTGATTAACTGTTAATATGATCACATGAGTTAGTGTAGCGTTAAAGACGTCATCATTAGGCAAGCACTAAAAGTGACTGCAAGCAGGAAATAATCATTGTGCTTCAGATATGGGCTGAGCTGGGGGGAGGCTTCTGGGCCCCAAGGCCGAAATGTTTTCTGATTAGCCCTGAATCTTCCAGGTTTTTAAAATAACTTAAAATTCCCATGAAAAAAAAAAATCACGGGACTGCTACACAGAGCTAACAACAGTTAGCGATTCGCCACGTAGCAGTCTTTCCATAAGTCCATAAATTACCTAGATGGTGAACAATATTCCCAGTTGGTGGCAGTGCCCAAAGTCGATCTGGTCCTGCTACTGAGCCCTGTCCTGTTGTCTGCTAATAGGAGGGTGAATAATTTGTGGCAGTAATGTCATATAATGAAAAATCACTCTTTGTGGAGCAGAACACACTATCTAAACACTGCATCTTTCACATGTTGACTGTAGTTTCTTCTTCATGGAACAGCAGCCTTGCATTTCACTGCTGAGCAAAAGAAACCAGGCTGGGAGCGCAGATAACTTTAAAGTGCCAGCATCACATGCAGTGTAAATGAGAATTCCTGCACATTTTTTCTGCATATTGCTCAGAACGTGTTAGACAGTGTGTTAAATCACTGATTTTCGTTGCTGCCTGCATAAAAAACACAATAGGAGGAAATGGAGTGAACAGTGACTTGCCAAGGAATCTGCATTATGTCTGAACACAACCCCTCCACTGTTTTTTTGAGCTTTTAATGAACGCAGACATTAAAACGTAATGTCTCGCTGTGATTTCCTGTTAGAAAGAAGCAAGTTTTGAGGTCTTTGGGAGAAAACAAGCCTCCGCTTGGCCTGTCCTCTGCTCCTCTCCAAAACACAGAATAATCTGCTTTATGAGAGAAGAGGCTCATTCAGGTCAGCAGATTCCAGCAATTTACTGTGGCATGAAAAGAGCAGCTGCAAGACTCCATGCAACAGAGAACAACAGAAGATGCTCTGAGCTGTATTCATTATGATAGCCATTAATATCCACTAATATCCAATATTACTGGGCCAGTCATTTTTACATTGACAACAGATCAACAAACTAGTGTGAGAGGTTCCCTTCATAGTGACACAGTGAATCCTACAAACCTGATTTTTTTAAAACAAGTGAAAGAATCTGTATCAGCTTGTTCTGTGTCCATTTCTCTTTGCTACTTTATAATAATATAATAATAATAATAATAATAATAATAATATAAAGTAGCAAATGGCATTTTATAAAATACTTGAAACAAGTTTATTGGACTTTATTGGATATTATGTTCTCACAGCACTGGCAAACATTTATAAAAGAGACAAATTGTGTGACATTTAGTGTAGTATGTGGTTTACAGCTCTGTCCACTTGCCCTTCCGTTCCTTCAGGAAGCTTCAGGGAGAGACTATGGTGGCAAGAAACACATGAAAAACATGCTGTATCTAGGGTTTTTAGTCTAAACTCTTTTATTTTTTTTATTATTATTTTTTTGCATAGTAATACAGCTAAATCTTCAGTTGGTTACAAAATCTTTATACAGGAAAACCCAAGCCAGATACTTTCATGCAATCATTTCCTGTGTTCATTTCAAAATGTCTTTCCTAACTTCTGGTAGAGCTTCTGTTCCAAAGCCAATAAAACTCATCTCTGTCAGACCAGCAAGAATTTTATCCCGATGGACTGATTTATCCCGATGGACTGATTTATCCCGATAGACTGATCACTCATGAATCACCCTGGAATGAAAACAAAGACGTTAAAGATGACAGAGTTGCAACATATTTTTGCTTGTTTAACCTGAAGGCTTATGATACCACAATGTCCCGAGGGGCATTTCCTTCCATTGAGGAGTGGGTCTACCCCCCCGTACCTAAACAGAGAACATGATTTATACAACTGATATTTATCTGTGGGTCTCACATGGTGAAACACAATATCCTCACAGCAAGTTCCTTGCAGGCCAGTGAAGGTCAGGGAGAGAAAGCAAGGCACAGCCCTACCCCGAATTTCAAAACTATGACTGGCTGAAAAAAGGTTGGTTTGACGAATGGCCAAAATATTTTTGACATGATCCTGAACATGTGGGTGTTACAGCTCAGATTTAAGTTTCAGCTGTGAGAAAAAGGAAGATTTGAAAGCCATTTTTCTTAGAGAAATATTCCCATGCTTATGTCAAGTAGTTCTATTTTATTGTTTATTAGGCAGTTTTAACATGGATGACTAAGTTTCTTTGTACTTTTTTGCACTTGAGTTGACAAGAATCTCCAGTGTGACAGTAGTACTAATCATGAACCATTGTGACAGAAGTGGATGGAAGAAATTTTCTTCACTTTTAATGACAGAAATTCCTGTGAGGTCAACAGGACATCACTGCTGACCTCACAGGACATTTATATAGTTGGCAAAAAAACATTGTACACAGCAACATTAAAGTCTATCTTATCTGATCTTTAACAAATTCACAGGTGAGATCTTGCAATGTAGCGACATCGCTAAAAAGAAGTCCAACATGTCAATCACAAAGGTTTTAAACGAACACAGATTTGCCAAAACTTAAAGCTGTCCTGTCAAGTATTTTCTACATTCAGTGTTTCTCACCAATGAATTTTGTTGCTGGTAAAACATTTGGAACATTTCAGATTGTCTATGTCCACACAACACAACATGTCTACGTCCATGTTTACTAGGGTCGAAGAAATCATCGAGTCCGGTTGAGAAGTTTGCTGTGGTGGCGCCGGCACACTGGCGAACTGACAGTCACAGAGGGTGTCTGATCCAGTGAGGTGACCAGGAGCAAATGAAGAGGAACACTTTCATACAGAAAACAGCCATATGTAAATAGGGATGGAACCAAAGGTAGGGAGGGTGAAGAAAAGCATTGGACAACAGGGAGAGGAGGGGGACAGGTAACAAAAGTTAGACATTTGCATGAGGTCCGGAAGTTGGAGCCAGACAGACAAAAGGTAAGAATACACATTTGGTATGTGAGGAAGGTTCACTGAGCTAAACAATGGTGTTGGGGTGTTCCCTAGACATTGTTTGGTTACTCAATTAGCAAGTCCACACTGCCCCCAATGTGTATTACCTTGATCAAGGGACCAGTTCAGTAAGGGTTACAGGCTAGACCCAGCCCAATACTACTTGGCTTCAAGTTTTCTATGTATCAGTATGTATATTCTTCTTCGTCTAGCTTGCAGTCTTCTTCCTCTTCCCTGCCTTTGTTTATGCATCATTGCCTTTCATAAAGCATTACCGCCACCTGTAGATCAGCAGAACATGGGAGAAACTACGGCAGGATAGTATGTTGCATCACCTTAGTTGTCACAATTTAGTTAAGCTGAACCCAAATGCGGATACTGGACTAGTCGTTTATTATGAATAAAGGCAGGAATACAAGCAATGAAACTGGCTGAGGTGAGGTGGAAGGAAATGGGTGGAGGCCTGACAGAGGAAATCCCAGGGATGAAACGTCGCTGACGGATTTGGCGTATGGCAAGTTGGACAGGCAGGCATCTGTATAAGCAAGCAGCTAACTGTGAATGAGGTTAATCTGTTGGAAGCCACTCACCAAAAACGTGGCTCATTGTTCTGAACAAAAAGAAGTGAAATGATGGAAGTGACATTACTGAAAATGATCCATGATGAATGAGACTCCGTTGAACTAACAACAATACATGTTTTTTCATTAGAATAACCGTCATGATTGCTCATAATAGACTTAAAATGAAGCAGTAAAATTTCCACTACGGGAGACTAAAAGAAGATAGAAACCTCTGTAAAATATGAATGAAATATTTCCCTCAGGAGATGGTAGAGACCAAAAACAGAGCAAAAAGAAAGTGAACAATTGGACTGAATTTACCATTTGGACACAGACACAACTCCTAATAAATGATAATGCTGCATTATTGTCACAATATAGTTAAGCTGAGCTCCAATGAAGACATGGGATAGAAGAAAAGTGACTTGCTGAGGTGGAGAGAAGGAATCTGAGTTGATGCTAGCCAGAGGAAACCCCAGGGATGAAACATGGCTGATGGATTTGGTGGGCAAATAATCCTGAAACAGGATAAACATGTAAATCTAGTGTACTGTATAAATAAACAGTGAGTAGTACTATGATGCAGTGAGGACTGGAAGTTTGTCCAAAGTTCTTGAAGACAGGGAAGATGGCTTGACGACAGTTAGGTGATGATATGTCAATATTCAAAAAATCAGTTTGTCCAATAATGTTCAATCATGTAATACCTGCCAATAACGTAATCATTTGGGCCATTTTAAATGTAATAAAGTCAATACTGTAATAACATGCCAATAATGTAATAACATTTTGGCTATAAAGTAATAAGTTAATGTAGTACGTTATTACAATGTAATAAGTTATTACGTTACAGCGTAGCATTTTAAAAAATCGTTATCCAATAATGTAATAATACATAAATAGCACTGCATTTCTTGGAAATAAAAAATTATTTTGCAATTTTTGTGCAGTTTGCTCATCAAAAATAGATACAGTGGCTGGCATAGTTGTCATATTCATATTCAGTCATCAAGGGTACGTACTATGCAGCACTCTCTCTCTCCTTAATTATGGCTGTAAGAGCCAATTTGAGAATTATGTGTTATGTGAGAATTATTATGTGTACAATATCTTTATTTAGAATAGTGTTTATTTGCTTTGACATGTAAATTCATAATTTAATGTATGGCGGAATATTATTGAATTCATTACTGTGAAGTGTTAATGGTAATTGGATCATTTAGCGGAATGTGCTAGAATTCAGGAAGAGAACAGTGGTCATGTGACCTACATGTGTTTCCTCAGTGTTAGATGAAAAAGTCAAGTCAAGTTATCACTAAGTTTTTACATTATTGGCATGTTACTATGTTATTGGCTTTATTACATTCACAATGGCCAAAATTATTACATTATCGGACGTTATTGCATTGGTTGCTACAAGGTATAAAAACAGTGTATCCAGCTACAGAATTATTCAACACTACACTGATACATTTTCGTGTCTTTGGCTTTTCCTTCTCACATGTTATTTTGTGAAATATCTGTATAAGCAAGCAGTTACCTGTTGGAAAACAAACATGGCTCATTGTTCTGAACATAATAAAAGAAGAAAGAAATGTTGTGTTGTGAGCAGGGAAGGAATTTCACGAGGGCCACGAGGGCCATGGCCCGATTTGCGATTTGGCCTTGTGCCCTTGAAAAAAAAAGCGTGTTTTGATGACATTCGTCAACATTGGCGGGTTTGATTTGAGCCCGGCATGAACGCACCCCCACCCTCTTGTATCCGAGTCCGCGAGGCTGAGACGTTTGGCCTGAGACTGACGTGAAGAGAGGAAAAAGTCACCGGGACTGAGGTCAGACAGTGTGTTAAATTAGTGAATGAGTAAGAGGAATTTCAACATGTAAGTTAGTTAAATACTAAGTACGTTAAACTGCGTGTACAGTAACGTTATATCACTACAACGGTGACCCAGTTTTAACGTGCCGACCACAGCCTGTAACATTAACCTCAACAAACGCTTGCTAGCTCGCTGTCCAGTTTTTCCTCTGTCGAGCTGCTGGTTCTGGTCGTAACGTGTCATTTTTATGTATTTATGATCTTGGTGTTACTGCTTGGTAAGTTACAGCTGGTTGATGTGTGCTGGCTGTTCATAGTCGCTTTACATAATCTGTTTGCAATAGTGACGTTCAGTACAAAAGGAAGGAAAGTTGGACAAAGGATGTAATGACGTTACATTGGTTGGAGTGATTGTAATTAAGCTTCCAGTTTATCAAAAGTATGAAGAACCAATTATTTACTTGTTTAAAGTATTGCAGAGCCAACATGTGACAACAACACGTGATGCTGATGGGTTTGGAGGCCATAATGCAAAAGTGCAGAAAACTACCTAAATCTGAGTGACAGCAGCAGCAGCTGATGGAGCAGCTTCAACTTTGGAAGGACACATGGTGTCAATGTGTTTCAGTGTGTTTTTAAATTGACTCACTCTTAATGTGACAGATATATAATATTTCAGATCTCTTGACATGAGAGTGCTCTTCTTAAAAATAAAAAGTCAAATGTTTGCTTTATTGTCTATTTTGTTTATTTTATCTCCTCCATAATTTTTCTTGATGGAGAATTTGGTCTGTGCTCTCACGGGTTAATCAGTAGACTGTGTGCTAATATATGTTTACAGTACTGTTTACAGTCAAACATTTTGATGCACTGTAGGCTTGATCACTCAAGCCTACGGGTGGAGATTGGTTTAATAAGTTTTACAGTTTTTGAAGTGAGCGATGGTCTTCATAGTTTCCTGTGTACTTCGGACCAGTTCAGTTGCTTTTATTGTCGCCTAAGGGAAACTTGGTTTGCAGACAAGTTAAAAAACATATAATAAAAACATAATTGCATTAAATTCATTATGGATGTGGACTTAAAATCATTGTTTTATTTTATGGCCTTGGTGCCCCGGGTTTTGGCCTTTGTGCCCTCAAAAAATTGACAACACAAAAGGCCTTGCCCCTAAAATGACGAAATTCCAGGCCTGGTTGTGAGTGCTGACCGTAAAGACGGACAGTATGGGAAATTATCCAAACCAGGAGTCAACTAATTCTGAAGAACCATGATGAATGGCACTCTATTGAACTAATAACAATAGACGTCAACATGATCATACAATCATACACTCCTTTGTCTTCTTCAAAGTGGTCATTGAAATAACTGTCAGTCATGATTACTCATAATAATAAATGAATTCTATTTAATTCATAACATTTGTATTTGTTGACCTAAAACCAAGCAGTAAAACTTCAACTAGAGCTGAACTAAGGAAGATAGAAACTTACTGGCTACCAGTTGCATTACTTTGCACTTTATACATGTATAAACATAAATGTTTCAACAAAATCAACTTATGATCATAAAGAATCTATAAGCTAATATATTTATACAGCCAATTATGACAGCACCAGAGACACGAGGTGGGATTTTGTTGATATAGACCATCAAACTGAAGCCATGGAATGAATTAGAATTCAAGCATGCATGTCGACTAGGACAGAATTTTTCTGCCTAATATAGAAATCAGTATTGGAGATGAAACAAAAATCTGTAATGTTTTTCGGGAAGCTGATAAGTTGTACTATGTCTCAGAATGTCCTTTCAGTATGTGTGTTTACACAATGACAGCGGTCATGTGCTCTGTGTGCCCACTGCTGCCACCCATGACATAGCAACGAGGCTGAGTCAGTCTCACAGGGTGTGGGTGGCATGAAGATAAATGAGTGTGTGTGTGTACATGTGTAAATAAACCTTCACTGTCTTTCCTTTTATCCTCATCCTGGACACTGACGCCTCCCTTTTCCTCTTTGGCTGGTGACAGCTTTGTAATCCTTGGCTGTACCTTAACATCGTTGGCAACTGCCAAGAAGCTGAAACTTTACTTTAGGTTAAAGGTTAGGAAACCACTGTGTTCATGCTAGTAAACAGGGCTTGTGTTCTTATTGATGGGGGGACAGGGTGGATTCATTCAGACTGGAGTGTTAACGCTCATCAGGTACAAAAGTTGCTCTGCAAGCAGAGAAAGAGTCTCAGTGTTTGAGTTGAATCTCAATGAGCCAAGAGATGGTTTTTCTTAACAACACAGCAGGAAAAAGAGGAGCCGTGGCACGGCGTTAACACAGAACGCTCACCTTCAGCTCTTCAACATGGAAAAACCAAAGAGGAAAGTGAATGGAATGCTTCCTGAAAAGAAGCACCAAAACCTAATTATAGTGTCTACTTGTCAACTACCACTGACCAGATTTTAAGATGGTGACTGGATGTTTCTCACAGAGTAAAAAGGTCTGCGCGGACCAGTAAAAATTAATCCATGTGCCTGAGTGAAATATTTGGCTGTTTGGATATCATTTGGAGTCTTGGAGACTTAACATAGCACCGATCTGTCACAATAGCTCCCAATGTTTCTCTGCATTTTCCATAAGTTCCCTCATATTGGACCAGAGGTCAGTGCTGTGATGATGGCTTGCTATTGTTACAGGGAAAACGGTTCCACGAAGAGCCTTGGCGGTTAGTTCTTCTACATTTCTAATGGGCTGTCTCGGAAACCTCCCCATAGATACAAGTAATGTCATAATGTCCTTTACACTTCTCTGATCAGTAACCAACAGGATGTTTCTTTGTCTAAATAATAATAAAAAACAGGATATACACATTGTATGAATTAAAGACACCTGGAGCCCAGTATATTCCTCATTTTTATAACATTTGCAAATCCTTTAATCACACTGAATCCATTTAAATTAATTGACAGAAACAGTTTGCATCTTCAAACGCTCTTGGTAGCCTAAAGACCTGTGTCGCATATTAATCCGCACTGAAGATTCCCTTGGTGCTCTGAGCTCACAGTCTGCTAACAAACTGAGCAAACAGCAGCTATAGTTCCCATAGGTTTACTTTACTTCCTACCAGGACACTCAGAAGCAGGTGTACAGAGTGGGAATGATCTAGACACCGTCCACTTGTTTACACGTCGACGTATCATCAAAGTGATTTAAAATGTGTTATTTTATGATAGAAATGATGCAAGTGTTTCTTTAACCCTTCATCTGGAACCATTAACGGTAACTTCCACGGGCTTTAAAAATGGTGTGCCACGTGTTTCAATGAAGGAGCACAATCATGTGACTTTCTCCAGCCAGGTCAGGCTATGTCACAGGTAGCATTGCTATGGCCTCTAATGGATCCCACTCTAATTCTCCAACCCTAACATTTGTTGCACTGTATCACGTGCGTGATATGTTGAAATAAGTGTCATGTCAAGTTCTGCAAGACATGTGACTGATTGATAATTTGGAAATAAAGTGACCATACATGGTGACTTCTTTGGCTTTGATTTGCAGCCTAAAACTGTTTTTAAAAAAAGGCTAAATGTCTTCTTACATCCACCAGTAACACTCCAGTGTTGAAATTTTAAATTTCCAAGTCTTTCAATGAGTGCCCTGTAAAGGGTTAATACATGAAGTAATGCTCCTTGACATTTGGCCATCAGTTGGGCGTATATAATCTCTCACAGGCAGCAGGAAACTAGCAAGGCCTTCATAGGTCAGAAAAGGCAAAGCTACCTAAACAAGTTTAAACAAAATTACGGAGTAATGTCACAAATATCCAACTGAAAACATGACTGTACCGAGGTTGTTGTTAGTGGCACTGACACCAAACATTGTGGAGAAGAAAAGTGAAGAATAATAACTGTGAATGATAACTTGAATAACTTTTCCTGTGAAAACACAGCGAAGACAAGAAAGGGCAGGCTTTGAAAAACCAAACAGTCTTGGGTCACGTCTTGAACGCTCCCCTGGTTGAGCTCATTGTGGGCATTAACGATAGATATCAGAGAAAATATTTAGTGAGACAGGCCTGCCCAGGTTTTTTGTCGCCACGCTGACTTCTTGTTGAGGTTCCACAGACGTGTGTGTCATTGTGTTGGACTGAATCCATGCCACCCGATGGTAGGCGTCCTGGCAAGATTCGGAATCTTCAAATTAAGCCTTCGCTACTCAAATAAAAACACAGAGCTGATTATTTTGTTTCTACAGCATGAACAAAGGATTCCCTTCCCTGTACGCCTCGGTCACATCCCCTCCACCCCACTCCATCCCACCACACCCCTTTCATGATGGGAAAATAAGTAGTAAAATAGCATGGAACACACCACCGCCGAATGTCTGTAATTACAGCGATAAATCAGTTTTCATGTCTCATGTCTTTGGTTACAGTTGATACTCATTTACATATTTTTCTTATAATCCCACACTCTGCAGTCAACAGCTCATTACATCCTCTGAGTCACTCTGTGTCACCTTGGGCGGGAATCAATCGGATGTAATCACATTCCTTTAACTCTACTCAACCCAAACTCCACCTGGAACGTGAGCAGCTGAAGAAATGAGGATGGAGGTTTTACGTAATACTTGTCTTGTTTTGTCTCGGGGTCCCCGTGGCTATAGGAAATTTGTCAAACACTCTTGTTCTTTCTTCCTCTTCAAAGCTCCCTGAGGAAAACTGCAGGCAGATCTCTTCCTCTTCCGCCAGCCACACTAATCTGAGAGCAGACATGAAATAGTTTAAGAATGATGATTGATTAAGATTGACCATAAGTTAGACAATTGGGTCTCTACCACTGAAGTTATTATTATAGCTTGAGGAAGTTTGTCTGCTTTCCGAAGCCATGAGTCAGTGTCGCTCCTGGAAGCAGAGCTTTTTTTAGTAAGTTTATGTGATCAGGTAGTTCTACATTAGAAATGATATGCTCACTGATCTGAGTGATGGCTATTAAATTAGTTATTAAAATTGTATTCACATACTTTACTGACAGACAGTCTGCACAAAGGAAAAACACTCTGATGAAATAAAAATTTGGTCTGATTGATCAATTGGTTGCAAAATAACAAACTGAAAACATAACACTGACACATCATCACCATATAAAGTTGGTATGGCTAACATGCTAGCAAACAGTTGCTTATTTGCGGGAAGATCAGAATTCATTTGGAGCCATGTCTATGTTCACCTGGCAAATATTCACGCATTTTTAGCTCTGTTTTGGTCTCCACCAACTCCAAAGGTGAGTGTCTGCCTCTTAACCAGCTAGTAAGTAGTCACCTGCATAATACGGAATCGTCTCACACTGAAAAATAAAATGCACTGCACCCTTACTGGATCAATATGGGACTCGATTGGTCCCATATATTCGGGGACAACTAAACTAAAAGGATTTCACAAAACACAGTAGACAAGCATTAAAAACAGATTTTGTGAAAGAGAATCTAGAGTAACGGGTAAGTTTTCTGTCAGTCAACGTCATTGATGCCCTGGTTATGGAGTTTCTGATGCCGGCAAATACCTCAATTCAAGTCAGCCCGTCCAAACGACAAGGCTGTCCAGATGCTGACCTGAAGAGCACACACACCAAAAGTGGGTTAGTCCAGTCATTGGGAGTGAATACAAAGCAAACTGTAATGCTTGCCACAGAATGAAGCAAAGTCAGACAAGTCCAGCCAAATTTTATTTATGTAGCAAAATAACAAAAAAACAATATGCCTTCAGCATTTAACACCCTCTTGTCCTCAAATCGAGGGAAGAAAAAATGCAGTCCTAACAAAGGGAAAAAAAATGGAAGAAAGCTCAAGAACATACGTGTTAAGTGTGAGGAACAAGCCAACAAAATCACATTTTATGCAAAACTTATATATACCTGCAGCTACAGCATAAGTTACAGCGTAGTTTAATGCTTCTCTGTGTGAGTTGTGCTCACAACCATGGTGTCTGCCAAAGAAGTTGGTATAGATACTGCTAGCATCAGTTCTATCAGAACTGGAGAGCATTGCGCCAGAAGGGAAAACAATGGCACAGAAGGATTTCTCCTAAATAGAGAAAATGTTTTCATTTTTCTCCTGACCGGCTTCAGTAGGAGTCTGACTACGTTTGTTGGTCTGCTTTGTTGAAGTTCACACTTGAGCCACGCACTCGTTTTTTAAAGTGTCTGCCCTTTTCCAGTTTCCAGTGACGACCTCCCAAATGCTTCTGTACCAAACCATCTGGCACAATCAGGTTCAAGTCCGACCTGAGGCAACATTCAGCTGGGGACTACCGTGTCCGAGCAACACGAGGGCAGAGGACGCAGAGATGAATTGCTCGATTCATGACACCCCAGAATTCCCCAGAGGCAGATAATGTAAGTTGTTGGCAAAGGTTTGTACTATTGTTACAAGATCAGACTGTGTTTAGAGTCATTGTAGCGGTAGCGATAGTTACGTGTGCTGTTCTCACCGATACAGAAAGTTCAGAGCTCTCCGAGCAGAAGCACGTTCAGGCACGTTTGTATAGTGCGAGAGAGAAATTTAACCAACTTGAAAGTTAGACATTAATCTGTCAAAAACACGGCTGCCCCATCCTTCCTGAAAGTTTTTAGGCTGAAGGTTGGATTGGGATTTATTTTCTTATGCCTACTCTTATCAACACTGATTTCCTTTACATTCATGTAGATAGCAGCAGGTCACTTTCAGACTGAGGCGTAACAACAGTGCTGGAAACAGGGTTCGTGAGATAGACGAGGCTGAGCCAGAACTTTAAAATCGCTCCGTAGATCTGAGAGAACTTTAATTCTCTTCAACGACAACTGTTCTCTGAAAAATATGGAGCTCAAATAAAAACACTGATGTTCAGAGCAGTTTAAACTTTTTAAATATGAATCGTTTAATGGTGACATTGCAGATTATTTTACAATGATTAACATATTTTTTTTGACAGACTATTTAAACCTATTTTAAGGACAGAGAAGTGTCCAAATAAAACCTGGTGAAGATTCTGAATGTGTCGGTTTAGTGAGAGTCTCTCTGTCTCTGTTCCTACGTTATGTTACACTGAAAAATGCCCTCGTGGGGGAGGATTGTGGGATTTTGGTCATCCCTTTGTAAATGTTTACCCAAGTGTCTATGCACTCTATCTGTGTGTGTGTGTGTGTGTGTGTGTGTGTGTGTGTGTGTGTGTGTGTGTGCGTAAGTAAGGGTGTGTGTGGTGTGTGATGGGCAAGACTTTGATACGCATTTTGGAAAGCACTGGGGCTGAGCAATTAGACCGGGGCTTATACTACAGGCCAGGACTTCCTTCCTCTCCTGGAGGAAAAAAAAAACGTTGGAGTCTTTTATAAATGGGGGGTATGTTCAGCTTCCAGACGCTGTGATAGCTTCAGGTCGTCGGACACAGAGCTTTTCAAGTCAATCTCCAGCTTTTCTAACGTCGACGACATGATTTTTACAAGTCACGCGTTCCTTATCGGCCTGGTTTTGCTCTGCGGGCTACAGGAAATGGTCCTCTCGCAGCACGGACATTGCGCCGAGGAGCAGTGCTATGTGCTTTTCCAGGAGCCCAAAGACTTCACAAGCGCAGAGAAAAGATGCAAAGACACGGAAGGTCAGTTATCCACCGGCAGCTCAAAACACTTCGACAAGATATTTAAGGGTCTACCCAGCGGAGCCAGCGGGAGTTACTGGCTGGACCTGCACAGGGCAACGAAAACTGATCAAAACTGCTCCTCCATCGCCGTGTCGGTGGGACGGAACTTCACGGTGTCCTGGGAGCCGTGTGGTAAACAGCTGAGCGGATTTCTCTGCCAATACACGCTCGGGGGTGAGGCTTGTGACGGCTTGAAGGCAGGAGGAGCCGCGCAGGTGAAGTACACCGCGCACACCGGCTTCGAGGTGAGAGATTCAAAAAGGTTTCCAAAAGGAACCATCGCTGTAGTGGGAAAGGTTGGCAGTAAAGATCCGGACTCAAAGCATGTGTGTTTTAGCCAAATGTGGATCCAAGCCCCCTGGTTCTGTGAGGTGTTCGGCGGCGGCTGTGAGCACGGATGCGAGAAAAGTACCTGCCTGTGTCCCGCGGGTCAAACCCTCCTACCCAACAAGATCACCTGTGGACCTGCCGCAGATCCGTGCGCCAAGTGCGCGCACGAGTGCCAACGCGAGGGTGACACCTACGCCTGTAAGTGCCGCAAAGGCTACAGGCTGGCGGCGGACGGGAAGAGCTGCGTGGACGTGAATGAGTGTGCGGAGGAGAACCCGTGCACAGGTGAGGGCGAGGAGTGTGTGAACACCCAGGGAGGTTTCCAGTGCGGGTGCAAAGATGACTTTGACAGAGAAGACGGAGTGTGCGTGGACCTTTCAATCTGCCACAAGTGTGAGCATCTGTTGTGTGTCAAAATCAACAAGGTTTATACGTGTCAGTGCCGTGCGGGGCACAGGGTGTCCAAGAAAAACCCTACTAAGTGTGACATGCACTGCACAGAGAGAGAATGCCCGGCCAAATGCACCCTGATCAAGGACGAGAGCAAGAACACGACCCGTCTTGATTGTTTCTGCCCTGATGGTTACATTAGAGACGGCGCAGACAGCGCAGGCGGCACCGAAATGTGCATAGACATAGACGAATGTGAGTCCGGGCTGTGTGACCACAAGTGTGAAAATTTCTATGGTGGTTTCAGGTGTGGGTGTAACGAAGGGTTCGAGCTGCGCGATGAGTACACGTGTGTGCCCAGCCAAGAGGAAACAACGGAGAAGGTGAACGGGTCAAGCTCGGGTCCTCCTCTCCCCACGGCAGCCAGCAGTCACCCAGCCACATTGCCCTCTTACATCAAGACGGGCAGCGCCCTGGGCATCACCCTGTTTGTGGTGATGTGTGTGATGCTGCTGCTTTTCCTGCTCCACCAAGCGTTCAAGCGCTGCAGAAAATTTACGCTTTCCAGCATAAAACATCAAAATATCGACATCTTCTACCTGCAGCAGGTGACCACGGAAACGTACAAGAGGTTATCCTTTGACAAACAGTCCAAAAGTGACTCCTAGATGCTCTACTTTGAGGAAGTATGCTGCTTTTCCACGCCCGTCCCACGTCACATCCTAGTATGACATGACATACTGTATCTTTGGGGACTTTTTTTATCTTTTAAAGCTGCAAGCAATCACATACTGTAAATTCATACTGTTGTAAAATGAACTTTAAAGACTTTAAAGGATAGCAAGCTAATGAATGTATAATATATTTCTGTATGGAACCGCTGTTTGTTTGCCTTATACTTACGAACATTGTTGCAAAAATAGAAAAAGAAAAATGGGATGTCCTTCTCAATTAGGCCAATTTATGGGAGTTAGGTGTAACAAATGAGATGCTGTTATCCTAAAAAAAAGTCCAGTAGTAGTGGTACTAAATGGTTCTCATGGTGCAGTCCTCAACATTCCAAATCCAGCAGTTTAAACGTGTCTAATTACACCGCACTGAAGCTAAAAAACAAGAGGTGCCTTCTTTGTTCGACACTTTGACTTAGCATAAGTGATATAACGCTCCACATATTGGTCGTAGTGCACACTGTATTTGTGACTACCGAAGTTAAAGCTAAATGTTTTTATCGTTTGCTGAATTATCACTTTTATTATTGATGTTCTTTTTTACTCAAATGCACATCATGTTTTTGTTTTTGTTGTTTCACGGTTTTTGCATTTGGATTTATGATAAGGACCACTATTTGTTTGGGGATGTATTGGTTGCTATAGGAACCATTGCTGAGCATATTAACTCATTCTTTCACCTTCATAGACCTGATGTGTATCATTCCAAAGTGACGAAGCCACACTCGATGAAGGGTCAGGTGTTTAGTTCATGTCAACTTAAAGACACCTGGCCGCTCTGTAGGGCTTGGTTTTGAAGACATTACACTGTATATGCTAAAACACTACTGTTTAATTGGCTCCTTTACCAGCTATACATTCCCACTGACATGTAAACGAGGTTGAATGTTCTTAACTTTACTGTATGACATGTTGCTCTCTGTGCCGCAGACACTGTCCCGGCAGGCCTTAAGGGATCAAATAAACATGAATGTAAATCCCTGCTGCTATGGTCTACATGTAGGAACCTCATTCTGATATGCTCAGCCACCACGTGTATAACAGGCGTATTACAAGCTTTCACTTGTTGCGCTGATTGATTGTGTGTTGGTCAGCATGTCACTGAGTGATGAATTAAAAGACTCAAAGCTGCAGTTGTACGGCTTGTATTGTATTTGTTTTCTATTTTTAATTTTAAATATTTCAAAGTCTCCGGTTCATGTCAACTTTTCCCGTGGAAGACCTCGATATTACTCTTTGGTTAAATGGCTTTTCTCCAGCTGGCTCCTGTTAACTTTACACTCAGACTGCATGGTTGCTGTGAGACCCACGAACACCTCATATCAGTTTACGTCAATACCACTCTAGACATTTGGGACATACAGTATCGTGTTGCAGTGTCTGGAAGAAGATTTATGTAAATTTTTTAGAACAGCATGATTAATCCTTTTCTGTAACTGCTTGTCCTTATCAGGGCGGTGGGGGGCTGCAGCCAAGCCCAGCTGGCATTGGGCAAGAATATAATCATAAATACATAAATAATAAACAAATAAAATAGGAAGAGAAGCTGAACACAGATTAATAAATAATATCTGTGCATTGCTCTCATAGAGGAGTGAAGTCAGGGTGATAGAAAATATTCATCTTCGTGTATTTTTTACTCATCATCTGTGTTTCTGCGTTTCACTGCTGATCTTTTGTCTCATATCAGAATAATTAGAATAAACTCGTTTTAACATGTTAATGGTCTGAACTTGTTTGCAGCTGGAATGACGTTCATGTTGGTCTCAAAACAAAGTGCTGGAGAAAGTTTCTAACCTCGCTCCACGGGAAACTGAAGTCTGACCATGACGCTGGGCGAGTTGTGTGGACTCACATTTTTGTTTGGAGTGAAGCTGGGGAGGGGCTTCTGCAAACTGGGGGGCGTTGGGTAAATGCATCGCCCCCCTCTTTTGCGTGAGCGCGGCTGCGCTGCGTACGCGCGTAAAGGCCGTGCGTAAATTGGGGTTGTGGTCCGCCGTGCGGAGTACAAAGTTTGTGACGGGCGAGCGAGCGTCGCAGTGGGATGATTAAGAGCGACTTCCTTCCTTCGTCGGGGTACTAACATGGAGTTAGCGGGTTATAAATACGAGCAAAACGTTTTCTCAAACAAACAAGCCTATAGACTGCTGGAACGCGCGAGAACTTAAAGGGGCACAACCGAAGTCCAAACATGAGGGATGTTATGAGGCTGTTTGTCGTTTTGTTGACTTTCCTGATGGGAAGAGCCGGCGGGGCGCCGGATAGCGGTTACTGCATCGGGAACCAGTGTTTCACTATATACCAAGACCTCCAAGATTACATGACGGCGCAGAATCAATGCGGAGATGATGGAGGTCACTTAATGACAGTGCGCTCGACTGTAGCCCGAGACGTTCTTTCTATCTTGTTGGGGAACGTTGAGGGTCGGTTCTGGATCGGTTTGCATCGGACATCCGGGTGTCCGGACGATGCATCTCCGATGAAAGGCTTCCAGTGGGTAACCAAAGACACAGAAAGTGACTATACCAACTGGGCGCCAGGATTCGACAGCAGCTGCTCTTCTCATCGCTGCGTCTCAGTTTCGAAAGAGGACGACTTCAAATGGAGCCAGGAGCCGTGTGACGAACAAGTTGCAGGGTTTCTCTGTGAGCACACCTTCACCCAGATGTGCAAAAGTCTAGTTGCTGAACATGGTGGAACCGTAAACTACATAACCCCCATGATGTTCGGAGGGGAGGATCTGCTGTCTTTGCCTCCTGGAAGCACCGCTATCCGGATGCCGGCTGAGACTAAATACGTCTGCGCCAACGAGCAGTGGCTGCAGGCGCCCTGGAGCTGCGAGATATATGAAGGTGGGTGCGAGCACAGGTGCGCAGAGGACACAAATCATGAGCCCACGTGCTTCTGCCCACCGGGACAAACCGTGAGCCCTGTAAATAATGTCACCTGCGAGCTGATCCCAGATGACCCGTGCACGTCCATGGGATGTGCCCACGCCTGCGCCAAGAAGGGGGACTCCTACGAATGCTTTTGTGACCAGGGCTTTAAGCTGGGGCGGGACGGCAGGACGTGCGTGGACTTCAACGACTGCATGGACGAGAGGCTTTGTCTCGGAGAGAACTTCATGTGCCTCAACACGGTCGGCGGGTTTGAGTGCGTCTGCAAGGGCGGATTCAAGTTGGTCAACGGCAGGTGCGTCGACGTGGATGAGTGCGTGTCAGCGCCGTGTGAGCACATTTGTGTCAACAATCCCGGCAGCTACACGTGCTCCTGTTATGAAGGATTTAAGGAGGACCCAGAGTCACCGAATAAGTGTAAACTCCACTGCGGGAAGAAGGAATGCGCCGCCGAGTGCGACCCAAATGACAGCTACCAGTGTTACTGCCCTGAGGGTTATGTAATAGAGGAAAGGCCACCCGATATGTTTTGCATTGACATAGATGAGTGCGCTTCCAATTATTGTGATCAGGGCTGCATAAACACATTCGGCAGCTACGTGTGCTCATGCACTCCAGGATACACGCTGATTAAAGGGTACAAGTGCGAAAAGAACGAAGATGATTCGGACGGAGATGGCTCCGGAACAACCACGACAACCTACGACACATCGCCTGTGCCAAACCCAGGTCCAACAAGGAAACCCTCAGCCGTGTCGGCGGGGGCTTTCGTGGGGATAATAGTGTGCACTGTGTTTTTTGTGGTCTTGGTGGTTTTTCTGGTCCATCACCTCCTGTGCAGCAGGGGGAAGATGGAGAGCGCCTCTGCGCTCAAAGCCACGGAGGACGAGGCGCACGGTTTGCATAACGTGAAGAGTGACACTTAGAATAAAACAAGCGCACACACGCACACACACAGAGAGAGAGAGAGAGCAGGACATGTGAATGTACAGGTGAAGCCCGGAGAGCAGAGCTGCAGAGACGGCTTTTTTTTTTAAGATTTCACAGGAGAAACGTGGTGGTGCCACAGTTAATGTCACTGAACTCACACACAACAACAGAGATATTACACAAATATTACAGTTCACTCTGTGGGTGGATAGTCACTGCCTTGAGAGACTGGTTTTAATCTGCCATTCAGCTCACACACAACAGATGCCATGTAATAAAACAATGACAAAGAACTTTGTTCGTGCTGGAACAGTATTAAATTAAAGAAATGTGATGAACGAGACGTCTGCTTTTCTTTCTCTCGGCCACTCTTGCTTCAGACATAGGCTGACTGCGCCACCACGTGGAAGAATAAGCGCACTACAGGTCATCCCCGCAGAGCCTCAACTCTGCATGTCCTCCACACACACTGTTCAAGCACTCATAAGCCTCTATAACAACATGTTCAGCGGACATGAGGTGAAGTGTTGGAGAGTGATTTCTGAAATAACGCAAACTCCCCGGAATAAAAAGTGAATAAAACACGTGTATTATGCATATTTACATTTTAATTGAACTACTGATTCCTAAAATGTTATTGAAGGATTGAAAATGCCTTTCTCAACAAAATTGCTCTAATGTTAAAGTTCACAGAGGCCGTGCTATAGTCTCTCTCGCTCCCAGCGGGAAGGAGAATCTACGGTGACCATGAAAAATGCTTAAAAAAAAAAAAAAAAAAAAAAGCCCCATCTAGAGCAAAAAACTCAATCTAAGGTATAATAAAACATAACGATTCTTATCTTCAGGTGATATGAAAACATAGCTATGCATATTCTATTCAACTTCCCACCAAAATCCTCCATCTGCACCCTGGATGTGTGCAGATGGAGAAGGTCAGAAGAAAAGAAGAGCTCAGTGCCTCACAGCTGAAGGCTCTGGCTCTACTTTTGGAGGAACCAGGAGGAACCCTGAGAGCAGTGCCCTAGTGGGGTAACAATAATAGCAGGAGTAGTTACAGAAATAGTAGCGGCGGTATAAAGTAGCAGTTAAGCTGCCAGTATCAGTAGCCAAGAAATACTAGCAGTGGTAGTAGTATAGTGTTGTACAGCTGCACCACAACTACTGTTACTTATTGTGCTGCTCCTACCACCTTAATGAGTGGTGGCAAGTAACCAAGTACTTTTACTCAAGTACACTCATAAAGTAGTTTGTACTTTATATTTGTATGCACCTGAAGGAAAAGTAATGGAGCCCCCCTATAAAAAAATGAATTGGATAAATAAAATTAAAAAAAAAAAAAGAATCAGTAGTGGTACCAATAAGTACCTGTATTAGCAATAGTAGTATTAGCAATAGCAGCATGCAGGCTGTAGGTCTACTTGCTGGTGGATGAAGCAGTGCTATGAGGATCTTCTACAACAGCTGAGGTGGCGCAGTGAGGAAAGGTCTTTCGAAAAGGGAAGGCGAGGTATGTGTTCATCCTGTGCTCATTCTGCGCAATTGTGCAATTCTTCCATGTTGCATGTCAGGCGGGCTGGAGCTGGTCTGCAGGGACAGAGGAGCTGCTCAGAGAACACACTGTTCCTCAGCACACGCAGCACCTATACACAGGTAAGCTCTAAAACACTGTCGTCATTATTATATATTATTATATATACACACGACACAGAGTATTTGTGTTGAGCATTCCCGACTGAAATGGGGTCTTGACTTTCATCCGAGTCGGTAGAAATGTCGAGGCTGTTCAAACACCGCCCTTCTTGTTTCCGAGCGACCCCAGTGCTGTTGAAATTGCGGGCAGGTGATGCCGTGTTGGCCTGCTCAGCATTCAACTCGGTGATAACTTGTTTTAGACAGACTAGGCTGTCACTGAGAAAACATGCGGGTCGTGATAACTCAGCTCATGTACACAGAGTTTCCTCTAACCGCTCACACAGCAGTCACATGAAGTCTGAGCTCTCAAACATAGAGTCACAGCAGTCCACTTCTGTAAAGAAGAAGAAAAAAGAAGAGAAAGAAGAAAAAATGAAATATTTCAAATATATATCGTTGCACTTCGATGAAGTTATGGCAGTAAAAAAAAGAAAAAGAAAAGAGAATCTTGATTTTTAGTTTCCAGTGTGTGTGTCACACAACATTTCCCATGGTGCAACTTGATAGCTGTTAAGGACAATTTCTTCTGACTTTAGAAACCTCCTCCAGAGCCACACAAGACATTATTTATCTCTTTTCATTTCACAGGCCATCTGTTGGGACATGTGGGATTGTTAGACAGAATAATATTAGACTCTAACGGTATAAATCTAAACCTCAGACATTTAACAGAATTCTAAAAATATAACTCTAGCCTGGCAGTAATAATCAATACGACATGACACTGTTAGAATTGTTAGCTCATGGCAAACACATCAACTGTTTGAATAGAGCTTTATTATCAAAGCTCCCGTGAATGGTGTACAGAGCGGTGTAGACGGTAGACTATGAACCCGCTGAAGCAAACAGCACAGTTTTCCTTCTGTACCTTATTAAATATTCACGTGACTCCTTGTCCTTACTAATATTTACACTGCTAATCCAACAACATTGCTTCCTTCAAACGTTGCTAATTTTTGACTCTCTCTTTGGATGTCTGTCAGGGTGAGGACAGCATGTGGACACTGGGTCTTCAGTTGGTTTTCATTGGTTTTTACCTACAGGTATGTGAATAACATTGAACAGGTCAAAACTGATCAGTTGTACTTTGATTTTCCCCAAACTGTATAACCATAAAAGTGAAAGATATGTAAATTCACCATTTTGCTGAGAGTCCGACAGATACCATGCTCATATCTGTATATTAGGCCAAATATGAAGCTACCACCAGTAGATTGTCAGCTTAGCTTAGCTTAGCTTAGCTTAGCACAAAGACCGAAAACAGTTGGAAATGTTTTTCCAGGCTAGCTGGAAGTCAGACAGTAAAAAGCTCTGTATTTATCATACAGATGTGACAGTGGTGTCAATAACTCTCAGCAGTGATTCCTTCTGAACTGTAGAGTTCAGTTCTTTTCTAATTTACCGACATAATGTAATGTTCCTACCTGCAGGTATCCACATGCTACCAGTCATGCACTTTGTACAACCTTTTAGCCGATTGTGGCCAACAGCACCACTACTGGGTTCCGGTTCTGCCTTTCAACATCACCCACCTTTACCTGGAGATGAACTACATCAGTGAGATCAACAGAACCTCGCTCAAAGATTATGGCCAGCTGATAGAACTAGATCTTGGACTGCAGTATTCGCGAGTTCTCGTCATAAGAAACAACGCTTTCCTCAGGCAGAGAAAACTGACACGGTTGGTTTTAGGAAGCAATATTAACCTTCGGCTGGAGCCAAGGGCATTTGCAGGGCTGTACAATCTGCAAAACCTTTTTCTGGATTATTGCCAGTTCACAGACTCCATACTGTCAGAAGGCTTTCTGCAGCCACTTTCTTCCTTAGAAATGCTTGATCTCTTTGGTAACAATATAGTAAGACTCCGGCCCGGACTGTTCTTTTCAAAACTCACAAAGTTCACAAAGCTAAACCTCAAATTAAATCATATTCAAACATTATGTGAAGAGGATCTCGTTGGTTTCAGGGGGAAATATTTCACACTTCTAAACTTGAACTCCAATGACTTGAATCTGGAAGATGACTGGCAAAGATGCGGGAATCCTTTCAGAGAGATGGCCTTTGATACCCTTGACTTATCCAGCAATGGGTTCAGTTTGAACCAATCACAACAATTTTTCAAAGCAATAGAAGGAACTCCAATTGCTCATCTTATATTCTCTGGACATATAGGCAAAGGGTTTTCACATAAAAACTTACTTGACCCAGATGAAAGCACATTTGAAGGCCTTGTGAACAGCACAGTTAAACATTTAGATCTGTCTAAAAACAAGATATATGCTTTGCAGAGGGCTGTTTTCAGTCCTCTGAAGGATGCAATAATTATTGACATTTCCCAAAACAAAATCAATCAGATTAATGAAAATGCCTTCAGTGGTCTTCAAGGACATTTACGATTGCTCAACCTGTCATCCAACCTCATAGGAGAAATATATTCTCAAACATTCACATATCTGACAGACCTTAGGGTGTTGGATTTGTCTAACAACCATATTGGTGCTTTGGGAGACGGCGCATTCAGTGGTCTTCCCAATTTACGAGGATTATTTCTAACAGGAAACTCACTGCGAGACCTGGGTCATCCTGCATCATTACCAAAATTAGATTTACTTGTTTTAGGTGACAATAAGTTAAAATCAATTGCCGGTATCAGTGACTTGGGCAATAACAGTCATTATGTGGATGTTGTAGACAACAGATTAACAAACTTAAGGGATCTTTTTGACATTTTATCCGATTTCCCTCATCTCACGACATTCTTATACGGTGGCAACACCATCAAGTGGTGCACCCCAAAGAATGTTATAGTACCACATAATAATAGTTTGCAAATTCTGGATCTTTATGGCAGTTCCCTGCAGATAATTTGGACGCAGGGGCAGTGCCTCAACCTGTTTGATAATTTGAAAAATCTCAATGGTCTAAATTTAAGTTTCAATTCACTTGCGACTATACCACAAGGAATTTTCAAAGGTCTACACTCAATCATTGAAATCGACCTTTCGTTTAATACCTTAACCTATCTGCAGCTGGGTATCTTTCCGGTCAGCCTGAAAAGACTCGACCTCTCAAACAATTTCCTAGCGTCCCCAGACCCTTTGACTTTTTCGTCTCTCGGCTTCCTCAGCCTGGCAGGAAATCGCTTCCACTGTGATTGCCATCTAAAGAGCTTCCTGAAGTGGCTGAATGTGGAGAATCAAACTTTCCTGAGCCTACTAGAGGAGTACAAATGCGAGTTTCCAGCTGCTCTCCATAACCTGCCTCTGCTGAACTACTCTACGATCGTTGAACCATGTGAGGAAGATGATGAAAAGGCTGTTCAAGAACTAAAGTCTTATCTCTTCGTCTTATCTGCTCTCCTCATCATCACGGTTGTTCTCAGTGGCATAGTTTATGCCCGTCTTCGAGGGCACATATTCATCATCTACAAGAAGATCATTGGTAGGGTTCTTGAGGGCCCAAAACCGATGCCTCTTGTGGATGAGGTACAGTATGATGCTTTCTTCTGCTATAGTGACAAAGACTATGGGTGGGTGGAGGCTGCACTGCTGAAAAAGCTGGATAATCAGTTTTCAGAGGAGAACATCTTCCGCTGTTGTTTTGAGGCTAGAGACTTTCTGCCAGGCGAGGATCATCTTTCTAACATCAGAGATGCCATCTGGGGCAGTAGGAAGACTGTTTGCATTGTCTCCAAAGAGTTCCTTAAAGGTATCTTTTTTTTTTATTTCTGCATATAGCCAGGATGACTGTTCCCCCCTTTTGGCAGTCTTTATGCTAAACCAAGCTAACCATCTGTAAGCTGTAGATTCACATTTAACAAATTGCAATTAGAGAGTTAAGATGTTCTTGTCATCAATCTCCCAGCAAGAAAGTGAATAAGCGCATTACCCAAACTATTCTTTTAAAAACAAGACCCCCACTGAAAGCTAGTGTCTTTCTTCTTTTTTTAAAGCCTTCTGTGAATCAAATGAAAACTTGACATGTAAAAATGGTAAAAGGAACTGACTCTCTTTATAGATGGATGGTGCTTGGAGGCGTTCACTTTGGCCCATAGTCGGATGCTGGAGGAGCTAACAAACGTCCTGATCATGTTGGTGGTGGGGAAGGTGTGTATTAGGCTGTTGAATTTCAGTCTTTAGACTAATTCTCTGAGGGTTACTAAAATCACATACTTACACATACTTACATAAAATCTGCTATAACTGATTTATTGACAACTTGGACATGAAACTAGTCTGGAAACCTTGCCTTTTCACAAATTGAGAAGATCCTACCAACACCTGATGAAAATGCAAGACTCTTTAGCTACTTTTCGCTGAAAAAGTATCTGCTTGCAAACCTCCTGTAGAGAAGAAGCATCACCAAAGATCGGTGGGAAAAGAGCAATTCAGTACCCACAGTTCACCAGTAGATGCCAGGCTTCATACAGATTTAGATTAACACTGTTTTACGAATGCAGTGCAGATTTTACTGGATTGAAATTTAAGCTCTTGACCTTCACTTCTCACCTATATCTATAATACAATGTGTCTCAAGGTGGCTCACTACCAGCTGATGAAGTACAATGCAGTCAGAGCTTTCGTCCAGAAGAGGGAGTATCTAGTCTGGCCAGAGGACCCTCAGGACATGGAGTGGTATTATGAGCGGCTCGTCTCACAGATACTCAAAGACACTAAGGTGAAAAAGACTGCAGAGGATAACCCTGAGCCTGCACAGCCTGACCTTCATCCTCAGGAAGAGGATGGTATTGAGCTTGATAACATCGGAGCAGCTGCCATATGAACTCTAGAGAAAATCCACTTTAACCAGGAAAACCTTGGTCAGTACTCGGGGTCCTCAGCAAGATGAGGAAGAGGTTCTTTCTGATTCAGCCTTTTTACAAGGTGAAAGAGTAAAAGAGGAAGGAAAGGCTTAAGAAATGCTTGGGGGAAAAAATCCTTCACACTGTTATCTGCTGATCCTGCTCTAATGCACGCAAACCTAAACAGTTTGTGTTAATATCTTTGTGTGTGTTGCTTATGACACATTTATGATTTGTTTTTGTTTTTCTATTTTACATTTACAGCACTCCATGACCTAAATGACATGTACAGTACAAACATGATTATGATCTTACTGGAATGAATAAAATCTAGTGTAACGTGTCTGATTAATCGAGAGTAATAACAATGTTTGGTAGGCATTTGCAAGTCAACTGTTCTCACAGCACGGATGAAGCAACACTCCAGCACAGCTTTAACCTTTAGAAAAGAGGAATGACTGTAGTTGTCGTAGAACTTTTTGGGCTTTATTTGACAGAGGCAGCTGAAGAGTGACAGGAAGTGTGGGGACAGAGGGCCACAGGTCAGATTTGAACTCGGGGTTGCCGTGGCAAAGCCTGAGCCTTTGTTTTTTGTTAGTTTTATTGACTTTCTTCATTGGAAGCAATTTCACAGACAACAACATGACAGTGCAATGTGACACAGAGGACTTCCATTCTTTCATTTTCCCCCGGTTTTATGCCTCCCACAATCCCACCGCACCCGAAAAAGAACAAAATCCAATATTAACATGAACAGTACAGAATATATACGACAAATACATAAATAAGGAAAATATTGAAATAAATAAATTGAATAAATAAATTAGTAAATTAAATAACAAATGTTTGAAAATAATAATAAATAAATAACTAATAATAAAAAAGCTCAGTCGTCACAATCAGGCAGAGAGATCTCCAAGTTTTTTCAAATGAGTTTAAGGGGACTCAGCCTTTGTACATGGCCCGGATGCTCCACAGACAGGAGCTAAACGACACCCCAACAAGGATTCCTTTTAACGACACGATTTCAGCAGCAACTGCAGAAAACGAGACCATCTCTGTGAGCACTCTGGGTTTGTTGAGAGCATAAGATGAGAGTGAATCTGAGGTCAGCCAGTTTCCTTTCATTTGAGCTGTGTGTCGGAAAACAGGAAGCTACTGGGCAGAGGAAAGCTTCCGTCCTGTTGGCCCCGCCGCCTGCATCCTCCCCGGCCTTTATGAGCCAGCTGTTCTGAACATTACAGCCAGCCTGTAGGCTCCTGCTGCTTATACACTGTGGACAGTCCATTAATCTGAACACAGTGCAACATTAACATCTGTCCAGCCTGCTTTTATTGTACAGTTGTTATATTTTGGGGGGATTTCTTTTGGTACCCCCAAGAAGTACATGATAGATTTGAACCTTTTTGACTGAGCTGGGTTGATAAGTATGGAGTCCTAAAAGTGACAAAATGCAGTGAAAGATTATTAGATTTAAAAAAAAATCAAAAAAAGAGTCAAATCATTTGGAAAGGAAAACCTTTGACTTTCAGGTCTTTTTAGTTTTCATTAATACAAGTTACTTTTCGTTGTGCTAATTTGAATCTTGGTACACAATTAATCAGTTCTCAGTTGTCCCCAAACTACGTTTCCTGTTTTCCTCCTCGTGTTTGATCATGCTAGCTAGTGTGACTGAAAACAGTGGTGGTTTGACACACACTGATCAAGCAAGCAAGAAAGAAGGGAAACCTGTCTCGCTTCCATAAATCTGGACCAGTCCAGCAGCTCCACCAAAATCTAATTTGAAAAGTGGAAGCAAATGTTTGCCTTGTAAACAAGCTCTCTCCAGCTCGGCGGCCTCTTCACAGTTATTTCAGGCCTGCAGAATATACTTAGAACAGACACACATGCTTCTGAGATTCTCCCTCACAGGGAAATGTAATAAACCCTGCCCCATGGCCATAGCTAATATTTGACCTCTGTTTAAGCAAATATAATTAGAGGGATGCCCACGCAAGCCTGAGGAGTTGATCCTCTGAGGGAAGTGGACTCATCTTCACTGCGATGATTGAGAGGAGGAGAATAAAGGCAGCCATGGGGGATCTGAGGCGGAGGACACAAACTGATCTCTGTGAGCCAAAATAACAACTTTCCTTCAACACAGCAGCATCAAGTGAGCCCAGTGTGGGTGGTTTACTTACGTAATGTGTTTTATAGGGTTTGTTTGTTTGTGGGAGTTTGTTCCAAGGTTAAGGGGTGTGACGGGGATGAGAGGAAAGAACCAGCGAAGAGCACAGTGGTACTTTTCCTCCCTACCTCCCTTCTCTCTGGCACCGTCGGGACTGGCTCACAGGGAAAGGTTTGCAGGCTTCGGGAGCGTCATCGCTTCTTTTTTCCAGCTGCTTCTCTGAGCCAGGGCTGCGGTGGAAAAGGAGCATTTCACACTGAAACGAATGCCCCCAAGATGAAGTTCATCATGTTTCCAGAGAAACATACGAAAAGTGTTCAGGGGACGCGAGATAAAACGGCAAATTTGAGATGTCAAAGAAGAGGCCTTGAAGATGGTGTGAAAAAGATTGGCACTGTAATCTCACATCAAAAGAAATGAGGCGAAATGTGGGATCTGTGGCGCAACCTCTGACTGGAGTTCCAGAGCGCGAATAAGAGCCAAAAAAAGCAGTGACTAACTTTAGCTTTGTACCTCAGTATGAATTCCGACGTCTGCAAAGCAGAGCTTTAACCCACTGCGCATCTTTACATGGACCGACTGAGAGCAGATCGGCCTCCACATTCCACATTAAAGAGCAGAAAGACGATCGGAGCGGATGACTACTTCTTTTCCCAGCTGACCCCTGGGGAAACAGGTGTTGTCTGCACTCGGATTGAGTAGCAGAAAGAAAGATTGAGGGTAAAGGGGTCATGGAAGGAAAGAGGGATGAAAACGGAGGGATATCGTGTCTACATCTGTCACCTGTTCCCAGAGAGACAGCTCAATAAGGCGCTCCACAACGGAGGGCTGGCCGCACTGGGCAGCTGCCGAGTGAATTAAACGTGCAACAACTGATTTTTGGCCACTTTGGGGCAGCAGAAACCAGCCATGAATTAGCAGATGCCAGTTCATCATTTGGAGTTGCGCTCCTTTAATGTTCTCACAACAGTCTGCACTCGTAGGTTGTGTTTCAGAGACAAAACCAGGCACAACAGTCAGCAGATTGTGTTCCAACGTTGCCCTGGAAAAAGTACAAAAGAGTAACTCATTCAAAATATATATTTGTTAGACAAGCAAAACCACTGCTGATGGCAGCTCGTTTGCTTGCTTAGCGCTCTGTGCCAGAGTGTTGTCTCCATGTAATTAATGCCGTCTGCCTCAGCAGGCCTGAAACTTTTGAGCACTTCCTTCATGAAATGACGCACAAAACGTATCCATTAACCAGATTCCTAAAATGATTTTTACTTTTTAGAAAATTCCCAAACTGATTTCCAAATAGTTGTAGATGGTTGTGGATCTATAATCACAGTACTCAAATCGGATTCTTCTTCTTGTGTAAACCGAGTCTATACGAACATTAAGAGCAGCCTAGCCCAGTTTAAACCCACTCAATGACCTCGGGCCAGATGCAACAGATAGCACTGAAGGCGCCGGCAGTTATGAGACAATGAAACAGGTGTACACACTGATGATTAAAGATCTACCATCTCCTCTGAACACTGCCTCGTCTCATTTTATGGTCTAAATGTGTGTGTGTGTGTGTGTGATTGAAATAGCAGAGACAGGACAATAGTGATTTAAAAAAAAGAAGACATTTTAATCATACAGTACATCTGAGGCATGTGGCGACATGAACACAAGAGCACACTGAGAAGTTACACTAGCTCCCACAATTACAAAAAGTGTCAGGCAACGACGTTTGCCGGCTGTGAGATGTGGCGCGTTCCCGTTACGGTTGATGTGATCATACCCGACGACGCGTATCGATCATTACACACAATATAGATACTGTACGACTTCATGTCGGTGCAAATGGCTGCTGTATATGTAACACTTCAGTTAGCTGAATTTCATGGAGGGGTCTGTGAAAAGACCATTCATTTCCCCATAACGGCGTAGCTTTAACAAGAGTGACACCAAAAGACCTGGTGGGTACGAGAGGAAACACGTAAACAATATATGAAGTGGTGCTGTTTTATGAAACACGCTGAGGCACTTGGTCAACAAACACGAACCTTGTTTGATTGCACAGATACATTTGTGTGTGTCACTTTCTTTTTTTTTTTGGGACATTTGCTCTTTGTTCTGGCGTTTTTTTTATTAAAATATCTATCGGTCATCAACATAAGCTTTCAGAAGAGGGGTTAGTGTTTATTGCAATAGGAGGCACGCTGGTTTCACTTTTTGGCACGTTAAACTCTGAAGCTGAATTGCACTTCACTTTCAACGTCCTGTTAAAACAGTAGAGTTTCTTTGGAGAGGCGGAGGACGCCCGTTGTCTTTTGGAGTTTCGCTTGCACTTTTTGACACTTTCCTCCCGTGTGACGGGAATATTTTCAGGCTTCTCCTGGTTGCCAGGGATTTTACAACAAGCATCCGCTTGCATTGTTGTGTCTGTGGTTGTGATGGAAACATGGTTATCACAACAATGGTCAGTGTCCTTTGCCTTTTGTCTTTCATGCCTGGTTGTGTGTGGCGAGCCCAGTGAGGGAGACGGGCATTGAATATGAGGTGGTTTTAAGGATGGGGCGCTGATATTTTGGCTGCTGTCGGGGCTTGAGGGTCCCGTTTCATGTTTATTGTCACCATCTTGCCCTGCAAGCGGAGTGCCAGTGACTGAACCAGGCGCCGGGCCTGTGTCCTGGCTCAAAGCTGAACCAGCCTGCAGGCTTGCTGTGTGGACACAATACTTTCTGAGGTGGCAGCCGTGGGCAGGTCCTTGCCTCTGGGCCACCACTCTTCCTTGGGAGCAGTGGTGGAAATGGGCAGGGGGACAGTGGACGTAGTGCATGCGGCACTCCATGTGTGTGTAGACTGGCTCCAGGTTGGGAGGCAACAGAGCTGTGTTCTGCTTGCTCTGGGGGTTTCCTGAGAGGGGGAAGAGCTGAGGGGTGGGAGGGCAGGATGGTGAGTCCTGGGGAGGCTGAGCACAGGAGTGGGGGGTCCACTGCTGAGGGAGGGGAGGAGGAGGAGGAGGAAGGTCCCCACATGTGCAGTTAGTGTTCTGAGAGTACTGGCACCTGGACGGTGTGCTCAGCGTGGCTACGAGCCCGTTCTCAGGGCCAGGCCTGCCAGTCTCAGCTTTGCTCTTATAGTGGATGTGTGAATAAGAGGCGGTATGGTGGTGAGGAGCGATTCCATTATAGAGCTGAGCACAAACCTCCTGCTCCTCTCTGGGTTTATCTTCAGTCTTCTGACTGGATGCCAAGGGCTCTAACTCGTAATGCTCCACCTCCCCACCCCTGCCGTCCAGCTGGTACTTCCCCAGCCCAGAGCCTTTCCCTTGAGACGATGGGCTCGTGGATGTTACCTCAGAGAATACCTGACACTGCAGCTTTTTAGGTAGAGGGATCTGACCACAGGTCCCCTGGGGTCCCAGGCAGCGACACATGCACTGAAAGAAGAAGGTAGCAAAGGCCCAGCTGATGCACATGATCAGCATCATGAACGTGCCCAGCTGGGTGTAGGCTAATACGGTCGAGGGCATCATCATGGCCCCTGCGACAAAGGTAGTCAGCGCCGCCATGGCGATAGCAGAGCCCATGCGGCTGAGGGAGAAAATCACCTTTCCCTCGCGGTCGGGCTCAGGGGCGAGCCGGTACGCCACGCCATAGTGGACGGCAAAGTCCACAGACAGTCCCACTGCGACGGAAATGGTAACAGACTCCAAGACGTTCAGCTCCCAGCCCAGAAGCACCAAAGACCCGACCGTGACGAAGATGGTCCCAGCGATCGACAGGATCGCGTACAGACTGATGATGACATTCCAGGTAGTGAGGAGCATGACGCTGAAAGCCACAGCCACCGACAGCGCCATGGCAACCAGAGTGCCGTCGGACAGACTGTCCTGCAGGTCATAAAACTCCAGGTTGCTGATGTACCAGCCGTGGCTGAGGCCTGCTGGGGCGTACCGCAACTCCTCCGTGATCCAGGCATCCACCTGCAACAGAACCACAGTCGTCAATGTGAGGAGAAACAAAACTGATCTTGTATGTCAAGTGAACTTTACACTCTAAGCGTGTACAATTTAACACGCGGCAGGCCTTACCTCACGGTAGAACTGGTACATCTTCTCATAGGCCAGTGTGAAGAGGTAGGTACTCTGGAACTCTAACACTATGGCTCTGATTGTGTCGTTGATGTCAAATCGAGGTCCAGGGGTCTTGCTATCTAGATGGTAGTTAGTACTTCGATCCAGCTCCATGATGGCTCTCTTGATGCACAACTCAAAGACTTCCTGCTTGTAGGGGAAGGTGGACTGACTGCAGCAGGGGTAGACAGAAGCCTCCTCACAGTCCTGGTTCTCCATCCACTGATAAAAGAAGAGGAAGGTTGAAGTTGATGATGCATTTCATGATCTGCATATTAACGATGTCCGCGAACATACGTGTCGTTACTTTAATACATGCAGTACTTGCCTGTTTGAATGTCTCGATGAAGCAGCTGGTGAAGTCCTGCTCCTCTGACTGAAAGACAAAGCTCTGATTTCGGAGCTTCTGGCAGAAGTTGAGGATCCACAGCTGAGACGCTGGACTTGCGATGTTGAAGCTGCTATCCAGCATCAGCTTTCCCTTGTTTTTGGGATTCAGGGGGTCCCCGTTATCCAACGGTGTCACCCCCCAGATGATGGTGATAGGCATGTGAAGGTCCTCACCGTGATGGACCCTCTCGAACATGAAGAGTTTCTTGTACTCTGCGTCGTAGCGCTCAAACGGGTGCGAGGATCGGAACACCTGGAACTCTGCCAGCTCCAGAGACGGGAGCTTCATCTTTGGGTTGACGCAAACCACATAGGCCCCGCCCACCGTGATGGCAAGGAACCAGAAGAGCCAGAGGTAGCGCAGTTTGATGACGATGCAGGGCAGCACCTTCTCAAAGAAGATCCTGGAGGCCTCGGAGACTGTAAACAGGCATTTGTTGGCCTTCTGACAAAGACCTGCCCAGAATGTGCGGGTGCAGTAACCTCTTTCCTGGTGCGGAGGCTTGGTGCAGGGGAACACATTGGGCAGGTAGCGTTTGTGTAGCACCACCACCGCTGGAAGCCATGTCACCATGAGAATATAGTTCACCAATATGGCAGTGCCCGCATAGACACCAAAGCAGCGTATGGCTGTGATGTTGCTGACGTAATTGGCGTAAAAAGCCGCGGCGGTGGTGAAGCTGGTGACAAACATGGACAGAGCAGCGTGCTGTAAAGTCACGCTGACCGTCTCTGCCAACTCAGCACGCGGCTTGTCAAACCGGGTGTAGTTCCACACGTCGCAAAGCACGAAGGCGTCGTCCGCACCGATGCCTACCAGGATGATGAGAGCCGTGAGGTTCATGAAGGGGAAGAACTCAAAGTTAAAGACCATTCGGTAAAGAAAGTAAGACACGATCAGCGAGCTGATGATGGCGATTATTGTCATTAGAGTGATGAAAACTGAGCGCGTGTACACACACATCACCAGCAGGACTATCACTATGGCTATGGCAGGGTACACTGTGTCCATGAGGAGGTAGTCCTGAAAGAGGTCGTGTTTGATGCCAAACTCAATCCCCGTGACTGTGGTGATGCCGTCCGAGGAGTTCCAGTTCTCAAAGTTGTCTAAATAAATGTTCATCATAGACTCTCCTTTCTCTGTGGGGGAGAAGAGCATGCTGTATTTAAGCACAGGTGGAGGATACTCCAGGCTCTTGGGGCTGAGGAAGTCTTTGTCCACCAGGAAGTGAAGGATTTGGTAGACGGCATTGTACTTGGTGCACTTCCGGGGCACGCTGGCACACTTGAGTTGGTCCTTCCGTCGCAGGGCCATGTCCCAGCAGTCGGGTCCCAGAGTGCCATTGTGGTAGTACTTGGCGCACGAGCGCAGGATCTTGAGTGTGTGCGACACGTCACGCTCTGTGATCTTCTGACAGGACGACCGGTTGGTGAGCACGGCGATGTAGTTACCGAGTGTCCAGCTGGGACAACAGGAGGCGTCATTAGTGCGCTGACAAAGACTCCAGTAGTCACGATGGGAGCGCACCTGGGAACAGAGACGAGTCATAAATACGCAAGAGCCAAAAACCTGTGAAGCTTTATACGGTGGACTGCACTAAGAGGACTGAGCTGTGTGTTCGTACCCTCGTGTTGTCCAGATTGCACATGGATTTGATGGCCTGGATGCTCCACAGGTTCTTCCCCTCAGCTGATGCAAACACCAGTCTGGAGTAACTGTCGCCTGCATAAAGAAAAGAGTTTCATTACTCAGATGGGAAAAGCATCTTTCCTGATTTAATAAAAGCTTAGGCAGATGGTAGAATTGTCTTTGTCTCATATTTCCTGACAAAGATCATGTGGCTGGAAAGTCCTCTTAGCAATGCAACGCAAAAGATATTCAACTAGCCTTCTGTATTCCTTTTTGAAACAGCCTACGATTGCATACATCAACTTGAGATTGACCTGGACCCTGTGTGTTATTTATGTTGGATTTTTCATTTCCAATTTGCATATTCAAAGTCTTACCTGGAACGTCACAGAAGAACTCTTTGCTGAAGTCCCACTCTGCTTGCCGCTTGTCTCGGTCAAAGTGGTCTTCGGGCCACCTTGGCTCTTGGTGACTACAAAAACAATAAAACATTAGTGCCGTTTACATTACTCGGATGAGCAGTATGCTTTATTTAAACAGTCAGAAATTTAATATTAGAGTCGGATTGTTTTTCCTCAATGAGTTTTTAATGAGATGCGTTTGCCAGCACGTCTTTGCTTTAGATCATGTTTGTTTTGTTATTTGGGTTTCACGGCACTTTGTTGGAAGAAATGTATCATTTCATTTATCATCATTTGTAAGATTTGTTCTTTAAAAAAAAAAAAAAGGGCTGGCGATGATAATGCTGTTCCCCAGGAGAAGAAAACCATTGCTAATCAGTGCAACCCAAGAAGGAACAAAGGAAGACAGAAAGTCTGTTTGCATAATCTTATAAATTACCAAGCAGACAGACGGAGATATTGCTGTGTCTGTGGCTGCAGAGTCAGCATGAAACAAAGTGAAGGAAGCAGATCTGATGCTTAGTAATGAAATAAGCAGCAGTAATTGCTGCTGCCCCCCCCCCCAATCAGACGAATGACTCAATACAGCACTAGCATACTGATGCCATTATTATAATAATCATAATAGCAGCTCTGATTGAACAAGGGGCCCAAGAGGGCGACGTGCAGACAGTTCTCTGCTGTATGCATTGCTCTGTTTTTGTGCAAGAATGGCGCTGCAGCCGTGTTTTCTGTGCGGAGTAGCGCCTGCATGCCGGCGAGCGGACGAGAATGGCAGAGTAATCAGGTAGCTGTCAGAGAGAGACTGAGGGGTTGACAGACGGAGGGGATGAGGCAGGGAAGCTTGCTGACAGCAGCGGTGGCCTCTCAGTACACCACGCGCACAAAAGTACACAATTACATCTGCAGACAGACGTGTGGAGCGAGATGGACGGGAAGACAAAGACAGCCACAGACGCAGCGGGAGACGGGGAGAGAAAGATACAGCCTGCAGCTGAAAGGATCCATTTTCTAATCAGCGGTGGAGCTGGAATCTTTAGAAATACTAATCTTAAACACATGGACACAGGACACCGAACCTGTTTCACTATGTGGGACTGCACTGTCACCGTTATTCATCAAGGGGTCATGAAACTGGTGACAAAGCTTAGAAGGCGCACCAACAATTAAAAGCAAAACAGGCTGGAACAAACGCAACTTCTGTTTTTATTGATGGGAGCAGGAAGAACTAATCGGATGCGAGCAGTGATTTGAAGCGGAGCATGACGGACTGCAGAGAGACCAGTCAGAGATAGAGTCAGACGTAAACATGCAAAGACCAGCTCTTGATTAGTGGACAGACTCCCACTGACAGAACACAGTGGATGACCTCTGGACCGATCTGCTTTTTGCCCCCGCCCTCTCAGGCTTTTCTGCATGTCTGTCAACAGTATCCTCTGCCCCCCTGCCCCCCCCCCCTCACCCTCACCCTCGACCCCTCCATGAGAGAAATAATATTTACAACGTGGGCTGGGATTTCAATGCTACATGCAACAATGCTTTGCTGTTGGTTTGTAGCTCTACAAAAAAACAAGCACGCTGTATGAGATCATGCACTTAAACAAATGTTACAAACTCTGCGTGACTTGTGTAAGGGAGGTGTGTGAAGTACTTTTTGGCCTGCTCGTCAGCGTATTTGAAGGGGTAGTTGGCCAGCGTGGCTTTGTAGCCCGTGTTCTTCACCATGTTGTTCCATGTGACCAGTCGCTGGCCAATGGCTGTTCCCCGTGGCTCAAAACCCTTTTGGAGAGAAAGAAAGCAAAGAACAGCAAAACAGGGTTTGATGAAAAGGGAACAAGTTACCGTCTAAAGTATAAATGATGCAAAGAGACTTGCTTGTTGCGCTCAGCATGAGTTAACAGATATACCACTCACACATATCTGTACATGGATTACTTTCAAAGTGAGCCGGGTTGTCAACATTACTCCTGACACACAAACTGAACAATTTTTAAGGAAATCCAAATGGACCTGATATGATACTTTATACAGAATACTGTGAAAGTGCTGGTACTTGTTATATGTGCGGTGGAAAATCTCTCTAATAAAATTTGATTCTCTTTGAATAAGGACACTTGTAATATTAAACAGCTTCTGGGCTGAAGCCATTTTGTTCTCACTCCATAGACCACACGTTTCTCCGAGCTGCAGGGAAGGAGAGCATCGTGGTGTCCGTACTCACCAGCAGCGGGTCAGAGAAGTCGGGCAGGTCAGGCACCAGGATGCCCACTAAGGCACACACTACGATGAGCACTGTGCACACCCCCAACACCACCACGGGCCAATCGGCTATCAGCTCAGCATAGCTTGAAACAAGAAGAGACTTTGAGTTAGTGGACACAGTGATGATACAGAGTACAGAACCTGACAGCTTACTCAACGTATTTGTCATTACGAGGACAGTTCTTTCCATACACTACATTTTATATGTACACATATTTAGATATGTATAGAGAGAACCAGAAGACAAATGCTCATGAGCAATTTGTTACATGGATATTTCAGATTCTTCTCACATAGCCAGTCAATAGAACCCTCGAGAGCCTGCTGGCACAGGAAAGACTGAAGGTGTTCAAAATGATTACATGTGAAGGAAAAAAATCAAGACAAGGTAAATGGAAAATATTGGATAGAGGATTCTATTTCATCTGTGTTTAAGGCATTTTCTTGATTAGTAAAAGTGTCAGTGGCCGTCTTAGGTCTCCTTCTCTATGCAAAACTCATAACACCTGTAATTTTGCCCCTAAAGCTCTCTGAAAGCCCTGGAAAAGCCTTAATCCTCTATTAAACAGTCTCCTGGATTAGGTCTGAGACAGCAACGTTTGCCGCAGTGTAATGGAGGGATGAGGAGATCCAAGCTGCCGGTTAACAGAGGCCAGGTACAGAGAGAGACGCACAACTCCCATCGATAACTCTCATGACTCACTGCTGAGGAATGACGGCTCCACGGGAGCAGTGATGGATGGATGACAGGAATAAAGGGAGAAGGAGGAGGAGGAGGAGGAGGAGGAGGAGAAATCTTTGCAGTCCAGAGCATCAACACAGTAGAAACTGTTTCTGGCAGGTCTTACCTTTTGGGGAATCGAAAGGGCCTCGCAGGGCTGAAAAACAAAAAGAGGGAGATAAATCAGGTTTACATTTTGAAGTCAAAGCAACAGCCAATCAAAACCAGATTTGCAGAGACTTTTGAGCATGAGTGGACATCTTTTCTTCATAATCCAGTCTTCTTTTCCCCCCCCCCTCCACAGCAGCAGCACACACCTTGGGTACCGCTGCAAACATTCAAACTGACGTGGCTGTCAAAACCACTTTACAGTCAACTTATAATACTCTTTGCTCATTTTTTAAATCCCTTTCAGATGGGACGGAGAAGCCTATGTGCCACACACAGACAGTTAAGCACATGCACAAGACAGAAACATTACCGCTACAGGCTGACTGACACGCACCTGGAAATTCATCACTGACCCTGAAGAATTTCTGACTGAACCAAACCAAAACTGAAGGGGTCAGCTCCAGCTAAAATAATTCCCCAGATGTTCCCAGTACATTTTTGACAACATTTCTAATCCGATCCGAACTTAAACCTGTGAAGCTACATGAGAAATGTCTTCACAGTAACGGTTCGATGTGATCAGCTCTAACACACACACAGAAGGCCACATTAGCCATTGTAACACGCACACTTTATTTTCTTCTCATTTCTGTCCTGTAACGTGGCCTCCTGATACGGTGACGTTTTACCCAAGCACACACACACACACACACACACACACACACACACACACACCAACGCACACTCAGGGTCTATCTGGACTTCTCGTCAGCTCCTCTTGGGAGCGGTGGGGGAGCGTCCGGTATGCCTGAGAGCAGCAAACGCCCCGGGTGGACGGGAAGAGGAGGGAAGAAGAGGAAGTGGGAGGATCAGATATGGCCACCTGATCACAGCGGGGCTGAAGGAGATAAATGATATGGAGCCGAAGGGGTCAGGGGGGGATATGAGAACTAGTGTATGTGAACAGTATACAGAGGGAGGAGAGTGACAGAGTGCCAAGAGATACTGTGATGTCCTGAATCTGCAAAGGTCTCGCTATGTCGCCTCTACCCACAGATCTCAATATGCTACTGTGTTAGGTAGAGCTGCGTAGAGGAGAGGAAAATCTTCACTTCGATGGGGTGGCATTAATAACCGACCCCCTAAGACGAAGGGCAGGGACAGCGGATGGATCAGAACTGCCACAAAAAGGCATCTGTGCAGATAAATGATGAGCTTTAATAGCCCAAACTAACAGCTAAGTACATTTCTCAGTGCATCACAGATTATATTCACATCCCCGCTGTGCGAAAAGTGCCCTTAATTTACCCCCGAAACGCCACAGAGAAACAGGAAGCCACTTCTGAGGTCGCCCTACGCTGCAGCCAATCAGGTTGTTTCGCAGGACATCAGTGCTGTGATTTAAGCAATCTGGCCTGAGGGGCCAAAGAGAGGCTGTTGTCGTATTTTTGCCCGTTTCGCTGTCAAACTGAAATCTGCGGAATGTTATAATTAGTGGTAATGGGACGCACAAATGAAGTCGAGTTATTGGCGAGGAATTTTACTCCACGGGGGTAGGTTGTAGGAAGGCTGTAAATCCCTTTGAAAAGTTTCACTGGACATATTAATATGACAGCCAGATGTCAAGCGGCACGGTCTCCAAATACAAGTGCTCACACACACAAACAAAATCATTTCGTACTTCCATTTTCAAAACATATGCGACATAAATGTGAAAATGTTACTTGGTTTAGTCAGGTCAGAATCTGTATTTGGTTTTCAAACTCTTGCAGACTTGTTGATACTCTCAAATATTGAATTATTCTTGATTGTAATAATATAACTGACTTCTTCCGTCAGGTGGACTTTCCCTTCAACTAACAAAGTGACCCTTAACCCGGTTTAAACCAACAATGCCTAATGAAAGCCACATTTTCCCCGCCCTTCTTTGAACTAGTAGCCAAGGGAAAGTTCTGTATTGCTAATGTAATTCCTTTCACTGTGCTCTGTCTCTTGGCTTTCCATGTATGGCCTTGAACTTCAGACCTCAGGACACAGATATGGCCCAAAATGGAGGAGACGAGTTATTGGAAATATTTGGAATGGATTCATGAAAGGACTTTCAGGCATATCTGTTTGTCTCCTGAAGGTCTGTTTTGAATTTCGGTCTGCGGCGCTTCAATCTGAATCCATTTCAGCCAATTGGAAAGACACGTAGCATACCTGAGCGGGCCATTTGGCCGCAGACTTTTAAACGATAAAGATGAGAATCCATCAAGTTAATAGTAATAATTTATGTCGTTCTCATAAAACTCAGATGACCTTCTCGTAGCGATTTCGGGAGATTAATTCAAGATCTGGCATGTTGAGAAGAACCTTGGAGACTTTTATTTTGGGGTCTGTCTATAAAACAAAAAAGGAAACCAAGCATATAACACCATCAGACTTTATGTAGAGGAAAATAAATGAGGAGGGTGAAGAAAAGAGGGGTGGTGGGGTGGTTAACAGTGAGAGGTAGTGTTGACTGATGATCACAGAGGCTCTAAATTCAGCAGGATGACAACCCATTGCGTCGGGTTTCCTCCCCGGCTCTCTGATCACTTGTACTCATGACATCCCCAAAGCAAACCTAAAATACAGACCGTCTCTCACCCTCAACGTCCAACTTCCTATCTCCTCGTTCACTCACTCTCTTTCCTTTCCTGGCTTCTGCCCTCTCTCTTATTTTCATTCCCTCTCCCCCGGCCCTGAGTTAACCTTTCAGTGTTATTCTATTTACCAGAGGGAGAGTGTTTCTGGATCACTGGGCTAATTAATAAGGTAAACACAGACCGCCAGCCGCTCACTCAGCACTACGCTGACAGAGCGGAGAAGCAGTTGGGGACCGAGTGTGTGTGAGGGTGAGCTGTGTCTACGTGTGCGTCTGCTTACGGGAGCTACACACTTTGGGGCTGCCCCAGCTGAAAGTTGAAGAACTCGAGACAAATATTTGAGGTGGTGATCCAAAATGGTGGTCAAGAGATTTCATTGAGAGAGATGTACAGCGGTGAAATGTGTCCACATCTAACATACCACATACCACATCTAAAAGGCAGAAGAGTAACCTTTTCCTAATCCTGCCGTCACAAAGACGAACACAGGGCGACGAATCACAGAAATTGGAATAATGGCAGACACTTTTGGACAGCCTCTCCTCAAATGCATTTATAATGTTGTACTTGTGTGTGTACGCTGACGCCAATCCATGACTAAAGAAAGCATGATTGTTGGACTGCTGGCCCAGTTCCAATATTGGAAAGGTGTGGGTGGAGGAATGATCACACTAGCGCTTCGATTTTAAGCAGAGAGAGTCCAAACGAACCCGTGTTAAAGCCCTGACAGTGTTAGAAACTTAGGAAAAATGAGTATGTGGAATTCTGGCAGAGGAAACTTGAGGTGCCAAAACTTTAAAATGATTTATTACATTTTCAGAACATGGGTTGCTCTTTACATCATGGTGCTCAGTGAGACACAAGTCGTGACCAACAGTTTCTAAGAATGTGTGTAGTATAATATCTTATTTGTGGGCGTGTGGAAAATGTCCGCTTTAATATAATTCACGTTTAAGTTTTAGATATTTTCCTGGTCACGGTTGTTTGAAATGTCTGAACGGAAACAGAATGCGATGTTGAACTTTTCTTTTGGATTACTCTACACAAGAGAACATAAGATAAGATATTGAGAGGCATATTTTTCTCATGTCAGTAAATGTGACCATATTTGCCCATGAATGTGCATGAGCATCTGTGTGATATTGTACAGGAGTGTGTGCGTGTGCCGCAGGGAGTAGAGGGTGAGGGTTCAAAGGCGAGGGGGGGTTAACTGTCAACAGACGGGCGGGTAAATATTTTATGAACAAGGCCTTCAAGTCGGAGCAAGAGCAATTAGTGTCAACCGTCAGGCTGCTGGGCCCGCCTCGCCCTGATTAGTGCCTCGCTGGAACGCTGCACACAATTAGAGGCTCGACTTAGCCATGAAATAGGTCCAGGCGACCCGGCGCTCCCGTCCAAATGACATCATGAGACTAGTTAGGCAGAAAAAAAACGGCACTGCGCCTGATAAGTAGGTCTGTGTGTTTATATTTATACAAAGACTCTTATGGATAAAGCAGAATACTCAGACGGATATTAACAATCCCCCAAAGTGAGCCTAAGTGTCTGCTTGGATGACATTAACAAGACTGTAAATATCAAATAGGCCCATAGGGAGTATGGAGGATAAAACTACATCAGTGTTAACGGTGTGTCAGGTGGAAACAGTTCAATAAACAATTCTAATGCTTGAAAATGAACTGTTTACGTATGCTTATGTTCATGCAGAAAATGAGGTCTATATAGGGCTTTTTAAGAAACATGATGAGTGGAACAAAAAGGCCTGAAAATCAATTAAGATGAAATTAGTGGGGCAGCGTTTCTGTAAACGAGTAATAAAATCCAGCCGTGTAAACACTTCTATACCGATAACTCAATACATCAGAGAAAGATCCAGCCAGAGCGACAGAAGTATAAACTTTGTGTGTCAACAACAGCTCTAACCTCAAAAATGTGACAGGCAAGAACTAACAAAAGAAATCCTAAAACAAAATGTCCCTCAGGAAACCAAATCTAAAGGCCAGCGCTGCACCAGAAACGCCGAGATAATAAGTCACAGGGAAGCTGGATGTTCGGGGGGACGTTAGCTCCAGCGCTCGCTCGCGCGGTGTGATTCACGGGGCATCGTGTTTCTAACAGGCCTCCAATAAACACTGGAACAGGCCTGTGCTGTTTAAACACAAAGTTTAAATGGAGGTCAGCCGGGGACACTCTCCTCTCATTATCACATGGGAGAAACCAGAGAGGCCGAGACACGGGACCTTTCAGAGTAACGTCAGTGTGGTGAAGGTGTACCTAAGACATGTCACCGTTTGCTTCAATACATACTTTCATGTAAACGTGTATGACGAGAGTTTGATTTGGAGAAGGCAGAAAACTACTTGAAAATAGTTGCAGATTACTTTCCTGCTCGTTATGAATCGACTAATTGCCTTACATCTATATTCTGAAGCACTGGAAATGGACGTCGCTGTGTTTTCATGTCTATGTGTGTGTGTGCATAACCACTGGTGAGCATGGCCCATTCTGGCTGCACCTGCCATTCCCCCCCAAATTCTTGGAGGTGAAATACGGGCGCGCACAAATTCCAGGCGGGATTTCAGCACTGAAGCCAATAGTTACAAGCTGTCAGTCAGTGTGACGTCTTTATTATGGCTGCTTCTCGCCTCATCTTTATGGCCTTAAGCTCACGAACGCAGATCCGTGCAAAGCTGTGGGGCAGCTGCTTCAGAAACCTTGAAAGGTCTTCACAGAACAAGATTATTCTTTTCGTTTTAAGTGAAGAAAAAGCAAGGCTCCGATGTTGTTAGAAGTGTAGTCATTTATGTGATTAGTACTTTCTATGACGAAGCAACACGGTGTAGAAGCGGTGGGGAGTGCCAGCAGGGATCTCCGTTCCACATGAATGAAGGTGCCTGGCCAGAAAATCTGAATCCTGAAATCCTTCTTAACCTGCCAACCTTACACTGCACGGTTGAGTTCAACTGTGAGCGAGCCAACTTTAAGTGGGTGTGTGGCCGGTGAGAACAGCCCGGTTTTCCTTGAAGACCTCCAGAGGTGGAACCAATGGTTTTCACCTGCTGCTGCACCGGAGACCCTTCGACATCCTCCCACAGGAGTCGCTTGTTAAAAAAAAAAAAGAAGTCAGGCAGACAGGGAGACGAAGACCACGGGGCGGGGAGTCATGATCAAACATGTGAAAGAAACCAAAGCCGGAGAGCACGGTCCACAGAGACACTTGGCTCAACCCAAAGCAGAACCCCACCTCTCCCAATACAAAGCACAGTTATTTTAAATTGGGAGGAGAAACTTGGACGATTGTGCGCAGTGAATTCCCCCTTTTTAAGCAAACGCACCTTATCAAAAACAGGATGAGTCACTTAAGCTCATTAACAAAAAAAAAAGGCTGGTGCGTTTCAGGCGTTAAGAGAAGGATGCGTGTTCAGGCAAAGGCAACTGTTCTCATCTGAGGGAATTTAGCTAGGGATGACTGTGCTCAACAGGTAAAACACTAAAAGACACATGAAGCCACTTTTTCTTTAAAGCCCTTACACCGTATACACATCACCATCACCTCTAAAATCACAAACACACCGGCCAAATGAATAATAAACACATAGACAGCGGCCTGCAGCGTCACTCTGACTCATTCATCAGTCTAAAAAGTCCAGAAAGTAAAAGGCGATGTCAAGATTGTTTTGTAGAAGGGCAATTTTTCACTCTGCACTACTTTCCTAACTCCATTATTACTTCATTGCACCACACCATCAATCTATCTTCCTCTCTGCTTTTGTTGTTGTTCCTTCGTGTCCGACTCGAGGCCGTCTGAGGACACGATAGCTGCGGGGTCACCGTTTGTTCTCTTTGCTTTTCTTAAGCACTCTTTGTTTTCCTCTCTCTGGATTTTTTTTTGTGTTCACAATATCTCAGGTTTGTCTGATGATACAAAGACACCTGGTGTAGCGGGCAATAGCCCCAGCCTCATTTATCAATCCTAATTTGAAAAAGGATCAACTGTGTCTCATTAGATGATATTAGACGCTGTTTCGACCAACATGCTTTTTAGGAAACCTGGCCCCGGTTGAGTCCCCGAGGCCAGGAACCTTAATGATGATGGCTGAGTCAAAACCTGTACTCCCTACTACCTCAGAGAGACTGTGTGTGTGTGTGTGTGTGTGTGAAAGAGAGAGCGATAGGAAAGGTGAGTGCTGGGGGTGGAGGGGTGTGGAAAATTCCAAGTGGAGGTTCACAAAGTGCAGGAGAGGAAATAGAAGCTGGTTCATAAGAAAGCTGCTGTTTATCTGAAGAAGAGGTGCTGGCTGCTTTCAAACAAACATTAACGTGAATGTAAAAATGATCTATGAGATCACGTACAGCATTACATGCATGTGCTTGGTATGCCATTAAGAAGGAGCATCAACTCACTGTAAAGAAATAAAATTTTACATGTTAGAGAAAATATTTTCAGTGCATTTCAGTGTTTTTAAGTGAACTCAAGCTAAACGTTTGCCTCCATTTAAAGCGCCGTTGGTCAGTGTTCTGCACGCACATAAACACATTCTCACTTTGTTTTCTAACAACATGCAGCGGCACGCATGAGACGTAGCACCAGCTTCTCAAATGGGAATACTTACTGATTCAAGTGCTATCAAACAAAAGTTTTAGATTTCTGTCACACAAACATCAATTTAAATGTCAACTTTTGGATTTTAGACTTTTATCTTTGAGCACAATTACTACAGTAAGTAGGCATATTATTTTGCCACAGTTCATACTGTATGCATTCACAGCGTAGCAAAATAAACAGCAAAAATCAGCAAATATTCATTCTCTTGATGTAGTGCCTTGTAAATAAAAGAGGCTGTTTTACACCCTCTTAAAAACATCTGGGGATTCCCACACCGGCATTTAGAGGAACAGTCATTCACTGACTGCTTTGCTAATTGATTTACATGTGGTGGAGCGGGTTCGCTTATTTTAGTCTGCTGATGATGTTTTTGGTCAGGACATTTGGGAGGAAGAGTACAGGCTTGTTCGCACCAGTCAGCTTTTTTATCTGTATGCCTGCTGCAGCCGCAAACACAAACAGCTCGTGTTTTTGGAAAAGTGCACCGAGCCTCGCCTCTCTTTGAGACGGAGCAGACAGATGCGCAGGTTTTCAGGACGGCCATGTTATTTAGGGCATCAGCTGAAAGACTTTGGTTCTGTAATTGTTTCAAGTTTAAACCAGCGTCTTGGAGCTTCCTACAACACTTGTGTTATAAACCAACAAATAACTAATATTGTTGATAATGTTGACTAATTACAACTCACTACATCCAGTTAGTAAAACATTAATTTAGGCAGTCTATAAAGTAAACCCCCAAACGGATCATTGAAAATAAAGCTACAAACCACAGTCTAGACACATGTAGGAGTTTATCCCCCTTAAGGTGCTCTGATAATCTTAACCAGCCAGCAGCAGCAAGCCATCTTTATCCAGCTGAGGTCTGGCTAGCTGCTCAGTCAGCTTATGAAAAGTTATGACAACGTCGTGCTCACACACCGGGCTTTGATCCGGCTTTATGGGATAGCGTGGGCCTTTGATCTGGGATGGCCATCTTTATGGGGGATATGCGGTAACACTGAGGGGGGCACAGGCAGAAATGAAAATGGCAACAAGAGAGAGGGAAAAAAAAGTGTAAGGTGAAGAAGAGGAGAGCAGAGAGGGAGAGAACATCAGGAAGATAGTTCAGCCATAGCACCAGAGGTCAGCAGTGAAGTGTGTTAAATATCCAAGACTGCTGGTGCTTAAAGCTACCTGTGGAGTTTTTGTGCACTCGTCCTTAGCCCACCACCCAAGTGTGTGCTCGATTTGTTTGTATCATTGCAAGTGTATGAGCAACAGATCACAGTAGACAATACTGCTAACTGTTTCACTTATTAAAAAGGAATGAAGGAGACTGCAGGCTGGCACGAAAGTTTGTATTTAACAATATTAAAGAACTATTTCTGGGATGCCTTCATCTCTCTCTCTTTACTATTAATATACTTTTACAGTATAAAGGGGCAGAGCATGAATACCGTATGGGAAATATGTTTCGTTGAGCTTGCTCTCTTAATGGCTTTTTGGCCATGGTACCAAAAACCACAGTCTACTTACACAACCCCAGAGTTTAAACCGTGAGCTGCAGTGATGTTACTCAATAAGAGCCATAGATAGATGATAAAGTACACTCTCCACGGACAAAGAGAAATGGATGGGATTAAAAACATTAACCAGTGCATGACAGGTTAAAACCTAAACTGAGTTTTAATCTAAAAAGAGAAATCGACCATAGTTCCCTTCAAACAAACTATCTTACTATCCCTAAAAATGATGGCATGGTATATCTTTGTTCTGTGTTAAAAACCTCGGCATGCGTCTCCGCACATGTATCCTGGGCTAACCTTGTAGCTCCAAGTGTTGGAGGATTAGACGTGCAGGATGTTAGTAAATCTCAGCCATCCATCACAGAGCCTTCACACAAGCCCCCGGAGCCACGAAACGTACACATACATACGGACACACTCTTTTTTTTTCTCCTTCCCCCAGATGCAATCTTCTCATTTCAGTTGAGTAACGGGGGCCATTAACTGAAGATTTCTGTGTATAAAAAAAGCTAGAGGAGAGGAAGCCTGCAGGCTTTTAACAGACTCAGATAGCTGGTTTCTCTGTTTGCAAATTAACTGCGAAGGTAAAACAGTCTTGAGGATCACTTATCATCGCTATTTCAACCAACTGCTCTTCACCCTTTTGTCTTACTCCGTTTTCCTGCTCTTTTCTTTCACGTCAACAGTCAGACATATGGCAGCATATTCTCTTGCTGCACTCATAACTTGCTCTGAAGGACTCGGCTTTTCAGGTGTTAAAGCAGGTGATGAAGGTCCAGCGTGGGGTGTGTATGCAGGTGAAAACGCTGTTTAACAAACTCTCACTGCCTGAGGGCCTTCAAAATAGACGTGTGGTGTGTGACTTTGAGATATGCAGTACACACACACACACACACACACAGATACACACACAATGCGATTAGGAACTTAGAGTGTCGGGCCTTTAACTGAATCTATGTACCTGTCAATAAGCATCTGATTTGTGTGGCCCATGTCCTTGATCCTTCACAAATAATTATGAAAGTTTTCTGCTCTTTTTGTAAAATATGCATGTTTTGAGTACCAATGAGCCATTAGTCATATCAATATCTTTAAAATAGCACTGAAACAAGGCAGGGAGGGGCAGACTGTACGGGGATAAGGTGAAATTAGTGTCACTGTAATGGATATTCTCTTCTTGTTTAAAGGAAAATAAAACCGTAAAACCCAAATATGGACTAACTTCCTTGTTAACGTGAGGATGTTCCCTACAAAGGCTGACCCGCAGCTCTTACAGCAGTATCCATCCTGCTGGAAACGTTCTGAAGAGAAGCGAAAAGCGCCAGCAGGCCCTATTCGGTCCAGGCGACCCGAAGGTTTTGCAAACAGTTTGCAAACAGTTGTTATTCTTGATAATGTGCAAAGCCTCGTCAAGCTGACACCCTGAAATACAGAGCACACAGATCACTTTCAGACAAACCCTTGCTGGTTGAGGCTTGCAGCTGTTTGTCAGAGGGGGGGGCAAAAAGAGAGAATAAAAGGAGAAAGAAAATGTGGGCAGCGTGCTGCTCATGAAGCTCTCTGAACTGTGCAGACATATATGGTCCACCAAAAATGTTCAGACCTGTCTGCTGATAAAAAAGTTACTAAATTACATATGATGAACTGCTCCGCACTTTGGAGTTGTCATGTTTATCATACAGTTTTTCCCCCACGTGTCATAGCAACCGAACCACCTGGCGCCTACAAATACTACAAAATTCAAACTTGCTTAGGATAATAAAAGCTGACCTTTCCTGAGACTGCGTCGGAGGGAGTGCGAGACGAGAATTCTTGCTATCTGACAAGGCATGAATCTAAACCAAACTTGTGGTTGCCATAAACAACAAGGGCTGTTGCGAGAGGCATCTGTGAAGAGGGCAGAAACATTTTGCTCCAGGAGTTTAGAGTGTGAGCCGGAGGGGGGAGAGGAGGTTAAATATGTGACGTGACCCCGGGATGGTTGAGTGTCAGTGAGCTGTTCGGTGGATGCTGCGGGGTCAGCGTAGGTGTAGGTAGAAGCAGGTTAGGCTGAACCTCAGGTGCCCTGAAGCTACAACATTATCTGTGTTGTGCTTACTCCCCCTCTGACAGCGTGCTCATTCGGGGCCGCGTCTGCCATAAGTGTGCACTTAAAGTGCCCAAGTAAAGCCTTGAAACTGTAGCTATGGTCTAAGTGTGCACACTTAACTCTAGATTAACGCTTTTGGACTGCTCACTCAGGGCACATTCATTGGTACAACTTCTCAAAGAGGCGGCCAACGGCACCAGAGAAACGGGAGCATTTCTCCTGTGCTGGGGCTCCAAGGCTTTCACCTGAAGCCTTTAAAACCTGCTGGCACACACTGAGCTGACCCGGGCCAAACAGCTGACATCCCAAGGACACACTGTTTCCGTCCGATCTTAAATAATACACATAAAATGGCTGTGCGAGATAATCTTACAGCAGAGACACAGACGTGGTCTTAATACTTTTAACAGACGTAGAGAAAGAGAGAGAGAGAAAAAAGAAAAAGACAGATAAAAGACGGATGGCTGAATCTGTTTTTTTTAGCCACAGCTACAGAAACTGCTGAGTTGTGCCTCGCCCTTCCCAAAGACTTGGTTTATTTCATACACGGACAAAAGCGTTTGATCATTCTCGAAATAGAAACGTTAGGAAACAAAGTATGGGCTAATCTTGGTAAATGGATTAATGTTTTGTGAAGCCGAGAACAGGGGCATAAAGATCCCCTATTGAGAAATACACATAAAAAGGTCTCCCTGAAGAGCTAACGTTACAGTTTAACTGCGTGTGTGTGTGAGAGAGAGAGAGAGAGAGAGAGAGATGTAAGTGTGCTGTGATCATGGATGTAATCCCTTGGCTAATCTGGCAGATCACAGCTCTGAGGCAGATCAAGCTGATATCTGACACCATCTTGTCTGCTTCCATACCCTCAAATTATCAAGGGTATTAGGAATATATAGTATCCTGGTGCGTGTGTGTGTAAGTTATATTTAACTACCACCAAACTCCAGCAGCCTTCAGTACAGGGGTGGAGGTCTGGAGGGGGAAGAAGACAAGGTCTGAAGGTTTTTGTTAACGTCTGGGTTCAGGGCAAAGCTATACAACCGAGACAGGTATATCGTTTCTTAATCTTAGCATCTAACACACACACACACACACGCACACACATATATACACACACATACACCGACAACACTGTACAGGAAAGGGGGGAGTTTGGGATGCAGTCTTGGAGCAAACCCCGGCCCTGTAATTCAAACCTGTCATCGCTGAACAAGAGGGACCTGTTTGGTAAATAAGAGAGTGGTTCAACATTAGAGACGTATACGTCCCACGCCACATCTGCTCTCCATTCTGATGTGGAACAAGAGACGGCGGAGGGAGGGGCGGAGAGAAAGAGAGAGAAAGAGAGTGTTAATAGAGTGAGAGAAAAAACTGAGAAAGAAAAAAAAATAGAGAGTAGCAGAGAGCAGAAAAGAGAAAAAAAAAGAGCCCACAGATGCTGCTGAATGCATCGAAATGCCTGCAACACAATCCCCGTTTGGCCTCCCTGCCCACCCAGGCTTTAGTTTGTGCACACCGGGTTTGGTTGTACGTTCCTGCTGTGGCTACACAAACCTCATCTTTCACCGCCACCCACAACGTCCCTCGTTCTAATGAAAATTATGAGGGCAAGATCCAACTTTGTTTTCACCGAGGAAAATTCCACGTTGAGGAGTACGGAGAAGTAAAGTCTCATGCTAATCAGCTTCCCCACAACGAGCTGCTGCCGTGAAAAAAAAAAAAGGAGCCGACATGAGTAAATAATTACTTGCGCAGAGTTTTCACCTCCTGCCTACCCTTCTCTGTGGAGATGGTAAATATAGGATTATGCAAATGATCATCATGCAAGGCATTAAATGGTTCCAGTTTCAAATGTGGTGGAAGGCCTGTGGTTTTGGAGGAAAAGGGAAAGAACCAACTCACTATATATGGATCACTTGAGGAGTTTGCCAACAAATGAGTTCAATGCTAACGTTCTGCTTCGACTGGAGAAGGCATGGTCACCATGTGTACACACACACACACACGCACACACGCATGCATGTTTCATTTAATTTGAAGAAAAACTTCCAAATGTCCTCTCATCTTGTGGATAAACTTTGCTTTGGCTGTTTGTATCCTGACAGCCAGGAGGGTCTAGCAAATGTAAGCCATACAGTACTGTGAAAATCTCGACAGAAAGCAGCACTGATTTCCACGAGCTGAAAAAGATGTCAACTCTCGGACAAATGCTGAGCAATCCTGTCCTCAACATGAGACATTAACCTTCATTCACGCTGCCGTTTGTGAAGGGTTAAGAGACAACGAGACTCGAGCCGTGGCAGTCTAGAGACACACTGCACACGCTACACTGAGCCAAAAAAAATTATTGGGCTTGAGGGAACAATTCAGGCCTGTCACAAAACGTCTGAAGTGTTCTTTCCAACCGTTACAAAGAATACTCCGACACTTTATAGAGTGTCAATAAAAACAGCATTATCGGCAGTCTGAAAAAGACCTTATGGCTCGTCACGGCTTTTATTTCCTCTAATGGATGCCGTCAAAGTTTTCCCCAACGTTTTGGGATGAGAAAATGCCTGCCTGCTCTGTTTGCATTACACCTGCTCGGGTATTCTCAAGTATTGCATTAGGAAAGTTTCATGGAAACAGCAAATTTCGGGAAATCTTCCACAAATTTGCAAAAGAGCTGCTCTTAATGGGAGATTGCAGCACTTTTTTCAAATAAGTTCTGATGAACATTTAAGTCTAGTCTTCCCATCACTCCGATGATCGCTCCACACAGATATCGGATGTAAACAAAACACCAGAGTCGCATTCAATCATGTTTTCTGCAGTCATTTTTTTTTTTTTTTTTACAGGCATTCTGTCATTTTGTTGTGGTGCTTTTCCGACTGGAGAATTAGCGCTACCGCTTATCTCATGAACCAACTCCTAATACTTGGTACGGTATTGTTCCTGGATGGAAATGGAAATGGAAGCATACATCACTTTTTTTGGGGCTAAATCTACGACTGATCTGGATGGAAACACAGCGAGTGAAAGAGCTCAGTATTATATTAGTACCTTCACTCTTTGTGTGTAGTAGTAAATGTGTAGTACAAACAGCTGGTTAGATTCTCAGTTTACATATGTTCTTTCATGGCAGCCTCGCCTTATGGCATAGAAAAACAATTATGTGTTCAAGACCTTATTCTTCCAACATGCTTGTGTACCCTTGTAACCATTACTGGTGTCATACCATGACAGGCCTCTAATTGGAAAAAACTGTCGGTAAAAACCTTCCTGCATGGTGCCTAACAGCCGTAACCACCTCCTACTGCATTCCAGGCCTAACATGATCCCTAAACATGTACGAGACATGGTATCAAACATGGGGGCTCAGGGAGGGGAGTTATGGGGGTCTGGAGGGCTAAGAGAGACCCTCTGTTGCCCTGAGTGGAGATATGTTAGGAGTCAGTAAATACACAGCCATCTACATGCAAACACACACACACACGCACACACTCTCGGTGCAGACAAACACTCTGTAGAACGAGAACCTAAACACTTCAGAACACATGTATATTATAAAAAATTGTGTCATATTCAGTCCCTCTCCCCGTACCTGATTCCAGGCGTCTGGTTCTGGAGATGCTCCTGCCAACGCTGGTGATGGTGGTGATGGAGACAGAGAGGGGAGGATGGGTGAGGGGGGTGAGAATGGGGGTGAGAGTATGTGCAGGCAGAGACGCAGCATGGGCAGGATGAAGCGGCCCCTGGGTGGGGGACGGAGCCGGGTCCCGGGCCAGTGGCGGGATTCTGGAAGAGGGGGCAATCCTGCTGTCCGCAGGGGCAGCACAGGGTGGAGTGGAAGTGACAGTGCTGGCAGCAGAGCGGCTGGGGCTGAAGAGTAGGGGCAGAAGAGGACGAGGAGAGGGTGGAGGGAAGGTGGCGTTTGGCCAGTCTCTGGGAGTCTGTGACAGCGGGGGAAGAAGAGGCAGAGGACGGGGAAAGGTTCCTCAGGGAGCCGTTCTGTTTGACCACGCCGCCATTCTGGCTCGGTCTGTTCGTCCTCTGGACAATGTGCGATCTCTGCTGAACTTTACACGCCGCATCCTTCACTGTGACATCTTCGTCTCCGTCTGCTGTGGGGCAGTCGCCACTAGAGGCAGCTGTGAGAGGGTCCTGGCCGTTGCTGACTGGTGTGCTGGTGTTTGTGGGAGCATTTCCGTTGGCACTGAGAGGGTGGTGCCCTCCGTTGCTCAGGGCCAGAGGGTCGCCACTTGCATCGCTCAGGGCCATGGTCCTCTCCCAGCAAGCCTGGCAAGGACACTGTCACTCCTCTGAGGGACAAGAAGACAAGAGAGAGAAAGAAGGTTAGACTTTGTTTTTGGTTCTGCATTCTGTAAAAGTAACCTTAAACAGCAGTGTGTTGGTCACAAATAATAACATCAAATAAAGGAACAGTTTTAACATTTTGGAAAATCGATTGGCTTTCAACATCAACCTGCTGTCTGTCCACTGAATTAGAGGCTAAAGAAGACAGTTAGCTTGGTATAGCATAGAGACTGGAGGCAAGGGGAAACAGTTAGACTGACCCGTCTCCTGTTTGTTTAATCCAGTTTTATTATTTACATGTGCAGTTTTGAGCCGGATTACTTCTTGCCCACAACAGCGACTTCCTGGACTCCAAAGAAATGCATGTATGTATGTTGGATGTATTTATGTAGTTAATTAATGTGCTGACAAGTGGATTTTATTTGACTCTGGGCAGAGCTAGACAGACATGATACTGATCTCCTCGTCTAACTTTAAACAAGGAAGTGGGTAAGCAGATTTCCTCGACTGGAGCAATATACCTTTACATTTTAGAATACATGATGTATTTTTCCAGCTCTGATCCTGATGCTGGACGGGGCACTGAGACAATGACTGGACTAAATGCCTGTAGAAAGTTGGTGAGACACTGTGCTTGTGATCTTTTCATCTGGTACTGATGTAAAATAAACAAGTGAGATTAAAGCAAATACAACAAGAATCTTAGATTTTTTAAAAGACTGGACAGTCTAAAAACGGCAAACAACAAGTCCTCAGAAACTGAGCAGGAGAGCTGTTTCCATTCAGGACGAGCGGCGCCAAGTTCCAGTATAAGTGTACACTCAGCAAGAAAAAGAATATTAAGTTGTTTTGCAAACTGAGGAAGCACACTAATGACATTATAGATGTGAAAACAGTTATAAAAAGTAGCCTTTCTAACTTCTCGAATGATTTGTGGACACATAATAATTTAGAGGTTAATATCTGATGTGATAAAAGGTAATGGAAAGCCTGCTCTAGAGTCCTAAACATGCAAACAGTTTGCCAACTAAGCGCAACAGAGATGCACCAACAAAGCTGATATTTGGAATTTGCAACCATGAGACTTTTATCGAGGTGCACATTAATTCATTTATTATTTGACCTGTTTTCTCTCCAGCTATAATTTTTAGCCTGTCCTGTGGGTTCACAAATAAGAGCTCAGGTAAATGATTAAAGTGGAAATGAAAACCAATGCTGACACAGCAACAACAACAAAAAAAATCCCAAGGCTGTCTTGCAAAACAAAGAAAAACAAAACAGACAACTGCCCAGAGTCAGATAGGGAGAGAGTTTCTGATGATTAACTGAATCACCACTGAAATATTTGGCAAACTAATCTATTACTAATAAATGAATCATCTCACTGGAGTCACAGCAGTCACATCAAATAGGGGCCGTTTGAGATCAATATGATTTACAGAGCACGAATGAAACCCGGCATAAATCTTCAGTGTTTGTATAGATTACAAAGCATGAGACACTCCTGCATTAGGAGGCTAAAAAAAGGTTCCAACTGAGTGAGAAAAAACAGAAGGTTCACGTTATGCTACAGTTTCAGCCCCTATATATGCTCCGGCTTAAATTACAAAAGTCTCACAGGAGAGCGCCATGTAAAAAAGTGATTGTGTGGGATATTTTAGCAAAGCGGGGAGGGGTGAGAGCGAAGGGAGAGAAGGGGGAAAAAAAAGTGTATTTGCGGCTTTGTGCTGTGATATGCCTGACACACTTCAAAAGCGGTTGAGTTGTGTTTCACAGGTAATGCAGGGTCGAGGTGGGCCGTGTTGTTGGAACACAGCCCAAAGTACAGCCCCACGGTGGAAAGTAACCTGACAGGAGCCAGGATTAAATAATCGCGGTGCAAGGCTTTCGTATGTGTGATAGAGAGAGAGAGAGAGAAAGCTGGACCACAGGGGTGTTTCAACCAGCTGGACACATTTAAAAACACACACATTTAAAAAGGCAAAGTGACACTGAAGTGATTTATCGATCATTATACTATTTAATAGTAATAATTTTGATGCCAAAAATGGCACCAAAGTTATCTGGTTTTGGCCTCGTGTGGATATTTTCTGATTTGATTCTAGTCATGGTAGTCTTGCTCTACTGTCGTGATCATTAAAAGGAGGAGAAAAAAAAAACATTTTAAATGGGGGGAAAGCACGGTGGCCACAATTTTGGAGAAATTTTCAGCCAGTTTCTGTTTGGTACAGAAAATGAAGCGGGAAACAAAAGCGAACAGTGATGTTTGACCCTAATAAGAGATGTCCATCTCTCCTTGGGGCAGGGCGATTAAGTATTATTTAACCTCTAATATGACGAAGAGATACAGTCAAAACAACAACACAACAAGTGGAGAGGATCGTGGCTGCAACAACCGCTGTCTGAAACTTTCCACTTTATGAATGCGGCTGACTTTGCGTCGACATGTATTGTGAAGAACTCCTTGATGCATGAACACAGAGCCAGGACTCAGCGATCTGTGATGCCATCCACAGATAAACCCTAAACTGAAGGCCGATGACGTGGAACATGTTTTCAGATGCTGCAGACCTAAACTGATTGCTGCATGGCTGTAATAATGCACCCGTATCGTGTGAAATGAAGCCCGAAGCCACTTCAAAATGACTTTGATCTTGTGTGTCTGTTTGTAAAACTGCTAACAAAATCAATATTAACTATATTTTTAAAGAGATTTAATCATTTTCCCTAGTTTAAGGTGAATTATGTTCATTTCTAAAGTACACAAGCTTGTTTAAATCTACACGTGTGTACACACAGGTTTTCGTTTCACCCGAACCATGAGGGCAGCTAAATATTTCACCGCCAAATGGATGTGCTTGTGTTTTGAGTGCCAAGCGATACATCACGCTAGCCCCCTTTTTCCCGTCCGACACTGAGTGAAAGACACGCGGTGTATGCGACCAATGTGCTCTGTGACACCTCCACATGAGTGAGCGGTGAAACCTGAGCGTGACAGCCCCCGTCGGGTCAGGGGTGGCTGGGAGGAGGAGAGGAAGAATAACTCCGGAGCCCGAAGAGCTCAGAATAGCAGAGGACTTAGGGAAACCCAGATGAAGTCATTAGTCTGGCTCCCACAGCTGTCAAGGGTCTGTAATGACTTCAAGAGGCAACGTGGAGAAAAAAATAGGGACGTATATAGAGAATATAGTGATGTGTGGCAGAGTGTGCTTTCTGTTTGTGTCTGAAGGAATTTAGCTTCAGCTTTGAGTGCGTGCATGAGTGTGTGCGTACCAGAGCACTGACAGTCAGGTGAGACATCTATAGGGCAGACTGTGTGGACACAAGCAGGGTCTTGTGTCTCTCTTCAAAATAAAAGCTGACAGCTGCACCGAGCTGCGACGTGAAGCACTGGAACTAAAGCTCAAGAAACGCTTCCGCCACTCCATCTATTCGAGCGGAGGAAATGTAGCTGGTGTTCCTGATCAAAGAGACGCCAGAATAAATGAATTAAAGTACATTAGCATTGTAGCGAGTGCAGCCTGGTAGTAATTAAGTGGACGAGGAGAAAAAGAAGAAGGTAATGGTAGTGACAAAGTAAGGGATGAATGTATATTAAGTAGTGGAATTAGGATTTCCTCCTGCTTTCTAATTTCTTTACCTCATCCTGTGATTTGGCTCAAATGTATTGCATCTGGATTTCTGTGCTTGGAGTACAAACATGAACTTTTAGGAAGAGGGAGAGGGGAAGCAGAGTTTCTTCAGCATTTTAAATCCACTACAGCAAAAATCAAACAGCAAAAGTCTTTAGTCGAATAAAAGTGAAGTTCTTTCTGGCTGGTTTTGAAATTGTTTTTTAAAAAGAAAGCATGAAATCAAGTGACCCTGAATCCTAAACACTTTATCCTAACGGGTCAAACGCTGTCTAGACTTCCAAAAGTGATGAAGTGTCATTTCCCCTTCACTTTCACAATAAAGCCCTGCAGCTTTAAAAAGGATTACTTGTGCTAGTAAGGAAACGTCCTTGCTGAGAAGAATTATTTAGTGTGTGTAACCTTCAAATAACCAGAAAACAACCTAAGTAATGATTCCCAGGGCGAGTGGTTTGGAATAAGGCAGGTGATGACGAAGTGCTTCTTCTGCCGTCTTTCATGTGAGCTTCATGATTACGGGGTGTGAGAGAGATTGAGAGACCTTGGGCGACAGACAGCTACGTAACACAAGGCTCGGCATCCTGCATCCCTTTAATTAAAGCTAATAGGCAGTAATTACCAGGAATCAGTCAAGAGACAGTTAATAACCACATTGCTTCTAATAATATCATCATCAACAACAACAGGCAGGAGTCGGCCCTGATAGGCAGTCTCATGCTCGATGTGGCTTCAGGACTCTTTGACATGTTTGTGGTTGTCGGGAGAGTTTTGGGACATATTTGACCCCGTTCAGGGCAATTTTTTTTTCTTTTTTCTTAGCTGGCCTTTAAACATTTCACAACTTGACGGCGCCGCCTCAAGGCTACAGCGCAGAGTCTCAAGGTAAATCAGGCGAACGCAGCGAGTTGACCTGGCGTTTTTAATCATTCCATCAGCCTCAGGTGTCCAACACGAGCGGGGTGACAGCTGACATGGGAAAGTAAGAGTTAGGGGAATTTCTATCTTCAATGTTACTCCTGTTTAAAAAAAAATGTGTGAAATGCTGCAAATGATATACATATTGTACAAAGGTATATGATGATCTATATTAAAGTCTATTAAAGTTCATGCAGGAACTCTTCCCAGCAGGGTTAAAGCAGTTAGTCATTCAAACTGTAGACAAAACTGTTGATAAGACAACAGTTAATGAATTTATTCCTCCGTCTGATACAGAGATGAAGTGGAGAGTAAACTTAGTCCGGCTGCTCATTAATAGCTGGCATAAATCATAATGATAGTGAACTTATACATGTGTCAAACTCAAGTAATTTATACTAGGGCTGAGTGACTGTAACATACAGGGGTGATACAGTAAACTAAGCAGAGACTCATGACAGCTATGTTAATAACCTCTAATAAAAAAAAGAAAAAGAAAAAATGAAATTTTTTCCAGCAGCGAGCTTTAGAGTCTACTATTGGCTTGAATGGAAATCAGTGTTACTAATCTAATTTACCACTGTCATATGAAATAACACGTTACTGCTGCTTTTCAGTGGAGCTCTATCCAGAAAACAGTGAAAGGAAAAAGACGTGAAGTCTTGGTGACATCCGTGTACTCCGCTTCCAGCCAAACCTCTTGGACAGACACACTGACGCTCGACTACGGAGTCGCATGGACCCAAACTCCCAATTTGCTCTCCACTTCTGAGCACGTTAACGCACGCTGCGACCGTAAACTCGCCGACTTTCTCGCCTGAAGGAAGCTCACAGAAGTCCGGAGAAAACGTACAGCAGACAGGGACAGCGTGGAGGGCTTGAGTATTCATCGTATCCTACCGTGTTTTGTGTCTCCCGGTTGCTTTGCGCTCGTTATCGCCGGTGGGATCTGCAGCACGCGGCGCTTCGCAGCCGCCAAGAAAAATAAAGACTCCTCCGGTTTGAGTTCAAATATCCGCAGGCGCTGTTAAAACAAACAGCACACCCCCCGAAAAGGCAACAACAAGTCTCGGGGAGAGCGGCGGGCTGTTTCTCAGGGGAGTGTGTCCTGCCAGAATGACAAACAGCCACTCATACACAAGCCCCGGCTCCCTGCTCTCTCTCTCTCTCTCTCTCCGGAGGGACGGAGGCAGGAGGCGGTGGACTGGGGCTGCACCGTAGAGCACTGATAGGACGGTCACACTGACTGCTTTAACCCGCTCACTGCCGCACCGGTGGCACGCGCCAGGGTACCGCTCATGCGCGTTAGAAAGGTTCAAAAATGTGTGCTCGAGGCCAAGGAAGGCCAGGACAGAATATATATATATATATAAATATATGAGGGTAAATACATGATGGACAACATTCACATGTAAATATGTGTGTGTATTCACATATCCAAAACACTCCCACAGAGAAGTGACTATGTGCTAACCTCTTTACATATCACTAGGGAGGGTTTAAACTCATTTCTTACACACCACATTTTAAGTTAATAAATTCAAACTAATTTCACCTGTGCAGTTGCTATAGTTACATTTCCAAAAAGGGTCTACCTTACAGCTGCTACTAGCTTAGCTAACTTACATTGGGAACTGGAAAGAGTGGTTTAAAACTAGAAAAGAAAATACAACAACTTTAAAATTAAAAATATTTTTATATAAAATACATTTATATATTATTATTATAATTATTATTAATAACTAATTCCTTCAATCAAAGCTCTCCTCTCTGGAATAAAACAGTTAAACCTGTTGTTTGCTCATACCCCAGTAAGGGACACTCCAAATTAGTCTCAAGATAACATCACTGTATGAGATAGTTATCAAACACTCGAATATATATATAGATTAAACCATATTTAATAGAGCTGGCGTTCACCAACCCTACTTAAACATATAGTAATCAGTCTTTAATTATCTGAAATTCGACCACATAATTCTTTAATGAGGCCACACCCGTTCTTAAGTCATAAGTTTATTTAAATTATAGATTACTGTTCAAATGTGTTGGCTGCTGTTTGAGATTTAGTTTAATAACTACTTTAAAATGCTCTGTGCGCCTCCCCACCCAAGGCAACAAAAGCCCTGGTTTCATTCAAAGCTCAGAGGGGGTGGAACTGTCCAGATACATCCTCAACTTCATTGTCTAACTATTTTAGAGTCTGATATTACTTCCCGTATCCAGGTTAACAACACAGCTCATGTCAAACATTTCATGAACAATGATGCTGTTAAAAAGAGTTTAAATAATTAGTTCACCCTTCGAGGCTCATAAATAAAAGCATCAATTAAAGCATACAGTTAACAGCTTCTGTGTTTTCTTGTGTGCTTTTTTGGGGCTGGAATGACACAGAAAATATTTACCAGTTAAAAAAGATGCTCCCACATGATAAATGTGGTCAGATAAGTGTCTTTGTTTCATGTCTTATTGCCCATCATAAATGAGAAAAAGCCTCCTGTTATGTCTTCGATTAGAAGACTCTGAAACAGTTGATTTATGAAGCAGAGTCGGCATGGCACATGTAACGTTTAGAAAGCCAGGAAACACAATACAATGCGTTTACTTAGTACCAAGTGCACAAATTGTAACCTCATGCTGGGCACAATGCTGAAATCACATTAAAATGAATTATAGTATGTCATCCTAATTTTTTACAATTTCATCAGTGGGCCCCGATTTGTTAGAAGAAATACTCGATTTTTACAGACTGGAGACTTTTCTGGATGCACAAACAACTGCTTCTTCTCAGCAGGGGAGGAGGTTTATCACAGAGAACTCTGGGAAGGCAGAAAGCCGTACCTGGCTTTAATTTCAGCTGTCCACCAGGATTAGGACACAGTTCATATAGCAAGCTGTAATCATCTGCAGTAGTGAGGCGCTCTTCCACAGCTGGCCCCGAGGCCAGTCACAGCCTAAGCCATTTAGTGCTTTGTAGTTGTCTCTAATAATAATAACCTGGTCCTAATAAGTTGTTCAGTTTATTGTGCTTTTCTTTTGTCTCTTACATTGTGATTTGTTTCCATACTCATCAGGCATGTATTCTTTGGCATTTATTGTGGTTTGTGTTTAAAACTATATTCTGATTTTGGAGTTAAATCACCATAAGACCACTGTCCGGGAATCAACAACACCAAAATAACCTCGTCTTCAGACTGCAGTCTCTAAGAATCCACTCGCTGCTGTTGTTTTCAGGATCCAAACACACTCTATAACATGTTGCTGAGACTCAGGTCCAGCTCCCTGTGGGTGCAGCAGAAAGGGAGCTGCCTTTGAGTTAGAACACAGCTCATCGCCGGTCCACTGATGGTGGTCGAGCGGCCGGTCAGCTCGGGACATCCTCTGAAATAACACCACAAAGACCTTTCAGCGCTAACACCACTGTCCAGCTTCTTTCCTCCAACCAAGATAAACACTGAGTTGATATGCGGTGTTAAAATGCGTTAGAAAAGCTGACTTTGGGTTCAGCTATCCAGAGCCAAGGTCTGCCCGCATGTAGCCAAAGAAGGAACCACATCAAAGGCCGCACTGTACCAGGAAGGACGGAGGCCCTGGTGAAAGCCCAACGGCCCCTGGGATGATTGCACACAACTCATCATAGTGACAGGTTTAGCGGACAACAAAAAAAAGGAGGGGGAACAGTTAAAGAAGGAGGGAGAGAGGCATGGGAGGACAAGATGTTTCGAAACCGTTTAAGGCTTTTGCATGGCATGTCAAAAATAATTTTTCCAAGGCTAATTCCAAATTTTGGGGTTAGAATAACTATCATTCCCTTTCATTGTGGATTGGTTGACTGAAGAAAATGTGGCACACAGAGCAGACATGCAACCCAAACAGCAAATTGTTGTTTTCTCTCCATGTCTAACATACAGAGAAGGGCATAAACCTCAAACAGCTGCAAAAAAAAAAAAAAAAAAAAAACAAGGAAGGAAAAAAAACTCACCACAAAAGTCTTCATCCTGTAAGTTTAAACATGATCCAACTCGTTGTGTGATTTGAAAGCACATTAACAGTGATCTAATAGCAGAGTGTTCAGATGCCGGATCGTAATGTGCTTCGACATAAATGCAGGAAGGCAGCAGGTAATCCTAGAAGCCCTCAGAGCATTGGAGCTACCCCTGCATGTGATAATGTCTGGCTAACGAGAAAGAGAAGGAAAGCGGGGACCATGAAAGAAAAAGTGAGAGCTGAAGGAGTGTAAAAAACGTTGGAATCAAGAGTGGCTGAGTGTACAGTATGTGAACAACTCAATGAACAAAGAGACAAAGTAAAAAGGTATGACTATAACTGATTGAATGAAGGAGAGAAATAAGGCCTACAGGCGCTCTGAGGCAGCACTGCTCACATTGCTCCCTGGCTTCTGTAGGTCTGAGATGCGGAAACCAGGGAAACCCTATCCCTTCGACACCTTGACTGTGAGGACGGACATCTCCCACCCGATTAGTGCTGAGCCCCCTGATGTCTGCCCACAGGGGGCGGAGGAATGGCTGAAACCAAAATGAGAGCTAATGTGCAAGTTACTCTACATTAAGATTTTTAACCGTCTTTGTATACGGTTGGATTTCATCTCTGAGTCTCTGCTGTAGACTGAAAATCTGATGGAAAAAAAACAATTTATTGTATGCAATATGCATGAGGAAAGCTTGATTTAGCGCTCATAAGGAACCATGTGTTTCACACATGTGCACATGTTTTAGTTTGTTGTGAGGAGATGGTGTAATCCATTGATTTTTCTACTGTGCATTTTCTTTGTAATGTTTCCAAGTACTGTGGGCCTATATGTAGCTTTGTATGTGTACACTGTGATGTATTGTACTGTATTGTAAGCTGTGGAGTCAGCTTGTCTATGACACTTTGGACCTCAGAGTTATGAAGACCTGTGGTTAGTTGTTTTTTTTCTATTGTAACAATGTAAAGTTGAGTTTCTGGAAACATCAAAATCATGGATAATTCATTTCCTAACACGTTTGGAACTAAACATGAGCATTTCTGTTCACAGGGCCAATTCTACCTTTTGTTAATGGTGACATGTAAATGTGCATTGTTGACTTTCTTGACAATGCTGACCACTGAAACAGTGAGCCCAAAATGGAGGGAGTCACACTAAGTAACAGTTCTCTGTTGGAGCATGAGCTCTGTAAAACATGAATGACTTGTAGAATGATAGTTAAGAGAAGGACAGAGGTCAGTGGTACAAATTGGGACACCCATTTTCCACTGGAACCCTATGAGGCACGTCTCCCTCACATAGTTGCTGCAACACTGTTTGGGTCCATTCTCCAGGTGATTTCAAACCCTCCAGGAGCATTCAGAAGTGTTTTTCCACCAGACGTTGTTAACTTAATTTGGTCCTTTTATGTGCTTCTAAACAGGTAAATATTCTACATAGTTAAATTGTTTTTATGACTGGAAGTTTACACAGGGTGTTTTATTTTGAAAGTCGACCAGATTCTCTATACTGTTACTGTGTCTGACTTCCAGCCAGCTCGATTTGTCTGTGCAGACTGGCACAGCTTGTCGTGTCCGTAGGCTCGTGGTGTATTCTCGGCGGATCAGAATAGAGACCCCCTTCTGGGGCGCTTCTGAAACGGACCACGACACTTCTCGTGGGGTTTGAAACACTGACTAGAACGGACATGATTAGTTCCGACGGCTGCGGTGCACACGGAATGCATCGCATCTGTGCCCGGTGGAATTTGGCCATTTGTGTCTTGTAACACCAGAGTGCAGAGTGGCACAGTGAAATTGATTTGTGCATTGTCATGAAATTGGTGGTTCTGGAAGCATAGTGACATACCGATACTTTCAGAAGTGTTTTACTCTGATAGAAATGGCATAAAATTTGATGGTGTGACAGCTGATATAATCACTCCCAGCGTTTTGGACCTTGAGGTTCTGTGGTGCTGTCAAGACGTTTCACAGTCGGTCAACATGTGGAAACTTTATGTGAAAGCTCTGGGACGATTTAGCATCCACAAGCAAATCAAGTGATTGCAGGGGCTCTATTGAAATGAACTGATTTTGGTTAGAACGTCTGCTGATCGGCTTCGTAATACAGCTGTCATTACAGAAAAGGTTGACGTTTGACCTGCGACAAACAGAAGATGCATGTACTGAATTATGCCTGATATGATCATGTGCAGACTCAGTGGACGGGTGCAGAACATGCGAGTGGAGCAGTCATGTTGCTGTGGTTGTGCACAGACATACTGCATCCAGATGACCTGTCTGTTTCTTATCATTTCCTTTAATACACAACGCAGAGATAAAAGAAAATGACAGACACAAGGGTGAGGGGAGCAGAAGTGAAAGCTCTTGGCTCCAACTATAAGAGATTGGCAGAGAGGCTAGCTGCACTCCTAGTCAACATTCTTCTCTGAGGTGCTGACTGGCAGCTCAAAGGTGTGAATGACATCACATGCACATGTTTGACTCACAATGGTTGGCAGGTGCAGAACCTAAAGGCGAGGATACTTGTTGATTTGTGGATGATAAAATGATTTTAATGTGCTATGATTTCGAAACTAACGGAGAAAATAAACCGAAGGGGAGCCAAGAAACGTCCTTATATCCATCAGCCCGTTAAAAGACGGCCAAGAAATCTCTGAACTGAAACTGAACTGATCAAATTTTTTTTAAAAGAATTTTTTAAAAAAACAAAAAAAAACCTTATTAGAATTTTTTTCAAAAAACATTCCTCTCTGCTGTGGGTGTTGAGTCATTTTTATCAAAATCATTGTACTATACTGACAGATAAACCCTACTCATCTAATAGAGCCACAAAAGTAGCATTGTGACATTCATATGCACACTTTATGTTTCTACATTGTGTAACTCTGTATTCAAGAGTTTTTTCTTTACTCAAGAGGCGTAATGGCTAAATTCCACCAGGCACAGATGCAATGCATTTTAAGTGTGCAGTGGCCACTGGAGCTAATCGCAGCCATTCTAGTCAATGTCTGAAACCGCACCTGAAGTGGCAAGGTCCGTTTCGGAAGTGTCCCAGAAGCGGCTCTTCACTCTTCTCCACCAAGAATATGAGACTATATATATATATATATATATATACATAAACCAAGGAAAACGTACAATTCTGAATAAGTTAACAAACTCTGGCAGGCAAAAGACCCCTGAAACAACCCTGAAACACTCCTGGTGGGCTTTGAAGTCGTATGGAGAATGGAGACGTGCCTGGTGGGGTTCCACCTCAAGTCCCAACATGGGGATCAGGAGCTTAACAAGGACTCGCTAGATCAATCTGAGGGATCCTGAGACAATTCGAGAATAATTGTTAGACAGCTGGCAGGCTGTAGTTTGAGCTAAATGCTAACATCAGCATGCTAACATTCTCACGATGACAATGCCAACATGCCGATGTTCAGCAGGTATTATGTTGATCATGTTCACCATCTAGGTTGAGTGTTAGCATGCTAACATTTGCTACACAACAATGTGTAGCTGAGGCTGAATGTTGAGTTTTTAACCAAAGCTACATTACAATTCTTCCTGTGGGAAACACGAATGTTTGTGCCAAATTTCATGGAAATCCTTAGTATCCAGTAGTTTAGACATTAGACTCAACATTTCACCGGAAATCACGTAAGAGGGCTACATGATTTTGGTGGCAGAACTTAAGGAGTCAGCATCGCTGGTTATTAAGATACATCATCTGGGCACCATGAATACATGCCTATATATCACACAGATGCAGTGAAAGAGAGCATGTTATATAGACATGTCTCTGAAGAAAAGTGGATCACCACCTCCACAGAGTACTACTTGATTTTTAAGATGGATGTTTGCCTTTAGGTTCGGGATCGTCCATACGGTACCATCAGGTTTACAAATTGAAAGCAGAATCAATACTGGCCAGCTGCAATTATTTGGCAGAGGAACAAGACAAGTGCAAAAATGAGAAACAGAGGCCTGTTGTTCCACTGCTGTTGCTTCAGCACATTCAAACATGCACACTTCTTGCACAAACTAGGCTCAGCCTTCTAATTACGGCTGCTTTTCCTGAGGATTTCACATGGTGTCAGGGGCTTTGGAGCAGCCTTTGTCGTTCTTCAACACAGATCACCCTGGTCTTTCTCCCCCCCCCTCCACTCCACTCCACTCCACCTCTCTCCCTCCCCTTTTCTCAAGTGCCTGAGCAACTTCCTAGTCTGGGAAAAGACACAGTTCAATCAAAACTTTTCTTTCTGTTGTCTTTCAGAGGGAGAGAGGGGTGTGGAGGGGAGGGATGGACCAAGAGGAGAAAGTAAAGAAGGGAGAGTGGTGGTATGTAAACGCAGGGTTCTTATCAAGTAGAAGAGAGGCAGCAGCAGGACAAGCCGAGTCTGTCTGCAAACTGCAGTGCAGAGAAGCAGAAAAGAGATCGTAATTTGTTTGAACAGAGTCCTGGTTTGATCTCCGACAACAGGGCAAGAGGGAAAGTTATGCAGCACGGAAAGAGGTCAGAAAGGAGGGAAGGAGAAGAAGCAGATGGACAGACATATGAAGGAGAGAGAGACAGACAGACAGACAGTTCACACAAAGGGCTGCTTAGGAGGAATTTGGTGGACAGATGTTTGTGTGTGTGAATTAATGGAAGAGAGTTCCTCTTTGAGGGGAGCAAAGTTAGCGTTTGCTCATAAGGAGAAGAGCCTTTGAGGAACTGCCCAAACATACACAAAAGCCAGGAGCTTTTTTTACACTCTGCACCCCCCCAGCTCGACTCAATAAACACTTTGTGTGTGTGCGTACCTCTGGGAAGGGGAGGCAGTGGAGTCAAGTCGAGCCAACTTTATTTATATAGCCCAATATCACAAATCTGGACTCTTGATTTGTGATATTGGGTTAGGGTTAAACCGACGCATGCGTATTCCCTGTCCAAAAAATTTTTTTCTGCAGATGCGAGGGCGTAATGCAACATGTCCGCCTCATTTTATTTCAGTTTTAGTGGCTTTCTCTTGAGCTTTGCAACCTTCATTCCCCTGTAATGTTCATTCATCCATCAGTCCCAAGTATCAGGGAGACTGAACAGAATCTTCAGTCGCGCATCATCAATACAGAAAGTTATTTCAAATCATTCTTTACAATAGCAGGAAAAAAAAGCAGCAATTCCACACATCTGAGGAACCATAGCGTGTCATTTCACTTGATAAATGACTTAGAATAATTATCATATTAACTGACTGCTCCATTAATCAATTACATGATGTTCTAGCTCTAATAAAAAATCTTATTTGCAAGGTCAACACACAGTATTTTTACACAGCTTATATGTTGACTGCTTAAAACGAAACTTCCATCCTCACATTTCAACAAATGAAGGTAGGAAAATGTTTAAAAATATTTTTCAAAATAAGTGTATTTCAAATGTTTGAAGGACTTGAATTAAGGTAATGTTTGAGACATCTGAAGGCAGCGGAGGTCAGAACACTGGAGCTCATGATGTCTGTGCGATGACAGTAAGAGTGCAGAGCAGAAATGGGTCTGGAGAAAAACTGATAAAAACTTGAAAGATCGCATCTGTGTGTCAAATTTCTCCGGGGGCCTCCGAGGGCGGGGGACTAGATAGCCTTGGGGAGGAAAAAACGGGGGAGAGGAAGAAGGAAAAAAAAAAAAGAAAAGATCATGACATTTTTTTGTGTGGTTGAAAATGTTGGCGGGGGTGTGAGATCACATCCTGCTGCCATAAACCTTCTGACAGCAAGAAATACTGAGACAGATGAGAGGAGACAAAATGAAGGTTTAAGGGAGCACGCTGTGAGGATGAAGGACAGAAAGGACGTCAGGGTGAGAGAAGACATAAAACACCCTGCCTTTCTTTCTTCATATACAAACCCCAGCGCACAAGACGTACTGAAGCTGAAGTGTCGCTGAAGTGTCACCACAGTCGGCAGCTGGAATGCAGACGAGGCCAGTCTATGGACTCTTGTGACTTCCAGGCCACTTCAAAGCCTGTTCTCCTTCTCAATCATCATCTGCTCCTCTGGGATCTCCACATTGCCGACCTTATCGCAGACAGATGAGCTTAATATATGCGCTGCGCATGGCTTCACGGGACGTTCATCACGTGCTCTTCTGCGACTGTTCTAGGACTGTTTTCCATCAGCTGTTCAGATCTTATCCGCTGCACGGTTTTTTGAACAGTGTTATTTGTGTCTGACCACAAGAATATCACACAGGGCCGCCGCAAAACACATTTATAATACTGACTGTCTGTTTTGTTGCTATTGGTATCTTATTCACCCCGGCCGCAGCCACCGCAAATGACTAAAAGACCTGTGGGATGCTGTTTAGAGTTATTACTACACTTCTGAAAAGTGTCACTGTGAGAGCTCGTTACACAAGCCAGTCAAAATAGCTTTTACCAAACTGCCAAAAAAAATCTGTTTTTGTTTGCTCTATTGTTTCTACTGTACGCTCCAAAGAATCTCTAACAATGTGCCACTGTTAGCTTCAGAGCCCGTGTCCATCTCTTATTAAAACAATCACAAGAAGATCTGCAGTGTGAAATCTTCTACTTCTGTTCAGTGAATCTGGTCAGAGGAGGCGGTCAGCGGAGGTGTTCTGTTTTTCTTCAACGCTGTCAAGTGCTGCTTTGATTAATTACAGCTGAGCGCGCGTACGACGCGATCCATCAATCACCTGCTCACCTGAATCGGAGCCGTCGCATCTTGTTAACTTTGTTCTCACTTGACGGCCGCCTCGCTCATTACATATGTGACCTTACATTTTATTAAAGCTTTAATGAGAAATATTGTGACGTTAGAGTTGCTCTGCATCTCACAGGGAGAAGACATTTGCTGGTAAAATGGTTAGAATTGTGCAATGTCCCCTGTGTGTGACCAAAAAAAAAAAAAAAAAAAAAAGTCCCCTGCCCCGCTCGAGTTTTGGCATGCTCTGTTCTACACTGCAATTTGTTGTGCTACACAGAGGATACTACAGTTTTTATGGCCATGTCCCTCTCACAGAGGACTGGGCAGAACGCTCCGCTCTGAGAACATAGCCCTTGGCACATCACCACCGTGCCTGAAACAAAGATGCTGGTGCCAAGGCAAATGGAGTGACTTCATCCTGTGTCATCTCACTGAAGGACGAGTGGGCTCTTGGAGGGCCCTCTGGGGGTTGGGGGTGTACAGAGCCGGGTAGAAAGGAGCTCAATTAGACTCACTAAAAAGGCTTTCTGGCTCCGGATCACTGGTCTACGCGTACGTTAGATAGAGGGTATAATTTATACAGCATCTACTCCATTGTTACACTAAATTGTACCCCTTCAACATCAGCCTAGTCTTCCACGGATGCTGTCGTAACACTGTTCGAGCAGCGAGCCAAAAAGGCGAAAGCAGTGAGGACGTAAGGCAAATACAAGCAAGTGACAGGGCCCTTGAGTGCATGAGGCATGTAACGCAGGGTGTGTGTGTGTGTGTGTGTGTGTGTGTGTGTGTGTGTGTGTGTGTGTGTGTGTGTGTGTGTGTGTGAGAGAGAGGGTTGTTTCTGGTTCTGGGGGTGGTTAGAGCCGAGCTCAGGGCACTTGGAGCCATTCCCGCTCCCTGCGGAGAGGTGTGCGCCAGCGAGACGGGAACCAGGGCCTCTGCAGCTGCTCTGCTACACACACACACACACACACACACACAGTCTAACACAATGTTCATTTCACATCTCTCTCATAGCCTCGCCTCTCCATCTCTCCCTCTCTCTCACACTTTGTGCCTTAAATTCTCTCCCTCTTCATTTTCCTACAGTCTTGGCGAGTGAGAGAATGAGAACGGAGGCTGAGCTGCAGGTTGTGTTAACACTCGACAAGCTGCGCTGATAAACTGAACAAGTGTGTAACATAAATGAAGAAAAGGAGTCTGCACTTCTTCTCTCATTTCTTTCCCTACCTGCTGGCAGATAAGTAGACAGAGTGGTGGACACTTTCAGAGGAGCAAAGGCAGGTCTAATGTAGAGCTGATCAACAGAAAACCAATTAAAACTTCATCACTGATTAATCATTAATTCAATTATTAAACCAGAAATGCCAAATATGATCTGATTTCAGCTTCCCAAAAGTGACAATCTGACACGTTTCTCTTTATTATATTATTGAATTTATTAAATGTACTTGAATGTTCATTCTTTGTCAATTATTTTACTTTATAGCAGCTACTGGGAGATGATTTCCCACTTTACTTCACTGGCCATTACTGCTGGTGATCATCCAGCCTTTATAATATCTTCATGAATAAGTGTTTCTCTTGTAGATCTTATGGCTAAATTGCACCAGGTGTGGATGTGATGCATTCTATATGTCCACCCGAAGCGCCACAGTCTGTTTCAGAAGTGATGTCCAAAATAAAAACACCCTGTGCAAATTTCCAATCGTAAAAACAGCAAGAGGACAGTTAACTGCAACAGGTTAACAAAGTGTGCAGGCACAAAGCTCTGCAATTGCTACAGGTAGGGTTTGAGATCGAGTGGAACAACACAGCATCTCGGCTGTGACGTGACAGAGACGTTCTGACATTTAGGATTTGACCAAGCAGCAACTATTTATTTACAGATTTTTAAAGATTATTTATGCTGCTTTACACACTGTCAAGAATGGAAGAAGAAACTTTGATTCCAAGAGATTTTTCAATTTATTGAATTATTATTTCAGGTTATTTATGTGCCTCAAACTAAAAACTAGAAACTCCACCTGAATAGCTGAAGAGGACAGTAGGTTACAGTCTGAAATATAACAGAATATTTTTACAGAGAGGTGACAGACCAGCCTGTCTGGTTGAGGAGCAGCTGAGAGATGCTGTCTGCCTTTAAGGTTTTGGCTCATGATATTTTAAGGACAATGTGAATGTCATTACTAAAATAACACTGCAGGGTCTGGATATAAAAAAGCCTGAGTGCATGTCAGGTCCAGGAGCACTTCACTGAAGCAACCTAAAATAAAAAAGAAAAAAGAACTGCAAAGAAGAAAAGGGGAAAAAAAAGAATGTGAAGAATTCATCTCGACTTTCTGTGAACTGTCTCTCACTCGGGTTCATTTATCCGATTCATTTATCTTGTGTGTCTGGGTCTCACAGAAAGATACTTATTGTGTGCAAATCTGTGTGTGTGTGTGTATATGTATGTGTGTGTGTGTGTGCAAAAGTGTGTATAACTGACCGTGCCTGTGTGTGTGTGTGTGTGTGTCAGGTCAGGTGTTGAGTGTCAAAGCGAGTACCAGCACAGCGTAATAGAGACGTGGTGGGAAAGCAGCAGGTCTGACACCAGTGGGCTCAATGATAAATGTGCACTTTGACAAATGGACCCTAGAAATAATCCCATATAAGTACTCCTGTGTCTCTCACCACACACACACACACACACACACACACACACACACACACACACACACACACACACTTACAGCTCTGTAAATGGGGTGCAGTAAATGTGTGTGAAGGAAGAAAAGCAGGAGCAGACAATGTGAGAGAAAACATTACTGTATGAAATCTTTCCGCTCATCAAAGACGCCGTCTTTAAGAAGAAACAAACTGTACTCCAACAATACCGGCACCCCTTTCTCCTCCTGACAGCTCATTCACTTCACACAACATCTGACTCCCCCCCGCGACCACTCAGCCTCGACAACCAAAAACAAACTGTGCATCAAACGGGAAACTGATACAGTATCATGAGGGAGGGAAGGGCCTACAGGTGTCTGTGTGTGTACAGGTGTGTGTGTGTGTGTGTGATACAGCGTGCATGGGTGAGGCTGGGTGAAAACGTGCGGGCATGTGCGGGGGTGTGTATCCGTCAGCCGCGTCCGTCCATGCCACCACTTGCAGAGCAGACGTTAGCTGTGGACACATGAGGGTATGTCTGTCTGCGCCGTGCGTGCACATGCATACTCGTTGGACCAAAGGTCTGTTTGCAATTTTTTTTTCTTTCGTCTTTCTCTTTCTCATGTGAGAAAACAACTTGTTATTATTATGAGTCAAATGGTGGGTACAGCTTTTTGGCACCGGGAAGCGAGGCGGCAGAGAGGAACAGTAATGCTGAAAAAATGAAAATAAGTGGAAAGTTGTCCAGTTTCCTTTCGCCAATGCTGACTTTATTAGCTGTCTGTATATGTCCATAAATATTTATAAACAGTGTAAAATTGCTATAAAAGCAGACGAGGGGGAAAAAAACTCCACACCCTGAAAATGACGGGGCCCAGTCTTGGTCTGGCATTAATCTCAGAGTCATTAAAAATGAGGAGGAAATTATTAGTGACAGACTTATGGAATTACATCATGCTTCAGGTCAATGGGCCTACCCTTAAAGGAATAATAATTGGGGGACCAGAGGTACACCGGTGATATCTGTAGCTTTGGATCGGTGTCCATCCAGCACGGCAAAGTCTTGAGTTGGCCAACATTTTAATTGGTTGTCACAGGCAATATGGCAACCAAAAAGAAGTCTGCTGCGATCACCACGGGCCAAAGGCAGGTCAACGTTTGGTTAACAATATCATGTGACCTTCTGTGGTTTGTTACAGCAGGGCTTTGGGGCACACTCGTGCTTTACCTGGTCTATGACGTATTTCTTTTTATTGGGTACATAGACCTGACTTCCAGTCTGAGCAACGTCATGTCCGAGTTGCATCCTCCGTGACTCTGAAGTGAAAAGACTCCTGTTCCTTGAGGCCGGCTCTAGAAGTGAGTCAGTCTCCATAAGCCCCCGCGTTTAAAACGTCCAACTTCCCAGCAGAAATAAACATGTTTACAGCCTGGTCTCTATAGCTAATTTCCACACACCAACTGTACTGAGGATGACACTCTCCGCTTCAAATTATATTAAGGCTTAAAGTTATGCATAATTAACAGCGCAGCCACTTTAATTGACAGGTAGGTGTTGTTACAGATGGTCTATTTGAGCAACCAGGCGTCACTCAGCCCGCCTCAGGTCCACCCATGATCCACGTCTTTCCTGATTTTTAGATTAGCCTGGAGACGCAAGAGGCAGGACTACCAGCACGGCAGCAGGCAGATCCACCAGACTGAGCTTCAAAACGCAGCTTCAGAATCCTGTGGGTGACGTCACACACACACACACACCATCCATTCTTTATACTGTCAGTGGAACAGCCACAGTTGGCGACCAACAGGTAATGTTTCAAGCCATTAATACTCTCAAAAAAGATTGAACAACTGGATTACAAGTCCCATTGAACAAGGCAATAGCAGAGTGGACTCTGCAATGGTTGTCCATTACTACCCTTGAAAAAGAAATGATCAGCATGAAAAAGAGAGTTGACAAAGTGAGGATCTGCAAGTAAAAACGGAACCGAACGATGACAGACCACCAGGAGCCTTTGTAGTGACATGCCACTACTTTTCTGAAAAAGAGGAGATCCTGAAGAAAGCCAAAGAAATAAAATCTGTGACAACAGGATTCATATCATTCCTCATTTAACCAAGGTGCAGATTTTATTAAGGCCAGGGGGCTACTCTGAAACTGTGAGGGAGTCTGCTACCGCTTGAGATACCGAGCTGCTTTGAAGATTAAAAACAAGAAGGAGACGAGTTAATGTTGGCTTCAATATTCCACAGTCCAATTTCTTTGGGCTTTGGGCTTTTTAAGAGCTTTTAGTGTTAGTGCCTCAATTACATGTGCTATATTAACTTTTCAAAAAGAAATATCTTAAAAGCTGAGCCTTGAGCTTTGTAGGATGAATGCTAAGTGCACTTACCATGACATTCTTTAAATCTTAGGTTATTATCTCAAAATTCCATCAATAAGCTGGATGATGTGAGAGTGCTGCAAAAAAAGGAAAAAATTTATTTCTCCATAAGCAGCCAGCTTTCTGTTTCATGATATCAGTAGTATCAGAACCTCTACCTTTAATTTTTTTTTTTTTTTGGAAACGTTAAAGTATAACTCCGCGCGTACCACAGTAATTCCACTTATGCCTGAAATGTGCACATGCGTCACGTTTCCAACAAAGAGAGCCTTAAAGCCAAGTCAAGTGTCTCATAAACATGCAGTTTTCTGGCAGGCATCAGCCACATCCCCGCCAACCCTTCACCCCCCGCCATTTCACACCATATCTGACATATTAGTGTCTCGTTATGGATCTCCGCCAAAACTAATCTTATTGGGCCAATTAACAAGCCTACAGAGAGGCAAAGCGTGCCAGCAAACCGATGTCCTTGATTTGATTTGCTTGCTGCCTTTTGTAAAATAAATAAATAAATAAATAAATAAATAAAGAAAGAAAGAAAGAAATGCTCACAGGCCGTGTATTCTCATTAGCTAAGAATATAAGAATGTGTGTTTATGAAATTGGAGCATTGCAGATAAGAGTCAGCAGATAGCAGCCAAAAGAAAGGTTATGTCTCATAGCAAAGAATGTCGTGATTCTGTTGTGCTTGGAGTGTCAATCCCCATCAGTTATCTTCTCTTCACTCAGCCAAACTCTGCTGCAAACTCAACTTGCGTAAGAACTAAAAAGGGAAAAATTCACTGCAGCCTGACCAGTATCAGTATCAGTTCTTGGCTGTTCTGGATGATCTTCCTACCCATAAATTAGATTTAGTTCCTTTGTTCCTCCTGCAACATCAGATAGTTGGGTAAGTATTTAACAACTGAGCCTATCCAACGTTTCCATATTTGACCATGAGGAATGTTCAACCGCTTTATTATCCCTCAAAATGAACATGTGTGGAAGCACCTGCTAGTAATATACTCTGTTAGTCATTGGAGTAGGTGTTTCCTCCATCGTATATTACAAGACATTCTGTGCTGAATACATTTCTTAGTTCTGCTTCTTCTCTATATAGCTGCATCCACACTGCTGCTTAAAGATGCAGTCAGCTTTCTTCTGTAAATCTGTGTCTGTTTGCAGTTAGTGACAGGTCCTGTTCCCAGTGCCATGATGGACTATACTGTATGTCAGTATATGACAAACACTCCCGATTTTGCTGCAGTTTTTCGTTGCTTCACGGTAGAGGCAGAAAGCCGATAATACGGCTTCTATCATTTTTTCTCTCCCCGCCAAATCAGTGTCAATCTTTCTTTCTGGACATGTATTGTGCAATAATGTAGGGTCCTTCTATCTGCCAGCCTACACACCAGTCACCAGGCCTTTGGGCCATTAATGTCTCTTAAAGAGTAGTGGCACGTGACGCGAGGAACAATGAGCCTCTTCAGCACCGTCTGTTTCCATGAAGCTACAGCCAGGCTCTCTCCTCAACACGTGGCTATTAATTGTGATGCACTGTGGTGGGTTTAATAGACACTAATCTTACTCTGCAGAGGAGAGAACGGAAAGAAACTTCAGGGCTCAAGGGCACTGATTGAATTTTACTACTTGTCTGCCATCTTTTTTAAATAAGACAATCACATTACATTGACAGCACAATAACTTGGTGTAACGTACTGTACTAGCTACTGTAACTCATTTCTTTTTTTTAGTAAGGCTGGAGTAAGGAGTAAGGCTGCATACAGACAGGTGATGAATCACATGGTGTAAATTGCAAGCCAGACTCAGATTTAGAAGCTGGTACATGAACTGAAAAAAGCCCAAACACACACACAGGTAGAGTATCAGAGTTTAGTCCATGAATCCACCTGGATGGTCTCAGTTTCAGAGGCATATCAGGCTGACTGTGGAGAGTTTGACCGCTCTGATTGGAGGCTACAGTGTGACGTCAGGCTGCATTTTTTCCCCCAAAAGTTGCAACTGACTTAACTTTTCTGCCAAAGGTGTGTTTTTTGGTGGACACCTCGTGCTAGCTGCCCTGTGAGGCTATAGTTATGCACTGATAAATGATCAGCTTGGTGACAATGCCAAGATGCTAATGTTTAACAGGCATTATGCATTCAATGTTCACCATATTAACATGCTAACATTTGCAAATTAGCACTAAACACAAAGTACCAATGGGATGACAGGGATACTGTTAGTTTTGCAGGTCAAATATAGAGCTTGGGTTAAGTAATGGGATAACCAAAGTTATTACAATTTACTCTCAGGGTGGCAAGAGTGGCTAAACCACATTTTCAAGTCATTTAGGATACATCATCTGGGCACAAAGAATGCCTGAACAAAGGGTTGTTGCAACCCAACCACTAAATATTAAGATATTCCTGTGGAGAGGTGAAAACTTTGACCTGCTGGTGGCACTAGATGAAAAATTGGGGGAGCGCCAACAAAGTTGGACCAACTGTCAACCCATCAAATATTTGTCAAGACAAAGAACAAAAACAGTCAACCTCATGGTGATACTAGAGGAAAAGTCATCAAGAAACATGGCAATCCATCCAGGAGTTCCCGAGATATTTCATTCTGAACCTTGCCATCCCTAGAGTCACAACAGCACTGTTCAAATAAGAGTTCAAATGCTAAATGTGAGTTAATTAAACTCATTATGTTTTTAAGATTTAGGTTTTCATCCATGCTCACCCAAAACCTGAATTGGCAGTCTTGTGAGGAAACTTGTGTGAAACGTGTTTCACACTTGGATTCAGTCCATCAAGTGTCAGAACAAAGAGTACTGGTGGTGTGATCTAACCACTAACTTAGGGAATGTATTTCTCCACAATATTCTGAGGCTCCATCTTAATCTTCCCGCAACCCATCTTTAGGCCCCGACTGACACCAGCCTTGCCTGCAGGCCGTGGATGAGCTCTGGTCAAAGTCTCTTTCTCCCCCAGGCTGGCCATTGTTGTGGGGGCTGATAAATATTTACTCTTCCCAGCTTGGCAGGGAAATGAGTGGGAGGGGAGAGGGACCCATTGTGACAGAGGGGTCAGAGACACTGACAAGTCAGCAGGGTCCTTCCTTCCCCACTGGCACCTAAAACCCCAATACACTATTGGCTCTGCACTGGGACAGATCCACTGCCAGTAATGGTTAGAGCCGGGACGTGTGTGTGTGTGTGTGTGTGTGTGTGTGTGCGTGATGGAGGTGGAGTAACAGAAAAGAGAGGGGATGGGGGAGAGGGGGGGTTTAAAAGAGACTGAGACAGGCAGACAGTCAAGAAGACGACCACAGAAAGAGACACAGGGGAAAAAAAGAGAAGAAAAAGAGAGCGCTTTTGAAAAGGAGAGTGGAGAAGGTTCCCCTTAGAGAGCTGTTTACATGACAGACCACCAGCGGAACTCACAAGACAATGAAGCAAAGAGGATCCACAACACCAGACAATGCCGACTGAAAGAAAAGAGGCGCTGGTGTTATGAATACACATGTCCCTCCAGGCTTCATCTCCCTACTTAGCCACTATTCAACAGAAGAAACCCAATAGTCATTTTTCCACAGCAGAACAAAACAGGACTTTACGGGGGCAGCTAAATTGAAATTGTCTGTGTCAAAGCATCAATATTTGTTTAGTTACAAGTCCTAAAATGAAAAAAATAGAGTTGCTGCTTGTAGTGGTCTGTGGGAAGTCCAGTGAGAAAGAACACGAGTCAAACTTCTAGACCTCAATCGGACCTCACTGTCCTCAAACACATCTCCATTAATGTACCTATTAGAAGTCAGTGAGGAGAGGAAGGATTTAAATCTCAAGGTAAAACAAATCCATGTGTTTGGATATCTGTTACTGTGAAAATAATCTTTCATGTCCACACTCACACATACATGTACAGCGGGGTCAGCCAGGTGTCAAACATTAGTGTAGGTCAGGCTTCCTACTCGTGTGATCAAGGCCGGTCTTTCTTTAACAAAACCTCAGCAACCTACAACAATAAACAGAGCTCAGATTAGCATTGATCTGAAGCCGTGCGTCCGTGCCTTTCCTTCATTCATCATTTCCTCTCCTGTTCTCTGCTTATAAGATCGGTTTCCTGTCTGGGAGAGGCTTGGACGTGAACAGAGAGTCGGGGAATTCAAAGCAAACGTTTCTCGGACTGTGGGGCTGAATTATACATGAGACTGGTAAAACTACATACTGTGGATCTATGACAGAAGACAGTTCAGCGGGTACTACACCAAATAGAGTGTAGTGTTTGTGAGCTACTCTGTCCAAGGCAGTTACACAGGAGTCAGTATAGTCCAACAGAAGCTAAAGCTCCTTTCTTTTACAATAAGAATCTGACCAACACAGTCTCCGTATATATTTCCAATGCATGGGTGAATAAATAAATATCCAGTAAAACATATAACATGTGAGCAAATTAATCTCCACTGCCCAATGACCTGTCACTCAATGCTTGTCCACTGTCTGATATCAGAAAAACAGGCAGCAGAAACAACAGAAATTGTTGACGGAAATTGTAGAAGGAGGCGAGTGTCCGTCACACTCGCAATTGTATTTATGGCTTCAATGGAAAAATAAATGTTAAATCCATCAGTGATGAGGCTGAGAGACAACAGAAAATAGTTTTATTCCTCAGTGTCAACCATCACTTTAACAGATAGATGAAGCCAGCAGTGTCACATATTCCAGTATGATCACACTGCAAGTGAATGTTGCTCACATCCATTTTTCCTTCCATATCTCATCTGATCCTTGTACTGTATTATAGAGTATCGCTTACAATCACATAAAACAATCAAATACTCACATTTTAAAAGCTAGGAAAAGTGAATACTGACTGAAATAATGCATCAGTTATCAAAATAGTTTCATATTCCTCTTCTGATGATTATTCGTTTCAGCTCTAAAGCTTATCCTGTTTTTGTCTGTATGCGTCTTAAATTCTGATTTTTATATGCAGGGCTGAGGACTGAGGCTAGTGTCTAGTCTCAGGCTAGTGTCTCTATGAGGTTGGACAGCTGTGTTTTTGCAGTAAATGCTAATGTCAGTAAATGTCAAAATGCTCACAATGTCAATGTTTAGCAGTTCTGATCTTCAACATTTTAGTTTAGAGGGTCAGCATGCTTGTCAGTTCAACTTATTCACTGGAGACCATGAATCTCTGGACGAAATTTCATGGCAGTACATGTAATAGGAGCAAAGTGGCGGACTGAATGTCAAACAGACTGACACTGACATGCCAAGAGGTACTTACTAATACTAAAGTGTATTGTCGTGGTGTCTACGCTGAAACTAGTAGAAAAGAAATCTAATCTAATCGATATGGAGCAATCATCTTATGTGTTTTTAATACATATGTGGAACTGTGGCAATGACCACATCAGAATCCATGTTACTTCTTAAATCACTCCGAATGAATCATCTGACACATTTCAATGCTGGCACCGAAGAAATGCTGAACCAGAGGTGTTAAGTTGAGAGACAGCCTGCTCCTGCACCCTCAGCACTGGTATCATGCATCAGAGGAACAAGAAGAAGAAAAAAAAAGAAGTCTCATATAATCATTATTGTGCACAATAACTCCGCAACAACTTGGCTGGATGCAACATCTGGTATGTGTCCAACATCCAATAGCAGAATGAGCATCTGTAGCGGGGACCCTGATGATTCCAGCCGCTTTATTAAACTTCCATTCAATAACTATACTGTATATTTTTCCCCTAATAATTTATTCATTAGCACTGGCTGGACTCTGTCTCACATTTTTCATATAATCATACAACATGCAGGAAGTGCTCCGATATGCTTGGAATCCTGCAGCAGTAATCAGGGTTTGGTGATCAGGAATAATTCGGTCATGGGTCGCCCCTCCAATGCAAATGTTCCGAATCATTCATGTCACTCCTTGGACTCTGATAAGATACTTATGTACATAAATCACCAAAAAAGTGTATAAGCATATAAGGGTTTGGCCATTCACTGATAGGACTGGATGAGTATGTTGGCTAATAATGTGCTACGAATCCATTTCAAGTTCAAAATATTTGGGAAACCACGTCTGAGGTTTTTTAAAAGCATCTGTTATTGATAACTAACTGACTCAAATATTCCAAAAAGTTTCAACATTAGCAGTTTCTCATCACATTTATTGTCCCTTGATATTAATATGTGGTTTCATTACACCAAGCAAGGTTAATCATAAATCAAACCGTGGACATATATAACAAGTTAAATCATATTTTGGCTGCAGAGCTGCCTCCATCTGAGCGTGTGCACTGATGTCATTTCAGTACACCTGTGTCTTGTTATATCGAGGAGTGGTGTTTTCCTAACGCCTCCCTATCGCATCAAGGAACACAACAGATTATTAAAATCAACAAATCATAAACTTTAATGGAGAGATCATCCAGGGCCGTCGCAGCTGAAGCTTCTAATGAAGCAAAAAACATGCGATTGTCTGCCAACATGAGGTTATTGGACATGAAACGGCTGGCAGAGGCGTCTTCAGACAGACGTACTGTAGCATAGATAAACATCCCCCAACCCTTCATTAGGCTAATAAAGCCTGCTGGATAACCTGAGGCCTTGGATGATGGAGCGGCAGTCATTTACAACTCTCCACGATCAAAGTTAAGCAGGCTGTGTTTTGTGTGTTGGAGGGGGAGGCACAATGAGCTGGCTGCCAGGCTCAGCCCAAATGTACAGTCAGCCTAGTAATCAAGGGTTCCCATGCACGAGACAGTCAACACAGCTGCTAGCGGAGAGCAGGGAAGGAGGGAGGATCAATTGCTGGTTCCTGGCAGGCTTCTTTGAGTCGGCATGTGAAGAGACACTTGAATAAAGCACAGAATCTTTCAAGAAATGCATTTTACTGTCCCTCTAGCCACCTCCTTGGTATGTGTGGCGTGTATTTGCCTGGTCCATTGTTCAGCAATTACATGAATCCATCTGAGAATGGTTTGGGGATGGACTGACTCTACTGTCTAGAACAGTCATCAGGGAGCTCACGTGCTGTGATTTGTCTGGGCTTTAACGCTGCATGTTACGTCAACTGCAATAAGGACCACCATACAAAGTGATTGTAATACAACATTATTCATCAGCGTGTATGACGTGAGACAATTCCTTAGGCAGTCATCATTGTGTGTTCGATTTCTATCTGTGATACTTATTCAGAGCAGAACTTTGCAACGTCATGAAAAATAAAAGAAAACGTTCCAAGTCTGAACAAGTTGAAACAAAGAAAAATAGAACTATTTTTTTTCAGTTGCAGTCAGGAAACCACACGAGAACAACTGCAACTGTCTTTGATGGCAACTATTGCGAGATAAAAAGTTGCAATACAGAATTCATGTTACAAATGAATCCACCAGTAATATAGGCCTGCACCTTTTTGACTGCTTTGCAGCAGCATGTCGTGTTGGCGTCGTATTGTACCAGCTGAGCCGTCTGCTCTGGACCTGTCGCATCGTACTGCAACACACTGTAGCACACATCCTGCGTTGAACTGTTGATGGCTGCTCTGTAGGATCCAATCAGCTCTGAGTGGAGCATTCTACATCGCCCTGCATTGAATCAAGTTAATAAATCTACTAACATCACTTTAATTTGATGGTCGCATTATTTTTTTTAGCTCTTTTACTAACTACCTCAAATTACTTCCCTCATGCAACCGCTACTATGTTAATCACTGTAATTTTGGTCTACTTGATTATGACCACAGTTTCCTGTAGGAAATGATGACACTCAAAGAGAGAACACATGCAGAGGAAAATAATTCAAGTTGATTTAACATGTATGGAGAGTGTAAACACAGCCAAACACTGCTGAGCACCACGTCACTGAAAAAAATCGAATTAATTATTATTTGCAGATTTCCACTTTCTGAGCTGGCTTCAGTGGAGCTAGTTCTGGAGTAAAGGTCAGTGTTTATTTCCTCTTGGGCTCCAAAATGCTTTTCAAAGGCTGTGAAGTCTATTAGAAGGAGAGTCCAAGCAGCTGCACGCAGGAGAAGCTGGGCCGGGCAGCGCCGAAGCCTCCAGTCCAGCAGAATCAACAACAGACGCTGTCCATGTTACAAAGCAGCCACAGCTGCTCCTTTCTAGCTGCTCTCCAAATTCAACCATGATTACACACACACACACACACACACACACACACACACACACACACACACACACACACACACACGCACGCAATGATCACACACAATCATAAATGAATCCAGGCACACACACGTTACGCAGCCGAGCCTTTACACATGTGACACACGCATGAAAAAAAAAAAAAAGGGTGCACAAACAGGAACAAAACCGCAAAACATACTCGCGAACACTGACTACATCTATTTTACGCATAGTTGCACACAAACCGGTGTGTGTTTCCTACATCTTAACATGACAAGGCAGCCAATGTGAAGGAATGAGGAGAGGAGGGAGGACAGAGTGGCGTCCAACTTGAACCTGCTGAGCCTCTGAACAGAGAGAGTTGTTGGCTGACTGACACAGGCCTGAAAGGCTTTCAGCAGGTCAGGGCAGAGCGAACCAGAAAGACAGATTGAGTGAGTGCGAGAGAGAAATGTGTCTTTGTGTGTGTGTGTCTGAAACCAAGTCAAGAGCAATTGGGTTAGTGCGAGCGTGTGTGTGTGTGTGTGTGTGTGTGTGTGTTGGTGATTACCTGAGCATGCACGGCTGCACTGAGTTTAGATTTATACTTCAACATGAAGTCATGTGTTGGACGAGGTAGAAAAGGGACACAGTTCGCCGTGAACTGTTGATTCTATTTTTCTTGGTGGGGATAATGTGTGAACAGTCATACGCCATCACACACTGCTATAACCGCAAATCATCTAACAAGCATGTTTGGAGAGTAAAATTACACTCAATTTGCACGTCAGAATGAGCGGGTCGCATTGAAAAATCCAAAACACATTAAAAAAGGTGGCTGACAGACGCATGTTCTCTGGATACTTTCTGGAGTATGACTCCATCTTGAAGGTCTGTGAGGGCACGGCGAGCTGTGAGCCGTGGGTAAACACGTTTACCTTGCTCGCTGACCCAGTTGTAGCGAGGTGAAGAACAAACATCCTCACCTTTTACCGGAGGCTTGTCTGGACTCGCCAGACAGAGGCGGGGGGGGGGGGGGGGGGGGGGCGGGCGGGGGGGGGGGGGGGGGGGCAGGAACGGCAGCTTTACTGCTCGGTGCCTAACTCTCCTGCATGTTTTCTTTATTAGGCTGCTCGGGATCAAGGGACACTGATTAGCGGATACTGACTTCCGACTGTTGTTAGTCTGTACAGCACTGAGCCAAGGGGAGGATGATTTTTATGTTGGCTTTGTTATAACTGCTTTCTTCAAAGGCTTTTTGACGTGATGACATCAAACGGAAATGATCATCTTGGGTGAATCAAATATAGCAAATTTTTTGACACTTTTAACAAATTAGAGGGCCCTGCTTTAGTCCTGGCTTTTTGTTAGTGAATGCTCAAGTCTAAAGCTAGGAGTGGTGAGTCATACACTGTTCCTACATGACCCGTCATCCATCAAGTCAATGACTCAAAGCAAACAGCTGTCAAAATAAAAATACTTTTGCACTACGCGTGAATTATTAATACTTCTATTGAAATGTTTTGCAGAGAGGGAGACACGTTTTCCTTAACTGTGCCCACAAATCAATAAATAACAGGACACAGCCTCCAGGCTTCCTCCTTTAAACCAGTACATTTAGTCATTTAGCTGACGCTTTTATCCACAGTGTGACGAGGACATGTTAGTGTAGAAATAACTACTGAGACAGTTCAAGAGGGGGGTAGATTTAGCATGTCCAGTTGTTGGTAGTGGTGGAGAAGAAGAACTGGAGGTCTTCAGGAGGTTTTTGAAAGGTAGAGAAGGATGTCAACGGTAGGAGCTGACAGGATGTTCCACCAACGGGGAACAACAGATGGGAAAAGTCTGGATTGCCTTGAGCGAACGGGTGGCAGATCCAGCAGTCGTACATTGGAGGAAGGCAATGATGATGAAGTCACACATGCATGTATAAGGGAATTCAAATGGGTGGGTGCAGAACCGGAGACTACTCTGTAGTCAGCATCAATGGTTTGAAATCAATGTGGTCTGCTACAGGTAGTCAGTGGTGCTCGATGCACAGCGGGGTAACATGTGACCTTTTGGGTTGAGATGGTTCTCTGTATGTCTACCACCTTTATCTATGTTCTCATAGAGTCTGTTTTTAATGTCACCTTGAGGAACCTTTCAGGCCATAAAAGAACTGTCAATTCTCAGTCAAAGCCGTGTGTGAATTGTGTGATGTGCATTATGGGAACAAATCGACAGCATGATGTTTGGTCTTACCTGTAGGATGACAATGGACCATGCTCTGCATCTATTCATGCGTTCAGACTCTCGGAACTCCTCACAGAAACAGGTAAATCTGTAGAGAGGTGCAAAGATGATGTTCATCTGTTACTGGATTTATTTCAGTACATATCAATCACAATTACAGTCAAGACTGAGGCCTTGACCAACCAAAAAAAAAAAAAACTGGAGGAGTAGCAAGAATGCAGAAAGCAAAACTACTACAATGGATGCATCTGTTTCTTAAATAGGGGGGGAAAAAAACTTATTGCTAATTTTCCATGAAAATCAGTTGGAAACAAGCAGTTCAAAACTTTCCAGCCACAGAGACTCTCCTGCAAAACAAGTGATGGAAGAGAAATTGTTTTAATTGGCAGAGAAGGCAGTTGAGAGAAAGACTGAGAATGCTCCTCAGACCTCAGAGAGCCTGGTGGATGCAATGTGCACGTACAGGACAACAACGGAAACCACACGGACCCAAACACACAGTAAACCTGCAAGTCTTTTTCCTCTAGCTCTCTATTTATAACACGCTGACCTTCCATCTGAAAGGTCACGCCTCTGCCAGGTCCTCAGTCTGCTAATAAGGCCTGAGGAGGTCACTTAATGGTGAAGATTACACACACTGACAGGACAACACTCTCATAGCATAGTAAGGAGTATTTTGCACTTGTAGGAGACGTTACAGGTGATGATTTGACATGTTAGGTGAGAGAAGATAAAGTTCGATAAGAAGTGAAAGAACTGTGACGCCAGTCCAGTAAGGTAAAGGTAGCCTAATAACAAGGTTATAATATGTACTTGCGTAGGTCTAATAGCTCTAAAGAACAGAAGGCCATTCAAACCCAACATATGGTCCACATCACCAATTACCAAGGTGTGTGTCGATAGGACGAAGATGAAGAGAGTGGTAGCCACAGAGGGAGGTGAAATATGGACAGATGAGGAGAGGAGGGACTTTTAGCCAATTTAGAGCAACAACCTCAGGTCAGAGGGGCCTATTTTACCCAACGTAATGGCTCAAAGTTCCTCCCCAGTCTCCCTGTCAAAAAACAGTGAGCGTGTAGACAACTAAATAATTTAAAACTATATAATAGTTTACATGCAGACAACATGTTATTGAGAGCTGCCTTGGGAGAAACAATGGCTCAAATCCTCAAAATGTTTGACTCACAAAAGGCAAGAATGTAAGTACTAAAATGAGTTTTTAATCAAAAACATGTTGCTGTTTTCTTTCCGTTCAGATATGACTGTTCCGTGAATATCAAGCGTTTACTGTGTGTCCCATGTGGTCCGTGTTACGAGGAAATAAATCTGGTTTTACGTCACTGATGCGGACACACCAAGGTAAAGGGTGTACAGTGTATTTAAGAGCAAACTTTACATGATAAATGTTTATTTTTGAGGATTCAAATGAACTTTCTAAAAGACAAATATCACCTTCAGACAGTTGTGTGGGATTTATGTTACAGGAATCAAATTGTTTCTTACAGGGGGGAAAAAAAGAGCATCAGCATGTTGGGTAGAGTACGTCTAGTAAAGTCCTGCCTGAAGTGGAGGACAGTAAAAAGAAGGTGCTATTGAACTTTGAAGGAGAGGGAGAGATAATCTAACAGGGATAACTAGGAGTATAAAAATTTCAAAGAACAATTCAAATCAAAAGTTCAGAATAATAAGTGCTAATATGGATTCTTTTCTTTGTCTTTTAACTTATTCAGTGTTGCTTAAACATGTAAAAATACTGTGTTTGGCCTGGGCCTGCATACTGACTGTGTGCCAGGAAGATCCAGATCAACACTAATTAATTCGCATCTAGCCCAGGTCAATGGTAGGCCCAGGTCAAGCATATGTGCACCAATTAATTCAATGGCTCGAGTCACTGTCTGCTCTCCTTTCCAAAAGAGTCAATCAGATTCTGGGGATCCAAGTCTCGAATTCTCCCTCCAAAACTTTAAGTGTAATGGCAGCTTTAAAAATAGCACTGTTCTACGGAAAGGGCTGATCAAAACCTCAAAGTCACTGGTTTCACAATAATAGGCTTAGGCTAAAAGGAACTGCTCCCCAAATTCCTACCTTTCTACAATTCTGAAAATGTTCCCTTTGAGCCTGTGAAGACACAAACAATCTGTTGATTCACTGGCAGAATCCTTTCCCCTAAGCCGCTATTTGCTTTAGCTGCGATGACACAAGGGGAGGAATTTGAGCAATGCCTGTGTATCGTAGACTCATTTCCTCCAAGCGAGAGCCATCTCCAGACAGACAAGACAGCGCTGAGCCTGTGCCTCTGGCTCCAGGTCAGCCACTTTCCTGCAGACATGTTATACACTGGTGTTCCTATATCGAAGGGTACGCTCATGACTGTTCCCTTAGCATTTATTCAGTAGCAAACATGTAACGGCACGAAGCATTCATACATGGAAACACTTTCAATCAGCCATGAAACTATATTTTCCAGTGACCTCAGACTCAACATGGATGAAAGCCCATCACTCATCACTTGTTTGTTTTGTCTGAATAATGAGCGGCACCTGATCGCTGCCTATCAAGACGATAAATTCATCTGAAGGCACCGACTATCTTTGAACACACCCTAATCCCCGCTCCTTTCTTATTTTCAAAGATTATTTTGTGCCTATAGGATTCCTGAAGGCTTACGCTCTCCGTCTGCACAAATGGAGGTCTCTCCCAATTGTAAGGCATCAAAGTGGCCTCATAACTGCACCGCTTTCAAGTACAAAATGAAAAGCGTGAAAAGCCAGAGCACGCTCTCTCTCCGCGATGGGATCAACTCAAACTCAAGCAGCCTTGAGAAAACTTTGCTTGTTCAATAGGGGATCAATGCCAAGAATTATTGTGGCACTTTGCCATTTGTGCACAGTCTCCCTTTCTCTCTGGCCCTCCCTGATATTTTCCACTGGCGAGTGAATGATATGTCATGAATACATGCTAGTAAAACTCCATGTGTAGTTTAAAGAGCATTGAAGGATGCCATTTTCCCTCAAAAAAAATGGAATGGAATGGGCTGTGCAAGCAGATAAGCAATCTTTGTACTTCATGGATACCAGCCAGGAAGCATCAACCCAACTCTTCTCTCCGCTTGGGTCTTTTTTCAGCTGTTCGATTTCATGCCAGATATGTAAATTGCTTCTGAAAGTCACACAGGAGCTCATACGGGACCAGCCAGTTTCTAAAAGGCAACAAAAAAAACGAAGCCTGTATCAGATGACATAGGGATATCAACATGGGAGATCTGCAGTGATGAAAGCAGCGGCATATAGACAGAGTTGCAAAAGGCAACAGCAAGACCATAACAGGCTATGGTAATGTGGACTTAACAAATTAAACGATCACAATAGATGGGGGAGTGGTTGTTTAAAAGGATGAATGAACTTTAGAGTCAAGTCAGCTCTCAGTTTTAATCCCATTACAAAGTGTAAAAGCCACTGCATTGAACCAACTTTTACAGACTGAAAAAATGAATGCCCACATGTGCAGGCAAGTGCACATCCACCCACATGCACACCTGTCACCTCAATCTTTTGTGGGTGGATCACTCACTCTAGTGTTACTAAAACATCTTACCCAGATAAAGACATGCAAGAAGGAAGGCAAAGAGTTCGAAAGAACAAAAGAGCTCGTTCCTTGGAAACTGGGCACAGCATTTGCCTCAAAGATCAGACAAGGACACTGGTGAGGCCAAGGAAACGTGTCATCTGATATCAAGAAATTAATTATTAACATGAGAACTATTTGCAAAGTTAACTCCTCAGCTGAATTCAACTTTCACACAACAACAAAGCCCATAGAATCTGTAAAGTTGGGGAGCCAGTGGCCTGACACCTGAGGAGAATCAGTCAAGGAGATCTGGCTTTTGTTTATGTTTCTGTTTTTCCACTGAAATGACAAATGGGCATCAGAGCAGGCATGAGCACACAAGACGGCGGCGGCCTTGCAGCTGTTCCTGTGTGCCTTAGTACTGTCACTGTTTGTGTTCCCAGGAGAGGCGGACAAAGCTCTTCCAGGTCGCCCACTAACCTGCCTTCTCATTACCAAAGGTCATCCTGCTGGAACACAGAGCTGACCTCTCATGCCAAAGGTTACTTAGTGAAGAGGAGGAGGGGGATTAGAAGGAAAAAGAGGAGTGGGGAAGGTGAGTGAGCGTAAAGACAAGGACCAATCGTCCTGTCTCACCCCTCACTTTCATTTAACCTCATCATCCATCTTGGGACTACTTCCTAGGTCAACACTCTAGGATGTTAGAAATAATCTTGACTTCCTTGAAGCACATCTCAATACCAAAAAAAATACCAAATGGTCAGATATGGAAACTCCAAATAAGGCCTTTAATATTCTGATGTGAAACTTTTCTTCTACCACTCCCTCCTGTTTCCAGGTTAAGTGTTTGGCATTTGGAACAGGCTGGGGTGAATGCCTATAGATGGCATTGCTCTTAGATCACAGCAAGCTCATTAGCTCTGGCCCGCTGTTGCGTTCACTCAAACCAGACCAAAGACGTGATCCGGTGGAAATTCAAAGAGGGTAGGAGGAGGGAGGGGTGCAAGGGAACAGATATGTTTCCTTGGATAAGGCAAAGCCTAATAATGACTTCCTGTATTTAGCCTGGAAAACCAAACAGAGAGGCACCATGGCCAGTGGTGCGAACACAAGAGCTGTCCAAGAGTGCTGTAATGCCTTCGATACAACGTAATCCATCTCTAAGGGTTATGTACAGTAGACATGAGTATGATGGGACTGGGTGTATGTTAGGGGGTTACAACATCTGGATCTTGTAGTACATGCCTCTGGAGTTTCTGACAGTCTCAATAGAGCAACAACCCCCTCTCAGTTCATCCATGCTGCTTCCCCCTCCTCTTCTTTGCTCCTTCCTTCTTCCTTTCCTTACATCCTCCGTCCTTTACCCCTCTCCTTCAGGGCCATGTGAAAACTCCCAATTACCAGAAACACGAGAAGTGCTAACGGTTGGACATGAACTTAGAATATGCAAAACACAGGAGCCCTTAACAAGGGCCATGTTGAAATGTGATTGAATGCGTCAGCAGGTCGTAAAAGGCCCCCTCAAGATCAATGTAATTATGAAAGCTTTACGTGGAGGACTTTCCGGACTGGGGAGTGACCGGCGACTGGCGGAGGAGGTGGAGGGTGCCGCGAGCATTATGTTCCACCAACAGAACCCCCTTTTCAACCAAACAAGTGGAGAACAAGCAAGGTCTTCCAGCTGCCTTCCATCAGCAGCCATAATAGACGAGGGGAAAGAAAGACAGGACGAAAGAAAAGAGGTTTGTAACACCTGCAGCAGGGTGCCAGCAAACATTCCTTGGTCCTCCGGCCCCTTGGTGATGCACTCTATAAATCCTTGTGATTAGCTACAGTAGCGGGCCTAAGTGCCACTTAAATCAAACCCCAAAGGGGAAGTTGTTGTGACCTCCATGCTTTGGAAATGTGATTTAGGCCCAAGTGATTATTACAAAAACAAAGCTAGTTCTGTTGCTCTAATAAGAGAGGATGGAAGGAGGAAGGGTGTGATGGAAGTGCACAAGAAGGAGAAGTGAGCGTGACAGCAGGTTTGCAATAATAAGCTATTATTTGAAGAATTCATGACAATCAGGAGAAATAACTCCCTGTCATTAAGCTATTAAGTAAACTTCAGCTAAAAGTAAAGGCATTATGCTTCAGTGTTCTGGGAACACTACACACCCAAACAAGACACAGATGTGCATGTCAGAGCTAAGCCAATGTTTTAATATAGCAAATATGAAAACTGTGTAGTTTGAGAGTCTGCTTTTGCTCCAAAATCTTAAATCAGCACCTAGCCATATATCATGTTTTCAAAGCTTCTCCCACTGGACAGCATCACCGAAAAGTGAAAAGCAAAGAGGGGAGAAGGGGTGGGAGCTGTAAATTAGACTAAAAGCGATGTCACTGAAATATCCACCGATTCATGACATGCCGGGATAATCACAACATTAACCTGAACCACATTTTAGTCAATAAATGAGAATGCGACTGACCCCAAAGACAAAACTCCACAAATCACAATTAAGGCCACCAAATGATGCAGCAGGCTCGAGCCTCCAGAGATCTATAAACCTGTTGTGCTTACGGTAACAGCAGAGATGGCACAGCTCAGGTCGGACCTGCCAGAGTATTGCTGACAGCTGACAATGACCAGATCCAACTGCACTCTGACTCGTAGGAGAGCAAACTGTATTTCTACATACAATCTGTCAGCAGGCTCGTAGTCCAACATCAGTAACACATAATACTACTTTCTTCTAGATTCTAGTAAAGAATAATTTGCCTGTGATTACATATAAACCAGGCGATAACTATGAAGCAGTTTCCACCTCAACCCACAAACTTGGTCTGATAAAGTTTTAATGAGAACGCAAAGTGATATACATCCCTTTTCTTCTCTGCACGTCACCTCAATCACAACTTATTAGTCGAGCTATCTAAGTGGCAGAGGTAGTCCAGCAGTCAGACCACTTTGGACTTGTTGGGCTATGATTTTAGAACAAAACAAACTTAAATATGTTCATGCAAAAACAAAAAAAACAAATGGCTGTACGATGATGCTGACAGTTGTAACATGGTCAAAAAGAAGATATTTGTCTGTCAGTGAATCCTGTCTGCTGTGTTGTAATTACATACAGTGCTGTAGAGCCAAATATGTCTAATCTCTTTTTACACAGAACATAATGCAGAAAAAGATGATTACAACAATAATTATATTCTATTTAGTTTTTATGTACATTTATTTAATTTTTTCATTTTAAATTAAACTTTTTTTAGTGGTGCCATTTTGTTTTTATGGATCATTGAAAAAGAAGTGTTTATTTATAGAAAGAATACTGGCTGATAAATTTAATTTGATGTTTCTAAATTCGTTTTATTTTCTTACTTCCAAAAGCCCAGTATCGATCAGGCTCTGCATCACATCATCATGTATCGCAACTGAGCTACTCTGAGCAGAAAGAGCATTCCAGCTCACAAAGACAGAAACATCATATTAAATGCATGACAAGTTAGTTACAAATTAATTTTAACATTTTCATTTTAATAATATTTGTTTAATCAGACAGTCCAAAGCATGTATTTTCTATAAAAGGATCATAATCTATAATCAATTGAGTTTAATCTACATACATACAGTAAAAAGCCACAAAGATTGTGATTTTCGATATCAGTAGTGTATTGTTTTTCAGTTTACTTGGAGATGAGCATACCTTGTCAGCTACAGACCAGAACAGGAACATCTGACATCATGAAACCTCGACCCTTCATCTTCAAACACATAAGTGAATGAAGAGTATGTGTTCACATACTCATACATACTAAAACTGCAAGGAGAGGAACACAAGGACAGCTACACAACCGTGCACTCACTCTCTCACACACACACACACTAACGTGTAGTCAAACACTATGCAATGCTCTGGAGTTGGCCTTGACAGCTGAGGACATCCTGTGAGGGGGGCTCATGTCTCCGCTGGCAGCCAGGGACGATCAACAGTAGAGTCCTACAGGGTGACGTAAGACTTGCCAAGAGTTGTGTGCATTCATCTGTATACGTATGGGCTCTCAGAGAGCAAGCCGTCTGGCTTCCAGCCACATGTCCTAATAGGCCTGAGTTTCTTAAGACAACAGGAACAACTAACTGGTCTTAAGTTACGAAACACCCCAGAGCCTGTTTTTAAATGGAGAAATACTGGTTCCATTAACTTGACACAGACAATGTGCTATGTGTGAAAATAAATTTGATAATTTATGAATCATTTGTTATTATTAAAGCCAAAAAACAATGATTCACTGATTGTGCCTTCTGAAATGTTAATATCTGTTGTCCAAAAAAAACAGCGACAGAGGCCTGAAGTCTGAGCTACTCAGTTGTGCTCGGAGTTCAGGCCTGTGTTACAAGCAGCTCCGCATATCCTCTACCCAGCACTGTCATGCAGAGCGGACCACAGAGACCATATAATGGGGACTGAGGAGTTGCCAGCACCCCAGTGTTCATATACCCGAACACAGGAGCCAGGCAGCCACCACTGGCAGAACCCTCAGCTTCCACAGCCCCTAACCTGAGACTGGCCGGGGTCACCCACTCAGATGCTGCTCTGTTCACGGAGCTGCGTCGTCCACCAGTATTCCACAACATTAGTGAAACGCTGTACTGAAGACAGCTTTGTAGCACTGCTCCTATTCAGTGTGCTCAATCCCCGGCTGCCAAGGAAATGCAAGCCAAATGTTGCTGTAGTTCACTTAACGTTGATGTACCAGATGCATATATGTGCCATATGTCATTGTTTGTACGCAGGTGTGTCCATATGACTTTATCAAACTGGCATGCAGCGTAGTGAACATGTTTTTTGTCCATTTTAATCCATATGGAAGAAGGCCGAGGAACTCACTGGCTGAGAAATAAAATGATCTGGCTCCACACTAGCAGGCTAAAGTGTAAAACAAAAACAGACGGGAATCTCAGCGTTACTTAAATTAAACACAGTTAAATCACAACGGAACGGGCAACTTGTCCAGAGTGTACCCGCCTCTTGCGGGGTGCACCCTGCCAGCTGGGAATGGCTCCAGCCCCCTGCGACCATGATGAGGATAAGCGGTTATGGAAAATGGATAGAAATCTCTAAATGAGCTCTGAAATCCTGGCTGCGGACCATGACTACTTCTCAGAGGAAAGGAAGAAGGACAGTGCAAGATAAGGCTAAGATAAGAACGTAAAAAAGCAGATGCAAGGAAAAAAAAGGGAAGTGAAAGAAAATGGCAGAACTGAAGAGAGGGAGGCAGGCATGTTAAATTGCTCCGCTTGGCAGCAGCTCTACAGTCAGCCTTTTAGGCCAATTTATGGATGGCCTTAAGCTGCACAAAAGGTCTGAAACAAAAGAAATAGATCAGGCTGACCCTCCACCATCTATCACTCCATCTGTACCCATCCATCCACCTCTGTATTGTGACCCAAACAACAGGCCTTCCAGGGTCAGTGGCTTGGGCCAGGGCCAGATTGCTCTCTTTCTTTCTATCTTCCTTCCTTCCTTCTTTCCTTCCTTCCTTCCTCTTCCCTTCCCTTAGCCCCTCCCTGGAAGCACCTCCCCACCCTCATGAACTCTCTCTGGTTTGTGTCAGTCTAATGAACAGTCTCTTAACTGTTCTACGGCAAGAAAGCAGATGGAACCCTGAGACGATTTACAGTGCACAGAGACAGAAAATGAAGGAGGGAAGAGGGCAGCTGGGTTGAAAAGGGGAGTACGAAATGCACTCTCAAAATGTTCCTTTGGCCAGTGAGCCCAAAATATGCCTGACATTTGCACATTTTTCCAATTTATCTCTTATTGAATTAAGGTTTCAGACTGCTGGACGCCATTCAGGAGAATACAGCAGAGGAAGAAGAGAAAGACAGAGTGAGAGAGACGCGTGTCAGAGGAAGGACTAAATCTGTGCAATCCCTCTTAAAAACAGTCATATATAATAAACATGAACAATGATGGTGTTGGGAGCACAGCCTCCGCTGAAGATACAATCACACTGAGACCTATTTAATCTACAAGCTCTGTGCTACAATGGACACCTAACGAAGCTGAACTCCACCCAATAGAAAATGCATCAGCTACATTTTGTTTCTATGAGGTAATTATCACGAGAAGGTTAAAATTGATATAAATATTGTCGAGATCTGGCCTCAGTGTTGAAGCTGGTATGTAGTGGGCCTCTCCAGACCATGTCTTCATCAAATCATCAGGGGTGGATTTAGAGAACTGGGGGCCTTTGGAAAGCTCATGGGGCCTCCGTCATGTCTGTGCCCTCTCTGTAACTGAGAATGTCGGTCTTTGTAAAACAAATACTCAGATCCTAAATTCAAGTAAAACTATTAATACCACACTGTAAAATTACTCTGTCCCAAAAATTTTTTTAAAAAGTGACGTAAAAGTAAGAAAAAAAAAAGATTACTTTTGTTTTATCTTGTTTTAAATTTTAACTACTTCATTTACTGCTTGATAGTTGAATCGATAAATCATATTTTTATTGTTTCATATATTTTATATATATGTATTAAGTCTTACCAAAATAACCAGTGACAAACTGTCACTGTAATAAGTAGTAGTCAATTCAAAAAGGGCACCTCTTCCACTTCACGTTTTGCTATCTTTTGATTTCTACTCCACTTCATTTGCAGATGAAGGTTTTAAACAAAAGAAAATTATACGAACTGATAAAATATTGTGCATCATTATAGATTAAACTACTTGCAGCGCATACAGTAGTTAGAATGATAAACATTAAAAATCAGACTTGCATGTTCATCCATCAGTAATAATACAATTAAGCAATATCACATGAGAGGGATCAGCAAACAGGAAGCAGGAAACCAAGTATACAATTTATCTTTATAGATTATATTGATGCTGAATTAACAAGTAGACCGTCATCATATGATGTCATTTATCTTGTGTTTCTAGAGTGGTGTGTTTTTACAGTCACATAAAGAATTGTCAAAATAGCTTATTTCTTAAAGGGAGTTTGGTGTAATGTTTTCCCTGGGTAGAGCAGGGAGCCTGAATATAATTCATCCTACACAGCCTACAATACAGAAATACTAGGTAACTTTTAAGCGTGGTAAGGTTGTCTGAGGGTGATTTGATTAATGGATGTGTATTGATTACTAATGGTGGTTGATCAGGCTTATTATCAGTTCATTGTATTCAGTTTTCTAGCAGCAGTATGCGATAAATGGTTGATCCTTGTGTGTACCTACCTTACCCAATGGTAAAGTCCACGGCTGAAAATCATTGTTCCTGGAGAAGTAGCACAGGAAGCATGACGTAAAGCAAAATCTCATGGCAAACCACTTGTTGAATGTACCAACGTCCTGGCAGTGATGAAAGAGGCCAGAGAAGGAAAAAACACTTTTTCTCTGGAGGGGTTTGGATAGGCCAGTTCTCCATCTGTGATTGTTAAGGTCCAGTTTTCCATCGGCTCTGTCGCAGGGCACATTCTCAGGTATTATGAGTCTCTGCAGTGTCAGAAAAACTGAACTAAGGTGCAAAGGGTTCACTCACATAATGCAGGCGCTGTGTGAGGAGAATGAGTAATGACAAAAGTTTCACGGAGAAGGTCAGTCGGGAAGTGACATTTTCAGAACAGAAAGACTTTGAGAAGAATAAAAATGTCAAAATATCACCTCTGCAGTTTTCCAAAACACTATGTCATCGAGCCCAAAGGCCCAAAACGCTGAACGGACACAGAGGACTGTCTGATCTTTTAAATTCATTCATTTCTTTCCTTCGGTATTTGCCAATGTGAGTGGTAACTCAGGATGATAACATACAGATTCTTTTTCCTTCACCTGCATCGCTTTAATATCTTGGCCATGAGGAATCTGCTAAGTGAGCAGACTGGCACAGTCAGAGGCTTGTCAGCAATGATTAAGCTGTGTGGTGCAATTTTGTGTAAATTATTAGGGGAATTTGAACTTGTCCTGTCCATCAACTTAGAGAAGGTCAATGGTGCACGGTGTGAGGCGCAACTGTATTCCTGCTTTAGATGATGTGCTGACTAATTATATCAGTACAAGAGCAAAGCATTATATTGTTTTATCTTAGAACTGCTGCCACATTTTCCTTTCTTTTACATGTCTCTAACATTGCAAGTTTTGCCCAAAGAGCCACGAATAAAAATGAAAAGAAGAGTCAACAATTAATGAGTCTCAAAGAATGAATCTAGCATCAAAATCCACATTCCTCCCTCCTCAAACATCTACCATCAGGGATTCCAAGAACACTGTGTGTCCACAAACTAGTACGGTTTTAACCTTTGATACAATACTAGTATAAACAAAAACAATATTCAATACCTCTGTTGACACAACAAGAAAAACTGGTCAACGCAGACAAAATAATGCATTAATAATGCGTCCTAAAACAGACGGCTCTGTTCCTTGACACAGGATGGTCTTTTCTCGCGAAACTTACCAGCCACCACCAAGACTGAGCAGAAATGTGCTCAGTTACAATCCGGTCCAAAAGTAAGTTGTACCCTCCACCTATCGCTGGGCCAGCTGGCAGGATCCACATTTGTCCATCAATATAATCATAGTCTGACTGACAGAATATGAATCCAACTTTATATGCCAACGTCAACTAAATTCTCAATGCGGCCAATAAAACATGTCATCACTTGATTTTTGTTGGAGTTATGGTTATTGGGGTGCGTGTTGTCTCTACTTTGTGATGTAAAACTCTATGAAAGCCATCAGGAAATTACTTCCCTTATCAATAAAAAACAAAAGAGACAACACAAGAAAATCTGGGCTGAGTTACTGTAAATGTTTTCATCATTTTGGAGGAAAAAGGATCAACTATGTTAAGTGACTGAGACAAAGGAAATCAGAGGCAAGGTGCTGAGAGCGGCCCTGAGTCTCAGTGGACAGTTAAATATTCCATATGTCCAGCATTACGCAAACTTTGGCTCACATAGATTCCTTTGGGGGCGAGCCCTTTCAACCGTTCAACACTAATGGGCTGACAGAGTGCCTTTACTATATCCTCTCTGTATTGTGAGAAACAGGACAGAGGTGGGAGTCAAAGTGACAGACAGACACGGAAAAGGGCAAGAGACAGAAAAACAGAGCTGGCAGAGATGGGAATGACTCAACAATGCTGAAACACACAATCAAGAGCTCTGTTCCTTTGTTCTCTCATTATGCAGCACGACACACTCCATCTAACGCAGAATTTTTGTTGCTTATGGCAACACTCTCCTTCAGTTCTTTGTTTTTGTCCATATGCTAACCCGAAGTGAAGGTGACAGTGTCCATATACACTCCCAAGACGAGCTACACTCTGCCAATTCATTAACTTTCCACCCCTTTTAATCAGACTCCTGACTGTCAATGCCAAACACGAATGACAATGATATTACATCGCGGAGGGGTGGAGACAACTAAGAGAGGACGTGATAAACAGAACACACCTTATAAAGTAGATTGGTTGGCTTGTCTGAGTAATTGAATAGCTTCACCTGTCTAACACTGGCACATCATGGCGTCACTTTAATGTTTCAATCTATGCTTAAAAAGATGCAATGTGAAAGTAGCCTAGCATCGTCTTTCCTAATCTGTTTTTATCAAACAGTTCAAAATGCTCTCATGCACATTTCAGTAACTGAATAAACAGTTACAACACTGTTGGCCATTTCCAGAAAATGAACCATGTAGACTCTGACAGACACTTCTAGTTTAGCAAAACAAGAAACTTCTTTCCAGTTTGATTTTAATTTTTTGTTTTACAACGATATTTAAATATAGAACTGCAAATATGGGAATGTCCAAAGATACCAACCTTGGATGAAAATGTTTGTCAGACATGTTTGATACCAAAGTCCCCTTAAATACCAAACTCTGTGTGCTTTGAATATATCCCAAGGACTTAATACAGACATCGAAATAGATTAAACTCCTCGACTTTGGACTATGAACGAGGAGGGCTGTGGCAATGTGCTGAAGAGTACTGATGCACCATCAGGAATGGTTGAAGAATAGATAAGGGAGCTTTTGGACTGTACTGATCTTACATTGCTAAAGGAAAGTGGAAAGTTTTTGTCAAGTTCTGGAAACTGAACACAAATATAAATAAGGATGGAAATCTAGGCTTTATCTGAAAGGAAAGTGTAAATAATGGAGGGAAATATTTCATTTTATTAGTATTCTACACTATATTATTGCAAGTTGAATGGATGTCAGTATATGTGGATGTGTGTTTGGTATTGTTAGTGTTCTTGATGAGATGTTATGAGAAAAAAAAAAGATTTAAAACGCAAATGTTGCTCTTATATGGATGCATAGTGAGCTTGAGTGCAGCTTGTTCTCTGAGTTCTCTTTCTAAATTTGTAGCCTGAGAGTAACAGTACAGGGTGCGATAAGTGCAGAACAGCAGAATCAGTCATCTGTGCCTGAACAAGCTGTCAATTTATGAAGACCTTCAGTTCTGTTTTGCATACAGGCCTCCGTGAGGAAGAATAAGGCTGGGTCAGGGGGTAACTGAGCCCCTGACTGGGAGGCATATGAGCCAAATATGATTCGACAAGGCCCAGAGCTCCGGGGTCAGGCCGCGGCGAGGAACATGTGTCCCTAGGAGGGAATGCCTTGTTGCTCTCTCAGCCAGTCAACATTCTCCGGTTTGTGCAACAAATCCTAATGAGGCTGTTCTCTGTGGGGGAACCCGGGCCTTGTCCATGGGGATTTGTCTGAAGAGCTAAACAACCGAGGAAAGATGCAGTGAAGCAACTCACTCGCTTACACTCTCTATTTCACACACACAAACCAAGACTGATGAGGCGAGGGAAGCCAAATGGTGTTCTGCAGGCAAACACATGGCAAGGGATTAAAACAGTCTCCGTGCAGAAAAGGGAGGCATAAAATGTTAAGCAGAAAATACAAGCTGATGTGTGAGTGATGGCCCATGACGAAATATCTATTTGGTTAAGCTACTGGCAGTAGGTTAGGAAAGCACGGGTAGACTTAAAAAATCCAGTCAGGATGTCCGCAATGTAAACCCGTGGTTTGGCCAGTCCAGATTTATGTGCAGTTCAAGTAACTTAAATTTTACTGCTGTGACAACAAATGTAATATAGTGCAGAAAAAGGCTAATCAGTCTAAGTCCAGGGATCATTACAAATCAGATGCTGGTGGAATAATATCAATTTGACAAAAATATAGCACACAAATGTCAAAAATAAATACAGATAAGTTTCCATCTGTGGTTGATATTCCTACAAACTCAATACAGTCCAACAGAAATCACTGAGAAGAGACAGCGGGACGGAAAAATGTCAATGTTCAAAGACATTCTCATGTTTCTGATCTGTCGTTGGGGTCAGTCCACCTGAACCGCATTCATTCTTTTTCCCTTTCTGTGCCTCTTCCTTTTCCTCAGGAAAACTGTGAAGGCAAAGCTCAGATGAAAAGTCAGATTGATATATATTACGATGATACACGCTGACAACTCTGTTGGACCGCAGTCCACTTTTTTTTCCTGAGCGGGGGTAAAATAAAATAGTGGCACTAATACGCAGCACCTGTTCCTCCTCGGCATTCGTCAGTATATCAAATATACAAACAGTGACAGCTGTGGTGCAGCAGTGATATGGCCATGCTCCGGGCCTGCATGATGCAGGGGAGACAGAGGCAGGGGTTGTTCCTGAGAGCACTTCTTCCCACACAGGGCCCTCTCCAGGTCAAATAGCTGAAAGCAGAGTGTAGTGGCCAGAGCTTTTAATATTTCACATGTGCTTTTTAAGGAGCACCAGGCGCTATTGATTTCTTTAATCTAAAGCCCGGGAACCAAAAAGGAAAAGGGCCTATCGGCCAGCCTGCTTTCAATTATGAGGTCCGCAAAGACACTGAGATAGGGGGTTGATGTGATGGATGGTTTGCGAGATGCCATGATAGGATCCATGCCTCTGTCTGCTGAGGCTCAAGTTTGCCTAGTGGGATAACCGGCATGCCAGAGACACACCCAAGACTTAAGTCCGGCTACTATCAAAGAAGGACTGTAATCAAGAGGTTATTAGAAGAATCTGGCTTGAACAGGAAGTACTTAAGTATACCTCTTCATACCTGAGTGGCTATGAACATATCTTGCTGCGTCTGATGATCTGTTAGATCCATCAGAAGCAATTTATAAAAATCTCTGAGGGACAGGAAGTACGACCAAAACAAGATGGAGAGGCTACAGCCATGCTACTAATACTTGGAGACTGAACATAGACATAGCAATCTGAGCTAGATGTTAACATGCCTACACTGGCAATGCTGATGTGGTGATGTTAAGCAGGTATTTGCTATGTTTGCCATTTTAATTGATCTTGTTAGCACGCTAACATTTGCCCTGATGATTGTGCTACATGTGAAGATAAAAGACCACCAAAGTTTTTATAATTCATCTTGAGGGAGACATAAAACCAGATTTCATGGCAATCCAGTGAATAGTTGTTGAGAGATTTCACTCAAAACCTTATGTCAATGTCATGCTAGTGCTAGAGGAAAGGTCGGGGATCACTCGAGTCTTGTGTACAACAACCATAAATGTCTGTGCCAAATGTTGCATCAATCCTTCTGATAGATGTGGAGATATTTCACACGATTTACAAGATTCTGACCTGCGGGTGGTGCAGAAAGGAGAGGCAGGAGATCACTACAATCTTTAGCAATCATCCCTCTGGGCACTGTGGATATCTGCACCACATTACATGGCAATACATCAAGCATTGTCAGGATGTTTCACTAAAAGCCAAAAATGTTAACCTGCTGGTGACGATGGAGGAAAAATTGAGAATCATCCTCTGGGGACCGTGAATGTCTGTAGAAAATTTCATGGCAGATCTACCAGCAGCCCAACATTGCCACCCCTAGAGTTATGCTTCTAGCATGGCTGGAAGGTTACCTCTAAAGGATAAATGAGGACTGGAAAGGACGAAACAGGACTGGAGAAAACCTGTGGCTCTTCACCTGGTCAGAGTGAAATAATTCTTGCAACAGGATACTTAAAATGGATGGTATGGCAGCTGGCGCCTGCATGCTGAACTTCCTCTAAATGACTGTGTATGTGTAATGGAGGAAGTTTGTAGATAAATCTAGCATTAGTAGTCAGTAGTCAAAACTATTTTAGAAAGTCATCCGGTGATTCAGCTTAGAAAAAAAAAAAAACAAACATCCATTTTTAGTTCACAGACAATGTGAAATTGTCTTATACGACATTTTCTTTCGTCTTAGTCAGTCCTTTCTTTGTCCTCTTCACCTCTGGGGTTTTAAGAAATATGTGACAGGCGAGAGCACAAGATATGCAGCTATTTATAAAGATGGTTATCCGTTATTTAATAACTCAAAACTAATTCAAGGCAGGACACGCTGCACTGAATTTGGAGTTATGATATCTCATTTCTCATGAGGTCATTAAACTGGATGTATTCTAGGGCTGAACAATGTATCGTTATCACAATATGAACATTCAGGATATTCATATCGCAAAACCGAAAATATAGCCCTGCATGTACAGGTCAGACAGTCACAAATATCATTCGCCCCCTCAAACGTACTTTCAGGCCAGCCAACCACAAACCTTATTTCACGCTTGCCGTGGATCAACAGCTGAAGCCAACCAATGATAAACATCCAAGGGAGGGAGACAGAGACACACACTACACAGCGCGGAAATAAGAAAGAAACATGAGTTTGGAAGATAAAACCGGTGCAGAATCTGCAGAGTTATTTGGAGGTATTTTGGATTAAAAAAAACGTCAACCAGAGCGATGCATTGTGCCGGCCCTGCTTAGCAGAAGTTCTGATGAAGCATGGCAACACAACAAGTATGTTCCACCACCTGAAGCAACACCACCGCATACTGTATGAGGAGGGATCCGCTGGTACTGTGACATGGTGAGACTGTTTGGGCTTGTTGGAGATGTTGCTTCAAGTAATCAAAAGCAATCATGTTTATTAACCAACTCCTTATGTTTCATATGTAGCTTTCAGTCAGCACTTCCGTTCTTCTAACTTGCTTTTTACCTTTGACTGATTCATGAGTTAAAGGGAGTTTTGACTGACCAGGGAGGCTGTTCAGGGGAACTTTAAGAGGCACTCTCAACTTCTTAATTATCTTTCAACCAAAGCATGTACACAATCTTAAGGAATTCAATTTTAAACGTCCAGGGTGTAGGATTTAGTGGCATAAATAAAGAGATAAAGTTGTATAACGCATCCAACTGAATTTTCGCTTGGCTTCCAAGCATGTAGGATAAACTACAGTGGTCACGAAACTTGTGAAAGACCCTATATAGAACCAGTGTCTGGTTTGTCCATTCTGGGCTACTGTAGAAACATCAGTTAGCAACACAGAGGACCCGTTCCTTCTGTAGACATTAAAGGCTTACTCTAAAAGGTAACAAACACACAATGATTCTTATTTTCAGGTGGTTTGACACTAATGAAAACATAGTTGAATATATGAATATATGAATACCACCAAAATCACAGCTAACAACGGTGAATATTAGATATTTATTTAAAATGTTTTTTAAAAGTCTGTTGGCTAAAAACCATATCAACTATCAACTTGTTTCCGCTGCCCACAAGTGGCCAAAGATGTGCATATTGCAAACTATATACTTAACGCCCAACAGACTACTTCCAATGGATGTGCTCACAGATTAGTCAGACTATTCTCCCATGAAAAGTGTAAAACTTTGAAATCTGAGTCCCAGGTTGAATTTCATCCTCACTGAAAGCTAAATATTTATCTCAGACTAATCTAAATCCATGTCCCGACAGGCCTGATAGTAAAATGCTTTGTGCCCCTACTGTTGGGAGAACATCTTTCTCTCTCGCTGTCAGAAACCTTCAGTGGATCAGGCCAGCCGGCTGTCAGCACCAAAAAGACACAAATCCATACTGTGTAGCAGTGTGATGTCTGCACAGAGACAGACAGAGATTAGGCATGCCTATGCCACGGGTGTCCGCCAGATTCACCAGTGTCTCCATCCTTCAGCTCGACATCAAAGAACGCAGCACAACAGTTTGAATTATAGACAGCAAGTGTGCAGTCATGCCTCCGGTGGCAACCATCTCCCAGCCCGATTACCCTGTGCCACCCCGAGGAGAAAAAACACAGGATACAGCTCACAGCAAGGCTAGATAAATTACTATACCAACAACTGCACATTAGCAACAGGACAAAAAGGTCCTTCGGGTCAGCAGGTTGTTTGATGGCTCAATCCCTCAACTATGATGCCAGTTTGAGGCAATTTATAATGAAAGCTGCTCTGCCAATCATTTGTATTACTATTGGTTTAGATTGAAATGGAACCATGTGATTTACTGTACCATACATACAATCTATAAGGCAGACGATATCTGATGTCCTGAGTCAAAATGCAGGTGCAGACAGGTTCAGCTTTTCAGACAGGTCTACCTTTTATTGCCTCTATTTCCAACTTTTCAGACTGTTTGTGCATTACCTCACTTTCCTTTACCGCCATTGCTCAGAGAATATTTCCCTGCCAACGAGTGCAATCGGGAAAGATTACAGCATATTATCAGCAGATGGACAAAAGACGATTCAGAGCAGGCTATTAGAGCGCAGATGACACATGGGATTCATTCTGAGGCAATGGAGATGAATGCTGGTGTCCTCAGCGCGAGGTAACGGCGGTAAATGGAGCAAAAGAAATACAAAGAAACACTGATAACACAACAGATGCTGCTGCGGAAAATAGCAATTTTGTTAACTGTTACTGGCAAAATCCAACGATACAAATGACAGCTTCTTCCTGGGAGAATTTACTTACTATTATTTACTGACGTTAGCAGGCAAACCGAGGCTACAAGAGCGAATGGAGGCATCATAAATACCATCGAAAACTCTGGATTGGATTTCAGGACTTTTTGCAGAATGGTGACACAAATATAGCATAAAGACTGATTTAGAAACAGAACAGAAAGGCCAACTTACAAAAAGATATGGGGGGGAAAAAAAGCTTGCCCAGATGGAGATAGGCCAGAAATGAGATGGCAAGCAGCTGTTAAAGCCAGCTGTCTGGGCCAGTTGTTCATAAGGGCTGGGAGGCCAGGATGGAGGGATTCAGAGAAATTTGCAAGAGAGGAGGGGATGGGGGGGGTAAAGATATAACAAGCTGACAGAGACGGTGAGGGTTGAGGGGAGGGAGGAAAGTGAAAGGAGCGGAGTTTAAAGTAAATGCGGTGGCGGTGAAGGGGCAGCAGGGACACATTTATCTGAACAAATCAGTCAGGCAGACTTGGCTCTGTCCCTGATTGCAGGTTCTCTTTAAATTGCAGAAATGAAACAGATAACTGCTCTGAGAACAGACTCCAGCTCCTTATACGGGAATATTAAAAAAAAAAGAAAAAGAAAATCACGCCAGAGCCATATTACAGAGAAACTGAACAGCACTGAGATCATTATCACACCCATACAGTTTGGTAAACAAGCCACTGACATATATGTACTAATACTTCCATGACTTCATTCAACTCATGGGAGGTTTGGGCCACAGAATACCATCTGTTAGTACTAAAATAATTCATTTAACAAATAATCAGCTTCTGTGTATTTTTGGAGATAAAACCAGAGTTGTTTTAGTCCTCACAAGGTTTCATGGAGCAGACATGAAGCCGTATAAAAGCCGTACAGCCATTTCATTCCATTATTAGTATCGAAGTAATAATAGTTGCTAATGGTTCCGTGGTCCCTCACCATCTTAGCTGCCTGTACCCACAGTATGTTAAAGTCTGTGTAAAGGCAATTCCATGTTTTCTTTCAAATCACAATGAATATGTTGGAAAATAGTTCCTAAAACAAGACCACAGACCACATGACGCATCACGGTGAGCATACCCCTGCCCCCTAGCAGTACGGTATAAAAGCGCTCCACCAAAGTTCTCTCTCTCTCTCTCTCTCCCTGCGTTGCAGACTACCGGTGTGGAAATGCACAGCCCCCACTGAAATGAATTGAAAGGCCTCCGTTTTTGCCACGACAAGCTAGCTATGCCCTCAACATCCCGAAAATGCATCTTCCCTGGATGCCAGCATGTGCACAGCAGCTCCATTACTTCATTTTAATTTAAAAAAAACAAAGTGATGGGGTGGCATTTAGCTCAGTTGGTAGAGCAGCCTTGCTGTAGAAGCCCAGGGTTCGAATCTGTCCTGTGGCTGTTTCCCGCATGTCATTCTCCATCTCACTCTCCCCACATTCCTGTCACTCTTCAGCTGTCTTCATCAGAAATAAAGCTTAAGACGAAAAAAAAACAAAAAAAAAAAAAACTGTACTAACAGTACTAACGTACTCACATTAGGGTCTCTCGTCATTTTCATGTGTTATCTAATGTGAGTGCATGCAACATTAGACTGCTCTTGTTTCCTGAACGGAATCCAGAGGAAAATACACTGGTTACGTCTCTTATATGCAAGAGCAGCTTGTGGCTATGGCAGGGAATATATGTAGTCAGATCTGAGCTTACGTGTGTCAGTAACAGCGCACACGTACGAGAGACACCTGCCTGGGTGTGACCACCTGCCAGGTGCCCTGTGCTGCCTGTGCTGCCAGTGATCTGGAGCAAATTTGGCTGGGTGGTTAATAACACTTTCTTCTTTAGTCTGACAAACTTAAAACACAGATTTATTTTGACTCTACATGGACTTTAAAGGACTCACAGCTATCAACGGTTACTATTAGTTGCACATGTAGATGGCTTACACAGACATCACAGATGTGTACTTTTGCTGATGAAGGCGATTATAAGTTCATGCACAAATATACTTCAGACACACATGAGGCTGTCCCATGGGAGAGTACAAGACTACTGGGCTGATGTTGGGGAATAGCAGGCATGAGACTGCCCCCTAGTGGCCTTTTCTGAACCATGCATGAGGACCACAAAGAGGGAAGACAGCCCAGCATCAGGGATGACAGTACACATGGATGGGTTGATGTCACTATAACTTCTATAATCTATATAATCAACCGTAGAATTCAAGTAAATTAAAGTACGTGGCTGTAAACTTACTAATGTGTGCTCTCACTCATTTTGGAAGAACATGAATAAAGCATCATCGATGGTCTCGTGTGTACGGCTTTGAAAGATGTTGAACATGTTCCAGATACTTACTGTAAATTCTTCAGATGAACTCTGTGGGTCTTTGTTTGACAGCAACACGCTGATCTCACCTGGCAGCCTCCGGGAAACTCTGATGATGAAGAGAGACGCATTAACAAATCAGTGAAAAACACCAACAACACTTCCAGCCAGATGAAATATTTCCCACGCAAAGCTGTAGATCAACAGAAACCGCATTTGCAAGCAACACCTGGCCTGACAAAACATTTTTGATAGGTCTGTATAAAACTCAACACTTAGAGGAAACTGAACACTAAGAAGCACTTGTAGTGATGGAACGAGTCGGGACGGCATACTGTTGCATCTTTATCAAGGAAAGTGGGTGAGACACAGGAGCAGACATTGCCAACGGCGATCCAAGTTAGCAAAACTCCATGTTAAACTTTCAGCAAGCATCTCGTAGATTAACCAAGACCGCGTCTGGCAGCAGTGTTCAGGCTGCAGAGCCACTCCTGACCAGAAGACAGACACCAACAGCGCAACACTTTGTTGGTAATGCCGGAGACGCCAAATACCCCGTCGCCATGCCACTGACCCGGTGCTCTTTGCCTTTCATTTTCCACTTGTGTTTCTAAACAGTTTGTTTGGCTTGTGGGCTGCTGGTCACGTTCATATGGTGCTGAGAAGTTATAAGGAAGGGATTAGCTGTGGCTAATGCTCCTGAGAGAAACACTTTTACAGCAAACTATCGACACAGAGCTTAGCAACCAGTCCGCATGCACATGGCGTTAAAGGTCTTTGACCATAAACAAGCCACTCACTTGCACCCGAGTGAGATTTCATGACAAATTGATTCAGTACTATCCTCAGCGCAATTTAATACCTCTAGATGCTTGGGAGTAAGAAAATGGCACCGGACATCTTTCAGCGTATATATGCGACACGTAGGTTAACAATACAATGAAATGTGTTGGACGAGAAACAAGTCAGCTCAGCAGTAAGAGCACTAGATGCAATAACAAGTAATACACTGTAGAAGTAAAGGTAATAGTGACAAGTGTATACAGAGTATTAAAAGAAGTATTAGTGTAGTGATAAATATTAATTTGACATATAAATAAGATACTACACTATATACATATAGGAGAGTTGGGATGGATACATGACAGAGGCTTTTCACGGCAGCCATTTTGACATGAAAGAGTAGGGTCAACACAGGTGGCACCAATGACGCTAATTAAGGTTCGGTTCCATTATCACAGCAGAGACCAGAGAACTGGACCTTAATTAGTGTCATTGGTAACACCTGTGTTAACCCTACTCTTTCATGTCAAAATGGCTGCTGTGCAAAAGGTCTATCCTGGCATGAGCAGCTCATTATTTAAGAGGCTGTTCTAAGGCAAACGCTATATAAGAAGTGGTCCAGGCTTAGACTGCTACAGACTAAGAGGTTGAGGTGTCAGGTCATCTGGATGAGTCAGACAGAGCTGATTGACACTGAGGTGCCTGCAAACACGGCTCCTGCTCCCACAGGCAGGCAGGTGTTCAAATAAATGAGTTGGGCAACTTCTCTTCACAACAGCGAGCTGGACCAGGCTCCGTTACACTGTGGGACAATGCAGCCGAACACAGCGGGAGAGCGGAGCACACGAAAGATTTACTCAACACAAAGTTTTCCACATTCCTGACTGGAAAGCAGGACGTGAATTACCCTTATATTGTTTTCCATTGTAGCTCCCTGATTTAAATGTTACCTGCACTTTTCATTCGCACCTGTTAACGTAGCAAGCGCTAAAACTGGCCACCCGCTCGCCCCTGTGTTAAATTTCAAGTGTTGTTTTTGAGTTTTTTTAATGTTAGTTTCGGGCCTGGACATATTTTTATGTCAATTAAGATGACGCTATCATTATAGCTCCGGCCTTAACGTTATGTCAAATCACAGCAGACCCTATCAGCCAAGCTAGCGTTAACCTTTAATACCAGAGCTTCGTCGTGTGAACCCGAACCACCTCTTATGTCCCATTATCTGCTCGAGTTCCAAACTCTGGATGTTTAGCTTCATTTTGAACCACCAAAACAACCCAGAGCTGACGTTTGCTCTCTCTGTGCTAGCTAAGTTCACGTTAGCTGACTGACGCTGCTAGCCGCTGCCAGCTAACCTCGCTGACCAAAACAGCTGGCTAAACAACAGCGGTTTGTCTGCGGTTTCTTTCACGAGCATGCATACTCACATGGGCACACACCACCGGGTAGGAAGGCAGAACACACACCGAGAACTAAACGGGCGATAAGAAAAGTAACCCCGGTCCTCCTCTTGAGTTTTGCCGGATGCTGGTGTATCCACTATCCAAGCATCAAACCATGTTGAGTGGGCAGCTGCGCACTGAGTTCTTGTTTGCACTCGAAAGCCATTAGGAGGTTTCTGGAAAAGTGTAGGGAACTTTTAAGGGAGCTAGGAGGAAACAAAGCGCCCTAGCCTCTTATCCCCGAGTAGTCTCTGTAGTGGTGAAGTATTTTTATTATTATTCTGGTAGTTGTTCTCCTTCTCTTCTCTATTTATTTATTTATTTATGTAGCTTATCCTAAAAAAGAGGTATGTTTGTGGCTGAATGAAAAGTGTTATAATGCAACATTCAGTTTATGTTCATGGTATAGGCTATGAAGACAACTATTACTGATGCTACAAATTACTGAATAATCGTGTAAAATAACAGCTTGAATGTGTTTGAAAAGATTCTTTGCAGAAGGTAACATATCAGTCAATAAATTACTATAACTATTTTAATAATAGATTAATCATTTTAAGTCCAATTTCACCTTCTAAAATGTGAATATTCTCTCTTTCTTTAGTCCTCTATGACAATAAACTGAATATCTGGATTCTGGAAAAAATAAGACACTCTATCATAGTCTATCACTATTACTACCTTTAGTCATATCTCCATCGAAGCTTATAGTTATTATTTTATTGCTAGATTCATTCTGCTCATGGTTTCTGCCTGTTAAAAGGATGTTATCCCTTGCCACTGTCACCAAAATATTTCCTTGTGGTGGGAAGTGTTGAGTCTCTGTAAATCATATAATATGGATGAGTATATGGTCTGGACATGCTCTCTACTGTGTGTAAAGTGTCATGAGATAACTGATTTTTGTTGGGAAAATTGAATTTGAAGTCGACAGCTTAAACATTGAAACAACATGATCAACATTTTCTGACATTATGGACCAAATAACTAATTAATTAATTGAATAAAAGAAGAGGTTAATGCAAATAATCATTAGCCGTAGCCATAAAATATATATTTACACAAATGATTGTTTTATTGGCTTTCTTCCATAGTAATGCACCTGACAAGATGTTTCTCGGAGATAATCAATGGGCAGGAGACAGGAGGAGGTGGAGGGAGATGGCAGCCAAGAAAAAAAAAAAGAGGAGGAAAGTGGCAAAAGCAAAGTACTCTCAGAAATTACAAGCCATTAAGATGGTTGTAGTCTCCCTCTGCTGTTCAAACGTGCATTAAAAGACAGTACATCAGGGTCAACTCATAAATACCTTTCACTCTCACCGCCTGCAGTATACACGAGCACATGACGGCTGCTACAGGTGCACATTTCCAGGATTAGTCAGGTAATAGACTTTTCTCATCGCAGTCTTTTCGACTTGTCGGGGCAGGAAACGCACAGGTGTGACTAATAACATTAATTAATGAAGGCTCAGTTGCGAGTGCATGTCAGTGAGCCAAGCGTGCATAATACTGAAGCCCTGAAACATGCACGCCTGAATTGAATGAATTCTAATGAGTTATCCTCTTAGGTCCACCTGTGTTTGTACTTTGTGTTCGCTTTATGAAAACATGTATTATGAGTTTTTCTTCAACATTAGGGTGGGGAATGTAGGGAGGTGTGCAGCAGCAAACTGCGGCAAGACAAAAGCAATTACAATACATTATACAACAATCATTTTGGCACTAACAGAGCCTCATAAAAGCTTATGGTTTCAACGTATCTACAGCAAAGGAGCAATGACATTCATTTTTATTTTCTTATTGTAGCCGTTCTTGTTTCCATAGAAATCTAACTCTTCTGATTTACAATAGTCCAGAGAGGTCCAATTAATTTGATGTTTTTATACGTGACATTTATTTGCAATACTTGTACTTTCTCAAACTGGATCCATTTTCAGGCTTTTAAATCATGGCAATTGCATGGTGGTTATTTTCTAGCGTCAGTGCTAGGAGCACAAGCTTGACATTTATGATTTTTTTTTTCTTCAGACAAACAGAATGACTTCATTTTCCCCACTAGGAAGACTCACACTCAGATTACTTAACTGGATTTCACAGAAACATCTGGAGAAATTATGAATTGTTCTGTAAGAGTTTGATGTTAGGTGAGATAGTGTGATGCTCATGCAACATGCAATAACAATATATTTTTTAATCATGCAACAGTGGTGTTTCTCAAAATAAAGAAGGTCCCATATTATATTAAAAAAATACATTTCTATTATTGTATTATAAAGTAGGTCTAGGTGCTGTATAAATACTTTCAAAATATCAAAACACACAATCCACAGGGAACAGCGTATAGTCCGTGTTCACAAACTGTGCCTTTAAACATGCCGTCAGTACTTCTGTAAGGTTGTGATGTCACTATACAGTTAATGCTCTCAGCCACGCCCCCAACACGACCCACCTGGACCCACTATCCAGGAAGTCTACAATCTGTTACCTGTCTTTGGCCTTGGCATGTGTCAAACAGAAAACAGTCAGCCAATCAGACGAGAGGCTCATTAATACTAATGATGACTAATGCTGTTCTTGCTACAGCTTGAAAGAGAAGTGTGAGGAAGGAGATGTAAAGCTACCTTTAGATGTTTCTTTGGTACTTTAAATCACAAATAGGTTTGTAACAATATGGAAAATTTGACATCTCGATTATAATGACCGAGTTATCACGGTTAGTGATATTATCGCGATATTCTTAATTGCTGTCCCATGTCCTAAAAACACATACATTGAAATAATTTCATGAATTCTTGTGAGTTGCTAACATGGCTAGTAACTGCTCAGCTAGTACCTCCTAAATGTCTCAAAACAAAAATGGAAGACGTTTTTGCATTTTAGGAGGACAGATACTGCTCGAAGTTTGCAAGTCTTCGATGAGGCTGTTATTACATATCCCAATAATCCACCACGATAATGAGATTAATTTTAACATAAATGGTAATCACGTTATCATGTAACATTACACTGCGATTTACCGTAATACCGGTAACTGTTGCATCCCTAATCAGGAATATATCTTCATACGAGCATCAAGACTTCAATTAAAAACACTGGGAAAGTGTGACATATGGGACCTTTAAAGTACAAAGTGATGTTGAGTTGGAGATGTTTTTTTGTGGACAAAATTCAGTTTGTTTCATGAGTTTCACAACTGTGAAGAAACCACGTTAGAACAATATATAAAGAACATGAGCGATCCACAAACCAACTAAATTATTCTCCCAGGATTATTTCTGGTTGCTGTAGTTGTCACATGGGGGCAGTATGACCACCAGGCTGTAAATTGCACACATTCTGCATAGCAGCGTTCACACCTCATTTACAAAATCTGCGGTGCTCCATTCTGAATTAAAGCTATAATATATCTTATATAGTCAACTGTAAATATGGCACCATAAGCACATTATATGAGCCCTATGAGTCCATTATGCATTATTCATGACTGTTAGGTCATAGACGACTGCTTGAACAGCATTAATATTCATCATATTCTATTGTGAGCTACAAATGTTTCAAAAAGCTTCTGACTGCTTAACACCTCCACTGGGTCTAACTCGTCTTCACAAGCACTCTGTCTGCTATTAAAAGAGAGTAGAGCACTTGTTATTTGCCTTGCCTTACTCTGATTTTCCAAGCTCTGACCTCAGGATCAAACTATGCATTAGACGATTACCATCCATAGGATTGTACCTGACACTTAACATGTTCCTCTTCCAGCCAGCTCTGACCGGAGCTGTTTCTTTGCCTGAAACTCACAACAGTGAGTATAAAACCTATAAAACAGTGTAGTTTAAAGACGACATAGTGTCACCAAACTTGCTTTTCTGGAGTGTACAGCAAAAATGATATGAGTAGTATAACTGCATATAACTCTGCAGGCGAAGCAGGTGCAGGCTGAGATGAAGCAGAAACAGCACAGCAAAAAATATTAATGGTTGACTTAAATGGGCTGTGTTTTTCACTCGAAATGTCTAATTGATGCGCATGCTAAGTTAGCCACCTGGATCCATTTCCCCTCCAGAATTAAGCCTCTTTTAATTTCTCCTTAATGCTGACCTTCTTCCACCTAAAACCAGCTGAGTAAACAGCCCCCCCTCCCCCCAACACCCCCTTCTATGCATATCTGAAACATTAAGCGCTAAAAATATGTAAATAGGTCTATATGTTTGCAAGGTTTGAAACTTCATTTCAGTCTTGTTGCGTAAATGAAACTTAAGCGGGGTGTGCTTTTGGAGATACGTATGATGACTTATAGCTCGCAGATTATTAATATCCAGAGCCAGTGAGCTGCGGTTGTCAATCCAGCCTTGTTTATCACTCTTGTTTTACTTTCTCACGTTAAAAATCAATACATATTTATTCCATATTATATAGACATATTTTAGTTACATATTATTGTGTTTAATGAATTTCATTGTGACTATTGAGGCAGGTTTCTTACATTTTGGAGTGTCCCATACTAAACTGATGATATTCTGCTTCTTTGATATCTCTCTCCTTGGTTGTTGATCCAGCACCACCAACTTAATAATCATCTGTTACACTTCATTTAAATGATAAATCACCTTATTTTTTTTAAGTTTGTAAAGTACTATTTTACGAACTACAGTACCATTTTTGAAGAGTCACACATGTAATCTATTACTTTTACCTGCCAAGTGGTCTGTGAGGCAGACCCCAGTCCCACAGCGCTCCTCCTCAGCAGCAGCAGAGGCAGCAGAGGGTTCGGAGGGGGAGCAGCCGCTGTGGTCACATTAAAAACTGCATCGCCTTTTGTGACAACTGTAGATCAGCGAGCCATCAGCTCCCCCCCTCGCTCTCGTGTCAGGGATTTGTAGTCTTTAACGTAAAGAACGCCGCCGCGTGGTAGCGGCCTCTGCGAGAGCAAGACTACAGTTCCCTCAGAGCTACTCGGAGGTGTTAGTTGTCAATATGGCTGTTGTCAGACAGACAAAGCAGAGAGGCAAATAATTCGCCTCTGATTAGAAATCCTTGGAAAGGGGTCGGACAGGGCACAGTAATCAAATTGCTTTATTGTTCGGCTGCAGTAAAAGACGCCGCGGGTCTTTGCTCGAGTTACAAAGTTAAATGGTTAAGTGGACGATTTGAACCCAGGTAAGTCATGTACTTTGCTATCTCCAACACTGAAAGTGATGTTATTAATATCAAACGTTAGCCAGCGACGGCGGCTAACGTCAGCTAGTATCAGCGTTGGCATGGTTAGCATGTTATGCTAATCACTCCACAAGCCCGAGCGCTGCCAAAATAGCCTGTGTTCAAGTTGCTAGCCGTCCTCTTGTGATGCCCCACGGGCTGTTGTCAGTATAAATTCAGCGGCAAAGACGTGCTGGAAACGGTGGAAGTCATTCCGTGTTGCACGGCTGGCTCATTTAAACGTTGACGCCGGGGCATTGTCCGTCTGCCACAGGAACATTTGCTAACGTTAGCTTTTGGGCAAAGGGCGTGAAAGCTGGCATCACCGGTGGCTTTCCTGCAGCGCTGAAACGAGCGACAGATTTGTGCTCTCACTGCAGGCCCCGTAGTCAGCAAAACAACAACACATGGAGGAAAAAGAGATAGTACCAAGTGTGAACATTTTTTTTAAGACTCGGACTATTTAGAAAACTTCCACTGTAGTGCCGGGGAAACGAGTTTAGGTGTGGACTCGGACGCGTGCAACCTGTATTTGGGTGAGAAAGCTTCAGTTTTTTGTTTTTTGCATGGGTTAAAAAAAACCCAAAAACGTGATTTATTCGGCGTCTCATCTGTCTGGATCTTTTCTTCTTCTTTCTTCTGTGAGCCTGACAGAGTTGTTGAGCTTGTTTGGACTGTGTATAAACGATAATCCGGTAGGGATGTGGCCAAAATGAAGTTTGCTTAACCATCTGTTAAAGACAGGCCCACTCCAACTGCTCATGTCTTATATTCAGTTAATAAGTAGAACTTTTTTTATTTTTTATTTCACCCCACCTGTCCAGCCTGTGTTCTGAGAGCCACAGTAAACCAGTGTGAGGCATTGATTTAAATCAGGTTGAGTCTTTGCTTTAAACCAGTTAAACCAACTTGAATAAAGTGAATAGTTAACCCCTGCGAATACTTGACCAGCATGGGTAATGATTCCACTAGAAGAACACAGCCCCACTTGTGTGCCATGCTGTCATCTCGCAGGGATGTGACAGGTTTCGTGGTTTAACCGTGCCCGATAATGATCTACAGCGTCTGTAACCTTCCCTGTGAATTCTTAATGATAACTAAAGGGACTAGTTAATGTTCACCGGCGTTACTAAGCCGCCCCGTGGTACAGATGATGTTTTCTCAAAGTGACTTTCCCCCTGTATGCGTCTGAAATGTTTGCATTTGTTCTCTAAATGCTTCCTCCGTGTTAGTTTCCTTTAACTTCCAAACACACTCTCGGGGTCATGTCTTTTTTTTTCTCCCTCCCCTGTCCTCTGCACAGCTCCGTCTAACACAGATGTATAAAAAATGCCAGTGACCCCTTTTAAACCATTTATCATATCAGCATTGGTCGGCGCTGGCACAGAAGACGGAAAATCTGCCGCAGTCTGATTCCAGTTGCATTGATTTTGAGCACGGCAAATTGCTTATGAAAAACATACAGCGTGGGTGGTGTGCAGAGCCGGGGATATATTGTAGCTCTTAAAGAACGGCAGTCAGAATGTTAAGATAGCATCAGCTGTCAAGGTGACTCTGGCACTCTGCGTGTGTTGCCTGCTGGTTCCCAAAAATAGCCGATTTTTATGCCCTGCCCCTCCCTCCCCTTTTTCTTTCACACTTCTATCTCTCGCTCTTGTCTTCCTTTTCTTACTTGCTGCCTCTTTATGTTCTTCTTGCAGTTTCCCCCCCTCCTCCTCCTTTTCCCAGCCCTCTCTTTTCCACTTTATCCCTCTAACTCTCCTCTGCCTCACTCCTCCTTTCCCATCATTCTCGTTTTTCTTCCCTCATCTGCAACTGCGTTCCTTTTCACTCTTTCCTACTTAATCCTCTCATTTCCTCCTGTCTCCTTTCTGCCTGACTTTTCCTCCTCGCTCCTCCTGTTCTCCGCCTCTTCTTTCTCTTCCCGTTTCCCACCTAGATCCTGAACATCCTCACTCACTTGGCTTTTCCTTAACTTCCCTCCCCCTGCATTTCCTGTTTCCTTTCCCCTCTGTCTCACAACCTGTCTGTCTTGTCTCTCATCCAGCAGCAGGATGTCTGAGTTCAGTGAGGAGCCGCGCTTCACTATTGAGCAGATAGATCTGCTGCAGCGGCTGCGTCGCACCGGCATGACCAAGCAGGAGATCCTGCACGCGCTCGACACTCTGGACCGGCTGGACCGGGAGCACGGCGACAAGTTCGGCCGCCGCACCTCTTCCTCCTCCTCCTCCTCCTCCTCTTACGGAGTAGGCGGGGCCAACAACAACAACTCTGCCTCTAATACTACTACATCATTCAACAATAACAACACTGCCTCGGCAACCACCACCTCTTCCGTGTCATGCAACGGCAACAACAACAGCGGCGAGGCCGTCGCGGGCGAGCTCTCGGCGACCGCCGCATCTTCCACGACCTCCAAAATCTCCACCGCCACGCAGACGCAGTTCGCCAGCGCAGGGGGACTCTCGCCCTCCCCCAGCAACAGCTACGATACCTCCCCGCCTCCGGGGCCACCTCCGCCTTCCGCCATCTTGCCCTCGCCGGTCTCACTGGTGGCTCTGTCTCAGAACGGCCGGGATAGCCTAGCCGCCACACCCAACGGGAAGCTGTCTCCTCCAAGGTACCCGGTGAACAGCGCGGCCGCAGCGCGATCATTCGGGTTCGAAGCTACAGAGGAGGACCTGGACATCGACGACAAGGTGGAGGAGCTGATGAGGTGAGTGGTAACGGGGGTGGAGCGAGCTCTGAAACTTTGTTTGGGAAACTTTTGACTTGTACTAGTTTGTCCACCTTGAGTTTGGTACCTGTAGAACATTAACAGGAAGTAGATTATGGTGACTAGACGGCATCTGAGATTGCGGATGTGAATTCCCATCATGTCTACTGATGCTGTCAGCGGATGTTCATGTGTGTACCGCACTAAAGATGCTTGTAAAAGCAACCTTGAAGGCTCTTATCTGTCTTTTCTGACTGGTGCGTTGTCGCTCTGAATGGCTCATTACAGTTGTGTTGGTCAGAGTCTTTATTGGCAGTGAATGGCTGCGACGACGAGGCAAGAAAGCACAGATTGTGACGGGGTAAATTAAATGGCACCAAGTGGAAATTCCACTGAAGCTCCATTGTGTGCAGCTGCTGTCAGAACACATAGATGTTTGAAAAAACTCGAGTGCATTCTTGACCTTTTGGAAATGGCAACTGAGAAAACGACCTCAACCACAAAGTTGATTTAGTTCTGGAGCTTTTGATCGTATCTCATGATCTTCATCATCAGATGGAGTTTGACTTGGAATGGCTCCCTCCCTACACTTCTGGCATAAGAGCCGAGGTTCAGAGTTCATGCTTGATCCTGGAAACAAAAGCTGGGGAAGAATCTCACCACTAAGTCCATTTAGTAGCTGTGTTGGAGCTTTCGGTTAATGGACTTCGTCATCAGTGTATAACATGCCATGATTATTTGTTAGGGATGCACCAATGCATAGGCTGAACGTCTGCATCGGCCGATGTTCGCCTCCTTAACTGCCATCAGCAAATAAAGATGGCGTTCACTGATGGCAGTGGCCGATGATTATATGTTGATTTACGTGTTTGGAGGCTCTGAAATCCCAGTCCACATATCTCTGGCACATGTACACGTCACGGTTTTGTTCCGCCTTGCACGCGACTTCAAACGCCACCAGGAGAGTTTCAGAAGCGAGCGTTTAGTCCGCCAGACTTTGTTTACTTGCTCAGATTTGGCCATTTTCCCGGTGTGTGTTCTTGTAAACATGCTTCTACATGTGTAAATACTTAGTTTAGCTTTTGTCTGTTTTTATGACCGGCGGTTTGCACGGGGTATTTTATTTTGAAAATCCATCTCTTCGCTTTTTCTGTGTCTGGCTTCCACCCGCTCGAGGTGCTCTGTGTAGATTGACGAGTGCTGCTCGCGTCAAGCGTCAAAATAGAACAGACGCATATTCAGTGCATAGCTGAACGTGTAGAGACGCTTCGAGAAAGATCCCCGTTATGCAGTTTGCAATACATGTAACAAGCATCGTCCAAGTTGTTATTTTAAACATCGGTATCGGCCCAGAATTTCACAGTCGGTGCGTCCCTATTATTTGTCAGAGCAAGCGCAGCTAGAAACTGGTCGAGACTTCTGTGTGAGAGGTTACCTTTTAACGCGCACTTCTACGTAGCCTTCACTCTTCCGGTGGTTAAACTGCAGATTAAAAAAGCTGGCTCACTCTTAACATGGTTGGCATGTTCTACATTATCTGGCAGTGTTGTCCATTTTTCATTATCCTTGTGACGGTTCCAGTAAAGAGAGACAGCGTCTGCTAGATTACAAGAGCCAGTTCAAGGAGACAGACCTTGGTGGCCTTGACGTGTATTTACATTTTTGGGAAGGTGGAGCTACAGCGAGACCCTCAAGCTCACGACTGAGCTGGCAGTTATCAAAACACTTTGTTACAAGGATTAACTTCATTTATTATCAGTTATCAAAACACTTTGATAACTGATAATAAATGAAGTTATTCCTTGTAACAGTTTTTGTCCGTACAATGACACAAAATGGTAAAAATGGTTCTGATAGTTGACGTCACACCAACAAGCCAACACCCTCAGATCTTCAAATCAAACCTTTTTTTTTTAAGCTTTTGATAATGACCCATTTCAAACAAATGCGAATAAATGAACAAAATAATAATGTTTATTGGACGTATGTACAATTGTGCAGTGTGAGTTTTTGTAGTAGTACAGGTCATGTCTTCATTCTCTGGTTTCTGAGTCTGTGAACGGCCTCTTCTTCTTTGCCAAACTCCGTGGTACACTAAGGGAAGGAAGATGCAATCACACTCTGCACTTTAGCGGCCCTCTGAGTATTTTTTAACGCACTCCTTGCAAATTAAACACATTGGTTTGGCGTGTGGAGATGTTTTGGAAAGCGCCGATTTGTGAACGATATAATTGGCCGCGTGACCACATCTGTAAACATCCTGCCTGGTCAATCCCACTCACGTGCACCTCTTAACAGAGATGAGAGGGAAGCGAGATGTCTTACTCGTTAGCCACGCTGCGGAGTTTACTTATTTTGTCACACATCAAATTTGTGAGAGAACCTTCGAGTGGCTTGGCAGCCGCGTCTCCGCCAGATGTGGCTTGCGGGACGCCAGTTGAATAGGCCAGACGCAAGGAGAAGAAAAAGCAGCAAATCCTCACAATGGAAACGCTGGAGTCAGTGATTGACTACGCCTTGATTTCCCCCGGGCACGGCTCTGTTTTGGTCCAGGCCTCAGGAGCGGATCGTTTTGGTCGCCACATTTTGTTAACTTGCTCAGATTTGGTCATTTTTTTCTGGATTTACATGCTGCTACCACGAGTAAGAAGGCTGCATAGTCAAATTGTTTTCTTTTACTCTGTTTTTATGACTGGCAGTCTGCACAGGGTAGTGTTTTTTATTTTGAAAACTGACCGGATTCTCTATGCCATTCACGTGTCTGAGTCAGTGCTGTAATCGCCGAGATCTGTTTTGGTCTCAAGACCGCTTTATAAAGGCATCGGTCTCATCTCATCTTGGTCTTAGACAAAGACTCCCCACTGCTGAGGGGATGGCCCTTGATTGTCTGTGCATTGCCTGCTTTATTTGTTAACTGTCTGAGAGAAGTCATCGGCCAAACCTTCTGGAATAAAATTTGGTTTCCTGAACCACAAGTTAATCTGCAAAATCAGCGTCTGAAAGAAGACACGGTGGTTTGTAAACTACTGCAAGGTGACACTTAGTGAGGTGACACAATATGGCAACCACGCTTCACCCAGTAAGGTTTTGTGGATATTAGCTACTTAAGCATGCTGTATGCTGTCTGGTCTCGCCCATGACTCTTTCTCGGTTCAGTTGGTCTTGAATACAACGCATGGTCGGAGTTCTAGCCTGGATCTGCCCCGCGCTGCTTGACACGACCGGTCGCGGCTTCTGTTAAAAGTAGACCAGCTGTGTATTCTCCGCAGAGGCGAGCGACGCTTCTGGGACGCATCTGAAGAGCACTGCAGTGCAAGCATAGTCTAGAACGACTGCGACGAGCCCCGCCAGGCCGCACATCGCAGCCATGCCCGGTGGAATTGAACAGTTAGTGCGGCGAACACAACAACAGTTGCTGATTTAACTCTCTGCTGATCGACTAATCGACGAATCAACAAATCATTTTAGCTCGCTGCTCGACTCGGAAAGCAGAATTGGGCATTTTCCGCAATTCTCCTGCGAGTTCGTGAAACATTAGTGAGTAGCACTTGTTCCTTTTTTTTTCTGAATTGTGCAATAAGCAAGATAAACGACGGCTCAGTTGAGCAAACGAAGAAGAAACAGAAAAAGTGAAGTGTTGGCAGAGACGATTCCTTTTCAAGCGCGCTGCCTGCCTTTCTTTTAAGCACAGCAGGACCACATGACAGTTGTGATTAGCACATTTGTCTTGTACAGCATGTACAGCATGTACCACATAAAGATGTGCATCCTGTGATGGAGCATCTGAGTGAGGGAGAGCGGCATAAAGGCGCTCTTGTTAAAATTGTGCCTACAGTCAACAAAGAGTGTCTTGCATGAAAAGGGAAGCATTCTGCTGCAGATGTTTGAAAAGCCTTCAGGGTTTAAGATGACATTTGCTCAGGAGGAAGGAAGAGAAGGCTTTGCAGCCGCGCACCTCCAGAGACACGACATGAAATCGCACACAGTAACATCGGCTAACGTTGGCTTTGAAATCACGTGCTCAGTAGCTACTTAGGCGCGTCTCCCTGACAGTTCCAGTGTTCATAATCGACAGTCAGCATGTTAGACACCTCCTCTCTTCCTCGGAGCACTTTAGACATTAGCTCCTCTCTCCTCCTGCCGCCTCCCCAGCTGCCCCTGTACGAACAGTCAGAGTAAGAATAGACATTTAGAGCTCAGGCTCTCCCCTCAGCTCTGCACAAGCTGTCCCGTTGCTCATTCACGCTGCCTCTGCATTAAATTACATGTCCTCTTTAGACAGCCCGAGAAGTTAAGAAGCGTTCAAAAGCCCTCGTCCTCTCTCCGCCTGTAGGACTCTCCAGCGTCTCGCTCGGCGGGGCTGCGGGGGCGTGACACGAGGTTCCAGCTTATCAACAATCCCACGGTGCCCTTCTGATTTCTCCTCTTTTTAAGTGCACATTTCCGTCTCTGCAGGGGTTCGGCCTTTGAGTTGGCATCCAACACATCACCCCTCCTCCACCTCCTCCTCCTCCTCCCTCCTCCACTTCCCACTCTTCCTCAGTCTTGTACAGCAGCTTGTGCTACATTGATTCACTGGTGTCGATACAAGCAGCGTTTTTTGAGCTCTAATTTTAGCTGCGCCGCAAGAGGCTGGTGTGGAGGATATTGATGCTGGATGTCAAGAGTCGTGACGCATTTTCATTTCAGAAATATGCTAACGGAGAAGTCAGGACTTTGCGTTCTCCATTTTGACTGTGTCTGGGATACTGACTAGTTGAAAGGATGCTGTGATTGTATGGTTTGCGCACCGGTGCTGTTAAAGTTGGGGGTGCTTGTTGTGGGGGCTGTGCCCACTGGAAATGTTTAAAAAAAAAAAAAGAAGAAGATAAATGCACCAACCAGGTCACACGTTTGACAGATGTTGAAAATTTGCACCAGGATTAGGAATAAAGCCAAGGCGGTTACAAGCTTGTTGGTGTGTGTCTGTGTGTGTGTGTATGTTATTGTGTATGTATAAGGGAGGGGATTGGGCTTGTAGCCAGAAAGCGGGGTGGGTACACTGTGTGGCTGCACATGTTCACTCTCTACCCTCCGTTCCTGCAAGTCTGTGCATGTTTTATTATATATTTTTTTTCTCCCCCGGCTTGCGGATAGTGGAAACCTATCCGCCAAATACATTTGGAAAATATAGATTACTTGATTGTGGCTCAGTTCATTTAAATTCACACAGCCGTTCTCTTTGTGATCTGCTGAAATGCAACGCTGATTATGTGGGAGCCATAAAAAGAAGAAGGGGGGGGGGGAACAATACATCGATAACGCTGTCAAAATGCACCTCAGATTAAAATGGAGCCTTGGCTTTGGAGGTTTCCCGATACAGAAACACACATTTGATTATCAGAATGCGCCAACGCGTGTAACCTTTTGTCATTACTGCAACAGAACACGTGTAACTGCATGTAAAGGCTGAATGTCTCTCCATACTGTAGTGATCCGGACCTTTCCTGATGTAAAACACCAGCCTGGTATCTTGAGATTTTCCTGCTGACAGTGTATAAAGATGTATCTCTGTGTGCTTACTTGTGTGTGTGTGTGTGTGTGTGTGTGCGTTTTGCAGGAGGGACAGCAGCATGGTGAAAGAGGAGATCAAAGCGTTCCTGGGGAACAGGAGGATCTCTCAGGCAGTGGTGGCACAAGTTACCGGTGAGCAGCAACACTGACACTCTGAAACCATGTTGTTGCTTTCAGCCGTTTCCTGTTGCATACATACTGTCATTTTGTCCTTGGCGCACATTTATTTGTTGCGTGTTCACCTCTACAGTTAGAATGTACTTGTTATGCAACATGCGAGCTGGGATTTTGAGGAAAGGTAGGGAGAAGCAGTAGATGTCATTTTTGAAAATCGCATCAGACACAAAGTAAATGTTTTTTTTTTTTTGCATGTCTTTTAAAAAGCGATCTTTCAATCATTTTGGGCACTCATCAGCAGTGAATACCACAGACGTTGCTCCCTGACAGCAACTACTTGCAAAGTGTGTGTCAAACCTCAGAGATTTCAATTATCATCGCACGTTTGATTTCAGTGATTTTTGTTTCTCAAACTGTTTAATAATGGCTTTTGTTCATGCATAATAAGTGCTAATGCATTCAGTGTTGTTCAGTCACTGGTGCTGTTTTCTAGGCTGTCTGGAATTTCATCTGTGTTTCAGCAGAGAAATCTTACATGACTGTCTCAGTGTTGCAAAGACTGAAATTCAGAGAGAAAAGGGAGGAAAATTAGTACAATAATACTGGTATCACCCTTCTACCGTACCCACAAACCAGTCAACGTTTGGACGCACCTTCTCATTCAATGTTTTTTTTTTTTTTTTTTTTTTTTGGTAGTTTCTGCATTGTAGATTAACACTGAGAACATCAAAACTATGAAGTAACACACAGAATTATGTGGTTTTAAAAAAGGGAAAATATGTTTTATATTTTAGATTCTTCAAAGTAGTCAACTTTTCTTTGACAGCTTTGCACAATTTCAGCTTCATGAGGTAGCTCCCAGTCAGATTCTTAGAAATAAACCACTACTAAGGGAAACTAACACGAAGAAGAGAACTGCATGGGACACGGACTCAACATTAGACCCAAATCTGTACTAGAAATCTGTACTTTGGTCTGGTGAGTCCAAATTTGAGATTTTTGGTTCTTATTTTATGTCTTTGTGAGACACCAAGAAGGTGATTAGATTGTATCTACATGTGTGGTTCCCACTGTGAATCAGATTTATTCTAAATCCAAGGCTACTATGGCTACCATTGAGCTTAGTGTTCATCTACAATGCAGGAAATAATAAGAAATAAACCAAAAAGCACTGATTGAGAGGATGTGTCCAAAAGTTTGACTGGTAGTGTAAGTCAGTTGAGCGAAATATCAAGCATCCACTAGAGACGAGTATTTCTGTGGCTACAGCTAGTGAGAGACAAGTGATCGGAGAAGAAATAAATTCAGAGCTAAGGAGGGAGAAAACACTTTCTCCCTCTAGTATTCCCCTCTGTCTCCTCTTGAATTCTTCCAAGGGTTGTCTACACATTGTATCGGGGCTTGATGCAAAACACTCTTGTAATTCGATGTCTGGCTGCTTTCCAGGCATCAGCCAGAGCAGGATCTCCCATTGGCTGCTGCAGCACGGCTCTGACCTGAGCGAGCAGAAGAAGAGGGCCTTTTACCGCTGGTACACGCTGGAGAAAACCACACCAGGTACACCCGAGTCTTTAAACCCTTGCACCGTTCACTCTTGACTCGCTTCCTTGAAAGCAAGGCAGGCAGCAGGTGCCGAGAGAGCGGGCAAACAATTAAACGTATAGAGCAAACACACCCAATCTGGCACGGGCTAACAACGCCAGCGTTGTCATCGTGCTGTTACAGGAAACTCTTTATTTAGTTGCTTGGAATACTCGTCTAAAGCTATGGTTGACTAGATGAGGAGTGTTAAACTTGGATGTAAAGATAGCACAAGAGTTAGCCTCTCTAATCACAGCGGGGTGGGGGGGCAGCTACAGGAAAACGCTCTGCTGCCAGCAGTTTCCTGTTAGACTGTTAATGAGATAAGTAGAAGTAGACGGCATCTTGCGGTGTATGCGGTGCAGTGAGATGTCCCATATGCGAAGCCTCAGTTCCGCGTAATGTGTCATACGTTAGGAGAAGCTTCTTGAAGTGTAAAAAGAAGCGAAGGCTGGTGGAGATAAGATTGTAACGGCAGCTGAAATGTTGTGTATTGTGGTCAGGGTTCAATTGCACCTGATTTCCATTTTTAGAATGAAATGTGTGTTAGTCGTAGCCAAATGTCAGTCATTTGTTTTTGGTTATCTGCTACAGCTGTAGCCAAAGTCTCGTTGTTCATAACTTTGAGGCTGTGGACTTGCAGCATCTTTGTTGTGTGTTACCAGAGTTACAGTTCTCCTGGTCCATCGCAAGATATTTTTGGGACTTTTGAACCTTTATTTCATAGGAAATTCGACAGGAAGAGAGAGATATATGGTGGAATTTTCCAAGTTGGAAACTTTGTGGAAATGAACGGGAATTTATGGGAATAAACAGGGAATTTTGCTAAATTTAAGGTTGACTGTTAACAGGGAACTTAAGAATAGTTGGGGAAAATGTATTTTAACATAATTGATAAAGTGTATATTGTAATGTGATGTATTTTGCATGGATGTGTGCTTATGACAAAACAAAATGTCTGTATTTATGCTTGGATATGATACAGTTTGTTCAAATTACACCCAATTTACAGGTAATTTCCATAAATTTCCATAATTCTGGGTTTCTGATTTAGAATATTACCAATATTCCCTAGTGTAACTTCCCATGGAAATTTACCACCCCTTTGCAACCCTATGGATGACAAAAAGGGCCACAGGTCAAAGACCGAGCCCACATGCTCTACCAGGTGAGCTACCAGAGCCCCCTGTCCATCACAAGGCTGATGGAAGAGGCAGGTTTGTTTAGTGTCCACATCATTCTGTCCTAACTCTGCCCAGTAAACCCAGGTATCATTTCCAAATACAGCCTGTCTGAACAACAAAAAAACAGTGTTTGTGTTTAACTTGAAGAGTGATTTTTCTTAAGTGAACATCTAGAGGAAGACTATCGTCTGCCAACATCCTTGACCTTACCCTCCCTTCCAATGACTTCACAACTGAAAGTAACATTAATGTTCTGAAGTCAAGTATCAGGTCACAAGTCTTGAGAAGCAAGATTCAAGTTCAGGTCAGTTTTGGTTCCAAGTATAAACTCGTGCGTTGTACTCCAGCGGGGGGTGTCTGTAAATGCATTGCATGCTCTGATACCCACTTGCGGTAGGGCAATGGTCGATTGTTCTCTCCGTTAAACGGAAAACTGGAAACTAGCGAGCCATGAGTGGATAATCAGGACACCAAACCATCTGAGAATTAATGCAAGGAAGCGTTTTGGATTCCAAACCATGGATAATAAAAATCAAGGATGAAAGTACAGTCGATTGTTTCCTTTTTACAGCGACGTTACCATGACAACAGATCTGAAATCTTTACGTGTTCATTGCGTTCTAGGGTCTAATTTTTGAATGTGCATGCCATGTCTGTCTGATCTTTTATTGTTCCACATTAGCACTTGACACTTGAAGTCTTCAGGGAGCGAAATCGTGAGTAAGTCGAGCCTGAGTGCAATCAGGTCTCAATTTATCATTTTTGTGGCTCAAGTCCAACTCGATGCCAAGTCTAGAGTCAACAGCTCTGAAACCTCCTTCTGTTTTTAAACTGTCATGTTACATCAGAGTTCACATGTGCAGAGACTAAAGTGAAGCTTAGTTTTGTCTCAGGTAGTCTTAAGTGTGTTTTGATGCTGTGAAGACGGACGTCCGGTCCAAAGATGAGTCTGTCGTCTTCCGCGATCTTAAATCCGTGCGTCACTGTAAACGGTTAACGGCAAAAACAACAGGCCTCGCGCCGGCCTCGGGATGCGTATATGTGTGCGCGCTCTGTATCAACCTATAGCCAGGCAGCAGACATCCCACGCCTTGTCCTCTGCGGCATGTTCCTCTGTGGAGCCCTGCCAACACCGACAGCAGTGGAAAACTGCTCTATGCTATTTATGGCCAGACTGAGCCCGGCCCAGCTCAGCCCAGCCCAGCCCCACACACACACACACATACGCACACACACGGCTCCATCACTGCTGCAGAGAAAACTGATGCCCCATTCATGCCGTTCTGATAACCTGGACTGTTGCAGGGCGACCCAGTTAGGCGTTGTTCACGACGTCCGCTGTCAGATTAGGTGACGATGCTGTACGTGAGCTGGTGACCCGGCAATACGCCGAGGCTTTTAGCTTCAACGTGGCCAGTTTTATGAGTTTGAGCGCAAATGAATCCTTTTTTGGTGTGGTTTTCTTTTCTGCTGTGGTCATGATTCGAGATGAGGCGGCGCAGTCTTTGTCAGCACTATTCAGTCAGAGTTTATAATCAAAATGTATTGTGAGCAAGAGACAGCGTGCATTTTCACATACATTTTCATGAAGGGATGGGCTGAGCTGTGGCCTGTTCATCTGTCAAAACAGCCACCGCACACATTATTACTATATATATATATATATATATATATATATATATTTGAGACTTTTTCTGGCACAGTTTGTACTTTCAATCCACACACTCGCCTGCAGACTGTGCGTCTGTGTGTTCATCTGATCACGGCCTGACACCCGTATCTTATCTAACCAGTGACTCTACCCCCGTTCCCCCCCAGGTGCCACTCTAAACATGCGGCCAGCTCCGTTACCTATGGAGGAAATGGAGTGGAGGCAAACCCCACCTCCCATCACCACTGCCCCCGGAACCTTCCGCTTGCGTCGAGGAAGTCGCTTCACTTGGAGAAAAGAGTGCCTGGCCGTGATGGAGAGGTGGGCAGCACATTAAAAGATCATAAACGGGAGCTTGTTTCATAACTTCTCTCCTTATTTCCACACGGAGTTGAGGGAACACGGCAGCCTGTGACTCTCGCCTCAGAGTCTCAATATTGGCTCGGCTGTGGCGCACACATAACAAACAGCAGTAACTCGGCTTTGTTGACATCGTCCTTGTGTAGTGAAATTAATTTAATCAGTGTGACTCTCCTGCTATTTATAGCTACTTCAACGACAACCAGTACCCAGATGAGGCCAAACGGGAGGAGATAGCAAATGCCTGCAATGCTGTTATTCAGAAACCAGGTAAACCACAGAAACCAGGAATGTGGAAGAATTTTCTAACATATGTGTAACAGATAACTGTTGTGTTACCTCTGTTACAAAGCTTACTTATTTGTTATATTTGCTGGTTCTTTTGTGACCACAGCAACGTGGAGTGAATGTATGCTTTGGGCTTTATCTCATTTTTACAGACATCTGTGTCACATCTGCCGCATGATGTCTTATATATTTTATAGATATTTCAGCACCATCGGTGACGAGACAGTCGTGTATTATAAAAGCACAAATAAGAGAGGAATTCACAGCTGGAGGGAGCAGACCGATGATTAAAAGCAGCCCAAAATGAAATAAAAAGATTAGAACAACATTGTGTCGGTGGAAGAAATTCAGGCGAGCACGTGTGTATGTGTGTGTGTGTGATGGAAGATGCACGCAGTGACCCGACTGTCATGTGATTTGTTTCAGGGAAGAAGCTGTCCGATCTGGAGAGGGTCACCTCCCTGAAAGTTTACAACTGGTTCGCCAACCGTCGCAAAGAGATCAAGAGACGGGCTAACATTGGTAATGTCAGCAACGACCACTGACGCTTTTAATTGCAGCTTTTAATGACGCCCCTTTGTGTTAACATGACTGCTTCATATTTAATAACAGCAATTCCAACATTCCTCTTGTGCACCGAATGGCTTGCCATCTATTCACTCCATCACTATAATTAGTTTGATGATTGTTAATCAGTCATCTGCCATCTGCAATGACCTCTGGAAGAGTATTCCCATAACTGCTGTGAAATTATAGAATTCCTCTTGCGTTAACCTGGAAGCTGGTTAGATTTGTAAAATAGAGGCTCCATTACGCGCTCGCTGAAGAGAGCCGAAGCTGCCTCAGTATCATTTGGCCAAACTCTGTGCTAATATGCGGTCATATATAACCCTCTACAGCAGTGAGTCCAGCAGGCTAGTTAGATGAGCTCGAGTACCTCTTCATCAACACCATCCATCATTTCTCAAATGTGTTCATCGCAATTGATTTTAAACAGGAAGTTCTTAACAAGTGTCAATTATGTTAAGTGGATGTTCTTGCAATGTTTCTTTTAGCTTGGTTTGTTTGGTCAGCTTGCATTTGTACTCATACCACATGGTGCATGACCTGTATCTATCTAAACCACATATCTAATACTTCAGTCTAACTATTTTATCGTTTATCATTTTTAACCGCTTATCGTTTACTTTCACACTTATTTGCGTGCTCTCTAGTTTCCATGCATTATGTCCCTGGGCACATTAGGTACACCTGTACAGTTCAATGCACTGGTTCTCAAGCTATGCTACAATGACGCCTGGCTCTGCCACCCAAATGCTCAGGGCTGTTGTTCCCCATTGGTGTAACATGCTAACAGTCCATCTCTGCCTTCAAAAAACTCCTGTAGACCAGTAGATGTAATATGTTGTACCATTGGTGGTACACCACCTCCCTGTAGTGGTACTTGAATCTCTGTAATTAAAAAAAAAAAAACATTTAAATAGATTCATTTTAAAACTTGGTATACTCTCAAATACAATACAACATTTAGATTTATTAGGAAATAAACTATAAATGATAATAAAATAAACGATAAGTTATCTCCTCATTAGGAATAAACCTATGCTACAGTATATTAACGTCTGTCTAGATGGTATTACCTAGGGAGACTTTCTGCGGTGGCACCTGGCATAACAAGTTTGATGCATCCCAATACAACAGTTCTGCCATTGAGTCTACTTTTATGGTTCCCGAGTGTTTTTCTGACTCAGTCATAAAGGTGATAAGTCTATGTTTAGCGTAGAGGTCATAGTTAGTGGCAAAGGAGAAAAACTTCCTGTGAATCAAATGTAGTCCAGAACAGCACCACCTCTAACTCTGATCTCTGTAATAAACATAGAAGTGAATAAAATATCACCAGAAACTGAACATCGTAAACTTTGTGAAAAGTAGAATTTATGGCAGAGCTGTTGTATTGAATTGCAGTAGATTGTACAGGTGTAGCTACAGTAATAAAGAGGCCACTGAGTTTATATTCTTAAATCAAATCTTCACTTCTATTGTTCTCAAAATTCGTTCAGCGGCTCCACAGTCTCAGAATCACTGCTCTGTAGTATGTATTAAAGGGCGTTATTAGCGATCCATCGTAAATCTAATGATCCATCCTCTTCCTCCAAGAAGCCACAATCCTGGAGAGTCATGGGATAGACGTCCAGAGTCCAGGGGGACACTCCAACAGCGACGACATCGATGGAAACGACTTCTCAGAGCAGGTAGAGAGAGATTAAAGATCCCAAAAGACCCATGAAACCAGATTTATGTTCCAGACAGTACTGTAAACGACTGGTCTGATTAAAGAGAAAGAGGTCACTCCTCCTCGGTTACTGCTTCCTTTTGTACCGTCTGTTTTTTATTTATTCATTTCTATTTCTTTGTTTTCTTTATGTTTTATGGATCAGCCTTTTGCCAGCCATTCACATCCATCCCTTGGCGAAAGGCTCTTCTTGGACGGCATTCAGTGTTCCAGTCATTAGTCAAGCGTGATTTTGCATTTTTTTTCTTTTACACGTCTTTCGTTCCAACTAAACAATGCACGTCAGTTGATTTTATTAATTAGTTTTGACTCTTTGGTGAAACGTGTAAATAATTGAAATCAGCAGCGTGTGGTGTTTGTTCGGAGCTGAACCCTGCGGCCTCGCCGGCACATTACTGTTCAGAAATTTACACCAAAAGACAAACTGCAAGAACATTTGAACTGCTGTTTTCCCTCACATGAATATACCCATCCCCAAATATAGAAAGCACATAAAGTTCTTCATTTATTTTTAGGGTTTTTTTTTTTCTCCGAAGAATCGCTGCTTAAGGCTGTAGCTCATGGCACGTTAATTAACAAAAGCTCGCTCTCTTCTGCTTTTTCCTGTTTCCATTGGAAACTTAAGCTGGAGCAACGGAAAACAGCAACGCTCTGTATTATTGGAGAAACCTCCATGATGAAGATTGTGTTTCAGTTTAAGCCCTGAAGCTTTCCTATATTTATTACACAACATGCAAACTCTCCTGTCAAGTGAAGGCGGCTGAGAGTGAAGGCAGCCAGTTTAAGTTAACCCGCTGCAGCTACTGAGGAATGAACAGAGTGTAGATATGCAGGTCATTCTGGATATTTAGAATTATTTCTCTAATTGATTTTTTTGTTTAATCATGCTCCGCTAAATGGCTACATTTTCCTCCCCCAGGCATGTGACCTACCCTATTTTGACAAGCGACCTCTCAGCCGACCTTTTGGCCTTTACCGACTGGAGCCCACCTCGCCAACACAGGTACGCCCACACGCAAATAAGCAAATGGGTTGACAACATTGCATTTTCAGCCCATATTTTCGCTGCTCTGACGAGCATTACATCAGTAACGCCGTCGTGCATGTGGTTGCATGCAGCGTTGCTCTCCAGGGCAGTCCAAAAAAAGGCCAAGGGAAACTCAGTCAGATTGGACGGAGGTTAAAAGAGGTCCTCTCATCACAATTATCCTCTGATTGCATGTCTTTAAATAGCTGTCAGTGTACAGTAATCAGACAGGATGTCACTTAAAAGCAGATTTGATGCCTGATGTCACAGACACGGTAACGATTCCAGCTCATAGACGCAATAAACGCACCATTTAATTCATTCCTTAAACTTCAGCTGCTCTGGAAATGCTAAAAACTGGCGGCACCACCAGTGCCCACTACATAAACACGCCACTTCAACATGTGGGGAATCCAAAGCTCTATAGGCCCGACAATTTCCACCCAACCGTCGCTGGTCAGCATGGTAGCAAAAACTTGTGTCCTGTCTAGTCAAAGTCAAAGTCAATTTTTTCTTTCACACATTTTGAATTCTTTTCATGTCTTGACCTTGGCCTTCCCGCTTTCCCTCCCCACCTCAGGATGACAGCGCAGCGCACAGCGAGCACCAGGACCCCATCTCTCTGGCTGTGGAGATGGCTGCCGTCAACCACACCATCCTGGCCCTGTCGAGAACCGGAGGGGTCCCCAACGATATCAAGACGGAGTCCCTGGAGGACGAATGAACTGCACAGGAACTGGGATGGAGGGAGCGGCCGAGAAGTGGGGGGAAAGGGGAAGGAGGAGTAGAAAAGGTGGGGAAAGGGTGGGGGGGGGCTAAAAAACAAAAGAAAAAGAGACCAAAATAATCCTGCTTAGTAAACTGAACCCCTCCACCCTCCCACCAACTCTTCCTTCTCTCTCAGCTTCCCTCCTCCCACAAAGTCCATGTAAACAGTAATTACCCACCACCCCCACCTCCACCCTACCCAATATATTGACACAGCTGGCGGAAATGGGTCACTATACGTCCTCAGATCTTTGTGAAAAAGTTCCACGGAACGAAGAAAAGGGGAAGATCTAGGCCCCTTAACCTCCAAAAACGGTGGTCCTCATCTGGGACTGTCTCCCAGGAACCCTCCCCACCCCCCCTCCCCTCGATACACTCTCTCCTCACAGGATACCTCTTCTCTTTCCTCTTCCTTATTGCCCTTCTCCTGCCTGGTTGTCTGAGCCGATCCTCAGTCTATCTCACCTCAGCGTCAACCTCAGAAATATAACGTGTACTGTATATATAATATATATATGGTTCTTATGGTTCTCAGTCACACTCACCTCATGGTGTGCTACCTACCTACCTACCTACCTACCTACATAACCCTCAAAATTCAACCTCTTCATCGTGCAATTCATCGGAAGAGCAGCCTCAAGCCATTGTCTGGGGAAAGATGGATGGCGCGAGTTTCCCTCTCTGGCACCGAGGCGCTAAGAAAGGATACCGGCAGACGGAACTGTCCAGTCACTGTCTTCTACCCTCTATAGTTATCATTCCTCAGCGGAGTGGCTTTTTGTTTTCCTACAGTAGAGCTGCTGTTGGATGAAAACCTCTTAAAAAGTCAGCTAAAAAAGAAGTAGCCTTAATTTTCATACAGACAACTACACCTTTTACTTTTTGCAGTATACAGCAGGTTTTGAAGTTTGTTGTTTTTTTTCCCCCCCCTGACAACGAGGAAGAACAAGAAACTTTTTAGTACGCTTAAAGAATAAAAGAGGATTAATGTCAAGTCCAACAGCAGCAGCAGAGGTTTTAGTTCCTTCAGCTGCATTTCCTTCCGTTTTTAGCCCAAACGGCAACTGGATATACAATCATTTAGCTTCCCAGTGACACTATTGTTAAGTACTCGAGGCTATGAGAATCAGTTTAGGGTCAATGTGATAATCAAGCAAACTTAAGCTATCTAATAAGGGGAAATCGTGCTTTGTTTTAAATGTCATCCATGCCAAAGGAAAAGCTAACAGGCTAAGCTAAGACTGATCTGAAAATGGTGTCCGCGTTCATCCACAGCGATCCCTGCGAGCTCCGTTTGGCATCCACAGGTCGTTTCTCGCGCTCAGTGAAGCTTCTTGACCTGGCACTACAGCAGGCCTGTGTCAGTAAAGATAGGTATTAGCAGCCAGATATATAATGATAAAAATACCCCTAAGCTATTTACTACTTGTTCTGTGACGCTGCCTCTTTATAATAGCCTAAAGAATGTGCTTTCAGAAGATTTTTTTTTAAATATCAGTGGTATCAAATTAGACTAAATCCACACTGGAAATGGTTTTAGAATATCAGAACGTCTGAGGCAAGTTTTGTTTTTTTATTTCATCTGTATAGCTTCAAAGGTAAAGGCACCACTTTGAAGGGAATCAAAGACGTTTAAAGCGGTGGTATCGGAAATCATTTTCCACCTTTTTTTTTGTCCCAGGTGGAACTTTTCCAAAACCATATCTGATTGAAGATCATCATAATGTCATAAGCAGAGACAAAGTTCTGTTTCTGGTGGCTCACTTATTGTCAAGTAATTAGCGCTTTTTCAGTCTGAGACTGAAATTTGACCTTCAGTTGAGAAAGTTAAAGTAATAGTTTAGATTTTATAGGGGAAATCGACTTATTCACTCTTTTTGTCAAAAGTTAGAAGACTGATATCACTTTCATGTCTATATGTAAATATGAAGCCAGGAGACGGGTCAGCACAAAGACTGAAACAGAAGGAAACAATGAGCATGGTTCTGTCCAAAGGTCAAAAATCTTCCTATCATCACCTCTGAAGCTCATCTATTAGCCTGCTACATTTAGTTTTTATTAAAGCCGTACATAAAAATGGAGTTTAAAAACGTCAATTTGACAGATAGCTACGTACTGACACTATTTTTGGCACAGTGAGTTCCTGTGTTCTTTTTATACTTTTACAGGAGACACAATATGTTAATTAGTGAGCTTCTGAGGTGCCAGTAGAAAGATATGTTCTCCTTTGGACAGCCCGGCTAGCTGTTTCCTTCAGTTTTTTTCTTATTTTTTATGCTAAAGCTAACTGTAGCTTCACAGTTAGCTTACAGAATACAACCCAAACTGTCATTTCTTTCATTCTTTGGACAGTCAGGCCAGCTATTAGCCTTATCTTAAGCTAACTGTCTCCATGCTGTAGCTTCATATTCGGCATACAGACATCAAAGTGGTATTATTTTTCTCAACTAGAAAGCTAATAAGTCTATTCCCCAAAATGTCAAACTGTTGCTTAAAAAGAATAAAATAAAATAAAAAACCTGCCTTCACAATGGTTTTGGAGAATTGGGAAAATATTCTACAAAGCAGGATTAAACAAAGCAGTCGGCCACAAACTCTGAGACAGAAATCTCTGTGTAATTTCAGATATAGACATTCATGATGTATCCAATAATCCTGCTTGTAGAATAGCTCCCAGCCCTGGGCTCTAGTCTAGTAAAGCTCTATTTAAATCTATTGCTTCTGTGTGTACGAAGCTGCGAATACAGTGACTCAGTACTGGGATCTGTGTTTCAAAAAGAAAGGGTTGAAAGATAAAAACAATATGTATTTATACTCATTTTTTATGGTAATGTACAAAAAAGAATGACATATGTTTTGAAATGAAACATGCTTTTATTGTTAAATTAATCATGCTTTTTAATTTCTCCTGACTTATTTTTATGTTATCATTTAAACCATTTTTTATTTTTTTAAACTGTCATCCCTTATTTGACTGAACAACAGTCTCCCCCTGTTTGTGTCTGAGATAGTAAGCTATTTTGTGAAAGATGAATGACGATGCACCTTATTTAAAAAAGAAAAAAGAAAAGAACCGCTCCTAAGCTTAAAATGTAACCCTCCCTCCCCTGAGCCTTCTTTTGAAACGGCAAACGTCCACTTTACTATTATGGGGCCGGTGTGAGGAAAACATTTCGATACAGCTGCTTTACACACCTCGTCATTTTAAATCAAAGCCCCAGTATGTGCCGTTCTCTCTTTTTAAAACGCCACACCAAACTCCATTGTAAAATCGAGTATTTTAATGTCAGCCTTCCTCTTAACAAAAATGTGCATAACTCATAAATATGGTGTAGAGAAATGGCTAAATGTCAATAACAATTACATTATTTATTATTCTGACCCCGTTTTTTTTTTAAGAAAACAATTCCGAGTTCTATCTTTACGGAAGCTCTAAGCGGTCAGACATTCATACATTTTATTTACTGTTTTGTAAGTTATTTTCACTTGTTTTCTTGATATCAAATTATTTAGGTCATTATGTTGAAATAACATAAGTAACTTGAGAATACAAGTTGTTATTAAGAGAAAACGTAGGATATAAAATGTATGAATGTATAAACTCCAGAGGCTTCTGTACATCTAGTTTAATTCCTGTACTATTTGCGGTTATTAGAAACACAATAAAATTGTGTTTCGATTATGTAGTTAGGTGAAATGCGTTCCATATGTGGAACTATAAAAAAAAAAGAAAAAGGAACCAAACTCAGTTCTCCAAGTCTGACCAAAAAGTTTAAATCACAAGGTGAACTGTTCTTTAAGACCTCAGACTCAGAATGGACTTTACTCAGTTGCCAAGCACAGAGAGTATGTTCATGAAACACTGTTTGAAGTAACAGACAAACCCTTTTACTATTAGAAGGATTTTTCGTGGAGTTTGGTGTTACGCTCCCTCCCCACACAAAGATTATTGTATGTTAGACATAGTGGAATAAGTGGTGCGTGGAAGGAAAAGACTACAAAGAGTGCATTTAGAGATTATTCTCTCACTAAAAGACACTTTCAAATGAATTGCCTTAGTGTTTGAGAGATGCCATGGCCCAATTAGCAAGAGTTTTAATCCAGCAGTATTTTATGTGAGCGTTCAAGCTTGACAGAAAAATGTTTATGGGATGGAAGCATGAACCCTCAGGTGCTCAAGACGTAAAGATTCTGTGCTTTTCCAAGAGGAAAAAAAAAAAGAAAACTGGAAACGGATTAATCTGAGTAACAGACTGAAACCTGAAACAAGCTCTCCCCCACCCAATGTCGTGTGTACTCCAGTGGTAGTGCTTACTCTGAAGGGGTGTCCTCTCGTGGTGTGTCAGGGTAAACATGTCTACATGTCCTTCTGTGTCCCCAGTGAAAAACACCATCCACTTCATCCCAATATAGCTCCGAAAGAGGACTGAATGCTGTTGTATCAATCTCAAATCTAGTTATGTTCAAAATTACTGTATTGCCCATTTCAGAATTTAGTGCCTTTTTTGGACAGTAGACTGTTCTGTAATTAAGATGTAGTATATATACATTTTTTTGTACAGTTTCTTTGTTCATTTTTTTAACTTGTGTTTATTTTAGTATGATATATATAATGTACAAGAGAATAAAGCTATATCAATGAGACTTTCTGGGTTTATTGCTTTTGTAGACAGTCATCACACATTGGCTGATAGCAGAATGACATTTATTTAAATATAAAAAAAATGATTTTGATTTTCCATTACAAATATCATGTCTTCATCTTTCAATAAATAAACAGCCGGGCAGTCAAAAAGATCAACTTGGATGCAGAAGTACAAAATATCTTAATCAGACAAAAATGAATACTTAGTACATTACAATCAACACAATCCCTCGAGTATTCACGTACAAATCAACAGGTTCCCATACAAACTATTCAAAAGACCTCAGCTCTCTTTAAAATCATGTCACTTCCAATTAATCTTGACACATTTGCTTTCAGGCAAAGCTGATTTAAGAAAAAGATGTAAAATTTCAAGGAAGTGCAAGTATTTTTCTTTAAAAACAGTAGAAATACACGTTCGAGACCTGAATCAAGCTCCAGTTAACTGGTGTTCAACCTACCGGCAGCACAGTATTTGGTGGTAGAACACAAAGGCACCTTTGCTGAGTAGTAGTCGTAAAATTTCAAGGCACAAGAACGAAATATTAGCACATCCAATCAAACCATCATACCAGTCGGTACAAGCAGTTTGCGATACTATCCAAACGTGCAGCTGCATCATAGATTTTGAACAGTAGTAGAAGTATCTAGCATATTAGTATAAGCAAAATCAGACATTAAAATGAAATTAATTGCAAACAAATGGTTATTCGAATCTACATACCTAAAAACATTCACATTCTCTGATAAAACATTCAATGTTTTTCTGTAGTACGACAGGTAGGGATACCTATGGTTCCCTCTCCCGACAGAGGAACATGGAGTAACTTACTGTGCGTCGACTTAAACTTACAGTAAAGGAGCAGATACAGTGAAGCCTGTAGATGATCTTCCCAAATAAAACACTATATTGTCACTCTTTCTAAAAGATCAGCCTATAATCACATCAACCAGCAGCTGCATGTGGGTGATGGGTGAGTGGGTGTCCAGCAATTATCAAGATACCGAACCTCTCAAGTGTTCCATGACTTGCGGTTCTCTCCTCTGCTACGCCCGGATGATGCCCCACCACCTTCGCCTTTGGCCAGAGCGGTAAGGGCTGCCAGGTTTGGGCTGGATCCAGACAGATTGGCGCTACGCCGCTTTTGCTGCTGGCGACGGCGCTTAGCGCCCCCCCGGCTCACCCTGTCTGGCTTTACCAGGACTCCATAACCAGGATTACAGTGGAAGTAGTGCTTGCCACCAACTGAACCGTCATTCTTTCCTGGAAAGAGGCAGAGAAAGCTTTGTTTGAGATTCTGAATGATAGATAGATTCTGAATGATAGAACTAATGTATCAACACCAACAGGATCAGGCGCTGTTCTACTTACCTGCTGGTACCTCTAGTTCCACTCCCACCCAGGTACCCTCTGCAAAATCTGTGGGTCCAACATAACGGACAGTGCCGCTCTTATTGGACCCCACAGTCACAAACTCCCCTTCTTTCAACCAGTCAGGAAGAACAGTGTTGGCAGCTGAATCTCCTTCCTCAGAGTCAGAGATGATTTCCAGACTTTCCATTGGCACAGAGAGGTTAAGTCCTGCCCCAAGGCTGCTAGCCCGGTCCACCTGTGTGGGCTTATCCTCATCCTCACCTAGAATACGCTGAAAGGACTTGAGGTCTGAAGACTTGACTTTCTGGATTTTGAAAGGGTTTGCCACTGAAACATCAGGTTTGGAAGGTAAGACACTGGACACAGAAGAATCTGGAGTTGTGGTGGCTTTTGTAGCACTGGTAGGTGCTTCCTGTTGGACTTCAGCTGTGGTTGTGGATGAAGTCGGGATGGAGGCACTGTTTGGGTTTGAGACATCCGAAGAGGCCTGTTCATCGGATGAAGTTAGAAGAACTGGATGCCCAGGTGAGGCAGGAGCTGAAACTAAGACTTCAGGCACAACTGGGATCAGGTTTGGAGCTGGGTCTTGAGAATTGTCCACAGTTGTTTGGTCTTGTTTGGCCTGTGGTGGCTGAGGGACAATAGTCTCAGACTGATCCTCTTCTGCGGATGGTTGTGTTTCGTAGTGGACTGACAGTTTAGCTTCTGTCTTGTCTGTTGCAGCTGGTTCGAGTTCTTCTGTCCGAGGGGTTTCTGGTTTTGAGTGGTCTGTCTGTGAAACTTCTGTCTGTTTGGTTTCATTGTCTTGTACTAACAATGAATCTTCAAGTGGGTCCAAACTGACAAACTGTTTTGGTTCAGTAGGGCTAACTGTTGAGTCTGATTCTCCAACTGAATTAGACTCCTTCAACTGGACTGATGGAGACAAATTTGATTCTTGTTGACTCAGGTTTGAATCTGACGGAGTGCTGTCTGGTTTTGGTGGTGGTGAGTCGGCCCTTTGCTCATCTTCTTTATTGTCTGAAATCGACGAGGATTCCTGGAGCCCTGATTGGTTCACAAGAAAAGATTCAGGACAAGTCACTGTAGTGTCCTCTTCCTTTTCATCTGGCACCGCCTCAAAGCCGTCAGATCTGCTGCCGGATGACGGCGGCAGGTCCCAGCTCAGTGTGTAGACCTCTGACAGCGTTGCTGTAGATATACTAGTGGAGATGTATCCGCTTGATGCTTCGCTCACTGGGCTGTGGGTGGAGTCGTCTTCTGTCTCTGGGATGATTGGGGGAGGTAGGGGCATAGATCTGGAGCTCTCTGTTTGGAGGTCCAGAGGAATGATTTCTTCAATGGGAACCTAAGAGGGAAACCATGGCAACAAAGGGATTTGTGACTCAAAATGCAACAAAAGTCTGAAAGTGTCCATTTGAAATCTGAAAACACGTACCTTGCTATAAACTCCACATATCTTTTGTTTCTTGTTAGAAGACCGTTTGTGTTCTACTAGACCAAAACCGCTGATAAAACTGGGTTCATTATACCACCTCAAGGAACTACAGGAATTACATTATGTACTATGGGTTGATGGCTGATTAGAATGCCAATGACAGCTCTTTCCACACTCAACGCAAGTGTTTTGGACTAACCACTAGGGAAAATATATGCTCTTTGGTACTGGCCATGTAGTGGGACGTTTATCTGAGCTTCAAAAATAGATAAAAGATAAAAGTTGCTTGCTGCTGCTGAAAACAACGCTGAAGAGCTGCAAGACACTAAAAAGTACAGCTACAGTACCGTAAAAGTACCTCAGGGCAGCTGAAAGTTGGGTGATAATTCTTGGAGGGATCATTATAAAGTGACCTCTTTCACATTACACAGTGTTCTGATCCATTCTTAATACAATATATTGTTGAGAGCAGCTTTAAGGTGATCTCCACAAACCTGTACATAATGCTACACTGAGTCTAATTAAAGCAATTTATTGCTCTTGTTTGATACCAACTGTGTCGCCCAGTTACTGCATAACAGTAAAAAAGCTAAACACAACAACGCGGGAGAAAAGTCACATTTAGGAACACAATAGTCCAAAAATAACCTGCCTCAGTGGCGACCCCCACCCACCACCACCTCCCTCTCCCATAAAGCAAAAACCTCATCTAAACATAATAAATAAGATTACAGTAAAATAATAATAAAAACAGTGTAATTATAACACTGCTGTCATAATTAAACTGCTTTTATTATTGCGCTTTTATTAATTATTTCTTTAAATAATCTGCCAGCCTAGGGTGGTTTTGGCACCATCCCTTTTTACAGATAGCAAAATATTGTTTAGAAAAGTGCTCGTATGCTTGTGATTCAGTGGTTCCTACTTAGAAAATGTGTTTTTTCCCAAGATGACAAATGCATGGTATGGCCACACTCAGCAGGTTAGATAAGGAGTAACACACTATTTTTCAAAAATAGTTTACGTACCGGTACATATAGATATGTAAAACACCACCTGGGCTTGGGAGAACTTACAGGCTGCTGCTGCTTGCTCATGCCCTCTTCAACGCTGGCTGACTGCACCATGATGCGAGGCAAACCCTGCGTCAGGGAAAGGGGAATTTGAAAAAAAGACGATGGGCTGATGACATTTTAAATCAAACTACAAATCTGTAAGACGAAGAATAAGATTTCAAGATGAAATCATGAGTGAGTCAGTGTCATTTCATTCCGGTTCAAACCCGCAGATCAGATATGAATATAAGCCTGTCGATGTCTAAACCTGTTCATTACACAGTGAGCATGAAGCGGTGATTAGCTGCTGTGAGGGAATTGTAAAGCTCAGGCTTCAGTCTGACAGTGGAACAGAAACGCAGCCTGTGGGGGGAGAAAAAATGATCTCAGATTCTAAAAAGATGACAGATACTGTCGGCTCAACATCACACTGTACTGCTCTCTCTGGCAGCCTCACAGAATACTAAACTGGGATAACTAACTAGGCCAGTTGGCCATCTGTTACGGCATATTAGGAGTGCACAGACGTGTTATTATTGCCTATAATCAGATTAGTGGATCAATACATTAGAAACGTTGAATTTATTGTAGTGATCAGCAGTCAAGATGTTGATATGAGATGCAGAAAGTGCAATAAAAATATTTGTTCATCAGATCACTCAGACATATAATTATGATAAACTGGTAAAACAATCAGGATAATTGCACCATAATTATAATTGCACCCATAATCATTTATCCCTTTTCAGCATTCTAGTTACCTCTTTAACATTCAATACGATGTGTCAGCTGATTAAATACTGTGTGTGATTTGCCTCTTAACATTTTTTTAGTTCTGAAGAGGGTAATAAAAAAAAATCTCATCATCTTATATCTTGAGATATTTTAAGACATTTAATAAATTAGGACAATTGTTTGACTGTGTGCGCCGCAGACAGTCACAGGATATTAATCAGGATGATTGTTTGACTCTCATGCACACATTCTGAGGGAATTAACGCCGCATTCTTTCAAACACTGCAGATCAAGTGGTCTGATTCGTCTCTCTTTGTGATTTCGCTCCGAGCAGAGTGACAACCTACATGGACAATATGTCTACGGTCAGAGAGCAGGTCAAACACGTCTATCCTAGCGCTCTCTGGCTCAGCGCAGTGAACCTGCAATCAATAAAACACCTCAGGTAAATGGACTGTACTTATACAGCAACTCTATAGCCTTCCGACCACTCGAGGCACTTTTTAACGCTACCATTCATACATTATCTTCGACATGCAGATCGGTGGGACTGGAGATCAAACCGGTTAGTGCGCGCACCCGCCCCACCTCCTGAGCCACAGGCGACGCGTCAAAATGGCTGCCTCTTTTTAATTCAGATACAAAACAGATACACATTATGTTTTTATTTAAAAAGAGATTAATTAGAAACATGAAATGTAGTCAGCACATTAAAATATTGCTTTTAAGAGGTGGTGTCTAAGTCAAGTTTCATGTCCTTCAGGTCAAGTTCAAGTCACATTACAAGTCATAAAAGACACATTGATGGTCAAGATGCAAGTTTTTCACATCTGTGCTAGCTGTAACATGACACTCTCTTACAATGAGGTGTCAAAGTCGCTTACAGCTTGTGCTGTGCACAGCCGATTTAGTAAATTACTCATGCTAACGCGACAATGCTAACGCGACAATGCTAATGAGCAGGATTTTTGTACCATGTTCACCATCTTATCGCGTTAACGTGTCCGGAGGTGAGGGGGTATGAATGTCTGAACCATATTTCATGGTAATCCATCCACTAGTGGTGGAGATTTCTCACTTTAAAAACCATAAATGTCAGCCTCGCGGTGGTGCACGAGGAAAAACCAGGGGATCACTGTAGTCAGCACACGTCAGGTACATGGACTCCATCAGGTTGATGTGAAGATATTTTGCTGTAAGTGAAATCGTATAGAGCTGCTCGAAAGTCAGTACGATTCAGCTTCAGCGAGGAAAGAATGTCTCGACTAAATGTCAGAGCAATCAATCTAATACTTGTTCAGTTTTTTTAACGTTACAGTCTGAACCAATGTGGTGGACTAAGCCACATATTTGTGACCTATTTTCAAAGATTTACGTCTTCGGTAAGGAAGCTTGAGACTGAGTGCCACGGACGGGGAACACAAGTTGGAAAGTATTGAGAGACAGACTAATACACGGTTGGCTATGTCAGCAGTAATACAAATATAGAGTACCACCGGTCTTATCCTTTAATAGTGTGTTTTATATGAGTGAGACCAAAAACTTTCAGAACTGGATTTGTGGATTTTGCCAAGTCAGAAATGTTTTTGCTTCTCAAGTCTCAGCAGTCACGTCAAAGTCATGTCTCAAGTCCTCATTTTTGTGGGTAGGGATTTGGATTGTCATTCTCGTTAGCCTCCAACAAGTAAGCTGCAGTTCGCCAGACATTTAAACCTTTGTGAACGGGATTCATAAATTAAATGAAATTCATCCATTTTTCAGCCAGGTGTTGAGATCAGGCCTACAATCAGCCGCTCTTCCTATTTACATCAACAGCCTGCTAATATTTGCAATACTCCAGGCTTTTGTTTTTGTGTTTGACCTTTCTAAACATCTGTGGCAGGCAGGGTGGAGTGAAGCACTAATTAGGGCGATGGCCTCAAACAATGCACCAACAAGACCCGACGGGTTCCCGTTCCAACCCAACACCACGGCACATGATTTCCCTGATTAGCTTCCCTCCGCGGCTCAAGGTGCTAATCAGTCAAATCAGATGCTGTAGTGTTTGGCTGCGATGAAAAAGCGGCAGACTCCCGGGTCTCGATGGCACATGATTGGAGATCAGTGGATGAGGAGGTGGCGAATGAGCTGTAGGGGTGGAGGAGGGGGGGGGTGACGCACGAGTGCGACGATGTTCACCTGCTCCTAATTAACCCTCCTCTTAACACAGTGTGCTCCTGTCTCAGCAGGGGGCTGTTTGTGGAGTCTCAAAGACTGTACAGCATGTCAATCACACACCCAGCTATGTTTGTTCTGTATGTGCTGATAGTTCTGGTCTTAACCCGGGTACTAAAGAAACCTGGGTGTGATTCATCGAACAGCAGAACTGTTTGGTCTTAACACAAAGACTGGAATACTGAATGGTCAAAACTGGTGCAGCTGAGATACATCCTGACTTTTAGTCAAAATTCACTATGTGTTCTCTGTGTGCAGGTTTCTTTTCTCAGTGGTATCAACAAATATGAGTGACTGACTGTTAGATACAGTCCTGTGGCGGAACTATTTGTGTTGGCGGGGTCAAATAAAAGTTGAAATAAACAAACAAATCATAATCACTTATAAATGCCAACTAACAAATGGTGCTTGTAGTACTGTTGTATAAAAAGCAATATCGCACTCGAGGTTGTGGCGATATACTAAATATCAGCACGCTGTGGTATTCGGTACAATGTCACAAACATCGAGTGTGATATTGCGCAGTTAAATTTCTGATATGATGACAACCAGCCTGCAGCTGAGTAAACACTGGATTTAAAACGAAACTCTGACACTCCCCCTGATGGAGTGTGATAAATAGAAATGTTCGGTGAATGCAGTGAGGTGTTCTTCAGAGGCCAAACCATCGAGAACATGAGGAGGTCAAAACGAAAGTGGTTACCATGACGTCTATCACCTCCACTTTTGCAAACTTCTGAAAACCACTCATCTCGGGCACTGAGGCATTTATACACTTTATCTGTTTATTATTTGTGTTTCAATCTTCATAAGCGTTGTTTCCATGGCAACGGAAGAAATAGGACTAGCTGCTGATGAGTAGAGGGGATATTTAGATTCAGGCTGCAGTGATGCATATAAACTTTAAATCCCTGATAAGACGCGGGGCAGAAGACGAGCTTAAATCCAGAGCGCTGTGAGTTTACTGAATGACTGTACCTGCTGATGGACAGCTGTCTGGTCCCTACTATCTTCCTTCCCACCAGGAAGCAGTGACTTCAGCAGCTGGGGTACGGCCTTCACTGGAGGGAGATAAGACGCAGCAAAGCCTGAATGCACTGATGGAGGGGACGGAGAAGAAGAGGAGGTTGCAGGAGCAGAGATGGAGAAAACAAGGGCAGGAGGAAGAAGAGAAGTATGAAACGATTGCGATTTTGAGAAAGGGAGGAGGGAAAATTGGGAGATGTGTTAGTAAACATGTAAACAAGTGCCAAATTAAGATTCAGAGCAAAAGGACAGATATAGTTGTCCACCGGCTAAATCAGAAACCAGAGCTGATGACATCAAAGGCGGCAAATAGGGAAAGATAAGTCACAGGCAGAGAAAGAACCCATTTAGAAGATAAAGCCTTTATCAGTCGTACCTGTTTCTGGGTTCAGGTTCTGGGATGTGGAGCCAGGCAGTGTCCGTCTAGATGGAGGAGGCGCCACAGAAAGATCCTGGTGACTCTCCCAACCCTGCACACACACACAAGAGGGACAGACACCCAGAAGATGAAACAAACACACACACACACACAGATTTAAGGAGCATTTCAGTAATCTCTGACCTTTAGCAACCCCTAATGGTGACCAGGAAGTACTGCATCAACACTTCAACCATGTATTCAGTACCTTTAACTAATTAGTTCAACAGTATCCATTACTTTTAGCTAATGTTGAGCACTGTAATGATTTATCCTTACCTTTAGCTAATTATTACAACCATTGATTCATCATTTAGCACTCACTTGCTAGCATGTAATGTTCACTGGTGTTACAACTGACTCAATATGCGTAGTCGTAATTTAGAAATGGCATATGACTGTACATCTTCTAATTCCTGCTGTGGATACAATGTGTATACATGTTGGACATGTTCAGTCTTTAGTCTGTATCATGGAGACAATCTGGCAAATATGAAACAGAAAATTAACGGAAAATAAACTGTAAGACTAACACGGGATTAATAGATGAAGTGGACACAATTTATGAGTCTCACCTTGATGTCACTGAGCCTATGAGTGGATGAGTAGAGCTCCAGACTGCTGGCTGACAGCTGGTTGAGGGGTTAGAGAGTTAGAGCCAGGGTGTTAGACAGGTCAGCGCCAGTGAGACAAGTTAACACCAGTGAGACGGGTTAACAACAGCGAAGAAGGAACCGCACGAGGACAGCCCCAAACTACTTTGCTTCTGGTGGTTAGCAGCTGTATTTAGTTGTAGTTGTAGCAGACACCAGATCAGTTCAGTATGGTTAGAAAACACTGCACCGAGAGGACAGAGTAATATTGAAAACACACTAAAGACGAGTAGCGTTTTGAATGTCATGGTTTAAATTGGTTCTGTTGAAGCACCTGAACTGTCCCTTTAATATTTGGGTCATTGAAGTAAAAGCTTACCCGGTTGATGTTTGGAGAGCTCAGGCAGCGTCTGGGAGCTTTCCCTCTGACTGCCAGCTGTTCTCTCACCGCCACCTCCTACACACACACACACACACACACAGAAATGTGTAATGTAAGCATTTTTAATTGTGTGATTTATGGCAACACCATCACTTAGTGTCTTTATTGGGCGCTTTGTATTATGTGGATTAATTAGCTCTATTTGTTTCTTTTTTGGCAGGCTAGAAAGGAAAATGTTCCAATTCTGCCTCTGGGTGACATTTTCCAGAATGAGGGAAAAAGACAATGAGGATTTAATGTGCTCGTGCTCCGGCTGAATATCAATCAGTGGAAGGCGCGTTAATGAGAGCCTGGTCAGACATTTAGGTATTCTGAGTGGACTCAATGATGCCGAATACTCAGTATGGTTTTAATGTTTGGAGGTTCACATGAGCAGCATTTCCTGACCTGTCGGAGTCTGTCCAGAGTGAGGATGTTCTCCACAGCCAGCACGCTGCGGAGGTATTTCTCTATGGCCGCCTCGCTGTCAGCTGACTGGTCGTCCTCAGTGCTGGCAGCCAGCCTAGCCAGCATCTCCCTGTCCTCTGGGCCGTGGATGTCCTGTGGGAGCGAGAGGAGGGGGTGACAGACAGAGGGCAGGGTACTACTTAATGTGCTTACCGTCAGCTCTTAATTCACCCTGCTGGGGTTTCATGTATTTACATCATCCTGCCCATCACGCCAATGCTTACCACGATATTTAGCATGCCTCGCAAAAATGGTGAAGGCTTTATTACAAGCCACAATCTTTTACAAGCTCCCGCCGCTGACGTGAAAGGGGCTGCAGATAGAATCTATGAGCTGCGCTGTGTAATTACGGCAAAAACAAACAGCTACAGTGCAGAGCAGTACGCGGACCGCGCTGACCAGCAGAAATCTTCTCTGGTCGCTTATTCAGAACACATGGCCACAGAGCGTAGCCAATCAGCATTAAATATTCAAGAGCGCTGCGTCAAAAGGAAAGAAAGGCCTACGTACATAAAAGCTAGCTAGCTTTTCTAGAAAAATAAGTGCATGGACATTATACTTTTAATTGTTGTTTGTTTATCAGGGGCCAGTCTTCATGTTAATTTGAGCTGACTCGGCTTTCTTTGTTTTTCTGACTATTTAAATGACTCATCAGTTTAAATTTGTTTTTAACTTTAACCTGAGGGGATTCCACTGTGTTCATCCGAGCCGTTATCACGCGGCACGCCATGGTGCATTGCGGCAATTTGGGGTTGTTCTATATAGGCCTGTTTACACCTGGTATGAACCTGCTGGAGTGGACAGCTCTAAGCGCAGGTGTTACTGTACCCAAGATGCACTGAGGACACATTGAGATCCAATTGCTCAGATCATGTTCAGAGGTGGTCCGGCCTTCATTTCTTTTCAGTGTATACAAACGTGTCCTGGGCCACAGTAAAAAAAGGACCGCCTACTCAACTGTCGCCGCTATGTTCACACAAAACACACCGTCTTCGGTTCACTGTGATGCAAATGATGTGTTTGGGTTGGGTTACATGCCAAGATAAGCAAGAGATATTTGTGAACACACTGCGTGATCTGATTTCACCAATGAACTAACTAACTGTTAAATAAATAGTGTAGTGTACAATTTCTTAATCTTTCCTGTCCTATAGTTTGTTTCTTTTTGGTCAGTTTGTCCCAACAAGGTCCCCAGACTCCTTTAGAAATCTTGCAATTTGAGTTTAAGAAAGACTTTATAAATATTTTGAATTATTTTTGTCAGTTTGGCAAATGATAAAAATGAAGTAATTTCTTTCTTTGTGTAAAAAAAAAAAAACAGTGTGTGTGTCTGTCCCAGTGTGTTAGTTCTCGTGTTGGGACGCGGGTCAAAAACAACACTGCATTTGGTCTTTGCAGACAGGACTGATCTGCATACAGAGCGGGAACGGGAGTGATCACTTGAGATTCATGTTGGGACGCATTTTGCAAAACATACACAATTTGTATATTTACTTAGTGGCCAATTACCGTTTTATTATTATTAATATTTATTGTTGAAAACACAGTGATGCATTGTTCAAAGTCTGATTACGTGCAGCTTCCAACAGTCAGACTTATCGTCTGCATAACATTAGAATATGCAGTGTTTGTGCAGTTTGTCACTTTGAAGTGATGGATGTGTCGTTAAAGCGCTCTCCTATTCTGCTCTTCACTTTTTTTTTTAATGCAGCTGCAGACTTGCATTATCCTGGAAGGATGATTCATTCATTTTATTGTACTTTTTTCCTAATGAGTAACTTCCTGGTCTGGTACTCACCCCCGGGATGTTAGAAACGATTTCAAAGGTGACTCCACAGCCGGGGATGGTGCTGCGCTGAGACATCCTCTTCAGGAGGCTCTGAGCAAAACCCTGCCACACCGACACACAACCACATGTTCTCACATCAACTAATCGCTGCATTGGTGGACACGTGATTGAGGAAAGGAAGAGCGCAAATGTGTTATTGGGTCAGCTTGTTCCAGTCCATCATGCCTCGCGGGCCACCCACCTGTCTTCCGGCGACGTTGACGCAGATGCGTTTCCGGAGCACCAGCTGCATGTGGGCCGGGTGGCTCAGCTGAACCACCGCGCACACCGTCAGGTAGACCCTCTGGTCAGCTGAGGCGCGACTCAGCTGAGGGCAGTCGTGGACCGTCGAGTCCCAGGAAGCCTCCACCTTCACCTGGACCACATTGAAACGTGGTCATTAGAGCTAAAGAGAGACAAGACATACGAGCCGGAAACTCAAATCAATCGTCACCTTACCTCTGGATCGTAGTGCTTAACAATATGAAGGTCAAAGAATTCGTCATCATCCTCCCCACTGAGTAAAGCATCCAGCCCCCCGGCCAACGGGGCTGAGAGACTAGACTGGAAATCATCAGCTGAGGGGGGAAAAAAGACAGACGACAAAGACAAAGTCGAAAAGAAAGAAAAGAAAGCTGGTTCATTAGTTATTAAGACACCGGAGGGTTTTGCCAAATTGTGAGCACAAACGACGCTAAAGAACAACGTACCACTGAGATCCAGGAACAAGACAGGAATGTGTGTTTCCATTCCAGGAACAGGAACCCTGTGGAGAAACAGCAGTGTCAGCACAGTGACTGGCTCCGATACAGAGCGGCTAACAGCTCCCTCCACTCACCCTGGCTAGTTACAAAAAAAGCTGTCCTCAAGCAACACCAAGCAATTAACACCCAGCTAAGTGGATCTGATGAGTAGAAAATGAGAAAATCGAGAACTTTTCTGGCCACAGCTGAACAAAACTAGATCTCCTAAGTGTGAAAAAAAGTATTGTGTTCTATCCTTTAAAAAACTAATAAAAACTGCTGCAGTAATTAATTTTCCTTCATACACACACACACACACACACCTCTCTACCGGAGCTCCTGGGATGCCGCTGCCAGCTGACGGCACCAGAACGGCGTTGCGTTCTTCGGTGAGTGTTAGGCGACACTCAAGCAGCTGAGACTCTCTCTCGACATCGTCCTCTGACTTATCTACAAACACACGGCAAACACAAGAAACTAAACACGTCAGAAAGATGAATGCACTAAAGAGAAACACTGCTGCATCTTCATCTGATCATAAAGGGGGAGGGTTTAGATTGAATGCATATAAACAAAGTGACACCTGATAAATGTCGCATACATTTGGTTAATGATTTACAGTTTTAAACACAGAATATTAACAATTCTATAGCAAGTTGGCATCATACTTAATTATAATCGTTTTTGATAACAATTAACAAAACTATGACGGAGCACATGGAATTATGTGGTAAATTTTAAAAAGTGTAAACAAAGCAAAATATGTTGGGCCGCAGAATGTTGTGGTAGCCATGCCGGTAAAATGCGTCTTGAATTTTTAATAAATCAGCAAAGCATCCGCACACCATCGCACCTCCTCCTCCATGGGAACCACACATGTAGATACCATATGTTTAGCTACTCTGCATCTCACCGATACACAGATAAGAACCAAAAAAATTTGACTCATCAGACCAAAGTCCAGATTTACACTTTTCTAATGTCATTCGCTGTGTTTCTTGGCTCAAACAGCTCTCTTCTTTGTGTGGTTGCCCTCAGTTGTAGTTTCTCTGCAGCAGTTTGACCACAAAAGCCTGATTCACGCCGTCTCCTCTGAGCAGCTGAAGCTGAGATGTGTCTGTTACTTGAATTCCTAGAAGCATTTATGTGGCCGCTAATCTGAGGTTTAACTGGTGATTTCTGAGGTTGGTAACTCTAATGAACTTCTCTACAGCAGACATAGCTGGTCTCGCTTTCCTGAGGTTTTCCTCATGAGAGCCAGTGCCATCATAGCATTTGTGACTGCACTTGAAGAAACATTCAAAGTTCTTGAGATTTTCTCTACTGAGTGACCTTCATGTTTTAAAGTAATGATGGCCTGTCATTTCTCTTTGCTTGGTTGAGAGGCTCCTGCAACAATATGGATTACTAAGGTAGTCAAATAAGGCTATTTATTGTATGCCAACCCGGTCTCTGAGCGACACATCCGATCTATCTCAAATGCATCATGAAGGCAAGAAATTCCACTGATTATCTTTTGACAACCTGTTAATTAAACACCGTTCCAGGCGACTGAAAGATTGCCAAGAGTGTGTAGAGCCGTCATTGAAGAAAAAGCAGCTATGAAAATATAATAAAACATATTTTGCTTTGTTTACATTTTTTGACTACCACATAATTCCATATGTGTTATTTCATAGTTGTGATGTGTTCAGAGTTAATCTACAATGTAGAAAATAATGAAAAGGAAAAAAAAAAACACTGAATGAGAAGGTGTGTCCAAACTTTTGACTGGCACTGGTGCCGAGAAAGAATCTATATTTGCTTCTTCATTGTGGCTTCATATTAATGGTGACATCGCTGACACTTGGTTATGACAAATGAATGTTGGAAAGCGGCACTTGTGCTGTAAAATTATACGCTGGGAAATCCATTTTAATCAACAGAATATGAGAAAGGAAGAATGAAGTACCAGTTGATCTTTCAAATCTGAATTACACTGAGCGGCGGGAGGAAACGACACGTTGCCATAAAAAGCGCATGCTGACAAGAAAATGGATGAGAGGAAATATTTCTGCTATCAATCATTCTTTGCAATCAATGCTTCCACACCAGAGCTGTGTTCAGAAATGCACGCTGACTGTACCTGGTTTACAAACGATCTTCTGGAGCTGCTGGTCCAGATATTCCTGCCTCTGAGTGAGAGTGTCCAACCACTGTTCCCTCATCCTCTCTAGATCTACCTCCTACACACACACACACATACAGAAAACACATGTCAGTTGTACAGAAACAGTTTGATTTGACTGTTTTTAAGAAAAAAACATGCCAAAATTGACATTTTCCTCTATTACAAGTTCACTTAGTTAGTTGATCATCTACTTACTTGGTAGCTGTCCATGTCTTCATCTTCACCCTAAAATTTAAATTGACAGAGAAACAAAGTCAGACTGTGTCATTTAGGTCAGTGAGGGGAAATCTGTGAAAAGGTGGCAGGTGTACAGATTCACAAGAACCATGAAAGGCATGAAAACTAACGATAACAGTCATTTTATTTCCAGAAATTCTCTCGTCCAACACATTTTTTAACTAAACAACAACGACTAGAGTGGATTCCCTCCTCACCCATTGTGATGCGCTGCCTCTCGGGGGATGCATCTGTCGGACCTTGACGTCTCCGATAGAAATGGAGTGGATGGAGGCGGCGATGAGAGGCATGGTGCCAGAGTCCGGTACTGAACGCACCTCCACCTGAACCCGACGGGACTGACCCTGTAAGGACAGATTTACATGAGGACAGTCACTTAAAAAGTGTTCTCTGTTGGTCCAACAGCTGATTGACACCTTCCTCCTCTGTTCACATAATCAATATAATAACACGTTGATATATTAATGAGCAAACCACAAATACTAATAATGAAGATCCATGATACCTGTCGGAGCTGGAAGATTCCTCCTGTTCGTACGTCTTTAGCTGGAAGAACCTCCACAGCTGTGAACTCTCCTGCCTCGTTCAGCTCCATCAGCTGCACCCACAACTCCAGTCGACGGGTCACCTCGCTCCACCTGCAGGTACAGCGCGGACACACATCAGGTCAGAGCTTACGTACCTTCTCATATATAGGTTTTACCACCCAATCCTCCATGTGGACACCAACTTTGCATACCGAGATTCAAGTAAATCAATTGCATTGATGTGTGATGATGAATTTGAATCAGTTCTGATGACTTTGTGTGTGTGTGTGTGTGTGTGTGTTTGTGTCACTGCACCTTTCTCTGAGGGATCTGGTCTTGGCTTGAATCACTCCCAGGTCCCACAGTGCCAGGTTCCTGCGATGGTTGGCCTGCTTGTGACCGTACACTTCAATAGCCACCGCGCCATCGGACAAAAATTCCACAAACTCCTCTGACACTGTCACAGATAACTCCTAAAAAAAAAGTTCAAACGGGGATTCACATTTTCTTATACTGACAATCACAGATGGGTTTTTTTTCTCATTTTCGAGTTGCTGATTTTTATTTTTGAACTGATCTGGAGTGATTTTGTTACCTTGGCGCTGTCGAAGACCACCGTGCACTGAGGGTCTTTGGAGGTGGAGGATGAGCCGGATGCCTCCATCTCTGGAGCGATGAACACCGGCTCCACCTGCTCCCAGAAGTGGTACTGACAGAAGACGAAGTTTGACAGGTGGCGAGGCAGACCATTGGCGTGGAGGATTTTCACCTGAGAGCGAGAGGAGAGGAGGAAATGCATTCATCTATACAGAAATACAAACGATTGAAACGAATGATTTGTAGGGACCATTGAGGGAACTTTTATGTGTTTTAACTGCTTAACAAGATTGTTTTCGAAATGTGTTGGGTTGAACTTTCTAGTTTGGGTCGCTCATAAAGTCAATAAATTATTTTTACACAGAGGGAAAAGGCCGTAGGTCAACACATTAGAATTAGCAGCAGAGGCTTTGTTTTGACTTCATTCCATCAGAAAAACAGAAGCCCTAGACGACCAGGATATAAAGCCGAAGCCCACAGTTAATTAAACTTGTGACATTTCACAGTACAGTGAGCGGGAGAAACTCGCAATAGAGAGAAGACACCGCAGTCTGACTGCCTGACAGATACGTTATTAAACTGGAACTATTTTCCCACTGGCAATACTCAAAGTTATTCTCACTACAGCTCCTGCATGTAGGATGCTGACTTACATGTCAGTGAGAGGAGGTGTAGGATTCAGATCATCAGGTGGGCTGAATGTCTCCCTGGATTCGGCTCATTTAGAACTAAAGCACGCGATAAACAGATGAATGAAGCTGCGTTTGCTTCTTTCTCACCACACAGTCCAGCTTGCGCTCCTGTGGATCTCTGTCTGCGGCGTTCTGCTGAGTGTCAGACTGTCCTGGACCGTCCGCCTCGGAGCTCTCCGTACCACGCCACACCTCCACATGCAGCCGACCTGCCACCTGCCACACACACACACACACACACACAGATTTATTATCAGCCAGTCCAACTTTCAACATTTTTTCACATCTTCTTAGACACATTGAGTAATATAAATCTAATTTGCTGCTTTAAAACATCACTTGTGGCCAACCTTAAACCTGCATCAATAAAGATTCTGAACACTTCTAGCTCTGTTTTGGTCTCCACCAACTCCTGCAACATCAAAACACATCAACCAAAGTCCACTCGGTTCAAAAGAACAGGTGAATCTGAGCCAGTGAGAAGCAGGCTACAGGGAGCGCTACAAAATGTAGAGTTTGTAACATTTTCAACTAAATTGTCCATGTGAACGCCACTTCACTTTAAGTCAGCTCGTCCTTTGCACTCAGTGTTCTCGTACCTCTCCCTTCTGGTTGATGATGGGCACCGCATACTGAAGCTTGACGTCGTAAAACAGGCAGGCCAGGAAGACGTTGGCCACGCCGATCAGGCTGTGGTTCTCCTGTTCATCGAAGAACGGGTCGGCGCGCTTGAAGTAGGACCGCATCACCTGGGTATGACATAAAATAAATATGTTTGAAAAAAAACAAACTTCTCACTTTTTTTTACTGCTCTAAATCTTTATCTCAAACAGACTGAGTTCAGCGGATCTGATGATGTTTTTGAATTCACTCACAGGGTTGTCTTCGTCAAAGTCCTTCCACTCCTGGTAGAGCTCCCTCATGTCCACCAGCCTGTTCTCCATCTTTTCCAGAGCCCAGATCTGCTTCCCTTTACCTTTACGACGGACCTGGATGGCCGGCTCGCTCAACACTGCATCACGCTATGAAGACGGGGAAGAGAGATAAATTTGTTTTATGTATAGCACATCACTTAAATTACTGCCATCCTGACCAAACCAGACTACAGCACAGCTTTCTGCTTCCTTCTGAAGAAAGTGGTTTAGATTAATTTGCCTACAGCAAAGGTGCAGCAGCATCTGTTAGGAGTCAATTAAGGTACTTTAGGAACACTTAGTGGCTGATTGCAGCATTTGCATTAAAATTCTAAAAGTCTAAACTCAATCAAGTCTGAGCACAGCGACATGATAAATATATTTAAAATAACACCCTGAGGATCTCTGATGACTATCCACAAATCAGAAATCCTCAGAAAAAGGTCAGGTTTGTAAATTCACATGTTAACTTTATTGGGGACATTACATGGACTTAGATTCATTTCCTGGAAACTTACCCTAATCCTAACCTTAAACTTTGACCTGAACCTGTCCCTGAAGGTAGCTTAGGTCAGACACACACACACACATACCTTCCTGTTGGCATCCAGGTTGGCAGCAGGTATCTGCAGAGTAACCAGGTACTCTGTCCTCTTGTTGAGCTCCTCAGCTATGAATCCAGCCTCCTGTGCCAGCAGGTTAGCCCGAACTATCTGCTCCTTCAGGCGCCGCAGGCTGCGAGTCATCATCGCTTCTCTGAACGGCACAAACACACACGCAAGTTTTAGAAAGCACTACGGAAATGTTTTCCCCCCTAAACACGTAACAGTCAGCAGGGTTTAGTGAGTGTTCCACATGGTCCACTTGTATCTCACCTGTCCTCGCTCCAGCGCCGCATTCGTTTCTGAGCGGTGGGTGACGTCACAGCAGCTGCTGAGCCGGGCAGCAGGCCCGTCGGGTCGAGGAGGTGGGAGGGTTTCTCCGGAGTGAGCCGTCGGCGGAGCTGCTGCAGCTCCTGTTCGTACATCTGCCTCTGCCGCTCCAGGGCGCAGCGCTTCTCCTCCTCGTGCTGCCTCTCCAGCGTCTGTAAGACCGACTGCAAGGGGTCTGGGGTGGAGGAGGAGTCGCCAGAGGATGGATGGATGGATGGAGGAGGGACGAGGAGGGACGAGGAGGACAAGAGGAGGTTTATTTTTCTTTCTTATAGAAGTTAAAAAAATAGCATTTAAAAAAAAGAAAAGAAAATTCTGTTATTGTTTAGTCACCCCCAAGTAAGCTGGAGCTGCTTCACAGGGCTGCGCTCACTGTGGGTCCAAAAGTTCAATATTTTCCTCATTAGCTCAATTCTGGCAAGCACAGTCTTTAGTCTGAACACTGCAGGCTCACTGCAGAACACTGTGGAAAATGAATCAGATTATGGGGTAAATACTGAACTTGTGGAGCCACATTGGAATAATTTGGGGCCTAAATATTTGGATTAGCTTGATGGGCACCCTGTGCTTTTGATGAAGCTGTAAAAAAAAAAAAAAAAAAACTGGCCCAGTTAACTTAAAGGATAACTCCACATTCAAAATAACAAAAGAGCAAAGCAGATAATAGACAGAATGAGAATGATTCATTGTTTGTGTAGCCAAAGTCTGATATATCTTATTTCAATGGAGCCACAAAGCTCCATTGTTGTCACTGTAGCGCTGGGTGACATGTTCCTCCATTATAATATATAAATACACACACAGACACACACACAGACACACACAGAGTTCGGTGTGAGTCTTCCTCATCAGGTCAAAAGTTAATTTGTCATCGCTTTTTTAATGCCAGTAAAACTAACAACCCCGTTACTGGAGCTGTACTTTAGTGCCACAGTGTCCAAGCACAGCCTCTTAGAGCTGCTGTGACCCTTTTTTTATATATATATATATTTAGACAGAGTTGTTCACAGTAGTGAAAGGTCCAGTGTGTAATATTGAGGGCCTCTATTTTCAGAATAAGGCAGAACTGGGATATAATATTCATAGCTATGTTTTCATACATGTATAATCACCTGAAAATAAGATATTCTTTTTCTTTTTTATTATCCTTTCATATCCACAGAGGGAGTGGGTTTTCTTCCATGTTGAAACACAGTAGCCCACGACAGACCAACTAAAAACTGTCTCTAGACAGGCGCCTTTCAAGTGTTTCTCCTTTACACTAGGCAGGCGAGGGTGATGTGAGGAGATGCAGTGTTTCCACAATCGGGTCCAACTAAATGCGACACTGTGGACCTTACATAATTTGTAGAAATGCTGACAGAAATATTTGAGCTCTTTCGCCCTCCATGACCTCTTTCAATGCCCCACAGATAAATTTGATGTAGAGTGATAAAGAGGTCAGAAAAACACAAGTTTACAGATTTCCGCTCCCATGTCAAGTATTTTTAGATCATGCAAACTAAATCTAAACATTTACATTTACAGTATTTAGCATTTTATCCTATCCGGCTGGTTTGCTGGTGCCTGAATGGACAATCCAACTAAAATAGAATCAAACTGAAGTCCAAAGTGTCTCTATACGGACACACTGTCACAGCTTTTGAGATCCCTTTTTGCAGATTGTCAGCTATGATGAAGTGCTAGCTGTGTAAATATGCAGAGTAATGCACTGTCACGGTTTACCACAGCTGCCAACCTAAACATGCTCAGAGGAAGCTCCTCGGCTAAAGCACATTTCTGTATTTCATCATTTTGTATTAAACATAAGTTCATTTGGTTTCTTGCCGAAGCGCACCTTCATGATGGTTCGATGTTTGACTCACCGTTGTTGCCCATGCCTTTCATCATGACTTCGGCCTGGGCAAACTCATAGCCGAAGCTCAGCTCGCTCGACACGTCGCTGGAAGCGTCCAAGTCCACCTCCAGCCGGTCGGTGCTCAAGCACGTCTTCATCGCAGCGCCGCCCTCCTCATCCTCACCTCCTCCGTGGACCATATGCCTCGGCAGGCTGATCCTGTGTGTGTGCATGATTAGGTGTTGGTTGTGTATGTGAGAAAGCGAGTGAAAGAAAGAGGAAGTGTGATGTGGCGAAAAATAGGAAGAGACACAAAGAAGAGTTTGTGATCGCATGTAAACAAACGCGGAGTGTGTTCAGAAATCAAATGGCACACCGATGCAGATTCAGCGCTCTGCGGGTGAAACGGACCTGAAGAAGTGGTTGTTTCCCCACAGGATGCGGTCACCGTGATGAATCTGGACTGGACTGGTGACTGCAGAACCATTCACGCATGTCCTACAGGTTGAGAAACAAGATTTACACAACAGGAGACAACATTTGAGATGAGAAAAGATGAGACTGTAGTCGCTGCTGAAAACTGAAAAACAGGTTTGCCAGAGAATTTCTATGAACATTCAATATACTGTTTATATGTTTCTGGTCATTTTGCCTGGATTGGACTGCAACAGGTTGGTGTACAGGGCTGTAACTTAATAACCTTGCAAGAATTCACAAGATTACAAAATCACAAGATCACGCACGAAGCCATGAGCTTGTGTCCTAACACAGTAGAGTATAAAAAGGTACGTGTGAGTAGTGACCGTTTTCTCAAAAAACAACAATGGCAGAAGTTTAAATAGGTTGGCGTAGCTGCTGCTCGCATCAGTTCTGTCAAACCTGGAGACTTCTTCATTGAAAGAAGAGCAAAGAACGGCACAGAAAGCGTTCTCTGGCTTCAGTGAGAGTAAACTAAATTGACTAAATTATTTGGTTCACTGATCTGATAAATTTAAGTCTTGATAGACGCTGAGAGAACGATGGTTCCTCCAATCACCTGGCCTGTATATACTGATTTGATTTTGGTTTCCAATAACGTCTTCCCAGATACTTTGTTACACAGAACAATCTGCCATAGGTCAGATTAATACATTTTTGTTACTGACCAAATTGTTTCCTGAGCACTGAATATCAATTTTTATTCATTCGTCAGTTTATTTTCTGCAATGTAAGATATCAAGAAATTTCACTACAGTATTGGAAACTCAAGAAGAAACTCAGGTTATCATTTCGTCATTTGGTGAGCTGTTTCCACACATTTACTTAAAGCAACACTATTTGGCAACTTGGGAGCCACAAAACAAGCTGTAAACCCAACACTGAATGAAGCTGTTACGGCACGCTTGTTAGCAAACAGATGCCTTCTAACACATACATACAGCAGGCACAGCCTACGACGACATAGATGATGACACAGAAGATGAGAGCCATGAGATGGAACCAAAACGATGAGCCAAAATGGTCAGCGGAGCTGAAGGGGAAATGCAGGGTGAATATTGGCCAAAGCGTCCATAACTGCAAAGTCAGTGGTGCACAGAGAGGTTCTCCACGAAGTTACATCGATCAGTCATACCTGGCTTGAGGTACTGTCGAGGTGAGGATTCGGGGTACATACCGAGCGTTGCGGTGAGGAGTGAGCATCACGCCGTTGCTCTCTGTGATGTCGATGACGCAGTGCTCAGCTTGGATGGCCATGCCGCACAGCTGGATGTCCTGCGAGTTGGCTGAGCCCACACGAGTGTGTTCCTATACACAGAATGCAGATGTGTACAGGGTGCGGTAGGCTGTAGGCTAGCGGTAGGCTGTGTGTGTGTGCGCGCGTGCGTGTGTGTCCGGTACTGTACCTTTAGGTAGTACACCAGCAGCTCGTTGAGGGCGGGGTCGGCGTTGAGGTTGACCAGGAAACACTTGTCGTCCACCACTCGGATCCCAGAGGACTGCAGGGAGATGCCCAGACTCTCCAGCTGCCTCTGACGCTCCTGCAAGAAACACATTGAATATTTAATACACGGACTGATTAGATGATTATTCTAACCTTTAGCTGCTTGATGACAGAGGGTCAGAAGAGAAAGAGCTGAGCTGGAAATGAATGAATAAAAGTTGAGTTGAAGATGAACTGAATGAGCAGAATAAAAATCAGCTGACAATGACTCACATTTTCACTTCACCTCCTCAGTTTAAGGGTGTCTATTGAGTCGACAAAAAGTTAATGAAGTTCTCTATAAATACAACAAGAATACTTAGAATAAATTTTTAAACCATTGCTCTCTGCAGGAGTAACAGTGTGTGTGTGTGTGTGTGCGTGTGTACGTGTGTGTTACCTGTGCAATAGCCTCAGTCTTCCTGAGTTTATCCTCCCAGGTGACTGTCATTTCTTGGATTAGTTTCTCAGACTCCTCCAGCTGCTCCTTCAGCTCGGGGGCCTTCATAGACTGAGAGTGACAGAAGCGGTGTCACACTCTCCACGTATCACTGGGTTATGTACAACATTTGGAGAGGTTAAAGCGATCCGAACCTCAGCCTCGGTGAGCTGCTCCCTCAGTTTCTCCACTTCCTCCCGGAGCTCTCGGATGATCCTGGCGTTGGGGTCCTCGTTGACGACGGCGTGGTTGACAATGCTCTTGGCCCTGTCGGCGTAACGCAGGGTGGACAGCGTCTCGTCGTAGTTGTCTGCGGCGGGGCTGATGGTGGCCACCATGGCCGTGCGGCTGTTCCCTCCCAGGCTGTCCTGCAGGTAGGAACACAGCTTTTACGTCAGTGACGATCACAAAACCTCCGAGACAAATCTCTGACTGCACCCACCACTCAGGTTGATTAAGAATTACTAAATGTGTAAATGAGTGTCTAATTTATGAGCATGCTGTGTGAGAGGGATCAGGATTTCTGCTAGGCTACATTTAACACCATTACAATGCTACAAGGAGCCAAATGAAACGCTAATTTAAAAACCGAAAATTAAAAACTCAAACTTGGCAAAAGGAGCGTCTTTGCAATAGAGCAGAGCTAATGAAAAAATATAATCAGCAGAGCTTTGAAATGGGCAGAACAAAAAAAGAACAGAAAATTAATTCCGCAGAGACTTTAAAGTCCAGTTTCTTTAGATTTGAAAAATTCATATAGTAGTCGTACCCGGAGGTGCACTAATGTGGGCGTGCAGACAGAAATCATCGTCCATATGAAAACAGGGTTTGTTATTTTCCTTTGTGTACCTTGAGCAGCCAGGTGAGCACAGAGTCTCTGTAGGGAACAAACTTATTCCTGTTCTTCCCCGCTCCCTGGTCAGCCAAGGCCGAGATGACTAAACCCAGAGTGCTGAGAGACCTGCGGGGTGGGGGGGGGCAAAAAGAGACAGACGGGGTGAATGTAACAGAGCAACAACAAAAGAAACGGCAAATCATCAAGGCAATCTTGGCTTGTAAAGGCTGATAAGGTTTCCGGCTCACGGGGGCGTGTGTAGTGTAAATACATTTCTCTTTATGTGAGCCGGTAGTATGTGAGAGAAATGGCCTTCTGTCCAGCAGGAAAAAAGATAAGCCACTGAGATAAACCAAAAACCACCGACTGTAGTGAAAACACACACAATCCCAACCCTTCTGTCCGGCCATGTAATTTAGCTCTTTGAAATAAAAAAAACTGGATCGCTGAGGGTCAGGAGTCTTTAGTGTCGTGCCATTTATTTATTTTCTGTTCCGGTGACTCACTTATTGATGTTGCTCCCTTCTTTCAGACGCTCCCCCGCCGCTCCCGTCTTGGCTGCTCGCTCGCTGCCAGCCAGATCCACCAGACTCAGCTTGCTCACCTTCTCTCCACTCGTCTGGAGCAGACACAGAAACACACACATGATGTTAAACTTTACTTCTAAAATCATTCCATCCATTCCACTCCAAGTGAAATTGGGTATCTCTGCATTAATTGGGCAGACACTGACTTAAAAACACGATGTAATATTGGATTTCTGATACTTTTCATCCATAAAACCGAAGGTAAAACCAAAAATAGTAATAATAATTTCACATTTTTTGGCATTTAAATTAACCAATCAAAGAGCAACATACAGTATTATTAGTAAGTTTAATAAAATGTGTCAATGCACATTTTATGTAAAAGGATGATTTTGGAAAGTTACGAAGCATTGTCATGATTCTGCCAAATGTGTGTGTGAGTGTGTCTTACCCCGGACTTTAGGTCCATGAGTGTGTGTGTGAGGATGATGTTGAACACAGCGTGCGATCTGCTGCTCTCTTCATTCATATTTGTGGCCGCCACCGTGCGAGATTTATTTCCCTCTGACATCAGAGACTCGATGTCCTGTCAGAGACACAGACGCCACAGATAATCAAACAAACAAACAGATGTCTTGTACCCGCACTTTATGAAATATCTTGGTTCCCATGGCAACACAACGTGATGAAAGCAAAAGAAAAACAGACATGGTTCATGAGGTATTTTAGAAATACGGTACCTTGTAGCTGGCCACAGCCAGGCGAGACAGGCCATCCACATAAGGCCCAAAAACGTTGTGTTCTCTCACTCTCAGCGCTTGTCGACTCCTACAGAGAGAAGACAGTTATTAATGCGGCATCCCTTCAGTCCTCCTCCCAGATATACTCATCTAATGACTACAGGGACCTGCGTATGTACAGCTCCTCACCCTTTGGGGTCGAGCAGGTCTCGGACCTTCTCGTTGTAAATCTCCATGTAGGAGACCTCCACAGTGAAACTCTCCCCCTCCTGGGCCTCCCGCATAGTCCTGCTGAACAGGGAGCTGCAGAGCCGAGGGATCAGACCGGGCTGCTCCGCCGAGCCCATCATGGTGTACGACTTCCCAGAGCCTGTGCACGCACACACACACACACACACACACACAGTTAGTTTACAAATCCAAATATAAAGCAGAAAACCAATCAAGCATGTAGGTCCTATTTAACATTAAAAACCGTCTATTCATGCACACGCTTCTTTCTGTGGCCAAAAAGACATCTCAGTGATGATATCAGTGATTTGGAGCTGTTGAGGCAAGTGAGAGATTTAAAAAAAAAAAATCATAAAATAAATGAATACTCTGGAGAGCACTGCTAATGATTCTGCCGTACGCATGACTATAAATAAAATGCTGTACCACAACACCTTGTAAGCATTCATGAAAATGCAAGGAGGATGAATTAACACTCTGGAATAAGATGGAAAAATAAGTGTGTGAGAGATTCACATGAGTTAGCCGTGCTAAATGAAACACCCTCAATTAAAAAAAAACAAATTAAACTTCTTGTTTAAACACGGAGTCTGAAAATGTGATGAGATGTTGGCATGTTGGCTCTCCACGTGAACGACAGCGTGCTTCATGGATAGAAAAGGTTTGCATGTCAAATAGGTATACAGGAGCTGCTCCTGCTTAGAGAAGCAAGATTATTTATATCAATATTTAAGAATGGCAACCACCGGTCTGGAGTACACGCCTCCTTCTTAAATGATACAACTACCTACTACTACTACTACTACTACTACTACTACTACTACTACTACTACTACCACCAACAGCTCAGGTGCTGGAGGTTTTCAGTCATTAACTGAACAGTCCTTTAGCAAGACGTGTGTGTGTGTGTGTGCGCGCGCGCGTGTTAACAAATTGCTCAGAGTCATTTAAATGTCCCTGTAAGTCATGCTAATTTGCACAGTAATAATTGGGCCATGGAAAAGGCTCAACGGAATGGAACACAGCCAGTACTCATGTTAACTGTGAGGTCTGTTGTGAATCTGAAGCCGTCACTGAGGCGAATGTCAGCTTACATTAAAAAAAAAAATAAAAAAGCCACACTATACACTCGATTGTTTGGTTTTTAGACTGATTTACATGTCCATGGTGAGGACACATTCAACTGAAACATAAACCTCCTCTGCGTTTACCCTCTGTCTTGATAACTTGTCCATTTCCACAGAACCGCACACAGCGAGACTCATGTCAGGTGTTCATCTATGCCTTTCCGTCTCAAACAATATTAAGCTACGATGGATAGTTTATAGGCAGGCTTTTAATGTGAAAATATATTTTGTTTCGTTGGGTGTAGTTGTTCAGGAGTACACGACTCTGAGGTTGTACTGATGAAATGAGTTCAGTGGAAATGTAAATTATACTAAATATATATAAAATGATGCTGAATTTAGCATGTGAACCATTTTTTCAGCACTCTTAATGTGTTCATGGACAAATTAAGGCCAATCACTATTATTAGAACACATGAGAATTTATGGTATAGCATATAACGTCTATAAAGGTAGAATTCATCTAAAGGCTGGAATACAACTTCACTGAACTTAATATACTTCAACACGGCGCTACTATTATACTATACTTCTATTAGGATTACCTAGGAGCCATGAAATGTTTGAATCTTACCCGTCTGTCCATAAGCAAAGATGCAGGCGTTGTAGCCCATGAAGGCGTTGTCCAGCAGACTGTCCCCAAGGCACTGGAACACTACATCCTGGCCTGCGCAAACATCAGGAAAAAAAACGCACTTTAACACCTCAAAGTACAGAGTGCACCATTAAACTATACTTTCAAGATAAGTTTAGAGCGAGAAAAACACTTTTCTGCAGTTCTTCATACCCAAACATGACTTACTGCTCTCTCTCTCCCATCATGCTCAGAATAGACACGATGGGAATTTTGCTCTGATTCAATACATCTGACACAGGCTGCTAAACTATTTATACCCCTCACATTGTGTGTGAAGAAACCCCCTGGCAGTAGTTTTGTTCACCCCCTCTACAATATACAGGACCACAGAACTAAGCCGGAGGTAAACAACGTGTAACTCTTCATCACATCCCCCTCCCGAGCACTCTGCCTCTTTCAACTCCAGAAATAGTTCAAAATATCAGGAAACATTCTGTCGGGAGATAAGTTAAAGGAATGAGTCACCGAGCGGGGATGTTACATGAAGCTAAAAACAGATCCGCTGTGTCGACGTGCTAACCTGCAAACTTGTCTTTCTGAGATTCATCCATTGACCAGAAGCAGTGGTCATAGGCAAAAACCTGAAGTGAAGACACAAGAGAGTTATCAAATGTTTACAATGAAAAGATCAGCGTTAAGTAATTTCATTTACTCACCTTTGGCTGACTCCTGAATGGAACAGAGAGAAGAAGAAGGAATAAAAATATCAGTTAACAATCGATGTTAAAATAAACATGAACATGTCAACCGAGCTGCACACTGTTTAAATCTTACTGCCTCTCTGTCACAGGCCTGCGGATTTACACACCAGAGGGACTTCACAAGGCGAGAACATGTGAAAATATTCATCACGCGGCAACACTATCAACCGCGGCAGCGCTCATTCATCTGACATTCTAGATAAGACGCACTTTTAAAAAGATTCAGAGCAAAGCTTAGAGGAACGTTTGTGGGCAAAGCAAAGCAGAGCCCAGAGGCCTTTTTAATATTCACTTAAAGTCAGCTGAGTCCTGATTCAGCAAAACTAGCACTTCGCTTTCACACACAGTTACACACATTCACACCTGGAAGCAGTCCAGGTAGTAGCTGTTAAAGTAAGGTCAGGATTACTTCTTCGTTTCCACCCACTAACATGTTCCCAGATGGTCATCGACCTTTTGGTCATGAGACTGCTTCTCTAACCAGCAGGCCGCTGGTTCCCAACCTTTAGGTCACAAGCTAATTTTAGTTAGCTGTTGGATGGCTCTGGAATAAGATGATGTACATGTATATATCAAAAATGTATTAGAATGTCTACTTTACAGATTATATATATATATATATATATATATATATATATATATATATATATATATATATATATATATATGTGCTTCTTCTGTGGGGGAAAAAAAACAGTTTTCTGCCTCTAGGCAGGCGATCATAACTAATGATGCAAACAGAGGAGAAAAACTGGTTTGTTCACTGGTTAGTTACAGACATCTAAGTCAGATGACATGACATTTTTTGTTGGAAAGGCATTTTCCCTCTTGACCTGAAGAGTAATATCAGGTATCCTCCCTTAAAAGTCTATTAATTTGCCGCATCGTCTCATCATCCGCCCTTTAACATACAGGTACTGTATGTCTCACTGGATGAGTGGCGACGCTGTGACTTATTGTGTCTTAATGGATACTTGATGTTCACTAAGTGTTCTGTGGCAGATCAGAAAAGTGCGGCGAACAACCCTGGAACACAGAAACAGCAGAGCTAGCGAATACTGGAGCTCTGACACGACTCCGGGTCAAAGTCAGTGGAGTAAGGAGGGAGAGTTTCAAGGATACGGAGTCAAAGGTGTTTTAATCGTGGCGAGGGCTTAAAAATCTGTCAAGGTGACTAATCCTCTTTGGCTCACTGCGAATGAAGTGGGGAATGTGACTTTCAGCAGCACTGAGAATCTCAGAGCCTTCCAGTTGTCCCTGAGACCCGGGCCGAGACTAAATCTGTGCATTCTTACCGGAGCATTTTTAAAAGCACAGTCACTGCGTTTTAGGTTCATCCCAGTGCAGCCAACAACAACATCCCATGCATCAGTCAGCACATTATCGCATTCCGGCGAGCAAACGTCAAATTTAATTATCAAACATGTTCTAGGCTCCGCGGTGTAGTCCGTCAGCAGGGTGGCATTCGTGTTAGAGTCTGATCTGGTTTAAGCTGTTCAGTTTAACACATGAAAATTAGATCATGTGGTTTAATAATTACATATACTCAACACACCACCATACACACACCAGTACTACTACTTACTGTAGTAGTAAACGCACAATTCTGTTCTTTTAAAGCAGCTATAATCAATATTTCTATATTAATTATGACCCATGTACTACATGTATGAGGAAAGGGTCCCTTCTGGTGATGAACCCCTCAGCTCTATGAGATGTTTCAGCGTCTTTAAGCTCATTGTTTTCCCACCATCTTTTTTTGTTCACTCTCAAAACATTTCCAGCCACAGCAGGCATCTGTCTTTAGCAAGATGAACCTACTGTTCGCTCTCTGCCCTGCACCATACAGCAGACGGACAGGGTTAGTAACTAGCTAAATTTGTGCTTGTGATTGAGCATAGTGCAGCATTTAGCAGCTAAAGGGACAGTAGTTGGTGGAGACGAAACTGGAGTGAATACTGTACTTAAATGCATCAAGCAGTCGGAAACACAGCTTCAACTTACTCTGTGTCTGCCGGATTTATAGATAGGCAACCATCTCCACGCCTAACCGCTATAAAATGTGAAAGCTGCCCTTGAGAGATGAGCTGAAAACCACCTAGAGTGAATACAAATGTCAAATCTAACATAATGTCGCTTTAAAGATTTAAAGGTTACTGAGGGGGACTGGGCTGCAAACTCCACTTGATTAATAACACCAGCTAACAAAGAAATGTCCGTGAACTCACCATTCTGGCTAAGATGTTCAGACACATATCCACACAGTCATACTGACTACAAAAACACTTCATCCTTTTGGCAAATCTATTTGGAGTGGGCCACCCAAATTGTGAGAAACCCAGATTGTTATGTTTGTTATGGTGAAATCAATCATACTTGAACACGGGCACCGAGTCTCCAGGGGCGCCTCCTTTGAACTGAGGTACCAAACATAACTCAAAAAACACAGTCTTCACTCAGGCAGAAATATCAATTTGGGGTTAAAGAGAAAAAAAAAAAAAACGACTGCAAATTTAGTCATGGCCACACACATGGGGGGGGGGGCTGTAATGAAACAAGGCCTCCCTATGTTGGCTTGGCTGGTCCATGAAAGAGCAACATTAAGTCCTGTCCTCTCCTGGGCTGGCGAGGACATTCCTGAGATAACTGGCAGAGCCTCGCAGCTCCAAGGAGTCACTATAAAGGAGAGGGAGGAGGACGGTAGGTCAGCAAGTCTGTGACCAGCAACATGCAAGCCTACACAACTATTCCAGATTTAAGCGGTCTGATAATACAAAGCCCTTCTGGGTGGATGATCACGCATTAAAGATTCTGCGCAAGTTTCTCAAAGTCAGGATATACAACAAGCAAATCTCTGCGATGCAGAAACAGATAAAGAAAGTGGGCTTCTTATCAAAGCGGAGTTCAGATAAGAAAGGCTTTTTCTAAACATTATTCTGCGGAGCCTGATAAATATTCCTGCAACAATTCGGGGTCTGTTTATAGCGTGCGCAATAAAAATGGGATCCATGAAACTATAGTTTTACAGGCCTGCTGACTATCGGTGGGCTCCGCGGTTATAAAAGCGGACCCAAGGCTTTATTAATCTCTACCATCTTGAGGGTCTGACAGCCACAGCTGTATTCCTGGCTGCAGTTACCAAGGGAAGGCCGTAACATATCAACACCCCCTGAGGGCTCGTGCTGCAATTCCGTTAAACCTGTCGGGCAGCGAGCTGACTAAGCAGAAACCTTGTGGAATTGGCTAGTGAATGATCCTCCAACAAACAACCCCTTTCTGTAACACTGATTATGCTCATAATAGAACACAGTCTCCTGGGAAACTAATCAAGAGTGCCTTAACACAGAAACTGATGCTCACCGGTTAAAAATACCTGCTGCCCAAAAAATCAGTGTGTTTCTGCTTACCGCGAAGTGCTTGTCTGTGGTGCACTGAGCCTGTAAAACCTGTTCACACTGAGCCCCAAAGGGTAAGCATACCTCAGCTGAAGCGTGTCGGGGCAGAAGAGACACACACACACAGATAGATACACGCCAAAAAAAAAAAATCCATAGGATATGTATGAAATATGAGACACTTTCTTTCTACAAAGAAAAAGATTGTTACTTTGGAGGGGATTGCCCCGAGGCTTATTTACCGAACTAGGTAACTTGAGAAGGGGCCAAATCCTCCAGGGAGCATCTACCTATGCAGCTCTGACTCCCTGCCTGCAGAGGGGACTGGACTGCTTTGTCAACAACAAATATACATGGGAGACATACGACACGTGGCCCGGTGGCATGTGCTGATACACTAAAATCATACTATTGAACAAAGACAAATCTCCACACTGACTGAATCTGAGTATTTCCAGCTCGGTGCTGCTCAGGTAGCAGCACCGAGCTGGAACAGACACACCCTTTGTAAAGAGAGGTCTGATGCAGGAAGGAGGAAGGAGGAGGAAGAATGGAAAGGAGTAATAGAAGGAGGATGGGTGGGGCGATGGTACGATTTGAGATAACCTGATGGGCTGGTTAGAGTCTGCATGAACTCCTCTGCCAGTAATCCTGAGGGAACTCCTATACTGGAATTCCTATGAACACATTTTTTCCCTGGTATTTCATCAGGACCTTCACGCACTGTACACGCTGCGACCAGGGCATGGCCATGTGTTACACACTTGAATGGGGCAAAACATCAACCCTGCCCCAATGTATAGAACTTAAATTCCAAGTAGTGAGTCTGCCTTGTTGCCATGCTATCTCAGGAGGCTGAATGGAAAATGTGAAAATATTTTAAAAAGTGTTGCAAAAGCAGGGGGGGGCAAAATAATACCATACCATACTTCCATAATCGATTTTCATGTATATTCCACAATGGTCCTGTTGGATTTCAAGAGACTTTAAAAGACTTCTCCATCCCCCGATGAAGACTGTGTGATATGGGCCAAGCTTTGGATGAAGCTACTAAGAGGACCTTGAATTGGGATTCAATGTCAAACTTCTATTTCAGAGGTCAAAAATGAACTTGCTTAACTTTCATGCCAAAATGGACAAAGAATCCTAGAAACACGATGGATAAAATCATAACAGCTTCTATGCTCATGTGTCAACAGAGCCATCAGACCAACATCAACTCCCCGCAGTGACCTCACTGCGGACAGATTAGCCCCTGCTACAGGGGAAGCGAAAAAATCTGAAATAATATCAAAATGCTAAATAAAACGAAACCACTCAAAGTTGCACGGTTTTGGTTTAACCTGATTATAACGTGCGTGAAAGTCGCTGCAGCTTACCGAGGGTCTCCTTTGTTCATGCTGGTGATGGCTGGATGCAGAACTGTCTGGTTCCCCTCCATCTCCACCACACATTTTGTCTTCAGCTCTTTCTCTGGATCGGAACAGAAGCCAATGAGAAAATGACAACATGAAAAATCTGCTTTGCCCTGCAGTACAGGGCTGCTGACAGGTGAGCTGGGCTTAATGTATTCATTTCCAGACCTAAACGAAGATGTGAAACGTGCAGCGAGCAAAACTGCTTTTGCAAATGCATCGTAACGCACTGTTCAAACAGCTTAAAGAGCACGCATGCACTCGATTTCATAACTCTCCTCTGTAGTCAGTGACACCACTCTCATAAGACACAACAGGTGGCATACACTGTGTCTCTATGTGTGTGTGTGTGTCAGTTCCTCGTGATCATAACACAAACTGTCCAACACGGAGAGGCAGGAAATGGTTTTATTGATGGTGATTCGTCCAGGACTCGCCTGTGCAAACATTACAACCACTTCACTACTCCCTCGCTACAGAAAGGAAAAGCGGGGCCGCCGCTCCTCTTCCTCATTCCTACCTACAGTGTAAGGTTTTTCAAGGCGGAGACATCGCTGTAACGTCTTGTCAGAGCAGGACTGAAGGCACGTGTGTCATCAGACTTTCCACTGCTTACACTTGATACAAGACTTGATACATTACACTTGTTGAAAGGCTTATTACTAACTTTAATAGCCCGATTAAAACGGTGACACATTAGACTAAATTAAAAGTAAGTTTGAGGCTGGTTGACACAGTCCTGTTCAGCTCTTGTCAGACATGTTAAAGTGAGTGAAAGTGTCACTGTTCATGCATTATAGTCCCTTTTCTGTAAGGACGTGATGTCACTACCCCTTCCATGTTTTTCCATTTCCACTCCCACAGCTCTCTGGCCAAAAACCTTTTCCAAAAGAGGGGCAAAATAGACCTTTTCAGAGCCTGACGGGGGAAAACCAACCCTGGAAAAAACACAGGAATGAAGCCTCTATTGTCTGCAGAAAACTACAAATTAACCCTGACTTCACAAACAGAGGGAGAGCTGCAGTGTTGATGAAAAACACACTAATGGTTGACTGTAGGGTCCAAGTCACAACTGCTATAGGTGACTTGTCACACGCTTTGCGTGACATTGCACTCACCTCTCCTGTTCATTGGTCGCACACGAACAGCGACCTTTACATTGGAGACATTGTGGCTGTTGTCATCCATGGTGCCACCTGACCTGTTGCAAATGAATGAATGGACACAAGTAATAGATAAATAAATAAATAAATAAATAAACAGTCAACTCTTTATTTAATATGCATGTGTTCAAATTTAAGCGTGTTTTTCCTGGTGACACCTGAACACATCATTTTATTTTTACACCGCAGCTTCACCGCGCGAGACACAAGTCTGTAAATAAGCCCAATAAACTACACGCTCCCGCTTCTTATAACAATACTCACACTTAAACCCAACTCGAGTTAGCCTGTAGAAACTTCCACGAAGACATAAAGAGCTGAAGTACAAACTGTATTGTTTAGAGAGGCGAACAAACCGTGTGAAAGACTGCGCAGTTGTTTCCCTGTCCGACGCCCACAGGCACCTTAAAGTACATACAGCAGCTAGCCCGGGACGCTAACGAGAGCTGGAGAACAGCAAACATACAGAGAGAGAGACAGAGAGAGAGAGAGAGAGAGAGAGGAGGGGGGGTAAATATTTTCATAATGACCGCTGATAAATGTAACTGACCCCAGTACAGTGTGCTGTGCAAACCCTGCTTTCTATTTGTAAGTCTGGAGAACACTCACGGCAGTACACGGTTCATTCCCTCGGCTCCTCCACCTGTTGCATTTCCTGAAAGTTCCCGCAGAGATCCGTCAGGCCATGTCAGCCCGCTGCTTAAAGGGATTTACCGTGAGACTTAAGTTGCGCTCTGCACGCTGTGCGGGGTCGCTTTGAGAGGAGATCCAGCGCCACCGTGTGGATTCACGCGCGACAACAAGAAGTCTGTGTTTCATTTATCCCAGAACACGTCTAGAAAAATAACTAAGACCCCCCCCCCAGCTCATGCTAATCAAACGGATTCAGAAAGCTTTCGGAAATTTAACTTTAGTTAAAGAAAAATAATCCAATTCAATACCCGAAAAGGCGCCTTTACGTTATTTTACGACACTTTGGATTGCCGCACGGCAGAAGCCGTGCCTCGTCGCAACGTGGAGTTGTTTACTCTCTGTGACAGCACTCTCTGCTGAAAAACCTCATGTAACTTGTCAAACCGGAGACCACCCGTTACAAACCGGACTGTGTGCATACAGGAGGAAATGGGGAAGCCAAAGAAAAAGAGTGAGTGTGTGACAGAGTGTTCAAAGTGTCTGAAATGCCTCTCTAAACAGCTCAGGCTGCCTGTAGCCTGTTGCTAATGCTAACTACAAGCCTGCCTCCGTCTCATAATAACTCCAGCTAACGCTTTAATTATATTTCTCCGTCCACTGCATGATAAGTCATGCTGTTATTGACGATGAGTTATGTAAACTATATCGTTACTTAATAAACTATCTCACTGTGACTAACTCTAACTACGCCGTTTGTAAATGCAGCGTTTCTGTGTATCTGTGTTGAGGTATCAGATGCAGTCTCACAGTCTCGATTATTGGTGTTTGTCAGGTGACCTCAGCCGAGCTGAGCTGATGATGATGACCATTGCTGATGTCATCAAGCAGCTGGTAGAGGCCCATGAACACGGCAAGGACATCAACCTCAACAAGTAAGTCCTCATCAGTGCAGACATCTTAATGAGCTCACTTCAGCTCAAGCCACACACCACCAGCCTTTCACTACTAGACTAAATATAAAATATGTTTATTACATATTTGTATAATCGATCAAATCTGTAGTTTTAAGGCAGCGCTGAAGATTCATAGACAGCCAGCCAGTCATGCAGTGAAGTCTGACCATTCGTATGATGAGTCATCCGCTTTAAGTCAGTCAGCTCATATTGTTTTTGGTCGACCTTTCTTTCATCATTTGAATTCATTACAGAGAAGACGTTGCTTTCGAAAGTTAAGCAACTGAAGTATTGCGTTGACCCTGTACAACACCTCCACATCTATTCACTTAGGTGATAGCATGTGCATTATAAATGTAGACACATTTACATTCACACAGTGACATAGCACTAAAGAGGAAAATACATCAAATTGGTGTGAATAACAAAAGAAATCTAACCCAGGTGTACCCAACATAAACTCTTTGAGGTGCTATGATCTAGACTAACTTTCAAATCGAATCCAATAGCTTAAAATTATACATACAACCTCCATTTGGACTTCATTGGAAATGTATTTTTAGCCCCTCTTTACCTCCCCCGTATTTTTGCCTCTCCAGTGAGTTCTCAATTCTAAGTATCAAATTATAATTCTCTCTCTCTCTCTCTCTCTCTCTCTCTCTCTCTCTCTCTCTCTCTCTCTCTCTCTCTCTCTCACACACACACGCACACACCCTCCAATAAATAGAGGAGATACAGAATTTACCTCTGTTTCACCCATGTATTTATACTTGAAATGGCTTAGAGTGTTCAGTATTGGGTATATTATTGTATTTTTTTTCTTACTCTTAATTGGAAGTTTGAGTCATAGGATTATGAATGACTACAAAGATGCTCTCTTACTACCATGTACACCAGACTGTGTCATTTACCCATGATTCCTATCTGTCAAAAGAGTGAAGACTAAGACTTCGGCTAAATACGGACTTGAAGCCCAGCCTCGATTGGTCGACATCATCGCTGCCGTTCCACCACAGTACCGTCGTGCTCTGGTGCCCAAACTGAAGGCCAAACCCATCCGCACTGCCAGCGGGGTATGTAGCCATGAAGTTCCTGTGTGTCACTCTGACCTGGGGTCAGCAGTTTAATGCTGAGCTCCGTAACAAAGCTGTCGGCAGCAGTTTGAACTAACATCAGTCTAAAAAATGCAGCTCATTTATTTGGTGTTTCCTCACATTTCCTGATAGTTTCTTGGAGGAGTTGATTGATTAACAAACACAGTATGACAGGATGAAAATGGATATTTAAACTCTGACAGGTTTCCCATATCTTGATTCTTACAGAATGTTAAAGGTTGAAGCTTTCATCAGCTCTAAATGCTCAGTGTTCTGTCTCTGTCACAGATCGCAGTTGTGGCTGTGATGTGCAAACCGCATCGATGTCCCCACATCAGCTTTACAGGCAACATCTGTGTGTAAGTGTTTCTGACCATTAATTGCATTCATCTAAGATTGACTTGGATTTTGTTAACTGTTGACGTGAGCACCATATGACTGTGTTCATTTGTGAAGCTTATGCATAGAAGTTTGTTTATTGATGTTCAACTGATGTATCAACTTCTGCTCTGGCAGCTACTGTCCTGGTGGGCCAGACTCAGACTTTGAGTACTCCACACAGTCTTACACCGGCTATGAGGTACGCTTCATTCTGCCTCAGTGTCTGAACATGTGTTCTGCTTTGGAAAATGTGTATTTGTGTACAATTAGTAATACAATGTCTTATGTCAGATCAAACATTGTGTTTTGAGGATTTGATCTGACTTTCATGATGTGATTTTTTTTTTTTCTTTTTTTTTTTTAAACATGGTTTTAAATCTCCCCGTCTGATAGCCAACGTCCATGAGAGCGATCCGAGCACGTTATGACCCCTACCTTCAGACCAGACATCGCGTGGAGCAGGTCAGTGTAACCCTGCACGGTGCCTCCTCTGTATAAACTCGGCTTACCATCCCACAAAAAAAAAAAAAAAAAACCTGCAGAATCTTCACACATCTGCCTCTGTGGAATCTGAAGTCTTCTCTTTGCACAGTCACAAGATGTACTTGTTGCTAAAGCTGCCATTTCCCTAAACCTTCGGTGCAGAGATCGTCTAGCATTGATAATATATTTAGTATACAGTAATGAGTGTCACGGCTTTTACCCGCCTGCCAGGACCTGACTCCAATTATGCCATTATTTGAATTTATGGCCACATTAGTCTCATGCAGCAGAGCAAAGCCACTCATTAAAGCAACAGTTCATGTAAAAATCTGTGCTGTCTGAATCTCAATTTGCTGCACTTCTCATGCTTTTCACTGAGCTTTGGCTGTTGGAAGTTGCTGCTTAAAGTATAATTCCAATTTATTTTCCAGGCTATTACCATCAGTCGTAATAAGTGTTATTGTAGAGAACATGGCATTATTTAGTTCTCACTTCACTGCACTTAACTGTTAACCCATAAAATTGAATGAAATAGAAGTTATGTCCTCAGACTGCTCTGCTGGTGCGTAGAAAAGCAGCTGTGCGCTTTCTGTGTGTTGTGCAGCTGAAGCAGCTGGGTCACAGCGTAGATAAGGTGGAGTTCATCGTGATGGGTGGCACCTTCATGGCTCTGGCTGAGGACTACAGAGACTACTTCATCAGGAACCTACACGACGCCTTGTCAGGACACACCTCCAACAACGTGGCCGAGGCCGTCAGGTACCCTTCAGCAGTCTGTGAACTTTTATTTGTACTGTTGGTTGGATACGACAGGCATTGGGAAGGTGGCACCAAGTTATTTTTCAAGTGTCATGCACAAAAGGTGCCAAAAGCACTACAAACACATGACGAACAAAGGCAATAAATAGTTCTAAGAACAAAAGAAGTAATATACAGAGCATGGCAAACGGTGCAGCACAGAAATATAAAGAGCCCTGCTCTTTAGACATTACAGCTGCAAGACAAGACCAATGAGGCACAGTGTGTTCCTTTAACACATCAAACATAAAGCACCCTGCTGCACTGATGACAGACCTTCAACACAAACTGAACAAACTGACACTTTGTCTGTACGCAGGAACTTTACTTGAATGCTTTAAGTACATACTCCTGATTCCACTCACACACTTTTTTTTTTGTTCATTGCAGGACTTTTACTTGTAACAGAGTATTTCTATGGTGTTGTATTAGTATCCTAATACTTCCTCCACCACTGTTTGTCCCTTCAGCTCAGCACAATTTAAATTCTTCCACTTTGGAGCTCCTAGAGATCATGGAGATACACTACTAGCAATTTTGATACTATTTTTATATGATTTTTTTCTGTCTTTATATATATTATATATATATTTAGATCTATATAACACGCATTGAACCTGCTCCTTATTTGAGTGTATTTAACAATCCACCAGAGGGAGCTGTTCTACCATTTGTAGTATTTTTATTTAGTATTATTCGCTCTTTTAGCTTTCCTCATCTCCAGGATATTTATTTTCCCATTATCATGTGACAGTGAGTGACATCATCCAGATTTCCTTACATCAACTTAAAATAAAAACTACGGCTCAACGTGAAGTATTAAGTTTTATTATACAAGGCAGTGTGACTGACTTCTTTCCAAATGTTGTCATTTTCAGAATAATCATTTGAAATTATCTGCAGGTTATTTTGACAGTTAATTGATGAATCTTTTAGTTTAGGCACATCCTCACATTTGAGAAGCCGAAACCAGAAAATGTTTTGAAAATTTCCTTTATAAATGACTTGTAAATGATCATGTTATCAGTTCAGTTAATCCATCATTCAACTAATCACTTCTCTAATTTGTTCGGCAGTATTTATCCTATTACTCGCCCTTCCAGCCACTCCCATCAGCTTTCTGTGTGTCTTATGCAACATTGCACCATCATGTGTTTACATTCACTTCATTCCATCTTTTTTTTTTTCTACACTAACTTCAACATCGAACAATAGAAAGCTAAGATACGACAATTATCTCCACGCATTAAAACTGCTGAATGAACCTCTTCAGGACTGAAGAGCGAGGCAGCTCTCAATAAGTCGTCCTCAGTTACTTCCATTGATTCCTCACTTATAGTGAGTCACGCCGGCTTTGAATGCAATCAGCCGGGCGCGTCCGCTCAGTATGGATGAGCTGCAACTTTCCAGATGACTTGGAGAAGATTTAAAGTAAAGTGGGAGCACGCATTTGTTGGAGAGTTGAAGACGTCATGCAGACGATTTGACCAAATAATGGCTTTTTCACAGGGCTGAGGCTGTTTGTTTGGCAGCGGAGGCTACGTAATACCCTAAAGTCTGATAAGACCCCAGAGGCTGGTTTGTGTGTTTGTGTCTTTCTCCCCTTTTGTGTGCGTGTAAGCTAAGTTTGCCTGAATTTACCCCGCTCTGCTATCTTCGTTAAGATGCTGTGATTGGAGTAATTGTGGCGGCTGCTGCTCAATTTATGATGGAGGAGGCTCTTGGTTTGGCTGGGGACAGCTCTTATCTCCACTTCTGTGTGTGTGTGTGTGTGTCTGTGTCTGTGAGTGTGTTATATGTTATGTTTGCGTCTCAAAGAAAGCGTGCGTGCACGATGCTCACGTCTTTGTTTCTCACCATGCTCAGCCCGCTCTGATCACAGCAGCGAGATACCTCCAGATAATCGCCTGAGATAATAGACTTTTTATTGATTCATCTCATACAATCTGATCATCCTCTCTGGAGCATAAACTCCTGTAATTGGTGTAAATCAGGCAGCAGACTGTAAAAGATGGACATTTATTGCCAGCAGATACAGAATCAGTAGGAATATTAGCTGGCATGAGGGGAGCTAATGGTCATTGGAGCAGCTGGGGTGGAGAAAATGACAGCTGGCTGGTGTGCGGGGATGAGACGTGTCTGTTCTGCTCGCTTCTTACTTTTTTTTTTTTTTTTTTTGGTTTGCGATTTAGATCAGTGACTCCAATAAGGTTAGACGTCGCGGCAGTGTCGGATTCAAGCTAGATGAAGTTCAGGATCTGTCTTGAGATTACATTTCAAAGAATGGCCGCATCACTTTTTACATCCGACTGCTTCTTTTAGTGCTTTATAGCTTCTTTAGTCAACAGACCTGCTGCTGTGCGGCCACACTGTGTGGAGCTCACACTGATTTGTTGATCAGTGAAGGTTTGAAGTTGGCTTAGTGTCGGGGAATCTGATCATATAATGCACTTTTTTACTAATATTTAATAATGAAGATGAAAGAAGTAATGAATTGTGAAGGGAGGGTGATATAAAAAAGACAGTGAACAGATGGAGATGGAGTTTAAGGACTGATCCTAGGCAGTTGCATGAATGTAGCATTTAAAGCAGTTCAGAATATTTAGTGTAGTTGAAGTATTTAAATTCTTCTACTCAATAAATGTAATGTATTTTTCACCATGAGTAGACAAATATACTTTTCTGAGGATATCGTGTGCTCAGATATGTACAGTAGAAAATATAATCTATATAGTAAAAGTTTAGTACAAAAGAAATATAGAAATGCTAATTCAGTATTCTATATAAGACAAAGATACAGATATATACAGAATATTAGACCTTATATCATCTTATAGACCTATCACAGCTCTATGCAGTGGGTGCCAGGACAAGCAGCAGCCTCCATGGCTGTGTAGTACTTCCACCAAATATTCCTGTTCACGTTGTATTACGGCTTAAAGTTATACAAAATAGTGTGTAGTTGCTTTGACTGACAGGTAGGTGCTGTCACAGGTGGTCTGTTTAAGCACCCAGGCATCACTCAGCCCGCCTCAGCTCCACCCATGATCCACATCTTTGCCCATTCTTAGATTAGCTGGGACTCGGTAGTGGCAGGACTGCCAAGATGGCGACAGCCAGAGCCACCACACGCTGAGCTTCAAAACCGCTCTTCGGACACCCATGGGCGACGTCCTGGACACAGCGTTCACATAGTGTCAGTGTATATGTGGTCCAATATGGTGCGACATAAAAACTTAAAGGATAAGTGCAACAATAGTGTTCTATGTTTCTATATATTATATATCAGATTGTTTGAACTCCCTCATATCGGCTTTAAAAAGTGCAGGAAGCAGACATTACTGGTAATGAAAAAGTCAATAAAAGCTCTCTTGTGTCATTTGTCATTGAACGCTGTCTCCATCCCCTCGCCACCTTTAAGGTCGCCCAGCATTCATTTTTTCACCCACCTGGGGGGCAACGCATCAGGCTGTAAACACAACACTGGCATATTGTCAGCACAGTCAGGACTCCCAGAATAAATGACAATCATTTAAGTGTTTAACTTGTTGTTGACACAAAGTAAACACCCATTAATGTGTCATTTAACATTTCTTTGCATTACAAACCTCTTTTTCTAGTTTCCGCTCTTGCATTAGTGTATCCTTAATGTGAGGTTAGCCTTAACTGTGTGGCTAATGAGCCGTGCGACCTCACGGCATGTAAATTGATGTTGCTTAATGATCCCGACATATAGAGCGGTCCAAAATAGTCGCTAAGACTAAGTAGTCAAAGGAAGAAACCTCATGATATCACAGATGACTGAGATGGTGTTCTCCTGCAGGTACTCTGAGCGCAGTAACACCAAGTGTGTGGGAATCACCATTGAGACGCGGCCCGACTACTGCCTCAAGCGACACCTCAGCGACATGTTGGGCTACGGCTGCACCCGCCTGGAGATAGGAGTCCAGAGTGTGTATGAAGACGTCGCCCGAGACACCAACAGGTCAGCGGGTCGGGGGGGAGGGGAGTGAATGGACGGACATAGATAAGAAACCAGACATAGTGTGATATGAGGCGTTCTGATGCTGGGTGATGATTAATATGTTTTCCTCTCTCTCTCTCTCTTACCTTCGGGCTTTTTAAATTTATTTGTGTATTTACGTGTTTGTGCGTGTGTGTTCCATCCAGAGGCCACACGGTGCGAGCTGTGTGCGAGTCTTTCCACCTTTCAAAGGACGCCGGCTTCAAAGTAGTCGCCCACATGATGCCAGATCTGCCTAACGTGGGCATGGAGAGGGACGTGGAGCAGTTCATTGTAAGCATTCATAAATATCATCGGTTTATTTTCCACATTTCAGATCGTTGATACAGAAGTAGAAGTGGAAGCGGTCATCTCTGGAACTGTCCACAGAGGCATTATGCTCTATATATAATAATTATTGATATCATACACTGTAAGTAAAAAGTAAAAGCTTTCAGTAATACTGATCAGAGTTTCAGAGTCATTTGGTTCTTGAGGTTTCCAGGTTGTGTGATATTGCCTTAAATTTCACAGCACAAATCACGGCATAATTTAATGCTCATGCACTTGTTATTATTCATTGTTATTATGCAGAACAAGACTCAAGAAGATAATAGTTGTTGTTAATTGTCTGGAGTAACGCTGTGATGAAACTGAGTCAAAAATAATGAAGCGTTTTAGTTTTCAGCCAATTCCACAGATTTGTTTTCAATTTTTGTAAAAGTGACCATCAACGACACATTTCTAAACTAATTTATGCTATCCAGATTTATCATTCTTTGTTTTTTACAACGGAGCCGTTATTTCGCTTGGTAGGGTCTGTTTGAATGTCGGCGCTCCAAACTAAATCATCGTTTATCGTTCCGACCTTTGATAGCCGTGACTGAGATGTCACAGCTGATGATGGTTTACAGGTGCATAAATGAAGGAGTACAGGTGTAATGAACACCTCAGCCGTGCAAAATGACGGCTGCTCTCGCAGGGAAAAATATCACTTCTTCTTCTTTTCTTTGACGGGAGTACTGATATGCAAATAGGGCGGACTGTGTCTTCGACCATTTATGGCTAACTGTTGGAGTGCAAACAAGGACACGGAACCACGTGGGGGACACGGCTTTATATATCGAGCCGAAATGAATTTTAGGTTAGCGTTGGCATATTTCTGTCTGAGTTTAGGGATTCTACACAGTGTCGTGCTTCTGATCCTTGGGTGAAATGTTTGTGGCTCCGTGTTACAAACCATTTATTCTGCTTTAACCACTGCCTTCAGGCTGGAATCAGCAGAGTTACAGTCTGTGTCAACCACCACTGCTGTCGGAGCTCAATCTCTTCTTTTTCTATTTTTTGATATTTTCGCCATCCTCAGACAGTTTAATAGTGTAGATATAGACGAGAGGGAGGAAGAGGAGGACGGATATGTTACATGGTATGTGGCTTAACCATTAGATTACCAGGCCGTCCATCAAAGCATGTTCTTAGAGATTGCTCATACTCTGAGACGTGTTTGGTTTTGAGCTGATCAGAGAGGTTAGTTAGATTGGAACCAACTGCCAGTCATCACACAGCCTGCAGATAGCTCTATAATCTGTATGCTAATGTGCGTCTTTTTCTATAAATATATATCTTCAGTGCATTAGGTTGAGCTGGTTCATTTTATATGACAATAATTAAATCCTTAAACATTATCTGTAGGGTAAGATCTCTTCTTTTAAGATTCAGGTAAAAAAAAGCAGAATTAAAGGTCCAGTGTGTCACATTTAGGGGGCTGTATTACAGAATATGGCAGAGATGTATTACAATATTATTAATATATTATATATTTCATTAGTGTATTATCACATGAGAATAAGAATTGTTATGTTTTTGTTCAGGGTTACGTATATTACGTATCCACCATAGTTTCTCATCCAAGCTAAGAAGGAAACAGTGACACGCCAGTTTGTGGTCGGCAACGACAGAGAAAATCCAGAATTAGAGTAACAGGAGTAAACTTATGACTCCAGTTGATCATTAAATATATTGTTTTTGACACTCGCAATCACATCTTCTTTTGCTTGGCGTCACGGAGCGTCATCACTACTTTCCTCACAGTGGTACAGTAACAAGTAAATCCTACATGTAGCTCCTCAGAATAGAAACAGAAAGGCTGTGGCAGTCGACACACTGTGATGTGACTCAATAGAATATCCTGTCAGATGTCGCTCAGCAGCAGGTTCACTTTGCAGCTCTGATTGGAAATCCAGCTAAAATATGAATGAGCAGAAGCAGCCAGAGCTCCTTCCTGACGTGCCTGACAGCAGGATGTAGATGAAGACACAGGTCGAGGCTCATTTGGTTTATTTTTGCATTGATAAAATAGAAATCAAGTGATGGAGAAGAAAATGTGTTACTAATTGGTGCAGGTGAGACTCTGACGCACCCTTTGACTCTTGTCTCAAAATATGCCACTCTTTATCTCAGAGTCAGTAATTGTAACAATTCCTCTGCTTTACCAGTTAATACAACAGTTTGCATATTTTTTTTTATTGCCGTTTCTGATTACCAGCAGTGTGGTGCGTCACGGGGTTTTGCATTACAATGGAGCTGTCTACAGAGGTGAAACAATCAGAACCTCCATTTTCCTCTATAATGAGCCACAAATGAAACAAGAAAAGACAACCAAAAGAGAGGTGGAAAATTTAGATGTAAAGTGGAAACCACTCAGAGAAGCTGACACCAAACCGCCTAAATTTAAAACTCTATCTTTTTTCTCTCCGTTGTGGTCCTCCGTCCGTATCAAGACGACATTTTCAACATTTTAAAACTAAGCTTTTCAAACATAGTCCCTATGGAGTTGTAATATGATGACATTTGACTCATCGGGCACTGTGTGGCAGCAAATTTAAAAGAGTAGAGACATTTTTGGAAATAAAGTTTACTCACTTTTAGGCTAGAGGTTGGATGGTAGCAGATCAATACCGATCTCATGCGCATTAAGTATGAAGATGAACCTCAGAAGTGTTGGGGTTTTTTTAGCTTAGCATAAAGGCTGGAAGCAGGAGGGAAAAGCTAGCATGGCTTTGTCCAGAGTTAAGCTAGCATCTCTGATAGGCTGTACTTAGCCACAGTTTTGCTTTGAGCTAAATTCTAGATGCTAATGTCAGCTTGCTGACTTAAACATGAGCACGCTGACTGATGTTTAGCAGGTATAATGCTTACCATAGTCACCATAATTCTATAGGCTAACATTTGCTAATTGGCAACAAACGTCAAAGTACATTATTAGCTTTGCAAGTATTTGGCCAACATAAGGTCACTTGAAAAGTCAGGCTCATCAAAGTGTTAGCATTTCATCCTCCATGACTGAACACAGAATTTTGTGGCCTTCCATTCAGCAGTTTTTGAGATTTCAGATTTCTGGGCCAAAGTGGTGGACCATTGGACTCACATGCCATCCCAAGAGTCATGCTGCTAGCTAGCATGGTTAAAAATCTACCTACATGCACCTTTATAAAGTTCACTAGATAATCCATAAAACATACTAAATCTAGTATTTTAACTATGGGCAGAGCTAAAATGTAATTACCAGTTTCTCTGTGACCCCTTTAAGACATTGAGTTTGGCTATATAAAAACAATGCTGTCAAATAGTGACATTTTTAAAGCTGATACCAGTGAAATGAATGGAAAATATGATAGTTCAGTCATTTATTTTGTCACATGAACAGATGACAAATAAACTGGTCAGTAAAAACAGAGACATTTTTCCTAGGTTTTCTTTGTCATGTCTTCACTGCAGTTTCTTGTTAGATATCAGCGGACGCACATACTGATGCTGATATATCTGTGATCAGTATAATGTGTTTTAATTACAGCCCAGTAGATATATCAGCCAATATTAGCTCATCAATCGCGAGCAGGAAAGGACAGAATGGAGGTTTAATGAGCTGAGACTCTGCAGGAAAAAAAACCCCAAATGTCCGCCCCTCTGCTGACCAGATGTCAGCTCTGATGCACCGTTTTGTTGTTTAATCACAGAAAGAGGACAACGAAGAAGAGATTTAACCGCTGTCTCATTGATTTTCCTGGAAACGCGAGATTGGACGCCGGAGTTATTTAGAGTTGTGTGAAAGCAAAGCACTATTTCTTTCTGTCTTTTAGAGGTTATGTTTGTGTGTTGTTCGCACTGAGGAGGACAGCAGGGAAACATACTGTATAGTGATGAAGGCGTTCAGGAGCGCATCAGCAGCTCAGCAGCAGAGTTCTTCATTTTTCAGAGAAAAAGATTTAAGTTGTGGAAGAGAAGCTGTGTCTTCCTGGAGATTTGTTACATTACTGCTATGTGGGTGTTTACTGAACCACTTCTGTGTGTGAATGTGTGTTTGATGGTAATATGGAGGGCAGCAGCAGGTCGGCACAGTGAGAGCAAGCAGATTAAATGTGTATTTGGCCGTCAGAGTCTCTTTCTTTGCTTTCCTTTAACACTTCCACTGTCACTTCTCCTCTCCTGTTCTCTGCTGTGTTTTCTCCCAGTGTGCCGTCTCAATATTTCCTCTCTCCTGTCTCCTTGTTTGTATCTTTCCCCTCCTGCTTTTTCTCTCGTCTCCATTATCTTTCGCTTTATCTTTCTCTTTCCTCTCCAGTCGTAACTTTTCACTTGACGCGTTCTCCTCTCTTCTGTCAGACACCCTCTCTTCTTCCCATCTTCTTCCCTGTCACTTTATCTGTCTCCCCTCTCTCATCTCCCTCCCTGCCTCTCTCCCCTCCCCTCTCATTACCCTGACACTTTCAGATGATACAACTTGTGCGTGGCTGGCTCCCCTTTGCTCCTCCTCATCATATCTAATCTTCCATGTCACGCTTCGTGTTGGTGAGTGGGGGGGGGGAATGCAGGTCCTTAAACATCTTCTCTCCAGGATACAAACTAAGCATCTCTGGGTTTTTTTCCTGGAATCCATAAAAAATCACTGCAACACTTTGAACACAAGAAGACAGGAAGTAGAAATAGTGGAAAACATTAGAAAAGATGGTGGTATAATAAGGTAGAGTTTTTCATTTGGACCTCAGAATGATGGGTCATTTATATTTTTAACAAGTAAATGTACACTTAAGTGAAGGCTGCTTACATTTGGCTTAAATTAAAGGTACCTTCTGCATGTTTGACCACTGGTAGCATGATGGAGTAGTGTCTTTAGGAGTGGGTCCCTGTTTTGTTTACAATCATGCACAAGTGTGATGCAATACTGATCTGTGGTTGCTCGTGGCAATCACCATCTTAGTACTACTGCCTCTGCCGCCCCGTGGGTGGAGCTCAAGCACCTGACACCTGGTTGCTCAAATGAGCCGCCTGTGATGGCACCCACTTGTCAGTCAAAGCAGCCATGCTGTTAATTATGCATAAGTTTTCATATAATTACAGGTGAGTTCTATAAAAATTCACCCTCAGCACAGTTGTCATGAATGGGGAAATTAACTTTAGAGACCAAAACTGTTTTTTGAACCAGGCTGTAAACATGTTTATTTCTGCTGTGAAGTTGGACATTTGAACATGGGCACTTATGGAGACTAACTCATTCTGTAGCCAGCCTCAAGTGGTCATTTGAGGAACTGCAGTTGTTTAAACTTTTATGTTTGCTTCACTTTACAGCCAAAGAGGTTGATGCCTGGTGGTAGCAATTAAATGCACCAAGGGTAAATGTAGCAAGTGTAGCAATATTAGTACAAAGGCAGAGAAGAAGAGGGCCGCAAACATAGGTGTGGATAATGCAGGATTTTAAATAATATTAAAAAATGCCAGTGCAAGATCAAAAGACTAAATGTCATGTAAAAAGGGACTGCTTGTTAGCGTCTTTTAGCTGATTGCTTTGATTTTTTTCTCCCTGTGACTTTATTATTCTAGTTCACCGCTCTCATCAGCATCATTTTCACCTGCAGCCAGCAGCTGTTTTCAGCAAAAAATAACCTTATAAATCCACTCTGCTCTGCCTGCCCAACACCAAACAGCAGACAGGCACAGATAGCTAACAGCTGGTGAACATAGTAGAGTATTTAGCAGCTAAAGAGACAGATATTTCTCTCGGGGTTGGTAGAGACCAAAACTGGAGCAAAAATTAGTGTAAACACTGAACTTACATTCATTAGGTTATGAAATGAATCATAATGTTGCTGCGCAGATGATACATCAGGGTTTTACAGCATGTTGCACTGTCCCAAAGTGGCCAAAAGGCAGCAACCGCAGGTTTAATTTAATGACAAGATTAGCAGTTTATAGTTTATGAAGCAAATTCCTCTCAGTGCTCCTGTTTTTCTTATTTAGAAATAGTAGTATCAAATATGTATTTGACCCAGAGAGTCTGATTCTCTACAAACATCGTTTACAAACCAAAACTTAACCAGAATAATAGTAAAGATGAACACCCAAAAAGCTTCACTCAGAAGCTTTATGGGGAATGAAAACAATTTTGTTGAATGGGTGGAAAATCTGGATGAATATTTGTTATCTCAAGACTGAGCAAAACATTTGTGGTGATAATTTTTTGCCGTATTTGTGCAGCTGTCCTACGCCAAGACTCCAGCTGCCCCGTGACCCTTCAAAGGATTAAGCAGGAAAATATAATGAATGAATGATAATTCCAGCTTGTAGATTTACTTTGCTTCCACTGTCCAATTGGATGAGGATGGGAAGCAAATGCTGCAAGTATGATGCAAACAGCAGCTGAGGGTTGAGGGCTGTTTATTTCAATATAAAACAACCTCCATGAAAATCGGTAATAACAATCCCATTCAGGCTGTCTCCGGACAGAGCTCTTCGGTACTGGTTGCCAATTTAAGGAAGCGGGGATCTCTTCATTTACTTTTCTGTTTGCATTAATCACATTCATTCAAACACGTGTCAGTTTTCAGCCGTTATCTGCTGCTTGTATGTGTTGTACAGCCGGGATGAAGGAGCAGTTTAGGAGCCGCAGTAGGCAGCAGCAGGAGAAACGTTGCATCCTCCTTGCATCTATCGTGGCTGTCCTGATAATGAAATTCGATTACAACTTCCTCCCAGCCTGAGATCCTCTCTCACTTATCTCTCTTGTACAGATGCTCCCTGTCCCAGGGGAGGCATCCTTAACAGGGTTCCTCTCCACCGACCAACAGGAGCTCTGATATGTGATCCAAAATGGAAGCTGGTGCAAAAAAACCCTAAAATAGTGTCTAGTCTCCTTTTTTTTTTTTTTTTTATGGAAGCATTGTTATTAGTCAGACTGGCTCCCTCCTTCCCTTCAGGTTTAGTGCGGGGCCATGTGGGACGTGTCCTCGTGTGATTATGAGCTGTGACGAGAGAGAGTGAGAGAGATTATGAGATGCTGATAATGCGGCCTATTTTGGAGAATGCGCCTCGATTCCAGATCTTCACGGTTCTGATCATGATATTCCGTACGGGGGGGAGGAGAATGACTGGAAATCACACTGATTCCCTCCACTGCACTATACCAGACACCGACATTTGTTTCCTTCAATTGAATAACCGAGCGCTGTCTGCTTTTACATTTAGGAGTCGTGTCTTTGCAAATGGACCCTTTTCTATTGAATGTTCTGTTTTTTTTTCAGGCATGCTGTTCCTGTAAGGAAAGCAGTGTGCATCTCTTTATAAACATATTTCTTTCCTTTGCCCTGGTCTTTTTTTTCACCCCCCTTTTTTTCCTCAATTTAAAGAAGTTACGTATCTCATTGTTAGCGTGACAGTCAAATTTACCACTGCAGATAAGGCGGTGCACAATGAACGTCAGTCCATAATAAAGTGTGGTAAAACAGATAATGTCAGATAAATTGATTCATTGTTGCTCTTCATGCTGAAATCCTTCAACCTGAATGCGCCTGGCGGTTTGTTACACAGAACCAACTGGGAAGTTGGGAACTGTTTGGAAGCAGCCACTTTTAAAAATGCTATAGCTGCCAGTAGTTCTTCACGGGACAACCGACGGATTCTCATGGGATTTCCGGACCGAGCGTGGATGTGGAGAAATGTTGTCTGATTCACGCTTGAATTCTTTACATGGATCTTTCCGTGTTTCCTGCAGGAGTTTTTTGAGAATCCAGCATTCAGGCCAGACGGTTTGAAGCTGTACCCAACACTGGTGATCCGAGGAACCGGTTTGTATGAGCTGTGGAAGACGGGCCGGTACAAGAGCTACAGTCCCAGTGCACTGGTGGACCTGGTCGCCCGAATCCTGGCACTGGTGCCCCCGTGGACGCGAGTCTACCGGGTTCAGAGGTGAGACGATGAATGGCACTGATGGTGATAGTTGGACAAAAGTGACTGTAGATAAAAACGTCTTTAATATTTCGCACAGCAGAGCGGCTACAACACAGGAAACAATTCAACAAGTAAAACAGCATTTAGCAGCTAAACATCTGTTACCATTTTAAAGTAGCCAAAACAAAACTCCAACATGATTATTTGCACTTTGTCTGCTGTGATGCGTGTTCTTGGCTAACAGTGTTGCCAGAACAGCTTATCATATCATTAATGAGTTTGTTTTTGCTTTTCCGCCCTCTAGTGGTCCAAACTGCCATGCTGTAGCTTTAAGTTTGGGCACTAAACCTGAATAAATGAATCCAGAAAACTTTCCGTTAAATGACCAAAGCATTAACGGGGTTAAACATAACAAATCTGTATGTCAGGGTTTTAAAGTTGCAATTAGCAGCAACTTAGGGGTGGTAATTGTGGTTCATTAGTTTTGTCTGATGCGAGTTGCTTGTGCCACTGCCTCTGTTTGGGAAAGACCCACAGATTCAATGTTTTTTGAAATACAGACCAGATCCCTCCTGAGACTGACATTTTGTTCTTCTCCTTTTCTGTTTCCTGCTCTTGTCCCGCCTTTCAGGGACATCCCCATGCCGCTGGTGAGCTCCGGAGTGGAACACGGCAACCTGAGAGAGTTGGCACTGGCCAGGATGAAGGACATGGGCACTGAGGTGAGACTTATAGGCCTCTCGCATTGGACTAAAAGACACCGTGTCAGCTTATTCTGAGCGCGGAAGCTAATAGATTTTTTTTTTCCCCCGCTGGGACGCGATCCAAACGGGTACTGTAGAACTCCGTAGGCTGCCAACTGACAAATGCTGACTGAATGTTTCGCATACATTGCTATGATAGAGCACGATGACAGATTAAAAAATCCCGCCGTGTGTAGTTCAGAACTGTCGGAGCATAGAATTGGAGCACCCTCTCTTTCATGCCCCACGCAGTTATTGAATTTATAAAGGAAGTAGATGACAACTTTAGTAGAAGTTCATCCAGTCTGCAGACACCGGGCCGGGGTGCAGCTAACAGACTGACCAACACAACACGTAAAGCAGAGGACCCCTTACCAACTGTCATCAAAAAAGCCGCAGGACAAAATGACTTATCCAAGCTGGTCATCAGAAAACACCCACGGGGTGAACAATCTCCCGTAACCTATTAGAAAGAGCCAATTTATTGACCGCTGAAACAACTTCACGCCAAAGTCAGCTACGTCTGCTCTTTTCCCATCAGCACCATTAATAAAACATTTACCCTTGCTACATTTTTATCTCATTATTCTTTAATAAAGATCGCATTAATTATAACTCGCAAGGTCTCTTTTTACAGACAGAGCCTTTGTTTTTGTACAGACGGAGTGGTGGCAGCCACCTCTGAGACGTGTTACATTTTCTATCACGTATTGCTCTACAGTTGCACCAAACTGGATCTTGAGTTCAAATTCTTCGACCTATTTTTCAAAACTTTTTAATCCGGCTTGCACCTTTAAAGATACTATTTAATTGTTCCAAAACATGGTGGACATCAAACATAATAAACCAACACACCTAATAAAAACATAGTTATGCATATTTTTCATATTCTGTAGTTATGGCCCCATAATCTGACATACTGGATGTTTTAAAGTGATAATCTTTATGATTTCAGTCTTAAACTGATTTGGCAACACCGATCGGGTTCAGTACAACAACAGAAATCCGAGGGTAGCAAACACTTGTTGAGCAGCTCTTTTGAAATGCAGAAGAAGAGCAACTGGTGCATCAGTGCAGCCAAACATACTCGCATTGTTTTAATAAAAAAAAAAAGTCACTAATCAGTATTTTTCCATCATACCGTGAGCAGCCGCACTCTGCTGCACTCTGCTCCAGTACATTTCCACACAACAGCAGGACAAGGTTACCTTGCTGAGGAGCGCCCCGTCACCTGCAGCTGTTCCTGAATGTTCCATTACTCACTGACAGATTTCAAACTGATCTCGGGGGGGAAAAAGAAGGAAAAAAAACTGTCGCCTTGTTTTTGTCGAAGCATTTTTGATGAATGATCACTGTCTGCGCTAACCTCAGTGACAAACGTTGCGTTGTGTTTCCTGTCACTGCGCGTTTTGCCACTTGATTGCTCTTAATGTGGGAAATGTGAATTAGCATTAGCGCTAACGTAATACAGCTCTGACACAGCTGCACAAGAGTGAAGAGTGATACACAAAGAGATACAAACAGGAACTCTGGATTAAATGCTGCGTCATTGCCTGCGCGCGTGTTGCCCTTGTGCACATGAAGGCAATTTAAATCTAATCAGAAATGGCGGAGCCCGCCACAGACCGTGAGAACTACTAACTGTTTTGACGCATGCTCGTGTTTCTGTGTGTGCAGTGTCGAGATGTGAGGACCAGAGAAGTTGGCATTCAGGAGATCCACCACAAAGTCAGACCTTACCAGGTAATGGACAGCATCCTGGAGTTTTATTGTTCAAGACACTGGTTATAATGCAGTTATGTTTGTCAAACCACTCCATTGACTAACAAAGAGTTGTGTGCGTTCAGGTGGAGCTGGTGCGGAGGGACTACGTCGCTAACGGCGGCTGGGAGACCTTCCTCTCCTACGAGGACCCGGAGCAGGACATTTTGATTGGCCTGCTGCGTCTGCGCCGCTGCTCCCCGCAGTCCTTCCGTCCGGAGCTCAAAGGAGGCGTGTCCATCGTCCGCGAGCTGCACGTTTACGGCAGCGTCGTCCCCGTCAGCAGCCGGGACCCGAGCAAGTTCCAGCATCAGGTGGTTATACTTTGTCACACAGAGATGCAATGTGCGAGGAAAGTAGATACCCTGACGCTTTGTCCACTATCAGCTGCGAATTTTAAGTAACTCCCCTTATTTGCTGCTCTCCCTCCTCCTCGTTCAGGGTTTTGGTATGATGCTGATGGAGGAGGCGGAGAGAATTGCCAGAGATGAACACGGCTCGAGCAAACTGGCTGTTATCTCAGGTGAGACACAACACGGCTTCCTCGGACATCAGAAAATATACATATTGCAAGTCAAAACAGTTTGGCATGTGTGTATCTGAGAGCCCCATACAGTGTATCCAATACATATATAATAGCGCATAACAACAAGTGTGTAGTGGCAGGTCCTGTGTGTGTTCATGTAGGTTGCAGCAGCACAAAGTCCAAAAGTGAAGTTGCATATAAATCAGAGAGGGTGGTGATTAATAAACACACCCAGCCAATCCCATCACTGTGAAACAGCTGAGCCAATCACAGTTCAGCGAATCGAGAGGGAGAGAACGGGAGGAAATCGGGCCGTCTCCGTCGCGTCGTCTGGATGGTGCAGAGCAGCAAGACGTGAACACACAGTCAGAGGCAGATGGTGGTGTTTTCAAAATGTGAGCTAGTACAGCGATGATAGGAGAAAATAAGAAACTCTAGTTTATTGAAGCAGCTAGTTATAAGTCCACTGTATCTTCCAGTGTCAGTGGTGACATCATATCGTCTTTGCTGGCAGCAGCGTTTGCACACGTTTGCTAAAATAAGTTGGAAATGAGGCTGTGACGAAGACGATTAATGAGCCATGGTAATGGGACATTTCCCGCATAAACCAGCAGAATAACGAGTTTTAGCGGACCTGTCTGCCGCGGGAAGGTGCGCGTGGTTTCTAATTTTAATGAAGGCAAACATGAGTTGGACTCATAAATTAAGAGAGATTAAGAGATCGACGCACTAAGCATTCATTTGTGATGCTGATTTAAGTTTTTTAATCAACACTCACCGCACTGACAGCAGAGTGATGCTGTGCCAGGAACAGACGTCGCTCTGGGATGTGAGTGGCATATTTACAGCCGAACAATAAACTTGTCGAGCTCGCTCTCTCTCTCTCTCTGGCGAACAAAGTACACGACGGTGCTTCTAAATGAGTCCAACGTTTCAAATTTCTCGCGAGTGAACAGCGGAAATGTACAAATTCACACATCTGTACTGAGCTCAGATTGTCTGATAACATCACTGAGTCAGTGTTAGGGTTTCACGCTGACCACCTTGTCGTCTTCTCTGGTGTGTTTCGCAGGCGTAGGAACAAGGAACTACTACAGGAAGATGGGCTACGAGTTGGAGGGGCCGTATATGGTGAAGGACCTGTACGGACCTGGAATGGACTGAACCTGGACAGTGTCTTTATCTGGACAGTTGAGACAGACGCACAATTTTTTTTTTTTTTTAATTATTTATCAAGGCCATATTCTCTGGATTCAGTTTCTGAAGTAGTGAAACTTTTTCTGTTTCTTGCATCAGAGGAGATAATGGTTGGATTTTTCTCTCGGTCGATGCTTTTTATCTCACGCACTCCAGACAATGCTGTTGCATTTTCCCTGTTTTATGCAGATAAGGAGACGCTGTGGGTGTAAGGAATAAACTCAAGTTATTTAGGAGAGACTTTAACTGCTTCTGCAGGAGACGAATGCTAAAAAAAAAAAGTTCATTTTTTTTCTCTTCTCTCCATAAGCAGGTACATTTTTACACAAACAGCATGTTGGTATTTTTAGCTCTTCGCGGTGAATTAAATGGGTAGCACCAGTGCCTTTTTTGAGTGAATGTTTCAGTCTGACAAAGAAACGAGAACAATCCTGCTGAGACATTTTTAATTCTGCTCAAATGTAACACACGTCTGACGGAGGAAAAATCTCTGTGTCTAGTGGTGTCCCTTTGATAATACTTGTGTGTTTCATCCGGGATGAGAAACCTGTTTAGCATCACACTTTGAGTTAATCATGTTTATGTTGCAATTAAATAGAAAACCCATTATGAGTCAAGCGTTCATTAACGCTTGGCAGCAGATGAATGAAGTGTCCTCACTGGGCAGCCGTTGTGTAATTGCTCAATTTTGATTTATAGGGCAGGAAATTGAATATTAGTGTTACATAAATTGCTTTTTAAAGCCCCGCAGATAATCCTATTTCTTGTTTTTGTTTTTTTCTGTCATGTGTCTTGGACTTCACAGATTCTGCTAAATTCCAGATGTTGAACGCATCATTTGACCATTTTTATCCCCAAAGAATAAAGTATATTTCACTTTCTGCTCCTGCTTTGTGAGAGAACTTCTTGATGAAGACATTTCACTAATTAAAGCCTAAATGGCAGAATAGACAAAAAGGTTTTCGCCTCCAAAGAAAGGTCACGTCGTAAGAGCGGCTCCTATTATGTATTCCCCAATGTCAAGGGTGCCGGCCCTAGCAGGAGACCCCTGATGATTGCCCTATGAGAGTGCTTTAGTGGCTCATTTGACACGGCCTTTCCAATTACATCTCCATCAGTTACCTGTCTATTGAACATTGACTGAATGCTGTGTTCAGCCGCACTGTTACTGGAAAGGCTTTGTCATTTGAGAAATAGCTGGCAATAAAGCGCAAAATGCTCATGCGGCGACCTATGTCTCATATAAGTTCCCAACAGCACGGGGCGATTGAAGCTGAACGGCCGCGTGTAATTTCCTGGATGCGGCCCCTGTGTCGTGACTGTGCTGTGTGTTGGTGTTGCAGTCCTGACGCATTGAGGAATAGGCCACACTCAGGCTTTCTCTCCACGCTTGCTCACTCCTGCTATCAGTTGTGAAATCTGAAAGGACTTTCCCCTCTCCGCTCGCATTCGCTGAGTCTGTGCTGAGCTGATCCGTGCTGAGGAGGAGGCAGAGTTTTGGTTTAATCTTCACTGCGACATGAGCAGAAGTGAAGCCAGTTCAATTAAACTGCTGAAGTGGAGGTTACAGCACCTGCCTACAACAATTGCCTGAGTGAAAGGAGAGAAATAAAGATCTAGGTGTGTGTGTTGATGTTGCACATTTTCTTACTCTTCCCCAAGTGTATGCATTATCTGATTTCAATTTAGTTGTACTTTAGACTACTTAACTTTTAAAAGACTGGAATGGATATGGATGCCAGGCAGCACTAATAGTCACTACGTTTCTGCCATTTAAATATACCTACAGTAAAAACAAATGCTAACACTTGTAGAGGTCCAGGCTGTAAAATCATTCCTTCATCCATATTGGTTCTGAACATAATTCATCATAGCTAATGTGTACTGCACACAAGTCAGTCTGTTTGGAATTACAGATGTATAGCTATGATAGCAGCTTAGCTTTGGCAACAGCAATGTCTATCTCCATATTTATTCGATGGATTGCCATAAAGTTCATGATTCCCTCGTGACCTCCTGTCTCCTGCCATCATCAGGTCAAAACTGTAGTGTGCCAAACATCTGAACAAATAATTCAACTAACATTCCCTTAGCTGTGCTTTCTGTTAATTAATAACTGTCACTATGCTAACAGGCTAAACTGAAACATGGCTAACATATCTTGATCTGAGCATTTTAGCATTCAGCTAAAGTCAACACAGTCGGTGCGGTCGAATAGTCAAAAAAAAATAGATGAATGTTAAGATAAAATGTCACAAGGTCAAGGAAAGATGTGAAGGAGAATGTTATCGACATGAGCTGTGGTAAAACTACAAAGTCCAGAAGATGAACTACAAAACATGCAGCTGAGATATTTACCAGGTACTCCCAGTGAGCTCTAATGCAGGAAAAATAAACGTGGACAACCTGGTGATATGACTTCATTAGCAACGTCAGAATTCAAATAATTCAAATAATATTGTCCACGTGTCACAGAGGTCAAATGAAGTGTTTGTTACGCTGGTATGGTTGCTCACCCTCCTGTCCACTCATGTAGAAACATATTAAGAAGTTATGGCAGAGATATATGATTAATTAGCAGCGGTAACTTCATGATGATCTGCAGGACGCTGGATGGCACAGTTACAGTTTTTACTGTGTGTGTGAACGCAGCTCCACAGTCAACAACAGAACACACTTCATGATCAGAGTTTTTACATCACGTCAACACATCTGTCACACGCTCTCTCTTTGCTGCAGTCTGCATCACACTGTACCACGTTACCTCCTCTACTTTGGTAAAGGATGGTCCGATGTATCCTATGCTAAAGGAGATAAGATTCCTAAGCAAATCTGATTATACGACCGGACCCTGTGTCTTTAATGTAGCCTTACAAAGCCAGCATTGCCGCAGGCTCATATTGTTTTAAAGGAGCAGTGTATAGGATTTAATTGCATCTAGCTGTGTAGTTTCTGATTGCAATCCCCTCAAATCACCCTCTTCTTCATGGCATGAAGAATGTCAATGTGTGACCCTCGCCATCTGTAGATTTAAAATTTCATTCTAAGAAAAAATATTCTACTTATTTACTTACTTGTTCCATTATATGCTAATGAAAACAGTGAAAAGAAGTTGTGATGTTATAAAAATGTTTTATTTCAACATTTGTTAAGAAAACATGTTTAAAATGTGATGTTATTTTCATATTACATTATATTATATTAGTTCCATATCCTGTAAATAAAGCCTCCTAAATCGAACATGCTGGACCTTTAAGTTACGATATCGGATGGGCATTAATCTGTAAGAAAAACTGTTTTGTTTTGTTTTTTTTACACATTATGCTTTCAAGAACAGGACATGTACACTGAAGGAGCTATTAGCCACTGTAATCACTCCTCCTGTCAGTACAGGCCATAAATTGATCCCTCCCTAATGTGATTCCACTGGGGAGGAATGGGGGACCAAATCTAGTGAACATTTAGCAGGACAAGTTAGCTACATCAAGTTTCTTAGTACAAAAGTAGCTCTTAATGTTACTGTAGTTTAGTGAGAAAACAAGGAAATCTAACTTGATTTGGCAGCTTTAGCTGAACTAAGGAATGAAGTCACACTAAGAGGACATCACCTCACAGTCAGTGTTTAGCAGTTATTTTGAAATGCACATGTGGGCATGTCAGTAATGTACAGAGGAGGACTGGAACAAAGCTATGAAATCATTTCCCCGCTGTACTGCATTACACCCTAAACTTCAGTACCATCAATTCCTCTAAAGTCTTGAGAAATGCAGAGGTCAAAGGTCATCTGTGTGCGCTATTGGCTGGCCAGCCGAGCGTGACGAGTCACTCACACCAGTAAAAGGTCACCGATCTGTCAGAGACAGGCCTTTCGAGCTGCGAGCAGAGAGGTCAGGTGAGCGAACCTCACTAGCTTAAATCTCCACTTGTCCCTCTGACGTCCACGTCACAGACGCTGCTGAGCTCACTCGTCTTATCACGAGAGCGGGCTGAGAAAATATCTGACAGGTTGTAAAGCATGAATTTTACATTCAATTGTGACAATTTCATGTTTATTGGTGAATTTAAAAAGTGTTTCTGGACACAGTTCATGTTTTCATGCACATCCTTTTTTTTCTAGGCAAAGAAATTGTGAAATAAGTAGCCATCTAAGACTCTGTATCTTCTGTCAAAGACTAAGACTGATGACCAGTAATAAATGCTGTGGACTCAGCATGGATATGATCAACAACAATCCTAATGTCTGGCTTTAATTTCCTGTTCATGAGGGGAGGGTATATTAGTGATCGTTAGTCACCAGGAGCCTGGTGCTGCCAGACCTTTAAGTTTTCAGTGCAGAGATCACAAATATGCACACACAGTTTGACTAAAACAACCTACAGCATTACTGACTCGAGCTTACAAAGAAATATACATTTTCAAGTCATATTTAAATGGACGTGTAAAGCATCAATATCTCTGAATGTTAAAAAATTTAAATACACAAAGCAGGAAAATAGAAACACCATGAGTGAGTTAGCCCTGCAATAAATACTGCTGTATTTTAAAAGGTCCAGTGTGTCAGATTTATGGGGCTCTATTTAAAGAATATATTATACATAACAATAAGAATACTTCTGTTTTTAGTGCCAGAATGAGCCTTTTATAATTACAGATGATCCAGGTCCTATTCCACAGCTTGCTGAACCACTTTTTTCATGACTACTGTAGTTTCTCTTTTGTGCTAGGAAGAGGAGGGTGAGGCGAAGGGGTTGTAATCAGCAACTACACCGCTACATGTCACTAAATCTTACACAGATTTTACATTTACAAGCGTAAAGGAAGCACTACAGTGGCAATGAAAATTCCAAAAAACATAAAGTCAGTTTGTAGTTTGTCCATACAGGCTACCGTACAAACATGGTGATTCAACATGGCGGACTCTGTAGAAGAGGACCTGTGGTGTCTGTAGACATAAACAACACAGTCACAGGTAACAAAAACATAATGATTATACACTAAAACACACACTGAACATCATACTCGTAATCATACTACATTTCTGACACATTGTGCTAATAGTCTCTTTAAATCTGACACAGCGGTCCTTTAAGGTTTTGTGTTAGCTGTTTGTATACTGACTCTAACCTGTCGTACATTTTGAGGCTGTACTTTGTGTTGCCATTGAATTGAACATTATGTTGAGATGTATTATCATATCATGTCCATATTTTTGGATTAAAAAAAAAACACCAACTACAGCCTCAAACAGTGTTGAATTGATGCCTGTTGCTGACAAAGCACCATCAAGAGTTAAGATTAATTTATTAGTGTCACAAAGGTAGCATTTATTAAAGGACTACTACTCTGGATGGTATTATGAGTTTTTTGGTCACTTTACATATTTAAGATGTGGAGATCCAGTGAACTGTGCTATGCTACATCAATATGTGGTGGAAATGTGTGAAGAAGCACAAACAAATGAAATGCTAGCTACAATTTTCAACGAGCAATGTCCACAAATCAAGTCAAAAGCAACACCCAGAAGCTGTGGTGGGGGAGTCTCTAAACGAGAAGCAGCAGCAGTTAGCCCTCACATTTCATTTCAGTTACATATACACACACTTTAGTCTGTTATATATGCACACACACTTTAGAATTGATTTTCTGTGTCAAGCATTTAAACTCCAAGCAACAGCATGGTGCTTACATCAAGTACAGCTTGAGTAAGTACCACCGGACCTCTATATGGACCTCCTCTATTTCATTCATTTCCCTTTACGTGGTTTCCTACACAGTTTATGAATCAAGCTTCTGTTTCTGCGACAAAAATAGCACCTGCAGTCCCATAAAATCATACATATTTCTTATCCCCACCTCCCTTTGGCAGTAAAGTGGCTGTTTCTTACACATGTAGAAAGCTCTGTGATCGGGGCCCACAGTCAATATTTCCATGTAGTGGCTATAGTGGTTATAGCCATTATGGTCTCTTAAGCCCACTTTCTGTCAGTGGGAGTCCTCCTTCAGAGCAGAGCACACTCTGGCCTCCAGCTGCTCTGCGAGGGGCCGGGCATCCGGGTCTGAGGCGAGCATGTCTAAAAGCAGGGCGCACATGGCCGGACCAGGGGGGGGTGGCAGCGGGGGCGCTCTCTTAAACTTCATGGGAATGCACAGCTGGAGGTCGGCATTCTCAGACAAGGCTTCCCCGAGTGGCATGAGCCAGCCTGAGCGACCCTTACATACGTACGCACCTACAGAGGAAACATGAGGGAAACGCATCGTATTAAACAGGAACAACACAATCATAATCAACAAACGGACAAACTATTTTTTTTAAAAATCCATACATGTCTTTTCTTGTTTTATATAAGATGTAAAATTTAGATTCAACTTGATGTGTGATTAAGCTTCACTGCCACGCCAATATCATGAAATGTTTGACATTTGGTTGAAATAATCTAACATCACATCTTCTAATCATACTCACGATGAACTTGTGGATTAAATATTGACAGCTGACCTACTTATGATTGTGTCACAGCCAAAAACTGGACTGGTCTCGATGAATCGTGGGACACAGTTGGCTCTGAAAGCAGCTGTCGTGTTCGGCGTGCTGACCCTTTTCAGAGGAGGGGCACTTGCCTGATTACATGTATGCAATGCAGGCACCAGGACGGAATGTGTAAATATGAAGTTACATCTTGACGATCTGTGTCAGTATAATTTTAGTATTCCGGTTTTATAGAGACAAAAATCAACACGTTACAGTTTGCTTTATAATGAGCTACAACCTGCTTTCTGTTACTGAGGTGCAGTGTGGGTAATGTAGGCTCTGCCAACTGAACTACAATTACAATTCTGTATCTCCTACAGTGGTTCATACACTGTTGCTTAAAAAGGTACACACAGAGATGTGGGTCACTAGTAGCACTGTGGAGTACTGTTCCAGTTTTCCTAAGTAAATGAATGTGTGGGTGATGCGATACACGCTCCCTCCGCCGGTTTAATTCACAGGTGGATGTAATGCACAGAGAAACACAGCAAGGTGCCAGCAGAGGCAATGAAGGCTGCTAACAGGTCAACATGGATACACAATCTTTTTGCAGGCATTTTATGAGGAAGAACATGTGGGGAGTTTGTCGTGTGCAACAGTGACAACATAAAGTACACCCAAAACTCTGCAATGCACAAAGGAGATGGAGGAGCTGCTCACATGGTGACACATCACCACGAACACTTCAGAAAACAGTAAAGAAATATTTATTTGACATTTTTGGAAATCTTTCTGGCTGACTGAGCATCACAAGCTGGGCAAAGCTGAAGTTCCCAGATGAGTTTCCTCTTCTTACTTCATACTATCAGTACTTTGGGGTTTTTATTGGCTGCTGATCAGAATAATTAAGGAAGATAAAACTTTGGGCTGAATTGGTCATTTGTCTTTGACATTTTCTTGACTAAATGATCGAAAAAAAAGTTTGTAGATTAATGAGGAGGGGAAAAAAATCATTAGCTGCATGCCTAAAAAAAATAAAGAGGATTATCTGAAAGTAATTAAAATTCATCAGTTACTGCATCAATTGTTACTTAATTGCAAGATTTTTATAAAGTATAGTGTAATCTTCTTTCAGTCCTTAAATTCATTTTAAATAGTAACATATCTGTCATACAAGGACACGTCTCTTCTCCTGATATTGCTCTACACTGAGCTCCTGTCCTGTCCTAAACACTTGAGGGGACGTCCACAGTCAAGTATCATGCTGACTTGCTCAAAGTCCAGCAATGATTTCCTAACCAGGCTGAGCAGAGAGCAGACGCTGCTTCCAGCACCGAGCTTCAACAACAACAAAAAAGCATAGTGGTAGTGTCTTGCTCCTTGACTATATTCTCTCTGCTCCCCTGCCCAGTCAAATCACTGTGTGGGTCTTGAGAGAGGATAATGTAAAATAATGAAGCATTTTATCTGTCACTGAAGCCTCCAGCTGCCTCTGCCCATTTTCTCACTGACAAAGAGGATTGCGATCGGAGCTGCTAAATTCCATTTTGCCTTTTTCACATTTTTATTTGAATCCACTGGAACCTCTCTCTCCATCCAATCATGACCATTCTCATTCAGCCTAATGGAGTATCAGTGACTCGGGGAGGTCCTGGTGCACTAAACTTGGGGATAATGGTTCATATCTTCCTGCCTCCAGGTCAGCTCCGGACGCACCCGTTTTTGTGAGACCTCGGTATTGCAACCATTCCATTACTCTCCGACGGTGCAGAACTGAGCCCTGCGTACATTAAGACGCCTCCTCATCCTATAGCCACACAGGGCTTCAGACAGGAAATAGGACATTAAAAGGGGAGATTCAAATCTAAATGCTGCTCTGCAGAGCTATACTGAAATGTATGGCACTGTGCTTGTACATATTGAACTGGCCAGAGCTTTGCGGGGACACCGCAAAGTCTAAGTCTAAGCAATGACAGCTAATGTAAAACAATCGCAAATAATGATAAATGACACAAATACCAACACACTGAATCACCTTCAAAATGTAATTGATCTTCTTTAATGTATGCTGATGTTATTAAGAGCACTGAGTCAGGCCCAAAGGAGAGTAAAAAGATGTTAAAGGATTAGGAAGCTGAATTACACACTGTCAGCTTGTATTATCAGAAATAGAGCTACTATGATCCATATCAAAATGTACATAACATCAATCATTCATCTCTTTGCCATTTAGAGTCATGATTGCACCGCCCATGGTTGATGAATTCATGATGTATAGCAGGTGACATTTTTAATATGTGCCAGTTCATTAAGTCAAACTCGATTCAGTGTGATGCGTCATCAACCTGCCCGAGCACACACTCAACCTTTCTGTGAGCGGGGTACAGCACGACAGGCCCGTGCTGATGTGTTACCCAACATGTTAACACACAAAGTAACATGTATTCACATATTTGTATATTGTAGGTGTGTATCTCTACTGCCCTAGTCGAGTCGACTGTTCTGTTTCAGGAAAGAAGGCGGTAGATCTCGATCTCTAGTCTACTCTATTGAGTCTCCACTGGACACTTACCCAGTTGTTCCTGCGTGGTCCCCTCCTCCACAAAGGTGATTCTCTCCAGGACCGCCCAGAACAACACACCCAGCGAGAAAATGTCTGCCTGGGCTGTGTAGGGCAGGCCACCCCACACCTCTGGGGCCATGTAGAAGTCAGAGCCACAGGTTGAGGAGAAGTGCTGCCTGGTCAGATCGCCATCCACCAGACCTTCAGCCATCTTGCTCAGACCAAAGTCTGCCACCTAGGGGATGGACAGGGCAATTCCTTACGATTACAAGTATAACTGGTGTTGGCCATAAAACTGTCTCCACAAATATATGAGGACCTTTCCTCAGCCTACTTATGTAAAAAGAGCACAGTGACATCATTAATACATCTACATGTGTAAACATGGGTGTGTTGGCAGTTTGGATACTTGTTTATGTTTTCTGATATTTTGTGTAGAAATTGATTCATGGAGAAATGTATTAACAGACTAATACGTAAAGGAAATAATCCTTTGTTGTTGCAGCTGTACATTTAGTGTGTTTTTAAAATGTCACATCCTGTAAAATATGTTTTCCCCCTCAAACAGTCTGCATGAGTGGCAGAATTTTACTTTGTAACCGCACTGTACCATATATACATTTCTCCCAGTGTGACATGAACCTGATAAATAGTTTCTCAGTATTTTAATTTGGGCACACAGGGGTTTTTATTTCCCTTTATTCTATCATATTGCTTTCTGTTGGATTGTTTTTTTGTCTTGAGTTCATTGGTGCCCTGGGAAGAAAACCATATTACAAACTATGACTCTTTCAGATGTATTAGTTTCCTGATAATATGTGTACCTATGCAAGGATAATGCCATTTGTACTAACGTAAACATCATCACGTCACAACAACACACACACACACACCTTGACAACAGGGCCTTTTGGTGTCACACACACCAGCACGTTGTCAGGCTTCAGGTCTCGGTGGGTGATACCCAGACTGTGCAGGAAGGCCATGGCATTGCAGAGCTGTCGCACCACGCTGTGGTTACGCTGGGCGTCTGGTGGCCTGGAGAGCAGGTACTGATTCAAGTCCCCCCCGTCACAGTACTCCATCACAAGCCACAGGGCCAAGCAATGCAGGGGTCCTGGCTCCTCTTCCTCCCTCTGGGCCGGTCTCTTCCTGGCTCTGTTTTGAGGCCTTTGTGGAGTTAAAGAATCAGATGCATTTGATTTAGACTTCTCCTGAAGCTTAGCCCTGGCCTGGACAGTGTTGGTCCTGTCCTTAAGTCTAGAGACAGAGTTGTTCCTCCTCTGGGTGTTGGACTGAGAGTTACTCCTTTCCTGGCTTTGTTGTGCTCCAACTACACTGCCCTTCAGCACGCTCTCAACTAGACGTAGAGGCAGTTTTCCAGGTTTTAGAGGCTTCAGGCTCCTTGGCCCCGTCTGCAGGAGACAGCTGTGGAGCACAATGACATTGACATGGTTCTTGGCTGTGGCTCTCATAGCCCACAGCTCCTGCAGGTAGAGTTCAATGCACTCCGGGCTGCTGCAGGGCAGCCGTTTGATAGCCACCCTCTGTCCTGTTTTCGCCATATGGCCCTCAAAGACCACACCATAGCTGCCTCGTCCCACTTCTTTCTCTAAAGTGTAGAGCTCCTCCATCTGTCACAGGAGCCGGATGTGAATGCTGACAAAAACAAAATAACCATGGTTAGCACGATGAACGTGAGATGTAGAGTACAGTATGTGTACAGCGTAAATTAACTGGTGAACATTTCACGTTAGCTCCAACACTGGACTGTCTCTCTAGCTTTAAAGTTTACGTTGTTACGCGTGCTTAATTAAGCTCAGCTGGTGACTAACTAACGTTATGTGCGAGTGCTAACGCTACCTGTGTCCCAGTATAACCAATCTTTACCTGTTATTTTTCAACTTTAATATGAAGATAACATTACATATGTTTCCTATAATATACGAACATTAAGGTCAAAGTGGTCTTGAGACTATATTAAGTTAGTTATAGCTCGCTATATGTTATGAATTTAACATGGCGCTGCGGCTCGCTAACGTTAAGTTTAAAAGGGAAGTGAAACGCAAAGGTCTATGAGACTTACCAACAAGACTTCAGCTTACATAACCAGCAATGAATCTGCAGACTACTACATTAACAAGTCATCTCGCACCATTTTAAACGAATTTTGGTCTTTTTTTTTATTGTTGACAAACAACGGAGACAGAACAACACCGAACAGACGCCAAACGAAGACAAACTTCCGTGTCTAAATTCGGAGCGTCCCGCTTTGTGCGTACGTGCAATGTGATTGGTGATAAAAATTCACGCGCGTGTTGTGATTGGTTGGTAGCGGAGCCGTTGAGTGTGATTCGAATTTGTCCAAGCGCCGCTTGTGGTTAACACCACTGGTAAATGAGGAAATTGTGACGTACTGTCAGCCGGGTTCATGATTTTTTAAGGTATGGAAACGGACTATTGTTTTCAAAAGGAGTTCAAACAGTTAAAGAAGCACCTATTTTACTTATTTTACGGCATAACGATATATTTTAACATCGTAAGGCGAACTCTTCAAGTTACCAGGTTTGTGTCAGTCGTTTGTCGTGATGGGAATTTCGGATGTTTTTAGTGAGCCAGATCATTTGACTCGGCTCACCAAGAAGTCTCTTTCGGCTCCCAAACGGCTCTTCATTTTATCACTTAATACCTTTTAATAATTCAGCCAAATTTAGCACCATTATGATTTGTATATATGTACACTTATATCACTTAAATTATTCAATACATCCTTGGTACTGAAGTATTCAAAAGTAAAAATTATATTTTCTAATATCAATAAATTGCTGCAGCCAATTGTTTTCATTGCATTTACAGCACTTAACGGTTTGCGGTCAGGAGCCAGTGACAACAACCATGGAAATACTTAATTTTATACGTAAATAGCCAAGTTAATGAAGTATCCCAATGTTATTTGGATATCTATACTACAAAATATTATGTTTTTGCCCTATTTTGAAGAATTTTTAGTCTCATTTGGCTATTCAGTAGGGTTCATAGCTCAGAGAGATAAAGAACAACTGGTACACAGAGTCACACATTAGACTAAAATATGTGCTTCAGTGGGTCCCCATTCTCTGCACTGACAAACATTTTGTGAAAAGGCATTATGGGGAGTGCTGAGAATACCTTCCTAAAGTGATGTGATCTGAATCACTAGTCTATTATAAGCCAGGACAGTTTTGTATTCGATCCATTTCATTTGACTAAAAAACAGAAAAACTTCCCTCATTGCTGCAGTCCCATTTAATCACAAAAGACCTCCTGAACAAAACACACACCTATACACACGCACACAGTGAGTGGGTGCTGCAACAGTATCGACTATTTTTTGGTGGAGGCACGGCAACAGCGGTGATGACAGATAACAGCACTGGTGTGTGTGTGTGTGTGTTTGTTCTTCTGAGAGAATATAATAGGAAACATGGTGATTCATTGCATTGAAGCACACTGTGAAGGAAAAGAGCAGCTTTGAAGTGTACGTGCGCGTGTGCACGCTTATGTGATCCATAGCTTTTATCAGCGATGCCAATCATGAATGCTCTTCATTACTTGAGGAAGATGGAGCCAGTCACACTTGACTTATTTTTATCTTGAAGCAAATGCCCTCTATTCTATTATCATACCTCACGTGCTTTGACAGATGTCTGGATGCAGACATTGGGCATAATATAGAGTGCATTCTGCCTGGAGAATTTATTAAGGAACTATTTTGTGGGAACCACACGAAGGAGCCAGAATTGGATTTTCCCGACAAATTCAATAAAGAATTCCAGGCACTCCCCAAAAAGATGTTAATGAGTGCAATGAGAATTATAGTTTTAATCACCTCTGTTTTTTCAGACTAATTGTGTTTCAGTGGGGGCTTTGCTTGCTAATTATGGAGTCCACCAACAGGAGGGGCAACAGTAATTATTTCCTTGATTGAGGTCGAAACCCTTGCATTTAATCCTGATGTCTGTCCCGCACTGCTCACACACAAGAGTAAACATCAGTAAACAACTTCTCAGCATCTCGTAGTCAATTTCACAGCAGTCACTTTTTTTTCCTTATATATAAATGATGGCTTTCCTCCTCAGTAAGCCAGCTTCTCATTGCAATATCTACCATCTTTTACCAGCATCTCCTGTTGTGTGAACCCAATGTTTATACTTGATATCCAGTATCTTAGTGTCTGCAGCTGGCACTGAAAAGGAAGGTTATGCAATCAGATTGATATATAGGATACAGATGCCTGAATTACTGCTGTGTGTCTCACCAAATGCTTGAGCTCTGAAAGTTTTTCAGTGGTTGACGCAGCAGATTTTCCAAAACAGAGGTGTAATTCTTCTTGCATGCAAAATGAAGGTGGCTTTTGGGGATGGAAATGTAATTCTTCATTTTTTAGGCCCCTCCTGTTAATAACAGTCACTTGTGTCTTGACAGGTGAAAGCCCAGAGATGCTATAAACCTCGCAGAGCACCCCCACCTTTGGTTTCACATCATTGGGTTTAATTGAGGAGGAGGACGGTAAAACACCTCAGCTGAGCGAGATGGAAAGGAGACGAGGAGTTCAACTCGAAAATGAACAGCGGACACGAGCCAAATACCGGTCAGTTTTGGTTGCAGCTGTCTGTGAGTCCTACAAAACTCTTTTGGCAGGGAGCCCACCAGCCATCAGTCAGCATTTTTATCCATCTTGAGAACCACTTTGGGCTCCAAAAAACCTTTTAAATCTAGCTGTTAGTGTAGGAAGTAAAAATTTAACTTGGTGTTACAGCCATTAAACCAATAAAGTGGAATGCACTGTATATGCAAATGTATGCATATGCAAATTTAGGGAAATGCTGCCAAGTGGTTATGTCTCTTTATTGGAAAACAGAGTTCATTATAGGGAACTGTCTTGGGACAGATAATACATTTAAACTGATTGCATAATAAGTTTTCCTTTTATGTCAGCTATCATTCTCTGCAGATTTTTAAAATGGTGCATATAAAACATCACACAACACCCATTAAAAGGTGTTGCTTCTTTCTTATTAAAGCATTTTATACATAATTCCCTGATTCATGGTAAAAGGATGATTGAAGTGCTGATAAGAATAATTATTTATCATGTTTCCACTGATACAAATCAATACATTTTATTATAACAGAATATATGAACTGCTTTAATATTGTGATATGGCTGTTTGGAAAGCAATTACACATTTTTATAGAGGGTTATTTGCGTTACTAATCCTTGTGGAGAATTGTTGAATGGTGAAAGAGCAACCTATACCTCAGGGTGTACGTGAGGAAACAAACGTACTGCCTGATCTCTGACACCGTTACAGCTCCTCACATTTTCAGATTAACTATCCCAAGTTTTGAGACGAAATCTGTGTTAGTCGGTTTTATTTGCTCTGTGCTCATGAAATCAATCATCATGCATACCAAACCTGTTTTTTAATGTGACGTGGTGCCAAGTTAAGCGTGACCCTCCCTGTCATCGAGGTAATCACTGCCTCTTGGTCACCAGAGGAAGCATTTGTGGACACTGGACAGCCAGCGGATAACAGCGATATCAATGACAGACAGGCCCCGAACCAGCTGCTTGTTCTTCAGGGCTCCTTATCTCAGCCGCACTGAGGGCTCTGTCTATGTACCCAATTCATCCATCACTATCAGACCGCACACAGGTTCAGGGCCGGCATTCACACTTTTGCAGGGAGCTAGAGCTAATGTCGGCTTATGTTGAGGAGGTGTAACTTCAAGACCAACATAGTAGGATAGTAGTTTTGCTGTGGCTGCTGTAATTCTCAGAGACATAATCATTGTTATTTCCATTACATGTACTATCAATTGTTTGGTGCTGAGATGTTAGCCACACTTACTGACTAACATGGCTCTAGAGCAATGTTGGTTAGTTGGTCAGAACGGTTGGTCCAAAATGTTGGTGTACAGTGAAATATCTCAACAATAATGAAATGAATTGCCGTGGGATTTTGTATAGATATTCTTGGTCCCTAGAGGATGAATTCCAATTACTTTGGCGATCCCCTGACTTTTCATTTAGCCCTGCAGTGAGTTTGATGTTTCTGGTTTGCAGTGAAAGGCCTTGACAGCTATTGGATGGATTTCCTTAAGTCACAGTTATAAGTTACAGATATTCATGGACCCCAGAGGATGAATCCCGGTGATTCCCTTACTTTTCAATTAGTGCAACCATATTTTATATTATATTTTTTCACTTACCCATGAAATATCTCTACATCTAATGACTTTGACAATCCCCTGACCTTTTCTCTAGTGCTACCACGAGGTAGATAGTTGTGGTTTTGAGTTATATGATTCAACAGCTAGTTGATAGATGAGACACAGCACAGACATTTGTCTGTCCACATCAGCAAAACTTGTAATAACTTTTTTGAACTGAATGTTTCATCTAGAAACTTTATGAGGTCAAAATATGAAATTGGTTAGTATTTTGGTTTATAACCAAACACTAAAATACTAAACTAAGACTGTGAACGTCCTGAACATTATACCTGTTAAACATCATGATATGTTGTATTTAGTTCAAAGCTCCTGATGCTTAAACCTGCAATAACCGGATAACCAGTTGTTAGCACAACATTAAAATTTCATCACCTTTTAAATTGTTATGGCTACTTTCATAGCAAATGATTTCTTATTTGCACGTCCAGCAGTTATGGAACAATGTTATCATCCATTTAGAGTTGTGTTTTTGGCCACCTGATCAAAGTAAGCAAGAACATTCATCCTCTTTTAGCTCTGTTTTTGTACTCCACCAACTCTTGAGGGAAACACTGGCCTTAGCTGCTAAATGCTCTGCCATGTTCATTGGCTCAACAGCTAAACAATAAGCTAAAACATGTGATCAAGCTCTGTGAAACCAAGGGGAGCTGCAGAGTCAGCTGCTCATTTTTGGCAGGTTTGACTCCTTTAGCATTGTGGCACACCTGAATAGGAGACTCTAGATAGGACCTTTCACGTTTTCTGTGTGTTTCACAACCATTGTATTTTTCCTTCATGTTAGGAAGAAGACGGTGAAACGAGGGGGTAGCAATCAGCCACTAAATGGCAAGCTTTCACTACATCCTACACACTGGTCCTTTTAAACATTCTAAAAATATTGATTGTAGTCTCCTTAAATAGAGCACCACAGTGCTGCTAGCGCTACCCTATTTGCTCCAAATGCTTCCTCTTCTGGTTAACATCATTACCACCAACACTCAAACGAATTATACACCACAGGCCACAAAGAAAACTCTCAGGACCTCCGGGTAGGTCTTGTTTTCCATCCCCAAATCTCCTGCATGACTCATACTAACCTCCTGTCTGCAGTCCCACACCGGCTGCTCGCTATATCCATTAACTGACCTGCTCTACATTGTTGGTTCTTTTATTCACAAGAATAATAAAGTCTCCTATTCAGGTGTGCCATCACTAGCAACAAAGAGTGTTGTTTTGTCTGTCCCAACACAAACAACCTTATTGATCCAGGATCATCTCCATGGCACTGTTTTTCCAGCTTATATTTAACTTGCATTTCTAGACACCCAATTTGAAGGGCTATTGTTTGCCTGACCTTGGCAGCAGGTTGGCGTCGAGGTTGTGGTTTTTTTGGACACCTTAGACATAGGAATTCTGGATCAATCTCACAGTGGATGATGCGTATTTTTAGAGCCCCATTAGTTGGCTCAATGAAGACGAAACTGGTGGCGTAGGCAATGCCTCCTACGTCAGAGCGGGCCACGGCTTGTCTGTCCGGGGGTTTGTGCGTAACAGAATGGGGGAATCCACCCCTCTCTCTAGCTCTCCTCTATGGTGATGTGAATGGGGAAGGGAGGGGGGGAGAGAACTGGAGGGTTGAGCCAGGAGGGAAGGGGTGTGCCATTATAAGAAGCCTCAGAGGAGGCATGCGTTCAGTTGTTGAAACCCTTAGCCTACGGATACGAGCTGAGCCACCAAACTCTCCTGTAGACACAGAAGGAGGACTCTGAGAGAATATCTTTACGTCACGGATACAGGTAAGGAAGTGCTCAAGTGTGACTTTCTTTCATATGAGTGTGAGCCTTACCTGTGTGTAGAGATAGTGCAGTTCAATAAATAAGAGATGAGAAAAGATAGTTGTTTAGAGATGACGAAACAGTTAATTAGGAAAGGACTTGTTGTCTCATGTATGCTCAAGCCACTGGTTAATAGATCCTGGGGGAATACTGTCATTTAAGGACAACCACTGTTAGGATTCTTCCTCTTTAATTTTTATCGCTTGTCGGTTTTGCTTCATCCGTTTCGGGCTCTGTGATTTTGTATTTTGACCTCAGAGGTGATTCTGTAAATAACCATCCTCACCTGGCGTAATCTTTTTTTTTTTTTTTTTCCATTACTCCGTCTCCCTGCGGCTCTAAAGGCACCACAGTCACCGTCAGCAGTACCCACATCACACCTGATTACCACTTAATTAACGAGAGAAAGTCGCGGATCGTGCTGAGAAAGCTGTTAGTCACTCAACTGCACTTTGTCTTGTTGCCTTGTAACTGTAAAGTGAAGAAAAAGATGTGGAATATTCAAATACATTTTAAAAAATTATGATTAAAAAAAAATAGATTAATGATTGTACGAGATAAAAATGCATTTTAGAACGATTCCTCCAGTCCTTGTTTTGCCCTAATATTTCAACTGAATTCCTCAAAGGAGCATGGTGGACGTCAGTGAATGCCACCCTCAAAAGCTGCTTATTTATGGTTTGCTCTTCTGATTGATCATGGAGTGTTCTATGTCACATTAAATACATCACACTAAAGCTTCAAAGAAACATTGACAAAAAGCTATTTTATTCCTCTTAAAGCAGCTCCAGTGTCAACCCAAGCAAGTGAGGTGAAAAAAAAAAGAAAAAAGAATGAGTTTGAATGCTGTTATTATGCTAAGCACATGATAATGATGATTTTAATGATAATGGTAATGAATGTGCATAATCTTTTCCCATTATCAGTAAAGACGATACTCGCGCAGACAGGGGAGAAAATGTGTGGTTAATGTGCCATTCACAGATAAATGACTCCACAGTGGGGAAATGTTTCATGAACAATGCAACATGTTTACAGAACATAGTCAAATACATTGTTTTAGAGTGACGGACTGGTTTACTGAAGTGGTTAGAGTCAACCTGTTTGTGTTGAGTTTTGTTCATTTAGTGCATATAAAAGTGATTAATGTTTTTCTTAGAGACATCATCTGCTGAAAATAGCTCAAAAATCTATATTTATATGCTTGAAGGGCCCCTCAATGTCTGTTTTAATAATTAATAACAGATAAAGGTGCATAAAAAAATTATTTTTGTTTTTTTTATTTTTGTAAATCCAATTCCACATTCCATAAATCTTAAATAGGTTTAACCTAATCATACGTCACGTTTCTGGCAAAGAATATAATGATTTGATTTGCAGTTTATTTATTCTGATTCCTTTTGCCAGTACATCAACAACATTCTCTATTTAATTAGCTAAAAGAAAAAAAAGCTTGTAAGATTTCTGCTGCCTACACAAAGATTGAACCGATGACACTGTTAACAGGATTTTTGGCATCACATTCATAAACACTTGTAGTGTTTTACACACACAAATCCTCCCTGTGATCAGTGGGTGACTTACCGAGCAATAAGAACAGCAGGTTTGCCACACATTGCCCGTATCTGTTGGCCTCTCTTGCACAAGCTTGTTGCAGTTCATCCCTTTCTCCAGCCTCATCGCCCTCACCTTGATAAAAGTAGGGAGCTCGTCTGGCCGAGTTAGATTGCTTCCCCTCGGCTCCATGTCCAATGGATTAGTGCAGGTGTCAACGCAGCTTAACAGCAACCAGATCAATGATGACACCATGTCAGCTGCCTACCACTCTGCAGAATACAGTGGGGCTCTAAGTAACGCTTGCAGGACTGAGCGCATCATTAAGGACTTAATGTCCCTATTGTGTTAGAACCTTTGTTTTCCACAAAGTCAGCAGCTGAATTAGTTAAAACCATCGACATTTTCGAAGAACTTTTTCGAGTTTGTTCCACGGGCTTTCGCTTGATTTCAGAGCCATGAAACATTTCCCCCTGCGTCACTGCATGTCACTGCCTGTTATGTAGCTAAATAACCTCAACCCCCCTCTATAACTTCGAAGAGCGACGACATCACAGTGTCAAGATTCACGTTGGTGCGTTCACAAGCAGCACCCATCTCCCCGCGGTCTCCCACGGTTTTATCAGCCGAACTGAAAGGTGATGTGTCTGTGCTGCAACTTTGCTCTCTCCTGGTGTCCCGCCATCCAAGTTGAATTGCACCGAGGGAATATTATTTTGAAGCTATTAACAGCTTCATGGGGACTAAATTGGAGATAATCGTTGGTATGATTTCTCCCTATGAAGGACATATTTGATTGCTGAGGAGATGTCACCCAGTTGAGCGTCTACCCTCAGGTGCAAATGTGTTCCCAATTAAAAGAAACCCTGCGAGCACATTGATGGGAACAATAGTAATGATATGCTCAATTGATCTGATATGATGGCTTCTTGGAAAGGGGCCAGATATGAATATAAAGAGTATCATCACTTAATATTCGTACAAATGTGTATGTGAGAATGTTATAGCCTATGTGGGAAATGAGGAGAAAAGATGCAGTTTATCATATTTTCACTCAATTATTTTCTGCTCTACCATCTACATAAGATAAGATTTCCTCAAGGCACATAGTTATCCAGGCACAGGAATTATGATTCTTCCAGTAGATATGATTACATTAAGGCCAAGAGAAATCCATAGATAAAAAAAACATCTCTATTTCACATTATCTAAAGCTTCTCTGCTTGGATTTTGCTGCATATATAGCATCATCATAACCTCAGTGCCCCCCACTTTTGACCACTTTACCTTTTATGATCCACATAATCTGTCAATTCTGCAGCTAACTCGACCCGAATGCCGCAAAGAGGCAGGTAGAGTAATCGGTACAATCATAAAAACCGGTAGAGCTGTGGCAGACACGTCCAAATCGGATTAAGCACATTCTCTCAGATTAGACATTTGAGGATGCTTCCTGCGAAGGAAAAGGGCACAACGGCAAGCGCAGGAGAGAAATCCTTCTCCTCCAAACTCTCCACTGAGTCACGCACTGTTTGCCTGTGGCTGCACAGACTGGATTTACGCTGCTGTGTGAGAGATGATCCTGTGGCTACGTGTGTGTGTAAATCCTCCTCAAACAAGGTTTGGTGTTGGTTGGTGGTACTGTATGATCCCGGTGGTTTTCTGTGTGAGTTTTGACGTCCAGGGCAGTGATGAAATGAAAGGGGAACATCAGTTTTCAGTAATTTCAGTCAATGCTGTTTTAGTTGGCAGGAACAGTTTTGGTGTCAGAAGTGAAGAGTCACGATGAACATCCTTAAAATCCTTTGAAGTTTCTTAAGTACTTTATGATACATAATGTTGCATATTCAATACAAAGATCAATGTACCTTACTGTCTTGTCTGTTACTGATTTTCGGTTCTAGCTTCTTTTTTAGCAAAGGTAATATGTGTAGATCGAAATGTTCAGCCCTGAGGGGTGGGAGATAATCGACAACCTTCACTGATATGATAGGGCAGCCTGTAAAGTGGACCTGCGATAGTGAAGGGGGCAGAAATTGTTACAGCCTGAGAGGGCAATGCAACATTCAACTCTGGAAACAGACTTGTAGATTCAGATGAGTTTATTGTAATAGACTGACATTGTTCAAACAGGCACAGTCAGGCAAGGTGTATCCTGTTTTCTAGTACTTTATTTTGGCGGGATTCCTGGGCTCTTCCTGCTCACGTCGACACACCATTTCAGTATCTTGGAAAGTTCATGTTGCTTTGTACTCACCTTATCATTTGCCTTTAATTTATGTAACCTTACCAATATATCAATACATTCAATTCACCATAAATACTGAAGGCAATAAGTGTTCTCTGTATTTTGAAAGCAAAACAAAGAAAAAAACAAGCAAACTAGAAGTAATTCAGTCTGGATTGGCATCTTAAAAGAGTTTATTAAACAGTCTAATTACAGGTAGTCAATGACCTATGAGAGATACAATGTCTCATGTCCCAAAGCTGGCCTGATGAGTCACCACACAATGAGCACTAGTCTGTTGCAGAAGCATAACTGCAGTAAAAGTGGGAGCAGACGTAAAGTTTTATTTCTGTGCGCAGCTAAACCACTTGTTATGTTGAGGGATGCAAGGAGCTAAAGCCAATCCCAGCAGACACTGGGAGGAAAGTGGGGTGCACTATAGACAGGTCGGCAGCCTGGAAGCAATTTAGGATAACCAAAATTAACTACTTCAGCTTTACACGGGTTAGAGAGGTTAGTGTAAAGTGCGAATGACAGAGGGACAAAGGGAAAGCCATAGCTTTGAGCTGGATGCAGAAGAGGATTATAAAACAAGGTGCCAACATGACTGCTTTGTCCATGAGTAGCAGCGTTTCAGTAATGTGGTTAAAAGCTAGAATCATATTTTGTGAAAGGGGGGAAAAAAATCACACCAAAAGATCCACTTAGCTTTGTTCTTAGCTTTCAAACACATCCTGCTGTGGATGCAGTTTGCTCAGTTGTCACAGACAGAAGCACATCGATTTCTCAAAGAGACAACTTGACCCTCAGGTTATTAAAGGATCGTCTCATTCAAAATGACAAAAAAAAAAACATATTTCTTTATCTACTGTAAGTGGCATCTACCCATGCAGCCAGTCTTAGTTTGATCTGGTCAGGTTCTGAGATTTCTGAGTCCACTTGAGAATGGAATTTTGTTTAAAAAATTGTATTTCAATAATTCAGCAGCCTTAGCAAAACCACTTTCACTGGGATTCCTTTCTACCCAAGAAAATAAGATTCTGAGCAAATCTGTCTGATATTATTTATATATTTGTTTATATATTTGTTTTGCCAATTATGTTTTGCTGGCAACATTTTTCAAGTACTAGTTGCCGAAACGCAACCATAAAAATGTTTAGTAATGCTTTAAATGCTACAAGCAGATTTATTGCTTGAGTGGGCATTGTAATGGAAACCAAAAATACAATGCCTGTGAACTTTTTACTTTTTAGTTTCAACATTTTATGACTTAGCAGGCACATTTCCTCATTATGTTAATAAAAAACATAATTCAGGTGATGAAATTGTACCTGCGTACAGCTGTGATCTCAGGTTAAATAGAGTTAGTCAACCCATAATACAAAAAACATGTTTTCTGATTTACCTCTAGTGGTACATGTATATAACCATGCAGAAAGTTCTGGTTTTATTTGCTCATCTTCTGAGATGTCCCACTCTGCCGTTCACCTCTGCTAATGGAGGTGAACAGCACTCACAGCATTGGAAAATGGATGTCTCTGTTACTCTGGATAATCCACAGATCTTGGTGTCAACAGTTTTCGTACATCACCACTTTCTGCTACAGAAATTGTCCTGATGAGAGCGCTCTGTGGGATACTGTTGATGGAAAAAGATGTTTCAAGGTTATAAAATGTCTTTTGTATGAGCTTCACAAAGAAAATTCCAATTACCTCCATTGTATTGTAATGGAGACTGTTGGAAACCTGGGAAAGCAAAACCAAAAACCAGAAAGGTTTTTTGTAAATTGTGAACTAACCCCTTAAAAAAACAGACTTTGACTGTTCTGATTTCATAATTTCTTCCCAGACATCCAGAGAAACATGTCAGAAGAAACAATGAATTGTGAATCGTTATAATGAGTCCCGTCTTTGTCTTTCTCCATACTCTATTCAGACACTAAACCGCTTTTTATTGGCCCATTATATCAGATCAACGAATTTTCAACAAGCGATTACAGAATGTAAGGTGATAAAGCACTCATGAATCTCCTCAGGTTATGAAGAATTAATCAAGTTCCATTAATGGCCCATGAGATATAATAGGTACAGCAGAAATTTTAATCATTTTCCTCCCTACAAAGTGACCACATCTTCATGCCATTCATCTTTGGTGGCTCCTGGTTCCAGGTTGGCCTTTAATAAGATATACACACCACTGTAAACCTCTGCAATATGTCATTAAAGATAAAAGATCTCAGCTATAATTCACAGACGTGGAAATAGAGAGGAACAAACGCTGTGAGATGAGTGGAGGAAAAAAAAGAAAGGGAGTGTTGAGGCGAAAACGGAGCAAGGAGAACCGGAAAGTGGATGCAAAGAGGGAGCAGGAAGGAAATAGAAGGAGAGAGACCTCTAGGTTATCTATGCATTAGCAGACGCCTTTGTGTTTTTCAGCTTCATGCAGACGACTAATGGATGAGATAGAGTGAGTCAGAGCTTTGTCAGAGACGAGCACAGAGCTTTTCTTCTCCACCACTCACATTCATGACACCTTGGCCTCCTCTCCACCCTTCATTAACGTTACTAATGCTAATTTATCCCACCGTTAGCTTTATTAATACACTTCACTTTGCGACTCTGTACACAGTGTACAGGCTCCCTCTATCATTCATGCACTCATGCATCATTCATGCAAAAAGCTTTGTCTTTAGGGAGTGTATAAAAAGTATTGTGGCTGAGAGAAGGCCTGAATTTAATATTGTATTTTATCAAAACGTAAAAATACCACCTGTTGTGTTATTTAAATTTTTTTTGTACCCTCTCCTTGAATGCAATTCCCTCCCTCTTATATCTCAAGACATGCTGTTCATGGCAAACCAAGCGGGAACCTCCGTGACTGTGAGGCCTATGCAGAAGTGCCAAAAAAAATGCAGTTCCTCAAACGTCCACTTGAGGCTGGCTGCCGAACAAGTCAGTCTCCATAAGCTCCTATGTTAAAATGTCCAACTTCACATCACAACATTTTCAGCCTGGTACAAAAAATAGTTTCTCCACAGCTTTAGATTAGATAAGCTGGCAGGGGGAAGTTGGTGGCAGCCAGAGCCGCAGATTCTGAGCTTCAAAACACCTGTGGGAAAAAAAAGAAAATGGATTCTCCTTATTTTTAAGAAAAGTGCTGCTAAATAAACTGTTATTATTAATTATTGATTTAAAAATCAATAATTTTGATAGAGAATTACAGAACTTCTATCCTCTCAGTGTGCCTCTATGCACCCTTTTCTTCGTCTTCTTTTTTTTTTTTTACAGTAAAACTGATCTCACAAAGAAGAACAAAATAAGAATACTATCTGGGTTGAAAATCACCAATGCTCCCAAATTTTTCAGTTCCCCAAATTTTTGACTACCTTTCAACATGACAAAAAAAAAAAATTGATAACTCCTACTTTTTTGCTCCTTAAGTGACAGTAAACTCATGGAACATTACTCCAGATCTTCCTGCTCTTATGTATTTTCGGCTCAGACAAAGAATGTACTCAGAAAACAAAAACTAAATGCAGGAGACCAGTAGCCCTTTCATGAATGTTTCCTGTTTGACTGAAAGGGAAAAACATTTTGTCTTGAAAACACATAACATTTTCAGGGTCTTAGTTAACTCTAATGGAAGCACAAAACCATATATTTGTTTGGGAAAGGAGTGGGTAAAAGCATTCATTTGTGCAAGATGGAAAGACTCATCTAAAAGTGGAAGGACATCAGGTCCTTTGCTACAGTCCATTTTCTTTCTGCTTTCATGCCAGCATTCATTTAGAGGGACAAGGTTGTTTATATTTGTGAATGATGAAAATCTATTTTGAAATGAAGATCTCTGTAATGATTTCTCAGGCTCCGTGTACAGATCATGCTGTCTTGGGTGGGGGCTGGTGTGCAGGAGCCACCCATCCCCAATTCCCACTTTATCCATGTACATTACATCATATATCAGCGCTCTGCACCCCGTCAACTGCCTGCTCTGTCAGCTAGATTATGCAAATGATATGAAAAGTTAAAGATAGCTGAAATAGTATGCAAATTTATAGGCAATGGTTGCTAAATTGGACCGTTGGCAATATCAAGACCAAGAATTATATCATTACTGAAATAGAGCAGAGAGAGCAGTGTGTAGGTTCATGGCTCAGTGTCACAGATGTGAGTATTCAATTTGTAGTTATTGAGATATGGAAAAGTTGTGACTGTCTGGCCGCTGCATGTCAGGAGCCTCTGGGCACAATGACAGGCCCATTTTGTAATCCATGCATGCCGAGGAAAGTCAGGCATGAGGGTGAATTTAGAAATATCAGCCATTACACATCACTGATTACCTGAATCACTGCAGTAATGAATTTTTCTTGCCCAATTAGATTTAACTTTTCATATTCATATCACTGTGTTCCCAATAAAGTGTTTCAGTTACAAATGACCATTTCACACAAAATCATTGGCAATCCTACATTACCCTGGGTTTCTCAACCTTTTACCACCTGACCCAACCCAAGAAAGTTTTCTTTGATTATTGCATACTTTGGTATTCTGCACTGAAGAACATTGACAAAACTCCAATTGTATTGTAAAGAAGCATATTATATATATATATATATATATATATATATATATATATATATATATATATATATATATATATATATATATATATACACACACAGATGCAATATTTACCATATTAGTTTAGCATGGTAGCAAGGAGCATGAATGTCTAATCAAATTGCTCAACAGTTCCAATGGCTGTGGAGACATCTCCACAAACCACAAATGTTGACCTCATGGTAGCATGGAGGAGAAGTCAGGTCATTAGGATTCATCCGCTCAGAATCATGGATGTCTGCATATGTGAAATATTTCAGTCTAGACCACAGTCACTGACCAACTGACATACCAATATTGTCATCCTGAGAGCCATGCTACTAACGTCTATTGTCATGTGCACTAGGTGACTCACACAGGGTCGTGACCAAAAGATGAGAAACTCTTCCAGGGAAGAACCAAACTCTGCTCACCGCTTGATTTAAATTCTCCACCTTAATATTATCAAAGTTCATCCAAGTAGAACAAAATAATATCCTCAAGCCTTCAGTGAGCAAAACTAAGTCAATTAAAGGTGAAGCCCAATTTCTAATTTCAAGTTAGGGAACTGACAAAAAGACAGCAGCATATATCCTGAATTTTACTCCCTAGTATGGGAGAAGCTTCAAAAACACTAAATCCTACATTTACCATAATGCAATATGATAGCATCTTCATTAGATCCTCCCAATCACATAAATGCCCTCATTTATATTTTAAAAAAACACATTAGTAATTTGATGTACAGGCATTTTTTAAACATCTCCCATCATTCCCTTTCCTTGTGTAAATGATTTTGCGTGCCAGTAAATAGCATGATTATAGATTCTTCCATATGAATATAGAATATGATTCTGTGATACACAGCTCAAGATAAAACAATCTAATAATCACAGTGCTCACAGATTCAGAATATCTTCTGTGAACTTTGCTCTGCCCTATTCCGTTTCTAACATGTTCGCTTACTCAGAGGAAGAAAAGGAAGTAGCTCACATTCTCCTAAATTGCTCCTTGTTTGCCTGCATGCATTTCTATTCAGCTGCACTGAGGAATCAACCAAGGCAATTTTATCCCAAAATTGAGACACAAAATCGAAACCTGTCATATTCACAGTATCATACCGCACTTATGCTATCAGACAGCTAGACCTCTGATATGCACAGCCTGCATGAGGCCATCCTGAGGGGGAATATTGCTCCATATAAAACATGTTCAGTGTAGCAAAGTCAGAGCAGGGCACTCTCCTGTTAATGGGATGTGTTATTGAGTGGTAAAGGGTTAAGTGCGCCGTGCTGCGTGGGGACAAGAGGTGTGCAAATAGAGGTGAGTGTGTGATAAATAAACATCAAGCAAGTGCAGTCACTTTTAACCCATCCTGTGTCAACAAGTCGAACCAATACACATCATTACAACCAGCTCACTATTGCACCTGCTATCAACATGTCAACGCCGCAGAATGATGACACTGTCGGCCATTAACACTTAATATCCTTGTCAATTGTTTCTCGCTGACAATAACCGCTTCCATTCAAAAGAGGCTCGGTGCCAGGTGATGGCTTGCTAACTCATTCCAGAGGGTTTTAGAAGGATATAAATCACTCTTCTGCCAATACATTGAAAGCCAGATGTGGCTAAATTAATACTTGTTCAACAATCAAGCTAATTACAATGAAAGACTAAATTCAATATAACTCGTTATGGAGATTTTGTAAAAATCATCAATAATCAAGAATTCTTTGATAAGCTGAATTGAACCAGGGCATTAAAGCAACATTGTGTAACTTTCCTACCACAGAATAACAGATTTGAAGTCATTTTGGTGCTACACTGACTCTGCACCCAGTACATGTGTTTCTACACTATGTAAATTTGTGCTCTGGGTACAATCACCAACCCGATCACCAATCACCATTCACTGATTTTGGTGACACTGGATCATATTTTATGGAGAAAATGCTTTCTGTTATTTTTTCTGACGTTCTCCGGGGTTCTGTGCATTAACTCTATACATATTATACCATATATATAGCTGCTGTTAGATAATATTATCTCAGTTTGTTAGCCAAGCTGCCCGGACTGTACCAATGGTACCATCCAGAACACTAAGACATGCTGACAGGCGGCGGAGCCAGTGTTGTGCCAGAACTGGAGCCACTTCTATGGATATAGCTAATAGCAAAAAACCCCAAAGAGGACATCAATGAAGGAAGCTAGGTAGAGAAAAGGAGAAGGACTTGTTGTACTTACTTGATGTTTGGCTGTTAGTAAAGTCCTGCTAGTTTTGATCATAAGTGATATAATTCCTGTTGCACTTTGAAACTGGGGACGCTAAATTGCAAAAATACTACACAGCGTTTAAATATGCATTCATATTAGCATCTTATGCCTTCATCAAAAGGCATGAGAAGCAAAATAATGTAAAATGCTGAAACCAGCTTTGTAAAATGTAAAAAGTTCTGAAGCTTTATGTGAATATGTTTTCTTGAATGCAGGACTTTGATGATGTGCTATTCCACCATCTCCATATTGTTTAGCTAAAAGCCCAAATCACAATGTTCTAACATAAACCTCTGAATGTGTGGAGGCAAACAAATGGAGATCCATTGTTTAATTATAAAGCTCATGATAGACATTGCACGACTTGACAAAAAGCTCACAGTGCAGCTCCAAATGGCTGTTCATATTAATACCCACTGGTTTGAAATGTTTGAAAGCCACATCATTGTAACGCTGGAGCGTATCCAGGGCCTACACCATCACTGGTTTACTCATTTGTTCAACTTACTTAGTAAGGGGCTCTTAGGGGAAAACATAACAATATCAAATGGGCTTAGTCAGCAGGCTAGCAAATGATCATTGCACAAAACATCCCAGCAAAGCAAACAAACAGGTCCCTCTAATGATTTCCCATGAAGCCATTTATATATTTGTAAATGGGCCGCAGTCACACGCGACCTGCTTCATGTGCTATTGACTACGAGTGGGAACGTGGCAAAGTGGAAGTGGTCACGGCATGCTAGTTTTTACTTATTTATTTATTTGTACTTCAGTGCAGCCATCAATACGACACCCACTCTGTGAATGGTCAATATAAAGTCCACTTTGGGACTGTGTCAAAACGCTATGTGTGGATTTCATTTGGAGCTCTCTGTGGGTCAACATTAACAGCAGTTTTTAATCTTTAATGTTACATAACCTTGCATACAGCAATTCTTATCATTGTAAATGTAGACCCCATTTACAATATGGGGCTTCATTATTTATCCGTCTTCTTTTATCCTCATTATATTCATTTTTCAGCTTTGTTGTTTGTATAGAGATTGACACATTATATTAATAATAACAATAATAAATTACAAAAACTTCCAGAATAAATATTCATAAATAGTCCTATAAAGCGTATCACTGCTTCAGCTTGGGTTTTATTCAGCAGGCATTACTCAACAGCAAGACCTAATTATACAATCTGTAAGCTGCACACACAGGTAAAAGTTAATGCATTTTTTCAGGCCCTGTGATGTCCTTGAACATTTGTCTTATGTTTCTGGTAAATAACAAAAATCATTTGCTACTTATTACGGGGTCAATAGAGACAATGGCCCGATAAAGTTACCAGAGTTTAGTTGATTTAGTTAAGTTGATTAATGCTCCTTTCAATCCAAGTTAATATTCAGCTGTGCACTGCCTGTGAGACTCTGGAGGATACACAAATAATTAGTCTGAATTAATTATTTTGTAGTGTGCTGTCACTTTTTCCTTTGGGTAGCACCAAATGGTACAGTTCTCTCAAGGATTTTACAGTTAAAATAAACGGTGACTAAACTGGGAGATTCAGTAGATCTAAAAACATGTTCCTGAAAGCCGGTCATTTTACCAGAATGAATCTTTGCATAGACCTTCACGGCTCTTCACTGCTGCTTAAATAAAATGGATTCTTCTTTTCACAGGAATGCTTATGAATATATGGTCTCACTGGTTGTTCAGGTTATTGTAGAAAGAAAAAGATAAATCAATATTTTTAGATTAACAAAAATATTGATTTATTTTATCAATTTTAACAATTGATAAAATGACTGTGTGGTATCTTGTAGTGACAAACCTGAATCCACAGTTCCCCTTTCTCATTTTAGCATCTTTCTGCTATTTGTTTTGATCTTAGTCTCAAAGTTCACTGTACATTTCCATCACCGAACAGCAGAGAGATAAAGTTGGCAACTAGCTGGTGAACTTAGTGGAGCATTTAGTAGTTAAAGGGCTGGATACTTTCCCTACAAGCCAGTAGCAACTAAAACAGAGCTAATAATACAGTAAATATTACCATTTCATTTTTCCAGGTAGACATAAACGCAGCTCTGAGTGAACACTAATGTTGCTTTATATCTTTTATGAACAACCATATGAACTTTAAAATGTTAATATATCAGTGTTGTTTTTGCAGCATTTCCACTGCCCCCAAGTGTCCAAAAAACACTTCATGCAGATTTAAAGAGTTAGGGTTCTACTTCACTGCCTTTTCTTGCAGCATATCTCAGCATGTTCACACCACCTGTTGATCAGAGTGCATGTGCCTCCGTGGTTACATCCCATACAGGTGCCAAGATCAATAAAGTTGATAAAAAGCTCCATAGCACTGTTAATGGTCAAAACCTCTGCAGGGAATCTGTAAGTTACTACAGTGGTTGGGGATTCATGGAAAAAATCAATTCCCTACACCCTCATAACTGAGTGAGCACAACATAAAGCAGTCTGTTGGTCCATCATAGCCGTGGTCTTGGTTCATAAACCTGCAGAGCCCATGGCAAATGTTTCTGGGGAGGTAGAAGCAATCTGTGATGTCCTTTTTTTCTCTGTGTTATCTCTGTGTTATTGGATGATATAGCGGTGAGTGACGGTGTAGATGGGGGTCAGGGAGTCGGGGTCAAGCAACAAACACAGTGCACCTGATCTGTGACCTCACAGATTGTAGACAGCTGGATCTTCCGGAGTTTATTCATCTTATCTTCCACCAGCTTACACACAAATGACATAGTTTTTTTGACAATGTCTTTTTCTACACCTAACGTCTCAGTTCTAGTTGGAACTGACACGTTTTACTCCAACACAGACACTAATGCTCTCCCTCCTCCTAAAACTTTTCACTTTATCCCTCCACCAAGTGGCTTTGGTTGCTTCATGGCATGACCCATGACGACCAAGATCTCCTCAAACACACATCCACTCAACTTCTGCTGTAGCGTATGATTTCCATCTGTGATCCTCTCCTCCAGCCTGCAGTGGCCACTTCCTGCCCACTGGGGAAAAAAAAAAAGCCATTTTCTCATTCATTGCCTCAGGTTGTGCTCTCTCTGCATCCCACCCACATTGTCCATCTCCTGGTGTTGGCTGAACACTCTCCCACCACCAACGCTTTGACTGACCGCCCAAATCCAGCTAATGATCCCTATGAAATGGAAACTGACGCAATATTCCTGCCACTCTGTTTTTCTGTCTTTCTCCCCGTAGGCTGGAATCACATCCCGTAGGCTTTACCTCCCTGTTTCTCCAGCCGTTGACCCTTGTTTCAGACTCCTCTCTTCTACCTGCTGGGCTCCTGTTTGTCCCTGCCTGCCTGTCTGGCTGTGTGCTGAGCGATGAAGATCCCTCTGTGGTACCTGGTGGTGCTGTTGGCATGTCTCTTCACCCCTGGACGCGGCGATTGCCAGGGGGAGTGCGTGGCCTGCGGTCTGCTCCTACAGCAGCAGGAGCTGCAGCAAGCCTTCAACACCATGGTGAGTGTGTACGGTACGTGTGTGTGTGTCGACGTGAGTCATTGTTGATAAGAGCATGTGCTTAACGCCTTGTCAGCACTGTAGTGTGTGTGTGTGTCGGTGATGGTACAGCTGCACCAAGCCTTCAATGCACAGAGGTGTGTTTGTGTTTGTGTTTATTGAAGTCATTTTCAATCACGATAACAGCCTCTGCATAAAGTGTTCTGTATAGTTTGATAGTGCTCGCCTGTGTATATGGAGTTACCACAGAGGAATTAATATGTATGGAGGCAACATAGGGGAGGAAGGTAGTGTGTCTCACATAATGAAATTTCTTTTGCAAAGCAGTCACATTTTTCCTATTATCTATTTTTCTAGACACCAAATGATACAAAACCACAATAAATGAAAAAGCAGCCCCTCGAGTTCAATTTACGCCTGTTGCATCGTGGTTATAACTTCAGATGGAGTTAGAAAAGTTCACCAAACAATGCACGAATATAAAGCTGTCCTTCAACAGTTGGCTTTTCGGAAATACATGTTTCAACCGCACAAAGCTGGTATTGTTTCTGTCGCATAGTGGAGGGGCTTTATTTGCATGCGTGAGTATCTCCAGCACTTTTGCAGCGCTTCGTGACCAGCACAGAGATGCGAGCCTCTGCACCGAGCGAATGCGGTCAGCTCTCCAAACTCGAACCCGAAACTTCAGCGCGCCACACAATCTCATTTCCAAACAGTGCGAGACACGTCAGCGGGTAAAAATAGTCCGTGGGCGTCCATGAATAGCCGCAGGACGGCTAATTTAGCTGATAATGATGCAGAGAAAGACAGCTGGGACCTTTTTGGGAGTTGTAATAGAACTCTGTAATTGACTGCTGCTCAGTATCATCAGCCCGGGCTTACATTGGTGACTGACACATTTTATCAGTTCCTCATTGTGTTAGCCGCTTTCCCATTGAGCCACAGATGGAATCCACTGAGCAATTCCATTGTTTCCTACTCCAGCCTGAAAGAGTGTGTGCGAAGCCGCTGGTGTTTATTATAATGTCATGTCATTGATTTATTAGAGCACACACCTACACGCTCACAAACGCGTCCACACGCTCACCCAGGCATACACACAAACGCCTAGCATTTCACAGTATCATCCTCTCCTCTCACTGCATTCACTGTGTAATGCTAATCTTAAAAGTAAATGCCATCTTTTGTGCTAATTATCTGTGACACAACTATTATTTACATAATCTGCAGTTTCTGCATATTGCCTGGTCTCTTTACAGACTTGAAAAAGCCTCAGTACTCCAGTGTGCAACAGTAGATTGAACTTGACTCCACTTGACTGTCTTTGCACACAGTTAGCACCAGAACAACAAAATAGTTCAGGGGCTAACCAGCGTGCAAGCAGCAATGCCCAGAATGAACAACAGACCAAAGAGCAGTGATAGTATGCAGAGATGTAACTGTGATATACACGTAATAAACACAAAATACCAAAAACAGAGCAGCTATGGGTCTAATTGTTTTAAATATGGAGTCTGACTGAACATTTTTGTGGCCCTACTCATTATTCAACCCCCTCCAACACATTTGACGGTTTTGTAGTTCTTTTTAAAGTAACATGACGTAGAAATTGGTATTTTTACAATTTAGCACCGCCGGTTTCAGAGTGTGTTAATGCCGCTAGACTGCAAGACTGTTCACAGGTGGCACAGCTGACACATTGTCACTGCTTATCCAGGGTCCTAGTTTTAATGTTGATTAAATCTATTTTTGTAGATTTGCGTGTTATTTCTTGCATTGTATCTTATTACGTGCGCTGTCTCCCACATTCACAAACTGTTAACAGAAGGAAGGAGAAGACATATGAGGGAAATTTAGCTCCGCATGCTTCACCTGTACACAAATAACATATGACCAACATAAACAACTCAAATCAACATGTCAAAGTCAAAACTACAGGTATGCACAGTACCTACACCCACCCACGTCCGTCCACACAGGTCTTACATTTGTTTAAAGTGTGCAGCAACTTTGTTATCTTATGAATACGAAACGCATCTGTGATCACAGAGGGTTTTGTCCTTTTTGCTGCATGTAAAAGGATGACTGGTGACTCCTACATGGCACAGAGGGGTGGCCATTTAGATTTCAAGGGTGACCCTTGAACCCTAGTTCCTTCTAGGATTCAAGTGAGCGAGTTTCCTCACTTTAACTTACAACAACCTAATCCAAACATGCTTTGTTTGGAACAACTTTATTTGACAGGACATGCGACAGAGGTCCCCGACTGGGGATGATGTGAGTCCTTGTACTGGTCTTAAGTGCTGATCCTGAAGCACAGGAGCTGTTCTGACAAATAAAATATATAACCGAAGCATCCTCACGATGAGGTGCTCTCACAGCCGTTTTATCCCCTGGCTTTTACAAGTATATAAATACATGACTGCATGCACACACGCGCACACATACACACATCCGCTCTCGCTCATAAACTCCTTTAGATTGCTCCATTGATCTGACGTGGAGAATCCCCTGGTGTGCTCATTTCATTTACGATGGATAATTAATTTCCGTTGATAGATTCACAGCGGAACTCCCTCTTCTCTCATTCCTTTGATGTGAGCAGGTTTTCTGATAACAATGCAATTTATCTCATTTGAGCGAGATTTGACGAGTAAATGGGATTTGCTTCTTACCTCAAACTGAAATTTAACTCGGAGGGCTCGGGAGTTTAAGAAAGGGGCGAAGGGAAAGTTATGTGTGCATAAATCTCTGGAGCGTGGTGGCTGTAGCCTATTTTCAGATATATTTACTGTGAAGAAAAACTAATGTACTCTGGTTTTCCACATTTAAAGGCCAATGAAAAACTGAGTCTCATTCTGAGGTTAAAAATTAGGGTCATATTATTTTCAGGTAGCCTAAAATGAAACTTCTTCTTCTTCTCCTTCTTCTTCTTCACCTATGTTATATGTCTTGAAATGTTCTTCATATGTCCTGATCTCCATACTGATAAGGTTATGGTGTTCAGGCATGGATCCAAACTGTCAGGTGTGATGATAATAAGACACAAAGGTCATTAAAACTGCACAGAGTCAGTGATTCAGCACCGACAACGTTCATTCTCTCCCTCTATATATAAAAGGTTCAATTTCAAAAACTATATATATATGTTTTAGAGCAAAAATATCATTACCAGAAGTTGAAGAACCAATATGAAAGGGGGAAAAAAAGTCATTTTGTCAGCAAAGGGCATAATTTATCTGCTGTCCTTCAAACTAATTTGTAATTTCTTCCAATTTTGTGCTGTCAGTCATTTTGCAGACGTAGATGTCACATTTATCAAATGATGGACATCTCATATTGGCACATAAGTTTCCATATACGCTGAACACAGCAGGAACAAGGCCCATTAACTCCCATGACACATGGTTCATCTAGGTCAAGAGACTGCTTTCTCAGCCTGCGTCTGGTTGTACAGCAAAGTAGTAACAGTCATCGACTTTAAAAGGAAGTGTGATTTCATGCCAAGAATGAGCTGCTGACCACAAAATATTTACATACAGGCACTAAATGTGCAACACAATGAAATCATTTGAAGGCCCTTACAAAAATGCAAAGATCTTTCATTAACATAACTTGTTTTTTTTTCCTGCAAGTGAGTTAGTTAGTTAATAGTTTTATTAAATGTTAGAGCCTTTTACCTCATCTTTTCTATTGACTGATACTGATACTGGTAAGGCAACATGCACACAGACGGTGTCCATTGACACATTCTTAAAGCTGCACAATCAATATTTGCATATAAGAAATGACTCCAATTACTATGTGTAATGGGAAAGGAGTAGAAACTCGTCGAAACAAACCCACAGAGAATTAACCAGCTTTCCAGTTCCCCATCGCTCCGCACAGCATCTGATTCAGATTCAAGGAGACTCATTTGACTTACATTCATCAGGTGGCCAGAAACATGACTGAATGAATGCTAATGTTGCTCTGTGTCTGTGTAAAAAGGCTAACTAACTTGCTAACAGGTTAGCCATATCAATGTTATATATTAACTTGTCAAACGTGTGTTATCTTCAGCTTGTTGTTGAGTTTTACCCCCGAGTAGCCATAAAAAAGCTGATTTACGTAGATTTAAGCATTGAACATTGATATAAGATAGCTCTGTCTTTACCTGCTCTCATTAAGTGAATCATCTAAAATCAGATGCAGATTATACCCACAACGACCTCTCCACTCTCAATGCCAGGCTGATGTAACTCATCTCATCTACACAACTGTAGACAAGACAAAGATCAGACTATTCGACCCCCTACATCTTTTCACAGCCCCAAACCTTAAACACTTCCATCCATAATCAAAAATCCAGTTGGACTGGACTACTGTAGCTCACTCTACCTAAGCATCTCTCAGGCTACCATTTCAAAAAACCTTTTAAAAGATTAAAACAAAAAATAAACTTGAAAGTTAACTAACATTAATACTGATAATGTTGATGTGGCTCCTAACATGCAGCTGTTAGCATCAGTATTGTGGGAGATAAAACCTAAAAACTAGTCAAATCCGATGGACAATTTTCAGTGCTTTGCTACTACAGCATGTTTAACTGTATCTTGTATAAAACGACATGATGTCAGTGGGGATGTTTCCACTGAAATCTCAGAGGAATATGTTTCATTTCTGTGTGCTCTCACAGATTCTGCTCTTAAAGAATCAAAAATGATGTTTTTTTGGTGACTGAGGCATTCACTCACTTTGAGTGGCGTACGTTGTCATTCCCACCGTGGCCTTCATGTGTTCTTAAGTCCTCCGTGTTGCTGCCTGTGGGGATTTAACTCTTCAAATGATTTCATTGTGTTGTCTTAATGAGAAACAGACCCAATACTTGCAAATAAAAGACGCTCAGCTGCCTCACTAAAGCGGCTAAATCTATGGATAAGGTCTTAGCTTCTCAGGTGTTGGAAATGGTTGCCATGGCTGCACGTTGCCCTAAGTAAACACAAAGCAGTTTTAAGTTAGTCAAATGAATCCTCTGTGTGCATAACCTTGACACACACTCTTCTTCCTCTGCAGGTGTGTTTGTTGGAGTGTGAGGGTCACGTCTCCTCGTCGCTCACATGGGAGGTGTGTAAGCGTGCCGTGAAGCTCTCGCATCACCCCGCGCTTTCCGAGGGAGGCGCCCTGTTCAAGAGGACTGGAGAGGAGCTGGAGCTGACCTCTCTTGACCTGAACTCAAACAGTGAACTGCTGCAGTCTGCAGCCGCAGAGCGCTACCAGGAGAGGGATCAGGATGAGACACCCTTTGAGCAGCGCAGTGTCCAGTATGACTCATCACTGCTGGATTCCTCCGAGGAGGGGGAGGGCCTGCAGGGTCTGGATCTCAGTCTGGCGGACGAAGAGAGGAAGCTGCGGGAGGAGAGGAACGCGGAGAGTGACAGCCAGTTAGAGGGGGACGAGGATGACACCTCGGAGGCCGTCACCTTATCCAAACGCTTTGGTGGCTTTCAGAGGGGGCGCCACGCATACAGGAAGCTGATTGGCTCACCCGCGAGGCCCTTACAAAAGCGCTATGGCGGGTTCATAGGTGTCCGGAAATCTGCCCGCAAATGGAACAGTCAGAAACGGATGAACCAGCTGCTCAGGCAGTACCTGGGCATGAGGAGCAGTCGCAGCGGCAGGTTCAACAACGTCCCCGTAACTCGGGTTTGGAGGCAAAACAAACTGTAATGTATTTCTGTCGCCCTCCCAGAATCCTGCCCCAGTTACCTCAGCCAATCATGTTTTCAGCAGCTCACTCCAATTTGACGTCACCATCGTCATCAGAAGAACAGACTCCGCCATCTCGCTGCACCTCTCTTTGTGTCTCTAAGTAACAAGGAATGTTTTGACCGTGATGTCCTTCTTATTGCGCATATTTACATGCCATTCTGTGAAATAAAAGAATTAGAGAAGTGCAATTGAATATATTTTTGTCTGTTGGTTCGCTGCGAGGTGAGACCCGAGGGTGTGACTCTTCATGCATGTGTGGATGGCTTGGGCAGTTGTTTTGCACTCTTGTAGTTTGTGTTATGAGAACTGTTACTAATGTTCAGCTCTCATGAAGTGGACTTCCCCTTTTTAAAATGGTATTTTGTAGAGTTGGGACTAAACAAATCACGTACAAATGTTTGCTAATCTTCCCACGTGTCTGAGCAGAAACATGCAGTAGAATCAAATTGGAAGTGCACCAGCACTGCGCTTTCAAGATGGTTCAATCAGATGTAAATATCGGACAATGGGAGTGCTGAAGCACAAACTGTTAATTACTGGTGTAAGAATCTAATTTTCTGCCTAAATAACTTAATTAATTAAACACAATGGATGTAAAATTGGTTTTCTGAACTTTCAAACTCACCAAAACTCTGCATATCTCCTCGAAAAGAAATCCTTTCTCCCATTGCTTCACTCTGAGTATTGACCAAAAAAAAACTGTCTTTTTGCTTTCTATTGTATTCTAATTTGGACCATTAAGCAGAGGTTATCAATGTAAACCTCACAAAATGATGAGTTCCTCTTGAGGAAATGAGCCTCAGGTTGGCAGACTCCCACGGGCGCCTTTCAGTGGAACAATACTGTCCTCTAGTGTGTGAGGAAGAAACATGTTGCCCAGGGAGACTGACTCGGGATCAGTTTGTGCCATGTTATGTAATTCTCTGGACTGACTCATTCTGACTGCAGTTAGACTGAAATTAGAAATAAGATGACAAACACACTAATTCTTAATTCACGGCTGATACAAGCTAAACACTCCTCATAAACAGTGCCTGTTATATGGGCCAGAAATTGAATTTGAATCATTTCTGTATGAATTTGAATGGCTTAACTTGAATAATCACATTCAAAAACTGAATTTGTATTGTTCAATTTGAATCATTGCATTGAAAAACTGAATCTGAATTGTAATTTGAAACTGAATTCATTAGTTTGGAACTGAACATTCAGTTCTCACAATTCAATTTCAGTTTTCTGCGACAAACATCCAGGTAGTTGAGGCAGTGCAATCGAGCACAGATACGCAGGACGCCTCTTCGGCCAATCGGCGCCTAAGTTTCTGAGCATGTAACATAGTGGTCATTTGTTGCAACTTACCAACTGCCATGGAATGGAGGAAGAACCCGTCCCGTTTTGTCCCAGAATTGTCCCGGGGGAAAAAACTCTCTCCTGGGACACAATTTGTTCCATTTTTTGGGGAAAATGTAAAAACTGTATTTGGTTTCCTTCGTTCTGTAGTCCAGAAAGGTTCCCATAGCTCTTTAACCATCTGGGGATGGATTGGACCGATCCGCCTAATCCGCCTTGTAAATTTGAAATGAAATGATTCAAACTCAGTTTCTGGTGGCACATATTTCAGCCCAGCCCGGTCTCTCATCCTCAGTATTCGTAATGTCTGTATGGCAAGGGACCGTATGAAAATCATCAGGGTCAGAACTTTTCTAAAGAAAGCAATGCATTCTGCAGTGTTATTCATATTTTCTTTGGACCCTCCTGTTGACTGAGGAAAAAAATGTCTCAAAATATGAAATTGAATTGGTAAACCTGACTTCACTCTTTAAGGCTAAACCAAGGAAAAGTGTAGAGGCCTGTCAAGACAATTGTGTATACCCAGATTTAAACCATAATATGTAAATAGCATAATTACTTTACTATAGCCATGACTATGTAAATTCAAAGTGGAATTTTCCACACCTGGTCTACGTAAATCTGGTCTGAGCACAGAGATTCTAAATATTAACAATGTAATTAAAAATATAAATCTGTAGCAAAAAAAGCAAAACAAAAAAGCAATTCTCGCTGCCTCTAATGATCTTCATACAGTCCCTGTAGATTCAGAAAAGGGGAAGCAATAATTTAAAGTGTTGCCAAGGCGGAATTCAGGAGTGAGGAGAAACTGATCCCCAGTCAGCTCTCAAACATTTCTCCACCACGGGCTTTTTGCCGAGCTGTTCGCGTCACTTATTGTACTTAAGTGCACGACGCTGGAAAGCGGCAGGGCCATTGGCTGTGTATCACACTGTGGGATGGAAAAGGAAGTCTAAATGACATCAGCCCTGAGAAGCATCATCTTAATGTACCATTTAAGAGCAGAGGGATGAAATGAATTGTGCATGTCAGCTGTGGTCATTATACAGAACAAGATGTTGTCTGCTTGGGTGAAAGAAACAACAACAACAAAAAATCTGTTCATTTGTTTTGCCATGAAGATGTTTTCCTCCACTAGCAGGTCACATCCATTCTTTTGCATCTTAATAGTGTTTACTGGTGTTTGATTATTGAGATGTAATGATGTATGCAAATGAGCGTGGGTGGAGAGTGTGACTGTGCACGTGCATGTGTGTATGTGTGTGTGTGTGTGTTTCCCTGTCGGTACTACCCCAAAAAAAAAAAAAAAATGGAATTTGTGAATACAGTGTACATTTCAGGCCACATTTCTAACATTATACCATTGTTCTGAGTCTTCATACAAAATGTGTATAGAGAAAACAACAATAAAATAGTTTGCTATTTCTTTTGTGGACTGTCATGCAGAAGAAGAAGAAGAAGAAGGAGAAGAAGAAACATAAAACATTTAAATTCAGTGCTTTTTAATTTGTGTTTGACAATATATTTCCTCTTTTTTTATTGCTATTACAAACTCTTTCCCCCTAATGCTAGTCCCATTGTCACGACTCCATAGCTTCACGGATAAAACCTTTAACACTGGTATCTCGTATGCCAACCACATGGGCAGGACGGAAACAGGTACTTGGTTGAGTCAAAACCAAATGTAGCTTATTCTTGTGAGTTTATGTCCCAACAAAGTGCCAAAAAACATGAAATTACAAAAAAAGAAAAGAAAAAAACGCCCAATACGCGGGCCGAACAAGACGATTTGAAAAAAAAAAGAAGGTATAAAATACTTGTACGTAACTCAAAGCACACAATATTATGTACATCATAACCACTGTGTAACCACTGGAAGAGAGGATTGGAATAAAGGAAACAGCCAAGTAGCAGTCTAATACAGTGGAGCTACAGGGGCAGTAATATGACCTTTGGATAAAGTAGGAGAGTATTGTAGGCCTATAGCACATCACATGGTCAAAGTCAGCCAACAGCTAGCACCATCGCAGACTTAAGTTTTCAGGATCAAGTTACAAAGATACAGAAAACTCCATTTGCATTTCTTTAGGAAAGGAAAAAAAAAGGTTGAAAGTAACAAAAACAACACATGTAGTAAAAGAACAGTTGTTTTTCTTGATGGCTCTCGGGCCCTGATTTATAACCTCTTTTTGATAAAAGTCTCTTTTACCACTCATTCGTCCATCCACCTCGTTGTGTCTCACGCTTTCTCCTTCACGCAGCTGTTTCTTTTCTCGTTTTTTTTTTAGTCTAGGAAGCGTTGGCAGGCTTTTTTCCAGCGGCAGGCGGTGCACCACTGATCCTTGCGCTCCACTCCGTACACTTTGCGGCACTTTTTGGCCTCCCCGCGACCCTTCCTGCAGATGTAAAGACACAAATGGTGGCGATGAGAAGGCGAGGATAGGAAAGGTTCGCTGCCGTACACGGTTTGATGTGATCAATCTCTATAAAAATGAGACTGAGGGGGGAAATAGACTGATAACAAAATGAAAAGGTGATTGAATCAGTTTTATCTTTCCTGGCCGAGCCGTGGAAATGTGATTTTTACAGACGGCAGCAAAGTGGGTGATAAAATGACAACCTGGCAGAGAAAGATAGTGGATGGATACTGGAATCAAAATAGAAACATGTGTGGACCAAAATCAATAAAGCTTTATTTGTAGAGCTTCAGCTTATGGCACCTTACTGACCTGCATTGTCTTTATGCACAATCTACAATGTAGAGTTTAATAACAGCATCACCTCACCCCTGAACTTCAAAACACCAGGAGCAGGCCACAAGTTTGAAAATCAATCAAAAACAATTCATAGTTTGAGACATTTTCCAAGCAGAAATACCAAATATTTCTAAGTTTCAGTCATGAGAATTTCTGTTTTTCTGATGGGCCTGACCACGACTTTCTGACAGACCAAATGACTGATTGATTGAAAAAGAACTGCCAATTATGAAAACAAAGATTTTGACACAGAGACATGGGGCAACAACTAAATTGAAGTTTGTTTTCTGGAGGTATAAAATGTTAAAACCAGTCCAACGTTAGAGTAACATATGCTTATTCTCTCAGTGCAGTCAGTCAAGGAACACAAAAATGCAAAATTGTTAATGCTATGATGCAACTCAACAAAATATGACTAGTGGTTTTTAACCCAGAGTTAGGAATTTACAACAGCAGCTGAGCTGAAGGCCTCCTCGATGATCATTAGATCATTCTATTTGCCCAATACTTTGGTTTCTGACTAAATAATAACTCACCTAAACATTACCTGCTAAAAATCAGCATTATAGCATTTAGTTCAAACGATTGCTGACAGGTGTTGAAATTTTGAGGTCAGCTGACGCCTCACCTGAAGGAGCAGTGAGTGCGGGAGGGCGATGCACTCATCGGCTGCAGCCTGTTCTGTTGGAGCCACTGTTCCCCGACGCTGACAGACCGGCAGCGAGGTTTCACCATCTGAAGAGACAACCACAGATTAAGTACAACAGCAGTCCTCAATGGAGAACTGAAGTCTTGAAGGACACAAAAACTGTAGATATTTACACAATCAGTTGTAGTAAATATACAGGATTTTGAGTATGTTCCATAGATCATAGGATCATATGCATATGTCATAAGCCTTTTACCAGTGAAATGTCTTCAAGACCCACCGGAGTGTTACTGTGTCCAGACACGGAGGCTGTGGGGGTCCAACCCTGGCAGCCGGGGCTTCTGGTGGTCACAGATACCTGGACGGGGCTACAGGCCTGGGAGGAGCAGGAGAGAGGAGCCAACACATTCAGCGCATCTGTAGTATGTTCAACTGTCTGACAACCTGTTTCATATGAAAATATATGAAAATTTTTTGAATTTTGTACTAAAAACTGCTTCAACAAATTTTGTGGCCAGTTGGGGGCAGCAGAAACAAGCTATTATATATATGGTGAGCATGTTAGCTAACATATATGGCTCCACATTCTGCAGACACAGAGCAACATTGGCATTAATTTGCTGTCCTGGTTCTGACTACATGTTGAATTTAAATGAAATAATCCATAGAGCTAACTCCATTTAGCTCCTTGCATCAGCCAAACTGACAAATAGTAACAGATAATCCATTTATGGCTTTTGATTCTGTCCAGTTACTGTAACAAACAGACTGCCACACACTGAACGGTCTCTTCCTGCGATGCTGTTCACATTCCCTCTGTCCTATTTCTCCTCTGTGCAACCCTGACCTCTCTGAACAAAACTCATCCCACTGCATTCCTAGCAGCCCGTCCCACAGCGTACACAGAAGTAGATGAGGAGAATTGTTGAAAATGCACTTATGTGCACAAAATGAAACACGATGATGGAGAGTGTCCCGAGACAGAAGAGAGGAGCCAGCGTGACTTCAACGCTCCGGTCAAGCATTTCAAACCACAAGCGGCCACCAGCAGTGACACACATAGTAAACGCTGCTCCACCAGCAGCACTGACCCACAATTCAACCCACACTCTAGCTTCAGTTGGACTCCGCCATACAAATGTGGCACAACCTTTGTAACATCTGAAGCAAAGCTAACCGCTGTTCAACGACACGCTGGAAGAATTCACGTTGTGCTTTTCTGCCCTCTACAAGCTGCTGAGAGTCGAGTCTCCTTGGGGGGGGAGCGAGCAAGCCGACAGCTTACTCTCTCACTGTCACAAAGCATCCATTAACAGGCTCAGTGGTGCAGGGTAAATGCAGGTCACCAGTGAAATCTGCTGCTTTGTGATGTGTAAACAAAGTTGTGGCTCATTGGCTCATCAGAGGGGCATTAACATGTGCACGCCTCTAAAACACCAGCACAACCGTGTAACATGGATTCCTGTACGTTTCCATTTCCAGCCTGATTTCATGGGAAACATCAGCGGATTCGGGCAACAGGAAACGGCCGTGTTTGGTCAGGCAAATATCTCTATTCACGCACTGAAATCTACGCATGACATTTAATAATTCATGCGAACAAGGGCCGCGCTGTCTCCCTTCGTCGCACTCAAATAGTTTCAGCCTCCCAAACACTGCCTGCTTTCAATGATTAACTCAAATGTTGGGAAGCAAACAATTATTCACCGAAATTAAGGCACTTAAAGCTACAATTAAAACAGATTTTGACCTGTTGAGGTCATACTGATTAGCATCTTCTCACAAAAAAACATAACGAGATAACGAGAAACCATTAGGTGAATCTCGATTCAAATGAGCACAAATTAAATTTTAGGAAGGGCGAGTTTGATTCGTACGTCTACACCTGCCCACACTGTCCCAATGAATCATCTGGTATGAAGAAACGTGATAATAAAACATGAATACTACAACATTACAACATTGTATTTTTCTGTTCTGTGAAACCCCCTCAGAGACTGACATCAACACTGCTGCACCGACCTGATAGAGATGCTCCGAGTGGATCTGCCAGAAGCTGCTGGGGGCCGACTGGCTGAGCGAACTGGGCCTGCTCGGGCCGGGCCCGGAGCTGGAGTTGGATCTGGGCCTGTGAGCCGGAGGGATCTGGAGCCCTAAGGCAGAAGGAGAACCGCAGGACGCCCAGCTGAGATGAGAGGACGAGGCCTGGCCCAGAGTCTGCTGGGAAGGAGCTGGAGTGGAGTTGGGGTCCACAGTCTCAAAGGAGATCTTGGTGTAGTAGAAGTCCTCTTCTCTCTGGGACTGGTCTGACCCACTGCTGTGTGTGTGTGTGTGTGTTTGGCAGACGGAGGGACAGACCAGAGTAAAAAGAGTGAGTAGTTTGTTTGGTCACTTACTGAATGTAGCACTCACTGTGGCCCAGATATGAAATCTTTCATCACTTCATGTAACTAAATCAGAGCTCTTTCACAACCTGAAAATTTCATTCCCTCTTGTTTTTTTAATGTTGTTTTGCAGCTCTGAAATGTTCCACAGGGATAAACTGTCTGGTTTCCACCTCCCCTCAGACAATGGAGGATCTGAGACACTAGAATGAACCAATAAAATGATCTGATACTCGCCTCGGCATGAACAGATGGACCTCAATAATTCCTTCATATTCTAGAAACTACATAACAAGTAGGACACTACATATAAGCAACAGTCCATATCAAACCTCAAGATTTTTTTGGTGCAGGCTGAAATTGTCTGCAGCACAAATATCTAAAAATCTGAAGTCTGATTGATAATTTTGTTGACAAAGTCTTAAAGCGGACAGTTAGTGAGAAACACTATTTTATGAAGGAACTGTTCTTGGATGGCTGCTGGTGCTGAGACATTTAAATAAGAAGTTACATTTAAATGAATAAAAGTGACATTTGAAAAGAGGGAGGGTTAAGCAACTTTTAGATTTAGATTTTTCCACATATAGGCACACACACACACACACACACACATAAAGGGATTATAGACCATGCAAAGATGCAGAGATGGTCAGCTGATTGGCTACACCCTGGGAGCACTTAGCCTTGCTCAAAGGCACCTAAGCAATGCCCAGGAGGTGGACTGGCTCTTCTCCAGCTACCAGTCCACCCACTATACTGTGGTCCATGCCGGCCAAGTCCCTACGGACTGGCCTGGCGAACCAGTAGGTTGCCGGAGGAGGGCGGATAGTCCAATCTTTTTCACCTCAGAATATATTTCAATTCATCCATCTATTGAAATATTGTAATGCTTAAAAATATAGTTGTGAAATGGCATGATTCATGTGAGGTGTTTTATTGTAGTCGTTAATGTAGCCCCAACGGAGCGGGGCTGGAATAAACAGCATGCACAGTTTTTATTGTGTTTGCCACGTAATAATTTGAAGGCAGTGGAGGAACATGAGCCTTTTTCCAATTCAATCTAAGCAGGAGAAAAAAAAATGAATTATTTTGGGGAGCATTTCTTTTTTAAATGTGCAACAAAAGGTTCAACCTCATCCCCACCACAATAATGTTCATTCAGTCCCTAAGTTCTCAGAAAAATATCGTTTTGGCATTAATAATTAAGCTCAGGTATTGTGTCAGCGCCAGCGTTAAAACATTTCAACTCCTCTCTTAATCTCTATGTAAATCAGAAGTTTTTCGACTCACCCCAGATGCAGCACACGGATATGTCTTTTTATTCCGACTGAAGACGTTAGCACCTTGCCACAACTGGGCCACAGACACTTATACACACCTCGGAAAGAGCTCTGCGAGAGACAGAGGACATAAAATAAAGACAGAGTGAGACGTGACATACTTCCTTTGAGATCACGCTTCCACCATATGGTGATAAAATTTTGAAGGGGTCACATAGAGATATGTACTTTTGGCTTTTTGGCATTAAGCTCCTCTCCCTGCTCCAGTTCCATATGTAGGCCTTCATCAGGACTGCTGTCCATCTCTGTGACTGACGGCGAGGGGGTGGGGCTCACATTGCCATGGTCCCAGCTCCAGTAGCCGCTGCTGCCGCTGTCCGAGAGCTCGCCACCACCGCACTCCATGTCAGCGGGTGACGATGAGCCGGCTGGAAAACACAAAGACTCGATGTTAGTTTACTTACCTCTTGTCCTTTTTACCTAACGGTTTCCTCTTAGTACTGACATAAACGCTGCCATCACGGTTATTTTCGGTGACAGATATACCTTATGGTTTAGATATCAAATATTTTCTGTTTCTTTGTGGTTAAAATAGTCACTGTGCATTTGGGACTGCTGTCTCTGCCCATCCTACACAGAACAGCAGGTGTCCCACACTGGTGCCAAGGTTGTGATGTGTCTATTTACCACCTCTTTGCTCTGTTCCACGTTTGTTCAAATGAGATTTTTCACATTGCCAAAATTTTTTATATATATATAAATAATCTTTTTTCTGCACACTTTAATGTAGGTTAAACAGGGAAAGTAGACTTAGTAGTAGACTAGTTACTACAATCAGTCCTGCAAGTTTCTTTATTTATCATACATATTGTTAGTACAGCAGGATTTTTAATAGTTTATGATGGCTAATGTTAGCTAAATTTAGCAAATTTAAACCAGATTACTGAGTTGGTTGGAAAAATCTGAGCCAGGTATCATTTTCTAATAAGGTATCCATTATAAGTGATTTACCAGTTGATTTCTAAGCAAAACCAGAAAACTCATTTGTTCTTAATAAAGGCTTTTAAATGACTTCTAATGCATTACTAAATGTTTTTTTTACCTGGTCCAGGATCTGCTTGTGGAGGACTCTGGACCACAGGGCTGCAGGACAGACTGGTCAGAACCATGGCTGCCATGATCTCATCCATCTCCACCGACTCTGGACTGCGGAAACTGGAGATAATGCAAAGAGACATCATCAGACTCTGCTGTGATAAAATGCACCCACACACACTCGTATACTGTCACTGCTCCCTCACCTGTATGGCGCCTCTCCAGTGGCTGTCGCGTTGCTGAGGTGCATTGTGGGTCCCATAGTTTGTAAGGGAGCAGCCAGGTTGCTCCAGCCTCGCTCAGCCTCCTTCTGCGGCAGGTGAACTGATGTCTTGTTCCTGTGATGCCCACGCCCTGCGAGTGCTTTCTCCGCCTGGACACAGCTCTGTGCGGACACGTTAGGACAGAGGTAATGAAACAGTGGGTTCAAAAACAACACGTCCAGCCAGTAAATGAATGGACGGAGTAACCCATACTCTTATGTGGGTTAAGCTGTTTACACGAGCAGCTGAGAGAATGTTTCCTGTCCATCTGTGGTGTCCTGCCTGCAGACAGCACGATCTGCCAGTATGGCAGTATGGAGAGGGTGTAGGTGCCAGTCTCTGACCAGATAGTTCATTACGTCTAACACAGGTGGAGGAAATAATCAGTCTTTTGTAGAGGCTCTTCCTTTTCCTGAGAGCGGACTTTAAACGTTGGATGGTGTTGCCTTTTTCCTCATGTTAATGTTGACCCTATCATCAAATACACCCATAATGCCATGCCATCCTGAACACTGCATCCTGTAACCACTGACAGCTGTGTTTACCCATACTGCCTGGTCGACTGAATGGGCGCATAGATGATGAATGTATAGCCAGAGGGTTGTAAAATGCGATAAAACAAATGTACAGGGGTTAGTCATCGCAGGTAAGCTGAATGAGAGTCCCTTTCCGTCTACTCACCAGAGTCTGCTGCCTGTCTGGCACGTTGCTGTTGTGCGTCGTTGTAAAGACGCAGGCCTGTAGTCCCGGTGTGCAGACCGGCGTCCCGCCTGGCCCTTCTTCGGCTCTGCCCTCAGGTCCCATAGCTGCCATGGTGCTACTGCACACAGTGGGGGGACTCAGCACAGTGTCACACCTCCCTGTAGACAAGCCACCAGGGACAGCATGAGATTTGAACCAATCAAAATATCTGTCTACATTTTTAAATGTTTCTACGACAACGCCATATTCAGAGCAGCAGAAGTCGAGATATGCTGACTCTGAGTTTTCAAAACACTGGATCCTACATTTCCCATAATGCCACTTGGTAGCTTTGATTTAGACCTCCTGTTTCCACCTACATGTCACCTTCAAACTCTAGACTTCCAGTTTGTCTCAAGCCAAAGATAACCCTGATGACATCATCAGGTACAAATCGGTGGAGTGCCCCTTTAAATGACGTGTTTACATTTTTAAATTATATAATATTCCTCAATAGGAGACTTTTGTTTGATATCTGAACAGCTTCTATCTTTAGCATTAAGTGATAAAAATTAAAGATTATTTCCATACAGAAAAAAACGTGCTCATGATGAACCATGGCATCCAGTGATAAATATGAATAAATATGTTGGTCCAAACAGAAGGCAGCTTCACCAACTAGTGAGTGTTGGCAAACACTCGTGCACTCATTCCATCTTGCTCTCTCTGCCTGACAGAAGCATCACAGGGGATTTGAAAATGATTGCAGGAATTTGAAGTGAGCACAGAGTTTGTGTGGATTTAGTTCTCGGCTGAAGCAGACTCATGCTGTAGTTCTGTTGTCCACTCTAACAGACGACGTGACTGATAACGCGCTCCAGAGACCTAATCTGACGTTTGGGTGCTTTTCTCTGTGGCCAGTAGCCCATAGAGGTAAAATGGGGGCAATGCTGCATTCAGGTCACGTAGGAATAATGCTGAATAAGGTATTCACCATTTACTGTGTTTTAAGTATTATGACAATTTTAGGTTGTCAAAATCAATAACTGACGTTCCTGAAGAGTCTGGTCATTGGTCATGACCTGTTATTTCATACTCAGACCATATATTTGAAACCACATGTGTAAGATGGTTGACATCATGGCACATCTGAGGTCACGTCACAGCAAATAAACCAGTAAAAATTATGACAATAATAAAGATGAAAGAACTTTTCGATTAATGGAAAAAAATCTGTTTTTGATCCTTAGATTTGAAGCTTTTGTCAGTCTTATGTTGCATGTTGAATATTTTCAAAGCTTGTTAGACGAACAAAACAAACAATTCAAAGATGTCCCCTTAAAAAAATTGGAAAATTGGGAGGGCGTCCTTCACTATTCACTCTCTGCTTTTTGAATTTTTGAAAAACAACAGATAAAAATTATATATTCTGAAAATAATTAGTAAATAACTAAATAAATAGTGTTGCAGCCCTTTTGTAGCTTATTGTTATTGTTATTATTAATCACATTTATTATTAAATGTGATAATATTGTGATGCGATGTACTGTTTATTAATTATTATCATTATTTGTAATAGTAGGATTACACTGATTTATATTATGTAATAATGGCATTACAGAGTGATGACTATATTGAAAAAACAACATTTACTTTTCAGAAATCTACACAACAGAAATTTACTATCATGGAGGTGGAGGCCTGGTGTAGCAGTGCCAAGATCTCGAGTTGTTTACCACAAACAGTATTACCAACGGGAAAGCTCAAATTTCCCATTTTTGTATGCACACGCGGACGCAGCACAAAGCCCGATTTTCCCCCACCTCTCCGCCAATCAGCGTCCAGCTTCAGTAGTAAACAAGTGGCACAGTGTGGGCGGGCAGCCGCCGCTCATTGGCTGTCCTCTGGTTTTCAGATACACACCCTCTTTCTGACAACGTGTTCAGACACGAGTTTCGCCGGGAGGGACTGAGCTGGACGAGGGAATACTGCTGGAAATAACCGCAATTTGAACGCCAACACAATAAAACCGCACTAAAAATGTCAAAATGCAACATATGACACACGGTGCAGCCATCAGCTGCAGGATTAAAGTGCAATATGTGTGCAGTGATGCTGGAATTCACAAAAAATATATCAAATAACGCCCCCCCCCCTCTGGTGTATCTGGTGTAGTAGAGGTAATCAAACTCATATTTATGGAGGCTTAATGAGAGCTCACACACATTGTAATGAGGCAGTGAAATCCTGTGAGTCCTCGTTAAGTACTTAAATGACTGCAAATGTGATGCAAGTTGCACACGATGAAAGATCTTCAGAGGAAACACCACTTTCCCAAACAAGCCTCACATGAACATTGTTTATAACGCAGCTTGTGGTGTGTTTCATGATATCAACCGACTGGAAGTCGGTTTATCACCCTTCAACTACATCACCGATCTCCACCCGGCAACGCAGATTGAGATCAGGAGAAACACCCCCCTCCCTCCGCCAGCTCACACCGCCGAAGGAAAACAATGTTTTTTTTCTCCACAGTGCATGAAAAAAAACACATCCGATCAGACACATAAACAACATATTTTCTCGTATTTACTTACTCGGTCCGCGGAGACCTCTGTCCTTTCCGTCCTGTCCAAACTGCCAGGCTGTCCCGCCGCTAGCCGGCTCTCCAGTCTGCCGGGGGAAGAGGGGGGTTGGTCGGTCGGATACGCGCCTACGTGTGTCTGCTGGGTGAACCAATGCAGGCGGTGACAGCTGGACAGAGCGCAGAGATATCAACCTGCAGCGCGCTGTGCACAAAGGATGATCTAGGTGAGGGGTTACCAGAGCAGCAGCAGCAGCAGCAGCAGCAGCAGCATCCTCCTCTCTCTGCCTGTCTGTCTGCCTGCCTGCCTGCCTGTCTGTCTCTCTTAAACACACATGAATGTGTAGGTTTGTTTATCTCCCGTATCTCCCGTGGATTCTGCCCTTGATGAACGAAGACATAACACACCAGATGTAGATTTTCCAGCTTGAAATAAATTGCATTGACTTGACAGTGATGTAAGTATATTTCTGCCACAAAATGCCCCCACATTTTATCAAGATGCCACACAAATATCAGTGCAAATACAGAAATAATACTAAAATGGTCACTCAGACATCACTCTTCACTGGCAAGTGCCAAGAGAAATGCCATAATGCTGATATTTATTGAGGGATATTGCAAACAATATGTGATTTATTGTAGTGCTGCTATTAATCTGACCCAGAGAAAGAGCTGATGTTTAAATTTTATTGAACAAAATTGATTGAAATAGCTGCAAACTAATAAAACTGACACCCTGCAGCACACAACATATCAACCCCCAACATCACATGATGAATTCCCTGCATAGAGATCAAACACTACTTGCATGTGTGTTTCCAGTGTGTGTGTGTGTCTGTGTGTGTGTGTGTGTGTGTGTGTGTGTGTGTGTGTGTGTGTGTGTGTGTGTGTGTGTGTGTGTGTGTGTGTTGGAGAGACCGGATTAGTGTCGGCTGTCTGAACCCTTTCCACCAGACATCCAGTCAGCAGGGATTTTAGGGTCTGAGCACCGACACAGTCAGGAAGAGAGAAAGAGAGAGAGAGAGAGAAACCCAATCTTAGTCCCAATCTGATCCCCAAAAAAGCAGACAGGATTCCTTCTCTTCCTGTTTCATCCATTAATGACACCATGTGAGCTCGACAGGCCTTCTGGAAACTGCCCTGACTGGTTAGACAGACTGAGATTGATGTTATGAACAGGTATTGAGCAGTATTATAGCAGTAAGCAGTGTAAGATGCTAATGTGTTATTTTACAAGGGTAGTGCTCACTGGGGAAATGTTCAATCATTTCTGATGGGTGCTGCTGCTTACAGTTTGGGCAGAGTCTGGAAATTGGCTGAATCTACAGCCACACGACAGGGTGACATTGCTAACATGTTTATACTCAGAGGTGATTTTTTTTCCATGTTTATTATCTTAGCATGCTAGCTTTTTTATAATTGTGCTAACTTTAGCACTATAGAGGAAGTACAGCTGAAGCTGATTGGAATGTTGGATGTATTCAGTCAAATGAAATTTTTGATGTGATGATGACACTAGATGAAGTTAGGGCATTTCCAAAGTAATTAAAACTGCTCATGAATGTTTCTGCCAAATTTTATGACAATTAATTCCAAAAAAAAAAGATCTCTGTCAACCCCATGGCGACAGTGAAGAAAAAGTCATCACCAAAGTCAGGAAGATTCATTATCTGGGAACCAACCATGGTCATCTGTACCAATTTTTATGGCAACCATCCAATAATTGTTGAGGCATTTCACTAAGAATCAGCTCTGTCCACCTCTTGGTGGTGCCAGAGGAAACATTAGGGGCTCACTAAAGTCAAAGAGATTCATCCTCTGAGGAACATGAACGTCTGTCCAAAACCTCAGAGTAAATATCTAACACTTTTAGTCATTATGGTTTGTTTGAAATTACATTGCCTTTGGTACAAGGGGCTTAAAACCCCAACAACTGGATTTCAAATCTTTGTCTATAAACTGACACATCAATGACCATTTGGATATATAATATATATAACAACATGTTAAAGTTTACAGTTAAAGTTTGGGAGTCAAACAGAGCTTAGATATTGTTTATTTTAAGTTTAGCACTGAAAAGCTAATCCTCTTTATCAGGACTATGTAGGTGTGGTTTGATTAGATTGATAACAGATTCAAATGATGCTGAATCCTCACTGGTGTACTGACATTGCTATTGCCATGCGCATTTCTAAACCAGTGAGAATCAGACAATCACATTGAAATAACCGAAACTGTCTAAAGCAGAACCTTTTGTGTTGATGTTGGACCACATTGTTTGTGGTAGTGAGAACCCTCCGCCCCTTCAGAGCGTGGTGAGAGAAGCAGTAAGTATCACTGACATCAGTGTTGTTTCACTTGGGCGTGTTTTATTTGGATAGTTCAGCAGACTAATATATGGCAATGCATGGCAACAACTATGACAACTGGCATTACAAGAACGACAGCTCCTCCTTACTTTGCGGTTTTGTGACCTTTGGTTTACTTACTGAATTCTCAGTAACTCAGGTGCCACACCCACCTCACCACAATCAACCAGGATGGGACAGAAAGATGGCATTAGAAGTGTCTTTGTTTTCAGGACAAACAGACCCACCCATCATGAATGTCATCCAGGTTTACAATAAGAGTGATTCTACAGCACAGACTTTATTTGCACCAGATGATGAGACCAGGGACTATTTAGCAGCAGACTGAGAAACACAGGAAGCAAAAAAGAAAGTATACAGACAGAAAGATGATCCCTTCATTGAGAATGAATGCACACCAAAGAATCACGGGTTATCAGTGTCAACACAATGTATTACACAACCAAAAGTCACTTTCTCCATTATCTTCCATTACCCCGGCACAACAGATAGCAACAGTGTAGTAAAATAGCATAGTACTACATGCTTTATCCCTGATACTTCATTAGTTACCCTAACCCTGCTGTTGTGTTCTAGAGCTTTGCATATTTTGATGCATTTTCTCAGTGTTCAGTCTCTGGTTCCCGTTAATTTCCATACAGTATGTAAATCAGTTTGCAGTCTCTTGAAACTTTGCTGAACTTTGTTGTGCCATAATTTAATGTTCACTGTGATGGACAAAATCCGACATGAATGGAAACCAGTGGCTGGCCAGAATAATACATCAAATAATACAAAACATTACAGTATGCTATCGATTGAAAAGGCTGGTAAATATATGAAAAATATATTGACATTTTGGGATGCATGCTTATTAGTTTTCTTGCCCTTTGTAAGATGAGAAGATACTACTCTCATATCTCTTTGTAAAATATGAAGGTACGGCCAGCAGTCATTTAGCTTAGCTTAGCACAAAGACTGCAAACAGGGGGGAAACAGCTAGCCTGGCTCTCTCCAGAGATGAAAATCCCTACGTACAAGTACCTCTCAAGTGGACAAATGAAAGTTCTACATGTAATTTATTTATTGAACAAACTGAAAAGAGAAAATGCCAAGTTGTGTTTTATGTGATGGACTATTTCTTAGCTGGGTGACTTCTTAAAGACTGCAGGAAGTCACTGGCCTGGTTAAGAAATAGTTACAGCGTGTAAAACTACAATATGTCATTTAAATATTTCAGTTTTTGTTGAGATAATGTGCATGATAAGCGTTTTAAAAATTCTGCTAGCTTAGTGTAGCAAAATTTTGATTTATTTACCTCTAGACAAAGCTAAACGGGGTGTTACCCCATGCTTCAGGTCTTTGTCCTAAGCTGAGCTTATCATTTTCAAGCTGCAGTTTCATGTTTTGCAGACGGAGTGATATGGATTTTCTCATCTAACCCTCTACAAGAAAGCCAATAAGTGTATTTCACAAAATGTCAAACTAATTAAACTACGTAAACACAATCTGGAGTAAACAAGCTAAAAGTTTCACTCTAATGGTCCTTAAACTGTTGTCCTGCACTGCATTCTACTCAGGAAAAAGCTTCATGAAAATTACATAATTTAATCAGCTCCTTGTACTGGGTTCACTTAATAGAGGGAAATAGTACTTTTGTAACTATATCTGCATCCTGGAAAGAGCAGCCTGTCCTATCAGCTTACTGGCTGGACAACAAAGTCACCAGTGTTAAAAATCGCCATGAGAAGGCGACGGTCAGAGGTAATTTGACACATGACCATTTTAGCAGCCACCCTGCAGTTATATTTGCTCAAAGACTGGACAAATCAACACCTGTTAATATCTTAACTCCAAATATCTGCCAAGACAAAACATAGACGAACACTAGCGAGTTTGCTGCTTTCAAGACCGTTTACAGCATTTGGCCGTGTTTTCAAGTTTGGACAGAGTCACAGCAAATTTATTAATAAAGTTATTTATAAAGTTGAAATATACACGTTTATATTCACTGATTTCTGATCCTGTGTAGATAATGACAAAAAGAAAAGAATGGTAAGAGCATGCAGAATCCAAACTCTTAAAAAAACATAATGTAAAATACTAGTCGCTACAAAGTCTGTCAAAGTCAGATGAATTCAGATGCCATAAATGAGAGACGACTTAAAAACAATAAAAGGTTCTTCTTTTAAGACTGGATCCAGATAAGTGAAGCCTGTCATGAGGAAAAAGTATGGATAGTAGCTCAGGGCTGGCAGAGAACAGGGCCAACCTTCCCTCCTACTCATCCTGTCTTTTTTCCAACCGTCTGTCCATTTGGAACAATGTAAAGTGTGAAAAACTGTGCATTATGATGTGATGCTGATCTTGCTTTGCCCCCATTCCAGCCTCTTGCTTTTGAACTCTGTTTTGTGTGTGAGTGTTTGTTATGCGGTCTTGATGGGGTTTAGTGTTCAGGAGTGTAAGTGGCTTGTTAGTGGGTTGCTGCATGAGGTCTCTCCAGTGTGCTGGGAGGCATGTCTGCGTGGTTCCTCCAGTTTACAGTGCCTGCGTCTGGAAATTCAGATGAGAAAATATAAGAGAAGCGCAAATGTTTGAACGTTTATTTCAATTTACAGAGAAACTCACCACCGGATCCACCTGTCTTTGTGGTCCCGTTGACGCCATCGGTCTGTCAAAGAAAAAGATAGAAAAGGTCATGAGGACAATAAGGACATCATGTATGTGCAGCATGTTCATGCTGTCAGTGGAATCTACAGCTAGCAGCTGGCTGTCTTAGCTTAGCTTAGTTTGGCTTGGCTTGGCCTGGCTTAGTTTAATTTATCTTAGACTTAGTCTTAAACCTGGCTCTGTCTAAAGGTAAATAAATTCACCTGCGGCCACCTATGGAGCTAACTAATCAATAGACTATGCCTTACTTATTACCCGGTCAATTACAGCAATGCCAACTGGGATCTGCTCCAGCTCCAGTTCTTTTGGCTGTTCATGAAAGAACAAGAGAGAGGAGAGAACTTTTGCATACCTCGCCTTTCTCTGGAACAAGTGACTAGCGTCATTCTTTTATCTGTGAAAGCTTTAAAATGATGTAGAGTTGTGTGTCAGTTTATCCTGTCAAGTCTGAGAAGCTACAGAAATGTTAGCTAATGATTATATTTTAAATACTGATTGATGTCAAGTACACCGCTGATGTAATATCTGTGAGCTTAATTGATGTATCCTCCTGTAGAAAACTAGGATGGCCCATGATTGTGGAAAAACACTGTAGACCACAAACACAGCTCTAAAGTTTCAGTTTTAGAAAATAACTGCAATTCATACTACAATCTGCCACATACATGTAGATGCTGAATGCTGAGCAGAATGTTTCCATCTCGGAACTTGTTTTACTCATGGTATGCAGTGATGTCCATCAAACTCTATCTCCCACAATGCAGGAAAGAAAAAGCAACTGGAGTGGAACAAAACAACTTTTCACGACCAACAATGGTTTACTTTTTTATCAATGCAGATTGGCAGACTGGTTTTCTCCTTACATGCCTGTAGCGCTATTGTGCATGTTATCAGTAGGAGTTGGTGCTATTTGGACCTAAGAGGGAGGACACTACACTTCCTGCAGATAAAGCGCTACAGTTTGCAGCTTTATGCTGGTGTCTTGTGATATTGATTAGACACTGATTTGGTGATTTTGCTTCTGAATCCCTCTGCACTCCTGCTGTCAATCAACGCTGGATGCAAACAGCATCGTTTGACATGGTAAAATGTCCCAAATGCAGCACAGCATATTAAATTGGCATTTGCATGTCTCATGCCTGCATAGCTCTTCACAAAGTAGTCTTCCTAATGGTGCAAGATGGCGGTGGGTTCATTCTCCTGGACGCTCCTGTTTTGTTCAGCTAGTGTAACTCCACCTACACCTGTTTTTGCCAAATGTCTGTCTTTATCTCCAGGAGGTGTAACGTGCTGCTGGTTTTTGACGTGGCCTTTCACTCTGTTCATTTGGTGGTAAGTCTATCTATATAGCCTAATTAATGCTATAGGAAGCCAAGTGACTGCATTTGGAGCCCCTGAACTTTGTGAAAACCTATGAGAGAACACCAAACTTTGCCAAGTAGTGGCTACAGTCTCTCTACAGCCTCTACTGGGTCCCTGCAGATTGAGAAACTGAACTGGAGTAAGAGGAAGAAGGAAAATAAACAGCTCATACCGTCGTGCCATTCACATCATACGCGTTGCCAGAGTTCCTGTGGATGACAACAAGGAAAATTAGAGCTTATCAAGTATTAAGATGGTGTGCCATAAATGTGTGTACACAGTTGGCGTATGGGGTTAAAGTTTCATAAAGTCCTATGTACATATGTAAATTTGCTTTATGGCTCAAGACCGTCCGTAACTTGTTTCTGCTTCTGGCATCTATTTCCTCTTCCAAAAAGGCGTTGCTTCTATAATGACGATCACGCTGTGAATCCTTTTCCTAATCCTTCATATCTAAACTTGATTGGATTTGATTAGACCTATTAGATCTGATAGGTTCAGCTTTTAGGTTATCAAGACTAGAGACTTGACTAAGGGTCTTTGACAAGACTTTTAACTTGATTTGAGACTTGCCTGGAGAAGACTTGTGACTACACAAAGTTCAGCACTTCAGTTTAGAGTTAGTTAGATGACAAATCAGGCTCCTGTTTCTTTAACTAAATCAACACACACGTGTGTACTGGTGTGCTCTCCTCCTTTATGCATTAACTTCACAATTCTCATCTATCACTACAGTCCCATTCCAGTTTCATTCCACTGAATGACAAACCAGCCCTGGAATGTTAGCGACAAACAGACTGCAGAAGATAAGACTATTGTTTCACCCCACAGTACCTCTGTGTCACTGCCCCTGGTATGTTTGGCATGAGAACCGCAGTAATGGGCGTTTAAACATACACGTGCACACACAGATGCTGAAAACACCTTCGTACGCGTGCACAAATACACATACAAAGACCTCGTTAAGACATCATTGAAAGTTAATGTTCTAAGCCCCGCCCAGTTGACTCAACTTCCTCTGCCTTAAAATGATATATTACAATCATACTTCTCTGCCTCGTCTTCAAACAGGCAACACCCTTCATTAAAAAACCACCTATCGAGTCGAGCAAGTCTCAGTTTTGTTCCTTCTGAAATGTGATGAATGACAATTAAAGCCTTGCAAGTTTGCGGATAAGAAAATGAACTCCAAACAGGATAGGACTTGTTTCATTCTGGGTGGCACTGTTGATCAGGATTACTCATACATTAGGTGACACAGTTCTTAATTCTTTTAAGTCTGACAGCGTTCAGGAGTGCACATGTTCAAAGGCAGTTTCCTAGTGTAGTAGAGAAACCCACACATGACCCAGCACAAATATATGATATAATATAAGTAAAGTCACATTTCCCTCACCTGTGACACCTGGCGCAAAGGCCAACAAGAGTGATGCTGAGGATGAGGAAGACGACAAGGGAGATGATGCCCACCTCTGGGGATGAAAACCAACCCAGCATATCAACTGTTCCTATTGGAGCCATTGTCCTGGTGCTCTGTAAAGAATGGCAAGACCATGCCAAAAGTGTCAAATGAGTAGGCACACATTGTTAAAGCACAACTCATGACAAACCAAAATGGGTCATGGGAAGTTTTTAACAATCATTTTTTTTCTATTTGACACAATCCTGACCATGTCCAGTCAACATACAGTATCTCATGTTAAAATTCAGAACTATTCAGGTGAACGTACTCTTCACAAAGACCCATAATGAATATAGCAAAGAAAGATATATAAAAAAATCAAATTCAGGGTTCATAACTTACGCTGTATGCTGCTTGACTCCGCTGTAGCGTTGTCTCAACTGCTGTCAGTCATCCAACTGTGTTAACTTTATGTGGCGCACAGCTGGTAGGCAGACAGACTTAGGGAGGGACTCTGTTTATTGGTGTCCTGTCTCTTATGAAGGAGGTGCTGACACAAGCTCATAAACAGCCCATTGTGTTTTTCGTCATCACTGAATTACATCCACACCTGAGCTCTGCTGCACCTGACGTGCCTGTGGCTTCTGGGAATGTTGGAATTTGCGTTTTTAGCCATAAAATAATGGAACGTCGAAAGCTGTCAAGAAGAGTAGATCAATCGATATGAGACTTTTTCAGACTGAAAATACTTCTGTTGGGGAAACCTGAGAGCTGAACAAACAACTGATGTTGTGTATTGTAGGCACCTGCCAGGGAAAAGCTGCTTAGGCAGACATCCACACCCACACCCACACCCACACCCACACACAAGCACACGTTCAAACAACACCTCCCCCTAGCAGCAGTGTACGTGACTGCAGAAAATTGGCAGCTCATTGCAGGCCAAGGGCATTGTCACACTCCAGTCTTTACATATGTAAAATATATTTACATATGCAGACAGTTTTGCTGTGCTGTGTTCCTGAGTTTTGATTAATACCTTACGTATCATATTATCTCAACATACATAGTATTTCTGCTATAAAAGGTCTTAAATGAATAAAATGAATGGTCTTAGATTCATATTTTTAGTAGATGTATGCTAAATACACAGCAAATGGCAAGAGAAAATACACTGTTCTTGCATGACACATATCTTCCTCCTTCTTGGTCACTGTACTGAGAGCTGATTGGCTCAAACTACTGAAATAATACTCACAAGGGAGGTATTACAGAAAAAAAGGATCATTGTTAGAATGCAAAGCAGCATTTGGTTGCAGTCTGGGACTAGTGTAAATGGATTACTGCGCTGCAGAGGTGCAGTTTGAGTTCTGCGCATTTAAGTGAGGACATTTCAGCTGATCAAAAAGGTCAAGGGTCCAGTCATGAGACTGAGGCATATGATAAAGTTAGCCCTTCAGCTGTAAGTTTTAGGACGTATAGTAAGTAGGGAAATGAATAAGGAAACACGGGAAACCCCCAACAAATAGCAATACCAGTTTGTATGTGGGTGTAGGAGGGTTGCATGCCATTGCAGAGTGTAAAATTGTCCTGCGTGTTGATGTCAGCTATGTGCATATTTTCAGCCACACCTGCATGACAGTGCTATCAGCTCTGAAGCACTTTTTTGAGTGATCAGTCAGTGGCATTATCTTATTAAATATCAACTCTCAACCTAAGTGAAAAAAGAATTTCCCCATTGAAGGATCAGTAAGGTTATTCTTAATCTAAAATGAAACAGTTATGAAATAAAGCAGGTGCAGGTGCAGAGACATGGTGGAAGGTAAGGCAGAGGAAGAATTGCACTGATTTACCCCAACGCACATCCACCTCACCACCCCTGACTCTTTAGGATTACACACACACCTCTTTGTTAGTAATGACACTGACACCTACTAACACCTACACGCGTTACTTGTTTGACAGATCCATTCTGTCATAATCATCTTTTGAAGACCTGCAGAACACGCAGTCTATAGTTCGTAGCAATTTTCATTTGTTCCCTTTCTGGGATCTGTATGTGATTTGATCAGAGGCACAAAGCAAAATCAATAGCATCACTTTAACAGCAGGGCAAAAGGAAGCCTGCAGGAATCAGGGCCAATTTTCAAATATTTGCAACATAATCCCAAAAGCACAATTTGCTCATATAGGAATGAACACAGCTAACCTATCATCTCTATTTGTGGGCAAATTGAAAAGATAATAACCTTCCTGTTGATAGCTGAGTTTAACCCTCCAGAGGAAAGCAGGCCCGCCGCCTGTGCATATGACCAATGCTACCACAGGATTCATGGCCCATATACTTTATTCAGACTCTCCCAGATATCAGACTATAACACATTTTCTTATAGCCTTTCATGCAGAGTTGAATGAAAAAATCAATACCGCTCTCATATCTGTATGTTAAATCTGAAGCTACAGCGGTTCAGCTTAGCATAGTTAAACCAGGAACAAACTAGGAGCCAGCTAGTCAGGCTCTATAAGCACCAAGGGCGTGTTCGGACACAGGGGAATGTTATGTTAGGTATGACAACATATAGAATTCATTGACACGTGTGAGCAGGCAGAAATACATACACATTTCCTCAAGGTATTGAGAAGGGGAAGTGTCAGAGCTAAAGATTTGGTTTTCCCGGAGAGGTTTATGAATCTACTTCATAGAGACACAAGAGGGGAAATTAGAAAGACAAAAGGAAACGAAAGGAATGAAGGAAGGAAAGACACAAACAGACACACACATAGTCAGTGCATATGTTGCTGTCAGTCTCAGACCTACCATCTGAATATTCAGTACATCAGCAGTACATCAGCTGTTTGTGGTGAATAAACATGGTGAATGGATATTGGTGAATAATCTATGATAAAAAATGTTTTTCTGCAGATAAAACAAACAAGATAGGATTTGTTAAAAAGTGAGGTCAGGCATGAAGATTTTGTTCCCTTTGAAAAGACCCAGGCTAGCCTCTGCATCCAGCCTTTGTGCTAAGCTATGCTACGCTAAGCTAAGCTACGCTAATGTACAATGAGTTTTGTATCTGTCTTCTCATTTAAATATTAACAAGAAAGCAGATATGTAAATTTCCCAAAAGGTCATCTAGCTAGCCGAGGGTCTAAGGACAGAGGGTGTCACCCCCTGTACAGATTGTAAAGCCCTCTGAGGCAAAATGTGTTTTGTGACTTTGGGGTATACAAATAAAATTTGATTTGACCCACTGATTCTGTTCACCCTGAAACTCATCCTGGGTGAATTTACTTGACATATTAGAGACAAAAGGCGTGGCAACCAGCTTAATGACTGAAAAGAAAAATGTGTCATCAAACAAAGAAATGCCAATCCTGGTTTCGTCCATATGGACAAACACAGCCAACATGTTGAACATTAGAGTCTAAACACCATTGATTTATGTCATAGTCTGTTCTAAATATGAAGTATTTGCCAAGGATTTGCAACTTTTTCCATGTTCCTCTAAATTCTGTTTATCTTATCTCATGCTTTCCGAGACACCACTAAATATCATTATGTTGAGATAAGCCAACGTTTCATCTGTAACCACTTCTACCAATCAAAGTCCTTCATTGTAGAAACAATAGCAAAATAGATTACCCATTATTAAGTCAACTCTTTACCACATCCTGAGGATCTTAAAAGTCATTTGTTTGGGCAGAGAAATAACAGTGTTGCTCCCCTCTTCCCTCACACACACATTTCACTGTAACTGGATCTGCTGAGGGATTTCACCAACGTGGAAGACTGTAGACTGCCAACTTCTCTCCATGCAGTCTATCCCTCTGCCCCAGTATAAAACTAGCCTCTTTGTTCTCCCAAATCCCAATATCTGGCTAGTCCATTTCACTGAACGCCATAATCCAGATTTGCTCTTTTTGTGTTGACACTGCCACTCGCCTCGGAGAGCAGAGGGCCTTTGTGGTAAACGGGAATGTCAAACACTGTAAAGCTTGAGAAGCAGGTGTAGAGAAGCACTAGACCAAATATTCCCAACATATATGTTTGGGACTCAAACATATTTCCTAAAATTATTAACAGAAATACATGTGAACACTGATTTGGTTTACTCTTGGTATGTTTCAGATCAATATGTTCAGAACAGCCTCTGTCATCAGCAGTGATTAAAAGTGAGCCATAGTTAGCAAACTATGGAGTCCACTGAGCCAACTATTGCTTTGTTGAACCCTTTGGACGTGTCAGATGACCTGGTAATTTTATGAGACAAGAAACTCTTTCACATTCTTTTATTGTTCCATTACTTTAAGCAATCACATTTTTCACAGACAAATGATTTATGTTAAGCAACAACATATAAGGATGGATTTGTTAGTTGGATTATTATAAATAATAATACAATTTGGTACATTTCAACCCAACCCCTAGCTCTCTCGCTCTCACTCACACACACACACACTTGTCACTTCTCTTGTTTACCCTGCAGTTGCTTAGTCATGTGCCTCAACGTGACGAATGCTGTCAGGATGCAGCACAGGAACAGGGCCGGGAAGGATACACAAGCCCACCATAGCTGCCTCTCTCCAAATACCTCCACCACTGTATTCCTTCTGCTGGCGTAGTCCTGGAACAGAGCCTCCAGCTGAAACAGGGTGCACAGGGACAGAAACAGGTGGAAGATCTGGTGACCCTGACCCACAAAGTCACAGTGGCCTGGGAAGAAGCGCTCAGGGATGGGACAGGAGAAGAAGAGGGCAGACAGAAGGAAAGAGATGATCTGGAGGGCATGGAAGGGCAGCGAAGGTTCCTGTGTCCAGGAGACAGTGAACAGGCGGTGCACTATGGGGCTGATGTCCAGTAGGTATGCTAAGGAGGTAGGGATCAGCTGGCAAATTTTTCGCTGCAATGGATATGGCCGTCGGTACCTGGCCTTAGCAAAGCAGCAGCCTGCACAGGAGAGCCACCCAAATAATGCAGCTCCAGGTAGAAACAGAAGCCCTATGTAGCTTTCTCTCCACGACGGCTCTGATGCGTAGAAATAATGTCCAAGTGAGCAACCATACTGATACGAGGCAACACCCACATAGTCAATGAAGAAGAAGAAGTAGTGTGCACGTTCAGAGTGAGACTGCATGAGGTGAGCTGCCACACTGAAAAACAGATAGATGAGGGAAGACCCAAGAAAGATGGTCAGAGGTAGAGAGGCTGCGTCCAAGGTGTACCCCAGGGCGTCTACGTTGGCCCACCAGCGAAGCAGCAGTACAGGACCTGCCAACAAGTGAGTCCACACGTTCAGGGATTCATTGTGTCTCTGAAAGAGGCTGAGGAGGTAGCAGCGCCAGTCCTGTTGGACCGGACGGTAGCCCGACAGGATGTAGGGCTCTCTGAACAGGCTGGGAACCTGGGAAGCAGCAACGGTGGGGCCGGGGGACGGAATTGAAGAGAGGTCCAAGAACCGGGGGTAGCTGCCAAGGTGTTTGATGCTTAACGTCAAAGCACTGAGCCGCTGCAAAATGTCCCCCGACATGGCTGGATGATGGATGGAGGAGAGGAAGAAGAGGTAGAATACAGACGGAAGAGGACCGCTGGACCAAACACCCTGAAGGAGACAAAAGTTTAAAGACTTTACCTAGGAGGAGATTTTCAAGTTATTTCTGGAATGCATCAATCTGCAGTGTGAATCAGAGGTATGAAGGTGGAGTTATAAGAATGGAAGATGAAGAGAAAATGAAGTCTGAGTTTAATCTGATGATTTGATCTGAGGGGGATTAAAATCGGGAGAGAAAGTTAATAAAACTTCACACGAACTAGGCAGGAGGTCATGCTGCGAAGATTAACAAAGCAGGGCTGTTTTTGTGACTTCTGAGATGCTTTCCTAGAATTATTTCAGTGCTTCATCGGAGAGCATTACACGGTTATGATTCACCGACAGGAAAAGACATTCTTGCCCATCTGAGTTAAGCACACTGGAAAAGCAGGTATGTAGTCAAACCTGTAACCATCACCCTGCAGTTATGACGCGAGAGAGAAGAATGTAAACTACTGCTGTCACCAAGGTAAATGAGCACCTATGGAGGCAACAAGACAAACAAGTACCCTTCTGAGGATAGACTGCCTCTGAAAACAGCCACTGTATCCCCTTCTGACCATGTCCCCCCTCTATTGTTGTCACAAGGATATTATTCCTCTGACCCTTGATAGCTGCAGTGATAAAAACAGTTTTGAACGAAGCTGATTGTCACAAGCAAGGTGAAGACTTTACCTGTGGAGCTGCTGCATAACGAAATAATAAATAAACAACAACAACACACAGAATCCCCAGAATAAACACTATAATGTCCAATAGTGCACACCAGCACACTGCGAGGTCTATCTGTGCAAGTTTGATAACAGCAGCTCACCTGCTCGTCTCGACGGAACACCTGTTGCTCCTCTGGAGTCGCAGAAGAAGAAAGAATATACGAAAGTATACTGCAAGTTTCCCCCCCTGTATGAGCTGCACAGAGCCGCTTCACTGTGACATGCTGAGGTAGAGAGATGTTTCAGAGGCTGCCGGGAGGCAAAGTGTAAAAACACAGCTGACCCGACGGCCCGGGGAGAGGGGAGCGTGGGCGGGGTTAAAATGACCGGAAAAACACGAGAAAGTGTAGTTATGATCACATTAGTGTCACATCACAGTAAAATCTTATAATAAACGTTGGGAGGTGTTTATGCTTTTAAAAACTCCATTCATCGTATTAAGATTGTGTTTCATGTTGTTCGTATATATATATCTATAATATTCTGATTAAAAACACACGGAGGAGCAAATTGTGTTTATGACGACCAAACTACAAACTGCATTGTGTCTGTGGTTAGACGGGACAGTTTGGTCAAAGCTTGATAACGATGATGGGGAAACGAAGGGGAAAACTGATTACAGATATAGAATATACGTTTAAGTTTGCATGTGTGTCACCATCTACTGCCCGGTGCCGTGCACTGCATCCATGATACCATGCCAAACATGACAGTAACGTTACAGTTATGTACAATGCTGTAATATATAATGATGAAAATGTTTGAATTATGCATAAAGTCTAACTGATAGTTTATTAAAGTTGTATTAATCTATTTTTTTCCTCCCCAAGTGTCTCAGAGTAAATCTGTATGCAGCTAGATAAAAATGTTATTCAACCTCAAAATAAACCAGACAAAGTTATGTCTTACTAAGTCTAATGTTTTATCTGATCAAGTATCGATAGGAACTATACTAAATATATAGTAGGTATATTTAATCAAATCATTAAAATGAACTCATTACAAAAGATGTTTATAAAGACATATATTTGTATATGTGTATATATACATACATACACACACAATTCTCCTCAATTATGTATTTATTATTATTATTATTAGACATTTTATTACCATTCTGTTTGACATTATTCTATGAAACACATATAACTATGGGAACCTATAGAAATACATTTTTACTATGTTACCAGTATGATTAAAAGTGAAATTCAGAAAATAACGCCTGGCAATATAAAACAGATGTGAACATATCATTACAAACTCATTTTATTAAGCAAAATGACAGAATGTATATTTAAATAAACGTATATGAACTTTGTCGTCACTTTAAATGTATAATACTTTAACATTAATCACTTTCGACCTTTGAGATTTCATGTTTTTGTCGCCATCTTGTGGAAACTTCGGTTAAGTTCGTGCTCGGCTTTTCCGCCATCTTAACAGCTCCGCCCTTTCCTGCTACATTTTCGCGCGAGTTCTTTGAGAGGGCGGGGTCACGTGAGCTCACGGTGGCTCTCATTGGACAGCTGCACGTTTACCCGCCGATCATGTAAAAGTGCACGTGGCGAGTTGACCAATCGCGTCTCACGCTTTACTTGTGCCCGGCACGCTGTGGCGCGAAAACCTTGCAGTTGTGTGGTTTGACGGCAGCTGAACGCGCACCGGACCGACGTCTGTGCAATATTTTCACATTTTAAAGTGTAAAAAATAAAGTGTAACGATGGCAACCGACGTCGTAGATGACCGGGAGATGAGAGAGGCTCAGAGGGATTACCTGGACTTTCTGGACGACGACGTGAGTCTGACTTTTATCACGTTAAACACTGTCTGTGTGAGAGGAGAAACCATGCGCTCACAACAAAAGAAGCAGCCTTCATCTGACCAGTCTGCAGGACTATCACTGCTGACACATGTTTAGAAATGATACCTGTTACTGTGAAGCTCGGTGCAACAGTTAGGTCTGTCATGATTTCAGCTGATTGTGTTTAGTTCTACGATGGCGCGTCTTTCTTTTCCTCTGAAGCCCAGTGAAACCATTACGAACATGAGAGAACAGCACTAACCGTCTGCACATTTCTCTGCAGCAAGACCAGGGGATCTACCAAAGCAAAGTGCGGGACATGATCAGTGAGAATAAAGCTCGACTCATCGTCAACATCAACGACCTGAGGAGACGGAACGAGGCCCGGGCTGCAAAGTAAGGAAGAGACTGTGTGTGCGTGTGTGGAAACTGTCTGCTCTCTGACTATATGTAAAGATGCATTGACACGGTCTTACTGTAACAAACAAAAATACCCTTTTAGACTCTTATAACATCCACTCTGACTTGGTCTGGTGCGATCGGTCCTCCTGTGGACAAACACGAGCCCAGTCTGAGTCGGTTTGACTGACTGGTGTTGAGCAGAAGTTGGATTTTGAATCGAATGAGTTAAAGTGTGGATGAAGCATGAAGCTGAGGGTTTGACTTCATTTATTGTATGTGCACAGAAAGTGATTCGCCAACTCCACATTTAATTTTATTTCATACCAAAATGTCAAATTCCTGCTTCTACATAATTGTAATATCTATTTGTGCTTCTTGACCTTAGAACGTGATTATCTTTTTTTCTTCCATGGGATTGGTCCATGACGCTGATGTTTTCTTGCCTCCTCCAGACTGATGAGCAATGCCTTTGAGGAGCTGCTGGCCTTCCAGCGGGCTCTGAAGGATCTGGTGGCCTCTGTGGACGCTACCTACGCCAAGCAGTACGAGGAGTTCTACATCGCCCTGGAGGGCAGCTTCGGCACCAAGCACGTCACCCCCCGAACCCTGACCTCCCGCCTGCTGGGCAGCATGGTGTGTGTGGAGGGCATCATCACCAAGTGTGAGTTGATGGGTTTTTGTTGTGTTTTATTTTTCACCTCTTTGGACACGACTCATCTCTTTGACCGCTTTGTTCCAAATGTCAACATGTAGATCACGTCCCGCTTCTCTTCTTCAGGTTCTCTGGTGCGTCCTAAAGTGGTGCGCAGCGTCCACTACTGCCCAGCCACCAAGAAGACGATGGAAAGGAAATACACTGACATGACCTCGCTGGACGCTTTCCCCTCCAGTGCCATATACCCCACCAAGGTAACCAGAGGAGCCTCGATGGTTCTTGTTTTTAGACTTCAGGTACTTTATTACTCAGATTAACAGCGGTGCTCTTTACTCTACTACTTCCTCTCCTCTGGACAGGATGAGGAGAACAACCCTCTGGAGACAGAGTTCGGTCTCTCCATCTACAAGGACCACCAGACCATCACGGTGCAGGAGATGCCAGAGAAGGCCCCCGCTGGTCAGCTGCCTCGCTCTGTGGACATCATCCTGGACAACGACCTGGTGGACATGGTCAAACCTGGAGACAGAGTGCAAATCATCGGAACGTACCGCTGCCTGCCAGCTAAGAAGGGAGGATTCACCTCCGGCACGTTCAGGTGAGCTGGGACAAAGTGTGTCCTCATTTTGAGGAGGTTAATGGTTTTTATTTTGTGGTTAAGTCTCCGCCTTTTGTCCTCAGGACCATCATGATCGCCTGCCACGTCAAACAGATGAGCAAGGAGGTGTCCCCCCACTTCTCAGCGGACGACGTGGCCAAAATCAGGAACTTCAGCCGGACTCGCTCCATAGTGAGGATCCACTCTGTCTGCCTTACAGCACTTGCAGCTTATGAAACTTGACAGTAATCATATTTAATCTCTTTTCTTCTTTACGTAGGACGTGTTTGATCAGCTGGCTCGCTCCCTGGCTCCCAGTATCCACGGCCACGAGTACATCAAGAAGGCCATCCTTTGCATGCTGCTGGGCGGTGTGGAGAAGGTGCTGGAGAACGGATCGCGCATCAGAGGAGACATCAACATCCTGCTCATCGGTACCAGAGTGTTTTATTTCTCTGCTGATGTTCTCATTCAGCCAGAAACATGTTTGTGGATTGTTTTTTTAATATCTGTCACTGTGCATTGTTCTTCACAGGTGATCCATCAGTAGCAAAGTCCCAGCTGCTGCGTTATGTACTCCACACGGCACCCAGGGCCATCCCCACCACCGGCCGAGGCTCCTCCGGTGTGGGTCTGACTGCTGCAGTCACCACTGATCAGGAAACCGGTACGTCACACACACTCTCCCAGATACGCAAACGTATCCGCAGTGCATGAAAACACTGCTTACGTGTTCTTTTTTTCTCCCTAAGGCGAGCGTCGTCTCGAGGCCGGCGCCATGGTGCTGGCAGACCGCGGCGTGGTGTGCATCGACGAGTTTGACAAAATGTCCGACATGGACCGCACGGCCATCCACGAGGTGATGGAGCAGGGCCGCGTCACCATCGCCAAGGCTGGCATCCACGCTCGCCTCAACGCCCGCTGCTCTGTGCTGGCGGCCGCCAACCCCGTCTACGGCAGGGTGAGCAGCCAGTCTGACGAGAACGCGCTTGACCTCTCAGCCGTCTCCGTGTTTTGCTTAAAGCTCAGCTGACCTCTGCTCTGTCCTCGCAGTACGACCAGTATAAAACCCCCATGGAGAACATCGGCCTCCAGGACTCCCTGCTGTCACGTTTCGACCTCCTCTTCATCGTGCTCGATCAGATGGACGCCGAGCAGGACCGCGAGATCTCCGAGCACGTGCTGAGGATGCACCGCTACCGTGACCCCCGCGAGCAGGAGGGAGCAGGTACGACTGTGCATCAGGACGTCTTCAGACTGTATTCAGTGGAATAAGTTGGTTTATAAATCTCTAAAATTGTGTGTTTTTGTTTGTCTTTCAGCGATGGCTCTGGGCGGGACCGTCGACATCCTCGCCACCGAAGATCCAGACGCGATAGCCGAGGAGCACGAGGAGCTCCAGATCTACGAGAAGCACAACAACCTGCTGCACGGAAGCAAGAGAAAGAAGTACGCACGGCGTGTCTGCCTCAGCGTGAGCTTCAGTATCCTGCGCGGAAACGCAGGCTGTGTTTCAGAGAAGAGCTAAAAGGACCAAACGTTTTCTTTGTTTCAGGGATAAGATCGTGAGTAAGGAGTTCATGAGGAAGTACATCCACATCGCCAAGGCCGTGACACCCGTGCTGACAGAGGAGGCAGCCAATCACATCGCAGAAGAGTACTCGAGGCTGAGGAGCCAGGAGCAGATGGGTGCCGATATCGCCAGGGTGGGCAAGACACGCACACACACACACACACAGTTCTGACTCCTTCCTCTTGCTTTGTTTTACCCGTCAGTGGCATAACTCCTGCCTCCAATATGTCCGCAGGCATTTTGACTAGTCATCATAGGCCACGTGTTACCATTTCATTCATGTGACAGTGAGTCAGCATTTGATTATTTCCACCTGTCACATGTCAGAGCATCGGATCAGCCAGAGTAATTAGTACCATGTGTGTTGGTGCGCAGAGCTGCGTGTCAGTTCCACAATGGAACAACACACGGAGACGTTCAAATGCAGGGAGAACATTAAACTGATTTAAACGGCAGATGGCGTTGAGATGTTCCGGAAAGATCGCGTAAATGAATCTGTTCATCGGGTTTGCAGAAACATTTTGTTTTGTCTCCTTTGCGGAGGACAAAAATACAGAGCCTCCCTGTTCACCCGCAGTGAACGCAGAACGCTGCATTGTGGTCGGCATGTCGTCTGACGGCTGTAATGACACGGACACACGGCCGAGGAGAAAGTAGGGGAAGCGCACAGGTGTTCATGCAGCCTGCGGGCCCTGAAGTGGGACGCCGCAATTAATGCTGTTAATTACACCTGTGAGCTTCCTGCTTAAAAAATCAGTTCTAGAAGGACGTAGTAATTAGCAGAGGTTCGCTGGGTCAGCATCCAGAAAGTGAGGCTAGTCATTATGCGTTGTTATGAGTGTTTTCAGAACAGTGGTAGTTATTGTGTCAGTATCACTTTAATGTTTACCAGCTCACGTTCTGCTGTGTAACTTCAGGTAGAGTAAATCAGAATTTATAGTTTGTGAATCTGTAACTAAAGCTGTGAGATAGATGGCGTGAAATAAGTAGAACTGCTTACTTTCTGCCTCTGGTAATTACCGTACGACTGGTTTTAGTAGTGATCACAGTGACCATGCTGATGTATTACTGCTACTACCTGATGTGTTAGGACCATCTGACCTTCTCCTTTCTCCTCCCTTCTCCTCAGACCTCACCAGTGACGGCCCGTACGCTCGAGACTCTGATCCGTCTGTCCACGGCACACGCCAAGGCCCGGATGAGCAAAGCCGTAGAGCTGGAGGACTCTGAGGTGGCCGTGGAGCTCGTCCAGTTTGCTTACTTCAAAAAGGTACCGTACCGCGTGTGCTGAAGGATGGAGCGGTGGTGTTGATGCAGCAAAAGTTGTGCAGTAACCTGTGAATGAATCTGGGTCGTCTTTCTTTCTTTTCTTTTTTCTTCCTCTGCAGGTTCTGGAGAAAGTGAAGAAACGTTCGAGACAGGACCGGGACTCTGGTTCAGAGGAGGAAGAGGACGAGGAGTCGGCCACTCAGCGTTCACAGAAAACGACCAAGAAGAGGTAAACGCACAACAGCTGCAGTTTCAAGTCATTTCACCTCTTAGAAAAGCTCCCCGCTGTTCGTTGAGTCCTTAATAACACTGACCTGTGTGTCCTGCAGGGGGCGACGTGGCTCTCAGGGCAGCGAGCCCTACAGTCCGTATGACTTCAGTGAAGAGCAGGACGTCCCTGAGAGTAAGCATCGCCTTTTATTATACGTTCCCACACTGCTGCACTCTCACTGACTCATCCCTGACACACTCATTCAGTTCAGACTCAACCTAAATTGTATATTTTAGAGGGACTGTTCGTGTGGACGACAACAAAAAACATAGAAACAAAACTATGACTCAGTTTATCAATGAGGAGAATTTAAAACAGAATACACAGTGTTAAAATGAGCCTGACTGGACATAATCAAACTTACTCTGCCCTTCTGCTGCATAACAAATACTTCTTTATTTGAATACTTGGTGTACCATTTACTGAAAAAAACCTGTTTCTTATGTGGAGCCAGTCCGCACCCTGAACCACATGTGATCTAACTAACCCAACAATCAACTCAGGGATTGTAAAGTCAACTAAAACACTTGGCGTGCCGCGTACAAAATAACACGAAGGCACGTAGCACAGAATGAGGACTGCTACAGCTTAAGTGAAATCTAAATACCACTTCCCCGTCTGCTGAAAATAAAATGCAGCATTCCTAAGACAGCTGAGGGTAATCAGTCATAGGACTTTCTAGAGTCTTAAAATCCGTGTGCCTCCTCCTGTGTACTTTGTCCTCATATCGATGTTGTGGTTTTTTTTTTTTTTTTTTTTTTTTTTTTTTTTTTTTTTTTCCCTTGTAGTTCAGGCCGGTACCCCGAAACCAGCCAAGTCACGGCAGGTTGAGGAGGAGGCCATGGATACCTCATCAAAGGCTGATGACTCTGGGCTCTCTGCAGAGAGGTGGGTGATGGATGGAAATTTTAGACTAAGGGTGTTCACGTTTGAGCAGATAACCCGCCGTCACGTCCCTGCGATGTCACTCAAATCTCTGCTCGTTTTCCTCCACCAGGCTGAAGGAGTTCAAGTCGTCCCTGTTTGCAGTGTTCCAGTCTGCTCACGCTCAGTCGGTCAAGATGAAGGCACTGATGGAGGACATCAACAAGGAGCGGCAGACTCGCTTCTCTGAGCCGGAGGTCCGCGCCGCACTGGCTCGCATGCAGGACGACAACCAGGTCATGGTGGCCGACGACATCGTCTTCCTCATCTGATTGGTCGAGGGGGGGAAGAGGACCGTTTCTGAAATCGATCACACGGACTCTGAAAGAAGCGGCCGTTTATATTCAAATGTAAATACTGGACACGTTATTTGTGTACTTGCATCCTCTGCTCCTCAAAGTGTCAGGCACTCGCTGTCTGATCCATGACCTCTAATCTGCGGCTCCACATAATTACAGTTTATTCACACGGTGGAGTTTGATACGATCAAGATCGCTCCAAAAACTTGCATGTTTGAAAGTGAAACCAGTGCACAAAGATGAGGTCTGCATCCTTTATGCATTTGTTTGTGTTTGGTGGTGGTGTGACTTTACAATGTCCTTTTAGTGCGTTTCAGGAGACTACTGTTGACTCCAGTTCAAATGACACAAGGGTGTTATAAGGACATCATAAAGTAGTTTTACCAACACGTCTGGATTTGTACATAGTTGAAGACAAGTTTTGAAATTAAGTGTAGTTAAAAAAATAAATAAATGTAATGCTTGGGAAACACCCTGTTCTCTTAAATGAATCTGTCCTGTTATTTCACACCTTTTCCATCATGTGAGCAGTATCTACATGTCCTGGGGAAGTCACTGCTCTCTTAATGCCGGTAAATTTGATTTTATGTTCCATGTTCTGCGGAAAGCCGACCCCGGCTGTTTTTTATTGATATTACAATTAGCTGTAAAAATGTTGGAAGTTTGAAATTTCCGAGAAGGGCTGTTCTCAAATAATTGACCTCTTCTGTAGCAGCGTGTTTACCAGAAGAATTTTAAATCCGTCACTTCGGGTAGTGGGACCCACACAGCATCGCTGCACCCACTCTCAGCCCCATATGTGTGTTTAAGTGCAAGCATGAGTAGCTAGCAACCGCTACCATGTCATCCAGCACATGAGGTGTCATAAACGCTCTACGCCCACGGCTGACTCATCATATATCGGGTCAAAAGCTACACCCTGCAACTTCCTTGCATTCTTCAGCTCAGCTGAGTTTCACGGTGGTCCTGGGTGGTTATGAAGAAACCAAATATACAAATCCTGCAAGTCACTATGGCCACCTCAAGTATCTAACGTGAAGCACACTAAAAAAAAATGCAGCATCAGACTATAAAAGTTCATTCTATCTCATCTTAATTCTTTTATCACATATATGGGAAAGTGGATACCGCTTTCTTATCAATAAATTCAGGGTACCAGTAGCTGCTCGGCTAGTAGTTTTATGAAGGATTACATAATATAACTGGTTGCTTACCTTAGCATTAGCTGTGAGTGATAGTAGTAAACCAGTATCTACCTCTAAAGCTCAATAATTAACGTCATATCTTGTTTGTTTAATCTGACAAAAGTTTTAGTTTTATGGTGGATTTTGCTGGCTGCAGGCTAGATACATAGATACTTTATTATATAGTAGCATGCAAACATACATTGAACATACGTTAGTATTGACCTATAACACAGTAACCACGCCTTAAAATTGACCTGACAAGCTAAGGCCCTAAGTGTTAGTTGTAAGGCCAAAAGAAAAGTTTGAGAAGCTTCTATTTAAGGTCATTTTGTCTCATATTGTCTTATTAGGATTGTTATTAAATGAATATGAGACAGTAGGTACACACTTTCATATCATCAGATAAATTAAGGCTACAACAACAGCTGGTTAGCTTAGCTTAGTTTAGCGCAAAGATTGAGAGAGCGGTGGACATTAGCCATTCACCATTTGCTATTAGCTCTTTATGCAGATAACGTTTTCCAACCATCGTCTCTAAAGCGGACTAATTAACATGTCACATCTTGTTTGTTTAATTTGGTTCTATGAACTAAGCAGGCATTTTTTAACCTGTTTCCAGCCTTCATGCTAAGACAAGGCTTAGCCTTAGCTTCCAGTTTTGACGCTTACACGGCTTGACTATATCATTTCTCAAATGTCACTATGTAATACAATTGTTGCTTTGAGACCATGAATGAATTATCTCCACAAATTCCCACCATATGCAAGATTTTTGCAACTTAGGCAAGAAGGCAAAAAAAATGGAGCTACACTATTCAAACTTGTATTCCACTGGGTTTCTGAATGAAAGAGTGTGTGCAGCTGACTTAGTGGAGTAAAATGGAGGACAGTGGAAGCACCTGTTCACATTTGTCTTCGTTACTCCTTACTTTTCTCCTTTTTAGTCTCTCAGTCCATACTTAAATAATATTTATCCTGGGACCGTAGAGCAGTACATCTGTGAAGAGAACAGATTGCAATCATAGTACTGCATCCGCTGAAACTCCCTGAGATTTACACACTGAGAAATGATGGTTGGAGAACTTTATAGTGTGGTCATAAAATCTTTTGTAGTTTTTTCACTTTAATTTAAAAGAAATGTGTCAGAAGAAGAAGAAGAAGGAGCTGCATTAGGAAAAAAAAAACAGTTAGTTAGCGTGACCATATTACTCATAAACAAATCCTTATCATGATGCCATCAGTGAGCAGCAACTGATTTCTTGACCTCTTTTCTGACTGACACAATATTTTCCACCCCATAAATTCATCTCAGTATATAATTGTACTTTTATCTGTTATCTCTCTTTAACTTCACAGTCTGTCATATGCTTTGCTTTCTTCGCTCCCTTTCATTTGTTGCGTTATGAAACATCACCATTTCGTCCTGTGATTGATTATTGATTAGTAAGATGTAAAGTCTTTTTGCAGCCATGCTTGTGATGAGCGGCTGTATAAATAAATGATCTTGAACTCGACTCTGTCACTTGGGATCTAGTCAAATGTCAGCTTTGGGAAATGAAGCTGCTCACTGTTATGTAACAGACTGCAGAGCTGACTAAGAACTAAAGGGAATAAATAGAAAGTGTTATTTGGCAGTGTATAGCAGTATAAAAAGAAGGAACAAACTTATACAAATCTAAAAAACTAAAAACAAGTAGAGTGACTTGTTCAAACGATATTGTAGATGTCTAATGTATGTAAAACCTAAAGTAATGTGTAGTTCAAATTGTGCCACCTAGTTACAGTTAAAATTGGACTTTGCATCTTTACATCTTTGCAGCTCCTCTCTGCACTTCAGCACATTGTTTTGGTTTTCACGCCTTGCATATTTACTGCTCTACTTCAGTCTTCCAGACTACACAGACAGCTGCTGATGAATCTGCTGTGTGCTATGTGCTCAGTGCACAAAGGCCGTTTGAATAGGTCCTTAGCCACTTAGCAGATGGTCAATATCGTGTAGATGGCAGATATTTCCCTTTAGAGATGGCCAAGACCAAAACAGCTAAAAGAATGAGGAAGAGAGTGAATTGTGGAAGTTTTCAGACATTAGAAAGCTTCTTAGCACCACAGAAGACATTCATTCTGATTTCGGTGGAGTAACCCATTTGATTGATCCGTAGGCTGCTGCTCATTGCTTTTCAGTGACAAAGCTTCAAATAGATGCGTGCACAGTATGTCCTTTTTACAAAATGTGGAAAGGGTACCAGAGGACTCTTGCAGGCAGTTGGAGCGCCACTTCATCAGCTATCAGTCAATTTCTTACATCGAACCTCCTAGAAACATACTGCAGCGCATTGTTACTGCCGTCACGCTGCTTGAACATCTTGTGCTCTAATCATTTCTCTTTACTCTACATCCAGTACAGCTGTGCTCCAGTTTGTCGGCTCCTTACTCATATGATGCATGGAAGGAGAAGATGTTATCACACTGTTCGTTTTTGATGAGAGATGCTGATTTAAAACCAGAACCCGAGAGGCATCTCTTTGACCTACATTGTTTAGCGTGGGATGACTGTAGGTGAAGTTACTCGTAATGTGTTTTATAGTCAAAGTTACGGCGGTTTATGGTGATAGGTTTGAGATAATGTAACAAAAGCACGTCATTGCCTTTTTAGGTTTTCTGAAATGCTTTTAGAAATGAGTTCCTCTTGCAGGACTATTTTAAACTCTTATCTGGTTTGGTTTCTCTAGCTTTCCCGACAGCACTTTTTTTTTCCTTCGAAAGATTTGTCATAAAACTAAAAAATGTTTGTTTTGTTTTCACAACCACATAAAAAGTCGTACAGGTAAACACATGTTTTCACACCTTGTTGACACATTAGACACAGGTGTTACCTGACTCAGCACACTTTCACAGAAATGGCACACAATTATTCATTTTTATTTTCATGTATAATGACAATAAGGTCACAATGAGATTAAGTAAAAGTTTTAGAGAATCAGAAGAATATTAGAGGGAAAGTACAAAAAGTCAGCAAAATATCTCCTTTTTGCATGCTTGGAGTCCAAGACCAGGACAAATGTGCACATACAGGTAGATGAAAATGAATGCAAGGCCCAAGAAAGAAATGCTGACCACAAAAAGACCAGTCTTTATCTTGTTTATAGATCAACATATGTATCTTTAAAATCAGTGACAGTCATAGCGGAAACACACTGCACTTTTTGCCAACACACACGCTGCTGTCTGGCTGCATATAAACACAGAGCTGGCTGTGGTTCTAACAGGACATGCACAGCAGCACTGCGCAGTTTAAGTCAGGCTCCGCAGACGAGACAACACAAACATGCAGCTGGTGAGTCGAGCCGCCGTGCTTATCTTTAACTCTTATCGGTGATACTTGTGCTGACTTTGTGAAAAAGGGGTGCGCTGTTTGACTTTCTGATTCCACATTTCTTGCCGTAGGAGAAGCAAATGAAAGATGTGTGAAACTTTTTGCCATTTAGAAGTTGTTGTTTTTTTCCAGTGAGGAGTGTGAGGTCGATAATACCACCCATGCATTCACACATTCATCAATTAACTGGACTTTAAGTGAGACAAGAAGTGACAGCAGAGAGAAAACAAGAGCTGAAAGTTAATGAAGCATTTTCTGTGTTAAGGTGTTAAGATCTTTGCTGTTGCTGGTACTGGCCGCACTGTTGCACGCCACCAATGGCCGGAGGGTGTCAGTGAAGTTGGAGCGGCGTAACAAACTGAAGGGCAAGACTGTGAGACTGATCCTGGATTCTTCAGTGCCGCTTCAGATGGCCAGCCCACCTGCTTCAACCATCGCCAACATGTCTGTGTCGCCTTGGACGTACAAGTGAGGCATCGCTGAAGGCCCTTAATGTCGTTTTTCTTCGTCGCTTTGCACATTTGGTGCCAAAAAACACAGATGACAAATGTGTCTTTTGTCCCCCCCTCAGAGAATCCTGTATGGAATCCCGTTTTCCTCGGCAGATCGCTCATGCTCAGTGTCTGACCTCCGGCTGTCTGAACCTGCAGGGTGAAGAGGATGCATCCTTGGTGGTTAAACCTATCTACTACCAGGTTTTGGTTCTCCACAGGTGAGCCTCTGTGAAAACAGCTAACAATGCAGTTTTCGCCTCTGCTTTTGCCTCGAGATTATTCTACAGTCTTGATTCATCTTAAGAATGAAAGTGAAATGTAACTTGGAGCGCATATCTCTCTTAATCTGAGGCATTTCCTGTTGAAGCGAGCTGCTATGGTTGATGACAATCACAGCACGCAGCACTAAGTGGTGGTGTATCAGACAGAAACAAAGTTAATTATCTAGTGGAAGAGACACAATACTGTTTCAGAAATCTGATTTTAGTGCCAGATTTTTTTTGTGGTCCACCATTAAGTAGAGATGAAGTGTTTCAAGGAGGGAAATGTGACTGAGAACAGAGAACAGAGTTTTGTTTATGAGTGAGTGTGCATCATGGGACAGAGAGGTGATAAATCATTTCATTTTTAATGTGGCTTGAACTAAGGGGGGGGGGGTGTGAAACCACAAAGTAATCTGTTGTTTAGTGTTGTTGTTCTTCTGACATTTTGAATATACTGACCTCAGTTAACTTCTGACTTCCCTGTCCTGAATTAATTTAACACCATAATCTTAGAATGACATCATCTCTGTATGTTCAGCCCTTGTTAAATGTTTCCATGCCTTTCCAGGATCCCACGGCACAATAACAAAGGAGGGAGGAAGAGAAGAAAGTATGACTTCCGACTGGGGACAGAGGTGGTCACAGTGGGCTGTACCTGTGTGAGGCCAAGTGTCATACCACAGGAAAACAGAGGAGACGTCTGATGTTAGCGACTGTCTCAGCATCAAACTTAAACTTCAATTAAGCAAGTTTTAATTTTTTTTTTTAAAAAGCTATCATTGAATGAAATTACTTTGTATCTTGTGAAAGAGCCTTTCTTTTTTGACTGGTAGCTAGCGTGCTAGGCATTAGCTCTTAATGTAAGCCGGCCTTTAACATGTCATAGCCATAAGAATCTGAGGAGTATCAAAAACAGCAAAGAGCTGCCTTTCTTTCTGCCCCCTAGTGGTGAAAAAATGTTTAAAGCAGCTTTAACCCATCCTGTCAAACACTGCTGGATGGTATGTACAATAGACAGTTTTATTATAGTTGTTAGACACACTCAAATTTATTTTTATACTTTTTTAAATTGTCATATTTTATTTTTCTCATTGCAGTCCTGAAATATTTTACTCCTTGTCCAACCATGTGAAACACTTTTTGAAAAGTTTTTATTCAATTCATGATTTACTGAATGGATTTTCTCTGGAGAACTGAGTCATGAAAAGGTGTTGTTGGAAATACATATTTATGCAATGGAAATATAATTCTGTTGGGGGGTGAGTATGTTTGTAAACGTCTGGTTTCATTTCTCATAAGTCTCATCGTTGCTTCAACTGGCATTTTATAAAAACCCTGTTCTTGTTTTATTGTTTAACAATATCAAAATGTATTAAAGTTTTTTTTATCTCAGCTTTGATGTCTAATTGTGTCATGCTATTTTTTTTTCTTTAATCCAAAAAAATTTAGTTTGCAGAATCTTTTTACAAGTTTCAAGTATTTTCTGCACATATTCATTTCAAATTGCATACTCCACCAGTACGGCAGGGCAGCCTATATGTAACTTAAGAGGCAAGATCGAAGGCAAAAAAGCCTGCAAAGTGCTTAAGAACACGGATCTGGTTATCAGTGAGCAGGACATGCTGTGGAAATTATGCCTTGGTGTGTTTGCATATAAAAGTGCATACAAAACCTTCTATTCTACCTACAGATGAGAGTTACAGTAATGAGCACGAAAACAAAGTGTGAGCTCAGTCAAGCTGTTTTTACTGACCATGCCAAATAGATACAATCAATCCAGCTTTGAAGATATACAGCGACACACAATTACAGCAAGTACAAACCCCATGTTACGACTCCCCCGCTACAGTGCAAACGTTTTAGACATTTCAATCAAGTCAGTATGACTCAACAACTCGGGCAAATTTCATCTGTTCTGTTTACTCTTTTAGGTCTAAATTCTTTTGAAAATCATAAACTGACAATCAGAGCACAGTTGACACATGCCAAAGCAAAGGGGGAGCGCTGCTTAGCCTTAAACCCCCCCCAAAACTCATTGTAACCACTGAAACCAAATGTGTCCAAATCTGAACTAGCCGCTCATTACTTTGCCTCCTTGTGATGTTATTGTTGTTTATACTGTATATATTCACCGTCCTTCATGTATACATATGTGCTTTTGAGTTGTGCTTAATGAAATAAGAGTGCAATCAGTGCTCTAAATCTAAGAGACTCAAATGCATGTCACTGATCTACGACTACAGTACAGTTAAAGTTTCACAAAGAGCCTGAAAGTGGCAGAGTACAGCAGAGCGTCCTGCCTTTTCTTTCTTTTTCTTTTTTTTCCCCTTTTGTTTGTTTTCCTCCCCAAGAGCACTGTGGAAACAAAAGCCTGATGCTTCATTTTATATTCATAAACCGAAGTTTAGCACGCGCAGACGTCCCCCAGATAGACGGAACAATCTCAAACACGGTGCAGCTGAGAATTAGCATGAGGGCGGCGGACCCTGGGAAATCAGTTTTTTTTATTCCTGATTTGGAAATAGCAGAAGCTTGTGTGTTATGTTCTGACTGTGTGTATTGAATCCTGTAAATCAAAGAGTGAAGAAGACTCTTAGCTTTAGCTTGTTTTGGTTGTGGCTAACTAGGGTTCCTAGACTACATCTGTGTGTCCTTTTTTCCCCCCCTTTTTTTACAAGCACATCACTCTTTTATTTTCATGTTTTACAAGGTAACAATTCAGATTACAGCTCCCTGCTCCATAGTTTCGCAGTCTAATTGGAAAGCAGCAGTATGATCTGGCGTGCTGCTGCCAAACTGGTAGACTCGGTGATGATTTCTGAGACAACCAACAGCAGTTCACATTTCCTGCTGTCTGACTGCAGAGACGAGAGAGCTGTGATCAAAAAGTTTAACCTCCTCCTGCCTCCATGCATCCTTTCGTTTGTCACCAAACAACCCAGTGTCGCCCCTCTTTTAAAAATGTAGTTTGTTTTGTTGGCACCCTCCCCACACCCTCCCACTTTCCTTTAGAAAAAACAGAGCGAGAATTCTTTTTGAACTTCAACATCAAGAGTTGGCTAAACTTTGTACAGCTTATTTATCGTTATAGCATACATCAAATATGAAAACTCATCTTTTGCCTTTGTTCGAGTTGCTTTTGAGTTCCTTTTTTTTTTCTTTCCTGCACTGTTTTTTTTTCTCCCTCTCTCTCTCTTCTTCCCCGACTCCACTCATCTACCGGCAGGCTTCCTCCTTCATCTCCTTGTTCTTCCTCACTTCTTCTGCGTGTTTGTCCTGCCAGACACACACACACACACACACACAGACACAGGAACATCAGAGTCATTAGCATTCATGAATAGATTAGCATTAATGTGGGAGAGGCTCAGCAACAGTTCATAAAGATTTGAACAGAGGAATGACACAGAGCGGGGAGAACTAAAACCTCTTTTCCACCTCATATAATATTCATGATTACTGATCACGCTTGTGAACAACGTTAAAATAGAAATGCAAGCCCAGTGTATGTAACAGAAGGCTCGGCTCATTTGCACTTAAGAAAAGACTTTTAAAAAAACCCCACTGCTGGTTAAATGGAAAGTTTGACATTTTTGAACAGATGCTTCTTGACTTTCCTGCTGATTTAGATGAGATCCATATATCTATATAGTGAATATGTAGCTTTAAAATGATAATTTGCTGTTGTATGTGCTGGACTACTTCTTGGCTGGGACCCGGGACCTCCTAGAGTCTTGCTGTTGCCTGGCAACTGGTTGTACCAAAGAAATAATACACATGAAACAACAAATTGACATTTTCTAGACTTTTTGTAAGTTGTTGTAGTAAGGATTGGCCGAAAAAGAAGTGCTGGGCGACAGATTTTGTTTTACCATTGTGTCAGTGCCAGGTTAGTTTCCCTTGTTTGGACTGTTTATGCTAAGCTAAGTTAGTTGGCTGCTAGTGTACACAAATGATAGTGGAAACAGGATTCTCATCTTAGTAAGAAAGAGAATAAATGTATTTCCCAAAATGTCAAATATTACTTAAAAAAATAATGAGATTGTTAGACATTTTGGAAAATCTTTTTTGGAAAATTTGTTTTGTTATATTAGATGAGTCTAATAGGACTCACGGCGTGTGTGTTTTTTAGCCTAGCTTAGCATAAACACTGGAAATAGTGGAAACAGGTAGCCTTGCTTTGTCCAAACTTAAAAAATACACCTACACCTCTAAGATGGACTAATTAACACATTGCATCATGATGTATCCATACAGAAACTGAAATGTTCAAAGCTAAGGTAATCACCCCCTGGCTCTAATGCATCATAAAGACCTCATAAGACACTAATATTTCTCAAAATGTGGAGCTATTCCTTAGTACCTCAATTACCCAGCTAGATCATAACAGATCGAGATTGGGGCCCAGCAGGAAGTTTAGCTCCCAAAAGAGAGGACTGGGTTACAGTTTACGATAGATGTAGCTAGCCAGAACACTAAAAATAGTGATACTAAAACAGTGAGAGCTTCCAGGCAAGAAAACAAATACTGCTGCTGGAAAACTTCATATGTCTGTCTCTATGTCTTCATATCTCTGCTGGTCAATCCAAACATTCTGTGCTTTCCTGACATGTTGACATTTTGGACAATGAACTTCCTCTATTTTAAAATCATCATTTGTCCAGTTATGTATGACAAGAAGAAATCAGATAGAAATGAAAGCTACATTACCAAGATTAGATTTTTGTTACAAGCTCTCTGTAAAGGTTAGAACCTGCACGTTACCTTCTCCTGCAGCCTCTCCAGCATGGCGGCCAGCAGGGCCTCCCTGTTCTCCTTGTTGGCCTCCATCTTCTGCTCAAGCTTTTCCTTGGCGTGCTTGATGAAGTTGTTGTTCTCCTCGAAGGCCTTCTGGATCACCTCACGCTCGTGCTCCCTCTTCTCTGCCAGGTGCTTCAGCAGCTCAGCCTCCTGACACTAGAGAGACATAGAGAGCACAAAGCTAAAACGACAGATCGTTTTCATGTTCGTTAAACTGGGAATAATAAGTGAAGTTACAGGCTTAGGGTTACGATTGTTGTCTTTCAGTGGGTTTGTTGTCAGCTGAGTCTGTGACCTGCAGACAACCACCGCACTGCATAAAATGCAGAGCTTAAAACTACAGCTGGAATGTATGTTAGCGTGTAAAGAAATGATGAAGTGATTGCTGTAGTCTGCTGACCTCGGGAATTTTTCCATTACTACTAACAGTTCTCTGCATCTAACCACTTTTTCTTCCACATGTCCAAATTCTAAATTACAGCACAACAGATGCAAAAGGTAGATAGAGTCTTATTATATATCCATCTAAGTAAGCACAATAAAGTTAAAAAAATATCTTCAGGAATTTTTTTTTACACTTATGCACCTGACAGATACTGTGCCAAGGCTGTGCACTCTTTGCACGTAACTCACGTAACACGAGGAACTTCGCTGAGTTGATATCAGCCGACTAACTTACTAAATCTATAGTATAACTTATATAACACTGTACACTAGACAACGCAGCGGCTTGATCAAATATGTATACGTAGATAATCAATGTCTGGCTTTGGGGTGGGCTATTGATCCATTGATTGGACAGAGTAAGACTGATGTGGCACAGCTGATCAGTCCACTTTAATTTATTAAGGTATCACAAACACTGAGGTTCAGCAAGGTGTAATGACTGCACATGCCCATAAAACAAAGGTTTGCTTTTTTACATAATGAATGTCAAAACTGTAATCTAAACACATCCAATTGCACTGACATCAGCATCTCTTTGGTTTGCTATACCCCCCAAAAAGGGCGTGGCTGTTTGTGTAGTTCCCGTAGGTGCCTGCCAGGACCGTGTTGTTGTGATTGGTTGAAGGTGACCATCACAATCTCTATGGAAAGAGCTGATCATGTTTGGACTTTGTGTAGAACTGCAAAATAATCTGACAAACAGAACATTCTTGGCAGGAAACCTTCTCTATTTTGGACCATGTTTATTCTTTGACACAGCACTGTTCTCTGATTGGCTGAATTTGGAGGCGGTTACACAAACCAAACACACACAAGTCCCTAATAAAAACTTCCAATCAGCTTCTTAAATCCCTCAATGGGCTGGGAAACCCAAAACCAGGGAAGTAAACAAAAAATAATGAACAGACAGACATTTTGACCCTTGGTCCTCATCAGACACCATCGTCTTGGAGACTACAGCAGACAAAGTTGACACATGAGTGTCTTGAAGCTCCTTCAGTGGAAAATTGCATTCTTGTTTCTCATCCACGACTGTTGTGATGTGAAAATTAGGAGTTGATTCATTGATAAAAACAGTTGGCATCACCAATAACAGCATATTAAGAGCCTTTATAACACGTAATAATCAAAAAAATTATTAATGGGAACGTCTGATGTTGCACATGCCTCATGACCGCTCCGTTGCAGGGCATGTTCTCTGTGCCAGCTATAATTTCTCTCCTCTCACCTTTCTCCTCTCTCTTCCTCCCCCCTCTCTCCATCATCCTCTTTGCTTGATGAATATGAGCCATTGTGAGCGTGTCCTTGCATGATTGCCCTTGTACTTTCATGTCCCTTGTTTTCATCTTCCCTCCCTCCGCCTGCTTGCGCTTCCTCCCTTCTTTTCCATCAACTCCATCCTCCCTCTTTCCTTTTATCCACTTCCACCCTTTTTTCCTCCTGAGCTGATAAATCACGCTACCCACAAAGAGCGCTGTCAGACGCTTGAACGAGCTACAAATAGCTCGGGTTAGGGTTGCACTTTTGGGGTTAAGGCCTGTCCTGTTGGGTATCTTGTGTTGACACAAAAACCCAACCCCTTTCGTTCTTTGCTTACCTTCCGCCTCTCCTCGGCAGCCTCCAGCTTCTTCTGGATCTCCTCCAGGGACGGGTCGCGTCGCTGCGGCATGGAGGTGTTGAGGTCTGGCACGCCGTCAAAGGACGGGGGCTTGAGAATGACCTCGAAGGCCTGGCCTGATGCCCGCTTGTTCAGCTCGATCACCTCCACGTCTTTGATGACGCACCAGCCCAGGTCCACCGCATCTGTGGTGTTGGATTGAGGCCATGTTTACATTATTCATTTACAATGGATTTCTAATACAAGGAAGCACACTGTCAAGAATCAAACATCATTAATAGGTGAGCTTGGTGCATTGTGTGGTTTGTGGTTTACCTACAATCCTCCTACATGTGCCTGCTTTAGTTAAACAAATTCCTACGTTTCCCAGAATGACTAGTGGCTGTATTTAGCTACGATACAATTTATTTCTCCCTGTGCAATCGTTAATGTGTGTGTGACAGTGATTTATTTTTACCTTCTGCCTTGTACGTAGGTTTTTCTGCAGTCTGTGGGTTCAGGCAGGCACAGAACAGAGACACCAGGGGGAGCTCTTTGACCTTCTCTTTGTAGGCTGAGGACACACACACACACACACACACACACACACACACGCTTGTTCTGTTATGCTTGACATTGTGTTGACTCAAACTAAATGATGAACAAGCACTCAATAAGTGATGATGTAATTCTCCCTTTCAGTGGCAGTGATTATGTTATTATAACAGTCATAATAATGAACAATTTACGTGGTTCGGATAAAAAAAATAAAGCTCTCTCCCACAGTGGAATCATTTGCAGTGTACACAGTGCAGGAAAGAGGAGCTGTTAGGTGTACGACTTTTCTGCTGCAGTTGCATTTACCTGCCAGAGTCATCTTCTCGCTGCGTATGTAACTCTCCAGGGATGCTGAAGATCCGTCTCAGTCTGTCAGGGAGAGACATGCAGACACAGAGAGGAGGGATTGAATGAAGCGGCGTTCAGAGGTCATATAACGAATGTGAGAAGCACAGAAGAGAATTAACAAGACCGCAATCTGCAGAGCATTCGTGTAAGCACCTCCCATTAAGGTTTAATTCAGCCAATGAGAGAGCGGCTCTGCGTCATAGAGTAAATATGGGCCAAAATAGAGGGTCATTCTTGCCAAGGATATGTTTGTGGGGATCATCACACACGTAATATCATGTAACATTTTGACCCGAGGTCCTCTTCAGACATCATCGTCTTGTTCACATGTGAACAAAAATGATCCCTCCTTTAATCAGAGACTACAACAAACAAAGTTGACATGCAAGTGGAAAAGCACATTCTTGTTGACCAAGAATACTGATATATATCACTGTCATAGTTAAATTAGTAACGTAATTGCTTGTGAAAACGTCGTAAATTGATGAAAATGATAATATTTATATCATGCTGATCACAGTCACCGCACACAAAAGATGTCTACTACTTCAGGAGCCAAGTTTCAGTCCAAGATTCTCGCTAATTTTAACCAGGTTCCCAGAAACTTGCCCCCTCCAAAAAAAAGTTTATTCATTGAGATAAACAGATGGTGGTGCTACAGTTGGTGCAATTCAATCATTGCAGAAGAAGAGGGAGCAGCAAGATGCAAAGACCTCTATCAGGAAACATGACAGAAATGTGACATTTATCTTTGTTTCATGTATTCATTTGAGGACAGATCTGATGTTTTTGTCTGCTGCAGACGTCTTGGGATGTCACAAAATCCAGCTTGTTTGGACAGGCCTTTAAAGTCAGACTCGAGATGAGAAAGGTCCTCCCTTTAGCAGATCTATGTAAAAACAGCCTTCTCGTGTCAAACTCTGCACATAAATTCTCCACAGTGAAGCTCAGACACCCAGGTGAAGCAAAAATAAGCAAAATATATTTCGAGCGGAGGGGAACTTCAAAATTTTGTTGTTGTTCTTCCCTTCCACGTCCTCCGTGTTGCAGTGAATCACAGCCGTGACACAAGTGGGAGAAGCAGCTGTAGATCTTTGAGAAGATGCAAGGAGGGAAGAGAGAGGTATAAATAACAAAGCGAGGCATCAACTATGACACCAGCCTGTTACACCAGCTGCCGAAGATCTATTTCAAAAACCTTTAAATGGGGCTGTGAAGTAACATGTGTTATGATGACAGCAAATATGTCCGTCATACTGACATGCTGACCTGTTCCTAACATCAAATAATACTCATTGATGTTAGAGTGAAATTCAAGTTCAAATACATTTATAATGAATTCAAAGAGTGGTTGAATCAAACTGAGCTGCACTAAGTGAGGCAGCAAAGATGCAAACTGTCTCACCAGACCTCCCACCACCTGCTCTCACTCTGTCTGTCTGTCAGATGGCCTCATCAGCACTGAATTGATGGCCATCTGAGGGATGTCCTCTCTCATGCTATATGAGATGGACAGAACCCCCTTCATTTTTGCAGCTTAGAATTAATCACGTCAGCAAACACTCAGAGGTCTTGAATGCTTGAGCACGCACAGTCAGCAAATAGGAGACTTTTATCATGTGGGAATCCGGCGGTGCCCTGCATACACAGTTTGTTGACCTTTTCGCAGCTGAGCGCGCGCCCTAATTGAGTTTCGCTTTAATTCTGTGATGGGATGTGTCTGCCAAAAAAGCCCAAACGTTCTTATCTACCTCAGAAGGCACTACATGCAAATAGGAAACACTACACTGTGTGAATAATGCAGGTATAATGCTGCTGTACAGTAGCCCAGAGGAGACAAACCAAACATTTACTCTATATAGTGCCTTTTGCATTCTTTGTTCGCGGCTACAATGGGTTCTCCTGCACACTCAGGAGGGCAGGGTGAGGTTAAGGGTATTCAGTTGGTTGTACTCCAAAACCTTAGCTAGACTAAATCCTACACACCGGACCGTAAATTTAGATTATGTCAGTAGTTGTGTCAGGCTAGCTGTTTGTCCCTGCTTCCAGTCTTTATGCTATGCTAAGCTAATCACCTCCTGGCCCCAGCTCCTATCTCTATCTATCTATCTATCTATCTATCTATCTATCTATCTATCTATCTATCTATCTATCTATCTATCTATCTATCTATCTATCTATCTATCTATCTTCCAGCTGCCAGTCTCAGCGTTTCACCACCTGAAGAGTAGTGAGCTCTGGGGAGTACGAGAACTAATGAGACAACCTATGACACAGAGAAGAGACGTCTCATTACACTGCAGAGCACACGCTCACCTGACACATTACCCAGAGGGACATACACACACAAGGTCACACACTCACACTATATATATATATATATATATATATATATATATATATATATATATATATATATATATATATATATATATATATATATATATATATACATGCAACATACGTGAAATACACATGCTAATCAGGCAGTGCAGTGTTGGAATGCAAACACACACACACACACATACAGCTGCTTCTCATCTTGTGAAACCACCCAGGTTGCAGATCAATGCACTGCTTCCTGCAGGAGTAAGAGTGCTCCATTTGGTGAGAGAGAGGGAGAGACTTGTAAAGGTTTGGTACACATGGGGAACATTTGGGTCATGGTGATGGGAAATTTGCTGACAGTTATATCATAGTGAAGGTTTTCATTATACCAGTTTATGATATTCATTGGATTTTTATCCCAGAAGATCACCATCCTCCATGTCCGCTGTGGGTTGTATTTCTTCTTTTATGTTCTCTAAAAATTGGGCTCATACATAATAATATAATGATGGCTTTAAGAAATTATTGCACAAGTTTGCATATTAAAATAATAAAAAGCATGCCACGTGATTTGTGCGCAGTCACTTGTAAATTGATGACTCTTAAAGGAAAAGTTCAACATTTGGGGAAATTTGCTTATTCACTTTCTTGCTGGGTGTTAGATGGGAAGACTGATATCACTCTCATGTTTTTATGCTGATTTTAAAGCTGCATACACCTGTTGGTCAGCTTAGCTTAGCTTAGCATAAACACTGGAAACGGGGAAAAGAAGATGCCATTCATCACCTTCAAAACTCACTAGTTAATATGTTCTATCTAATTTGTCCGGTTGTTCTTTCTACTCTTCATTTTTCCATAAATTAGTATAAACAGACATATTCTCATCAGTGTGTAGGATTTAGTGGTATCTAGCTGCGATTGATTACAGATTGCAACCAATTTTCAGGTTATTATAACCCGGGGAAAACATAGTTCTGCATATTATATTCCATTGCTGCCAAATTCTGTAAAAAAAATCATACACAAATCTTACCTTTTCTAACATTTCTATAAAGCTATTACATATTTGAAAGGTGACATAGCGACGAGTGCTTCATATTTCATAAAACACTTTGTAAAGAATTGTAAAAGTCTCCTCAAAGAGTATGACTGTAATTTGACATTCTGCAGCGCCTGTAGTCATTTTGGAGTAACAGATATCAAGTTTTCTGAAAGTGGATGTCTCGTTTTCATTTCTCATACACTGTACAGCGCACTGATACATTCAGTGTTTCCAAGAAGTCTAAATGAAAAACAGATCTGTTCCTTATTGACTCTGTTTCCATGGGCGCAGCTTTTCATGTACTACTCCTATATGTTGTCATATTTCTGCATGAATAATAAACAGAACATTATGAATATTGCATCTCCATTCATCCTGTTTATTATGTCTCATAACATTTTGAGTGCATTATTTGGATTCTTATAGGAGGAGTGAGCATAAAGGACGGCAACTTCAAACCACACTTCCCATACATAAGAGAAGATCAACATTTGTCACATTTAGCACATCTACATCTGACATTTTATGAGCTACTTTGAATCACTTGGTTGGTTTTACAGGTTTTACAGATTGCTTTTGTAAATGGTGGCTTTCCCTTCATAAATAAACCCGGAACATGGTGCAGCTAAAGGGGAATTTAACACCAATGACAAGACATTTTGCAGGTTCCAAAATGAGCTAAAAATATAAGACAAAAGGGAACTTTTGTAAACTATACCTCACCATTTTTATGTTTTTCCATATCATTCTCTGCCCACCCTTCTCTGCCTAGCACACACACTTACACATACACACACCTTTTCGCCATATAAACGCATGCTAAGCCCTTCATTTTCCTCTCCCACTCTCTTTCTCTCTCTCCTTACAAATAGCAGACACAAAGCTGCATCTGCACATATGGAAGATCAATAATAAATGACACAGGTTACACACCATACTGTTTGACGGTACACCGAGTTCTCTCTCTCCCCCTTCTTCCCTCTCCTGTCAGCAGGAATCACTGCATCATCACTATCCTCACCTCGCCCCATTACACCCTACCAATACAATACACTCCCTCCCAAAAACACTCACACACACACACGGAGGCAACCTTCTTTTATGTAATAAAACCTTGAAAACCCAAAGTGACACAAGTGAAATGCAGCAGTGTGTTTCGTGATGCAGACTTACCCCCCCTCTGTCCCTGTCTTCTCTGCTGCTGATGGTGGACCGGTGACTACGGTTACCCCCGTCTGGCTGCACGGATACAGGCGCCGGGCAACAGCATCAGCAACAGCATCAACGCTGCCTCCATGACATCACCTTGGAGACGTCTTATTGGTCTGAGACACTGCCAGCATCCAAGCCTCTCGGCCAATGAGAGGAGAGAGGAAGGATGGGGGGAGGGCCGTCAGCTCTTTGTGTTGTACTGCAGGGTGGGTGGTGGAATCACTGTTTTATTATATGGCGCAGGAGTGTGGGGTTGTGTGTGTGTGTGTTTGTGTAGGAGTGTGTGCGTGTGTATTTGACATGCTGGAGAGTTGAGTGAAGTAGAGTGAGAGATTGGTGAAGATTGGTAGTCTATACGTGTGTGTGTGTGTGTGTGTGTGTGTGTGTGTGTGTTTGTTCATCTCAGCAGGGGGTCCAGCTAGGAAGCACGCAGGACACTAAATTATTTAGATCCTAACTGTAAACATAAGAACAAGTAGAAAACCTTGAATAGTGCGAGGCACATGAGGTTCGTTATGTTGAATATTTGTTGCTACTGTACAGACGGCAAACGCTGGTACTACAATTCTATGACAGCTACTTTAAAACTCCCACTACTACAATTATTACCACCATTAAAAACCTTCTGTTCATATTTATCACTACAGTTTTAGTGGTATGTTGTTTGTTGCTGAACATCACATTTACATATTCAGCTTAAGTGTTGCCCACGCCAGCCGAGTTTCATTGTTTTCACTTCATATTCCATTTACATGATTATGTTGTTGTGCATATATTTGGCTATATTGGACACATTATTTGTGGACTATTAAATATCCCCAGGTTTGCTGTATGATAATTGATTAAATACATATGAACTGAGGAATATGTCATGTCATGTCAATCATGTGTAATGATTTTAACCAAGTGGTAACTGCCTTAGCTGTGAAGTGAAGCCAATGTGCAAATGCTAAAAACTGCAGTTCCTTGAACGTCCACTTGAGGCTGGCTACAGAACACATCAGTCTCTATAAGTCCCCATGTTAAAATGACCCGCCTCAGCTCCAGCCATGCTCTGCATCTTTGCCCATTTTTGCATTAACCAGGAGGTGGCAGAGGCAGGATTGCCAAGATGGCGGCAGCCGCCACACTCTGGGCTTCACATGCAGTCTAAAATGTGGATGGCACAAATACACAATACATTCACATTTTATGATTTTGACACAGGACCTCAAGATCTGAGGCACGATCCATTTCAAGGCCCCCTGGTGCCAGATGATTTTGGGTTTTAGTTGATGGCTCTTTCCATATACCCTAACCAAAGTTACAATATACCATTACCATAAACCAACCCGAGGCTTGCACTCTTAATGAGCATGTGTTTCTGCTGGGAATTTAAAGCAGCCACAATCAATATTTTTCTATTAACAATACATCCCATAACTACTTGTGCCATGCAAGATGTCACTGGTGACAAATCACCACTCTGCAGTTCCCCTGAGCTCTGTGGGGAATTCTAGAGTTTTTCAGCTCTTTGTTTTGGTTTTTTGGTGCACAGCTTTACTGTTCTGATTCACCCTTGCAGCTCTCATCTACCAAAAAAACAAAAAATCATCTAGACTGCTAAGCACCAGCCGTACATTTAGAGACTAACTGATAAATAGTAAAGTGAAGCATTTAGCAGCTAAATAGCCTGATATTTCCCACAGGAGTTGGAGACCAAAACAAATTCAAACAAGAGCAGATATTATATTCATTAGGTGACCAATAGAATTCTAATGCTGCTGTGTAAATAGGGAACTGTTGGCTAACATGTTAGGTTTAATGTTTTGCGTTAAAACAACATTAAGGAACATTCTGGTGTCACCTGACAAGTCTAAACAAATGAAATGTAACTTCACCTATGCCTTCACGCATCACAAGCTGTCTTACATGCTTCATTCCTTCAATTTTCCTCAATGTCACCAGAGGAGCACTGTAGCAACCAGACTGTCCCTCGTGTAATGCAACCCTAATCCTGTATGCAGCAGAGGTGGCTTTCTTCTTTTTGGCCCCTGCCTCCCGCAGAATCTGTGCACACCCTGCTGTAACAGAGTTTTTGGAGCACCTGTTATACTACTAGTACTGTAACTGCAACACTACCATTACTTCATGTATGCCACCACTAATAAAATATTTACATCACAATCCTTACTCTAAAAATATAAAATAACAACATAAAATGCCAAAAATAAAATAACAAAAAAGCAGGATTGGGTGCAAACACTGAAGAAAGTGACATATCGGTTGTTGCCACCCTTTGATCCTGTATTCAGCTCACACATCTAACATGATGTCACCACGCTGTTCACAGGCTCACGAGATGAAAGAGCTTACAACACTGGAGGAGAGAGAGAGGGAAACGCATGAGGTCACATTAGGGTGTGTCCCGTTGTCGCCGTCTCCCTCTCCTCTCCTCTCCTCTCCTCTCCTCTCCTCTCCTCTCCTCTCCTCTCCTCTCCTCTCCTCTCCTCTTCCTCTCCCCTCCTCAGCCACCGCTGACGGTAAACGCATGTGTGACATTAGACATCACACACATCCTGGAAATGAGATCACCAGGGACAGAAGGAGGGAAAAAAAGGAAGAGAGGAAGGGTGAGATGCGGAGGAGGAGGAGGAGGAGGGGTTGAGGAAAATAAGGAGGAGGAAATAAGATCAAACAGATTATTTGAGAGATTCTGGGAGAACAAAGATAAGAGAGACCAGAGCAGAGGCAAAAATAAGGAGGGAGCTTATTGGAAACACCCATGAGAGAAGTTGGGATGGGTAAAAAAAATACTCAGGAGACGGTGGATGGAGTATCACACATTTCACAGAACATGAAAGTAGATGAGTAGGGACGAGGGATGAGGTGGAGAAATAAAGACACCAGCTCCTCCAAAACTGAGGAAAGAAAAGATTTAGCTGCATGGATATGAACAAATGTAAGGATACAGATGCAGATTAGCCACCGAGCTAGTTAGATTCACTTCCCTGTAATCAATTTTAACAAGATAATAAACGTCCAGATGTCTTTTTACAACCATTTTTTGGATTATTATTTTGGACAGGCATCCATAAAGCACTTACATATACACACACATGAACACAATCACACACACACTCTTGCACACGTCCTCTCCACTCTCCTGCTCCTCTAGCCCTCGTGGCCTGTAAAAACATAAACAGTTACAGTAGCTTAGCGGCGCTCCTGATCTAAAGTCTGACATCATCTCCCAGTGTCTCACGATGAGATCATTCCATCAAACTACTAGCCTTACTCACTCTACTCAAAGTGTGTGTGTGTGAGCGAGAGAGTGTGTGTGTGCGGTTTGTGAATACGTTTTCTGAATATGTGAGTGGACGGACTCGCTGTGTACACGTCTGTGCTCGTGCAGGTGTCCACTGCAGGACAATTAGATTATGCGGAAAATACTCGACAGAGTGATCTAATTGAAGTTGAAGGGCTTTTACTAGCATTGATTTTGACAGCGAAGGTCCGGTATCAAGGGGAAACAAAGCAAGTATACACTCACTTCTACAGGAAGTGAAGTGTAATCCCTTTTTCCTCCTGAACTATAGAAGGCTTTGGCTTGGATACTGCTTAGCTGAGCTGAAACTGAGATAAGTGGTTTAGGCCTAAACAACTGCAAGATCTACTGCAGTCGAGACACAATATAGCGTGCTTTATCACCACGTGTACCTCATGGAGATTCAGTGTGTCACATGTAACTGGTCCCACAATATTTACCATTGCTACAATAATGTAAAGTTGTCTTGACCTCCTTTACTGTGCAGACTTCAGCTTCTGCATGTTGCTACTGTCAAATGACAGCCTGTCTGGAGCAGTCTGTTACCATGGGAACAAGGAACTGACAAGTACAGTGATAGAGAGAGATCGTCGAATGGCAGGAGAAGTGTGTGTCCGCATGTGTGTGTGCACAGTCTTGAGTATGACGGTTTGAAAGTACCCGGTCCCATCGGTCCACGGAGGCAGCCGGCTCACAGCTCATCTGTAGGTTGTTGAGTTTTGGATTTTCTGGATATTATTTGGTGACACTTTATTTGGACAGTCCGCCTACAGTTTATGGAGTATTTAAACTATTTCACAACTGTTTGGCTTTTTCTGGAGAGAATATGTGACAGTTGAATAAACAACCCTGACCAAGATGTTCTTACATTTTTCAGTTTAATTGCCTTTTTATAGCCCCAAGTCATAACAGAAGTTAACTCATGACACTTTCTATATCTAAACTGTACTCTTTATAATGACTGAATAGGAAAAACTTTTAAGTGCATAGTGGATGACCATTTGTCAGTTTGTTGAGTAGAAGATGGGGAAGAAAGAGACAAAGGTGCACAGCAGAAACAATAATAAGAATTATATCATTTAAATATGATATAAATATGATGACTAGTAGTGGCAATAATAATAACAAGAACAACAAGAACAATAATAATAACAATAATAACAACAACAAGAACAACAACGAGAACAACAATACTACTACTACTACTACTAATACTAATAATAATAATAATAATCATCATCATCATGTTGTAGTGGATGTCAGGCAGGACTGCAGCAGCAACCACAGTCATGGTCTAGGTATAGCTACGCTCCATGAGAAGTTAGTAACATGCACCGATGAGACATGAATGTTCAGATGGAGAGAGGGAAGAGCTCAGCATTCAGGCTTATAGCAGCATGACTCAGGGATGGGTCAGCATGTTTTGTTTCTGATATTACACCACTGTGGTTTAGGTTTGATTAGGGTCAGGCACACATAACCAAACTAAACCACAGTGGTGAAATATCAGAAAATTGTTTAATTTGTGAAACAGTTGAATTACAAACACCACAGTATATGGGCTGAAATCTGTAGGCCGGCTATCCAAAATAAAGTACTGCTTTATAACTGACTTGGATTCATACACGGTGTGTAGTGTCTTTTTTGTGCTTTGTCATGTCACAGGTTCTCATGAAGAGACATTGTGGATGCTGCAGTGGTCCTATTATTACTACTCCTACTGTTAGTATTTCCATTAAAATGATACTTTGTTATATATTTACAGCTTCATTGTTGCTCACTATTGCTTCTCCCCTCTCTAAACTCCTCTGAGCCACATTCTCCTCAAGGTTTTTTCTTGCTCTTGGTGGAATTGTTGGGTCTCTGCTCTATATGGAAAGTGTCATAAGATAACTTCTGTTATGATTTGGTGCTATATAAATAAAACTGAATTGAATTGAAGATTAAAATTTTGACGTAAATGTTCCCGAAAGCCCATCACGTCAGCTAGATACTTTAAGTGTCAATGAAGTTTTCCATAAAGGTACAAACAGCAATGCAGCAGCAAAAAAACCCCACAGCCTTAAAGAGTTTTATTGGTCTACTGTAAAAAGTAAGTCAGTCTCATATTCAACCTTGAAGAGATATTTTCCCAAAGCCTGCCAATGCGCCGACATAATCCATCTTGCTCCCTGTGCAGTGTTTCTGCACTGTCACAGCAGCTGGAACAGGATGAGCCGCTGTTGTCCAACGTCCCAGCAGTTGAAGTTATTCATTAAGAATGAGAAGACACTGTGAACAAGTTGGTATAAAGACACCACCTGTCATGTGGAGGTACAATTAAGCAAGCAAAGTCATCATGGCAAACCCTGCTGCTTCATGTCCTCCACCCTGTGATGTGTGACGCGCATCGTTTCCCTTCTCACAGTTTGTCTAGTGGTGGTGCCATCTTCTGGCCAATCACAGTCATGCTTCTTTAGATATAAAATAGATGGATGCATGCAGCATTTTAAGCTGAGATCAGTAACTAGTCCCAGTGGTCCTACATTAGTGATCTGACCTTAGCTGATGACTTCCTGCACACTTTATATATATCAGATTTCTTTTGTTTCCACTCTGTTGCCACTTTTACCATCTTCAAACCCCTCTGGGTCCAGGAAGTCTTGAGTTCAACATTGAGGTCCAGGTATCTTTTCCAGTGTGTGTGTGAGCTGTGCTGGTTTTATTGGATTGCTTTATCCTAAATCTCTTTATGCCAGGCACATGCTAAACACAAGTGTAATGTGTATGTGTGTGTGTGTGTGCATACAAAGACACACTTCCCTGAGCTTCAGGGGTCAGAGGTGAACAACGAAGGCTTTCCTGTGATGGGACGGTATGACAGTTATGACTCTCCTGTGTGATGGACGTGATGCGTGGGTCAGCGAGGACAAGGCATTCCTCAAAGACAATGTTGATTTAATGGTTTTCTGTGAACATGACCCACACTTGCCCGTCACTCTCGCTGGGGGACTGACTGACAAACCTGCCCTGTCTCCAAAGTGGACAAAATATTAACTTTTTATTGAACATAATAAACATTTATCTGCGGCTCTCGCTCAAGCCTGACTAATGTCACTGCTGCGTCTGCAAATTATTATCGTGCGGAGAGGAAGAAGAGACAGTGTAGATTTCACGGTGAATGAAGGTGTAATTGCCAGTATAACTAATGTAGCTGACATATGTCTGCATTAGTGAAGAGAAGGAGCGACATATGGGAGCAAAGAAAGGAGTAATGAATCGTCTTCAAAAAGCTGATAGTCCAGAATGTCTCATTAGAGTGAAGTGAGTGCGCTAATAGATGTCAATCATCTTTCACGCATCTCTTGCCTCATCCGTCTTATCTAATACATTTTAGGAATTGCTGTAGTTTAATTAGAAATGAGAGTAATGAAACAAATGCAGTCACATACATAATACATGCACAAGGGGGGTTAGCTGTTCTGAAGAAAAACAGTTTTCTGTACCAGGCTGTAAACATGTTTATTTCTGCTGTGAAGTTGGACATTTTAACATGGGGACTTATGGAGACTCGTTCTGTAGCCAGCCTCAAGTGGACGTTTGAGGAACTGTAGTTTTTAGCACTTCTGCATGTGCTTCAGTTCACAGCCATGGAAGTTATTATTCAGTGTGTTAAATTTAAGGAGATGTATTGGCATAAACTGAATATATTATGCGTAACTATGTTTTCATGTGTGTGTATTAACCTGAAAGTAAGAATCATTATGTTTTTATTACCGTGGAAAGAGTATTCAGTTGGTTGCAATCTCCAACTTCACCACTAGATGGCACAGCACCTTTAAATAAATCAATAAAGATGACCAGAAATAAAAACATCATTGAGAAAAATGCTGTTGTGAAATAAAAACAGAAAGAGGGATATGACATAAAAACAGCTATAATAAATTAAAAATGAGCTCCTATAAATCTTTTATTTCTTTCATCATTTATTCATCTAATATTGAGGCTCCATACTGTCATTCCACACATTTGAAATAAGCACCACTTTATTTTTCTTGAATTATCTGTTATAAAATGTACAGAGTAACACTGCTCCCACTTAAACTTGTGCTATAACCCACCTGCGTTTCTAAACTTAAACTGAAGTGTGAATGTGTTAAGGCTGCGGTGCTTTGTCACCCTCTGCTGCCTGTAAAATGGATGACTCCATTTTCACCCAGCCCCGGCTTACTTCATTATAGATCAATGATCTAAACTTCCTCTCTGCGGTTACAACATCCACTGCAGGAAAACATTCCCTGATGTAAGAGTGATTTTATCCACAGTGACAGTATCATTGCAGAGATATTGGATGCTCTAAATGGGAATTTGTCTCAGATGTAGTCACCAGTAGCCTAAACTGCTCTGTAAGTATACTTATCTTTTCTACAGATAAAAGGACATTTCCTAAGAGAGTATGATTATGGTCATGATGACATAATGATATCAGCTTCTTGGTTAACATCCACATGGGGATGCAGATAAAACCGTGAATTGACTAAAATCTCTGAAAGAAATTCTGGAGACATAAAATGACAAACACCATTTTTAGCTAACAAATGCTGTGCTTGTATATTTGATTAAGTGATTGATTAAATTATCCGAGTGCTTTTGATTCATGTGAAGGGAAATGTAAAAAGAATCAAATCCAAACATGACTTGTTAAATTAAATCAAACTAAGTGCTCTCCACTAAAGTTGTATCCACATAAAAAGATTGGGGGCCACTGCTTTGGAGAGCTGTTTTCAATTTAAACTGCTGTTGATAGCCTATAGTTTGAGAGAGATGACCCACTTTCCTTGCACTGCACCATCAGTTAATATCACATATGGAGAGCATACGAGTTCAGACTCTCTGATATTTTCACAGATACATCAAATATAATTCTCTTTGTTGGCCACAGAAGAAGAGCAGGTTAAATCTATTTATATCGCCCATCACATGCGTTCTCCTCCTAATAAAAAAAGCACCATGTGAAAATAACGCTCTTTCATTTTTTTGCTTTACATTATGGCACGACACATGGAACGAGTTGCTTCAGTCCCAACAAGCCAAAATATATAAAATCCACACAACTATGTTACGATAAACTCTGACACCACGTGGAGTCTCCAGCTGCTGGTTCCTCTCTGCACCGGTTCACAGAGCAACCAGTCGGCCCCTCTCTGGCCTCCCGCCTGCCGATGCTGCCAAAGATCACCAAAACTAATATATGTACATGCAAAGTAAAAAGGCATCAGCAGCACTTGTGTTCCATTATAAGAAGTGCTTCCTCCATTGTTTTTCATAACATTTGAATCAGTGCCAAACTACAAGACATGCTGTAGTTAAAGAAACTCAAAAACTGGGCTGAACTTCAAACAGCGACGCTAACACAACATAATGTTCTGCAGCCAGTTACTTTGTCTGTCTGAAGGTTCTCAGTCATCCGGGCCATCATTCTTTGAGAGGAGTTAAATCTCCGGCAACTGGATTGTAGATCATGAAGACGCTTTGACTCTCATCCAAGAGGCCTCTAGTCCATTTGTCTGTTTTGTCTGTGTTGTTTAGTGCTGGGAAGGTATTGTATAATAGGTTTATCACAGCGTTTTAAAGTGAAAACAACAGCTTCACGCCAGAAACAATGCCCAATGCTGACAGTCCAGACAGACCAAAACAATGAGCTGAAAGGCACTAAAACCAATCGTAGAGCTGAGAGGAACTACAGTCAGCTAATAAATCTCTGTGCTTCTGTCACTATATGAATGACCCTTTTCACGTTATACATGGCAATTCCATCCATTGTTGACGATTGGAATGAGTGACTAGAGCAGTGTTATAAAATAATAAGCAATGTAATCTGCTTTGGTGAACCTTATTAACTGATCTGTTATTTTAAGTTCCCTCAGCACTGGGAGGGCTCTGTGAGTTTGTGTGTTTAAGGGTAGCTACATGTGTATTATAGGCTAATCAATCAGGTTAATCAGGGAGGAGGAGAACAACTCTTCAGAATGCCTCTGTTTATGTGAATGATGTGTCTGATGAGGGACTCGAGAGGTTCGTGACGTGTTTTAAAAGATGCACAGCAGGCAGAATGGTGAAAGACTAACAAACAGACACCTCCCCATTAACACTCATCTTTGTTCTCTGCTCTTTTACCAAGAGACAATTGACCGGGATGAGTGACCTCTGAGCAGCAGGGGAGAGAAAGGAAGACAAAAAGACAGAGAGAGAAACACAAAAAGGCTGAGAAGGGAAGACAGAATAGTTAAAAGACAGAGAAAGAGAAGCAGATTAAGGAAGCAACAGGAGACGGAAAGACAAACAACCTCCACACACACACACACACACGTGCACTCTCTTCCAACCCTGGCTCCGACTATGAAACACACTAAAATGACATGTCAACTTGTTTTCCCCCCACCTGTTTAATAAACGACTTCCCCCTACTGTAACAAAGGCATATTTTAAGTCAGCGTCCACAATTAGAAACAGATCCAGGTGGTGACCCACTGAACAAACAAAGAGTCAGGGTCACACTGGGTTGACCTTTGACCCCTCTGGCAAATAGGTTTAACATTTTCTCCAGGGGATGCACAGGGTCTTTTCTTCTTGGGACTGAGCATGTGTTTCGGGCGACTTCTGTCAAGGCTCATTGAACAAAATTTACCCTCCATTTACGGCTACTGTTAACCCCTAGCCTAGTGACTGTGAGGGAATGATGGTGTTGAACCTCAGCTGTGAACTGTGTTGAGTTTCAAAACATGAACTGAGCGGAGAGACATTTGGAGATTTGAGGACACCATACCAAAGTCAGTGAATATACATAACAACAACTACATGTTATGTGAAAGGTGTCATTCATAGTGATTAACCCACAAAGAAGTATTCACCCAGATCTGTAGTTTCTACACGCTGCACTCAGATTTTTAGTATCTTTCAGCTCACTGTTTTGGTTTTCCTTCTCGCAGCTTTGTTGTTTACATTCACTCTCACAGCTCTCGTCTGTGTTCTGAGCTGTTTTCATAGAAAAACTAAAAACTGCAGATTAGCTTAGCATTTAGCATTTAGCAGCTAAAGAGCCAGATATTCCCCAGAAACCAAACAGAGCTAAAAGTGAGCTGCCATTATTTTCCATCATTGTCATAAATGTTGTTTACCATTAGTCACTTCTCTATTTTAATCTCTTGTTATGTAGGCGTACCATTTTATTTTTTGTTGAGCTTTAATTAATTAATAGTAGTCTCAAATTCATTTTCTCACTGGGATTTATGAGTTGAGAGGCTCTGTTAAAATATGTGAATTCATTACCTTTGGTTGGTTAAAATATAATTTATGTATATGGTTTGGCAAGTCCTTCTGTGATTATGTTGGCGGTGAGTAAGTTGTTACTAACTTTGCTAGCTTGTATGTTTTCATGACCCATGTAGCTTCTTAAGAAATCACCATGGTGTCATTTCCTTACCAGCAGCTGGCTTAATCATTTCTGTGTGTTTTGGAGCTTGTTATTATGAAGTTAGCAATGGGAGACATATTTTTATTCTATTAATGCCAGACTTGATGGCTAGTTGAAGGCAAAAGTGCCTGTTTGTGCCTGTTTGTGCCTTGTTTTGCACCCTAACATGTGCATCATATCAGCCTAATAAGATTTTAAAATGTTTGGTGCTGCTGCCAAGTGACAAAAACCATAAATGCCAGTTGAAGCCAAAGTAAGACAGTAAATTAAATCAGACCCTGACTACTGTGTGATGAGACACCACAGATATGTAGAACTGAATCATTGTACAAGCTTTTGTTTGGAGTGCACGGCAATGGACAGAAATAAAGTAGATCTTTTAATACTCGAACGATTTAGGACTGAGATAAAATATTGCAGAGAAAAACAATAAAAACAGAGTACAGTAAAACAGCATGAAAGAGAAGAACAAAAGAAACTAAACAATTCCCCTCTGTGTTTGTTTTTCTCCTCTCTTTATTCATCATGTCTGGTCTAAAAATATTGTGATCTCTAGTGGTGCAGCAGTGAATGCTGGGAATTTGGATCTACAGTAGAGAACAAGCAGTTCCAGTGTCTGGGCTCCTTTTCAATGATCTGCCCAACAAGTAAACTTTAATCTGAGACATCCCTTCACTCTGTCACTCAGAGAGTATTTTATTTTTATATGTAATCACATTTCCATCAATTAACCACTTCTGTTAAAATCTGCCCCGCATTTCGTCTGCCAAAATCCAGTCATGCTGTTTTTCGTGCACGGACTGAGCTACTTTCTTTTCAGGTTTGCATGTGGTTTGAATTATCTGTGCTGTGCTTCTATAGCTAGTGGCTAAATGGAACATGTCATCCTATAGTGTCAGGGTACAAAAACATATCAGATATTGTCCGTCTAAACTGATTTTCAGCCACTCAGCGTTAAAGCTACTTAATTTGGCCTCGGTGAGAAAACACACATTTAAAGAGAAGAGACTGAACTCCCATCAGTAGAAGATGTTTCGTGTCAAAAGCACAAAGCCAAATCTACTTATAACCATTGGCTTCATTCAAAAAGAAGGTTCCTTTGGTAAATTAATGATATGTGGAATACATACAGGAAAATATACAGGAAAAACAAACATGTCAATGATGACAGAAAACCTTCTGAGGATCATAAGTCTGTTAAGTAAGTTGAAGAAGTCTGAGCAGACCATTCTTCATTAGTTCAGCTCATTCATGGGGGCCAAACACAGATGTGCCCTTATGGAAAAGTGAATTCCCCCCTCTGATCCCGGGGCCTGTCAGCTGACCACCACACTCTCATAAACCAAGGCCAGACCTCTGCCACGCCTTTGATCACCTTACACCTTGAAGAACTGCTTCACATTTATCACTGCTTTAAAGGGGCGCTCGGAGATCTGATGATCCGCTGCATTCCTTCCGTGTTCCTTCACAGCGTTTTCTTAAGTGCTCCTTCACCAACACAAAAGCAATGTAGAACAAACAAGTATTGGCTTTGAGAATGAGCCTGCTATTCAGTAGAAAATGAGGAAGGCTGCTTTTCTTACAGGCTGGAACAAAACAGAAGTGCTATTACTCTCTTAAAAATATTGCTGCTTAAGGTTCTACTAATCAATACCTTTATATTAACATTGATGACAATGATTTGCACCTGTTTTCTCTGATAAACACTGTATGCTACCGTCCCAGCACCTGGACAACAAAGTTAGCAGCTAGCTGGTGAACACAATGGAGCATTTAGGAGCTTGATTTCCCTCAGCAGTTGGGAGGGACCAAACAAAGCTCAAAGGAGATACAATATTTGACTTGAATGTGCCAGGTAGAGAAACATGACTCCACATGACTGTTTGTTGTATCAACTATCAATTTATCAAATTGTATATTATTATAGATATACATAATATCTATAATAATATTTATTTAATTTTCAATATTAACAGTATATCAGTAAGTCTGTTTCCATCCATCTTTTTTGGCAAAAAAGAGTTTTTATGCTTGGCTGAGGTAGTAGATGTACGAACAAAAACAAAAGTCAGCAAAGTGCAAAAACAGACGTAATGAATAAATCATGACGAACATGAAGCAAGTTTCCACTGGCTGTAAACCTCCTCAGATTAATTCATGAATCAAATCATAAAATGTCATGTTTCCATTATGTTTTCTGCATTTTGTTGTTGTATGTTTTTGACTGATGCTCTTGTGCTGTCTTCTTCTCTAGTGTTTTAACAGTATCAGACTGGAGAACAAGTGCCATCGACTAAAAGTAAAAACCTCAAATATCCATCAATATGTATCAATAAATTGTGAACCTACACATGTATTTGAAGGTTCACCACCACGAAGGAAAACAACATTCAACGTGACCGGTAAGATTGCCTTTAAAAGGTCTGACCCCACTTTGGCTTTTTCAGTAAAACCCCTGATGTGTGTCTCTTTACATCTCAGGTCTTACCTTTACAGGTCCCGGCTGGTGTTTCCCCAGCGGTGCTGTTTAAAATCAGGAAAGACAGAGGCCTTCCTCCATCCAGGGTCCCCTTTGCTCTTGCCTCTTTCTCCTCGTGCTCTAAATCAAAGCAGCAGGACCTGTAGGGGGCAGAGGGGAACATAAAATACCGCTGCTCGGACACGCATAAAAGACTATGACAGAGCCGCTCAGTGCAGGAAAACTGTTGGGAGCCGAGGCAGGACAGATGCAGATGAATAAATGGATGAGGGATGGATGGATGGATTACCTGATTTGGACACGTGCAGGGGGAAAAGGGCAAACGTGAGGAAGCCTGCCTACTGATCAAATCATGCCTCAACTACATTTCTAGAGTTACAGTAAAGCTATGTGGTATTTTTAAAGCATCTGAGTCATAATATTGTTTTTTAATTTGAGACTAGGTAGCGCAGATACATATCTTAAACCTAATTAGGACCTAGCTCTGAGTTTAGCTGATATAATCTATAATTCTTCCAACAAGGCTTCGCATCTGGTTGTCTGTGGAGTGCAAGAAAAACATATGCTGTTTGGCCCGGGTCTGGTTTGAATCGCCTTCAAAAACACAGCACTACCTCTTCCCCGAATTTCACAGCGCCTTATCATATCTGCCTGCCTTTGTTTTCAAAGGCTGATAATTTCATTTTCGCTCGCTGCCTCCTTTCACCAGGCAGTTAAATGTGTCAGGACAGAGAGGGCAATCAATTAGGACAGAAGCAACACTTCAGACCGAACAGTGTGTGTGCATGTGTGTGTGTGTGTGTTTGTGTGTGGCATGATTACAGTAAAGCTCAGACAGCTGGTATAATATTAGAGACAGATAAGCGTACAGACGTGAAACAACGCTGACAGTTTTATGTGGATTTGGTCCAACTTTAAAGTGGCTACAGCACAGATAATTTGAACAAGGTGACAGCAGAGTAACTAGCCTAAACTGACAAGATTTTAGATACAAGACTAAGATTCGATATGATGTATAGGATTTTTGTTTATTAGATTCTAATTGTTTTTTAAAGATTCTAGCGGGTGTTTTAGGATAGTTGCTTTTGCTGTGATGTCACTCGGCCCATCGCTTTGCTGCAGACTGACATGACTCTGGACTGTTGGATGGATTGCTCACATGGTCCCCAGACAATGAATCCTGAAGACTTTTCTTCTCACGTCACTATGGGCGAAGACGTGTGAGATATTTCAACAGCGCATAAGATGGATTACCGTGAAATTTGGTACAGATATTAATGGTCTCCAGGTGATGTATTGGTGATCTCTACCTTTTCATGTAGTGACACATAAAGGTCAAAGTTTTCAGTTAGCCACCAAAATATGACGTCTCTAATCCACTTGATGAACTGGTGAAAAATTGACTGGAGATATTCACGGTTTCTACAGAATGTAGCTGATGTTGGTGCTGCCTTACTTCCAAGTAGTTTCACCAAAAGGTCAAGACTTCAATCTGATTAATACTGACATTCATACTGATACTAATACTGGTTTGTAGCCACATAGCTGCCAAACTAATGAATTTCCTTCACATATTGTTGACACAGTATTGTTAGTTGGATGCATTGTACATGATCTGGCCATGCCGTGGTTTCCCTCTCTACTCCACCCTACCATGGCTTTACATGGTTTCGTCCACTTTGTAGTACAGAGCTACAGTGAGCTATGAAGTATTTATACAACAACAGTTACATCCAGGTAAATTTTGTCTCGTCTGCCGATTAAATTGGAGAGTACTGCTGTGATAACAGAGTTATGATTGCAGTCAGCTGAAGGGTTGCATGCTGATGTCTTTATTAGTTATGCATTACTGAAAAAGAACTACTAAGTTGTTGTTTAACTTCCTAAATCTTCATTAGCTAAAATCTCCACTCACTTTGGAAACTTGGAGGAGAAATACACAAGCGGCCCAAGTTGATATATCACAGTTCGACTGGTCCTGTTGTATAGTATCACACTCTTCCAGCATTGAGTTCATAGCGGGCCATGTGCAGTGTGCTTTAAAGAGCAGCGCCCATCCCCAAATGTTCCATCAAAACAGTTTTGAAACAGGAAGTCAACAGGGCCACCGTGTACAGTTACAGAAAAACATAAATTACCAATCATATTGCTTTAAAGTGCTTGTACAGTGTACACCAGGTGTCTCATCAAACTGTTGTCGCATATAGAGGAATAATGATGTTAATATTAGTAGTCTCTGAACCACAGTGAGCTTGTTTGGATATAAAACTTTTAAAAATTAAATCGTGAACTAAGAAGGATGGAAAAAATAAATAAATAAAACACTGACTCACCATTTATGGATGAACTCGTCATGATTTGTGTTTTAGAATGAGCATATTTTCACCAACTAACTTCATGTAAGAAATAAACCTTCCAGTCTGTCCTAACGTCTGTACGCCATGTCTGATGTCCCAGATTCAAATCCAGTATGGAAACGTTTTCTTCACGTCATACTTGTCCTGATATTTAGTGCCACTATAACTTTAAATGCATATTCCAGAGAGTACGACACACAACAGAATCAAACCACTGATGTTATGTGACCATCAGACTGAATGTTTTAATGATGTCTGTCAGTTTATTATCGACGAAAAACATCTATTCGCAAACTCTAATTTTATTCCATAAGCTTGCACTACATCTGGCACATGACAGCTAAAGACAACACTAGACCCTGAGATTCAAGGTTTTACCTGACAGCAACCATAACTATCAAGTGACCATGGCCCGAAAAACAGGAATATGGCTGTTTTTCAAACTGTCACCATGGCAGCACAGAGGAAGTGTGGAATGATTATACTGCACCACAGGGAACACTGGAGGTTTTTATTGGGGAGAGGCCTGGGAGGACAGAGTGTGAAATGTGTCGGCGTGTGCGTGTGTTTGACGCATGATTAAAGTGTGTGTTACAGTGTCTGTCAGGTCTGTTACTTCAGGTCTGTGGAAGCTATGTTTTGTTGGCGCTGTTGCCACTGTTGTGCGAGCGTACGTGTGTGGCAAGTTAACTTCTGTCTCTTTCCATTTAGTCTCTGGACTAAACATACATGACAGCTCCTCGCTGCTGCTGCTGACCTCCACAGTCAACGGCCGCCAGCTTCTGATCCCAGACCAGCAGGACTCCTCTTCTCAACGCGGCAGGGAGGAGAAGCTACTGAGGCTACTGGCTATTAAAGTCACACACTTCAATGGCCAGACAAAATAAGTTCAGTTGAAGTTTTAGGGCTAAGCTTTAACTTAGATTGTTTCACACTGATCTGTGTCTGCTGGTCATCGCAAGCCAACATTAAAAGATTTTAATGTGGAAAATAAAAAAATCAAATATCTTCGATTTTCCTCACAGATCAGGTTTACTGGAAAGAATGTAAGCACTGCACTCACTTGTGTATCTCCAGTAAAATGTCTTAGGTTTCTTTTCGGGAAAGTTTCCCTTCATTTAAGCCTAATTCTGGCATTCCCAACACACGTGTGAAGTGGCTGTTATCACTGATCCTATTTCTGTCTGTCCAGGCCAGCCATCACCTGAGACAACAACTGTCTCATGCTGTCCTCCACCACAACTTCCCGGCTGTGATCGTGATGTGAGTCAGCGGGACTTTTCACAGCAGCAGAAAATTGGAAGAAAACCAAGCTGGAATTCACGGACCAACCCCTGTGAGCAACCCTCCGACGACAAGACGATTGCAGTCTGACAGTCGAAGCTCAAACGGGTGTTAAACAGTACAGTCAGTTTGAAAATTAGCACCACCACGCGATGATTAAAATTGCACACAGCTGTAGCATGAGAGTTTTAACAAAATGCAGACATATTATAGTCACCTGCAAAGAAAAAAAACAGCATGAGGTGTTTGATCATGGCTGCTCTCTGTGCACATGCCTGCAGGCATGTGCACTTCAAAGAGATAAAGGGATACTATATTTTTTTTGACACAAGGTGGCAACAAGTTACGCACAGTGGTAAGAACAGGCACTGTAGGAAGGTTTTGGGTTTGAACCCACCAGCCGGCTGGGACTTTTCTGTGGAGTTCCCTTTGTCTGTCTTTGTCTGAGTGGGTTCTCTCCGGATACTCCGGCTTCCTCCCACAGTCTAAAGACTTGCAGGTTAACTGGTGACTGTAAATTGCCCGTAGGTGTAAATGTGAGCGTGAAAGGTTGTTTGTCTTTATATGTCAGCCTGGGATGAACTGGTGACCTGTCCAGGGTACCCTGTCTCTCACCCAATGTCAGATGGGATTGGCTCCAGTCCCCTGCAACTAAAAAAAACATGTTTAAAAACTAGAATGTTAGAGTTTAGAACACTTTAAGCTGGTATAATTGATATTTTTTATATTTCGGTTCCCCTCAGCTTTTGAACATCTTGTTACTCAACGCAACTTTACTGTTTTGGCCCAGTCACGGCTCTCATCAGCATTGTTTCATCAAAAAAAGCTAAAAGTAGAATGAATACTGCAATTCACCAATTGGACACAAACACAACTCCAAATGAGTGCTAATGGTACTCTGGTCATTGTCACCATATCAACGTCATCAAGTGCTTTAAACTCAGTGTCAACGTTGTGTTTACAGCTTGTTGAACTGCCCCAAAGTACCACTTAAATAACCCCTACACTAAACTACTTCATGCCAGACCTACAGTATGCCAGACCAGAGCTAAGTGTCCAACAACACTGACCTAAAAAAGAAAAATGTTATGCAATTGTACAGCTGTTATGTAGTGTACAAATGGCACTAAGTGATGGATTAAGTTGAGTTCAGAGAATAACAACCCACCCCCGATCTTTATTTTAAAAAACATGTTAAGTGTGAACATTCCTTCTTGACCTTAAATAGTAACAGCTGTAGTCGTAGAGTGGCAGGTGATTTCACTCTCCAAATCATAAACACAGGTTATCTCATGACACTTTAACACTAGTCTAGACCATACTCTTTAAATATTACTTACAGAGACCTAACAGTTCCCACCACGAGGAAGCACTGGGCAACGAGGATGAAACCTGATTTTAATAAACTTAATAGCCAGAATGGAAGCTAAATACCACTGACTGCACTGCTTCTAATACAAAAAGAGTATTAGAAACAACGATGGTGGCGTAAGTTAATAAAGCTCTCGAGCAGATTAGATTCCTCTGTAAACAGCCTCACTGTAGGTCATGAGCAACTGATGGCAGACCAAGGTCAAATAAACAAGTTAGCTGGAGTCGGCTCCTCAAACAGTCAGTTGTTGGCCACCTGCTGCTAATCTGTTTGGCTTCTGGGCCTCTCCATAATACTTTCTGTCACAGATACTTTATATGCAGATTCAATTCACACTTACCTAGGCCTCCTTACTGAACAGTGTGTTGGACATCATACACATGTTGACTTATTTTTCCTTGGTAATAAATTAGTTACGCAAAGATGTTTCTCAAATGTTTGCACGAACTCACCGTAAAGCACCATCTATCCAACCCGCCCACACTTTTATACACCTACGCACACACACACACACACACACAAAGATTCGGTGCTACAAACTTGGCAGACATTCATCAGCTGGCCCCTGTGCTGCTTACTGTGAAAAGGGAGATTCCCAAAGTGCAGTGTGAAATTAGAAAGACGCAATAAGGTAATGTTAAAGGAATGTTTTACCATAACATCAGGCCTGTGGAAGGAGGTGCTGACTCAGTGTGTATACTTCCCACAATCCAGTGAAGCGTAAAGATAATGGAAGAGCTCAGAGATGATGGACATTTAAGGCAGAGAATGTTAAAAGAGGAACATTACGCTGCATTAATAAATCATCTAGAGTAAAATTTACAATGTTTTGACCTGTTTTTTATTCTTTCACTGGAACCCGTCAGGCAAATTTATCTGAAATGTGTCCGTGTCCGGAGGTGGTGATGTCATGGCATGGCATGAGAACAGTACTTGATAAGTTGAACCACTCCTCCTGCCAGTTCTCAGAGATAAAAGTAAATCTTGCTCAGAGATCTGTGAGCCGTGCCTATCTTTGGTTTGTTGCTGAGGTCATGGTGGCAGGCCTTCCCACACAGCTGGCCGCCACGGCAGCTCTACACTGGACAAAATTCCTGGCACTCTCATTAAAGGCAAATTCTAGTGCTTTTCCAATCTGGGTCTAAAGGTCTGGTCAAACCAGCGTTTGACTCAGCAAAATTTCATGTCAAAATTCCAAATACCTAAGCTAAGTAAATTATATGGCAGATTTCCATGTCAAATTCAACTTTTACCAATGACTTTGCACCTGAACAATAGCCAGAAGTCTTGTTGGTGCAGACTTTTGAGGGAACAGAGAGCTAAGAATCCAAAATGATTATGACTGAAGTTATTGTAGCTTTTTAGCTGAGCTGTTATCCACTTTTATTTAACCTTGTCTAACTGACTGTTAGCAAGCCCCCAGGAAAAGCTTTGAAGCTCATTTGACATAATAGGAAAAGCCTGCAATAACAGCAACAGTGTCCATCCCGTGATGCACACTGGCCCCAAAAGACTTTTTCCATAAGCTTAGAATGTGAACGATGCTGAATATATTTTTTGAACGTCATCATCATCCACATGAAATGACTCAGTCAGTCCAATTAAGTTGAGAAGAGTCACACGATTGAATAAGTCTATCCTGATTCAAGTTAGCAAAGGGCTAAACTAAAATGAAAGTTGGCACTATGGCTGGTAAAAGTCTCCTTGCTTGCTTGCTATGGGCCACACCACGCAGAATTTATACCTGGAAATCAAACTTTTTTGGCTTCATGCTCCACTGGTAATGAACGGAGGCCTGCTGCCAACACTATCTCCAATATTCTCTAATATATGGCCCCACTGGTGAGTGTTAGCGGTTGGCTCAACAGCTGCAGTAATTTGCCAACTAGCTTTGAGAGTAGTTACTATGCCAAGTGTAAAAAAGTGACTGACACTGCAGCAAACAACGCATATCAGGGCAAGCAATGGTCAGCCTCTAATATAGTGCTTTAAAATCAATTTCAACTTTGTAAAAATGATTTACAACCAAAGGGAAATACAAAAAAAAACACAACTTGGATTAGCTGGGGTCTGATTAAGCTAGCTGTTTGGTTATCCAATTCAGGAACGCGCGTCCTTAACTCAGTCAGGTGTGAGGAGCAATGACTACAGAAACACCACCATTTTCTCCAATCACATCCTCCTCTGGAGCTTTCTTGACTTCCCTCTTCTAAGCGATTAGCTCCTTGTCTGTGCACATAAGTTCAAATCAAACCACCAAAGTGAAAAGATTCGCCTTTGTCCTCATGATCGCAATCCAATTTAATTCATCACATATAATTCTAAGTACATTACATGTAATGGATTAGCAGCTGGCGCTATCTTTTCTTGATTTTACTTTTCTTGAATCGCTTAGAAGATTCTATCATAAACAAATGTTCTCTTTAGCAGTATCCTTATCCGTAGCATACACGTACTAAACCAACAGACAATCTCACATGTGTAAACTATTGCCCAGATGCAGTTAGATACAGTAGCTAATTCTGGTGGCTACTTATGTGTTTACTTTGGACTCGGACACAAGTGTTTTTAAATGAACTTGTTTATTTGAGAAGCATTAGGAGGCTTGTGCAGCTTTCTCCGATATAAGTTGTTTTGTAGTTGTGTTTCCTCAGCGGCTGATGAGGTAAGTGCAAAGTTGGCGCGGCTTGCAGTCAAAATGGCCTCAATTATGAGACTAAGACTCAGGTTTTCCCCCTAAAGCTGCTGCATTCAAAGCACTTAATACACAAGCTGAAGATGTCACGTCTGTGGATGACAGACTAGATTCCTGCTTACATTTGATGCAGGGAATATACATCCCTTAAGTGGCTTCTTACTCCTGTGAGCTCTGGGATTGAGCACTAAAATCCTCAAATATAAATCCATAAATATAAATATAAAAGAGGCAGACAGTCTTTTTCACACTGTTTTCTACAGTATAAACAACCTTTTTCCTCCATAGGCTATACTGTAGTAGCAGCTACACCTCTGCTTTCCTTGATGATTAAAACTGCTTTAGCTCCAAACACTGGTGTGTTGTCCTCAAACACTACCCCTACAGAATTCAATGCTAAAAACTGTCTAGGTGTGTTGAGGGGACTATTCATTCATTCAGTGCTAGTCATGCCTTTTTTTTTCCTTTCCATGAAATATCAGCTCTAGGTTTTTTCTCCATCCTGTTGGCTGCTGCCTTCTGTATGCTGTCAGAGCAGTGGGCGTCGAGGATGGTGGACGAACATATGAATGCCGGGCTTTGTATGCTGGCATGTGTGGGCTACGATCACCTCTAGTCTTACCATTTAGGTGGAGGCGTAAGAGGGAAAAAACATAGGGTTCACCTTACTACTGCTGTATAAAAACCTTTCTTTTCATAGAAAATTCCTAACATTTACAGACTGGTGCTTTATGATTTTTCAGAACTGAAGTTGAGCTCATTCACATCAAAGCACAGGGAGGAGCTGGGAAAGTTGTAGCTTAAATAGAAAACACTTTGTTGCAATTGGAGGCACATGCGACAGCAGTAATTTACATTTTGGTCAACGTGTGTCAAAGGAAAATTTACAGGAAGGAAGGTAGAGGAGGCGATGTGGGGAGCAGAGAAGGGTGGCAGGTCTGCGAGGGCCAATATTCAACTTTGCTACTTATTGTCAACGTGCATATTCAGGTGGCCGTATCTGTTTCAGCTAAACAGCCCTCCTGGGTCAGTTTTAAGTGAGGGTGTACTCCCACGTGCCTCGCCAGATCAATACACGTCAGTGGAGACAAAGAGCACCTTTTAGGAAACAAAAATTCCAAGTAGCGGGAATCCAAAGTGAAACAGAGGTACTGCCGTGTTTGCTTTGGATGGGATTTCACTGTTAAACTCTGAAGCTGAACCTGCAGCTCAAGGCGACGGGTGGTGTAGGAGGTGGTGGCAATGGTTGACTCCTACAAACACAAACACGCACACACTCACAGAATCAACACATTTAAACTGTATTTTCTCTCCTTTTTCTCTCCAACATGCACACACCCACACAAAAGAAGGCTTTCTTCACTTGGGTCTTTTTGCTTTTTTAACTCGTACTTTCATTAAAGCTCTGGCTGCAGCCTGGCTTGCTGGTCCATAAGGGAATCAGTTGAGCAGTCAGGTTGGGCAGTCAGGCATGCGTTTGGCCCCAGAAGACCCAAAATTCTCAAGGCTGGACATGTCCTTCTAGGGAGTTTGGAAGCAAGGCCAAGGGGTTTGGATCAGTATTCAATTTAGACATTTTAAAACAGGATTACGGAGGATTAACTCACTTTGATGATGTCTTTGTAAAATGATCACCTCTGTGGTGGATTGACACACAGTATATTGCATATTGTATGTCATTATCTCATATGTCTTTTTTTATTTTCTCTTCACCAGCTAACGTAGACATAATAACTATCAATACCGCCATACTCTTCTAATTATCCCACACAGGCCACTGTTGTTGCCTCTGGAAAAATAAAACACATGACTTCCTGCGGGTGTTTTTCCTGAGGAGGGCCTACCTGACACCAGAGTTTGGACAGTGTAAATGTTTTCATGATCTGGATATAGGTGGAATCAGATGCTGGGTTAAATGAGCAGAATACGACAAAGTCAGAGGTTATTGCTTATAATAATGAATAGAATTATCACCTTGCCCAGGACAGATGCACATCTGGCTGAGGAAGAAGCACCACGTCTCTGCCGCTCAACACTAAAGAGTAAATGCTAAACCGGGACAGGGGACAAGCATGCCTTATCTATTTTTGTGCGTTCATACCCAAACTTTTGACCTTCCATCTCCATTACAACACAACACACAAACCACAAATACATCTTTGGTAAATAGAGCGCAGCGTAAATGTCAAAACAGGCTGTAACTCTGCCAAAATCTAGCCGTTCTTCTGAGTTCAAACTAATGTTTTCCCAGGAGTACCAGGCTCAGAATGAAAGTTCACACAAAGGGGCCGTTGCACTGAAAATGCACCTAAATGGACAAAATACGCTGAACGCACATAACAAAGGCTACTTAGTTTCAAACAAGAGTAAGGCTTAGAGTTTCTTCCCATGGGAGAGCAACGCGGTGGTAAAGCAGCTGCCGCAAGATGCGTGCAATTGCTGCGGACACATGGTAAACATTATGTAGCAAGTGGAACGCTCATAAATGAAGAAATTGCGCAAATCTGCTGTTTTGATTCACATATATGTACTGTGTGTGTTACGGCGTTGGACTTCTGGTTTAGCTTCAGGCTTAAAGCTTTGCAGATGGGCACCGGACTGATGGACTCTCTGACCGACTCTCTTTGTCTGTGTGTTCCTCTCGTGCAAAAACTTCCCCCATCTGGCCTCCCCTGCAGACAGTGTGAGAAAACGGCTTTTATAGCTCAGTTACAGTGCACGCCAAAATAAAACTAAACTAGTTAACCGAATATAAAAAGTTGTGCTGCTGAAGTTAAGCAGCGGTTTCTACTTTTACTGGACTCTGAGTGTATCCGCAGCATATACAGAACTCAATCAGGTCTAGTGTTGTATGGTGTGTGTGCATTTGTATGTATACATGAATGAATGTGCATACGTGTGTGTGTGTGTGTGTGTGTTAGAAACCCCTGCGGTTTCTAATTCATTCTACCTCACATCCTCATAAACATCCTGCTGTAACTCCCTCGTGGTTTGTTTATGAGCTCAGCCTCTTCAAACAAAGCCCACACAGGAGGTCGGTTTCATCTTGTATGACGATTCGGGGCAAAAGACATCACATCATTCACACAGTGTGCCAACACTGGCAGCTATTAAGTAGCTTACAATAAAAAGACAGCATCAGCAATTGCCTCAGATGAAAAAAAATAGAAGGTTTTCTTCGTAGAACATGCCCAATTGGTCCACGCATGTGGCACTTAGAGTAAATTGTAAGCTTAACCCCTGCTTCTATTTTCCATTTGCACGACATGGTTTCGCTAATAATCCCCTGCCTTCTCTAATGCAAGGACAATATAAGACGATTTGTATGATTTGTAGAGCGCACGCTGAGGGCTCCCTTCTCTTGAATAAACATTAAATGGACATGTTGTTCTTCTTACAAGCCTTGGGAGACTAAACCACTACATGACATCTTCATCCTCACGAGGGATAATAGCATCCTCATCCTCTCAGCGACGCTAATGCAGGATTTCTTAGACAAACATTCTTGATGATAAGGGTCCGAGGTAATGACTACAATGATAGGGAAATTGTTTCCCCTGCACCGCACCCAGCATCACTGTAACACAAGTTTCAACCGTGCGGAACAGACAGAAAAAGGCCAGGACCGGGTCTGGGTATTTATTTCTACATGTGATAGCGATGAGACATTATCTTGGGAAAATAAACGGAAGCATGCCTGTGTTAGTGTTAAAGGGGATCGGATTTTACAAGCCTTCAAAGTGAGGTTTTACTTCAATTTTGGGCTGTAAAAAGTTCCCAATCAACTTAAAAGCTGCTCCAATCAACACTTTTATAATTACAGTATATATAATAATCAGTCAGATGGGTGTGTGTGATGTGACAGGGGTAGTTTGTAGTGATAAACCCTTTTAGTGTCTTTCAGCTCATTGGGCTTCATGCAAGAACCTCTTATACAAGCAGTTTCATTCTTAAGTGATAGATCTAAATATTAAACATAAGTTCAATTAAATGTATAAAAACTCAAATAATGTCCTGGCATGCCATGAGAGTTTTCAATTCTATTATTTTTATTGGCATATTTTGGCACAGCGACTTCTACAGTTCAGTAGTTAGGAAAATTATCTCACTCTAACAGCAGCTTGAGGGTCTCTGCAGGTCTCTGGCCAATATCAACAACAGCAGGCAGTTGTTTTCAGCCAAAAATATAAAGCTCCTGTAAAGTCACTGCTCATTACCTGCCAAACAGCACACAGACAGGGGATTTCTGACGGCTATGGTATCTCCTATTCAGTTCTGACATGTCTTCTAACATGTAGCAAAATAGCTGTGTACGTAGTTTCACTTGTTAACAAACTGCTTCAAATAAGTAACACGCTTAATTGTGTTTGTGACTTCAAGGCTCACATTGGGGTTTAAAATAGTGCATGAACACTCCCAAAGTCAGAATAATGGGAGGTTTTCCCTTCGGGACTTGGTGAAAACAAATACAGAGCTAAAATAAGACCACAGACTATAAAAAACTTGAAAAATGACATCACCCATGGGTTTCTGAAGAGCTGATGTGAAGCTCAAACTGTGGTGGCCATCTTGCCCTCCCCTGAGTTAATCCAATCATGGGCACAGACATGATAGTTCACGAGTGGAGCTGAGACGGGCTGAATGAAGCTTGGGTGCTCAAACAAGCCACCTGTGATGGCACCCACCTGTCAATCAAAGCACTTATTATCAGAGCCATAACACATTTTGAACGGGTGAGTTAGTTCAAACATGGGGCCTTATGGAGAGTGACTGTAACCAGCCTCACTTTGGCGCTGTCCTCACTTCACAGCCACAGAGGCTTGCCGCTTGAATAAAGCAACAGAAACATAATTCAGTTGTAAATAGTCAGCTGTTTGCTGGCAGGTTCATCATCAACTTTATGAGGTGATCTTAATGTCCGTGTTGTGTTGGCCGCACGTGGCCAAACAGGTCCATAAATTTTAACATTATGCGTCGAGTCCTTGCTATGCTTTGAAACGTCTCCATGTGCAAATGATGAGTAGTAGCAGTAGACGGGAAAGTCATCGCTTGTTTTATTGCTACATGTTACCAGAAAGTGTTTGAACACCACAGCTGGATTCAGCAGGATTAAAGAAATCAAACATCGCATTCATCATTCTAATAGAGTAGTAACTCTGATCACGGGCCAAGAACGCGGCTCAGCTTATGGATTATTCCTGCGGTATATAAGTCATGCTCCCATTTGCCTCCATGTCTCTGCATCATAAAGAATTCCTGTGACAACACGGAGTATGTGAAGTGTTATAACTGAGTTTAATGACCTTCTGTACTGTGAGGGAAGGTCATTGGAAGATTCAATGTATTTACATTACCTCTTTTAGAATGTGAACGTGCCATTTCTAATCATTTCGCAATGAAACTGAGGCTTTTGACGCATGCGAGTGAACTCTGATGATGAGCGCTGAAAAGCAGGGCCACCGCATTCAATTTGGCGTTATTGTTTTTCTTTGTCTGTCAAGGCTTTAAAGAGCAGTAACTTTTTGTTGGACGACTATAAAAGAGTCAAGATAAGTTTCAGAAACCGTGGCCCCTGCTGTGTGTGCAGAGTCTGGGAAAACATGAAGGTACTTTGTGCATGAGGAACCTGGGTTTGCTTAAGACTACTGTATGTTTGCTGCACACACACTCACACAGACACAGACACACACTGCACCAGTGTGACTTATGAATGCAGGCTGTCTTGTAAGTACATGTGGCCTGGGCATCTAAAGCCTCAGAAGAATAAAATCAGTCAGTGAGTCCAGATCTTGACTGTAGCCTGACAGAGCTACACTCTTAAGACACCTCCCCCGAGGCTCAAGTCTTTTCTGTGCAGCGGAGCATACCACACCAGCGGAGGCATTTTAAAGGTTCCTCCAAAGTGCGAAATAACAACTGGGGGTCTCCCATAATAGTTAAAGCAAACAAAACACCCTGACCTGCACAAATGTGAAATGCAGGCCAAGCCTCAAAGAATGTCAACATGGCAGCCGCAAAGCATCGGAAACATGCACCAGTCAAACACCACACACACACAAAGTCTAGATAAAGGCTATAGAGGAAGCAGTGGGAGTAGATAGAAAAGGAATGGGGTACAATGGGGACAAGGGAGAGGGTCAGAAATCCAGCTTTTCAAAGATCACACAGTTCGGACTAACTAAACGTACACTGACTGTCTAGAGGAACGGTCAACTCAGACTGTATGTTGCTATGGCAGAAAGCCTTGTTTGTTTTGTTGCATGGCCTAATCCTGCCTATTTATAATGGCAGAGAAAAAGTGGTCCCCCTCGCAGGAATGTTAATCTTCCCAAGGACCTTGGTCAAGAGTCCAGTGGCCCAGCCCCACTGAACGCCACACACAACTGACAGGGTCGATCCAAGTACATCCACAAATGCAAGTTTAAGGAAGACGCAATTAATTGAAAGCCACAGGAAAGGAAAGAAATGCTGTCCAGCTGCATTCTTTAAAAGAAGCCTCACAGTGCAACCACATAAACCGATGAAAGCGCCAGAGATTCCAGTGAATTGAGGCTAACTGTGAGGAAGGGAAGCAGAAGAAATACATCAGCGAGCTTCACCCTGCAGCATCTGCAGGAGAAAATAAAAGTTAACAGAACATAAACTGAAAGAAACAGCCTGTCGTACTGGTATAGAGCTCCCAGTGGACGCGGGCTCCTGGGAATCATTACCATGAATGTTATCACGGCTTGTGGAGGAGAGGAGGGTCAGGCTGTGTGGATACTGAGAGACATGGAGTCATACCAACATGCAAATGCTTTCAGAGTAAGCTCATTTGTAGGCTTTTTCAAACAACATGGCTCTAGGGATGGCAATGTTGGTCTGTCACTCCACCCCTTCAGTCTAACTAAAATATTTTAAGAGCTATTAGATGGATTGTATTTCATATTTTGTACAGACATTCATGGTCCCCAGAGGAAAACAATTGACTACTGACATTGGTGGTCCACTTTTAAAAAAAAAAAAAAACTTTTTTTCTGAGGTTGACATTTGTGTGTTTGAGTGAATTATCTACATCTATTAGATTTATGGCCATCAGACTTGGTTTACACATTCATGACCCCCTCTGGATGAGCAATAATAACTTCATCCATTAACTTCTCATCTGGCACTATCATCAGGCCAAATTTGAACTCTGTCCAACACGTTGGTTTATGATGAAAAGACTAATGACCTTCCCATCAGCCTCGGCTGTACTTTGTGTTTTACGTGCCAATGATCAAACATTAGCATGCTAAGACACTAAACTATGATGAAGACTATGCTAAACATTATATCTACTAAACATCAGCGTGTTAGCAAGGTAACTTAAGTACAAGTACAACCTCAGAAACATACTTGCCAGCCCTCTTGAGAGACTCCCATTTTTCACTTGTTCCATATTTCTCCCAATTTCTGGCATTTTCCACACATTTTACGTTATCTGAATCTGTTTTCTGCACCGTACTGTGTGTAGAACTCCTGCTGTACATGGGACAGGTGGAGTGGAGCAGGGTTTTTTTTTTAACCTGCTACCCAGGCTTTGTTTTTGCAGCTCAGCTGAAAACTAATGAATAGTTGCCAGAGGGGTGACTTATTCTGTATTCTTCAAACATTAAACTTTACTAAAAGTATTTCACATAAAAATGCTGTATCAATGTACTTATTATTTGGTTATTTTCAGTGATCAGAATGCAGGAAACAAACTCTTGGAAACTCAAACACTTTCTTTCAAAATCCTTTCAATTTCTGAGGTCTTGCATTTTTTAGATGCTAACGGTACTGTTGTTTGGCTTTACACCTATCAGTGATGATGCAAAATGATGATCAGTAAGTGCCAAATCTGGAATCTGAAATCTGAGCTCATTATTGACTAGATGTGTTTGGAGTTGTGAATGAGTGAAGAAGGGAGTGACAGGAGTTTGGACAACCTCTCTGGTCTGTTAGCTGAACAGCACATGTAGCACTGAGAGAATTCAGAGAATTTAGGCTTCATACAGCTCGCGATGGGTGATTTCCACAGCTCTTATTGCACGAGCTATCATGTTCCTCTTTTATGGTAAAGGGAATTGAAAATTAAGTGGAAAAACAGCTTCAAAAATATCCTCCACTCGCTCGGCCAACAGCCTCCAGGATGATGAAATCTGTGCCGTGCACAGCACACAGGAGTTGAACGACCCCTTGAATGAACAGTTTGTTTGAAATGTGCAGTCGATAAGCTGGTGACACCTGTCTCTACATGACACGCCAGGCTCAGAACAGAAATCTCCGAGCGGGGCTAATTGAATTTAATCTGATTCTGGAAATGTTTCAGATTAATCTTGACAAGCTTTGGCTGCAGAGGAGGAAGTAATTTAAGAAAGGAATTTGGCTGAAATTAAACAGGGTGTGACTTTGTCTATGTGTATCTGTCCAGATTCATTGCTTTTTTAAGATTTATAGCTAACAAGGGGGCAATGTGAGTAATAATTTGTGCACTCTTACGAGATGAACGTCAGCCTTCTTCACAGCCTTCACTCCTTCTTTCAACTCACCCCCATTAAAGTTCTTCTTATATCTGGTTTGTGTCACAGATCACGTGGTACGTGAGGCCTCTCGTTTATTCTTATCACTTACAGCCCCTCACGCCAGCCTCACAGATCATTTGAATTGGTGCAGTAGCCAAGTTGCAGCCTCTAGCTACAGTTAATGAGCTATGAGCTTTTTGGGCAAAGTACAGCGGGCCTCTCATCACCAAACGGAGGTCACCACTTCCCAATCTGCTGAAAATATTCCAACTTTTGTTTGGCAAGTGCTTTGTTTTGCACGGACCTCAAAACCTTCAGAGGTCTGTGTGCTGGGAATCTACTTTACAGGAGCCCAAGGCTACGTTTCTATGTGAGGCAGAGACTTTGATCAATCTGTCAGCTAGATTTAAATTGATGGTGGGTTACCAGCTAAAGTGGATAAAAACCACTAAGACAAACACAGCAGTCATGGAACAAATGTGCCACAATTTGACTTGTTCCACACTGGCACTGTAACTTCAGTCAACAGCCAATATATTTGATTAATGTCTTGGTTTGATGAATGTCTTAAGTTGGTGTAGCTGATGAATACTGGAAATAAATACCTAGTATTTGGTTTCCATCATGAGCTAACAGGTTAGTGGCTGTATGTTTCTGTAACGGTCTCACCCTGCTCATGCCTGGCTACGCTCTCGATGGGGAGTCGCAGAGTCTGTGACAGAGCAGCTGGGAGAACTGATCTCATTAGTGGGCTGATGGGAGGATTGCTGAGCGGGGCATTCCGCTGTGGCAGCAGTGGAGGGGATGCACAGATTTCATTGAGTAAAAATGTACAAATAAAGTGGGCGAACAAGGCAACTCTGGGAAAAGAAAATAAGTTCTTACGAAAGTTAGTCACAATGAAAGAGAAAGTGTTCCGGGTTCATGAATGACCAAACAGAAGAGGTAGTGAAAGAGTCCAACTTTTGTTTCCCTTTGACCTACAGACAAATGAGCTGCTCATCAGATTTTGGCGAATGTGCTCAAACATGGTTTAACACACACTTCAGTGAAAATGACCTGGAATGACAAGGAATTTAAACCGTCTCTGGATACTGTATAGAGTACTGCTGAGATTGCAGAACTATTTTTAACTTTTTGGCATGTATGCTAAATTTGTACACAGATAATGACAGGAAAGAGGTGGAAGGGGAAATGAAGTGCAGTGTAAATCAAAGCGAGGAGTCAAACTGTCTTTTGGCTGGAGGAATACAAGAACATCAATCACACCTCCTTATCCGCTGGATAAGGAGTCACCACTACGTGCTGTTTGTGTGTGTGTGTGTTTGTCTGTGTGTCTTTCCCATGAGTTGGGCTGTTAGATGTCATCCGCTTCTTAGATTGGAATCTGCCAAAGTGATCAAAAGGGAAACAGGGGAGACAGGCTGATTGTGTCAAAACTGACTCTGTGATTATGAAAGAGGAGATGGGGGGCACTATATAACTACACAACACACACAATCCTTTGCTGAATGTAAAGAAGCTGTTGCTCAACCTGTACACTGAATTGATTTTAGTTTTCCCTATGCTGAATTATTTGTACAGCTGTCATTGAATTGTACATTAGATGTTTAAATTTCCATGTTTTGGTGAACTTAAATGAATTCCCGTCCATGTTTTCTTAAAATTTAAAATTGAAATTAGACTGTTTGAGTTGATTACTTTTAAAGTCATGAGCAGTTAAATGCACCGTTGTTCAGTTCAATACACTCAGGGGTTTGGCCACTACAGCTTTACTTGGTCTGGTGTGACCAGTAACTTTTGTTTGCTAATGTTAGCTAACTTTAGATAAAGACACATATCGCTCTGGAACTAACTGAACCAGTTAACTGACTTTAAAGTTCCTTTCTACCTCTGCTAGCGTTCAACAACATTTTAAGTCATACAAGTTCCCTCTCTTTCAAGCATCTCAATCAAGAATGTTGATGTTCAATGTTGAAATGAAAGAAAATCCAATTGGTGTAATTCTTGGCACTTGTGGCTGTAGTGGTTACTGGTTAGCCAAAGTTACATAGTTTTAAACCACTGACTGTACATAAAGACAAACAACATACCAGCTGCTCCCCAGAAGTGAAGCCAAAAACTTCTCATTTTCCCCCTGGTGGCTGGCTGGGTCACAAACCACACCCTCAATGTTAGCGTATGGCACATTGGTCAAACAAAAAACATGACAAATACATTTTCCCAAAAGATGGTTTCTGTCTTTAGACACTTCCTTTCACACTGATGTTGGTGGAAGTGTTCAATTTCTTAAAAAGTTTGGTTTTAATTATTTATTTGGTGCTACAAAAAGAGGGCTAATAGCTCGTTGGGTGTATGCACGGGAGCTCGACGTTGTGGCTCCAAGTTCGATCACTACTGCACAGACTCCCACAAGATGGCAGCGCCCATACCTGAAACATTTTGGGTTCATTTCTAATGCAGTGGGAAGAAACATCAACTACAACTCTATGAGAACTAGACAACATCTTGTCTGCCATGTAAGACCATGAGGTTAAACACACTTCCAACATTGAGGGAACAAGGAGAGGTGGAGACATTAAGCCGACTCTTATAGTGTCAAATACACCAGGATATTTTTAAACCCCTCATGAATAAATCTGTCATGACTACTGAGAAAATATCAAGAAGCTTTGCTGGAGTCGCTGAATATCTAAGCCTATAGTGTCGCTCTAGTGTAACTGGACAGTTGGAGAAAAGAAACCCAGTCCATTTAAATATGGAATAATATGAGGAATGTTTTATAATGAAGTTCCACCTGTTTTTGAACTTTAATGTTGGGGGGCTTTAAGGCTTTCTGGAGTTTCCTTGTTTCTTTTGGAGGCTCTCTTTTGTTATTTTGTTGTAAAATTGCTTTGGCAAAGGTCGAAATGACCCTAGAATGCCAAGGAAGCCAGTTTCAGCTGAATGGAGCTGAAATGAGTTCAGCTGAATTGAGTCTTAAAGAGAAACAGAGAAAATGTCCATGAGGGCAGAGGGAGGGAGAGGGACACATGCAGGCTGTAGTACGCAGAGGGAGGGAGAGGGAGAGGAGGGGGGGGGGCTGTGAGCGGGCATGACTGCTGCTGGAGCTCTGACAGGAAACTTTCCTCTTGTTGCTCCGCTCCTCAGCAGCAGCAGCAGCCGCAGCAGTCAGACTCCTTCAGCCGCCTTCAGCCGCCGCTTTACCCTCTGAAATGCACTTGACTGGACCGTGGGACCCAGCCATGGCTCTCCATCTTCATCTACCGACAGCACGTCACTGAGGGGAGACTTTTCTTTGGATAAACGTTGGAACTTAAATGACATTTATCTGCTTGTGACTCACGCCGGACGCCAGGATGGAGACGGTGTTTTACCTGCTTGTTTTCGTGTTGGCCCCGGTTAGTTGGGGTCTCGGGTCCAGTATTCAGACGGGGCAGAGAGCGGCCAGCAGACACAGGTAAGATCAACATGAGCGGAAACACACGTGTGTGTGTGTGTGTTTGTGTCTTATCACCTGTGGATCGCTCAGTTTTAGTGTGTGTGTGGAGGTGAAGAGAGAGAAGAGCCGCTTTGGAAACATGTTCATTTAGTCCCCTTCCCTGCGCCTGTCATGTAGCTACCAAAGTGAGGTTCGGGGACCCTTAGTGGGCCTCCAGGGGATTCATAACAAAGAGTTTTTAATTGATTTGTGAAGTGATTTCAGGTTCCACTTCCTAAATGAGCTGCTTTTCTTCAGCTTTATATCATTGTAAATGGAATATCTTTGTGTTTTTGGCTGTTAGTCTGAGAGAAAAGTGTGTCTTGGGGAAAAGTTGGAGAATAATTCATCTAAAAAAATAACTGACATTGTATTCAATAATGAAAATTATCCTCACACGTGGGTCAGAATCCTGCCAGTAATATCATCATTGTCTATGATATGTATATCTATCTATGGTAATATAGGTCATGTCACCCCTCGCAGAAGAAACACTGAAAATTCTTATTTCAGGAAATATCGTGTCTGTCATTTTGTCTCTTGCTCTGCGGGGGCCCTCCTTAAATGGGTGGGTGAGTTGGGTGGAGGGGTGCCCTGAGTGGAACAGGGCTTATATGGATTATAGATATTTACTGTTTCAGGGCCCCGAGTGAAACGTTTTCAGGGGGCCCAGAAATCCAACAGAGTCCCCCCACTCCCCCCTCCAGTTTCAGCCTCGTTGGAGGAGAATTTATCATTCTGGCAAACATCTTCCAGTCAAGTAAAGGTGAACGGTGTGATAAGTTGCAGGAATACTGAACTTGAAGTGGAGATCATTCATCCAGAAGACTGATAATGTGCAATCTTGGAATTTTAACTTAAGTGATTTAGATTTAGGACTCCCAAACTGCCATCTCCCTCTCTTTTATGGGACAGTAAGGAAATCATTTAGACGTGAGCAACTGTTGATTAATAGTCTCTTGTAAATCAGTGATGGCTTTTGGAGTCCCTGCTCATAAAGCTGTTAATATTGTCAGTGAGCCAACACATGTATATTTTTATTGTGCTGTTGCAGCCCCATAGTGTGTTATTGGCATGTAATTGAGCTTCTGCCTGAGGGCCCCATGTGTGGACGACCCCCTCACCTCTATGTGTGTGTGTGAGACTTGTTTGTATGCTTTTAAATTGATGAACAAGGAAGTTTGGGTCAATTGAATGACAGATAATGTGTATGTATGCGCATGTGTGTGAATAAAAGGGGTCACAACAGAATGACTGAGTGAATAAATGACAGACCTCTCCAATGTGGTATACGTCTGCCTGCATGCCTGCATGTGTTTGTACTTAGCGTGTGTGTGTGTGTATGTGTATAAGGCAGGCCAGGCTTCTGGGAGTTGAGCTCCTGCAATATGAGCTTCTATCAGGTTTCTGTCCACATCACAGCACAGTGTGCTGCTGCTGCTGCCGTTGTTGAGTCATGAGATGTGTTTGGTTTGCCTTTTTGGCGGATGATGAAGCTGAACTATTGGCAAGTGGAAGTGAGCGATAAGAAATCAAATGAGAAGACAAGAAGAAGGGAAAGAGATACGGTATTTGACTGAGAGCGGACGAGATAAACGAGAAGAGGACAAGAAGATAAGAGAAAATAAAAGGAAAGCACAAAGATGGGGAAAATTGGCAAGACAAGACAGTAAAAGAAACAGAAGATCTGGAGGGAGGAGAGAGAGAAGCCAAGCCGCCGTGACGAGAGAGGATGAAAAGAGTGAGGACAGGCGGGGAGGAGCCACACAACAAGAGAAAAGACAGGAGACCGGGGTCCTTAAATGCCTTCCCCCTGCTAAAACCAGCATGCTATGAAGGAGTCAGCATGATTGGCCTGTCTCATACACACATACAAACCACACACACACACACACAATGTGACGCATCGGAGGGAAGAATGCGCTGGCCTGTGGCAATGCGGTTTGCCCTTCTGACACCCGTTTGAACTCAATTGATCTGTTTTGACAGATGTGTGAAGTATTCCATAAGTGGTAAAGGCTGTTAAATGAACTGAAGACATCCAGCAGGGGTCTTACCGGAGGACCCAGAGCTGTCTGATACGTCTCCTGCCAAAATGTATCAGAGCGTCACGTCATCCGGACTGCGACATAGGAAGGGGGAAGGAGCGGTGTGTATTGCTCTGGACGCAGGTGGATTGCTGATCTGTTTAGGCTCATGTACAGTTTGAAGGACAACATTTAAGATCACCACTGGAGGGGAGTAAGGAGTAGATACAGAGCCTCGAACTCTCATTACTCATACTTATTTCCCTCTCCACTTTTTCTTTAGAAATGGGGTACAAGAGCCATAAAGATATACACACACGTCACTCTTATTCAGCCACTGGAGTTCCAGATGTTGCGTTGACATGGGGTTGGTTTAAAACAGGCTGTTTTTTATGACCCTCTGCTTGGAACAGGAAAAATAGCAGAGTCAAACAGGTGATCAGTAATGCCTGTACACTACATGGACATACCCACATTCATTTTTCACTATTTGAACTAATGCTCAGAGTCATGTATGTGCTACAGGATACACTCATAAATTATAGTGTTCTTCCAGCTTTGGGGAAGGCCCTATCCTGTTTCAGTGGGACAGTGCACAGTGCAAAGCCAGGCGCGGAAAGAAATGTTTTTTTCTTCCCATTTTGGTGTGGTGAAAGTTGACAGATCCCTGACCTCAACCTTACCCAACACAGATGAATGAATAATGCAATTAAATTTGTTAATGAAGAATGTTGAAAATACATAATCACCAGATGGTAGAAAATCTTCTTAGCAACCTCAAAGCTTGGGGAAAAATGACATCAGGCAGCTCTAAAGTAAATACTCAATCTCACAAAGAACTGTTGTGATGCATTCGGCTGCGGCTCAGCAGGTGGTGCTAGTCGCGCCCGTTCGAGAAAATGATTGCGAGTCGCTGGAAGCATTGCGTCCCATAATTTCCAGATCGAGCTGGCTGCATGTCAGACACAGAAACAGCATAGAGAATCTGTTATACTTTCAAAATAAAACACCCTGTGCAGACCTTCAATCGTACATCTAGGAAAAATGACACAAAGTCTGCTTCTAAAGCACACAGAACAGTGTCATGGCTGCGATGTCACAGAGTCGTGCCTGGTGAAAACCAGGGAAACAAAAATACATGATTTATTCCAACAGAGAAAGGACAACGACAGTAAAGTCAAGACGAGCCATCTAAAATCAAAGATGGTCTACTCTTTTTATTGACTTTGTAATATAGATATTTCACTATCTGCCTCCATGCAGTATAACCACTGACACTTAGGTAATGCCTCTCATGTTGTTGAAAGGAAGTTGGATGCAGGATTCCAGCAATTCATGCGTTCTAATGGTAATAGACTATCTAAGAAATTACCCATGAGAATCCAGGAGGGTTAGCCAATCTGGGCATAAAGAGAGAACAATTGTCAGTAATTAAGTTTCTTTTAATAATTGCCAAGGATCAGGCTAATTGACCCCAGTGGCTCTAGTGCAGCTGAAGCAGACTGTCTACTGATGTCTTAATTCAGAAGTTCAGCTTCATTGCGTGCAGAAACCTCATTCTGGCCAATTCTAAAACATATAAATTTGCCTTGTTGAGGGAAAGAAAAAACTTAGCTCAAGACATACAGTAGATATCAAGTTTACTATTGCATGTAATGAGCTTGTAATTGACACATTTTATCCATCAATTCATGCATCTTGAACGCCTCATGTTCTTAGCTAACGGGAATCGGAAACTGTCTGCACTTTTAGGGGGTTGATTCTAATGGCTGACGGCTACATTTTTTGGCTCATTGGATGATCCTGATGGTCTGTCACCCAGTTGGTCCAGACTGAAGTATCTCTACAACTATTGGATGGATTTTTCCTCTAGGACCACCATGAAGTTGAAATTTGTGGTTCTGAGTGAAATGTCTTGACGACATTTGGATGGATTGTCATTAAAGCGTGCCTGTGAGTGAACTGTAGACTTGATGATCCCTTGAGTTTTCGTGTTTTGCCATTATCAGGTCAAATTCTTTGGTTCATGACAAAGTAAATGCTACACTAACTACATTCCAGTCAACTTTAGCTGCACCTTGTGTCCTAATTTGCAAATCTTAGTATGCTAAATTATGCTAAATGTTGAACATTATAAACTTTATACCGTCTAAACATCACCATGTGAGCACTGGCATTGTGAGCGCGCATACATTTAACTCAAGTAGGTCATCTAAGTACAGCCTCACAAGATGCTAGCATGGCTGTAGGCTCTTAGTCTTGTTTCTTAGCTTTCCACAGGTATTTGTGGAAAGGCTTTGAGAGCATCAAATATTTCTTACAATGCACTGTAAGATGTTGCCAAAGCCTGTTCACTACAATTGTGATAGGATACCAAAATGTGCCAGCACGTCGGCATTCAATTGGACTGTAGCAGGATTGTCCTCTTCTTGACGAAACCTTGGAAATTGTCCAAACTCACTTCATTTGTGTGATTCTCTGCTTTCAGCTAATTAGGGCAGTAAACAAATCTCATTATATACGGTAATGAAAATGTGGGAAAGGAGTTCCTATCCAGTCACAGCCATTGTAGCCTAATTACCATAGTTCCCAGCATGCATTTCATTTGAGAAAGCTTTATTTACCTACCTACCACTATTAGAGATTTGGATCCCTTCCCAATATTCATCCTAACATACCACACATGAACAACTGAACTATACACCTCCTGATAACCTTGAAGTACTGGCCTTACTTAAGAGTAGATAATAAAGTTCTACCTGACAACACTTGTAAGACTTGTGTTTCAAATGCACATGCCTCCATAAATGGTTAAGATTCAAGTGAGCCACAAAAACCCCCGCAGACATCTGAACGCTGACGCATCTGTGCAATAAAGCTAAAGCAAATGTCAGTATCATGGCCATTCTCTGTATATCTTTGTGACCGCCAGGCTAAACAATCAGAGAGAAGTTTACACAGTGACACTGTCCCTTGATGTTGGAACGAGTCCAAAGGGAAAATGGTGTGTGTGTGTGTGTGTGTGCGAGTAGAATGGAACATTTTAATACGGCGCAGAGCGACTTCAAGAATGTGTGTGTTTGTCTGTCGCCATGCGATCGCTCAAGCGTGAGTGACTGCGCACTCGAGTGTGCGTGTTGTCGTCTCTGACAGTCTGTGTGCTTTTCAGTGTGTGTACAGGGGTATACCTTTACAAGGACGTTGGAGGGGTGCTTGACCTTTGGGTCACAGTTCAAACAGTGAGACACACCCCCTTCCATCCACTCATTCAGGTCGCTGTCGAGGGCTTCCCTTCAAGCTAAAAGAAAGATCTCTCAACAATAGGCGCCGCCAAGTGATTTCTTTGTTTGAGTAGTGAACCTCAGCCCCCCATTTTTGTTCCTTTATGCCTTCTTCCTCCCACTTACTCTCCATGTCACTTTTATCACCGACAATTCCGGTTTCACCCACAATTCTTCTGTGCGGGTCTCACACAGAGATGCTGTTGAATAAAATGGACCTTGTATGTGTGGGTTGAGATACGTGACCGCAACTTCCTGCTTGACTCTGAAGTGTCTGTCTGCTGCTTTTATAAGCAAGCGAAATTTATTGGGAAATAAAGTGATGCTCAGACAGGTGCAAGAGTTCCACTCACGCTGAGTTATGGCTCAGTAAATAAAAATGAGACGTGTACAATGGGAGTTTCACTGCTGGCAGAGAAGTAATGAAAGCTGTGTTTATATGTATGTGTGTCTAGGTGAAGGACAAAGTGAATTTGTGTTAATTGACATGTGTGTAAGTGTGTTTAGGCTCGTTTCCTGTGCTTGTTGTTGTAGCTTGCGTGTCTGTCTGGGTATGCTTTATAAAATGTGTCAAATCAAACAGCTCCTGATAAGCTAATCCTGCTTTGTCTGCCAACTTTTTGCTACTTCATGTCATGGCAGGAGTTTCAGCTCCCTTTTTGCAGTGTCTGTTTCCTCGATTGTACGTTTCATCATACAGTGTTACACATTTCTTTCCCCTTAAAGCTGCACTAGTAAATATCTTTGTGGCAAAAATGGATCATTTGACTGTTTGTGCGAGTAAGTGGACCGTTGTGATGACAAACCCACAGAGAATTATCACCAGATTCTGCAGTTTCCCTCAGCCATAAAGAACTTTAGAGTGTATTTTAGCTCATTGTTTTGGTCTTACAACCCACAACTTTACTGTTTTGGTTCACTCATTGCTCTCATATGTGTTGTTTCTAAGCAGGCGGCTGTTTTTAGCAAGCTCTAAAAACCCACTGGACTGGGGGCTACGCTACCTGCTCAGTGTCAGCAGACAAAATTAGAGAACATTTAGCAGCTGAAGGACCAGATACTTCCCCTCAGGAGTTAGTGGAAAGCTAAGGGAGGCCCAATGTTGCCAGATGGACACAAACAACTCCAAATGATCTGCTGGGTGTGTAAATTATCAGTTGTTTGATAGCATATTATATTAAAAGGTAGTAAAATGTTAATCCTGTGTTTGTACAGTTTGTTTCTGCTTCCCCAAAGTGGCCCCAAAAATCTGTTAGAACAGGTTTACAGCCCAAAGATACAACCAGTGGATGTAGGTCAGAAACACTGAATTTAAATTTGAATGTAAGTTCACAGTATCACACACACTCTAATACAACAACTCAAGTGTGTATTCTGTATTAGCTTATTCCCGCTCCTCATGGAAGCTATGCGATATTTAACTATATGACTGTTCAAGCCTAAGACTTTTTCAATGGCTGCAGCATTTAATCAAATACTTCTGTATCGACTTATCACTTAATAAACATCACCCCAGCCCCAGCTGTACTTCATCATATGGGAGACGCTAACCAGATGTGGTTTTGCCAAACCAACCAGTTAGACTTCGTCTTTGAAGTCTTTCAACCGAAACATGGTGTCATACAAAACTTCCCATACAAATTCGTTTTTTGGTTTTACAAGAGAGAAGCCATTAAGGATGAGAACTCACTGGGTGGTTGGTTTGCACGTCCGTGTGGTTAACTTTCCGTCCTCTGACAGCCAGCAGCAGGCAACCGCTTCCATGCGTTTTATAAGAGAAGCACGAGACAAATAGCGCTAAACATTACCCCTGATGTTCTGTACGTGTGAACAATGTTTGTTTGTAATGACCGGTTCGCCGGTAGGTTGACGTCATTGAAGTCGGAAGGCCTAAACAACTTTCCAGTGAATTTGAAATAAAGCATTGTTCATTGTAGCTTGATACGTGTGTGTTTATCTGCTGCTTGTCCGATAAACAATGTCAAAATGCATATTGTAGTTTTAAACATTGAGCACCGGACTGTTTATGTGCAGTGTTTTCCTGTGGCACTGATATAGTAAAGGAAGCAGGGAGATTAGCTGCTGAATATGCCATTGAAATGAGACCAAGCACACACACACACACACACACCCACAAACAAACATTGTCAGATTGTAAACTGGCATTGGCTTCAGTTTATAATGTTATATGGTTTTATGTTAGAGTGTAGAGTGTGGACAGGTGGAAAAAAATAAGCGGGGTAGACTCATGCTCTCATAATTTCTGCGTGTGTGTGCATGTGTGGAGTGTGTGTGTGAACGTCCTTGTGTATCTGTGTAAATCTTTTGTGAACGCATGAATGGGTGTGTAGTGTGTGTTTGTGTGTGCTTGTAATTGTATTTCACACTTATTGAAAAGATGCCAAGTGTAGTTTGTGGACTTTCATCTGAGCCATTTCTCTGCAGCCATTTGGATTAATGAGACTTTATTGGATTACTGTTTGGAATGCTTAACTTCACGCTGGTTAGAGGGGAGAGAGGGAGAGAGAGAGAGGGAGAGAGAGAGGGGAGGAAAGGCCAAGAGGTTTGTGGAGCTGAAATGTTGTTTTCAAAGTGTCACCCATGCAACAGAGAACTTGCATGCTGGCGCACATGCAGTATGTGTACATACACAAATTCTGTCTACTCTCTTTTGTGAACACCCACCCACCCACAGACACACTCTTTCAGTGCAATACTAACACTTAGTCATCCTCCCACAAGTATAAAGGCTCCTCTTATGTATTTCACTGGCTGGAGAAGCCCATGATGGAAAGACGGAAAATGAACCAGCAGAGAAGGGTGGTATGTACCGTAAGTGTGGGTGTTTGGAAGCTGCGGAGGCGGAGGGAGTCGCGTGTTTGCGTGTGCATGTATACGTGTGTGCATCCACATCTGTGTCTGCTCAACAGTGGAAAAAAAAGGAGAGATGGTTAGGTTTATTTATATGAGACATAGCGCCTGTTCTCCATCAGTGAAAATATGGTGTGAACGTTGCCAACTTTATGCTTTATCTGCTGTGTCTGTGACCCTGAGAGCGAGTAAGTTAGGATAATAGATAAAAAGCCCACTGCATGACAGTGACAAAAAAAAGCCAACACAGCAGAACTACAGAGGGAAGAAGCAGGTCCAATGCTCCAACCCTTTCTGAAAAAACTTGGAGTCCAACACACACAGTACGGTATGGCAAACCGCAGAACAACCCAGCAAACCCTCACACAGCGTAATGCAATAAGGATCACTGCACTGAACCGCAGAACTACGCGAGGGGGGAGAGACAGCTGTGTTTGTGAACGCTGACGTCGGCTAATTTCAGATGTATGGTGGCAGAGTTTTCGCTCTGAATCACCAGCGCTCCAAGCTCTGATAGAAACATTAAATAGAATGTAAGAAACCACAGAATAGCAAAGCAAAACGTAATACAATTCAGTGCAGGAGGGCCGTGTGGATCACTGAACCACAAATCCTTGGAAGGGGACTTGCAGAATTGCCTGGATACATGAACACTGGCTGATTTCAGCCAAATGACATTCACTTATGCTCGCTTTGTTGTTTGACTCCAGGCACAGCCGAATCGGGCCAAAATTTGTGTTTATTTCAAGTCAAAGCAACATGATATACTCTGATATACAAAATAGTTTCAAAAAGTCTCTGCAGAATCTATCTGCAATCCATACTGTGTTGTTCATGAAGCTGAGACTTGAAATGAAAGAACCACCACACATGTTGCTAGCCTACAAAGCAAAACAGCTACAGTGTAACCATAGTTTTCTTCTGTTTTTATTTTCTCTTCTATAAATAGTGCTGTATTTCTATAAGTAATGCTAGTTTGTCTTCTAATCTTAAAAAAATGATTATGAAGTTACGTCCATTCTTCATACTGTCACTGTTCATAGCAGAGGTTCTCATGACACTTTCTATATAGAGCAGGTCTAGACCTTGAATCCGAACCATGAGCAAGCACAAACACATGCAAAAGGACAAAACACAAGCAAATTAAGGGAAAACCTTCATCAACTTGACAACACATGCAACACAAAGCTCACTTGTAAATAAGCACAACACTTACCATAATAACAGAGAGCACCTTCCTCAGGTGTGGTGGTGATTATCATGCAGGCCGCAGGGTGTCATTACTGGCAAACTAGAAGGTAAAGTTTGTCGTAAATACACAGCTCCTCGTGACTGATAGACATGAGATGATAGAATTTGACTTCTTGGCTCTGCGTGGTCCTTTGACCTTCACATTTCAGTAAGTCACTTGTAAGCAGACGTAAACTTCTGAGGCACAAATGTTGGCTTACCTTAGCAGCAACAATCGTTTCCAAGCTGTGCTCACTGTCCTCTTGGCCTTTTATATATTTGTAGCATGTTTTTCAAATGTGTTTTATGTATTTGCAGTGTATTTTATTTCTAAATGCTGCCCAACATTCGTCAAGTTACAAAGAGTTTTCTTAATTTGCAGCCCGTTGATATCTCAAGGCCACTGTTCATTCAGCACTTTCATTGTGTGGAAGTAGTGGCAAAAATCACTGAGATGCAAACAAGACAAACTGTTACCTGTTAAAACTGAAACACCACTAGAGGAAGTGAGTAAGTCAAGCAACCTTTTGATTGGTCATGATTCTTGAGAAAAACCTTTACAGCCGAGGCTGACACTTAATTAGCCCTGTTCGCTTTCCCACGTACAGTAGCAACAAGAACAAGAGGTCATGAGGAGGAGGTCATGAGGTGCAGGGGAGGATCGAAACATGATAAACTCTTTCTGTCAGTCAGGCAAGCTCTGGAATGAAGGGGAGGATTGAGGTCTTGGGGGAACAGGGGAGAGGTGCAGTCACGCAGAGGGGGGAGAAAGAGAAAAAAACAAGCCGATTATAAACAGAGATGTACAGGGAGAGACACAGGTGGACAGGGAGGAACTGAAAGAGGCGGCAAGGGTGAGAAAAAGTAGTGAGACGGGACAGAAAGAGATCAAGAGACAGGAACACAAGACAGAACAAATGAACTCCACAGCAGGAGACATGTAAAGAGTGACAGACATAAGGACAGACAGAAAGAGACAGAGAGACAGACTGACACATATGAAGACAGACAGAGAGAGGAAAGCTGCTGATTGACTTTCCAGCATGAAGGGACTCCTTGTACGCTCCAACTTTTATCTGTGAACCCTTCATAGTTCTGCTCAGCTGAATCTGAGAGAGACACTAATTGGCCCTAATAACCACTGGGGAAATAGCAATGGGCAGGGATTCTGGGTAATATGAAAATGATGATAGAAAGCAACTGAAGGACGTCTGTGTCTTTACATCTGTCTGCAGTTGTTGTCAAGAGAAATATCTGAGGGTCAAGGGAGGTCAGAACGATGAGGACAAATTCAAAACATGCTTATGAGGACATTTTTGTCATGTGGAATCATTTTGGACAGTGTTCATTAAGGGATAAGAATGGGATTAAGCTTAAGCCTGAATGAACCTTTAAGTTGGTAGAAATATTTCTTTATTAATAATTGACAAAATGAAAAGTTGCTGGTACTGTATAAACCCATCCCTATTTCAGGCTCAGCAACAGCTGTTTTAGTGAAACAGCTCTAAAAACCCACAGTACATTAACCGCTAGTGACTGCTGTTTGACTTTTGTTACACTAACTTACAATGTTAGCAACTAGCTAGTGAACATAGTGGAATATGTAGCAGGTATAAGTAAGATATTTCCCTGTGGAGTTGGTAGAGCGAAAAGAGTGAAAAAAGTTTCAGTGGGAGTGATTTTCCTAAGTGGCCAAAAACACAACTTCAACTTCGTTGGCTGGAGTGTGGCTAACTTATAAAGTCAATGAACCCATTGACTTTAGCCACAGCCCCATGTTTTGTTTTTAGTGTACATCTCCTTCATACCATAATCTATGTTATACTGGTGTTCCCAACATACAAAGCATAAGCTCTAAGCAGCCACAGCTCCATGTTTTGCTTTTCCAGTTGCATAGACTGAGCCATGAGCGCTCTCATCTGTACTCCATCATATCAGCACGAAGTGTTGTTGAATGAGCGCTTTGAATAGGGGGGATTAATTAGCAAAAAAGTTCAGATAAGCAAAGTCTGCTAACTGCCAAGCAGGAGAGCCAAAATAAACAACTAACTAGGGGAGATGGGACATCTAGAAAGCTAACTGAGCACTAATGGATACCACCACCCTAAACATAGACACACTGTCTTGTTAAATATACCAGATATATAAACATAAACAGGAATGAAATTGATAAGTCATTAGTATCTCAGAGCTTCTTTAGAGGTGTTTTGTTCCATGCTTCCAGTGCTAGGCTAGGCTAAATGAGTTGTCACTAAAGCTTAGCATGGTTTGGAGAAACACAAAGCGGGAATTTGCCACTCCAAAGACTTTAAGAGATACCCTCTTGATTTAGAAATTTGAAACCAGAGCTTTAGCTGCACTCTCGAATGATCCATTGGCCAGAGTTAGCGATGTCTTTTGTCTCTTAAATTGGACCGCAGACTGTATTGACTGGAGGTTCTATCTGTGATGTCACCCACAGGTTTCTGAAGAGCCATTGTGAAGCTCAGCATGGTGGCTCTGGCTGTTGCCATCTCGGGAGTCCTCTGTGACCTCCTGGCTAACCTAAAAATGTGAAAAGATGTAGAGCGTGGGTGGAGCTGATGCGGGCTGAATGGTGCCCGGTCGTCCAAACAAGCCACCTGTTATGGCATTCACCTGTCAATCAAAGCGGCCTTAATTATGCATAACTTAATGTGGTTTGAATGGGTAGAAGTTGGGCATTAACATAGAGGCTTATGGAGACTGACTTGTTGTAGGCATCTTCAAGTGGCCGTTTGAATAACTGCAGTTTTTGGCCCTTCCGCACTGTCTTCATTTCACAGCCTCAGAGGTTGCCACTTGCATTGGACTTGCTTCTTCAAGGCTATTAACATGACAAATAATAAATACGGAGACTAATAACTCTTTCAATGTGCACAAGTAAGTATTAAAAGACATACGTACTTGTCTTCATAATAAGAAAAGTAATGAAATTAATATTATAATAAATAATGGCCCTTTGATAAATTGGCAACTTGTCCAGGATGTACCCCACCTATCACCCAAAGTCAGCTGGGATGGGCTCCAGTCCCACTGTGACCCTGATGAGGATAAGCGGTTACAGATAATGGATGGATGGATATTATAATAATGTAAATCTAAGCTTTAAAATGAGATTGACTTCATGAATGAGGCAAGAGATGCTGTTCTCATTATGTGGTTGTTTATGAAATGAATGAGACCAACGGTATTGGCTCTGCAGATGTGGTTTTTCACATGGATATGGAGTATAAACACTACAAGGATATGAGGATCTGTGTGCGCCTTTGTGTGGGTTGGTTGGTGTGGACTTGGGGAGGCATACAATGGGAGCCATTGTTGCGATCATGCAGTTATCCTGGACTGATCTGACATTTGCTCCAGCTGACAATTTCTCTTGAATGTTGTACAGAATAATAATCAGTGAAAGGTTTGAGATATTTATCTTGAACCTCACAGCGGAGCCTCACAGTCAACAAGTCACCAGATTTTTGATTATTATTATTCCTCAGAATCTTTCTTTTTCTTTTTGTCTGGAAACAAAGAGCAGCAGCAGGGTGTATACTGAGTGTGTATGGGGGCTGCTATGTTTGTGTCAACGCCTGACTCTAATCTTACAGCAAATGCCAGTCATTACAAAGTTATTCATTTGTCATTTCCTTTTTTCCTGCTTGTGTGCACAATTTTACAGGAATTGGTGCGCATATGTGGTGACACGCACTGTTAGCTGTGTGATGGAGGATGGGGTGGAGACGTACATTAAACCAGACTATCAACGCTGTACCTGGGGCCAATGTCCTAGAGTTGCGTAAGTATCTGTTACTCTCTTCTTTAGTATTTCAACTCACGTCTCATTCATCCTCTCTTACTGGACAATCTGTATTCAGCCTTGCTCCTCTGACTTCCTGTCCTCAGTTCAACAGAAGTCTGTATCCTCTTTGCGTGCATGTTCTCCCCCTGTTTCCTGTCTGGGGATACAGATCTCTTTCAGCTCTTTTCTCACTTTCTGCCTGTTTTCTCTCAGGAGAGTCTGGTCAGGAAGGTGGCTGGTTTTGGCAAGGGTGTAGCCCGAACATCTCTGTAAACATACTGTAATTAGAACTCAGTATTTGAATCATTAGTCCTAATAATGAGGTGTTTGTCTCAAGCTCATGTGTATTACTGTGGTGGAGCTAGACCAATGCAGACCAAATATTGGAACAAATTTATTATAGATGGGATTCATTGAATGTTTTTTCCAAAAGTGGATGCTTTGCTTGCTAGACAGCATTAATTAATCTCTCCTGATGTTTTGCTTCTTTTGAAGCTTTCACCATATTTTTTGACCCTGTCCTGGCTGCTTGATCCTCGTGCTTGCCAGGGGCCTCGGCCTAAACCTGGGCTATGCTAAGAATGAAGCCAGGCACCACAGTCTAGTCTCCTGCGCTGTAAAAACAATTTCTTCTTCTTATTCTGTCTTTCTTTCTTTTTATGACTCTCCTCTTTTCTTACTCTTTCTCTAACTCCTCCTCCCGTCATCTCTCCAAGCCCAGTTTTTGTTTTTCCTCTGAGAGTATGTCGGATCCCTTTTTCTCACGCTCACAGAGCAGGGAGCTGGAAGATGAAATCTTTTCTATGGCACAGAAAAGACTCTGTGATACCTACAGTGATGTTTGTGGGCTGGCACAAAGGGGAGCAGCGTGCTGAACCTTCACAGTCAGAGCTTGTTAACGTGCCTGTGCTGCTGTGAATCTTTATTGAGACTTCCGGCCAATTCTGGTCTATTTGTTGCATTGTTACTGTAACAGGGAGTCTATTCAGTTGGAGAACTAAATGACAGATTAATGATATAACAACAGAAGCTTCCAAAGAAAACAGTTTTTTTTTTTTCAGAAGAATACTCTGTGAGCAAGAAATTAAGATATAGTACTGGCTAGATGCAGCTGATTTATTTTGGAAAATGGTATCATAATAACATCTAAAGTTTACTAAGAACTCTTTATCCCATTAATCTCCAGCCGATGATTTGTAGCTATTTCCAGACATCTAATGACTCAGTGCACGTTCATATCAGCAGTGTAGAGCAGTAGTATTCAATAGGGATCAGGGACAGCTTTAACTCAGTTATCAGGATTGCGCTACAACTCTTAAATGTCACTAGTGTTATCTGGAACACGTCAGCTTTGCTCATGTTCCATGGTAGTCTGGAGTCTTAAGAATCAAATAAACATTACTAAGAGTCTACAGGCAGAGCAGCATTTGAGCTAAACACTAATGCGAGTATGCTAACATGCTCAAAATGACAATGCTAACATGCTGTCGAGCATGTTCACCACCTTAGTTTAGTGTTAGCATTTTGGCATTTGGTAATTTAGCACAAAACACAGCTAAATTAGCGCAGCTAAAGATAATGGGAATGTTAACTATGTTGGCAGAACTGTAGTCATAAAACACAAAGTTTTATTGTGTATGTACCTTTTTTGGCAAATGAATTACATTCAAAATAAGATTGTAGGGAAGTGGAGAGAGTTTGTAACCACAGAGCCACAAAGCAACAACAGAAAGAAACAAAGTTTTGATGAAGTTTGATTGATTTAAGCTGAATTAAATACACAGTATTATAATATACTGTATGTATTTTTTAACACGATATCAGTATTTCTTTTTTAAAATATCACAATTATCGTCAGTCCCTATATATTGCAACACCCGTATAATGGACTGGATGAAAAGGAAACCATGAATGTCTGAACAACATTCCATGGCCATCCATTCAAAGGTTGTTGACATATAACATTGTTAGGATGCTAAAAAGGTTATGAGTCTAAATGTAGAATAAGTCTTAGCCATTTTATATCAGAATCAGAATCACTTTTATTTGCCAGGTTTTTGAACATATATATATATAATACATCTTTAATTTCTGTTACTTCCTCAGCTACCGGACATACAGAAGGCCAAGGTATAAGGTAGCTTACAAGATGGTGACAGAAATGGAGTGGAAGTGTTGCCATGGCTACTCTGGGGAAGACTGCCATAATGGGCCGAGGGTAACCACTGACACTCAGGTCAATGGAGGGCGACCGCACATCACACAGACAGGCTACAACCCAGGCGGTGGACAGAAAGGAGAAGGTAGAGATCGCTGTATGCTCTTAACGCACAAAAATTAATCTTGCTTCTGACTTTTTAAGAAACAAAACAGTTTTAGATTACAGAATACAGTTACGGTTACAGAATACATAACTGTGAAGTTATGTATCATTGAAAAGTTTCTAATTGAATCCATCCCAGGCTGATATGCTGACCTGAAAACTTGGTTTTAATCTTAATCATATTGGGTATATAAATGGCTACTTTAATTTAATTTGGGGTTATATTAAAGTTTTGGAAAATATGCTTCATCAGGACTGTGGATGTGGTCTGATCAGCACTGTGGTTAAATGGCCCCCAGCTGTCATCACATTTTGATTCCAAATCTGATTGGTGCACAAAAACATTTCAACACCCTTTTTTGAGCTCTACTGCACTTTGGATGTTTTTCCAGTGAACAGATAAAGCACAGAAACACATAGATCTGTACAATTTAAGGTTCCATACTTTGAATTAAACTCCACATTTCCTCTTTCATATTGGCTGTTTGTCTCCAGGTGACAGTGAGAAGATTAGACAGCTGGAGGAAACGATCCGTGGTCTGACCAAAGACCTCCACAACATGCAGACCACCATTGACGGCATTAACCAGAAGCTGTACGTGAATGTTTTCAATCCATCAGGGACATGTTTTATTTCATGGAGTGCATTCACCTGCACACCAAAATCCTGTTTACTTACTATATATATATATATATTACACTGTATGGTATTTCATGTTTATTTCAGTTTATTTTCAACAAGTTTCAGCAAGTTTGAGACATACTTGTATACAGACTTGAGTAGGGTAGGAAAATAAAAACTTAAACCTCAACAAGAACTTAAATAGGAAATAGGATGCTGTATAAATAAAGTGGACATAAGGCACATTTTCAAATCAAGCAATATTGCAATTCATTGGTACTCCTCCACTTTGATGTCATATAGTATTTAACATCTTCTTCTGTGCAGGCCGGGCCTTAATGGGGCCGTTGTCCCTGCTGACTCAGCTCAACCACACATGAAGGAAACCATCAACACTATCCAGACCAAGCTGGACCATCTGTACAACAGGACACAGGTAAACAGCATCTGTCTCTTTTTACAGTCTTTATATTTGGACTTTAAGTGCAAACATAGACTATTTTAATGTATGTGGACTTTTTTCTTGCTCAGGTTCACGACCAGACTCTTCTCACCATCAACAACCATCTGGTGAACGGAGGCAATGAACTGGATGGAGGAACCAAAGCACCTGGGGGTAACCAGCTGAACATTCTGAAGGAGGAGATACTTACTGAGCTGGAGAGAAGGGTGTCTTTATCCTGCTCTTCCTGCCAGGTGAAGCTCAATGTGTAAAAATCTGATTACTCTTACTTTATAGCCATTCTTTTTATGACATACATTTCTAGTTGTAATTTGTGTACCTGTAAAATGTTCATGTTACTTCCTCCCTGTGGGCTTGTGTAAATGAATAAATTCTGCCTAAAGGGATAAAAACATATTTTCCACATGCAGACAGTAATAAAAAAAAAAAGCATTCCCATACAAATAACTGAATAAACAAACATTATTTGTATAAATTGACATTTTATTATTTTGCCTTATGTTCGAGCTTAATCATAGGCCCCAGGGTGAAGATACATAAAAGGCCCCTCTCTGCTACCCACCGCCCCCACCCTCTGTTGATCACAGTCGTTTTCCTGTTGTAGGTTGAAACTGCACTTGAACTTCAGTATACATACAGCCCATATAGGAGATAAGGAGAGGCTGTATAGATCCTACTATAACATACAAAATAATACAGGAAAGCATGAAAGGAAAACCTATGACGCATGTCCTATGTCCTTTCCATTTCTTTCATTTGCTTTAATTTTACTGTAGGTTTATCACATATGCTGTTATATGTATGAACATGAGGTGAAAATAAATGTTTCTCAGAGTATTGGCAAGGATCCGGAATAAAAACACAGACTGAGCTCTTTGACCTTTAAATAAGTTAAAACCATGCAACTTCAAACAGAGGTCTAGTCTTGGGGCCCCCTGACTGGCCCAGGCATTTAGTAATCCATCAGTGTGTGCTATACAAGTGGTATGCGTGAAAAAAGTATAGTTTCATTGATCTTTGAAACTGAAGGCGCAAAACAACTTCTGGCATCTGATTTAGATCTGTCAATTGTTGGTGCAAACTGTAGATGTATGCCTTACAAGAGGGCAGTTTGAAAATGCACGGTGAGCAAGATAAAAATTACTTTTAGAAAAAATTTAATTTTTGCATTTGCATAAGAAATCTCAAAAACAGAAGACATAACTGATACAAACTATAATCAAACTTCTTGAATCCCTGTTCCTTTCAGGCTGGTGTGGAGGATCTGAGGCGCCAGCAGCAAGAAGACAGGGAGCGGATCCAAGCCCTAGAAAAGCTGATCGGCTCCATGGACCAACACCTGAGGCAGAGCTTGGACATCTCCCGCACTCAGAATGAACACTTCCAGACGTGCTGCAACACAGTCACCCAGGTGGAGAAGAGATTGTCTGATGTAGAAGTCCGTGTCACAACCACAGCAAGTAAGTGTGACGCGATTAAAGGGCGCCTGGATAAAGAACTGCCTGGGACAGGTGGAGGAAAGGGAAGAGTGACAGAGGACAGGTTGAATGGCAGACTGAGAGAACTGGAGAAGAGGATGAACAATACGGTTAGAAAGACAGAGCAGAGGTGTACTAACACTGGAAACAACATGAAAGACAACGTCCAGAGAGACATCACACAGCTGCGCAACATGGTTCTCAGTCAACTGGATGACCACACCTTTAAAATCGGCAAGATAGAGCTGGACGTGGCTGTCCTGGAAGACACAGTCACTGACCACAGTCGTCGTTTAAGTCAGTTGGAAAACATCACAACCTTCTTGGACCGAAGGCTAACATCAACCGCGAATATGTGCAATGAGACCTGTGGGCCTAACGGAAAAGGCCGGAAGACTGATGACACTGTGAAAACCTTACAGTGGAGAGTTGTGTCCAATGAAGAGGAGATCCAGAAGTTTAACACCAAGTTAAATGATTTGTCGGTGTCAGGGGACTCGCTGTTTGACAGAGTGATCGATTTAACAGACAATATCAAAAAGATAATGGATGTGACAGGTGAGAATGGTGAGAATTTTAACCGGATTGTCACAGAGGTTGAAACTTTGGGCCGTGATTTTGAGGACTGTTCCATTTGCAGCAGTTTAAAGGAGGACTTGCACTCGTTCACCAACTCCACTGTGACTGGCCTGAGCAAATGCCAGGCAGAACTAACAGATCTGCGGAGAAAGGTCGACTCAGGAGAATCCGTCTGCTCTCAGGTATGCTCCAACCTTCAGGAGGAGGTAGGACGGCTCAGAGAGGAAGTGGAGGAGTGTACTGGGCAGTGTAAAATCAACATAACTGACCTGAAAGAACGCCTGGATGGTCATAGTGTCTATAATGGAAGATTAGGAGGAGATCTGAAGTCCATCCAAGGAGAGCTGGCTGGGGTCATGGTCAAATTTAACTCTATCAACAACACTCTGAAGGGCCTGGGAAACACTGTACAGAAGTATGGGAACACACTGACTGATCTGACCAACACCAAGGACAGCATCATCTCCGAGGTAAGATGATATGGTGATGATGAAGATAATATGGCTGCCAGTAATGATGCTATTGCTATGAATGAATTGTCTTTTATTTAAGTCCTTCAATTGAGCAGGTATCAACTCAACACACCTAACTGAACTTTAAGAATTGTCTCACAACCTTAAAATATAATAATTAATATAGTATAAAATTAGTACCAGATAATGTCCAGTAAATTATTAGGATATTACAGACATGTTTCATTTTAATAATCATAATAATTTAATTCTGGTGAGAAAAATCAGCCTTTTGGCTGTAGAGTAGAAACTCTACTCTAGTAAAATCCTGGATAATCCCAGACAAGCTACTGAGGATATAACTTACCTCAGTGGTAGCTACTGCGCTGCTGAAAAGGCAGTATTCAACAATAACAAGTCTACAGCCATGCTGGCAGGTCCGTGAACTTGTGCATAGAAAACAGCAGTGCTTTGCTAGATGCTAACATCAGTATGCGTACTGTTCACGATAACAATGCTAACATACCGATGTTAAGAAGGTTTAATGCTTACAATATACAGCATTTAAGCTTAGCTAACTAAGCTACTAAACACAAAGTACAGATGAGGCTGATGGGATTGTCATTAGTTCTGCAGGTATTTGGTCGTAACCAAAGTATCTGACAAACTGGAATTATGATCTGATGGTTGTGTTGAAAGTGAAACATTACAGAAAGGGAAAGGGAAAGGGAATACAATATACAAGAATAAAATGACTGTACCAAATTCTTCTTTCTTATTTTCGATAACAACCAAGTCAACCTCATGGTGGTGCTGCAGGACTGGTCAGAGGATCGACAAAGTCATTAGAATTCATCCTTTTGGGACACTGAATATCTGTAGCAAATTTTTGACTCCTTGAATTCATCCATTAGTTGATATATATCAGCGTGGACCAAAATAGTGGATGAACCGACTGCAATGCATAAAGACCAGTGTGGCTAAAAAAAGCAAAGAATTAAAGATTATAAATTGTGTAACATAATGTATTTTTCCCTTGTTCTTTGATGAATATCTCATGACCCCTCATGTTTGTCTTGGATCTCTTTGGAGGTCCTATCCCCCACATTGGGATGTACTATATTATGTAAAACCCATGCCTCTGAATCAAACAGAAAAGGTCAAGCTTTTATGATAATGATGATGGCAATTGCGCTAATGATATATGTGTTGTTTTATGAAATTGTACATACTGAAATATAACTTTTCTTTATGGTCTGTTAAAAAAACATTATGTCAATCAAACATGCCTCGTGGTTATCTTGGCAACAGTGTTTTCACATAATATTATTATAGTTAGGAAAATATTTGAGCATATTCTAAACATGTGAGTCTTCTTGTCAGACATGGCTTCAATAATATGCTTATATTTCTGTGTGTATAAGATACCATAGGAAAATAAATTGGACCAAAGATGGAAAAAATGTAAAATATTTATACTAGAACTTTGTCAAAATAAACTCAATTAAAATACATACTTTAACACATATCTATGTTCTCTACAAGGTGAACAATTTGCAGAAGGAGCTGACATACCATATTGATGACTCAACGATTCGATTTGGCAATCTGGGCAATGAGATCCAAATAATAAGGAGCAACTATATAACAGAGGTCGGGGAGTGCCGGCGGTCAAGCGATGGCCTGGACCGAAGACTCTCCAAGCTGGAGGGAGTGTGTGGACGCTTTGACTCTTTTTCAGAAAGCCTGGTGAAGATCAAGGAGGGTCTGAACCGTCATGTGTCTGGGCTGTGGAGCTGCGTTAATGGACTCAATGTCACGGTAACGTCCCAAGGAGATCTTATCGACAATATCCAGAACGTCCAGCTGGAGAACGTCCAATCCAACATACACAGCCTGAACTCCTCCTTGGTGGACTTGGTCAAGGAGTTCCACAGTTTCATAGAGCAGGACTTCAAGGGTGAGTCGCAGATATTGGAGGGCATGGGATTTGACTTTTGGACAAGAGCTAGCACTCAGTGGAAGGGAGGCAAGGTCAGGGTGAGGGAAAAATAGAACAAAGACAGAATCCAAGCTGTCAGAAACATTCACTTAAAGAGCCTATAAAGTCTGCAGTCTGTCTGAAAGAGGAGTTTCAGTAAACATACGGGCGAAAGGCACATCCTGAGTCACACCAGGTTAAATGTCTTAGCTATCTTGGCTTGACTGTGCATGTTTATAGAATTCTTCTAAGAGAATCTATTAATGTTGGAGAGAATTTTCAACAGTGTTCCCCAGCTTACATTAAATATGCACTCCTTCAGGTCTACCTGGTCTACCGGGCCCCCAGGGAGAGAGAGGCGAACATGGACCTCGAGGTCCAGTAGGACCCCCAGGGAGCGTTGGACTTCCAGGCAGAGAGGGCAGGCAGGGACCAGTTGGACCCCCAGGTAAAGACAACAAACTTTCGTCTTGGAATAATTTGATTTTGTTTAATATAATAACATTTACTGATCTACAAGCTGTATCTGTGATCTTTCTTTTCTCAACATCTGCTGTAGATCAATTGTGATAAGAATAAAAAACAAACCGCAAGAATGACATTGATGATTAACTCACTGTTTTTATCTTTTATCTCACGTCTCAGGTCTCAAAGGTGAACAGGGTATGTGTTGTTCTTACTAAACAGCAGTTCAAAGCTCTCATTACACTTTGATCTTTATTTCATGCTAACTCCTACTCTCCGTCCCTCCTCCACGATCAGGTCTTGCAGGGTCTGATGCCCACGTGCCACGCCTTTCTTTCTCTGCTGCACTGACTCGCCCGATGAGGAATTCAGGAACCATAGTGTTCAACGAGGTCTTTGTCAATGAAAAGAACGTCTACAATCCCAGAACAGGTGAGCCCGAGATCGGCTGGAATTTGAAAAGGTGTCTGCTAAGAACCATACTCACGCACTACTTATCTAGCCATGCACATGGCTTGGGTTTTTTTCTTTTGTTTCACCCTTAACACCATCGCTAGTGACTGACATATCTTGCTTAAGAACACCTTTTTCAGTTGACACCATAGACTGTATGAAACATGAACATTGTATCCATAGATTCCTGAAAAGCTGTTGTGAAGATCAGAGTGTGGTGGTTGTGGCAGTGGCCATCTTGGCAGTTCTGCCTGTGCCACCTTTCTCAACTAATCCAAAGATGTGAAACATGGGTGGAGTTGAGGCAGGCTGAATGAAGCCTGGGTGCTCAAACAATCTGCCATCAGCCATCTGTAATGTCACTCCCTGTGGTGGCCATGTTATTAATTAAGTATAACTTTAACCCTTTATACAGCCCTTAATATAATTAACCCTTAATATAGTTTGGACTTTGGACTTTCTATAAAAATTCTCCTTCAGTACAGTTGTCATGAAGAAACCATTTTTTATACCAGGCTGTAAATATGTTTATTTCTGCTGTGAAGAAAAATTAACATTGGGGCTTATGGAGACTGATTTGGTTTGCAGACAGCCTCAAATGGCTGCTTTAGGAACTGCCATTTTTTGGCACTCGGCTGCATTTCACGAGTTGCTGGCTGGTTGACACAGAAACTGTTACCTGTTGCTAGTCGCTGTCAACTACTGTAATTAATACTTTTAGGAATAATGACAATGAAAATGCATTTTATTTATAGGTGCCTGTCAAGACAAAAAGTACATCTTCAAAAAAATCAAACAAAGCCGTAGTATCCAATAATAAGTTAATACAATAACTAGGTGGGAAATCTACAAAAAACAGTACAAAAACTGTGTGGTTGGTACCATTATAGACAAAGTCAGCCTGAACATGCAGGTGTAAAGAAGTGAGTCTTATGACTGGATTTGAAGGTTGGAACCGAGTCAATATTATGAATGTCTTATAGGAGAGTATTCCAAAGGCTGGGGAACAGCTGAAAGCTTTAGACTGCATAGTTGTCAAGCAGACAGCTGGTGTGGTAAATTGGATAGCAGAGGAGGATCTCAGAGTACAGGAAGGGTGTAGATATGGGAGTTTAAAAAGATACAAAGTAGCTTGGTTATGACAGGCTTTTAAGGTGAGAAGCAGTTGCTGATGTGAGCTATACAGCCGTCAATGGGCACAAGACCAGACCTATTTATTCCAAACCAGGCTATTTCAATGATGTGAGCACCACGATCAAATCAAATGTATTTGATTAGAAATCTAGTAATGGATATCTTAAACCAAATACACAGCATCAAGTCTTCCTTGTTATCTGCTTCCCTCCTCCAGGTTATTTCACAGCTCCAGTGAGTGGGAAGTACTTCTTTAGCGGTGTACTTACAGGCCACAAGAACATGAAGATCGAGGCTGTGCTGTCCAAGTCCAACACGGGTGTGGCCCGAGCGGATTCTGCTGGGTATCAGCCTGAAGGCCTGGAGAAGCCCATGGCGGAGGCCAAACACATTCCCGGAGCTCTGGCTGTCTTTAACATCATACTACCTATGGTGGCAGGAGACACAGTTTGCATCGACCTTGTCGCTGGCAATCTGGCCTACTCCTCTGAACCCTTGACCATCTTCAGTGGAATGCTGCTGTATGAGACCATCTGATTGGCTGTGGTCTCATTGTAATTAGTCTCTCTCTGTGTGAAACTTGCAGCGTGAGAGCATTTCATTTGTCTGCTGGACCGTAAGAGACAGAGCCACTGGCTGAACAGTGAAAGAGACAAAAATAACTGGACTGGATTCATTCAGCAAAGAGAAAAATACTTTATATTTTACTTTATGTCCTAAGAAGGAAGGAAAAATTCCTTTTCAACCACAATCATATGTGTGTTTCACAGCTTTAAAACTATTTGAGCAAAGAGCTTTTGTGTTTTTTTATTCTATGATGTTCTCTTCAGAAAAAAGCCACTGCAGGGTTATCACATAATTCCATATTTCATGCCGTGTTATAAGCTTGAATTCTTTCCTGATTACACAGAGATAGCCTCAAGTCTCACTAGTGTTGATCAGAGGATTTTTTTTTTCGATTTGAAGAATTTGGGTTTTTGTTTTTTTTTGTTTTTGTGTGTAATCCACCCACAGCATATCAAATGTTCAGATTTTATAATGTAGTTTTTTCAAGCTCACAGTTTCAATTTAACCACAAGCAAATTCCCAGAAATATACAGCTGAATGCCAATTGTCTTGGAAAAACGCAGAGCGATATAGGCAGAGACACAGTCCAAACCACTATTCTTTAGAAGGAAATGCTCAAATGAAGTCACTGACAGTTCATTCGAGAAACCACAGGATTTTATAAAACATACAACAGCAAAACAATGAGACCATTTTAGGACATTAGCTGCACCCAGAAACACTGAGGAAGATGGAGGACAGCCTGAGGCAAGAATATGGATTCTTTTCCTCTGTCCTAATAAGGGCCATCTGAACTTGGTGGAGGATCAAGTATTTAAAGTTAAGAAGCTCTTACTATCAGTCTCTCTTACATTGGATTTTTTGTGTCGAGCTCACAATAATAAATAATGAAACTACACATACTCTTGTCTCTAGGCTACAAATCCCACCTCTTCCACGAGTACACACACTGCCTTTTGAAGTCTAATTAAAATGTCTCCAGGGGAAATATGTGCATGATATCGAGTTTGTAGATATTCTTGAATGGATTTTTAAAAGGAACATTGCACATTTTCTGTAGAGACAGCAAAGCAGATTGGTCCACATATTGCATTATATTTACATGATGATGAATTAATATCAGCATATCAGGGTTAAGCTCACAATACATATATATTTTTTCACATTTTCTTCCGCAGTGTTCAGTGTGGGAATGTAATTTTATATGTTTCTATGCATTATATAACCTTGAAAGAATGTAAATATTTTCAGCGGTTTTGCCTGCATAAGATTTGTATGAGTTACCACTTCACCTTGCCAGGTACTGTATATGTTTTATATGTTAATGCCACATGTGTGCCTGAAATACAGATACCCAGTTTTACACAGATTTTTATCTGGATTGTGTCCCTTTATTAAATGAGTGACTGTGTGCCAGTTTTTACACACTGTTTAGCCTTCTTTGGGACTTCACTTATTTAATCTGGCACTTTTTTGGCTTCCACAAATACACACAGCTGGTTTGACTTTTGTTTCTGGCTCCAGCTCAAACCTCTCATCGCTTTGTCTTGACTTCACTATGTTAATTTTAGCTGAGGACCTAAAGGAGATAGTTGAAAAGTAATTTCTTAGGCTGCACTTCAGTGACACCTTGTGTTCAGTGTGATTACCCTCACGGCTGTGATACTCCTGCTGCTGAAGACTTTAAGAAGTCCCTTGAAGGATGGTGTATCACTTGTCTTCTATTCTTCGTCGCTCATCAATAGGAATAAAAGATCTCTTCATAAGCCTCTTTGCCCACAATAGCTGTCATTCTACTGTCACTCACACAAACAGAACTATGTAAATTGATCTATGCACTGGCGGTCAAGGGCAAAGAACCTGTAATTCTATCTTGGCTACTTAAGGACGTAAGGATGCATGTTAAGATGGGACGTATAGTGTTGATACTTGCAGTTTTGTGTGGAGCCCAGGACGAGTAGCAGTCCCTTTGTGGGCCAATAAATAATGAAGATATGAAGAATAATGAAATCCGTCAGATTAGGATTATTATGCCACAGAAGTAGGACCTCTCTGACCCCTGGGAGTTGCTGAAAAATTACATTTAGGGAGCAAAGTGTGGCTGATAGTAAGAAATGTTATTCCATAATTTTATTTTTACTCAGTTTACTTTTGTTTACTCTATTTATGTTGTGAAGTTCAGTGGGGTGTTCAAAATATGATATGCTTTATTGTAATGTGTAGCTTTCACCGCGGCAGGCGTGTTTGGGGCTGTAATTGTCATATTAACGAGCTCATCACCAGCACTTGAATGCAGCATCAGACCCTACCAAAGCGCATAACGTCCTTCCCGGGATTTTTACGCGTTCCGTTACCATGGAGCTGAGTTTGTTTTCTTCCTCCGGCTTACACAAAGTGAGAGGTTGTGCTTTACAATGGAGTGGAGAAAGTCGGGATAAGTGTCCTCGTCGTCCAAACGTAGTGGGTATGAGAACAAACAAAGACTTTAATGGACTTTTAGGGACACCGCGGTAAGAGGCTAAAAGAAGTTCGTGCCAAACAAGGAAACGCAGGGAGGCTGCTAGCTAACGTTGTCCCCTCAACCTCAGTGTGCAGGTGGGTGATGTCTGCAGCTACAAGTGACGCTATCACTCTACAATGCCTTTTATATTTCATGTTTATATCGCCAAACGTTTTATTTACAGTATTCTGGTGGGGTTGTTTTAAGTAAGTGTAACGTTCAGTGAAGGGTCAAAAAAGGTCAAAGGGTCAGGAGCAGTGAAAAAGTGCTGCATCATAATTAAGTATAAATTGTCAGTTTATGATTAAGGTAAATATACAGCTCTATCTATTGGACTTAAAGTAATGTTACGTTATGCTATGTTTATTTTAAGTAACCTAGCTTACTTAAAATGTGTTGTATGAAGAACATTACTCAGAGTTGTCCCAGTTTGAGTTAAATAGAGCTTTTTCACGGAAGCCATTTTGACGTGAACTAGTAGGATCAACACAGGTGTTACCAGTGATACTAATTAAGGCTGAGTTCCATTCAGGTCAAACAGAGTCAGAGTGCTGCTGTGGTGCATGTCAACACACTGGAAAGGCTCTGCTGCCCTAAATGGAACTGAACCATTATTAGTACGATTGGAAACACTTTACAGTTTACTAGTCCATGTCAAAATGGCAGCTGTGAAAAGGGTCTGTTGACGTCAAACTTGACTGTTTTAGGTGAAAAATGTGAAACTTTTGTGCTTTATGACATTGATGACTGACCTCAACTATACTGTACTTATATAAAAGCTCAAATAAAGTATTACCAACCTGAATAAAATGTCTTTTAGCTACACAGTTATCAGGATCTCTTTTTCTTTTTCCTTCCACCAGCCTCTGTCTAACTCCATAATGAAAGGCAGGGTTGCAGAGGGCCGCCTGCAGGTCCTTCAAATCTACCGCCTGCTGCAGTGCGTCCATGAAGGGGACAAGGAGCAGATAGAGAAGATGGTGAAGCTCGGGGTTGAGAACCTCATCAATCTCACTGAGCCAAAAGATGGCACAGGGGTGCTTCATGTTGCAGTCTCACACAATGATCAGGGTGACAAAGCTCTTTTACTCCATCAGATTCTATGCAATATTTACAGACGCAATTTGATCCCCCCCCCCCAAAAAAAAAATATGTTTGGATATTCAGTGTGTCTGCATAACGTGAATACTGTGAATATCCAGTATACTGTAATGTGATTTGATTTAAGTGTCTGCAACTCCCAAAGTCCCTGCATTGTTATCCTGAGTTGTTTCTTGTATTTTTCACCTCAGTGTATGTTAATGCAAGACTTTATTACTGTAAAGCGGCCTTAGTAATGTCTGAGGTTTAGAAGAGTCTATTACTACTACTACTCAACTCTACTTAATTGCTTCTACTTCTAGAGTGCTCTGCTGCTGAGTAGTAGTCTGAAGTAGAGTTGTTTGTCCCAAGACTTTTCAATTCAAAAGAGAAATTTAGCAGAATACACTGCAAGTAGTGTGCCCCTGACTGATAGTCTACTCTCTGTCTCTGTCTCTGTCTACTGTCTCTGACTCCTTACAGACCTGGTCAGCTTCCTTCTCTCACAGGGAGCACACCCTGACACCCAGGACAAGAATGGTCGCACCGCGGCCATGTTAGCCACTGAGCAGGGCAATGTTGCCATACTGGAACTGCTGGCAAAGAGCAATGCAAACCTGAGGCTTCAAGACAATGAGAGCAAAGGTGAGCAGTACCAGGCATTGCTATTTGCCATATGGCATGTGTAGATGGGGAGTTCTGTAAAAATGAAACAATTGGGCAGATACGTGGAGTGGTACTTAGATAGATTTAATGCTTTATTAAATTAGGGAAGAAAATGAATTAGTTTCACTGCAGTTGAAATTTTAAAATTACAAGAGAACAATAAACAACCTGTACAGCAGAAAAATCTGCATAGAAGTGCTGAAAAGAACTATGACTATGACAGATCAGTCACATAAGTTGACTGTTAAGTGTCATTTGTGCGAATTTAAGAAATGTGTTGGCCAAAACAAATCCAGGGGATTGAGACAGCCATAGCTTCTTGCATTTCATTCTGTTTGGAAGCTGCAGTAACAGAGGTCCACAGAGCAGAAGTACTAGATGTTAGATAAATATGGTCAGATCTATCTAAGGCATGCAGTGAATTTAATAAAGAGGTGGACAAATGATCAATGCAGTCAGTCTAAATATGGGTATTTCATGATGTAATATATTTTCTGTCAAACAAAATAAAAGATTGCATGAGGGCTATAAAGATATTTCAAATGACATAAAAGTGGACACTTTTAAGTTTTGGACTATTCTAGTAGATGATATTAGCAGATTGAAGGCATTATATTTCATATATATAAAGGCACTGGCCATCTTTGTGTCTGTTTGTTAGCTCGCCTTAATGTAAAAGAGAGAATTGCCCTACTTCTGAATACCAAACCACAAGACTGGAAACTGCAGATATGATTAACACAAGACAACTGGCCAAGAAAAACATTTTTCATCCTTAATTAATTTTTAAAAAATTAAATTATAGATACAATTCATTTATATGTGCAGGAATGTTCCAGTAATATCAATAATTTACGTGGCTTTAATCATGAGGGGTGAAGGAATGACTTCCGTTTCTCTAATGCAGTTTCATTTGAGCTTGAAGTGTCGATTTCTCAAATTGAGGTGTTTTCCATCTCAAGTTAGACCGGCAGGTTCGTCCTGAATGCCTTGCCTTGTCTTACAACTCATGAAAATGCATGGTGCTGCTGTTTAGATATTGATGAGGAAGTTGTATCCTGGACAACTCCAATCAGCGAGCCTAAAGTTCTTCTTTTTAAGCCAATTGTGATAATGACCCCAATTACAGTGTGTCCGGGGCATCAGTTACTAAAAACGGAACTCCTTTGAGAGCGAGGAAGTCAGACAGTCACTCATGGTTTAGGCAGAAAATTATTTGTGTGTGCTTGTCTGGCTGAATGCAAGCTTTTGTACAGTTTGTGTAGTGTATCTTGTATGTGTCTGTGTGTGCACGATTGTGTGTATAGATGTGTGTGTGTGTCAGGCCGTGTGGGTACATCTAATTACAGATCAACCACTAATGGTGATCCTCTTCTGTGAAACATGCTGAGTAACCTGATATCATCCTGCCCTCCCCACAGACTGGTTCGGCCCAGTCTCAACACTCGCAAAGCCCTTTAACCCAGTAGGCTGAGTGTCAATCGTCACACATTTGAGTGTATTATCCGCTGTATTATAAAGGCAGGCTGGGTGGGGGAAGAACAGCACACCCCACCTCATTACCGTGATTTAAGTACACTGTGGAAACCATTCAACCCCCAAGTGCTCCAGTGTAGCTGCTCTGTGGCCGACAGATCAGACTGTGGTTGTGTTGGGAACCTTCCGGGTGTGAATGTGTGTAAATAGAAAGAGAAAGGAAAGAAAGCATTGCTGCCAGTGAAACCTATGAGTGTGGCATGAGCTGCAGATCAACATGTGACCATGGGGTGTTTACCACGCATGGCTATTTATAGATTTGTTGGCCCAAACACACAAGGTGTATAGATTCATGGTGTGTTTAAGAGAGGCATTCGGGTGTTGCAGCAACACAAGGACAAGGGATAAATAATTATACAATCTAATAATGCAAATAGAAAATATACAAGAGTGATTAAACTGCAAGGCAGCTAATAGTGTATTACTGTCTCAGGTATATGTGTCGGCGGGGTGACAGAGCAGGCTGGTTTAAGTAGAGAAGTTACTGTCAGAAGTAGGATTTGAACCCACTCCTCCAGAGGGGACTTCTTCCCCCTCTTTGACAGACGAATGTTCGCTAGCTTGAACGTAGCGCCTTAGACCGCTCGGCCATCCTGACATCTAATCTCTGTTGGCCTCGAGCCCAAGCCATGAGCACACAGACCTCTGTCCCCCTGCTTAGACAACGTGAGAACAGACACAAATGTCCTTCCTTTCTTAGGTCAGAACAACAGCTGTGTCTGTTCACAGTGCAGCCAAAACCTTCTTCTTTTGTAGATGTATTTTTGATGAATGATCATTTTCCATAACCTCAGTGACAAACGCATTATGTTTCCTGTGACTGAAGCGGCAGCAGTAAGAAAGGTTGGATTTCATTGGCAGTAACTTGATACAGCTCTGATACAGTTATAGGAATGAAAGTAAACAGTGATGCTCATATCAGTGATAAGATTACAGGTAATGTGACAAAGCTGGCTGGTGCTAGTGGAAAAGTTATTGTCAGAAGTGGGATTCGAACCCACGCCTCCAGTGGAGACTGCGACCTGAACGCAGCGCCTTAGACCGCTCGGCCATCCTGACATGAGCTTCTCTGGGGACCCCTTGTCTTTCTAAACCCCAAGCTATAAATGGACCTTTGCTCTGTCATCTGAAAGCTGATTTCCTTTCTTAAATCTGTACATGGGCTACTCTAATCTGACCAAAATCATTTAGATAATGTTGATATTAAGATTTCTTCTTGGGATACAAGCTTATAAGCTGAAAGTCAATCAGATGTGTCTCCCATTTGTTTCAATCCTGCTATGTCTCACTTTTTATAAACGTTTCCCTTTTCTTTCCCCTCACTCACTTTAGGTCTGCTGTTCTATTGCATCCAACCCACTAAGCGTCACACCCACTGCTTGCAACTAGCACTGAAGTGCCAGGCAGATTTCAACAACGTGTCAACACAGGGGACTCATGTCTTCCAGTTGATGTGTGAAAAAGCCCAGGAGGGAATCCGAAAGTGTCTCTTCATGCTGGCTGCAGGGGCAGACCCCAATGCAACAAATCAGGTGAAAATTGGATGGGTGGAACTAACACTGAGGCATTTTAAGAAATGAGGCAGTGGCATGGAGTATGAAGGAACAGATATCTTAAATGTAAGGTACAGTGGAATAGTCCAAGCTCTTCCCTAAACTAACTTCCTTGACCTCGATGGAAAGGATGTGAAGGAGAATTCTTAAGGACTCAGGAGGGGATGACCATGGCGCACAGAGAATCTGACTGCACTTATGTGTTGTGCTGGGTGACAGAGTGGGCTGGTCCAAGTCAGAATTGGGATTCAAACCCACACCTCCAGGGAACCATGACACCCTCAAGTGCAAGCCCTATGCTAAAAGAGCTAGGAAGCACTGAAGCTTCTTTCCTTAACATGTAGAGAATTCAGCACTTGGCGGCTACATAAATACTTCAACCTAGATGTTCTTAGTGCTGTTTGTTTAACCTATGACGGACTCTTTTTCTCTCTCTCCTCAGAAAACCGGTGTCACAGCATTGATGGAGGCAGCCAAGGCCGGCTCCCTGCTGCTTGTTAAAAGCATTCTAAAGAAAGGGGGAAACCCCAACGCCATTGACCAAAATCGCCTCACAGCAGTACATTATGCTGCCATGGGGGGCTTTTTAGAGGTGTAGTATTGGCTTGCCAATGAATGTTGAAAAAATGACGAAATAATATAAAGTCGTAGTGACAATAAAAGTGTTTGAGTAGAGTTTATTTTTTGAACGAGTCATACATTGTGATTCTCTCCCTACATTAGATCATTAGATCAGATTTCTGGTTTATGTTATGTGTTGCTCTGTGGCATTTTTTTGTCTTCTAGGTGATTCAGGTGCTGTCTGCATACTCAGCGGACATGGGCGTGATCAGCTTAGAGGAATGCACACCGCTACACTATGCTGCTGCCACAGGCAATGCTAACTGCTGCAGGTTCCTGTCACAGAGAGGTGATGTGAGGGAGTCCTAACGCTAAAAGGCATCCTGATGTCAATGCAGTGTATTTCATATTTTGTTTTCAAAAATAGCTCTGCGATAACTACTGCCTGAAGCATTGCTGTCACATGCTGTCTTTTTGTAGCTGCATGATGTCAGCTTATATCTCTGTGATACATTTTCTTTGTGGTCAAGTCAAAAAGGAAGAAAGTAGTAGAATATGCAGCTGTTAACACAGTCCCAAATGAAATGAAGTAGTTCTACCTTGTGTTTATATATTTCCTAAAGCTGCTCTCTATGTTCAGGTTGTAACCCCAAACTGAAGAACCAGGAGGGTTTGCTCCCTCGTCAGATTGCCAAAGACGCTGGTCACAAAGCAGCAGCCAAGGACCTAAGGAAAGCAGAACGGCAACAAGGAAAAGGCAAAAAATCTGGTGGTGGCACTCTCTTGTCAGATGTCTGGGCCCTGACTCTTCACGACTGGTCTAACGAGTATGAGACTGAACTGCGGCAAGCCTTTGGGGACAAATCAGACATGGTTACCACTGAGATGTTTATTTCAGTGTTAAAAGAACTCAAAGCTCCAGTTGAAATTGACCAGCTCCATACAGTAATCTCATCCCATGACAAGGGGAAAGAGGGATGTGTCAACATTAATGATTTCATCAAAGGTGTAAAGTACATCAAGAAACCGTTTCTCTTCTCTTCTTATATGCCTAAAAAGAAAAAGGGAGATAAGGGAGGTAAAGGAGGTAAGAAGAAGAAGAAGAAGAGTAAATTTGTCCTCCCCATGCCCATTTGCACACGCCTACCTGAGCATATGCCCCGACGACCCGATGGAGGGCCTCCCCATTTCATGATTGAGACATACTACAACAGCTCAGATATCCGTCGATTCGACCGTGATCACCCGCCAGAACATCCCATAATGAATGACTCAGGATGGTACATGGAAAAGCCTGAGAAGGTGTACATCGATATCAACTATTGTGTTAAAAGTGGGGACCTGGAGTCTCTGGACCTTGCTTTCAGTCAGGGGGTTCCTGTGGATGTTCAAGATGAGTATTACAAGACGCCGCTGATGGTGGCCTGCTCCAGTGGCAACTACGAGGTGGCTCAGTACCTCCTGAGTCGGGGGTGAGAAAGATTATGTTTTCTTTTCTTTTAGGTTTTAGAATTTGGAAACAAAGACAAACAAAGGTTGGATTGCATCGCCAGTAACTTAATGCAGCTCTGATACGGTTATATTAATGTTAAAATAAATAATGAGGCTGATATAAGTGATACAAAATAACAAACAGTAATGCTGGATCGCATGTAATGTCCTTATCGGGAGCTAAACACACCATGATTATAACTGTTTCTGGCAGGGCGGAAGTGAATGTGCGTGACCAGTTCTTCTGGACGCCCCTCCACCACGCGGCTCATGCTGGTCAAGTAGAACTTATTGAACTTCTGGTGGAAGCCGGGGCCACTGTAGATGCCCGGGCCCTCGGTGGAGGAACGCCCCTCATGAGGGCCATTGAGAGCTCTCGACCCTCCTGTGTGGACGCCCTCATTAAGGCGGGTGCCAGTGTCAATGCAGAGAACAAGAAAGGTTTGAGTGTACATCTGAAATGTATCAAAGTTCATTTGAACAATACTGATGTTGATATAAATTAGATTTAGATTGGGTTTAAGTTCATACTGGTTGCTCAATAATGTAAGGAAAGCCAAATTAACAACAAATACACAGGAGTTATGCTCTGCCTCTTTAAAGGTTAAAACTGTCTTCCATTGTTATCTGCCTGACCATGTGTTATTTTCCTTTAGAACAAAACTGCCTCGACATTGCCAGAGATTTTGCTGATTCCAGGACAATTGACTTGGTCAAAGACAGAATGGATTCTCTGCCTAAACCAAAGGAGACCGCAAAGGCAAATGGGGGCAAGTCTAAACCTGCTAAAGAAAAGGTACCCAAGAAAAAATAAAATCTTCTTCCAGTCTGCTACAAACATTGTGGCATCAAACTTTCCCTGTTTACTTTATATCAGCGTGAAATGGGAATTTCACACTTTCACACTTTCTTGTCTGCTGTCCACAAAACCCACAAAGGGTGGCAATCACTAAGGAAAAAAAGTTTTCTTTTTCTCAAGTCATGAACTTGAAAAGGTAATTTCCTGCAGACACTGAACACTGACCCAGTCCTTCACATAGTGTATACTGTATATAATATACTGTATATAGGTTTTACAACAACGTATGACCTCTAGTTGCTTTCAGACAGTGAGCCATTGATGCTTCAGTTGCAATTCAGTACAAACTCATTGAATAACTAACTAAATAAATAGCTTAAAATAGAGGAAATAATAGAAACCAATATAACGTTTTTTACTTAATAGTATTATCAACATTGTTTATTGTCCACACATAGTAAACTGACTTTGAAGCTGATGTTGCTACCACACCACTGTTTATCTTCATTACACTCTGAATGCAGCAGCAAATAGCTGCAGCATGCTTCTCCTTACTGCTTGCTGTTTGAACACATCTTAAATGATGTTACAGTAAAACTATTTAGGCGAATAGTAAGCATCTAAAAATATCAGGAATTAGTTTCGATCCAGATATGAAATATTGTTTTTTCGTTTTTTGTAATCTTTCCAGATATTGGGTTGAATTGGGAGTGGTTGTCCTGCCACACACACACACAGTCTTGAGAAATTGAATGAATTGAGTAGAAAAATGAGCTGTTTTTGAACTTGGTTGGAACTTGGACAGTCACACTTGAATAGTGACTTCAACATTTGACTGGAGGTAATCTGCCCCTCTGGTCCACTCTGGTGTGTACTCCAGCTTCTTCTTTCAGCGTAAGAAACTTAAGCCTGTAAAGAGATCGGATTGTTGCAAGGCAGCAACTTGTAAGCAAATTACAACAGATGTGTTATGTTACAGCTAGAACATGCTGGAGGCGCTTCAGCTTTCATTTCCAATAATCAGGCTAAAATCTGACAAAATGTATTGATTTTGTCATTAGGACTCTAAAAGTCACACGCAACATCAGGAATATTCATAGCTCAATATAGCTGGAAGCAGCAATTCTGGGGACAAGAAAGTCCATCAGATGGAATAAATTTGCACACAGGTGGAGTGAAGAAAACACAGGGACACTATAGCCCACTTCCTGTTTCAGCTCCTACCAAACTGGCCTGCAATAAATGACCAATGAATACGATAACAGAATTACAGAAATTAACTCACTACTATAAGAAACTGATAAGCCCATTAAACTTTTATCCACTGTGACTTATGAGCAAGCCTATCACTGTAAATAATGCATGTACCCTCAAGTCAAAGTACATGCTTCATTCCAATGTAAGACTCACTTATGGCTTTGAACCTGTGATAATAAGTCATGTGCTAGTCATAACGCCTACCGTCATATGCAAGTGAAATGATTTATTTCTACCTGACAGTCTTTGCTGATAAATTGTTATCAGCTAAATGTTATAGGTGCCCCAAGGAGCCCTTAAAGTTTAACATCTATCATATTTGATGAACACATCAGGGGTTCAGGGCAGCTTCAGTGTTGAGACTTTATCAATGTAAACAAACTCCATAAGTCTTACTGTTAGTAAGTCTGTCAAGATCTAAGAGTTTGGAACTAAAAGTTTTTGAAACAAGGACACAGTGCTAGTGTAAAACCAGGCCCAGATAATATCATCCAACTGCAGAGGAACAGGACCTTCAGTGCCAGTCCAACCTGCACCACCTACAGGCAAGAGAGTCGCAGCAGCTGAAGCAGCAGGTTGTGAATGCTGATGTAAATCTGCATATGCGCCATCTACAGGCAAGAAAAGTCATAACTATCACCACGACTGCAGCTATTTGTAGCTTGACGTTGTGTGCTTGTTTTTTTTGGAGAGGAAAGGAGAGGGGTGAGATTTTATTTGTACAAAATAAAACATCTGTTGTTTATTTCTGCAATAGTTTGATCTGGACAAATGCCTATTTACACTGACAGTTAGCAGTAATGTCCACCTGAAAAAAGTTTTTTCTCAATTTTATTTTGAAATCACCACTACCCTCTGACGGGTGTTTAAATCTCCCATATTCTTATCTATTCTGTACCTCGACTACAATTTCAAATTTTGATTGAAAAACAGAAGTTATTTCTTTCAACTGACTAATCTTACACTTACATGTTGTGACCCAAATATGTGTATTATTCTTGAAGTCTCTAGCTGTCCACAGCTAAACCCCTTCAGCTTTCTTCAATAACCCCTTATTCTCTGTCTGACTGACGCTAATCTGGCACTTAAAGGCCATTGATTTGTAGCAACTGCTCAGGATACTTGGATGAATGAGGCCAATCTGAAAAGCCTGTTGTCCGCTGCAGGTTGTTGCTACAGAAGGAGCAGTGCAGGCAGAGACATCGACTACAACAGCAGGGAAGACTTCCTTTCAGAAGGATTCAAAGAGCGTCATCCTGCAAAACACCAGGATCACTACAGGAAAAAACAACACTGTGGATGTCACCTTTGTGCCAAAAACGGTACGGTGCCTCCAATAGACCGTAGGATCTCCTTGATTAGCATGCTTAGTTAGTTATTACTACTTGTCTTAGAAAGTTTGTTTTAACTAAATGTTTAACCAAACTAAAGTCATTCTTCTTGTTTCACATCCAGATATACTTCAACAGGTTGTTTTCTTAATTGTAATTTAACAACCAGAAGGTTCTGCATGATACATTCATGTAAATTTTACATTCAGTCTTGGCAGTCTTCTCCAGTGCAGCACTGTAGCCAACTTACTAAATAATTGGACACAGTTCTCTTTTTTTTGCAGTGTCTGTCTGTATCTCTGTGTGACTTGTCTGTCTGTGTCAGGTTTGGGGGAAGCCGCCCACCACCAGCCAGCTGATGTCAAAGATAGAGAGGCGGAAGGAGCTCTTATCCCTCGAGTTGGACTTTGATGACTTCATGATGCGACGACTTCAGCCAGAACATCCAGAGGAATACGCTGGAGCTGCCAAAAACGACAGACTAGACTGAAAGGAGGTTAGGCAGAGAGAGACACTCAGACGTTTAGGAATTATAGCCTGTTACCCGAACTGACTGGCCACCTGTACCAGTTATGGACATTGGATTTACTTTGGATTCATTCTTTTTATGACGGCTGCTTTAATTAACAGATGAACTTTATGTTACTAAACCTGATTTCCTCATCTTGTCATTTAATATCAGAATTTACAATGACATTGCAAAGAGGAATTTAATCATGTTAACATAGACTAGTGTCTGCTAGTATCTGCTTTTATTAATTATCACATTTTTCTTAGATTTAACATATTTCTTAGGTCAACATCATACATGAAGACACTGAAAACTGAATATAAAGATTTTGTACATATATTCTGGCAGCTACTGTATTTCCTCTCACTTTCAGTCTGGGCCACGTGGCATTAAAGAATAGTTTCAGAGCTTTTAAACTCTATCCATACGAACACTGAAACTTTTTTTTTTTTTTTTTTAATACTCATATCATTCCTCCTGGCCATTAAGAGAAAATTCCGAACTAAAATGACTACATTTGGAAGATTTCCTTCCTTCCTTTAACTTGAGCCTTTGCCTTAGATACACTTTGAATACATTTCCTCACAGGACCTACCTTGGAAGGGATCTCTTTATGGCCAGGAGGAATTATTACAGCAAACAAAACCTGTTTGCTGCAATCCCAAATGTACATATTGGCACCTGACCTTTATTTTAGGACATTTTTTGAACCTCTCCTTTAAATTTAAAGGGGCAACTGTAAGACACTAATCACATTACACTTTTCCAGAATAGCTTACTTACTGCAGATAATAGTCAGGGTTAGGTAGCTATCGGCATCCAAAGAAGACTTTCAGTGTTACTGGCTGTGACAGAATGAAAACTGTGAGTGGAGTACAGGGACAAAACTCTACTGTAAGTACATACTGCAGTTAGGGAGTTGGTTAAAAATCCTCCCCTGACTCTGCAGTGGCCGAATCTGCACTGAGACACATGAAGAGTGTGTTACAAGTGACAGGGGGAAGCTGCTGAGGAGAGGACAGGATATGACAGGCTGGTGGCTCATATAATGAGTATCTGCTGCCTCTTTCTTCCTCTCTCTCTCTTTTCCTTCCCTTCCTTCCATCATCCTTGCATCATTTCTGTCCTCTTTATTTTTCTTCCTTCTTTGCATCTTTATTTTTCTTTCTTACTTCGCATTCTTCTGTCCTTTCTTTGTTTTATTCATTCTTTCTTTCTTTCTTTCTTTCTTTCTTTCCTAATTTGCCTCCTTTGTTTCCTTCTTGCTTTCATTTCACCACTGGTAGTCCTTCATTTTCTTCATTTTAGTAGGACTGACTGTAAAACATAAAGCTGCTGGCAGCTGCTTACTGCTCTCCAGCCAGTTGCAGTTCCTCATTGGAACCAGCGCATGGCGCTGTTTGGCAAATTTAGCAATGCAGGGGTTTGGTTGTTTATGAAGCTGAGAGAACCGAAAACTTGGAGGGAGCTCTTGTGTTTCTAGCACAGAGAGACATCAAAATGGCAGCCATGTGTGTTTACTGGTCTGCCTCTCATGCCTTCTCTGTCTTTGAAACAGGAATCTGAATCTCACATCCAGTACTAATGAAAGGAGGGTGTCATTATAAGATGGTTAAGAATTCAACCTAATCCTCCATGTTCTCTACTCGTCGTGATCAGTTGATCACATGAATGACTCCAGGGTGGCTGACTGGAGCTGAACAGCTTTTGGGTCATTTATTAGTTGTCCATATCAGGAATCATCAGAGAAAAATACACGTCATTTTCTGTGTTAAATGTCGCATTGATGCACACTCCCATCACCAGATAAAATTAGATTGCAGTGTCCTCAAGGTCCACTGGGACGCAGTTATATAATCAAATATACGGGCAGAGGGGGGCGGGTAGCGGCTTTGAGATTCATATTACAGGCCCTGGATTGTTTAAATATACATAGTCACAATACCATTGATGACAATGATGTGAGGAGAGAGGCAATGCATGAAAGAGATGAGAGAGGGAGAGAGGCAGAGGAGGAGAGAGGAATGAAAGCAGACAGAGGAACGCACATATGTGACGAAACACAAGAAGAGAAACAGAGACAGTGGAAAAACATTGCAGAAAGCCCGGCACAGCCATTCATAATAAGGAAAGAGAGATGAGGGAAAGAGAGGACTGACAGGGAGGGATGGTGAAAGGACGTGAGGAGAGGAGGAGGAGGAGGGATGGGGTGGAGAAAGAGCAGCGGAGGGTGACTCAGAGGATGGGGAGGGAGCACGGCGGAGGGATGAGAGGGGAGCAGAGGAGTGGGCGGGAGGAGAAGATGAGGGCTTTTCTAGCACAATAAGTGGCACACAGGTTAGAGGGAGTAAACAAGGCTGCTGGCTCTGATAGCTGGCCGTGACGCAGTGTGTCTGTCAGGGCGTGGGCTCGGACTTATATGGTCTTGCAGTATGTGTGCTTGTGTGTGCGTGTGTGTGATTGGGTGTATTCCTGTTTTATGAGCATTTAAGGAGTGTATCAAGACGTGTGGATATTTTAGATAGGAATGATAGATATGTCAATACAATATGCATGTATGTAGTGATATGTATGTGCAAGGTGCATTTACATGTACGGAAGTTTACATTATTGAGGCGTTGCTCTGGCTCAGTTGCAGTATGTGTTGTGGTAAAATATGTGTGCTAATAGTGTGTGTCCAAGTTTTTTTGGGTTTTTTTTTAACTTTAGAGTCTGTTCACTTCTCGTCTCCTCCCCCCTCTGCTGAGTATCAGTCTAAGCACAGATCAGTGGTTGTTGCTGCCAGCAGCACTGCAGTCTCCCAGCTCTGGTCCTGCACCGCTTACTCAGCACTCAGCACTCCAACCCTTCACTTCCCAAAACAACCCACTGGGACACACACACACACACACACAGACAGAGACATACGCACTTTGTATATTAGCACTGTTTACCACATTATAGTATGTTATTATTACAATCTATTATAGCATTACTTTCAGTAAGTACGCATGCACAGTGTTGTGCTCACACATGCATATAATCCAATAATTACATACTGAATGCAGAGAAGCATAAAGAGACAGACGTTCTGCACGCCACACAAACACTGAAATACACACAGACACGCCGTCTCTACTGTCTGCTTCAGTTATCAAAACACACACACACTCCCCAGCTTCTTTATGAGGTGTACCTATACAACCTGCTGTAATCCAGAACAGTACAGCAGCTCTGACATGTATTCCTTCATGCAGCTTGTAATTCACAGTTTCTTTATATTTTATGGATCAATCAGCTAATCAGTTAATTGTGAAAATGATTGAAATATTAAGCAATAATGAAAATAATCATTAGCTGCAGTCCTACAACTGTATGTTTATTACTGAGGTTGTCGTTGGTGGAGGTGTAGTAGACTGCATTATATTTAAATATATTCCTAATACTGCACAGCCTCCGCCTCCATTTTAGAAAAGTGGCAGACGAAACATAAAAACACCTCTCAATTTAATGTAGTCCAGTTCAGAGCATGGAAAACTATAATAATAGCCTCTCAGACAGTGCCCATCAAAATGAATTATTAATAATTATTATCTTTGTATAGGTAGAATTGGTCTCTGGGCTGTTGTATTGGATTACATTAGATTTTACGGGCAGGCACATGTAACAGAGTATATAGAAAATAAAGACAGTGTAGTTGCCAATTAATTTTCTGACAATCAGTTACTTGAAACTGATAGTTTCAACTCTAATATGGGCCGACATGACATACATACACACACCTTAATTACTGTATGTTTCCCAACTTATTTTAAATACAGCACATGTCCATAAGTTAAAAAGTAATATGATAAAATAGATTCACAGTTTAAAAAAATCCATTTGGTGTAATTTCATGCTGAGATGGATTCAGTGCTCGCGGTGTCTCTGTCTCCCAAAAGAGCCAATAACTGTACGGTACACGGTAGCAGGACTATGGAAATGCTGTGTCTAGTGAAACAATGGCGGCATTGTACAGATGCTGGTTTACCATCCATTATTGATGAGAGCGTCATGTTTCACACCAGCCTGTCTGACTACATGTGTGTGTACTCCATGTGTGTAAGCATTTTTTTGTGGGTTTGTCTATGGTCGTTTGGTACCTGTGCAGGTTTACTGAGTGAGCAAATGTATTTCTGTGGTTGTGTGTGCGTGTGTGTTGCAGTGATTCATCATTCGTTAGTGCAGCCTTGGCAGTGCCATAGATCTCTTTAGCTTTCCAGGCTATAGATTCCAATTTGCTGCAGGCCTGGGACTTTTATTATGAGGATATTGATTTGAATTTCATAGTGAGACCAATATTGCTGGGTGGTAAACAGAGGACTGGATCTTGGCTCAGATAAAGAGGCTTATTCCTGGGAAAGAGACCAGAAACGGATACAATAAATATCTCACAGGATAGACTACAGCTGCAGCATTTTACTGACTATAAAGATTTTAAAAGGTATTAATTGAAAAAGATCAGAAAATGCTTTTCAGTTTATTTTCATCTTTTCTTCACTGTTGCGTGACAGATGGAGAATCAAGCTGCATCAACATTGTTGAGCTCAGACTGCTTTTGAAACAGATTCTAGGAAAGCGTCCTGAAAATGCTTGAGACACTGAACCCTTCGATGTTGTCATTTATTATGCTGTTTAAGTAACAGATACGTTGGCATTACTGGACGTTTCTTTGTGTGTCCTCTTTACATTATAGGAGCATAAAAACAGCTCATTAGAGATGCTGGCGCTGATCATGAATACCAGTAACTGCAAACTCTCTTTGCATTTTGGTGTCAAATTTTAAAATGTTTTTTGTACAGTGTTGATCCCTAAATAATTTGGAGGTAACTGTTACTAAATATAACAAAAACTGTAAGTGTTGAAGAATTTATTTATAGTTTATTAATCCCCAGTGGCGAAATTCTTTCTTTTTGTAAATCCAAAATGTGTGCATGTTATCTCATTTTAGCCAATTTATTAATTTCAAGATGAAGCAGACTTGAATGACAGCAATAACCGTACAGCCATAACGGGGAACATTACACATGGCAGTACAGATGTTATGATAATTCTGGGACTTGCAATTGTTGGCCAACGAGATGTATACATACAGTACACATATGTATATTGTCTATCAAGCATGTATATCAAGCATGTATACATACGCACATATGTATATTGTCTATCAAGCAAATGCATTTCTGTTGCTTTTTGTAGAACATGTTAAATGTTAGACTTCAAACATATTTTGCAATATTGAGAACATATTCACATCAAACTTTAGTTGCAAATTAGTTATTCATTGAACTTCTCTGGCAGCACAGGTAACATGAAGAGAGTTTCATTGAAGAAAAAGTACAGTTTCAAGACATTCTTAAGAAATGCTTCACAGACAGACAGATAATATTTTATTACACTGATGGAAAGAGTACAATTGATATCAAACTTTAGAGAGAAACAAACTCTCTTCTTCCATTTGCTGTAACCACTTATTCTCATCAGTGTCACAGGGGGCTGGAGCAGATCCCAGTTGGCACTGGGCAAGAGGTGGGGTCATCAGTTCATCACAGGGCTGACACAAACAACCATTCACACTCACATTCACACTAATTAACCTGCATGTTTCTGGAATGTGGGAGGAAGGAGAGAACGCCACACAGAAAGGCTCCAGCTGACTGGAAGGGTTTGAACTAGGAACCTTGTTGCTGTGAGACGACATGCTAACCACATCTGAATCATAAAACTGAGTTTTAAACTACAAATGTTATAATGCAAGGACCATATCAAGGTGATGATATGTCAGTCTGGCTGTGCGCACAGCTTATTGCATTGCCCCCCCAGTCGATCAAACCAATAAATCAATTTTATTAACTCCCACTTGTTATTAACACGTTTCCTGTTGGCGTCAATAAAGTCTTAAAAAATACTAGAAATAGATCTACTACACCAGATCTGTTTACATGGCATTTACAAAATTGGCAAACATTGAAAACTGTCCTATTATCCTTTAAATTTTATAATTAATGACTGACTGATAATGTACTGCGATGCTCCTACAGGCTGCGTCATGTCCGTCGCGGTCGAAAAGTTTAACAGCTGTTGCTATGTCTTTGCATTTGGCTCTGCTTTATACTGCAGTATCATCTGCACCCTCCCCAAACTGCCTCCTTCAGTCCTTTGGAAAAAAAAAAAAAAGGAGAGATGGGCTCAGTCTCTCTCTCACTCACACACTCACACACACACACACACACACACACACACACACACACACACACACTCTCCCTGTTGATTAAGGCCTCCTCAGTGGCCAATTGCTCAGCAGTAGTTGGATTCCCGAGCAGGAAGGACATTTTAATCAAACTTCAACCAGGGAACACACTCATAAAATATGAATGTTATATAAGGAATTGTCAGCGTGGCTTTCTGATATGTATATCAATAATACAGATGCATGTTATGTAAAAGAGGAGGGAATTTTTTTTTTTTTTTAGAAATGCTGCTGCCACTCGTGCATCAACACATGACTGGTAGTAACGTACACCTTCAGGATAAGTAATCAATCCAATAATTAAAATAATAAACAGTCATTTCATTTTGATAGGAAGCATTTTTAAGATTATGGATTTATTATTTTAAGAAAAAACACAATTTACTCTCAGTTTTACTCTCTGTGCTCTGTGATGCATTTATCTTGTAAAATATCATGGAGCCTAATGAGGACTCTGAAGAGCTTTTGTCACTTGTGATTAAGTTTCTCATTAGCATTATTTCCCTTAAAGCTCTGCACATCACATCCATGGTGCTCACTGTATTCTCTCACTGCATTGTAATGGTGCTGCATCCATAGCTGCAGTTTGCCACCATAGGAAAAGTGAAAGATGCCAAGAAAAAGCAATTAGCCAAGCGACCAAACTTCCCCGGATACGCACGTGTGCCTGGTGTTATCGTGTACGCCTGTAAAGATAGAACTATGCTGCAGGGTGCGGAGTGTGTGAATGTTTGTCCTGTGACAGCCTCTGGTGGATAACAAGGAGTTAAAGTGAGCAACAGAGGAGAAGGGGGGAGAGTGAGGTGACTGAAAAAGAGGAGCTGCATGGGGGTTATGGTAGGTCAAGAGAGGAGTGGTTGTTAGACACAATAGAAGGTGAGGTGAGACCTAGCTGAATTCAGAAGCATCATTGTGTGTGTGTGTGTGTGTGTGTGTGATAGAGGGATAGCCTAGTGGACGGATACAAAGGAGATGTGGTGAAGGGGTGCATTCTGTAAAAAACTGGCCTGTCATGGCCGTGTCTGAAAATATCAAGCAGCAGAAAAAAGGATGTCAGGGAGGTGAGACAGATTTTCGAAATGCAGTAGGAGTGAAAAGGGGGGTGGGGTCGCGAGGAGTGGACAGAGTAGTGAAAGGGGTGGGAAAAAAACAGGAGGGTATTTTCCCAAAGCTGGCCAGCCACTGCAGAGCCTCAAACTGAGGATATTTGTTATGCTGGTACTGCTGCTGCACCACTGAATCGATGAGGAGAGGAGGAGAAAAGAAAGGGGAGGAGGGTCAGCCTGGTCGGGGGGTTGTTTCACTGCAGTGGAGGCTTTTTGTCCTCCCCCTCCTGCTTCACATTGATAGACCCCATCTCTGTATCATCTCTCTCTCTCTCTTCTCTCTCTCTCTCTCTCTCTCTCTCTCTCTTCTGCTGTCACTCTGACTGGAGTCCCATCTGTCTGTCTTTGCTTGACTGTCTGTCTCTTCCTGTCCTTATCCACACTCCCCTCCAGGCAGGACTCTGCTTACTGATACCTGGCGCCCTTCTGTCCAAAACTAATCTGGCAACCTCTGGTAAGAGTTGTCCCAGTGTCTCGCTGTGGCTTTGCACAGGTAGCCAATACTTACACTTTTCCTTATTAGCTGCATCAGCGTCTGCCAGATAGTAACTCAACACAACAAAACTTTGTCTGTGAGGTTATTTAAAGTGCTGTGAGGTAATTTAAATTTAAAGGTCAACAACATCAGTAAAACAACATTTGTCCTCTGGTTGCTGTAGGTTGTAGGCTGTAGGAGGAGGCTGGGGTGGATAGTTGAGTCAACAAAAACATCACTTCAACACATGAGACCGCCGTTTGTTTTCTGTTTCCAACCACGAGTGTTTGTTAAAAGCGCAGCCACGATCGTCCCGTAACCTTAACCGAGTGTGTCTTATAATCATGACAGCAACGCTCGCCTGACCTTAACGAAGTTAACCCAAACCACAGTACCCAACCTTTAGTCCAACCACAGTCTTTCCCTGAAACCTCAACCATAATGCTCTCATGAAACAGCTTTATTTTTTAACAGGTCTAACAGTTTTGGAGAGCACAGACAGAGGGCAGAAAACACTTGTAAGATAGATCTATGATCTATGATTGATGTTGCACCACTTCCTGCCTGTCCTTTCATGCATTTTAATGTGAAGGCAGGGATAGGCCCATAGTGAAACCTGAAGTTTTGAATGTTACATTAGCAACGTTAGCCAACTCAGCTGTGTTTTTTTTTAAAACTTGATTTCAAAACATTCTACACATTACATGGATGAAATGTTTATTGGCATTACGGGCGGTTATGTGCTGGACTGTTTCTTGGCTGGAACCAGCAACTTCCTAAAGTCTGCACCGTGAGTTTGCCAGGTGACCAGCTGAGGCTCCAGGTCGTCACTGCGCCCGGCCAAGAAACAGTCTGTTATGTAACGCTGTGTACAACTGCTACGCACGGCTATGCTTTTGGTACAAGCCAGACTATTTCCTGTTGCTGATTCATTCATGGCACATCTGTTTGAACCACACTTTTTAAAAAAAATGTATCAAAGCTTCGCTAATTCTGTTCACGAGCATTGCAGAGAAACGATAAGTTGTTATTTTCACGATGATCCACGTGTTTCCAGGATATTTCATTGTTGTGTTTGTGAGTTGTGCTTAGTGTGCAGCTTATGCAAATACTTATTAATTCATTCATTTATTTATTCATTCATTCATTCATTCATCGTTAAAAGAAGACTTATAGGGTGACAGTTTGTGTCCAGTACTTGATCTGTGTGTGTGTGTGTTTCTGTTTCAGAGAGCATGGTTTGGAGAGAGAGAGAGAGAGAGAGAGAGAGAGAGAGAGAGAGAGAGAGAGACAATAAATTAGAACGGGAGAGAGAGAGAGAGAGAAGCTGATATAAAGGAGCAGGAAACCAGACCAAACATGGGCACAGGTGACGCACAGAGGATACCCAGTTTCCATAGCAACAGGCAGGTGCAAGACACTGGGAGCTAATCTAGCTTTCGATCTGCTGAGGTGAAACATTTGCATGCAGCTCGCAGTGTGAGTAGCCTAATATACATACACACATAAACACACACTCACGCATTCACAGCAGTATGTATGTGAGAGGAATCTTAGAGGAACGTGCACACACACACACACACGTGTGATACGCACACACACACGCGTAAAGAAGTACACAAGGTACACAAGATTTCACGCTGAGCACGCACCAAGAGCAGAGCAGACCATGTACCATGACAAACACATTTACAGCATATGAACGTATCAGTAATAGAGAAAATGTGATTAGCCAACCAGGATCCCGACCTTACTGTCCTAACACACACATAGTGGGAAACGCCTGGCACATTGAAGATAGGATGAAAGGGAGTTGACAACTAGAGGAGAGGGGGGTGACGGATGAGGCAGGAGAGTGAGATTAAAGGGAAGTGAAGATAGGGGGAAGGAGAGTTGATCCGTACCCTGGGGGTGAAACACATGATGAAGAGGAGGGAAAGGCAGAGAGGAGGATAGCAGGTAGAGGGAAGAGGGGGTTATTGCATGGTGAGGAGTGAGAGAAAGAGGGTGAGAGCTGAGAAGGAGAAGTAGAAAGGAGGAAGAGCTGGGGGATATACTGTACAGTTTTGGGTCCAGGTTCTTTTGGATAAATTGACACAAACAAAGAGTTCTGTCTCCTGAACCACAGGCTAGTTGGTATGTTGTGACCTCGTAAAGCTTCCCCTTTTTCATTTGTGTGTAAAGCCACCATCTGCAGGCAGAAGTTATGTTACACTCTCATTGTGCGTCATTTTGACAGACAGGGTCATAAAAATTCATATATCATCGTTCATATATCATCATAACTATAATTTTCTGCATATTTCCTATTAATCCAAAACAACTTATCAAGATAACATTTAACATGCAGAACTTACAGATTGTGTATTATATGTACATAAAGCTATGTAGAAACAAAGATCAACAAAGACATTGTCTGTATGGACCATCCACAGTGACAGCAGAGCACTAAAATACAGCAGCCAGTGCGAACAAAGCAGAATCACATAATTACAATTACAAGACTGACAAACCATTAACAACCTGAGCTGATCGCTGGTCAGTGGAGTCTACCACAGGGTGTTATTGACAGTGTTGTAAATTTTTTAATGTTGTGATAGAGTGTTGATCAGCTTTTTCTGTCAGTGACTGTCTGTAGATCACAGCTTCCTCATGGCATACGTTTCTGAGTGTAAAACAAGACAGTTTACAAACATGAAGCCCAGCTTAGGGACAGTGGAGCTTTTAGTGAAATGCTAATGTCATCATGCTAATATGCTCACAGTGACAATGCTAGCACACTGATGTTTAGCAAGTATAATGTTTGCCATGTTCACCGTCTTAGTTTAGCATGTTAACACTTGCTAATAACCATGAAGCAGAAAGTGCGGCCAAGGCTAATGGGATGCTGTGTTATGACCATAAACTAGAGTACTGAAAACGCAGTGATGGCTGGAGGTGAATATGAAGGGTTGAACAGTTCCTGACATGAATTTCTGAACAGAATTTCAGGATTCAGAGTGTATAGTTGTCTGCCAAAGTCAGTGCTGATAAAATCAAGAATCTCCAAATTCTATACGTAGTTGCTTTAACACATTTGTTTAGATAATCTGTCAGCACTTGATTTATTGAAATAGATCAATCGAATAAACTGATCTACTTCATGCAATACGGCCTTGTTGACATTGTTTGGGTCTCCTGCCTTCCTTCTGTTTGTACTGATGTGCATTCAAGCAGAAAGGTCAGCCTGAAAATAAGAATGCATTTATTTTTACAATGCACAATAGTCTCTAGATGTCATGAAAAAAAATCACAGAGCTGTGTTATTTTCCCTCTCTGGATGCAGCGCTCATTGCATTTCTCTGCTCACTGGGCATTTCAGCCCCGGTCATGCAGCAGGACAATCTCAGCTGTTTGCACACACACATTTATATGCAATTTTATATACGCACATATGCACATATGGGAGATTGAGAGTACGCACATTTTGAGTTCAGTTGGCAGTAATGTGCCACTTCCTGTGAGTTAGCCAGGAGGGACGTTAGATTCTGGGCCAGTGCACCCTCGCAACTTCTGTTCTGTTTGTTTCCTTCCTTCTCCTCCTCTGCTCTCTATTATAGTGCTCCATTACCTTGTGATACGTTATGTTGCATTACCTTATCTTGTGTTACTTGATGTGACACTACCCACGGTTTTGCTATGTTTTGTTATATTAAATGGTGGATAGTTGATGGCTTACATAACTTTATGATGCATCCTGTAGCACTCTGTTTTTCTGTCCTCGTCTGTTCATCTCTGCTCAGTTGTTGCTCAGCTGTTTACACACAAGGCTTCTAACTTCAGCCTGCGGCCTGTTTTGGTTGATTCATAAATACTCCATACCACCCAAAGTCTGTTATATACAGTATGATACGCTAGTGAGACAAAAGAGACGAAAAGGAGAGAGGAGAGGTGTAATTTGAACCAAAAGAAGACGTAAACATAGTGAGAAAAGTAAGTAAGGAAAAGGGCAAACAGATGAAAGTAGATAGAAAAGCCAAGGATGGAAAAGACGAAAGAGGCCAATGAGGTGTAGAGCTGCAGATCGATGTGGATCGATTCTCCCTCTGACAACCATCCTCACCATCGGATACAAGACCTTCAGTCCCACACTTATCAATGTCACCACTCACTCCTGATCTATCAATACCTCAATTATCAGATTGAATATCACTCTCCCCAGTTGGCTGGATGAGACTGAAAGCAATTCTTCACACTCGTCTTTGTTGATCTGCTCACAGTTTGCAGCCTCTGCAGAGACAAAACAAGACCTGCACGTAAATATAATCAGAAATGACACAGAGGACCACTATGTAAGATTTACTGGCATCTGGCTGATTGCAACCCCCTTGCTTTGCTATGGTGGTCACAAAATCATATCAATGCAAAAAACCCAAAATAAATAAATAAAAAGTGCAAGGCCCCATCTAGAACCATAGTTTAGTTTGACCATTCTGGGCTACTGTAGAAACATGGTAGCTCATTCTAAGCTAACAAATACAGAACAATTATTATTTTCATTATCAGTAGTGAAAAATACATTTACTCACGTATTTAAATACTCATCTGGTACTTTTACTTTTTGGTATTTCAGTTTTATTACTACTTCTTCTCTAATACATTTCAGAAGGAAATATTGTAGTTAATAATCTTATAAATATGATCCATTGTCATACAGTAAATGAAACTGCCTGACAGTAATATAGTGCAGTTACAATATTTCCTACTAAATGTAGTTGAGTTGAAGTATAAAGATAAAAATAAAATAAAATAAAATAATAGCAAGTAAAGTACAAGCTCCTTCACCACTGGAGACTAACAAAAACACAAATACGTGTTAGTTTAATCAGATGAAACACTTCGTGACAAGCTCTGCAAAGCCTGATGAGACAGAGCTCTAATAGTGTGTTTGGTACGATGACTAAGGACTGATATTTGAAAGAGAGAGAGAAAGAGAGAGAGAGAGAGAGAGAGAGGGGCAGATTTTAGTGCTGAGTCACAGCAAGGCTGCTACTGCTGCAGCACCCTCCCCCATACCGAGCCACACAGCCTGGCTGACTGGCTTCATCTCTCATCCTGCCCTCTTTCTTTTCATATATGCACACACATATATATTTATACTCACACACACATTCTCTGTACATGGAGTGCGCTCTATCTCTGCCTCTCCTCATCTTTAATGTCATACTTCTGTCTCGGCTGATTTTGTCCTTTCCAGATCTTTCGCACCTATTTTTCTGTTTTTAGCCTGTGCCTATTGTTCTTTGTTTCTTTTCGCCTCGTCACTCTTTCACAGTTCACCCCCATCCTCCGCCAGCCTCCCACCTTCGCGATGAAGTTTAATTAAGAATGAAATCAGTCAGAGCGGGAGATCAGAGTGTGCGAGCTTGTCTGCTACAGGCTTGATAATGCTGCAGCTAATCTTCTCCTCCACTTGCTGTGTTTTGCTCTTTGACCGTGAGCTGAAGCACCGCTAAAGCCAAACTCTCCATCTCCCTGAGTTCCCCGGACACTTCACACACACGCACACACACACACATGCATCACATGCCCACACACCCCTCCCTGAAAATACCACTGACTTCAAAGGCCTCTTCTGAAAAGTTAGTGATTCTCTTTAATCTCTGCAAAAAAGCGAGAATGCAGCAAGCTTTAATGGATGAAAAGAAAAGAGAAGAAAGGATCTGTTGTTGAAGAGTTCATTCTCTCAGTGACAGACTGCAGTTTATTTGTACTCTTCTGAATAAAAAGCACCTAACCATCTTAATCATCATATCATGTAATCATAACATCTTCTCGTCATATTATGACCAAATGCTTATTGACAGAGACCAAACTTACCCTCGCTAAGATCCATAAGCCAGAGAACTATGAACCTGCAGTGTGGAGTCTTCAATCTGTTCAATCTGGAGCCGCTGTGGAGGATAAAATGTGACAGATAAGCAGCAGCAGTGCCATGGGGGATGATTTTGGCAATAAGCTGACAATGCTTGGTTCAGACGGCCGATAACCCTGTTAGTAAAAAAGATAATATTCATGTAGAATTCTCACAGTGTTAATAGAAAAGCATTTAAAATGGGATTAACCTGAATCAGGTCTGAGTAATGTTCTCTCACATGTCTGGTACACTGTGAGAAAGAAAGGGTAGAATTTTCTTGAATGAATGGAAAATGCTGAGTCACTGGAAAAAGACAAACAAACAAAACAAGCACATGACTGAATAAATAATTCAAATAGTGGATGTCATATTTACACATGAAGATGACGCTGACATTATTTATCAGTATTTAAACTGCAGATGAGATATTTGTTTATGTTATGAACACTGTTATGATAATAAGAGTAACATGAGAAGGTGAAGCTACAACATGAAAACAGTCTATAAAACCTGCAGCTGCATAATTGGACTTTATTGCACAATTCATTTCTTTGTTTATTAGTTCATTTACGTTTTTGCCAATTAAGTCTTCATTTAATGCACTCCAGTTTTCCTATAGCTGTAATAAGTCATCTTGACTTGAAGAGCTGTTAACTGTAAAATAATTAAATTAGTCTGAGTTTGAATGTCCCTTAATGATCAGAGCTGTCTTAAAGGCATTTTCGCCCCAATAATACAACTTTATAGGAATAAATTACTACTTGTATAAAGTGGAATAAAAATAGCCCGATGCATCCTGAAGAAAAACAGCTGAAGAGCAAAATAAAATGAAATTTTGTACAAAAATTCACAGCCCCCAATCAATAATTTTAAATGGCCTCAGTGATCCCCTGACCTCACCTTCATGAGGTCATTCTGGTCAAAGACCTTAAAAATTCAATTCAGTTCAATTATATATACATACATACATACTTGCATAGATGATCTGTAACCGCTTATCCTCACTAGGGTCGCAGGAGGGCTGGAGTCTATCCCAGCTGACAATGGGCGAGAGGCAGGGTACACCCTGTTCAAGTCGCCAGTTCATCACAGGGCACAGTTGAATTCCAAGGGATGCTATCAGGCGCTATTGGGTATGCCTAAAACAGAGCACCAATCAGAGGAATAAAATGTGTGACATAGCACTGAGTGACACGTGCAAAATGGAGTGAAAAAATAGAAGTAGGAACTCCAGTGACACTACTTTGTCAAACATCATATAAACCTGCCTCATATTAAATACATGTTTGTGATTGGCTAGCTGGATCCAGGACTGGTGGTGTATCTGCCAGAGCTCATGAAACATCATCTCTGCAAAACCTCAGTTTGAAAAGCCCTTCTACTCTAACCTGATCTTACACGGACTGTGCTTTCTTCAAACAGAACCACAATCCTTCGCTTTCATCCATTCCTAATTTGGTTCGTTATACTTCTGTAATATTGTTTTAGAGGAGAGTGAATGAATGATGAACCTGTAGATTCATTTTCCTCACCTTCTCCACACACACACTGAGTGAGTGACACGCTGAGTACACCTAGAATGCCACATCTAGCCCCCACCCCTCGCAGACATACATGGAGTCGGTACACACACTCACACACTCCCTCTCTCTTCTCTTCTCCTCTGGCTCTCCTCTCCAAATGGATTTTTCATGCAGAGTTATCATTATCATTAATTTAGGAGACAGGTTCGCTTCAGAGCAATTGAAGACACATTTGTTACAGTGCCAAGCCGAGGCAGCGGCTGGAGGAGAAGAGTGGGGGGACATTCCCACACTGCTGAGTCCACAGACGATTCAGTCTGGACGTGCTGAGAAAACATCAATCGGTCTCATTCTGTGAGTTCGTCTCAGTAATTGATCAGAAATACAAACGTCCAGTCATACCCCATGTGGTTAGGCTTAAACATCTTTCATTTGATTCTTTGAGTCTGTGAGAAAGACAAAAACACATACAAACATACACATTACCCAAATAAATTATGGCCCTCACTTGTGGTAAGGATGTGCTCATGCACAGTGACTAACACACACACTCCTGTGCAAGGTCAGGCTGTGTTTTTATAAGAGAGAAAATGAAAAGTGCAAATGAAAAGTTTAGCTGATATGCAGGAAATGATATGTGGATCTGTAAGACCTATTCAGACAGTCCAAACAACAAGCAAAGCCTTAAAGGATGACTCTGCTGATATTCTATAGTTTTGTTATTGTCCAAAAAAAACACACAAAAAGTGTCTTAACCTGCCTGTGACCAGTGGTTTGTTGCACAGTCTGTGTAAACTGCTGGAAACTTTTGGAGAAGGCCTGGTGATTACGGTCTGTCACCATCTATCATGGACGAGTTTCTGAAGCCAGTTGGAAACAAAATCAGATTTTCAGGTCAGGTCTAGACTGTACTCTTGATAATGTTATTTACAGAGACCCAACAATTCCCACCATGAGCAAACACTTGTCAACAGTGGCAAAGAAAATTTTACTTTTAACCTTAATCAGAACCCAGCTCATGTTGTAGTTGCCAAGTTCCTCATAGCATTCTGACTGATCCAAATCACTGTGCTTGGACACAAATGCATGGCTTAAAGTCTGGCAAGGTGGATTCTCGTGTGATCTCATTATTTTGTGATCTTGCGAGTCCGACTGCCTCTCACTTCTTTGTCACTTTGGCTCTCTGTGTCCCAAATACTTTGATTTCTACTGGAAGCGACTTTTAAAAAGAGGCTACAAATATACACAAATATACATTTTTAAAAAGGCTCAGTAATTGTCTAAAACAGCTGGGCACTGTAGTTTTCAGCAATCACGAATCAAACAATAGTAAACAGTGGATTAGGTCATGACTTTTTTCAGTGGTGGGTGAATACACATTTTATTGTATTTACATCAGCAGGCTGGTGGCTGTGGGACTGACAGTGCCCATATTCATTGTAATAAAGGACCATGACAGCCAGTACAATACTGCAGCTCTTTGATGTCCTATATTATTCATAGTTCTTTTGATAACAATGGAGTTCTATGGCACACAGGAACAAGATATATCAGACTGGATCAACTCATTGTCCATTTTATTAATTTTATTAATATCACCAACCTTATTGTATAATAACCTCAGCAGTTTTGATTCATGAAATAATCTCCACTTTCCACAGACCTATACTTGGAATATATTTTATTTTACTGGAAAAATGAAAAAAAATCACAAGAACGTCCTTCTCTGTGTTGTTACAGAAGGTATGATGATACAGCAAAGTACCACACACACAGCTGGACACCCACAAGCCTAAAAATGTCCACAAGGTCATTAGAACTGGAGTACAATTGCCTCCAGAATGCACGCTGTCTACATTTCAAGTTATGTGCTGACTTGAGAAAGCAAGAAATTATTATCTAGCTCCATGGACAGATTCATCTCTGAGGGAGACCTCGGAGCCGAAATGAGCCACTGGACCCCTGCTTACCCCAAGTAAGCAAGAAGGTTCTTGGTTTGAACCTTGCCGGGAGCCTTTCTTTGTGGACTTTGTATGTTCTCACTGTGTCTGCGTGGGTTCTCTCGGGTACTTCCTTGCACAGTCCAAAGACATGCACCCTAAATTGCTTGTAGGTGTGAATGTGAGTGTGAATGGTTGTTTGTCTCTATGTGTCAACCCTGTGATGAACTGGCAACCTGTTCAGGGTGCACTGCCAGCTGGGACTGACTCCAGCCCCCGTGACCCTGATAAGGATAAGACAAGAAAATGGATGGATGGATCTAGTGTAGGAATATAAACCATGTAAGGAGTATTAACTGAAACAATGAAGATCTGAAAACTAAGACTTAGACGTAGACTCTTTCTGCAAGACACAAATCAGGTTTTAAAACAGGTCCCACCGGTGTCAGTGCCATGCCAGTGTTTTAGTGGCGCACACTCCCAAAAGAAGACAGTACAATTAATCGAATAACCGCGGATCAATTGCCACAGAGGGGCTTTACCACAGAGGCTTTCACACCAACCAGTGAAGTCTCATTAGTCATGCTGGTTGTAAACATCTATGTAAAGTCAGATTGCTTTGAAGTGAAATCCCAGTGATACAGAACAGGAGATTGGCTTTGGTGCACAGTGACAGTGCAAGGCTAGTTTTACTGGAATATGGCCACGTTTTATTCTGGTGCCACGGCGAAGATGCAAACGTTCACACACATGTCCAGTGAAAATGTGAAGGTCTATGTCTATGTGGTGAGAATGACCTAAAACTTAAGGATAATCCTGCATAAACTGGCGGATCAGCATTCATATATAAGAACTGATCATCATGAATAATGCATAGGTTATTGAATCCATATCTGCAAAATCTCTGCTGGGATATAAAACATACAGCAGTAACATTTCACAACAAGACAAATCGAATATTCAGCAGCTTTACGTGCAGCTGCCCACTACAACACACACTTTTTGAAGTCTCTCTCTCTCACACACACATACACACTCTCTCTCTCTCTCTCTCTCTCTTCTTTCTCTGACAGATATCTATTAAAAGCTGCTGCTGACGTCAAAAGTGTCCGCCATCTTTGACGAGAGTTGCGCTGCCCCCCTCCTCCTCCTCCTCCCCCCCACCATTGAAGAAGCAGTGTGCAGGACTCAGCGCAGTGCCTTTGCAGCATCACACTCATATACAGAGAGAGGCTGGTATCGGTTAGCTGTTGATATACGCAGACATTTCCTCCCATACTGACTGCGGGGCACCGACAACAGGCACAGGTAAGACCGAGGACATTTCCCCCTCCATCTTTTCTCACTATTTATTGTTTCTCCAGCGGAATTCGTTCGGTTTATTGAAGCAAGGAGGTGTGTATTTTTTTTTGTTCTTTATCCAGCCTGAATGGTGCTGGTGCGTACGGCGCATCGTGTGCTTTTAGGTTTCATCTTCTTCTGGGAGTGTTTGCGGATGATTTGCAGCGTTGATAGCGGGAGGAGAGAGCTGAAAGATGGGGAGGTGGAGGAGAGGGAAGGCAATGCGTGACCTGCCGGGTGATAAATCTCAAAACGCGCAGTGGTTTGCAGAGAGGGTGGCTGCGGTGCGCTATAATGCGTACATTCAATGTGGGCGGTTTTTCCGTTCTCCTTCAAGGTTTCAGCACCTTGGACAGCGGAAGAACCCGAGGAGGTGAAAGGAGTCTCTGCGGGTCCGAGCACCGCATTTCAGACGAGCTGCAGGGCTCTTTTCTCAACGTTTTTTTTTTAGACAGGGCTTGTCTTCCAAATCAGTGTGAGTGCGAGCCTCGGAGCTGATGGAGGCAGCAGGTAGACACGATGTCGCAGCAAAGATCGTGAATCGTGAATCAAGCCTGTCGCACTCGTGTCATGACAGGAAACAAACAAACAAACACGCAAAAAAAACAAAAAAAACCGGCACCGCATGATTTGAACGCAGGGTGACTGTGGTGGATGCGCTGTGATGGAGAGAGTGTCATGTGTAGTAAACTGCGCCATGGTGAAGTCGGTGGGAGGAGGGTAGCCGATATAAACAGCAGGGAGGGGGTTGGGTTGAGGGGTGGGGGTGTGATCCAGCTCCATGAATGCGTCGCTTCCTTTTATTTATTTGTTTTGTTATTATTATTTTTTTTCCACGCAGTGTCTTTGCCTCACAAATCTCAGCCACATTTGCGTGACCGAGGCATGAAGGCAGCTGGAAAATATCGTGGCGGTGTGACTGTGGGCGTGGAGGGAGGAAGGGGTGAGGGGGGGGCGGGTTGTTTCAGGCAAGAAATGGGGGAGAAGAGCGCCGGGGGAGGACCGCGGTGAAACCCGCACTATGACATCCCCCCCTCCTCCTCCTTCCTCCTCCTCCTCTTCCTCCTCTTCTTTAGTATCCAGTCCATCCATTCAGCCGTCTCCGAGGCGACGCACATCACTGTCAGTGTCTGTCCATCACGCCTGGCGCACATTGGCCGGGGGCTAAACTGATACCTGAGCGCCCCACATGCGCAAAGGTGTTCCAGTTTGCGCCTCATGGTGCGGGAATATAACGCTACATACACACGACATATACAGCTATGGCACTGGCACCTCCAAATGTGACCTTATTAGCTTTGATGTAAAAGCACGCACGGGCAGGCGACAACCGCCCCCCCCCCCCCCCCCCCCCCCCCCCCCCCATCCCCGATTATGTTTATGTGTAATGATTTTCCGTCTTCACACCTCTCCGTTTGCTCCATTCCTGAAGCTGTGGAGGATTTTGGTGAGACACAATTGTCGATGTCTGGATTCTGTGTGCCGGATTGACGCCCCTGTGCTGCCTGTCACGCACACAGTATCGTTGGCTGCTGTGAGAGGAGCCTCGTGATGCAGAAACAGAGACATGATTGTTGGTTATCCTGAGGCTTGACGATGCGGCAGATTAGATATTGAAGTCGTATTGATCTCTGGCGCACCTGGAATTATTCCCCCATCGCCACATGGTGCATTACGGAGGCTGTCTGGCTGATGCTGTCACTTGAGGGTTGACTGGCTGTTTGTCACCATGCAGTGAGCGCTGTGACACCAACACATGTTCTCATATCAAGCTCCTTCAGGTGATTATTCATGACCTCAACAGATCGGATTTGATTGTGAAGTCATAAGTAAAGAAATGTGAGTTCATGTGTAAAAGAGGAGCAGCATCAGGCTTTGGACACTGACAGCTGTGTGTTCATGACAAAGACAGATTACAGCCTACAGTGCATAGAGAGCACAGTAAAGCCCCCAAGGACGCTCCAGTTGCCATGACCGCTATACCATATCGTGTTATGCGGCTTGCACTATTTGGACTGCAGAGAGGGAGAGAGACAGAAACAGGGAGGGGGGTGGTGGTGGTAGGTGGGAGGGGGTGTCAGGCCTATACTGCACACACTGCGATGGGGCTGCACTCTGGATAAATGGTGACTCACAACACCATCACCATCCGCTGATTGTTTCTCAGAAACACCCTGGCCCGTTGTTCATCTCACATGTGTGCATTCACGCCCGCCTGGATCACACTGCTCTGAAATGGAGCTAAAGCCTCCGTGATCGATGTTGGTGAATATCGAGTCGGCTGACTGGCTGCGCATTGCGTGCTTTGGTGCAGGTGTAGGTCTCGTTTGTTTCCTGTATCCGACTGCTCCTTTTTGAATTTCAGCCACAGTTACGTAAAACGCCTGAGGAATGCAGACCAGCATCTCTTTTTTTTTTAAGGTTTTTTTGTGGTTTGAAATGTCCTTAACAGGCCCAAACCCACCACTCACCATAAGTATACCCACACATAAGCAAGTATACACATTAACCTCATGCAGCCACATGCTGTAAACCCTCTCATTTGATGTTCTTAGTCAGTCTGAAGGATCTTTGGCTGTTTCTGCCTCACAAACTAGAAGGAAAATGCATTTTGTTTGATGATTACATAAAAGCTGTGTTGGTCTTAACATATAAAACACCTTCAGCCTTTTTCAGCCGTCATTTGTAAGAAACTGTGTTTTTTGGAATGAACACCATGTTTCTCTCGACATGATGACTGACAACCCAGCAAAGCCCGCCGCTGACAAAAAAGCACTTTACATTTGGGTCTGAATCCAACCAAAAGCAAGAGGTAGAAAGGGACAGTACCTGCTCGAAATAGAGAGAGAAGCATCAGTAATTTGCTCAAGGATACTTCAAAAATGCCCTTGAGCAAAGAAGTAGACCACTGCCTCACTCCCTCTTTTAGTCTAGATTGGGAGTGTGAACTAAACGCCTACTGCAGTGGTTTCTTGCTGTCACAGTGCAGCTCAGGTTTTAGCTGCATGACAAACAAAATCATCCTCATGGAGTCAACAGAGCTTGTTCTGCTGCTGTCGCATTATCTGTCCCAGATAATACCCCGTGGTGGTCAAGTGCATTCTCTCTTTGTTTTTGAACAGCGATGTCCATCCCTGGTTCATAGTCCAAAGCCAGAGAAGACACTGCAGTTCTGTCTAAGTAAGGACTGCTTACCAAGATGTCAATCTTTTTTCAGGATATTTTATTGGAAAAGAAGATTTCTTTTGTTTTTGACTTTAGTCAGGTGGTGAGCAGGTGGCGGTCTCTTTACCTCCCACGTGGCTTTAGCCTAGAAGAAAAGGGAGGTTATCAGCCTCAGATATTTACTTCAGCTATGTAATCTAACATTTTACAGATCAAAACATTGAAAGCATATTTTAAATAAAAGAAAACAAATCATAAAAACATGATTAAATCTACTGACAATGAGCTAAGATTAACAAAACATTGCATTTCTTAAAGGAAGTCCAAAAACACACATGATTTTATTTATTATGCCGCATGACCAATAACATTACATCACATAACACATTATAACGCAGCAAAATGTCACTTATAACGTGGACACGGCCAGGCTAATAAACAATGTGTATTTCCCAGAATGTCAAACTATCCTTGAAACAAGAAAGAAGAGCACTGATTTAGCAGACAAACAGCACGCAGTCTGAAGTTCTTTTGAAGAAAGTGAGATGTGTGAAAGCAATGGCGAAGTAGCAGAGAAAATGGCGAGTCAGGGTGAAAGGCACGGTTGAGCTTTTTTTGTGTCCAGTCAGCCCTCGTGGGACAACCTCTCACTTTGTCAGAGACAGGACTAAAAAAAACCCCACGGAAACAAAATGGCTGCTCCTGAGACCTCGAAGTTGTGGCAAAGCACAGAGAAAGATTCCCAAACCACATCATACAAGCACGTTTGTCTTTTAAAAGTTGTCTAATGTAGAAGCGTCTCGTCGCATTACGCAGGGTAGTTAAATGGTTATTACTGGAGATAGGATGCAGATCTGAGCAGCAGAGTTGTCAAGACTGCTCTTGGTGCTCGCACAAAAGCATGACTCTTCTAAATTTAGTTCTACCTCAGTTGTACCCTCTCACCGAAACGATACAACAACCGTTATCTCCCAGGTGATACGCTTCCTTTTTGAAGCTTTCCTGGAACTGAAGTAAAAAAACAAACCAAAAAAAAACCCCTCTATCTTTTTAGCTTTTAAAGCCACATTTATGATCTGTGAGGCCGCTCCAATGCACTGACGAGGGCTGTCATCGTTCTGCCATCTGTCGTCTCTCCTGCTCTCACAGGGATCGGTTATTGTTCTTTTGATTAATGAAAGGAATTTAGGGAGAGAAAATGAAAGTGATTAGAAAGCGAGGGAGCGAGATGGAGAGAGAGAAAATTGAAACATGAAGAGAATAAAGATGAATGAGAGGAACGGCCAAAGTGAATGATTACTGTTGAATCATTTGAAAAAATACTGTGTGTGTAAATGGAATAAACGTCTTAAATCCAGATCATTTATTCTGTTAAAGTTATCCACAACACATTTACACTGGAGGCAAACTCTAGACAATAGCTAGGAATCAGAAGTATCTTTACTATTGTGCGCCCAGCAATAAACTTTGTGTCTCAGATTTTACTACAGCAAGCTGATATTTACAGTGAGCGCAGTCACTCGTGTGTTCGTGTGGAGGATGCGATGTGGGCTGCTTCAGTTTCACATTGATCTATAGCTTCAAACATATCACTTTCACCACAGCATTAGCCATGGCTTTAGCAGTATTCTACTGTAAACCATCCCTGCACCACTTCCACTTCCAGAATAAAAGCATGTATAGACGTCTTATCCCTGCGTCAGTGAAGCATAAAGTCGCCAATTTATCTGCTCGGGTCAACATGAATACACCCCCTTGCCCTCTACATTACACGGCATTGTGTGCTCAGGTGCTGGGACAATGCGGCCGTATCAGTCTTCTGCAAACACGACACTGTTTGGAGTGTGGAGATGGTTTTCATTTAAGGATCAGTGGCGTGTTATGTGTGTGTTTCTTTTTGGTGATGTTGTTGTAGGTCGGCCTGTTGGGTTGGGTAATTTATGATGCTGCAGTGCAGCTGACCGAGGTTGTTGGTGCAGGTTAGCCTCTGCAATGCTTTTATATGAGCCTTAAACAGCAGGGTACGTATAGGGTAGAGGGCATACAGATTGTTTCATGTGATGAGAGATTTGTCACATTTAATGGTATACAGGGCACATGGACTATTACAGTATTCAGACTGCATGCGTTATAGAGCATGATGGCATGCATGGTGTGATGCATTATGTATTTTGCATCTGGTTTCACTCTGTAGAATTAGGTTCTAGCTTCACAGTCACCAGACAGATGTCAGTTTCTCATATTTTACTGTTCATTTTAGCAGGTTTGTAGGTTTACTTAGAATTCATCCATCATGTACTGGCATTAATATTCATCTACAATGTAGACACAGTCTTAAAATGCCATATGAGCAACAGAGTATCAGTATTACTGATTTTTTTAGACTGACCTCTACATTGGAGGTTCACATCGCCCCCTGTGGCATTTACTTAAGCCTTTTAAGCATACAGTCACTGAAATCAAAATGCGAATTTTGTCCTCTCTTATAGTGGATAGTAAATGTCTTTGGACCAAATTCCAAAGAAGTCGTCACGTTGGACTCAAACTGTGATTGACCAAACAGTTGTTCGACAATGAAAACAGTCTACTGCTCTGGATTTTGTGTCTATTATTTTCTAAAAAAATACATAATATATTTTCACTGCTGCTACATGCTAATATGTTAACTAAGCATTTAAATATTCATATTTCTTATTTTATAGTTCTTCAGTGGCTCAAACAGATAAAGAAGTAGAAATTTGGTATTTTTCTGATGAGCATGTTCTCTCAGAAGGTATTTCTCTGAAGTACTAATTGCTTTTTAATGTCTTTGTTTTTATGACTTCTCAAATATTTAACAGGCTCTTACGTGACACCAAAGTAGCCTGGCTACTAAGACCCATGACAGTGAATGAAGCAGGGACTCGTTTTAAAGGGCTGAATGTGTCCTGTTGGACTGTGAAATAAACCTCTGGGGATCACTGATTGGACTCCTTTCGTCACGTGTCATAATCTCCAGCTTTACAAATGTGCTCCACGCCAACAAGCTGTGACCAAAGGACTAATGAAAGACATCAATATTGATTAAGGCATAACAGTTTGATGGTCTGTTACTGCACCGTCGCTAAAACATCGGGAATTCTGCCTTTGCCCTCGACGGCTGGCTTGAACGTGTCCTGTCTGGGATTCCATCGAACGTGCAGATATAAAAAGGCCATCTGCTGTATTTTTCACCCAGTGAGCCTTCCAGTCGCTCCGCCCTGACGTTTATTGCCTCGTAAAACACGAGAGCTTGCGCTTTTAATTCAAAACAGGTTGCAGAGGCCTGTACAGCAATGGTTTGGTTGATTGTTGGTCCTATCTTCATAACCCGCGTTGCCCCCGCCCCCACCCCCCAGCCTGAACCCAACCCCACGTTTTCTCCTTTCAGCTCTACTGCCAACATCGGTCCATGAGCACCCCTCCTTGTCATGTTTTGCTTGTCAAATGTCATGTCTCCATGGCCCTCCAGCAGCCCAAACGTCATCTCCAATATATGTGGCTCTGGGTGCTCCCATGGGTGGATAAATGAGGCATCCAGGACCCCTTTCACCCACGGAAACCGCAGAGGTGACTGTAAGCACGTGGCTGAAGGGCGTTGGTGATATGCAGTGCATACTGAATTCTGGCCTTATTTATTCCTTTTTCATCCTCGTGTGTTTGTACTTTCTGTTCTTCTAATCTTCCAACAGTAGCTTAAAATAAACACCTCCGAGATGTTCTTGTCTCGTCTAACCGTCTATTGTCCCTTCTGCTGTGCTCGGCACTTGTTTCCAAGGAGCAAGTAGCTGGCTGATAAGAAACCACGCGAGCTCAGGACCAATAAAAAGAGGGATGAGGGGGCAGGGCGCCTTAAATCACCGGGCTTGCCCTTGTCTCCACCCTCAGTCTATCTGCTGTCTATTAGCAAAAGCAGCGGCAACGCCACCTTCGAAACACAATAAATAGGATGATGACGTTGCTTTTACTTACCTCTTGTGGCTATCCCTCAGGCTGTTTAGAGTGAGTGGTCACTCCGGAAGGATACAGTTTATGAGAGTAGGAGTGTGACTAGAATACCAAGTGAGTAACCTCCCATCAGTGACGAGCTCTGCCATTTAGCCCTTGCACTTCCAGAAAGCAGTAAACTCTGATAAGATGCACTGATCTGTTTCTTAATCCACAATGTACAGTACCAACACTCATTCCTCACACTGACTTCCTTCTTCTGCTTTACCATAACCCTCTAAGAGCATTGCAAACAGCCACGGGCATGTATAGGATACGTCTTGTATGATTTAGATATGTGTTTCGTAACATGCCTCGTAGGATACTGTGAATAGATTATGTTTGAATGTTTGTCTCTGTAAGTACAGAACGCAGTATGCAGGGGTCCTCACCTACCCAGTGGTTATAACACTCATCACACAGTAGGGAATTTATCCATACGTGCCTCTATATTCCAAAGCTGTCTCTCAGCGTTATTCATGTCTGGTTCATTAGCACTGGAATCCCCCACGATCAAATGGTAAAACATTAAGTTTCGGGCAAATGTTCTTGTTTTGTATGACAACATGATGTCATCATGCCTTCGGCAAGGACTGATCATTATTACTCAGCCTGTATGAGTAATAATCATCGGGGTACTACTGTATGTTTGCATCATTTCTAGATTTATCCATTTCTAGTATATTTTGAAAATGCATATTTGACTACGCAACAGTCTGCTTCTTACAGGGATGTGGCTAATGATTTCTTCATTTGTTTGGTCCATAAAAATGTCCATTACAATTTCCTAAAGCCCATAACTGATATTCAGATTTTCAGATTTTTTTTTGTCAAACCAACAGTTCAAATTCCAAGATATTTTGTTTAATAGCATGGAAGGCAAAGAAAACCAGCAAAATCTGAGAAGCTGGAAATAGTGAAGTTGGGGAATTTTTAAGAGTCTACTGCTGCTCTGTGAGCTGCACAGCACTTTGAACTGAATGCAAACATTAGCATGCTGATGACATTAGGAGGCATAGTCTTTATAGTCTTAGTCTTAGTCTTAGTTTTGATTTAGCCTGTTAGCATGCCAACTTAATGATAATTAGTAACACTTTTTTGGACAAATTTTCGGTTGATCGACTAGTCACCGAATCACGTCACTTCTCGTTGTGGATTTGAATGTCTGATGAACCAGCTACGGCTCTTCTGAAAGCCACAGCAGAGCGAGTCATGAGCTTCACCTTCTCTGTCTCTGTGAGCAGAGCATTGTCCCCTGTCTGAAGCAGGTAGCCTCCACTGTTATGATTCTCCACCACCTGCTCATGCTCGTTGTCTTGTGCTTCCGAGATGTGGATGGTTACAGTGGGGCCATGTGAATAAGTGATGGGGTCTTGGACTTCTCAGGTCAATAATGCATGGCATTCTTTGTAGAGTGGGGCCACTGGGATGTCGCTGCAGCACTTAATGCTAGCTCCTCTGTGGAGAGAGAGCTCCGGCTGTAGTGACACTTGCACTTGTTGTGTAATGTTACATCAGTGCTGATATTATTCAGACTCACCGTGGTTCCTGGAAGGGTAGTGTCATTTTATCATCATTGTTATAATGTGTTTCGGTCAAACAAGAGGGCTAGAGGAAGAATTTTAGGGTGCGGAGTTCTTCTGAGCCCCAGAGTGAATGGATATGATTTTATATTTACTTTGTCATATGTAGCCAAATTCAAAACGGAATCAGCACGATCCATTTCACTGCATTTGTGGCTCAAGTCTTCTGTAAGGAGCGATAACAGCCATAACAAGTGAAGAGCTGTGGTAACCTTCACAAGTTTCCCGTCAGATTTATCTTTACGAGGGAAATTCGCATCAATCCATCATCTGTAACTGCACTACAGTAACTGCCAGACCTTAAGAAAATGAGAAGCTCTTTCATCTCTGTCAGCTTGATGGATATTTTCAGATCTGTGGCAAACTGTATCACTCACACCCGAGCAATGTCTCACAAACAGTTTATGGTGTTGTGAACATTCGTCAGACGTTTCAACCTGAACGTTTCCGTCAAAGATCTCTTCATTTAGAGCGACAAAGACTAATGTCTGGTGCAGGGACAGAGAGGGAGCGTCTGGAAGTGAAACTGGAAAGCAAACAAAATGGCAGCCAACGCGCGCACACTTAGAGCAAAGAGAAGAGAGAGACGCACACGAATCCAACTCGACGTGCATGAAACAGTGGAAAACAAAAATCTATTGTCTCTCTTGCCACAAGCAACATCAGAGCTTCAGGGTCAGCTTGTCTGTCACACACTGATAAGTCTGTCTGTAAATGTTCAGATAAGAATGAATTATGTTGCAACAACAACACAAACTTTGCAGAGAAAGCCTTGATTTTTGGTATGGCTTAGGGTAAGCGTCAGGGTTTAGAATAAATAAATTTGTTCTGTCGGAACATGACTTGTACTAAGCACAGATGATATACTACAGTATTTAGAAATCTGTAGATGCAGGTCTTGGGAGAAAATGAAAGACAGAGGCGAGGGGTGATATTAAAGAAAGGAGGTAAAAGAAATGAGAAAGTGTCGACGTGGAGCGCTCGGTGCTGGCTTCTAATCTTCTCCAGGCAGAATGTGATTGGACGGGGTATGAAATATGCCGGGGGAATGTGTGGGGGAATGGAAATAAGAACATCTTCATATCTTTGGTTATTGTTCCCATGGCGATTACACTGAGGTGTCACTCTTTTGGTAGTAAACACGATGATGGATGTATAGAGAGCGAGAGGAATGGATGTTCTATCAAACATTCCTGCAGTCATTTCTTGGTGCAGAGAGTCTTGCACAGTACATAAATGCAGATTTTAGCTGCGTTTCACTGTCCGCCTAATTATTCCGAAGACTGCTGATGAATGTGGTGTTCGGCCTCACTCCAATAATTGCTTTGAAACCTGTGATCACTGCCATGCTAGTCATATATCACATTTTACAGCATCTTTTCTAGTGCCATAGATTAAATCATGCTGCTAATCAGCAAACCACCCTGGGCCACAGTCCTTGGCAACATGGATGTAATAAAGCGTGTACGCAGTGTATTGTAGTGCACACGTGGTGCCTTCATACACTGCGTTTAGTTGAGTTTATGTGTTTAGTGCCCTGTGCTACAGGCTAGTTGTGTCATTTTAATAATGGAGAGGTTGATTTTTGTCCTTTGAGTGTTCCTGTTCTCCTACTTTATTGCTCTTGTTTCGACTTGGGGTCAAAAGGTCACAGTGGTTACCGCTTCCTGCCGTAAATGTCAGCGTCAGTGTCACACATGATGACAAGGTGATGGAAACACAAGGGCAAAGGGTGAGTGGGTGTGTGTCAACACACAGTGGCAGGCAAACAAAGATGGCTTTGGTCAAAATGAACCAGATAGATATGGTAGCTGTTGATTCTCTGCATATTTCCTGCCTGAATCCTGTGTGTTATCAAGAGGAACAAGGGCGTGTTGAGCCACCTGTGTGGCAGATGTGTGGTGGAAATGAAGGAGTTACTCAGGGGTCATTAACTAAAGCATAGCCTTCTTTAGACTGACAGATGGGAAGCAATATGCAATACATTAGTGTGTAAAGATCAGGGATTACACATAACAGGATTACCATAGTCTGATTACAAGATAGAAGAAGTAATTACTGCTACTGATAAAATTAAATCATTAAGTTTCACAAGTGGAGCGATTACTAATTTGAGTGAAACATTTATCATAGTCGTTCCCACTGACTTGTAGCGCACTATGCTTCTAAAAAGTTCAGGTATGTCGGTTAGTTTGTTAGTTTATAGATCCTGTTTTTGTCTGTACAAAAGTACACTACACTGCAAGAACAGTTTAACATTTAATATTCAACGAGGGACTTCACAGACAGCCAGATAAAAAAAATCCAGATCTGGTTGGTCTAGTCTGGAGTTTATTTTTCCCCACTTTATTACCCAAACTGCTCACAGCCTTTCGGTGATTAGTTAAAAATGAAAAGTGTCTCTCAAGTGGGTTGGCCAACATTTAATCAAACGGGAAGCTCCAGATAAATGAGTGTCCTTTCGGAGAGAGCATTTCATGGATGACAGGACAGCCTGCCCGTTAAAGATTCTGTAACTCAAAGGTCATCAGTCGTATCGGTGTCTCCTAAAGGCATTCGAGTCTGCTGAAAGTTTCTCAGTTTTGACTTTACCCACGTAGTCTTCTTCAGAGCGGGCCAATCGCAGAGGAAGTCCGTGGCATTTGGTCCATTGAACTTCAAAGTTTAAAATGATGTAATTAAAAGTAACCCACAAGCTATTTTAGATCCATTCTACACATTCGTTCGATGAATAATTAAATCACAAGCTTTTTATATCGGCACACTCCTTTCATTGTTTCCATTGTTAGTCCAACAAAGAATGTCTACTGTGCCTACACGCTCTGGTGAATATTATCATAAATTCTTCACTTTAAGTGTAATGCACACTAATGAATGCATTGATTATAAAAGCAGTTCATTACATAATGCCTGCGCCACCAGTGAGTCGTATCTGTTGGTGAACTTGTTGCAGTGCAGAGTAGCAGGCGGTGCTGTGAGCAGCTAAGATGCAAAATGTGAATCTTGTAATAAACAGAGAGACATAAAGTAGAAGGTCAGTGTGGCCTGTTAAAGCTTAATTGCCTGAATTTGGTCAGTTGGTTACGCAACTCGGACAGGCAGGCGACGATGCCCTCTCTTTCTTCAGCAAGTCGTTTTGAAGATCTGATTCAGACATTAAGCACTGCACAGTCCAGTTTGAGGTTTATGTAACCCAACATGGCCGCCGCTGTTGTGAAGCGATGCAGGGCAACGAGAGGAAGGGAGAGAGGGAGACGAAACGGAGACATCAGAGGAGACATGGAATAAACGTGACGCATGAACATAACACATTTCATCTGCAACATAGTAGTCCGCAGTTTCCTCACTTTCAGTTATATGAACAGGCTTAAATGCAATATGAACATATACATTCATACATACACATACTCTACGCGAGAAGAATTTAGATGAATCTTCATGCTGCCCAGAGGGGCTTTAATGATTCAGAACATGGTGTTCTGTGATATTGCTGTGGCAGTAAAAAAATGGATTCATATCCTGCGTATATGGCCGGCAGATGCTGTTGTGAACACCTCCGGACACAAGTGGGAGCAGACACAGTATAGCGCGACCTCCGAGGTAGAATACCAACCAGACTGCTCACTCAGTCACCAAGATTAGACATGTCCTAGTGGGACAAAGCCATCTGTCCAAGATGCTACGCAGCCTCTCAGTCGTGCCCTGATTAGTCTTTGCCGGGCATCTTGCTCAGCGGTAATAAGTGAGGATAACTTCACTGTCGTTAACTTTGATCTCATTTCGTTTTTTTTCTTTAAAGTGAACCTGTTTGACTGCCTTTAATCAGCGTGTCTCGTAAAAATTCATTCAGGAGTACAGCACACAATGCAAGGGTTGCAAATGAACTGGATGGCGTGTTCTTCTGTTTTTGCAAGCGATGCAGTTACCTTACTACCAGTAACTTCGAACAACACGCGCCGCAATAGTCTGAGCAGACTTATCTTTATATTATATTCATATCCATATCTCTTGCAGTAAAAAAAAAAAAAAAAAAGAAAGCTTTGTCGCACCTTGCACCTTACATTACGCTGAGTCCAAGTTTCCACTGCTGATTTTCCACCACTGAGTAGTCAACCTGGGTGTCTGCAGCAGTGAGCCAACACATTTTCTTCTGTGCCATCCAGGTGCCCCGATGAATGTGCTGCTGTCCCACTTTTGTAACTGCACCTTTAGTTCAGGTGGCGGTCCAATAAAACCTGCATTGACTAATATTTTTTTTAAAATTTAACCACTAGGGGGCGACACAAACAAACTACAAACACATCACTTCCATATTATGACCTAATAAAATGACGGGGTAGCATACAGGTTTTTAGAGCTTATTCATTCAAAATTGGTTGAATTGGTTGGTTGAGCGTGGTGATAGTGAGCCAAAGAAATGAGCTGAAAGACTCTCTGTACAGCTGAAAATAACTATAGCGTGATAATTTGAGTTTGTAACCACGAGTGAAACCTTTTACAAACACGCGTCATGTGATTAATATGAAAATATTGATTATAGCTGTTTTAAATTATATGAAACTCTAAGCTACTGCTTATTAGACCATTTGAAAGGAAATGACAGAAAAACAGCTAATGTACAATTTGCATATCAAGTTACCAGTGGTTAAAGTATCGTGTCTTCGTCCACCTGTTCACCACCACCTCCTTTAAGAAATGTATCTGTAATCTGAGGTTGACCACACTCAAACTTTTCCGCTTGAGACAGATGTGGTAATGTGAGCCGTGACCCTTCGAAACAAGGAGCCAAAACAACCTCAATCCTTTGCAGAGCTGCAGTTCAGTGTGGATTCCCAGTGGAATCGGTGGTACGAACACACAGTCGTTTTGTTTCCCCGTGGATGTGCACAAGAATATTTCAACCTAGCAGCCAATGATTTATCATTATTCCCCCCTGAGCAGTAAAGGTAATCATTGTAGCAGGATTATCATTTATCCAGATAACTATGAAAACGAATTTCCTTCTTAAGGGGTTTAAACCATTTGGATGCTAATTTGTAAGAATGTCCTGTAGACCTATCTGATCATCGCTAACTGATCTGACACGTGATAAGTTGTTTCACGATCACTTTTAGAGTTGGCACCCAGTAATCCTACATCTGCAGACGCCCCACTGTTTGGCTTGCGATACCAGCCTCTCGTGACCTACAGAAGGGAGGAAAGGATCACGGCTACAGGGCTAACAGGCTGTTTATGCCTCTCTGTGGCTAATCCTCCAAAATCCCAGTCAACTCTGTCTGAGACTCGGATTCCTCTGCAAACATCATTTGCCTGCTCCTTTCCTGTTCATTCTCCAACAAACAATCCCTTCTTCTTAATCCTCCCATTATACAGCCGGCAACAGTAAACAGAGTTCAGAGACAGAAGCTACCTCTTGGTTTTCATCGCGTGATCCAATTTTATTTGGCCCATTTGTTGCATGCCACACTCTTTCATTGTTTCATTTTTTTTCTCAGCCGTCTGGAATACATTGTACACTTTGTACCTTTGGCTTTTAGCTGACGCTGTTATCCAGACCTGAAGCCAGGAGGTAGGGAGGGAGGGAGGGAGGGTAGGGAGGAGTGTATCACCTTGCTCAAGGGCATCTTGACAAAGCACAATGTGTGATGATGGATGTATCTAGACTGAAAATGTAAACAGGAATTATAGAATGAATTGCTGTTGAATTAGTCTGAGTTCGTCTTGAATAAGTCATGAGAAAATTAGCAAATGTAAGTATGCGTTTCGAGAAACATGTCCCTAATCGTTTTGGATAATCTTTTAAATTTTCGGTCAACACAGCCCCGTCTGAGCCTTCCGCAAACATTGTCTACCCGCTGCCACTGATGCTTTCTCCTAATCCTCCATTTACTGGTACCAACTGTTCAATGCTGCGCTCAATGCTGTTGTGAGTTTGCGCTCACAGGTGCATGTCAGGTTAAAGGTTCTTCTGAAGCTGTCTCTTTTCAGTCGTCAAATGTCAAATCAAGTTATTCACGCCGCAGTGCAGCAGCATCCACCGATCCATTTGAACATGTTTTGTCTCTCTTCCAGCCCTCCCCGAATTCCTACTAGGATCTTCTCTTCCCTGTTGGAGACCTTCTCCACCCCCCACATCCAGCAGCCATGGCAGATGACGCAGACATGCGCAATGAGCTGTCAGACATGCAGCAACGCGCTGACCAGCTGGCCGATGAGGTGAGAACAACACGCTCGCTTGCTGCTGCACAGACATGATGACACGCACACATTCATGCTTACGTACTCACTTCATATGCATACAAATGAGAAACACACGTGCAATAGAGAGACTTTGAAATGGCGGATCCTAAAATTCTTTATTATGGCAAACACACAAAGAAATAGGAAGACATTATTTTAACTAGACAAAACTCTACATTTTAATGTTGTTATATAAATAGGCACAAATGTAGTTCAGTCCTTGAATGCATAATAATAGAAATTATAGAGATAGGGGTGTGGCTGTATGCGCGCGTGTGTGTGCGTGAGAGGACTGGATATCTGACTTTACATAACACTGCATGGAAACTTGAGTATGTAATGTGAGTGGACATGACACAAATAAAATTCACGAGTGTGAATTTAAAAAACTGATTGTGAGTGTGTGACCTTGTTTTTGTGTAGGAATTCATCTATGTGCTTGAACTGTGTGTGTGTGTGCGTGTGTGTGTGTGTGTGTGTGTGTGTGTGTGTGTGTGTGTGTTAATAGCAGTCAGAGTGAGAAAGAAAGAGAGAGTCTCAGCCATGGCCCAGAGCAGATAAGCCTACACCCAGCCAGATTCACATATGACTCACACTGGCACAGCTGAGCAGAATATTAAACACACACACACACACACACACACACACACGTGAACATAGGGCATACACAAAATGGCGGCATCAGAATAACAGTTTTAGCCTCTGTTGCGCTGACTTACATGAGATCCTCAGAGAGGACAGCAGCTTTTATGACGGGCATTTCAGATCAGAGAACATGAGCACAAGTCCCCTAATATGCTGTCAGCGTGAGGGCATTCTGGCTGCTTGACATCAGATGAAAAGAGAGTAATAGAGAAATAAGAAAAAGGAAAGAGAAAAAAAAAACAATGACGAGGAAAGAGACAGATGTGTTGAAAACGAGGGAAGAGAGAAAGAAGACCAGCTGCATCAAAAATGGCCGCACAAGTCGAGGCTGTGGCCTGTTCAGTTCCTCACCCAACCCCCCCGTTCTCCGACCTCGCCGCTCCGGGGGGATCAGCCGAGCTCGTAGCGAGCACAGCAAGGCGAAGCTTTGTCAGTGCAAGAAGAACAAGATATCACAGAGCGCCGTCCCTGTCGAGTGGCTCTGGCTAGCAAGCTGTGCGCTGCAGCCGCACGCTTCTTAGGGAGGGAAATGGAACGTGCAGCTACATATCTATCAGCACACAGGCTAATAATAGACATCCAACTGTCTGGGAGAAAGGATGGGATCAAAGAGTGTAGCTATTTTCATTGGTAGATCTGCTGTATTCTTGAGTATATAACTGGAGACTTACTAGGTCGTAAACATGTTTAAAAGTAATTAAACCTTGATTTCAAAAGCATTCAATCGACTGACGGTACATTCAATTCACATCATAAGGTCGAGCATGTCCAGTACACAAAGTGCAAACACGCTGATATCGATCCTGTTTGTGTCCTCCTGATTGTTCAAATTGACTCCACTTTGTTGCGATACATGCTCGCTAATGCTGAATTCAATGGCCGTAGTACTGCAGATAAATGATTGTGTTGTTTTTGTGGAAACCCCAGAGATTTATTTATCCTCCATTCATGAAACCTGATGTCAAACAGTGCTTTACTTTACTCCCCATTGAATGATGTCTGTAGATGTTTGTATGTGTCATTTGATCTCAAATGGAAACTAACTGTATCTTCATTTCCCCACAGTCACTTGAGAGCACTCGTCGTATGCTGCAGCTGGTGGAAGAGGTAAGAAAAACTCATGAAACTTTTGATTTATTCATGAAATCTGAGACAAATTATGACCCAGCGCAAATAGGAAATGAATGTGGTGACACTGGAACTATATCATGTGTCAGATTGGGCAAAGTTCTTGTATATGCAGGCGGATATATATTACATGTCAGACAAAGTGCAGGAACAATTTATTGCATCGAGTCTTGAGCATAATCATGAAACTCCCGGAGAAGAAAGAACTGTAGCACCCTGTTAAATTCTTACACTTTTAGTAGCTATGAGGCCATTTCATTTGGTTCCTGTCTAATTCTGTTACTGTTATTGAAATTCTCATTTCAACGACTGGAGACAGGAGATGTGACTCTAACTCAAAGAGCAGGCACACAACATTAGCATAATTTTGAAACAAATGTTCATACTTTGTGCATCGTTGGCATTTTGAGTTCTCAACTTTTATGGATGCGATGCTTTATAGTCCACAAATTCAAATCAATTCTCACCTCATGCTTTAATTGTCTGAGTCTGAGTGAGCTAGCATTTCAAATTATACAACTGTACATAACGTCCCCATTATTCTCAATTTCCAACAAAGAACGCCATGCAACCGTTCACAATAGAGACAGCAGCAGAGCACGACACTGCCGCTGAACACATGAAGACAGTAAGCTGTCTCACAGGAGCAGAGCTGAATGTGTACTGGTACAGCAATGACAGTAAGAAGCTCCTTGTTTTCTTTGGACGGTCGCACTACAGTCAATCTGTCAGACGAGGTTCAAAAGTCAGCTCGTCTCTATAATTCAGTTTTATTTATATAAAGCCAAATCATGACAAAAGTTATTTCATGACATTTTCCATATAGAGTAGGTAACTCTTACCTTACTCTGTATTATATTATTTACAGAGACCCAACACTTCCCACCATGGGAAGCACTCGGTGACAGTGGCAAGGAAAAACTTTCAGGCAGAAAACTTGATATAACACAAAAATGTAAAAAATAAATACATAAAATAATAATAATAAAAAGAAATTCTTTAAACAAGGAAACTGAGTGGCAAGATTAAGTATCTCAGATTGTTAGTGGGACAGAGACAAGTCTGTGACTGACTTGGCTAACGGGACAATGAACACACTTATAAACACTTATAGTAATACTTCAAACAGAAACTAGAGGGGAACAGCTAGTCTGGCTCTTTCCAAAAGTAAAAAAAAAAAAGTATGGAAAGGTTGTGCTCTCAAAGTGTTTCAAAGTATGTCTTGGCCAGGCACAGTTTCCTGGAGCTGTTTTCTCCTGCTTCCAGTCGTCAGCAACGCTTACTGTCTCCTGGCTCTAGCTTTATACCTAATGGACATGAGAGTGGTATCGATCTTTTGATCTAACTCTCGACAACAAAGTGCAGCATATTTCCCGGAATGTCAAACTATTCCTTGAACTTTTCTCCTGTTAGGTCCAAAAAGACATTGTTATCTTCTGTTAAGACCTGGATGATCCAGATCTATCTCATATCAGGTTTAAATCATTCCATAGCCTTTTCATGCCAAGATATGCAGATGACTTGTTGGCTGACAGGCAGACAAAGTAGTTTTGGGTCAGGTGCTGTAACCTTATTGATTTCTGAAACTGCGGAATCAAAATTGAAGATCTGACATACACAGTGTTTTTCTCTCCTCTGTGCTTTGATTTATTAGCCTCATCAGTCGTGACCATGAGTGAAACATGAGTCGACTGAGTGATGACGTGAAGAGCACATTATACGTCAGAGAGAGGATGCACACACACACACTTGATTTGTATTTGCTCATGTCAGATTAATTCTAATAAATAATACCGTAATAAACTGAGAGTCAAAGACAAGGAGAAAATGAAAAAGAAAAACAGAGAGGCTGAGAGTGAGATCGAGGCGACAGCAAGTAGACAGAGGCGGAGGGAATAAAGGGAAGAGAGAGAAGGAGATTGGGAGAGAAAAGGCGTGGACAGCTGGGGGCGGCGGTGTCTGACAAGCTCTCGGTGCAGATCTCAAGGTCATATTGATCATCAGTCGACATATGTCAGCACGTGACTCCACCCTACCACTGTACTGCAGGCAGGCAAGAAGAGACTGAAGGAGCGGTAGACACAGGAGGAATGAGAGGAGACAGGGAGGCGTGCTGCTCCCCCTCCTCCTGTTTAGCAGACAGTCAGAGAGATGGAGGGGAGGGTGAAAATGAGAGAAGGAGAAGGTGAAAGGACTGACAGAGATACAGAGTTAAATACTAGTCTTATATATCTACTGAAAACATCATGTGGTGAGAAAACGCAGAGGATATCCAGTCCAATCTTTAGAAATGTGTATAATCCACTGATGAGATGATGGGATGGAAAACTGCAAACGCAACAATAACAAAGTTTGAAAAATGAATTTGAATTTTATTTTGAAGTAGAAGTGTTGCTTTTTCAAGTCAGTGCACACCGCGCAAATGACCTTTCTTCTCTACAGCTTTCACTTGAGCATGTTTAGAAGCATTCCTGAGCAATCGATTATCAATTATAGTCAGTTCAGCTGTAAGAGAGGGATCTATCTGAATGGAAATTGTGTGGAATAAGCAATCGTGGCTTGGTAATTATACAGTTTGTAGCACGAGTTGTCTGCAGCTAAGCCAGGCCACAGTGGCGTGCTCCTTGCTATAAGGCTGGTAAACTAATTGAATGTACCAATGTAATTATATTATTAGAAAAAAAAGATATTTATTTTGTCCATAGGAACATATAAAATGGTATAAAATGGTGAGAGGAATGAACAGTTTTGCAGCCTAAAATCACAAATTTGATTGTAGCAGGTTCCTTTTGCACAAGTAAAAATCCTCTATGTTGCAGCACGCCAACTTTAATCTCTAATCCATGATTTGACGTACTTAAAGTCAAATTCGCAACCCATCTGCCAAAATGCATGAATCTTTCCACCTGATTTGAATGAAGAACCTGCAGTGAAGTTTCCCCAGGGACACATTTGGACGTCTTTGGGATTTCTCTTGGACGGAGGCTTGCTGAATTACAGAATAATTTATACACCACAGTTTCCTCATCGCTCCCCCCTCGCCTCTCAAACATCAATGTGGCTTTCCTCCCAAACTGCTGAGGAGGCAGAGGGGGGATGTGTGTGTAATTATGTGTGTGCATTCAAGTGTGTGTGTGTGTGCGTGCGTGTGTACACTGACACACCATAATCTTATTTATGCCTATCAGGCCAAACCAGGTGCCACATCTTAGCGTGGCGGTGTTTCTAAGAAGCAGAGAGTAAGAAGAGTTGCATAAAAGCAAGTGTCGCTATCCTCCACCTCCTCACACACTCTTTCTACCAGCATCAAAACCTGGAGCCAACCCAGCCTATCAGTGACTGATAGCTTTACTGTTACACACATGCTGTTCACATGGTTCACAGTCACAGGATGGAATTAAAATGGAAATCTGAAGGCTGAAAGAAGACCAACAGACAATCTACATTTTAGATTTGGGGAAAGAGAAAAATCGTCATACAGGTTACAAGTGTGGTTCAAAGGTCTAACAGCTGCTGACTCGGAGACAGAGGGGGGTGCTGGGATCCTGGGTTATTAATTGTGTCATTTGTACATGGAAATCCTATGGCACGGCTCTCATTTTAATGAGAACTCTCCTTTGCTGTCAGCGTTATTATTGTTAATCTCCTGGGGGCTATTTCCATGTTTCCTGTAATGGTTTAATCAATACCGGCCTACATGCTTATGTTGGGGGAGCAAAATATTCTAATTCGTGTTCTTGAGGAGAGCGGGAACGGGTTTTGTGATGTTTAGGTTTACAGAAAATGTGGTAGACTTTCAGATTACTGTGTGTGACTCAAAAGGATTTTGACACACACGCTAGCTTAAGTGTAGCTTGTGTTTGTGTATTATTATTTTACAAGAGTCACATTTCAAAGTATGCAAAATGGTGCAGTGGTTTTCTTACTCTGCACATAAGCTCCTGGTGAAAAGTCATGGGGAAATGCTGATGGCAGCTCATTTTCAGTAGCCACTGATTCCCTGAGCTATTGTAGCGTCATTACTGACCTCTATTTATTTTATTTCTCCCCCCTGCCTCCCCCATCTCTCCTTTCTACCTGGCTGCGTTTGGGGAATAGAGCAAAGATGCCGGCATCAGGACTTTGGTTATGCTGGACGAGCAGGGAGGTAAGTCTGGGAGAGGGGAGATGACACAACATTATAAGTATTATTAACTGAGCTATTGCCATTCAACAAAGCTGGTATATCATTTCTGTATTTAGTAAAAGTAATGAATGACTATACTCACATACTAACAGCACCACAAGCAGCTTTATTTCTGACAGACAGCAATGTTGGTGTTAAATTTACGGTATCAAACCACTTGTGAATGGATGAATTGTTTCATATGCAGTTGCTTGTTTTAATTTAAATGCATTTCCAAACTAATTCATTTTCCCCCTGATTTTTTATTTTTTTTGAATAATATTTTCCAATTTGGCTTTTGATTTAACGCATGGTTGATTTGATTGGACTAGAATGCCAGTTTAACTTTGGGGAAATTTTCTTTCTTTCAGCTTCCCTTTACCTTCATTTCCTTTGGCTAACATTTTTCTTTTTGTTTTGCCTAACTGCTTTTAATTTGCCTTTTTTTTTGTGTGAAAAATTTCCATTAGCTAACAGAAACAGCGGAAGGAAATGACTCCAGTGCCAAAACCCTACAGCTCAACATCAAGATAAATTATTCATTGTCCAGAATCTAGTCAGGTTAATACCAGTGGCAGGGTGACTTCTTCTGGGCTGTTGTTGGATCTGTTTGTGCTGTAATCTTCTCTAGAATTACTGAAGAAAAACTGCTCAATTGACAAATGAACAATCACAATTTGTCTAACCTGTCTAAATGCCCAAAGAGGTCTGAGATCAGCTAACAGCCCAGAGTTTTGACATGACAAGTGGTAGATAAGAAAAACGATCGATTTAGCTGGTAATGACAAAATAATCAATCACTTCTCTATCAACTCATACACTGCTTTGTACAGTCCCTGGTTACATGCAGTTTGTTAATGAGTATGTCAGCAACCTACATTAAACAACATTACATATGTGTGGAACATCAAACAGTTAATAGTGGCAGTGTGAAACTATGAAAAGGGTACTTTGTGATTGACTTGGCTCGATGGACGCCATCAGCTTGCCCATTGGCTGGAAGGCATGTAAACCAATTTATCAATCCTGTAAGAGAGAGCCTTAATTATACCAACACGGCTGTTCACTCAGGGGGGTGAAAGCTCTATCCCTCCCTGAGACCATCCATTTATCCCATCATCCCTAGTGTCCACAGCGCTATTCTGCACCAACAGGATCACCACTCCAAAACCAATTGCAACGGCTGACTGGACACACAGGCGGCTGTAAGCCTGGGCTGACCTCTGACCCTGTGTTATTGACTTTTTGCAGGCAGAAGAGCCTGTAGCTCCATGGTACTGGAAATAGTTATTAAATGGTGTAGAGGTTTGCTTTTTGGTCAAATCAAATATAAAACTTTCAGCCGCTGACCATTTATTCTTAACAGCCACTCTTTAATGAGTGCAGTGTGCTTAATGCGGCTACCCCACTTTACTCTAATAACACTGACTCAACATGGACCCTTTCTTGGTTGAATATATTTACATAAATGCATGCCAACCAGGGATTTTACAAATCTGAAAAAGTCAATGAACTGCTTTTTGAATCCGTTCCATATTTAACTGTGCCTCACCCTTCCACACTCTGCGTGCACTGTATTTCCTTTTAATCACGATCAGGATGGATTAAATTCTTTGTGCTGTCACCAAACCACCATCCACCACATCAGCATGACAAAGGCCCTGACTCTCATGAACCTGAATCAAATCATACTTGAAATCCTCTCTTCTACCTTGAAAAGCCAGACAAAGCAACACAGGCAGTTTTATTTACTTCACGGCGACAGCAAAGTAGCAAAACGTGAGTTGAAGTAGTCACAGGGTATCTTAACTGAAGAAAGGGATGTTCGCTATACTCATGCCTTGATCCCCAGTCCATATAGGCCACGAGGCAGATTTATGTTTCAATACCATTTGAACAATTCCAGTGACTGTTTATTGGCTGCTAGTGCTTGGTCAGACCAAAGAACATGTATTACCACACAGTGATGTAAAGCTTCTCATTAATATTGTTTCAGTATTAGCTAAAAAGAATACATGCTTATGCCTGTACAGATTTAGTTCACTGTTCTCAAGTGGGGAAAAAAGACCTGTCCAAGTTGCATGATGGCACCACATTAAACAGCTCTGGTATGTCTGTAACTAAATATGAAGCTACAGTCAGGAGACAGATAGCTTAGCTTAGCATGAAGACTAGCCTGGCTCTGTCCAAACAACAACAAGCTGTGCAGTGTGGAGTGATTTAGCTTCCTTTGGGCAAAGTCAGGCTGGCTGTTTCCCGTTGTTACCAGTTTTTATGCCAAGCTAAGCGAACGGGTAGGTGGCTCTGGCTTTATATTTAGTGTACAGACACAAGAGTTAGGCTAGAAAGAGAATAAGCGTATGTCCCAAAATGTCGCTAACATCAGGGCTGGAAAATTTGAACTTTAAAGCCGAATTTACCAAGAACAATGAGAAATAGTTCTCACTGTCATTATTTGATTTTTTTGTGCTTTTTATACCATTTTCTGGCCCTAAAATTCCATCAGTGCACGTAATCGTGTTTTATCCCACCAAATCGATGCACTTAATAGAAACTCTCACCTTGACACACACACACATCCACATACACAACAGAGTACACACACATGACTCACTTACTGCTCATCATAACTCATATTTCTGTCGATCAGTCAATGAAATTCATTCCACTACTGTCATCCCTTTGTCCTGACCAGAGCAACTCGATCGTGTTGAAGATGGCATGAACCATATCAACCAAGACATGAAGGAAGCCGAGAAAAATTTAAAAGATTTAGGGAAATGCTGTGGGCTTTTCATATGTCCATGTAACAAGTAGGTACTGACAACGTGCCCCAAAGGTTCTTTACATATGTGGTGGCGTCCAGTTTTTCCTCTTTTTTTTTTCTTTTTTGTTTTATTTTCTTTCGTCACAGTGAGTGTCTGAAGTTGTTGTCTTCTCTCCTTTGTCCTCTCTTTATCTCTCTCTTCCTCTCCTCTTCCTCCCTCTCTCTCTTCTCGTGCTTCGTTCTGTGGGGGATAAATGACTTGTGTTTAATCAGAGCAACTGGAGCGCATCGAAGAGGGAATGGACCAAATCAATAAGGACATGAAGGATGCAGAAAAGAATTTGAACGATCTAGGGAAATTCTGTGGTCTTTGCTCCTGTCCATGTAACAAGTAGGTGCTGCTTGCCTGCCTGCCTGCCTGCCATTCAAAAATAAGAGTAAATATTTAAGAAATCAAAATATAATCGAGGTAGAAGTGACATCACGATGGCCATCAGCCAATAGTCCGCTCTGCTCCAGCTCCAAAAAAAAAAAAAAAAAACTCTGATTCCACCCCTTTCACATCCATATGAGGTGGACACAGGAGGCCATGTACTTTCAAATACTTTCTCTCCCACACACCCACAAACATTAGTACATCTTAAGTCGAACTGGAATTGGAATTCTCTTCATTTTTTGTGTACAGAAAAACTTATATAAAACAGTTTTTGGACATATTTTTCCTAAGCTTTAAGCCTCTGGACAGATATATCCCCAGCAGCATTTGACTGACATTTGAGGGACGGCACACTGCTAACTTCCACGGAGCGCTGCTGATTAGCGAACGTCACAGCTCAAGAAACATCTGTATTTTCAACACGCCCAAACAGTTTTGTCTATATGTCAGTTTGCAATTTAAGACGTCCATCCCTTTACAGCATGCAACCTTGGGTGGACAGATCAAGCTGCAGCAAGCTAAGCTAACTAGCTCCCTCACAGAACTGATTCCTACAAGTTTTCCCACACAATCAGCAATGATTTCGACTTACATTATAGAAAGGAAGGCTCACTCTCTTTTTATCTCTTTTCAATTGTCTGTGAAAACTCACAGCAACAGGTAGTCCTGTAAGCCCATCACTCTGTATGTTAGCGCGATTAATTCCAACATGGAATAATGTGGAGAGTTTTGAAATCACAGCTGCAACTGCTGACTACATCAGCCTTCCCAGCTGGTTAACTGCCTGTGTGTTCATTGAAATCAAACATTTTTTTTGTGCCTGCCCACACAAATATTGCACCAGTCAAATTACCAGTCAGTTGGAACTAATTCATGCCCCTGGAGAACACTAATCCATGGGATGCTATCACTGCAGAAAAGTAAACAAAAGTTGATGTACTGTTTTTTGTGTTTAGAATTTTTACAAGGAAACAAACATCAAAAATATATCCACTGATTTTTGAGCATAGATTTTAATTTCAGTTCGACTACGATGTAAATTCAGTCACTGTGCAGACACATAGGCCTACTGGAGATTTGCGGGCACATGCAGCAGCCTTGGGTTCTTATTGTGCCATCACCACTAGATTGGCCTCCGGACATACATTGTCCTACAATTCATATCCCCATGACTGGCAAGCACTCCATAGTCCATAAGCCTGAGCTACGTGATTGGCTTTTTAGAAGTAGCACCGATAGTTCCGAACTACAATCGCCATGAACCCTGTAACCACGTAAACACCTTACCCAAACATGCTTATCTCTTTGTTGTTGATTTTGTCGAACCAGATGACCCAAATCCCATAAAGCCAACCTTAAAAAAGTCCAGTCCTCCACATAAGCTCTTCTCCACTCAACCAAGGCCATGGTTCATCAATAAGTGCCTCTTTTAACACCCTTCTACCAAGTGCCCTATACTCTAAGCTTCCACTTCTCCAGACACCTTTATACCGTGAGTCATCTACATGCAAGTTTAGCCATTGTAGAAGTCCCACTTGTAACATTTTTTTTCATAATGCAAAATGATGGGAAGAGAGGGGACTTATACAATGATATCAGTGTAGCTGTTGGCCTTCCCAACTGTAAAATCATTTAGATTCAACCATAAGAGCAGGGCTGGGGCTCCCAAAGCATCTTGGCACTCAGATCATAGTAAGTGTTGACTCCTGCTGGAAATTCAGTGATCTTGGTCCCAAAATGCCTTTGGTCAGCCTGGTCCAGGACTGTTTGACACTTCTCCTCATCTTGCATGATCTCTACCACCACCACCACCACACCGCTCTAACATTCAGTAGCTCCTCACCTCTTTGCAGGCAACAAGATCTTTTTGTTTCCTCCTGAGCACCTCCCTACCCCCCACCACCATTTTTGAAACCACCAAGCGCCAATGACATGGAATGACTGGCGAGCATGATCCTTTGAATGCTCATGCATGCATGACAATGCAACTCATAACAGCAATGCTACACATGATGATGCTGATATTAACAATGACAGTGATGTTGATGATGTTGATGGTGATGATGATGATGTTTTATTTACCAAACAGTACAAAGCCCGGTGGCTTTTTTTTTTCTTCTTGTGAACGGGGAATAAACAGCAGATAGAAATTTTGAGAAAATGGCAGAATGAGAGACGATTCAGCTTTGAAAGACAAATAGTTAATTCTGTATTTGGGTTAGGGTTACACAGCAAAGTGTTTAGTGTCTCAAACTGTGGCAAAATATTCAAGCAATACCAAAAAATAGTTGCATATGCTACTTTTCAATAATTTTGTGATTTTAGATTGGACCAACTCCAAAATGTCAAAAGAAGAGACAAAAATATGTAAATTGAAGTGAAAGAATAAAGAATGGAAGAGAAAAGACGAATGTTGCATGACAATATTGTCAAATCCCAGATGGAAGGCAGTGAACACATCACAGTAAGACAAAGATGACACATTCAAAGGAAAGGAGAAAGAACAGGAGTGATCTGTGTTGTTCCTGGGAGCTTGAAACTGGGTTAAGCCACATGCGCAGTGAGATACTTCCAGGGAAGTAGCCGTGTTTGTTCTGTAAATCATGCCGTCGCACCACTGCGCATGTACCGCGTGGCACGATTGTCTTTACATGGCTCGGCGTGGCGATCCAGCCTTGTTTTCTCCCTCCAGTTCTGCTGCAGTTTCTCTGCAGTGCCGCCTCTCCTGCAGAGCGCTGTGCTAAATTAGCTTTTATCCGGAACTGTTCAACATTACAGTTCGCTAAGCTCCCTCTCCCGCGGGGAACTCGTTCACATGTAGGTCAGCCATATCAGATAGTGGCATGGCAGCCTGCTGGGAAGTTGACTCAAAGTGAATGCACACATAGATGGATGCTAGAAAGACAAAAAAAAAAAGACATGTTTGTGTTGGATTCATTTTTTACGACTCAGAGAGCGAGACTTAATTCCATCATACATGCTGGGATATTTTTTTAATCCCTTCCGCATGCTTGCTCTCTATCAGAATTAGCTGACTCCTGGTTTTCTGGTGCTTGATGCATTTGGATTCTGGCTGTCTGCATGTCACCATTAGTGGATTTTGATTGGTAGATAGCTCAACTTTCAGGTCACTTAGGGAATGAATTAGAACGGTTTCAGTTTTACCACAGGATCTGCAATACTCATATGATCTAATCAGATCGTCTCGGTTCAACAAGCAAAGCTGATTAGAGAAGTGCATTATCTCCGTTCTCAGACTGCAGCGAAGGAGAGGAGAGGAGGGGGAAAGTACGTTCAGTATTAGAGGGAGGAAAGAGAAGAAACAAAGGCAAAAAGAAGAACAAAAAGAAAGGACTCAGACAAGGGTTGTGTGTGTTTACCAAACTGCCGCGTGTCAGCAGGGACAGGGAGCTAAGCGAAGCCTTGCCTCAGTCCATTTCTATTAATAAAAGCGGAGTAGGAGGCTGAGCCATCGCCATCCCTCACTCCAAGGTTATACAAAACTCAGCAACTGATGCTACAATATAAGCGAAGAAACGACAAAATATGGATGAATGGAGATGGAGACAGAATGTTGGAATGAGGTGAATTTGAGTAGTGGAAAGTGTTTGGCTGTCCTGCCATCAAGAGTGCCTTGAACATAACTAGTGAAAATAAAAGTGAACCTCTGTCTGTTGCCTTCCCCTCTCATCCTCCATCCCAAATGTGCCAAATCAGATGCTGAACCTGACGGTGTAAAGCCTGACAGCTGCCGCGAGGTGACATTTACAAAGCCGCGCAGGCGAGCTGTGATCGCACGTGGTGTTGTGCACAGCTGCATTTGTCGTGCGCTTTCTTCTCTCGAAACAGAAGCAGACAGCGGTGAATCCAAGGGATGCGTTCGTGTCAAAATCCCTATCACACTCTTCACTCCTCTGCCTCACTGCCGCCTTGACATCCCAACTCATCCAGAACTCTGTAGCTGGAAGAAAAGTGGTGACATTAAAAGAAAAAAATAGAAAAAGAAAGCGTGGGTGGGGGTCGAGGTGTGTGGGTAGTTAACCATGGTGTTATTCTCTGTTGACTCCTTCCAGTTCCGTGTTTTGTTTTGTTTACGTTTGTCATTTTGGCAGTCTGTTCTCCACGTTAATCGTCGTCCCTCCTGACAATGTGACAGTCTTGTACTCTATGTGTCGTGTGTCTGCCAAAAGCTCGTCTCTTCTCCGTTTTCTGTCACACTGGGACATTTAACTGTGGGAGTGGGGTGGGGTTTTATCATTGCAACAACACAGAAGTGCCAGGAGGATGGTTTCAAGAAGAAAGAGAAAAAAAAAAACAGGGAAAAGGAAGGGGTGTTATCACACACTGAGTCATCCCACATGTTGAAGTTACTAAAACGCATGTCTAGATTATATAAAGCAGATAGATGTGACTTGTGCCTGATTCTGAACAGTATGTTATATACCTACAAGATATAACATCACACACATTACGATTGTGCAACAGCAGAATGAGCCTGTACATGCCAAACCCAGTCTACCAACCAGTCCATGCCTGCTATGCTTTGCTTGACTTAGTCTAGTCCCCACCATATATTTCTGTGCTGGATGCATGAAATCAAATAACACCCTTTGTGTCAGCTGATCACGCTACATACTGATATACATACATGCTGCTGCAGTACCTCAAATCCAAGGCTCTCTTTGTAGATTTGACTAATGGGAAGCCAGCCTGGGTGAGGTAAATGATGAATCGTTCAGTCAAACTGTTGAGTAACTGTCCCTCCTCGTCCTCCACCTTCGCTGTCGGCGGCCAGGATGAAGAGCGGAGCCAGCAAGGCCTGGGGGAACAACCAGGACGGGGTGGTGGCCAGCCAGCCCGCCCGCGTGGTGGACGAGCGCGAACAGATGGCCATCAGTGGAGGCTTCATCCGCAGGTAAGAGGGGAGCTTGAGGTTCACGCATAGCAACAGCTAAAGCTTAAAATGGAGGGAGAAGGGAGGAGATGGAGATGATGCAAGGGGGTGCAAACGTATGCATAAGTGGACTGAATCTTTTTGGGGTGGGAAAACCTTGAAGGTACTCACATGAAGGAGAAAGTAGCATACAAACTGCTGTGCACAGGATCGTACTAGTGTCTGAGGTCAGATGCTGCTCTTCAGAAACAAGAAAAGGATTGGGCTGAAATGTGGATCAGAGCTTGTTCCCGAACCTAGACAATGTGACAGCATGAGGTGTGTGGCCTGATGTTCATGCAGACGCCACAGTATTAAATTTGCCTTTGTGTGTGTGTGTGTTCAGGGTAACAGACGATGCCCGGGAAAATGAGATGGACGAGAACCTGGAGCAGGTGGGCGGCATCATCGGTAACTTGCGCCACATGGCCCTGGACATGGGCAACGAGATCGACACCCAGAACCGCCAGATCGACAGGATCATGGAGAAGGTATGATCTAGAGTTTATAGCATTTGATTTCATTGATTATATGATTCTATTTATTTATTGCACATTATGCACATAATGTAGCTTTATGTAAGCCAACCTAACTTTCTATGGGATTTTAAATTGGAATTTAAATGTCCTCAGACCTCTGCTAACAGCAGGACAGGTTTGTCAAAGGCTGAATGAATCATGAAATTTGAAAAAAAAAAAAAAACAAGAGCATCAGAGCATGAAAACACAAATATTTTGTTTCATTCAATGTTTAATTCAAGTCAGGTCTTTTCATCTAAATTTTGGGAAATGTGGAGCAGAAGGACTGCTCTAATTCAAACTGTAATTAGAAATCTGTTTATTGTGGTGGTCTTAAAGTAGAAGAGACCCATTAAGATGATATATACACACATTTTCATAGAATTGCAGGATTTTTAGTTCATCCCCTGTCCAGAGATGACATACATTTTTATTTTTCATTCGTTTGTCCACAGCAGTTTTGTATATTTGACTTTATGGTGCGTCTAAGGTGAAAAGGTGATTCTAAATCATCGATCCCACACCGGGGAAAGCCACTGGAAATACTGATGTCCTGAGTTCAAGTTCTCCAATGGAAAGACTGACCAGACCCCACACATATTTTTTTTCAGTTTTAACATGTGCAAACTTCCCAACATGAACCCTAAATATTGTTTCAAAACCTTCTCTAGAGAAATAATGAATTCATGAATGCTTATTTATTGGCCTAAGAGGTGTAACATTTCAGATATAGTGAATAAAAAATATATAGTGTTGAAGTGATCCTGTCCATCTGGCTAATACTCTCTTCCTTCTTTCTCCCTTTTTCCTTCTCCCAGGCTGATTCCAACAAGACCAGGATTGACGAGGCCAACCAGCGCGCCACAAAGATGCTGGGCAGTGGCTAAGCGCCCTGAGCCCAGAGCGTGGGCGTCCCGCGCTGCACGCCGACAGGCGCCGACATGCTTTCATCATGGTATTGACCTTCTAGGTTTGCACACATGCACATATCACCTCCCCTTCCCATTGTAAATGTTGTTCTGTGTGTCGTCTGTCGAGCTTTTTCAAGATGATTGTCCTCGTAAAAAAATGATTTCTTATACTCCGTATATCATTCTTTCCAAAGGTTGTATATAGTGCTGACTTGATGGCTCTCTAGCTCACCTGTGAAGTTTTTATTCTCTTTATCAAAATATATATATATATATATATGTATATCATATATTATTATATATCATATATAATATATATATATATATATATATAAAAGTACACTGCTCTGGATGACAAGTATATAATAGGAATGCTATACAAGCTGTTTGTTTTTATTCTTTTTCCTTTTCAGTATCTCAGTATCGTCTTAGTAAAACTGTGTCATTCCATTAAGGCTACTGTCATGCTCCTTATTTTGGTGTTGTCACGACAAGAGGGAGAAAAGTGATGGAAAAACATGAGTAACAATTTACTGAGCGGCGGTACAGACGAACGGGATCACAAAGAGCACTTACAATCAAAAAGGCAGTCGTTGGTACATTTTCCTTCATTGCAATCATACTGAGTTACTGTTTAGACAATGTGCAACTAGACTCTCTGTAGCTGTATTAGACATTGCATTCCAAGTGATGTGAATTGTGCGTTCTCTGCATGACAAATGGTAGATTTTAGTCTTATAAATAAAACCTGTCTGAAAAATATATATAAAAAATGATAACATGGCAGTAGCAAATTGACAAAACGCATGCTCAGTATTAGGACACAGTTGATCGTTCCATACTCCTGCAAGTTTGCAATAGTGCCACTCTTTTTGTCTCGATATATTTACCGACTGTGACCATCTCGTTGTAAAATAATGCAAAAGGGATCAAAACAGTGAGATAAAGATGAAAAAAATATGAGGACTTGGGGTTGTATTGCAAAAAAAATGACCTGTTTTCTAAATGATTATGCAGTTCACTGATGAAGATGTTGATTATGTGCTGAAAGATGAGGACTGGTTGTGTACTGTAACATAGGTTTTGGATGCTCTGAAAAAAAAAAATAAACGTTTGCAATGTAAAGCAAAGACGCATATTTCTGAGAGACCTTACTTTTATAAGAAGACTGTATCTGTAAGTTTATTCTCCCCCCGTGTGGTTTGTTATTGGTAAAAATAATGATACTATTGAATAACAATAACTATACTCTGAAACAAAAAAATACATACAAAAGGGTTTTTTTGTTGCTTCTGTACTTTAGAGCTATGCACACCAAATCGCCAAAATGTCGACTAGTTAGAGTAAGGTGATTAAATACCTAAACCTGAATGACACAATAGGTTCAACCGTGAGATTGATGTCCTCAACGCATGTAATATTAAAGACTCCCTCTCTGTATCCTGTCAGTGTGTGAAGTGGTGGACATTTTGTAGCTAGCTGAATTGATTAAAAGTAATAAACCCTAGTCCGTGTCTGTCTTTATTGCTCCTGTGAGTCGAGAGGTTTTTGTCTCTCTCGCTCTGTCCAGGGTGATGTTTGTAGAGAAACTCCATTCACAACGGGCACTTGTACAGACAGTCCGCCAAAGTGATTAAAACAAGCATCATCTTTAGGCGTAGAGCAGTCCAGGCATGTTAAACTAAAAATCATGATGAATACACTGACAGTCATTGAGGTAAAAGATTTTGATGCGCATGTATAATTTTGGAAGAAATCATCCACAATCTATGTAATGTAGAAGATCCAGTCAATAAATGTGAAGCCATTTCTACAACCAACGACATGAGGTTTAAACTTGGTTTCAAATCTATAACACTGAAGCAACATTTCATAGAAATTGGTATTTTTGCTATTTAGCGCCTTTAGTTTCAGAGTATACCACTGTGGTAAAAATCAACAAACTGAAAGTCCACCTACCTGCATCTCTGAAATACAAAAAGATATAGACACGTTATTGCTTGTTTGTGCAAAAACCACAGTGTAAAAATGACGAGGTGTGGTTTAACATGTACTGTTTCCGGTCTATATGTTAAGCTAAGCTAAGCTAAGCTAAGGCTGCTCTGAACTCTGAAAGAACAAAAGCTAAAACACAAAACAAAATATCAAATGAAGAGAAGGTTTTCAGACGTGGACGATTTCCTGTACTACTACTAAGACTTCCTGTAGGAAAGCTAGTATCTGTAAGGCAGGTGTAGATCATTTAATTAATTATTTAATCATTTAATTCATTAATTGATTCATATGTCCAGTATTTGAAGCTTTTATTCATATCAGGTGCATGACAGTGCAGAACAAATATTATACATAAATGTGTTACTGTATGTATCAGGAGACACGAATGAAAAATTTGATGGAGCTAAAGCCAATGAGTTACGTGTGCATTTAATTTTATTTAATGAAGTCAGTATAGTATATTTTATGGTATATCTCAGTATTTTGAGCTATGTTGGTCAGAGACAAACAACAAAACACAGATGGACCTGGATGGATGGACAGAATGGCTGAAGAACAGAAGGATGGACGGAGATCGTCACATAATTTCTGCTCACTGCTGAAGGTAAAACCACACACCTTCTCCCATTACATTACTCCCGTCTCTAAAGAAACAAAGTTTGCTTTGCTTTGTTGAGCACAGAGTCTGGGGCAGAAAAAATCTTTAGTCTACTGTACAGAAAATTAGCTCTGTTTAGGGAAACAATGTATTTTTAACCTTGTTATTAGGCAGAACCACATCAACTTATTGGTCCCACGAAAACAGTATCAGGAGGAGCCTAACCATTCCTCTTGGTGATCAATCGGAGTGTCTGTAAGGCTAAATGAGCTCTGGGACGTAGAATAACCCAAAAGGAATAACATGCGTGAGATAACTGAATAGAAGCTACATTACAATAAAGATGCATTATACCAACAGAGAACACTAACCCTTCATAACATCTCCAGATGTAAGGGGTGTGTTTAGTGTGTACACATGTTAGTCCTTTATGCACATTATGTGTTCAGTTCATTCACTCATTATTTTGTGTTAAAAGGCATGCACACAAATGAACATAAACATGTAATTGCACGTTAATCAAACCAAATGAAAGTTCCAGTTCATTAAGGAAGTTACAAAACGATTTCACCCACTTGATTTAATTAGTTGAATTTAGGTACGTCATTAAGATTAATTAGGCTGGTGTTTAGTTGAAGGCTGGTTGAATGAGGCTTTGATAACGTATAATGGACTTGCATTAATCAGGTTCAGGATAAAAGTGAGTCTGAAAGCACCATGTGAACATGATTGGGATGAGATTCGAGAGAGAGAGAGAGAAAACTGCTTCACCTCCGTCACTCTGCAGATTTAAGATGGGATCAGAGATTAGGAAAGATCTGTGTGAACCAACCGACGAAAGATTTTTAACAACGTATCTCACAAAATAACTTCTCGATTTAAAAGTGACAGTTAGAGCAGACCACCTCCCACAGACCATTTGAGAAGTCTGGACAGTTTGTAACAGAGCAGCAGATCAGAAATGTATTTTTGTGACACATGGTGTAGAGATCTGACATTTGGAATGACGTGATCCACTCTCCTCGTCTTAATGACCAAAGTTTTTCTAAATCCTAGTGAGACATAAGTCCTTTAATCCTTGATTTGTTCTCAAGGTGACAGTAGGCTTCATGGTCTCATTTCTGGAGTGAATTTTCTCTCCTTGTGTTACACAGGGTCGCGTGTGGGCCTCGAGGTCTTCAGGAGTATTGATTATTTGGCTTTCATTGGGAACAGTAGGTGCCAGTCTATCTCAGCACTGTGGTGGCCAGGGTTGAAGAACTATATGAACTATATCATGCCACATTTCCACAATAACTGTATTAAAAGTGCACTCTCTGGATTCCGACATTCACTGGGACCTGAGCAAGGGCCTGGAGTAAATTTTATTCAGACATGTAGTAAGTGAGAGTTTTTGACATTTTTACACAGTTAAGTACAGAAAATTCATTTTTATAAATTATTTTCTTATGAACTTTATTTTATATTTTATAATATCTGTTCTTCAGCATTTATGAATTTGGATCTAGGTCAGTCATGATACGTTTTAGATTGCCTTGGGTTGTGCTCTGTTGTTTGTACATTTACTGTATGTGGGTCACAGTTTTTATGTGTTATACACATATGTATGTATAGTATAAAAATAGGTGTTATTCATCCATTAACACCTGTGCAAACAGCCCAACTGGGAGAGCGGGGCGAACACTACAGAAACTCTCTGTCAGCATATTTATACAGACACTAATGAGCACAGCACTTTTTCACTTCCCAAAACTCAGTTTTAGTTGGGTCTAATGGCAGCTGTGACAGATAAACCATCCAGTTGCTAACATGTTAGCAAACATTTGTTCATTTACACATCTAACAGAGTGACAAGTTGGCACGTTTGATGCTAACAACGCCATGGCTACTTTTGGAGGCTACTGAATTGGGTATATTCCTGGAAGGGATTCTTCGCCACTGGAGTTGGAGCTATCAATGCTAGTGCCAGGAACATAGTTGTGCCCTCTTCTGAGTGTTGGCAGGACACCATCCATGTAGGCTAGAACTTCTACGGCCAGCTGAGTTGATGTGTCACATTAGCTAGTTCATGAACAGAGAGCGCAGCAGACACAGCCATGTCCATTATTCACTCTTCCTCAAGCTCTGTTTTATTCTCCCCATCTCTAAACTACATTAATGAGAGTGATGAGATTCAGCCAAGACAATAAAGTTGCAGGCTGTAAAGCAAAAGCAATGAGCCGAGAGAATCTAAAACACTCTGTGGAGCTGAGGGTTCAGAGTTGGGTGATAATTCTCTCAGTCTTTCATATTATGTAGACATTTGATCCATGGTTGATGTAAAACTTCAAATTAGTGAAGCTTTAATGTAAAAATATCCAATGATGGCTCTGAACTTTATCAACTCATAACTTAGTGTAGCAATGCAACTGGTGCAGGTTGGGTAAAACCAAATGCTTGGGTTAGACTACGAAATACCAACTGCACACCAACAGGACTGACTGGAAGAAAACCTCCTATTTACTCTTGAATTGGAAAATAACAGAACATAAGAAGACGAAAAGGAAAAAGAACAATACATATCAAATGTGGATATTGGTCTGGACAATATTCAAGTCTGACTTGTTTTGTTTGTTTCCTGTTTTGCCGACTCTGGAGTTGGATTGACTCTGACGTAGCACTCCATTCTTCAGAGACGTGCTACACCCTCTGGTCTGTATCTCTCTGGAGAAGGACCTCAACAAACACTTTACTTCAAACACCACCTGACCTCATCCCCATTGAACATTCATGGAGGCACTTGGAGACTGAGAAATCTGAGCGATCTGGGACATCACAAGAAGCTCTTTGGAACAATGTTAAATCATGCTGGGATCACATGAGTCATCATAATATCATTTCCCCCACTGAATACATACACATGTAGCATAAATAATACAACAAACCTCATTTAACCCTTTGACTAACTGGGTTCTGAACCAACCATTGATATGTCCTGTACACACTATGTGACTGCATTTGAAATATTTCTGCATTGAAATAACACGATACATGTGTCTAAAACAGGTGAATCTTGTTGGCAGTGCTGTGGATATATAAATTGGCGGTCTGGCTGTTCTGTCCTGAAGGTGACTTGTGGTAATTAAAAACGTATGGTCACAGTGGGATGTGTGTGGGAGCACGCACAGTATCTTTTTCCCTAGGCAAACCCCCAAGCTCCTGCAGCTCCTGCTCTAAGCTCTGAGTGTCTGTGCGTCTTTCTCTCTCTCTCTCATTTCTCTTTCTTTCTGTCTTCCGTTCGCTGACATGGGACTCGGTTTTTGTTGGAGTCAGCAAACAGAATCTGCAGAAACAACAACCTCCAACACACACGTGCAAATTCAGAGACGTGGAACAGAAAGGCACATGTGAGTTTATGAACTGACACATTCTCAGATCAATTTACACAAATGAGCTAATGATTTGCCTCAGACACACACACACACACACATAAGTTAGGGACTGTGCAAAAATGATTGGGCTGTTGAAGTGGCCTATTAAAAAAAAGCAAGGCCCGTCCCAGAGTTATTCTTTAATAATAACAATACGAGTGTGAAAAATAGATCCTGCATTTTCATTAGGCCTTCACTGCCTGATAAATACAGACACCTTTTCATGCCCACAGTTTTTGCTGAATAAAATTGTCTCCAAGCCCATGCCAAGATATTAGCAAGGACATTACACAACCTTTTTATATATAGGTTAAAGAGCATTAACCATGAGCATTAAATTGAACTGGGTGTGTAAAAACAGTGACTAGGAAATGGTCAGGTGTATGTAGTGGAGAGGTCAAAGAAGACCTGCACTTACAGCCTAGGGAGGGAGGAGGAGGGGGAATCATCGGGAAATGCTACAGCACTGTATGTGTAACATCCCACAGGAGAGAGGGAGCAAATAGGCCAAACAGAATAGAGCTGTACATGGGTGGTTATGCCAATTATTATAGAATATTTTATGTTTTACAGTATGTAGTTTTAGATATGCCATATAGTTCCCTCTTATATTCCCTCTTAATAATTTATAAGAAACAGTTTGCAAGATTAAAGGAGCAGTGTGTGAGACTTAGTGACATCTAGCAGTGGAGTAATATCACTATGATCATATTCTGTAAGTCTGTAACTTTGTGCTCCAGGTACGATCATCCACAAGGAAATATGCACTGCTTTACAGCACATTTGCAGATTTCTCAATGCTCTGTGACAGTGAACTGCTGCTACAGCTGTTAGCTAATGCTAGCACAGTTTGTTAGCCGGGCTACAAGGCAGGAGAAGACACTGAAGGCTCATGCTTGGCTGTGTTGTGCAAAGTTGTTGACCCACTAGTTTCTTGACCATAAGTAATAGAATTAGAACAAATACATGTGTACAGCTGTTCATATTTATGACAGTTGCTTTAAATAAACAGCTTTTTCATACAGGTGCTTATACAGGTGTGAGGGGGAAGATGTGGTCTGCTGTTTTATAGGTGCTCAAACATTCTTATACTTGAATTGTAAGCCTTCAACTGCACGCTTCGTCAACACTGTATTTAATTATGGCCATGCCAATAAAGCTACATTTGAATAGGAGAGTGCAGGCAGAATATTAGTGCAACAGATAGCAGAGGCGAAAAGGGTGAAGAGGCGATGGGCGACATGACATGAATGTCTGCACAGCTACAGTGGCAGACTGGAGATGTGCAGGGGCAGGCGAGAGGGGTGGGGCTGCTCCCTGCTACGCAAAGGGAAACCACTGCAATCTCTCCCCCCTCTCTCTCATTCTTGTACACCGACGCAGGGCAAAAAACCCCCCCCCAAAAAACACCCCACCCCATCCCTGCAACAGCTACTCATCACACTGTGCTTTGGAGCTATTTAACACGGAAACTGCCCTACTGACATTCTCTGTCAGCAGACTGTGTTTTCACTGCGCACACAGAGCTAAAACCAGCTTTCTGTCTGTGTATTTATGTTTTCATTGGAGTGGTGGTGACAGCTGGGGGAGGGGAGGCAGATGAGACACAGAGAAGACTCACAATGACTCACAACGACGAGAATCCAGTGCAAACGGAGACAATCGCTGCCAGCGCCTTTTAAACTTGACACCGTGTTCACAGATCTCAGATGTCTGCTACCTCACAGTAACCCACTTGTGACCGTGTCCCCATTTCTCCAGATTTTAATGGTGCACACGCAGTCTTTTAATTAAGGCCATGCACTGTCTCTGCATCCTCAAAGGCACCAAATGACCTCTACTGCTGTGTGACTATTTGTCAAGGATGAGAAGAAACACTGACACCTGGTGGTAGAAAGGGGGGTTTGGTTCATCACTATATTTGTTACTAGGGTTGTATGGGTATGGTTTTGAAGATACACAAACAATCAATATTAACCAGAAGACAGAAATTATCGCACCCAAGAATGGTCTGTGTGATTTAATTCTTTAACACTTTAATATCACATTAGGAGACAGTCAGAGATGACCTTTTAACACCCTTTAAGTATCACAAGGCCAGCTTTTAGAATTAAGAAACTTATGTCACCAGCTGAATGTGCCAAGAGTGCTTTAATGTATCTTCTCACACAAACTGTCCGTCAGTAAAGAGTCAAAATCTTGACAGTTTAGATATCAAGTTTAATGTTTTAAGGTTTGTTTCTTACGTACACTTTGTCAGAAACCTAGGAAAACACAAAGTTTCTGACAAAGTTTCTTGAATTTCATCAAATTTGATAAACCACAAATATTCACTAGGTGTAGATGTCCAGCAGTGATGTGTGACCGCTCCTCAGGGTGTTATAGAGAAAACTTTCGTTCAGCCAGGTTGCCAGCTCTCACTTGCTTTGCAGTGAGAGTCTCTTGCAGACAGCGTGTACATGCCCTCTTAACCGCCTTTGAGGAGGGCAATGAACCTCTCTCCGTTCTGTTATGGTGGTTCTGTCACCAGCTCTCTTGTTACTCTTCTGATGAATCACAATCCTCAGAGTGATATTACGAAACAGATCAACAATACATGAAGAGTTCAGGGAGTTTACAGTCGGACTCGTTTTTTGGATGGGATGAAAGGTCTGGTCAGTGCTCATGTAGGACCCCATCGCTCACAGTGAAGAGATAATTAAGAAAATCAGATTTCAGGGCCTTCAACAACGCAAACTAAATCACTCAGAAACAATGAATGTATTTCTTTCACTGCAAAGCTCCTAACTGTAGACTTTGGTATGACTCCACAAGGAAGCTTTCAATTCACTTGGCGAACAAGCCGAATGAGAAGATTTATGGACATTTGGGGGGAAAACAAGCAACAATGGATTAGATGGACATGTAATTGTCATAAAAAATTATATTTACAGCTGACTTAAGAATAAGAAACTCTGGCTGTATAAATTACATTCAATATTTTACAGACATTTACTCTCCAGAACTCCTTTTTGCTTTTTCTTGAATTGCAGTGCTGATCATTTTCTACTCAAACATCAAGCAGTCACAATAATGCCACACTCTGCTGCTGCATTTAACAAGAGTAGCTTTGGGTTAGCCTTTCGGTTAAGTAGTCACACTGCACTGTCACATTCATCCATGTTTTTCCAATAATTAATTCAACACTAAGAGATTATCTGCTTAGAACAGCTAATACCAAGTGCAAAGATAAGAGGTTGGTTGATTAGCAATGTAGCTATCGTGGCGAGTTTCCTGCCCAGGTTGAATTGACCATGAACCAGGATGCTAGGCGCAGGTGCACGTGAGGGGGAGATGAGTGACGATGGGAAAAGTACAGTGAGAGGAATGAAGTGATAAAAGGAAAGGGGAGTGAAGGGGTGAGCAGCATGTTGATGCAGAGGCAGAGGATAGAAGAGTATGAGGGTGAAAGGAAATGCAGAATCAGACTGAAGAGGGTGGACGTGAGGGGATGTAGAGTAAAAAAAGAGGAACAGTTGGAGGGAGTAAGGGAGGGCGAGATGAGACGCCAAAGGGAGTAATGAGCAGCGGGGAAGAATGAAGTGATGAATCACTTTAGATGACTCGTCATATTTCCACTCTGCTGGTAGATGGCGGTCTAAACAACATAATGAGATAGTTTCATTAAGGCCTGTGTCTCTGGCTGTGATCGAAACAGTGACAGCTGCCGGAATGGCTGACCTAGTTACAGGTACAGCAGGGGAAAAGGTTTTGCTTTTCACAGCCACGATGCATTCAAAATAAGAAAGCATGTATATGTTCCTAATACCAAACATTACGTTGGATAGTGCTGAGATATTAAAATGACACCATGTCTTGGGTTGGTCTCCCTTGAAAAAGTTTTTTTTAGTTTTTGAAAGGTACACTTGAGCTAACATTACACCCAATACAGCGATACTGTGATGATTATATTATATATTATTAGTATAACATATAATAGATTACAGTTGAATTTGCTCACGTAAAAATAATCATTTGGTGTAATGAGTACAGACTCATTTCAAAGAATTATAATAAATCAAGAATATGTAGCTTTGTCACTGTGGCCAGAAGTGGTAATTGTAGTTTAATTAGTAATTAAGAACTCACCCTAATTGTCAAGATTTATCTTGTAATGATTTTATTTTATTTTAATATTGTAAATTCATGTAGCATTGTTATCACACTAATATTCTATTCTTCACTTTGGAATCAAACGATTAAAATGTTGGTCAAGTGTACAGTAGTCAGTTTCTGTGGGAATCCCTCTGCTGTGCACTGAAGAAACACACTACATCCCTTTCTTTGCTAACCGCTGGCAAGCTCCACCGTCAAATAAAAATGTTATTACTCAAAGCAAAATGTTTAAGCCAGACAGTAATTGCTCACTTATAGACTTACTTACTTTTTGACTTTGGCTCCAACCACAGGCAAAGGCTTGTGGCCAAACTTCTTTCTCAGCTCTTGGAGGGATCTGCTGTCTTCGCAGCCGTGCACCACACTGCCAAGCGGCACTGTGGCCAGCTGACCCCTGCTAGGGTTGAGTTAACTTTAAATTCTGTCACAGAACCAATGATATCCAAAATCCCATTCATTTCCTCTCAAAGAGCACTAACGGTGAAGAACTTTTTTTTTTTTTTCTATTGACAGAGTCAGTGACCTTACCCTGCTGGAGACAGCACTTACTTAGCCTGTAAAATATAGAAGACATTTCTAAAACTGCAGTGTAGTTGCACAGATTTGTCTGTATGTTTTGGTTATATGCTGCATATCAGCATCTTTACTTTCAAAGAAATGAATTAAAAATGGTCATATGATAACTGTTCCTCAACAGAAGGCAAGCATGTACGCTCCAATCACTAAAACTGCTCCCTCTCTGTATATCTCTATATATTTTTTCCCTCTCAGTTTCCCCAGAGCTTCTGCTCAATGACCTTTCTGTATCACAGTGATTTTTGTGCTGCACTCTATTGTTTCCTGGGAATCACTTTTAGGAATTTAATTATCTTATAATGTATACTCAGTAATGATAAAAAATTATTAAATATTTCACAAATGTAATCAACTGCGTTGATATATTTTTTAACATAAATCATTTGTGAGATAAGTCACATCCTAAACGGTGCTTTTGAAGTTATTATGTATATAAATTATAGAAATCTTGCAGTGCACAAACTGTGTGTTGTTCAGGCTACTTTGACTGAGTCAGAGTTCCTGAAATCTGACCAAAGTATTTTTAATTGTTATTTATTTTCCCACTTGAGGATCACCGCAGATGCCCATGTCATGAGCTCCATTTGCAATGTAAGCTTGGACCAGTGGTTCACCATAAAATCTGTAAAGAGAATTACTGAGCATAATAAAAACCACAACATTATATTGCTGGGGATTTGAATCTAATTGTTGGTGTCATCTCAAAGTCACCTTTGTGTCAATCCTTGGCACTGTCTGGACACTACAGACACCACACAGTCACAAGAGCCACCGGGCCTTGTCGGCACATGATGGTCAGCGATTACACGATAGCCTCATCAGCAACAATCATTTCAGTGTCAGTTGTCAGCCTTGGCATAGCTGACAAAAAACGGAAAAGAGAGAATCTTTCACAGGGGATAACTCACACATATTCCTTACCTGATTTGTGCTGTGTCGCACTAAAACTTACCCACTCATATACAGTGTAGGTGAATCATTTCTGAGCCAACCTTATGTCAGGGTTATTTTATGGATAAAGATGAACACATCATCAATATTATCATAATAGTTTTTGCTACATTAGCGTTGTGTCAAGTTGTATTAAGTTGGGAGGGAACTACTACTACTGGTCTAAGAAGTACTACAGCTAAATGGCATAAATAAGAAATGTATCTTTAGCGTGTCACTCATTATTTACGATAGCTACAGGTTTTGCAGCAAAACAAGAACTTATATTTAGAGGTCAAGTCCAAAATTGTTGACTTCTAGCTAGCAACACAACAACCAACAGACACAGCAACAACTCAGACTGTCGCCACTGTCAGTCAAGTGAGAAAAGTGTCCTGCAGCAGTGACATTTGATCATTAAGAGCCTGACAGCAAACACTCTTGTCTGACTTAGCTAACAGTGCACCCTGTCAAGCACAGCCTCCCCCTCTCTTGTTTTCATCCAGATTCTGACTGCTTCTCCAGGTCAAAGCCTGATTCAGAGGTCTATCTTTGGGACTTTCTACAGCACAGAGGCTAACCTCCTCCACAAGTAATATCTGGTGAACCCTATGGCGCCACAAATGACAAATGATAGTATGGTACGATCTGACCAAGGTCACAATCGCCATTGACCAAGGTCCCACCTGTCACACTACGTCCAAGTCTATCTGCGGATTGGCTATACACAGATACATACTTGGATGTTGGGACTGTTGATGTTTGACTTTAGTCTTTGACATTGATTCAAAATTGACCTCAATCCATAAAACATAACCAAAAGCACTTTGGCTAAATATGGGGAACTACCCTCCACTTTAAACATGTCACTTTTAGCAGTTTGATAAATATGACCATGCTTGGTCAGCATGATAACAGTGATGGGATTAAAATGAAAACATGAAAATGCTCAAAGTTTGTGTTGTGTAGAGTCTGAAGAAAACATGTAATGTGTCTTTATTGAAAAGCATGAAATGTAATCAAGAATTAAGTGGTTCAGAGTCTTCATATTCAATCATTCTTTAACATCATTGCTGAGAAACAGATATTAGAAACACTTTCTGATATTACCAGTATCATACTGTAGTATAATTAATCACATTGTTTTATATCACATAGAAAAAGAGAAAAGAAAATGAAAAGAAATCACCAAATTGTCATTGTTATTTTAAAAAATCTCCACATAGGTACTAAAGGCCGCCAAGAGGCCTAAAGGCTGCCTCCCTTGTGTTCCTCCCTTTACAGGTGCCAGTCAATCTGGTAATCAGGGAGGGGTTTAAGAGAAGGGGGGAGGCAGGCCTTGCTCTCTCACACTGTCACACTGGGCAGCAGCAGCAGGGGAAGGTTTGCCTTTCTTTCTTGGAGTTGAGTTGACCCTTTTCTTTTTTTTTTTTTTGCTCTGTCCATGATGGCAGAGTTTTCTTATTTTAGTTTGTTATTTTAGTTTGAGTTGGAGACCACCGGTAGTCCAGTTTTCGCTTTGTTAGCTTAGGCCAGTCTTGTGTTTCTGTTGTCTGGGGACTCATCTCTTTTTGGTTTATTACTTTATGGGTTACATTTTGTCTTTTCATTTTTCCCCAGAATTTCTTAATAAACCTTTTCCTTTTGCAAACCTTGAATTTTTTTGTGTGTATATGTGTCCTTTTATGTTATGGCCTCATTGAGCCAACTGTCATTCAAAATTGATCACAATCCATAAAACATAATAGTTTGATACTTTGATAATATTGACTAATTATGTTGATCTACACTCCAGGTTTGGATTTGGTCTTCAGAGATTCCTGATTTGCACTGAAGTGTTTAATATCAGGATAGCAGGTGTTGTGTGATTCTGTGGTGTACACTGACACCTCGTGGTAACAGTTGATGTTGCATTTTGGTCATTAGGCTAGGATTAAAAACCAATACTATACTGTACTATACCGTGTGTATGTGTGTTCAGGAGGAGAGATAAATCTGTAAAAAACGTCGGCTGTAAAAACATTGGTAGTGGAAATAAAGAACATGCTGATCACTCCCGATCAACATCTTTACACCATGAGAAATTCTTCAGTTAATCTTAACTTTGCAAGGAAACTAAAGAATTCGTCCAAAATCTCTCTTAGCAGTCTGATAAATATGGGCCCTGTTTGGTCTGCATGATAACAGTTAATGGGATTAAGATGAAAAAAGTCTGTGTTGTGTAGAGTCTGAAGAAAACACGCTTCCGATGCAAATGTGTGTTTATTGGAAACCATGAAATGTGCAGAATAAAGTGGTTCAGAGTCTTAATATTCAATCACTCTTTAACATCATTGTTGAGAAACAGATATTAGAAACAGTTTGATTCATGACAGCAAGTTTGACATCCTATACTGTACCATTGATACTTTCTGATATTACCAGTATTATACTGTAATATAATTAATCACATTGTTTTATATCACATAGAAAAAGAGAAAAGTAAATGAAAAGAAATCACCAAATTGATTGAATAACAGTGTTGAACTGTGCTTTCCACTTCAGTTGAGAATTCTCAGCTCTGTTACCATGAAGAAGACTTTCTCAGGCGTTCACCGATGATAACACAGGTACTCTTGGTGGCCTTTAGTACCTATGTTGAGATTTTTTGAAATAACAATGACACCAGCCTTCTGATACTCATCAACAGCATCTTGGTTGTCAAGCAGGGTGAAGACCTTAATGGGATTCTTGCCTTCCTGTTTCTTGTACCACAGGTAGACCTGGGAACCTCCGGTCTGTTTGTTGAGGTCAACATTCACTTTCATGTAATTTTGTTGCTGCCACATCTTAGCCTCTTGATCATTGGTGGACACATTCAGATCAGAGAGTGCACTCTGGCTGTTGGTGGTCTGACGGTACCAGATGAAGACCTTCGCTCCTCCGGCATCCCTGTTAGTATCTTCATCCAGACGAATGTAACCTTGCTGAAAGTAGTTGTTGTCTGATTCGAAGGAATCAGTGGCAAGGACATCACAGATGTATGTTTGTTCCTCTCTCTTCATCCAGATGTGGATCCAGTTTCCTTTAACAGTGCGGTTCAGATCACAGGCCAGTCGCTCCCAGTCATTTGCACACTTGAAAGCTTCATTTTGAGCATTTGTGGTGACATCAATCTCCTTTATGGGAGTATCATACTGTGTGTTCCCATTGAAGTACCACAGGTAGATTTGATCACCACCTGCTCCAGCATTGAGGTTTTTCTCGATCTTTGTGTACCCAGCCCTGATCAATCCAGCAGCCATGTCATCACTGAATGTAACCTGAAGCCTGGTGATTGGTGCTGAGCCTTGTTCTGTTTTGTACCAAAGGTAGATGAAGTTTCCTCCTGCCCCTTCATTCAGATTAACATTGATTTTCGTGAAGCCTAGTGATTGGAGGTTTTTCTCCTCGGCTTCATAAAGTGACACATCAAGGTGTGTGATCATTGTGGATGACTGCAGATGAGAAAAAAGATCATGAGTGAACAGAATAGGACACAAAGTCGAGGCATGACTGTCTTTTCCGGTGAATCATGACAAATGGATCATTATAATGATGTTTAAAAATGTACTTTGAACATCCATTTACATAAATTGTTGTCATAGTTAATTAAAATCTAAAATAGAAAATGTCTGCTCGACAGTAAGAAATAAATAAAACCCTTGAACACTTACGTGTCTGCCGACAGTGAAGGTCGTAAGAAGTCAGTTGATCTGCTGAATTCTGCTGTACCAACCAACAATCAGCTGCCTTTATATAGAGAGTGGAGGTGCTGTGGCTCATTGTGCAATCACTTGTTGCAATCATTGCCAAGGAGTCATTTTCCATTGAACTGTTCAACACCTGACGTCTGAATTCCTGTTAAAACAACCATCAAAGCTATTATACATCTTTACAGCATTACACACACACACACACACACACCTACAAACATACATTTTGTATACATGGTATGTATACAAGCATTATGTTGGATAATGCTGATATAACCTTAATATTCACTTTTTCAACCACGTCTATGGATTTTGAGAAAAAAGTATGGATGAGAAAAGTTTTATTTTATATTCAGAGAAACAAATTTTTATCTTTTGCATTGAGCGGAGATTATGTGAATACCTACATCCAACCCTTCTGTTCTCGACTGTCCTTCTGTCAGTCAGGTGTTGAGGATTGGTGTTGATATTTATTTATTTATTCATTATTTAGTTAGTTAGTTATTCATTTGATTGCTCCACACTTTTGCATTTAATGTTTTGCCTGTTTTGACATCATGTGTCTACCTTTTGACCTCAGTTTAATGTTTGATACTAAACTAATATGATACTTTTGTACAATGCACAAAGACAAAGGCAAATTCCATGTATGTGAAAATAAAACTGTATCTGAATCCGATTCTGCCTTCATGACCAATGTGTTAGAAGACACACTTTGAAAATGAAACATTTTGCAGTGTTAACATCAAGTCTATATGTTTAGCAGAATCACTACATTCTTCTTCTTGACAGCGTTAATGTGTGCATCAAACGTGTCTGTCCAGTTAGTATATTTTCATATCTGTTGGTCAGAGACAAACAACTACAAGAAAACAGACAGAAGAACAGGATGGATGGATGATGGATGGAGGCATTCACATACAGTAAATATATTCTCTCTGAATATAAAATAAAACATTTTTATCATCCACACTATTTCAGACAGGGTTCAAAAAGTTAATATTTAGCTTATGCTTTTATCCAGCTGCACCATTCCGCTGCATTGACCTTGGGTGTGGGCCTGTAGCTTTTATGCTTGTTTTAGTCTGAATTCAGATAGTAAGTGTGATAAAAGGACAACGTTTTGACTGACAGACTTCTGTGGAATATAACTCAGGAATGATTACGTTTGTTTTAGCAAGAGTTCAGAGGTCAAGTGTGATAAAAACCGGCTATGTCAAATCTGGTTTGATAACGTATTGACTGACAGACTTCTGTGGAATACATCTCCTCAGTAATGATTTCAGAACCCCTCCACAGCTGCTCCCTCCCTCTGGAAGTCTCTTCTCAAACACATCAGAGACTGCACCACCCTGTCTACATTCTAAACACTATTCACAAAGTGAACAAAACTGAGTGTTGTTGTAGCTTTGATGCTTGTTTTAGTGTGAACTCAGATAGTACAGTAAGTGTGATAAATGGATAACGTTTTGACTGACAGACTTCTGTGGAATATAACTCAGAGATTATTATGTTTGTTTTAGCAGGAATTCAGAGCTCAAGTGTGATAAAATTGAAGTTTGTCAATGATCAATGACCACACCATACACATCACCCATAATCAACATTATTGTTTTCAGTTGGACAATTCTGCCATACATCATCGGACTACATACATGCAAGAAAACAAAATAAAAATAAAAATACAAAAATAAAGTTTCAGACCTTAACATTATCTTTCTAGCTTATGACCTGATGATGAGTTTAATGTTGGTACTTTAGTAGAGCTAGTCAATATTGTACAAAGTGGATGTTTTGTTTAAAACAGATTCAGTGCATGTTTTATCAACATTATCTAGCGCAGGGGTCGGCAACCTGCGGCTCCTTTCATCCTTACACCGCGGCTCCGAGTGGCTTGGGAAAATAAATTACTTTAAAAAAGTATTTATGTGTATTTTATTTGTGTTAGTTATTGTTTTAGTGCAGGGGTCGGCAACCTATGGCTCGCGAGCCAGATGTAGCTCTTTTGATGAGCCCCCCCCGTATAAAACAATATTATATGGCTCTCATGGAAGAACATTTTCAAATATGTGGCTTTCGCGGCTCTCTCAGCCAAAAAGGTTGCCGACCCCTGATCTAGCGGTACTATTTTGCTATTGACCTTATGAGTAGGCCAGTATCTAATAATTACCTAATAATTCAGAGGTCAAGTGTGATAAAATCTGGTTATATCAAATCTGGTTTGATAATGTACTGACTGATAGACTTCTGTGGAATATATCTCCTCAGTAATGATTACAGAACTCCTCCACAGCTGCTCCCTCCCTCTGGAAGTCTCCTGTCAAGCACATTGTTGAATGTTTTACTGAAAGCAGGTGTAACTTACACAGAACACGTTTTGTTGAATTATTTTTACTTCTGGAAGTCTGACCCCATTCATCACAATTATACTGTAGAAATAAATACATACAACAGCGTTCACTTTTTCCCTACGGGTCAGGGAACCCTGCGTTAACTGTGTCTCCTAAGTAAAACCACTTATTGTCATTTGAACTAACACAAATCACTAATAATAAAGTGTTGGAAGATAAACTTCAAAAATAACTGTAAAACATCTCACATGCTGCTACTAACACCACAATGTCACTTTGCCTTTTTTGTTTGTTTTTTGGCCCCTACTCCTTCACATTTAAATATAGACTCACACCTACACAACAGACTGCCCTGCACTCTCTCTCATACACACACCCAACATCATGAGAAACAGGACATGCTAATATATGTTTCTGACATAGCTGTACACCCTGTTTTGAACCCTAGTGTCGGCATTAAGAGGCTGCTAAGGGAATGGCATAGAGGCAGCCCCGTGTGCCAGCTGAAGATGTGAACACCACACATGGCCGTAATGGCTGAGTTCAATAGGTAGGAAGCCCAGCTGGATGGAGGCTCAGGAGCTGGTCAAAAGAGTTGAATACGCCTCTGCCACAGGTTCCAGTGGCGTTACATACGTTGCATACAAACACTGCCCACATCTCCTTTGGCACCTGAGGAAAATCTTGAGGTGCATCTTGCAACCGGTGGAGCTTTGCAGAGGGTGTTTGGATCATCAAGAAAGCAAACTCTAAGATCACCAGTCAGTTCCACCATCTCACTGCTAAACGTAGAAGGCGAGGGATTTTACAGTATCCTGCCTCAATGACTGAATTCCTTGGGACAGATAACCACATTGTGACCACACCAGGCTCTGCTCCTGATAGTCTCCAATAAATCTCTAATACAAATATATACGTCCATATACATCTGTGGAGCCTGCCTGAGTAAACGTGTCACCACACATACACACACACTCACCTTCCAGGTGAAAATGCCCTTTTTGTGTTGCAATGGTCCTTTACAAGAATTCCAAGCTGTCCTGTGAGCTCAGATCTTTATGTTATGAAGCTCCAGAATGAAATCAAGTCATATTTAGCAGGAATCTCCTTTCATTAACTGCATTTGGCCTTCAATCCATTTTTGGCAGGTGAAAATGCCTTCAACACACTTGTCTTTGAACATGGCGTTTGTTATGGACAATCCATGACGAGCACAGAAGTCCAATAACAGAACACCACTTGGGTTCAGGTCAGGTCAGGGGGGCCGTTCCTCCCAATCACGCCACTCCAGGTCTCACTGTCGCTGCCCACATGAGCATTGAAGTCCCCCAGGAGGACAAGGGAGTCCCCAGAGGGAGCGCCCTCCAGCACCCCCTCCAAGGACCCCAAAAAGGGTGGGTACTCTGAACCGCCATTCGGTGCATAGGCACAGACGACAGTCAGGACCCGTCCCCCCACCCGAAGGCGAAGGGAGGCTACCCTCTCTTCCACCGGGGTGAACCCCAGTGTACAGGCACCGAGCCCCGCTCTACCACTCTGGAGTGGTAGAGCATCCAACCCCTCTCGAGGAAACTGGTTCCAGAGCCCAAACTGTGCATCGAGGTGAGCCCGACTAAATCTAGCTGGTACCTCTCAACCTTGTGCACCAGCTCAGGCTCCTTCCCCGCCAGAGAGGTGACGTTCCACGTCCCCAGAGCCAGCTTCTGCAGCCAGGGGTCCGACCACCAGGGTCCGCCCAACTCTCTGCGCACCTGCCCCCTGTGACCCCTCCCACCGGTGGTGGGCCCATGGGAAGGGGGGCCCATGTCACCCTTTCGGGCTGTGCCCAGCCGGGCCCCATGGTTGAAGGCCCGACCACCAGGCGCTCGCCAACGAGCCCCTCCCCCAGGCCTTCCCAGGGGGGGGCCCCAGTGACCCACGTCCGGGCAAGGGAGACCTGGCTCCTTTGATATTTCTCCTCATCAGGGGGTGATTGAGCTGCACTTTGTCTGGTCCCTCACCTAGGACCTGATTGTCATGGGTGACCCTACCAGGGGCATGAAGCCCCCGACAACATAGCTCCTGGGATCACTGGAACACGCAAACCCCTCCACCACGGTAAGGTGGCAGCTCTAGGAGGGGAGAATAGTCATTTGGATTTAGAATAGTCATTTGGATTTATTAATTGTTTTTTGTCTTTAGGTTTTTTGATGAACACATTAGCTCAGGTCAACTGTTAGAGGAGGAAGAGGCGTGTGGGGAGGACGTCCCTTTTTGTCTTGAATCCACAGGTTGAGACAAGGAGAGAGGGCGGACAGTTTTTGACCTTATGTTTTTTCTTGTTTGTTTTGTTTTGAAAATAAATAATGGAAGAAACGAGCGACTCAATCTTTATTTCAGATAATTTAAACATGAGTCAGACGCAGAGTCTTGTGGCCTGGCACAGCATTTTTTTTTTTTTTTTTATTTTTATTTTGATAGAACAAAGACAGGACACATGAAAATATTTAAAGTTTGTGTTGTGTAGAGTCTGAAGAAAACATGCTTCAGATGCAAATGTGTGTTTATTGAAAACATGATGTGCAGAATAAAGTGGTTCAGAGTCTTAATATTCAATCACTCTTTAACATCATTGTTGAGAAACAGATATTAGATTTGATTGATTGATTTCATTGACAGCAAGTTTGACAATATCCTATACTGTATACCATTGATACTTTCTGATATTACCAGTATTATACTGTAATATAATCATATTGTTTTTTTATCACATAGAAAAAGAGAAAAGAAAATGAAAAGAAATCACCAAATTGATTGAATAACGTTTCTCAGCTCTGTTACCATGGACTTTCTCAGGCTTTTACTGATGATAACACAGGTACTCAGTGTTGCCTTTATTGCCTGCATTGAGATCTCTTTCAAAAACGGAATGTAAAAATAATACCAATGCTCAAGCTCCTCTGGGATGCTCCAGCCGCGATGACAAGTGGGGCAAAGGCCTTAATGGGATGAATCCCCTCTTTCTTGTACCACATGTACACCTGGTTACCTCCGGTTCCCTGGTTGAGGTCAACATTCACTAGCTTGTAATTTTGTTGCTGAAGGCTCTGATACTCTTGATCACTGTTGGACACTTTTAGATCAGTGAGTGCATTTCTTTGGTTGGTGGTCTGACGGTACCAGATGAAGACATACACACCTCCGGCACCCCTGTTAATACCTTCATCCAGACGAATGTAACCTTGCTGAAAGTAGTCGGCATCTGATCCGAAGGAATCAGTGGCAATGACATCACAGATGTATGTTTGTTTCTCTCTCTTCATCCAGATGTAGATCCGGTTCCCTCCAGCATTACGGTTCAGATCACAGCTCAGTCGCTCCCAGCCATTGTTAAACTTGGAATCTTCATCTTGAGCATTTGTAGTGACATCAATCTCCACTATGGGAGTATCATACTCTGTGCTCCCTTTGAAGTACCACAGGTAGATTTGATCACCACCTGCTCCAGCATTGAGATCTTTATTGATCTTTGTGTACCCAGCATTGATCAGTCCAACAGCCATGTCATCCCTAAATGAAACCTGAAGCCTGGTGATTGGTGCTGAGTCATGCTCTGTTTTGTACCAAACATAGATGTAGTTTCCTCCTGCCCTCCTTCCTCCCCCCTTCATTCAGAAGTCTTGTGATTGGAGGTTTTTCTCTTCAGCTTCATTTATGGACACATCAAAGTATGTGATGTAGTTTGCCATTATGGGTGACTGCAGACAAGAAAGAAACTATGCATCAAAGTTAGAGTCATGACTGTGACTTTTCAGGTGGGCTCATGAAATAATCATGAAATATTTCAAATATCATTGATCAAACATGGATCACCAGAATGAATGATGTTTTAAATGTGCATGCATATTGCACCCAGTTACACTGTTTACACAGAATATAATCTAAATCAGTTGTCTTTATATGGAGGACAAAGACACTGTGGCTCGGTGCAATCACAACTTGTTATCAGTACTGAGGAGTTATATTTCAAAGAATCCCGTTTATGTCAAATTAGTGCCAAAAAAGCACAAAAGGTAGGCCCGCCCCCTGGTTCAATACAACAGCAAAATGGTACAGCTTGTTGATCTGGATAAAACTTGATATTTGAAATCATATTTTCATGTAAACCAGTCCAACCATGTTCAGTTTAGATACAATGGGGGATGTGAGTGACCCATGGCTGTTCCACTTTCCTTGTAACAATGTGGTTTGTGCATGAAATAAGTAGTGTTAACCCTAGGTGAATGGTCTGATTAAAGGTTTTTTTGTATCCTGCCAGCTGGGGTGTTATTCATCTGTTCGGCCTACTTCACCATTTACAGTTTATACAGGAAAACAGCGGCCTTTGTCTAGAGAATAGAGATGCTGTGGCTCATTTTGCAGTCATGACTTGATGCTATTATACTGATTAGTTACAGTATATCCGGAGCATCTCAAATTTCTGCCAAAAAAGCACAAAAGGCAAGTCCATGTCCCAGCTCGACACAAAAATGAGCCTTGAACCAGTCCAAACTTCCAAATCCAAGTCAGATACAGTGAGGGACATGAGTGACCCCATGGCTCTTCAATTCATTTCTGAATGAAATTGGTGGTATCAACCCTAGCTGCCAACCTTTATTGGTTGCATTTGAAGCAGGGAGTTTTATATCCAATCACAGTAATGATGTTAACAAATTAATCAGATAATGCACATGCTGATTCTTCTTTGACTGAGACTGAAACAAGTCCTTCAAGAATGTGGTCCCAAGACCACTAAGCTAACATTAGTGACGGGTGGGTGATGAGCACTCATCAGAAACTCTGTGCTGTTGTTGACACGATTATGCAAAATATTTCTATCCACAGTTTCAGTACAAACTGATGTTAAGCAGTGGTTGAAAAAGTACTGAAAATCTGTACTCAAGAGGAAGTACTGTTACATTCCTGAGATATTATTCAACTGTTACTGGAGCAGATCGAGTCATGAACTGCTGTACTTACCACCAATAGAAAGAAAAGCACAGTGGACTCCATGTTGCTCCGACAACTCTTGAAATTTCTCACCTGTAGTCTAACCCTTCTCTTCCCTACGCCCTTTAATAAAGCTAAAGGAGTAGGGAGGAGGTTGTTGACGTGCTGACGTGTTACAATAAGCGTATCATTCCCATTGTCTCCATTAGTGTGTGTTTGTGTCTCCTGCTCACTCCAGTTGATCTTATATGGAGTCAAATCAGGGTGGAAATCTTAGAAAATTGAAAAATACATACTATGAAAAATACAACAATGTATTCAAATAAAAAAAAATTCTAAGAAATGTATGTTTTATTTTTTATTTACCTTTAGTCAGGGTTATTTTATGAATAAAGATGAACACATCATCAAGGTTATTCTAAAACTTGTTGCTACATTAGCTTTGTGTCAGTGCTCTGGCATTAAGTTGGGAGGGAGACAATGTGTCCTCAGATACTGTGAACTACTACAGCTATGCAGATGCTGTCTGCTTCTCCGGGCCACAGCCTGTGGCCCACTCTTCACTTAAAGGCCCCACCTGGTAACGTTAGGTCCGGCTCTATCTGCTGATTGGCTGAGCAATGAATATAACTGTAACAAATGGACACCTTTGGTGGCCACAGTGCTGATGAGTCACTTTTAACTGCTGAAGTGCTCCAGCGGTATATGGGGAAGTGTTGGTTAATTACTATTATAGATACAAATTAGAATCTATTTTTATTCCATCATTTATTCAACACACCATCAGCAAATCACGAGGAGGCCATATATACACAGATATATACTTGGATTTTGGGACTGTTGATGTGTGACTTTAGATCTTGTCATTGTTAAGGTGGTGGGGGTGTTCCACACATGGGAGTGTCTCTTTCCTTTTGTGGCTGCTCTTCTCCTTCCTGTCCTCCCTTGTGTTCCTCCCTTTACAGGTGCCAGTCAATCTGGTAATCAGGGAGGGGTTTAAGAGAAGGGGGGAGGCAGGCCTCGCTCTCTCACACTGTCACACTGGGCAGGGGAAGGTTTGCCTTTCTTTCTTGGAGTTGAGTTGGCCCTTTTCTTTTTTGCTCTGTCCATGATGGCAGAGTTTTCTTATTTTAGTTTGTTATTTTAGTTTGAGTTGGAGACCACCGGTAGTCCAGTTTTCGCTTTGTTAGCTTAGGCCTGTTTTTCCCCAGTTAGTGGGGAAGTGCAGAGTGTGACGGCCCACAGCGTGGCTGGCCCTGTATTTCCCCGTCTTGTGTTTCTGTTGTCTGGGGACTCATCTCTTGTTGGTTTATTACTTTATGGGTTAAATTTTGTCTTTTTATTTTTCCCCAGAATTTCTTAATAAACCTTTTATAACTTAATTTTATGAGTAATGAATCAAAATTGATCACAATCCATAAAACATAATAGTTTGATACTTTGATAATATTGACAAATTATGTTGATCTACACTCCAGGTTTGGATTTGGTCTTCCGAGATTCCTGATTTGCACTGAAGTGTTTAATATCAGGATAGCAGGTGTTGTGTGACACTGTGGTGTACACTGACACCTCGTGGTAACAGTTGATGTTGCGTTTTGGTCATTCGGCCAGGATTAAAAACCAATGGCTGTAAAGGCTGTACTATACCGTATGTATGTGTGTTCAGGAGGAGAGATGAATCTGTAAAAAAAAAAATCGGCTGTAAAAACATTGGTAGTGGAAATAAAGAACATGCTGATCACTCCTGATCAACATCTTTACACCATGAGAAATTCTTCAGTTAATCTTAACTAAAGAATTTGTCCAAAATCTCTCAAAAAAACAGTCTGACCATGATAACAGTTAATGGGATTAAGATGAAAATACTCAAAAGTCTGTGTTGTGTAGAGTCTGAAGAAAACACGCTTCTGATGCAAATGTGTGTTTATTGGAAAGCATGAAATGTGCAGAATAAAGTGGTTCAGAGTCTTAATATTCAATCACTCTTTAACATGATTGTTGAGAAACAGCTATTAGAAACAGTTTGATTCATGACAGCAAGTTTGACATCCTATACTGTACCATTGATACTTTCTGATATTACCAGTATTATACTGTAATATAATTAATCACATTGTTTTATATCACATAGAAAAAGAGAAAAGAAAATCAAAGAAATCACCAAATTGATTGAATAACAGTGTTGAACTGTGCTTTCCACTTCAGTTGAGAATTCTCAGCTCTGTTACCATGAAGAAGACTTTCTCAGGCGTTCACCGATGATAACACAGGTACTCTTGGTGGCCTTTAGTACCTATGTTGAGATTTTTTGAAATAACAATGACACCAGCCTTCTGATACTCATCAACAGCATCTTGGTTGTCAAGCAGGGTGAAGACCTTAATGGGATTCTTGCCTTCCTGTTTCTTGTACCACAGGTAGACCTGGGAACCTCCGGTCTGTTTGTTGAGGTCAACATTCACTTTCATGTAATTTTGTTTTCTGCCACATCTTAGCCTCTTGATCATTGGTGGACACATTCAGATCAGAGAGTGCACTCTGGCTGTTGGTGGTCTGACGGTACCAGATGAAGACCTTCGCTCCTCCGGCATCCCTGTTAGTATCTTCATCCAGACGAATGTAACCTTGCTGAAAGTAGTTGTTGTCTGATTCGAAGGAATCAGTGGCAAGGACATCACAGATGTATGTTTGTTCCTCTCTCTTCATCCAGATGTGGATCCAGTTTCCTTTAACAGTGCGGTTCAGATCACAGGCCAGTCGCTCCCAGTCATTTGCACACTTGAAAGCTTCATTTTGAGCATTTGTGGTGACATCAATCTCCTTTATGGGAGTATCATACTGTGTGTTCCCATTGAAGTACCACAGGTAGATTTGATCACCACCTGCTCCAGCATTGAGGTTTTTCTCGATCTTTGTGTACCCAGCCCTGATCAATCCAGCAGCCATGTCATCACTGAATGTAACCTGAAGCCTGGTGATTGGTGCTGAGCCTTGTTCTGTTTTGTACCAAAGGTAGATGAAGTTTCCTCCTGCCCCTTCATTCAAATTAACATTGATTTTCGTGAAGCCTAGTGATTGGAGGTTTTTCTCCTCGGCTTCATAAAGTGACACATCAAGGTGTGTGATCATTGTGGATGACTGCAGATGAGAAAAAAGGTCATGAGTGAACAGAATAGGACACAAAGTCGAGGCATGACTGTCTTTTCCGGTGAATCATGACAAATGGATCATTATAATGATGTTTAAAAATGTACTTTGAACATCCATTTACATAAATTGTTGTCATAGTTAATAATAGTTCAAAATCTAAAATAGAAAATGTCTGCTCCACAGTAAGAAATTAATAAAACCCTTGAACACTTACGTGTCTGCCGACAGTGAAGGTCGTAAGAAGTCAGTTGATCTGCTGAATTCTGCTGTACCAACCAACAATCAGCTGCCTTTATATAGAGAGTGGAGGTGCTGTGGCTCATTGTGCAATCACTTGTTGCAATCATTGCCAAGGAGTCATTTTCCATTGAACTGTTCAACACCTGACGTCTGAATTCCTGTTAAAACAACCATCAAAGCTATTATACAGCTTTACAGCATTACACACACACACACACACACACCTACAAACATACATTTTGTATACATGGTATGTATACAAGCATTATGTTGGATAATGCTGATATAACCTTAATATTCACTTTTTCAACCACGTCTATGGATTTTGAGAAAAAAGTATGGATGAGAAAAGTTTTATTTTATATTCAGAGAAACAATTTTTTATCTTTTGCATTGAGCGGAGATTATGTGAATACCTACATCCAACCCTTCTGTTCTCTTCTGTCCTTCTGTCAGTCAAGTGTTGAGGATTGGTGTTGATATTTATTTATTTATTCATTATTTAGTTAGTTAGTTATTCATTTGATTGCTCCACACTTTTGCATTTAATGTTTTGCCTGTTTTGACATCATGTGTCTACCTTTTGACCTCAGTTTAATGTTTGATACTAAACTAATATGATACTTTTGTACAATGCACAAAGACAAAGGCAAATTCCATGTATGTGAAAATAAAACTATATCTGAATCCGATTCTGCCTTCATGACCAATGTGTTAGAAGACACACTTTGAAAATGAAACATTTTGCAGTGTTAACATCAAGTCTATATGTTTAGCAGAATCACTACATTCTTCTTCTTGACAGCGTTAATGTGTGCATCAAACGTGTCTGTCCAGTTAGTATATTTTCATATCTGTTGGTCAGAGACAAACAACTACAAGAAAACAGACAGAAGAACAGGATGGATGGATGATGGATGGAGGCATTCACATACAGTAAATATATTCTCTCTGAATATAAAATAAAACATTTTTATCATCCACACTATTTCAGACAGGGTTCAAAAAGTTAATATTTAGCTTATGCTTTTATCCAGCTGCACCATTCCGCTGCATTGACCTTGGGTGTGGGCCTGTAGCTTTTATGCTTGTTTTAGTGTGAATTCAGATAGTAAGTGTGATAAAAGGACAACGTTTTGACTGACAGACTTCTGTGGAATATAACTCAGGAATGATTACGTTTGTTTTAGCAAGAGTTCAGAGGTCAAGTGTGATAAAAACCGGCTATGTCAAATCTGGTTTGATAACGTATTGACTGACAGACTTCTGTGGAATACATCTCAGTAATGATTTCAGAACCCCTCCACAGCTGCTCCCTCCCTCTGGAAGTCTCTTCTCAAACACATCAGAGACTGCACCACCCTGTCTACATTCTAAACACTATTCACAAAGTGAACAAAACTGAGTGTTGTTGTAGCTTTGATGCTTGTTTTAGTGTGAATTCAGATAGTACAGTAAGTGTGATAAATGGATAACGTTTTGACTGACAGACTTCTGTGGAATATAACTCAGAGATTATTATGTTTGTTTTAGCAGGAATTCAGAGCTCAAGTGTGATAAAATTGAAGTGTGTCAATGATCAATGACCACACCATACACATCACCCATAATCAACATTATTGTTTTCAGTTGGACAATTCTGCCATACATCATCGGACTACATACATGCAAGAAAACAAAATAAAAATAAAAATACAAAAATAAAGTTTCAGACCTTGACATTATCTTTCTAGCTTATGACCTGATGATGAGTTTAATGTTGGTACTTTAGTAGAGCTAGTCAATATTGTACAAAGTGGATGTTTTGTTTAAAACAGATTCAGTGCATGTTTTATCAACATTATCTAGCGCAGGGGTCGGCAACCTGCGGCTCCTTTCATCCTTACACCGCGGCTCCGAGTGGCTTGGGAAAATAAATTACTTTAAAAAAGTATTTATGTGTATTTTATTTGTGTTAGTTATTGTTTTAGTGCAGGGGTCGGCAACCTATGGCTCGCGAGCCAGATGTAGCTCTTTTGATGAGCCCCCCCCGTATAAAACAATATTATATGGCTCTCATGGAAGAACATTTTCAAATATGTGGCTTTCGCGGCTCTCTCAGCCAAAAAGGTTGCCGACCCCTGATCTAGCGGTACTATTTTGCTATTGACCTTATGAGTAGGCCAGTATCTAATAATTACCTAATAATTCAGAGGTCAAGTGTGATAAAATCTGGTTATATCAAATCTGGTTTGATAATGTACTGACTGATAGACTTCTGTGGAATATATCTCCTCAGTAATGATTACAGAACTCCTCCACAGCTGCTCCCTCCCTCTGGAAGTCTCCTGTCAAGCACATTGTTGAATGTTTTACTGAAAGCAGGTGTAACTTACACAGAACACGTTTTGTTGAATTATTTTTACTTCTGGAAGTCTGACCCCATTCATCACAATTATACTGTAGAAATAAATACATACAACAGCGTTCACTTTTTCCCTACGGGTCAGGGAACCCTGCGTTAACTGTGTCTCCTAAGTAAAACCACTTATTGTCATTTAACTAACACAACTAACTAACTAACACAAATCACTAACAATAAAGTGTTGGAAGATAAACTTCAAAAATAACTGTAAAACATCTCACATGCTGCTACTAACACCACAATGTCACTTTGCTTTTTTGTTTGTTTGTTTGTTTTTTGGCCCCTACTCCTTCACATTTAAATATAGACTCACACCTACCCAACAGACTGCCCTGCACTCTCTCTCATACACACACCCAACATCATGAGAAACAGGACATGCTAATATATGTTTCTGACATAGCTGTACACCCTGTTTTGAACCCTAGTGTCGGCATTAAGAGGCTGCTAAGGGAATGGCATAGAGGCAGCCCCGTGTGCCAGCTGAAGATGTGAACACCACACACGGCCCTAATGGCTGAGTTCAATAGGTAGGTTGGATGGAGGCTCAGGAGCTGGTCAAAAGAGTTGAATACGCCTCTGCCACAGGTTCCAGTGGCGTTACATACGTTGCATACAAACACTGCCCACATCTCCTTTGGCACCTGAGGAAAATCTTGAGGTGTATCTTGCAACCGGTGGAGCTTTGCAGAGGGTGTTTGGATCATCAAGAAAGCAAACTCTAAGATCACCAGTCAGTTCCACCATCTCACTGCTAAACGTAGAAGGCGAGGGATTTTACAGTATCCTGCCTCAATGACTGAATTCCTTCTGAAGAACACCACATTCACAAGAGTGGGATCCCAGGAGTGCCTGACTGAATGCTGGACCTTGCAAATGCGTACAGATTCATACCACACAAACTCATTATGTCTGAGAGGCACCAATGCATCTGCAGGGCAACTATTCTATTATTAAAAGGTATGTTTGACCTGCTGAGCAATAATCCAGATGTTTGGGAGAAATGTATTTATTTCAAAATGACCTGATTTCCAACAAACAAACAAATCAAGTTCATTCTCACAAACACAATCATATCTACATTGTTGCTTCATAACTTTGGAGTACTTACAATAACTATGGGGTACATTGTGCGTTTGCTTCAGAACAAAGTTCCAGGACACAGCGTGGATAATGTTGATTTCTGAAGACTATCTCAGCTGTCCTTCATCTCACCAGGAAACTTCATTGCTGGATCCTTGTTTATTGCTTTGTGCCTCTGCCTACCATCAGCGGACAGAATTTACCCACCCTAGATGTCACTCACTTGTGTTTCCGTTGAACCACATGTTGACAAATTTGAAGTCATTAAAATGTTTGAAGATCTTTTCAGCAGCATTAGGCCACGGATCCAATAGGTTCATGCATACATGTGCATGTCTCTCTTGAGAAAAAAGGGAGGAAATGAATGTCCTTTAAAAAAGCCAATTCGAACTGGTGTGGTGCATTTTCTTACAAGCATTTCATAGCATTTCGATGGTCTCTCCTAATGGTACAGTTGAATGCGAAGTGCATATCTGAAAGAACTTGCAATGGCCTCTCTCTGAGTGAAGAATAAGCATTGTATAGTATTTATGACTTCTCTTGGGTAAATAACGGGAGGTTCTTGCAGAATTTGCTCTCTCTCAGAGTGTTATGTTATGCTGTGTCCTTGGTAAAGTTGGTAAAGACATGTATGGTGAAGTCAGCTATAGAAGATAAACAACAGAAGTTGGTCCCAGAGAAGGACATGAGAGATGCTCCTGTAACACCAGGTTACTAGAGTGTAATCCCCTACTTCGCCAGAGGGTGGCGGATGAATGAAATTAATGAATGTGCCAGGAAATTTTCTGAAGAATCACTCGTCTTCCTTTCTTCCGGTGGAGACGTTGCCCGAAGCATCACTGGTATGGACTGCTATGGAAATGTCCTCTGAAAAATAGAAATTTATAAAGTCTCGTACCAAATATTGACATGTTGTGTGTTCATTAGGTTGAAAGCTGAAAGACAGAGTCGAGTCCCTCTTGGGTCGAGTTGTGTCCTCAAGATAAACTTGGTGTTCTGTATTAACTTGTGACCACGTTAACTGGCGACTGTCACCCAAATGCGTCTGTGGTTGTCGTAGATACGACAGATGTTGAAAATAGCAACAAGGGACGTAGCTGTCCTCGTAGGTGCCTCTTTGTTTACTTTCTTACCCGTTAACGTTGCATTATCAAAAAAACAAACTGACCTGGCTCGTCCTTGCAGTCTTATTTGTGTGAACACATCATGTAGTCTGTCTTGTTTGAAACGTCACGTCTCTAATTAATCTCTTATTAGAGACTTTAGCAGGAGCAGAGCCAGGTGTGGTCACAACGTGGTTATCTGTCCCGAGGAGTTTGAAAGAAACAGCAGTCTGTCTGTCTGCTGTATATGTTGTTACTAGAAATCCTGACTGTATTGATAGTGAGCTGCGACAGTTATGTCTTTCATTTATTTTGTCATGATGACACGTGTTCAACTCCCGTGCTTTCTTTTTCATAAGGCCATTCAAAAGGCCGAATATTTCCTCTGACTCTTACTGAAGCAGGCTCCATAGACGCATTTAGAAAATGTATTCAAGATTTTTTTTTTTATTAGAGATTAAATAGAGTCCTTTCTACGACAACCACAGACGCATTTGGCTGATGGTCGCCAGTCAACGTAGTCACAAGTTAATACGGGACACCGGTGTTCCGTATTAACTTGTGACGGACAGACCTCCATCATGTGTCAGAAGCGCAAAGTGAGGCTTTGCCCTGTCACTGGCCAAACACCTCACAACTGTTTCCACAGCTTCCACTGTCAATAGGCTATTTCGAGTGTAGGAGCTCCACAGGGGAGACGTTTGCATGAGAACAGGGATAAGATGTTTTGTGTAATGTTAGTAGCTTGTTGTTTATTCAAAGCTAGATTTGTTTCCAGCGTTCAAAACATATGTGAATAACTTGTGTTCACTTTTTCTAACACTTTTTTGAAACTTTGTATACAATACATGAAAGAGAGTAGCCAATGAATTGCTTATAATATGTTTTAAAATTTTACAAATGAAATATGTGAATAATTGGAAAATGGTCAATTTATACCCTAAACGGGCAATGTATCCTGGGAGATACAAACAGTAATATGGAAAATAGGCCTAGATACATTAGCAATTAAATATTTTTCCAACATTTTACATGTGCTTACCCATTTAAGGGTTAACTGGACACAGCACTTGGCCTCTCATCCTGACGGATTCCACCTGAGTGTGGCCAAAGTCTTTTGTGACTGGTGCTCAGGTCAATCAACCAATTAAAGACAGAAGAGTATATAAAGTTCTGCAGAGATTACAGCCATGTGGGAGTAGGTAGTTGAATTCAGAGAGAGAACAAGCAAGCAAGAGAGAGATTGATTTTGACAGAGAGAGAGAGAGCGATTGACTGAGAGAGAGATAGAGGGGAGGGAGATTGAGATATATAGAGAAGAGGGAGATAGGGATAGATAGAGAGGAGTGAGATAGAGATAGAGGTAGAGAGGGAGAGCGATAGATAGAGAGATAGATATAGAGAGAGGGATAGATAGAGAGTGCAGAATATGGACCCCCAGCTCCTAAGGGAGATTATGGACCTTAAAGTCCATAAGCATATGAAAGAGGGCCTGACAAAACACCAGAGGTACACAATCAAAAGAGGAGCATCCAATTTTGTGCTGAAGGGTAAGTACATTCATTTTTATACCACCATCAAGCGCATTTGTTTTATGTTTAGATTACATTGAGCTTTTTTTGATCAGATGGAGTCCTTCACTACATCTGCAGATGCCGCAAGGACAAACAGGAGCACTTGGCTATGGTGGTCACCTCAGCTGCTCAGGCAGAAAAAGTGTTCCAGGATTTGCATTGCAGCAGTCTGGGTGCACACTGTGGAGTGCATAAATCCCAACATGCAATAATTAGTCGTTACTACTGGCCTGGCATGGAAGCCGATATCCGCAAATGAGTAAGTTCTAAAGGTCATCCTTGGGGCTGTGTTTAGCTCAGTTGGTAACAACGCTGGTAGCTGGTGAAAGCCCTGGGTTTGACTCTGACCTGTGGCTCGTTCCCACGTCATTCTCCATCTCTCTCCCTGCATTCCTGTCACTCTTCAGCTGTCTCTATCAAAAATAAGGCTTGAAAAGGACAAATAATAAAGTTATAAGGGTAATCTTTTTGTACATGAATGCAATAACTAAAGCAATTCACATGTTTGTGTCCTTTACTTGGTATTTTATGCTTGACCAAAGGTTTGTTATTTGAATATTATTTGACTTCAGATTGCACAGTGTCCTGACTGCCAGGCCAAGCGGTCTAATTTAAAAGAGAAACAACAATACAACCCAATAGAGGTGAGACAATTTGTGCAACCGACTCTCATGTATAGTGAAATATGCTTACATGCTATCTGCTTCATATATCTAATCATCATTACCCTTTTTCCAGGTCACAGAGCCGTTTGAGCTTGTTGGCATGGACCTGGTCAAACTGACCAAAACGGAGGGTGGTAATCAATACATCTGTGTAATGGTTGGTTATTTCACAAAGTGGGCAGAGGCCTACCCTCTTAAGAGTAAGTGTGCAGAGGAGGTAACCAAGTGTATTCTAGAATTTGTATACAAATTTGGTGCACCTCAGAGACTTCTTACAGACCAGGGGACTGAGTTTAAAAACCAGGTAGAACACTCAAGATAAACTATTAATTTTGAGTAAGTCATTCTGTAAAAGCTGACTTGTGTGCAAAATGGGATTAAGGTCAATGCCAGACTCTGAGTCCCTTGAGATCAAGAGAAGTTTTTGTGCACCTTATCATCCTCAGACAAATGGCTTGTTGGAGAAACTTAATGGGACCATCCAGAGGTAAGTTACATAGTGGCCATCTGCCAGATCCTACACACTGATGTGAATGCTGTAACTGGTGACATATGAGATGCCTGCTCATGTTTTCTGATATGGACATTTTCAGATCTCTCAACATATTGGCATCCAAACCAGCCAGAGAAACGGGACACCTTCCTCCAGGCCACTATGTTTGGGCTAAGAACAAAAAAACAACTGACTACTCAACACAGCCTTTATTATCTTCTCTTTGGAAGGGAGGCTAGATGTCTCGGAGGTGGCAGAGGACTATGAGGTAAGTGTCTGTTCTTGTTTGGCAGTGAGCACACGTGATCATTACTTGCATGAAGGCCTGTTGAATGGAATATAATGCTTAACATTTTGGTCTTCTAGGTGCAAACCGAAAATGTCGAACAAACTCTCCAAAGAGAGGAACCCTATGAGGGGCTGACCAACTCAAATAAACAAAATCCAGCGCGGACAGCAGGTGGAATACAACATCTTCCAAAAAATGTAAAAAACAAGACATGAGAACTCAAAAACACTTCTTTCACTCCTATTTATTTTCTCTTTTCTTCTCGTTCTAATTTTTCCATCTACCGTCTCAGACGTTCAGCTCTTTTCTGATTATACTCGCTCCCTTCAACAAGCGGCACTGGAGTTACCTAATTGGCTGTTACCGTGGCACTTGTTAAAGGAACAATACACACACAAAAAAATAATGATAGACAGAACAGTCTCACTAATTTTAAGGCTTCTTGTGACCTTAACCACAATTGTTATTATATTTGTTTACATTTAGTATTGATCTAGGCTTCTATTTGTCTGTTATCATGTCCACCTAGGTTACATTTACTCTACAGGCCACCAAGTTATTTAATGCAGACCATCTTTATGTTTAAGGAAAAGTGACCACATCTCAGGTTAATTATTGCTGGATTAACAAAAAGGAGTGCATGTCTGAGATGGCTAAATTCCCTCTCTACACCCTATAAACTCTCTCTGGCCGAGGCTGAGAAACACAACAGACCTCCGTCAAATTACATTTTGTTTGTTAATTACATTTTGTTTGTTAATTACAAGTTTTAAAAAGTTGTTCTGTAGTATTCACTGTAAATGTTCCGACCACATACATTAACGCCCATTTCAGTGTTCAGTTCGGTGAATTATTTATTTATTAAAAACCATTATTTTTAATTCCGTGACTGTAAAATAACTGTATTAACAATATAGAGCAGTGACAGCCTCCCCCTTTGCACGCCAAATGAATGCAAAAAGGTAGGTGTAGCTAGCAGTAATGTTAGCTAGCTTGCTAAAAAAAATTTTTTCAAAGTACTTGCCCAGCATGCCACTAACCATAAATATGAAAACTAAACACGTTTTCCTTAAAATAATCATATTTTTGATCTCTTACATTGCTATCGGCTTCACGTTCAAAGAGACGTAATGGTGGACAGCAAAATTCAAGCGGGAGCTAACTGATGTCATGTGGTCACATGACCCGACAAATCTCTGGTTAGAAGTGAAATTACCATTATAGTCAACATAATATTTTTTGTTTAAGCATATTTTGCTTTATTGTAATTCCATTAGTCCAGTCCATTAGTCCAGTGTTATGGAATTTTCTATCCTTACACAGGACTCACACCGTGGACGTCAGCGCCGCGTTGTGGCTGCGCCACAGTTCAGCTCCGTCCTCTGCCCGGCATCAACTCACACCGGGCGTGTACTGGCAGCGTTACAGCAGCGTAGCGCCAGCTGTATTCACGCAATATCACGAGAGAATCCTGAACGTACGCGAGTCCCCGTGATAAACTGTGTATAAAAGAAACAACAACAAACAGCTAACTTGAGAGATTATAAAAAGGACCTGTTGTGTTATAAATTATTGTATGCTGTTCCACTTAAACAATTAGTCTCTCGTTGTTCATGTTGAGACTCTTTTATTGATTGACAGTTGACCTGGTGCCACCGGTCATGATGTAATGTTGATGTGAAGCTGTGACAGGTGACATGAACTGCATATTGTGTTTTATTTTGAAAGGGGGCGGAAGTGTATTACGCTTATTCTGTGTCGGATTTCCTGTCTGGTGCATTCTGCTCTGTTGGAATTGACGCGGTTTAGCAACGGCTCGCGTCAAAAATAGAAGTGCTACGGGAAGATAGCGCTGCGGAGCGGAGAGGCGCTTCTGGGACGCTGCTGAGACGTTCTGGCACGCCCGGCTTGAGTGGTCTCATTGATTATAAAAAAAAAAAAAAACAACTACTAATGCCAAGGACCTCAAGGCCCACACGTGACCCCCTGTAACCTAAAGCCTAACTCACACTGGGGACGTCAGCGCCGCATTACGGCTGCACCGCATTGGCCGTTGCCACAAACTATTCAGTTTCCCAGTAATGTCTGTTAAAAATGCAAGGTCAAGTGTCCAGTCAGTGTCCTCCAGCAGCTAGGTGGTAAAAACTCTACCTCCCGTTCTTCCTGATAACGTTTTTTTCTTTTTTCTGCCATCTTTTTATGGGTCAGTCATCTCCTCATTTTTGCTGCACCCACTAGCTTGTTTCATTGTCACTAGCTTCACTATCACTTGCTTGTTTCATCGTAGCGTCTGCGCAGACGCGGACGGTGGGCAACTCATGGTCCTTACAGGCGACAGGGTGCCCGCAGGCAACGTGTTGGTGACCCCTGCCTCATAATCATCTCCACTGATGCTGTCCAGCCAAAGACGTTCCTCGTCCCACTCACATCTGTATTTTTGTAAGTATTTTCGCTTTTGTGGACATGGTGGAGTATCGGGTATAGTGGACATTTTTTAAAAGGCGCAAACCATTGCAGGACGCAATATTTAATTGCCGAATAAAGGACGATTCCGTATTTTACGGGACGGACGGCAACACTCCTTTTACCCCTAAAATACACTGCATGCGGAACAACTCCGGACACATTTCAATCAGCTCCGTCCTCTGCCCGGCATCAACTCACACCGGGCGTGTACTGGCAGCGTTACAGCAGCGTAGCGCCAGCTGTATTCACGCAATATCATGAGAGAATCCTGAACGTACGCGAGTCCCCGTGATAAACTGTGTATAAAAGAAACAACAACAAACAGCTGACTTTGCTTCTCTGACGTGGGAGAGATTATAAAAAGGACCTGTTGTGTTATAAATTATTGTATGCTGTTCCACTTAAACAATTAGTCTCTCGTTGTTCATGTTGAGACTCTTTTATTGATTGACAGTTGACCTGGTGCCACCGGTCATGATGTAATGTTGATGTGAAGCTGTGACAGGTGACATGAACTGCATATTGTGTTTTATTTTGAAAGGGGGCGGAAGTGTATTACGCTTATTCTGTGTCGGATTTCCTGTCTGGTGCATTCTGCTCTGTTGGAATTGACGATTTTTGTAAGTATTTTCGCTTTTGTGGACATGGTGTAGTATCGGGTATAGTGGACATTTTTTAAAAGGCGCAAACCATTACGGGATGCAATATTTAATTGCCGAATAAAGGACGATTCCGTATTTTACGGGACGGACGGCAACACTCCTTTTACCCCTAAAATACACTGCATGCGGAACAACTCCAGACACATTTCAATTTTAGTCAATGTGTCAGCTCACACAGTCTCCGGTTCCGCTGCAACACAGCTCCGGAACAACTGTGGCATCCGGCAGCCCTCGCCAACACAGTTTCTATTTTTCCTGGATGCCGGAGGCACAGCGCATAAATTCAGCACAGAGCAGATTGTGTGGGCAAGGAAATCGGCTACAAAATACAAAATGAAACCCTGGTTGATTTTCAAAATAAAATAATCCGTGTTCACCGCGGGTCGAGTTTCATTACAAAATGAAATGTCATTGCCTAGATAACCCTCATGTAAAACACTGTTGGTCAAGTATTTAAGCTTGATGGCTGCATTTGAGAACGTGCTTTTGAGTGCAGTGGGTATCTTGCGTATCTTATTTTTTAGCAAGTGTTAAATAATGTAACCTGTAACATGTTAGAGAATATGACTTGGTTGCAGCAATAAAAAGAATTTAAGTCAAAATATTTTTTTTTGCTTTAATCCATAAAAATATTAATAAGGAGTTGGACAGATTTTTTTTTTGTTTTAATCCATCCATTTATTTCCATTTACGCTGCTTATTACTTTATTATCTATTGCTATGTTTGTGTTATCTTAACATCTGCACATATGTTTAACCAGAGGCATTTACGCGTACTCTGCATTGGTTGACACACCTTTTGTGTGGAGGATGGGTACAGGGAGGAGCAGAGTGGGGTGGTGGTCACTATTTTCAAAAAGAGGGACCAGAGCAGAGGCCAGAGGGTGTGCGCCAATTATCAGGGTATTACACTATTCTATGGAAGAATTATCCTACCTTTATTCAAGAGCGTAGATTTTCAGTTTGAGAGCATGATTCCTCCTTCTCGTGCTCAGATTTATTCTCCTCGTGCTCACATTTTGTGCTCACACTCAAAACAACACGTCCTGTCAGGTTGAGGCGTCTGCTCAGGCTGAAAGATGCCCCTCACTGCACTTAAATCAGTGTGTTTCACCAGCCAAGAGGGAGACAGCTAGAGTGTGGCCCAATCTTGGGTGCTACAACTCAAAGCACATAGTTCTTCAACTCAGCAGGCTGCTGCACTCCGAATCCTGCTCAATTCTTCTTGTGAAAGCCTAATCTGTATGTAGGCTAACTAATGCACCAATGTTATCCTCAAATCCTTATCATCATAGCGTATTTTTCGTTATACCTAGCTTAGTCTAGCGTAGCCTAGCCTATTCAGTCTTCATTTCTTGTTAAACGTTTCAATAAGAGAATCAGCTGGTTACACGGATTACACTACTGTACCAGTCATTTATGAATTTAAAAAAGTGCGGCGGCCGGGATGCGAACCGGCATCCCATGGTTTAAAATATAACAGGTAGCAGTGTACTTAACCATTCAACTATCATAATACTGCTGTACCCAATAAGAGTATTTATCATATAATGCTAATATGAAATCCGAAAAAAATTAGACTACGATTAGATTAATTATACATAAATAAGCTGGTGTCTTAAATAGGTGACGATTCAAATAGCTGGCTAATATGGTAAATTGGTGTATTTTACGAGAGAAGCAGTTTTACAAACAGGCCATATACGCGCCCCTACGGAGTGCTCAAAAACGGCGAAGGAATGCACCCAAGATTGGGCCACACTTTAGCTGTCTCCCTCTTGACTAGTGAAACACACTGATTTAAGTGCAGCGAGGCGCATCTTTCAGTCTGGGCACACACCTCAACCTGACAGGACGTGTTGTTTTGAGTGTGAGCACAAAATGTGAGCACGAGGAGAATAAATCTGAGCACGAGAAGGAGGAATCATGCTCTCAAACTGAAAATCTACGCTCTTGAATAAAGATAGGATAATTCTTCTATAGATTTTAACTTCACCAGTCCAATTCAATTCATGACTCTTTTCATACAGAACTGGTCTAGACCATACTCTGTAATATTATTTAGACCCAACAATTTAGACCTAACAATTCCACCATGAGCAAGCACTCAGCAACGGTGGCGAGGAAAAACTTCCTTTTAACAGGCAGAAACCTCGGGTGGACCCAGGCTCATTGGTAGACGGTCATCCACCGCGACCGGTTGGGTTAAAATAGAGATGGGGTGGGGGCGGGGTGGGGGGGGGGTGGAGAGAAAGAGAGAGACAGTACATTTACATGCAGCAAGAAATTTGTGAAATTTCTGATCGTATCAGATAATGACCGGATCACTTGTCTGAGTATACACGAATTATCTAGGTGTTCTTATCCGATTTTGAGATGTCCGATGTCCGAAATATGTCCGAAGTAGATCGGACTAAAGCCGGGCATATACTGTACGATTTTTGAAAATCTTGTCATTGATACCATCACACACTGTACGAGTAATCATCTACGACGTACGGCCAAAGCTCGCGATTTATGTATTCACACTGTACGAGTAATCATCTACGACGTACGGCCAAAGCTCGCGATTTATGTATTCACACTGTACGAGTAATCATCTACGACGTACGGCCAAAGCTCGCGATTTATGTATTCACACTGTACGAGTAATCATCTACGACGTACGGCCAAAGCTCGCGATTTATGTATTCACACTGTACGAGTAATCATCTACGACGTACGGCCAAAGCTCGCGATTATGTATTCACACTGTACGAGTAATCATCTACGACGTACGGCCAAAGCTCACGATTTATGTATTCACACTGTACGAGTAATCATCTACGACGTACGGCCAAAGCTCGCGATTTATGTATTCACACTGTACGAGTAATCATCTACGACGTACGGCCAAAGCTCGCGATTTATGTATTCACACTGTACGAGTAATCATCTACGACGTACGGCCAAAGCTCGTGATTTATGTATTCACACTGTACGAGTAATCATCTACGACGTACGGCCAAAGCTCGCGATTTATGTATTCACACTGTACGATCCTCGAACACGACCAGAGAGCTCACACTGTACAGGTGAAAACGGCCCCGTCAGCCCCTGCTTACTGTCCTGTCTATTGACAGCTGTCAATAGATTATTTGGCTGGTTATTAGCAACATGCTAGACAAAAGAATAAGGCTGCCCTATTGATTGCTGTGGTACCGGAGATGGCTTAGCAAACGTGGACAGTACGGGGTGTCCATTTTACAGCAGGAATTGGGAGGTAAGCCTACATTTAACTCTTTAAAATTCCCGGCATACGGTTTTTACACAAGTTCAAACTAAGCCTGATGCGATCAGAAATTCTAATTTCTTCTGCATGTAAATGTACTGAGTGAGAGAGAGGGAGATCCAGTCTTGGTCCTGATGACATCAAATGGATTTATCCTGCAGTCCATCATCTGTGGCACAGAACATCTGCCTGGCTCTTTTTCCATTCTACACCTGAGAATACAGTCAAAACACTTTGGGTGAACACGCTGTTGGTGTTTTACTTTTCCTTCTGTTCATGATGTGGACAGCGCTGTTCTCTTACCTGTTTCTTGTAGAAGAGGATGTAGGATGACTTCCTCCGCTGCTCACACACAGACGCTCCTGTTGTGTACTGACCACTGAGTCGTCGAAAGTGAGCCAATGGTCAGTTGTTTGGGACAGAGAGTCATCTGGATGAACACTGTCACAGATGTAGTGTCCTGCTTGTCCATTTGAGCCAAAATGGCCGACGACGCTGATTAGGCCATAGCAGCCATCACCCTAAGAGGGAACACAGGTGATAAGAGTTTCATATTCATGTACACACATTTATTTTCACACCACGCTGGTGCTTCTACTTTCCCTTACCGTATTGGAGGACACCACCAGGTCCCTGGACAGCTTGACTGGGTCATGCAGCTTCACCAGCTCATAGGTGGGCGAGTAGATGAAGCCGTTTCAGGTGCAAGATGAGCACGCTGTAGAATCAAGTCAGAGCAGAGGTATGTTTATTTCAGTTTTCTGTATGTTTGTTTCTGTGTTTTGTCAGACTATCGTGATGACACTCACTTTGGCAGGGTCTCGAATGCCATCCTCTGGCCAGATGTGTTTCCTCCACACTCACATTTGAACTCCAGCTCGGTCCTCCTGCAGGTGAGAGTCGACAGGCCACATGTTATAGAACACGTCCACACAAACACAAACTGCCTAGGTGTGGTGTTCAGTCAGTGATGTGATTGAATGAGGACAGGCAGATCTTACATTCACGTATGCCTGGACCATCTCCTTCACGGAGCCTGAAGGGATCAGGTCCAGAGACAGGTTTGTGAAGTCCTCCTTCCTTTTTGACTGGGCTCCACATCTGCACAAAAATACACACACAGCCACAGAGGTCACATATGGGCAAAATTAATTGACTGAATCGACATTAAAGCCTTAATACATGAGAAAATTTGGACTATATGGCCATGAAACATGCTGCCATTTAAAGTGTACAATCATAATAATTAGATTAGATTAATGTTAACAATCTGTAATGCCTATATTATAATGATGCTGGTAATTCAAATACTCTGTGGTGTCCTAAAATGATACTAATGGGGTGAAACATTTAAAGTTTTTAACCGGACGCTTGATATTGTGTATGTGTGTGTGTGCGTGTGCGTGCGCGTGGGTGTGCTTCACCTCTTGCATGTCCTGGTCTTCTCGATTTGAAACATCAGGTGACGCTGAACAGGGCAGGTGTATCTCCTCTTCATGCTCGCTGCATTGACCTCCAGCAGAGAGGACAGACTCCTCATCTGGTCCAGGACCGAGATCAAGAACTCATGAGCATCCTAAACACACAAGAACACATATGAGTTTATAAAGCTCTCAGGAGAAAGGTGAAGTCATAAAACATGAAGCCAGGTGACTCACCTCTTGATTCTGGTCACTGAAACTTAGGCCCTGCGTCGAAGCTGCCTTCCGAAATGAGCGCAGCAGGCGCCTTTTATTCCAGGTGCCTGAGGAGAGGTGTGCATCTCTGATTGCCATGAATGATCTGCAGCGGTGCCAGAAAAGAGATCTGTTATTTCACTTTGTTCTTCAAGTTTGTGGAGGAACCTGGGGGTCATATGAGTGATTGACATTGTGTGTTTGTGTGTATGTGGGTGTGCTGCTGTACCTGATCAGTTTCGCCTCAGGCACTGAACCCCAAACCGGTTTCTGGCACGTGAAATCTTTGATCAAATCCACCATGGCAAACAGACTCTGCAGGATGGAGTTCATATAGCAGCTCTGGTTGATGTTCGGAAACCTGACAAATCAAAACACACGTGGGAGCATATTTTTGATTGATTCATGTCCTGTTACAACGACTTTAAATCTTGTGCTGATCTTGCAGCACTTACCCGAGGCGACTGATGGCACCGGTGTTCAGCTCTTCCTTCCTGACTGCTTCAGTGGTGGCATTGACGTGCAACTCAGAATTGAACCTAACCTTGGATGGCTTGTCACAAGGGTCAAGCGGTTCAAACAGCACCATCTCATTGGCTGTGTTTTTGTTCTCGTGGCTAATTCATAGTAAAGACATTATATATCACAGACAGTCAACAGAGTGTATAATACTTATGTGTGTGAGCTGGAGATTGATTTTGTTTTCTCCTGACAGACCGTGAAAGCGGCATTAAAGAAATGGTCATACCTGTTAGGTGCCTCCTCCGGGGATGGACTAACACGATGGCCTCTCTGTTGGTGTAAAGTCAACGCTTATTGTTGAACAATGCAAAGACAAACTAATAAATTATATTATATATGTTTATATTTCATTTAGTCCAGAATGCTAACTCTGGTTTCTACAAAACATACCTTGCAGCACAACAACTGATGAAACCAACAAGGCCTTTTAGATTTTGGATGTTCCTTTGTAGATTTGGCTGATTGGGTGGCTTCAGTTCTGGAGAGAAATACATACTTCTGTGTACAAACAAGCTAACAGAAAACATGAATATAAAATGTAAATATCTAGATGAAGTGTCTTACCTTTCCTCTCTTGGATTAGTATTCTGTTTCTGTAGAGTAAAAAGAAATTCAGCATTGTGAGTAACTCATGTCGAGCATGTTTCGTGGTTACTTGCAACTAAAAAGTCTAACTACGATTGTTTTAGTTGACTAAAATGATGTCAGAAGTCATAAGCTCTGACATGTATGTATGTTGTATGTCAAACATACCAGACAATGGCCAAAGAGGATATTCCTCCATGACCTTTTAGGTTTCCCAGCCTCAGATGGCTTTGCTGGGACTGGATCAAGGGTGGCAGCAGCACTGCTGGTACACAGAAACACAGATGGATTTTGGGTTAAATAAATTATGAAATCATACAAAACAATTCAACAAGGTAGTTGATGAAACGGACAGATATCAATTGTCTTACCTTTCAGGAGCGTTGAGAATGCTCACATCTGCCACAGAATTCTTCGGGACATAATAAAGACAAATTATTAAATTTGAATATTTACAGAAAAATAATTCAGTACACAGAGAATATGTAAGAGACATTTCGTTGGATGAACGTCTAAACAATGGGAAACTTTTTCAGCTCACAAGGTCACATGAATCTACAATAAACTGTAATAGTTCATCAACTTACCTTTCGAAAATACGCTGTAGAAACATTTTGGTCTCTGTTTTGATCAATATCACACTTGGAGATATCTCAATCAACTGAATCTGATATATCTGAAACGCTGCCTTTAATCTTGAGCAAAGTTCCAATTCCAGTAGAATATGACATCATGCATTCTATGCATTCTCTAATTTGCATAAATTCCGTGTAACATGTAGGCAATATATAAGATAAGAAAAGATCAACTTTAATGGCCTATGTATACATACATACATATATACATACATACATACATGTACTAATCTACATACACTTTGTCAGGTCCCCACTAGAGAGCTGGGAAGTTCTTAATGTTCTTACTTAGCGCTAAAATTACAGATAAAACAAAAGAAATATGTTCCATTTTTAACCTTAGTCAAAGTTTTATTAAAGGAAACAGGCATTATGCCATCAAATGATGTTGTTTGCCATTTTACTCAGAGTAAGATGATAATGTGGTATTAGGTTTAATATCTGTACAACCAGGACATTGAAGATGCGTAACCTAGTTTTAAATCATCCTAAGCTAGCAGATGGAAAGTGATAACTTAGCTCCATCATGAGTGAAAGTGCCTCTATGTTATTTGTATCTTTTTTATCATTATTGTATTATTCATTAAATTAATTAATTTAAATAACTTATTTTTTATTTTAAATTGTGGTTGAGCAGCACTTTTTAAACAACTTAAAGTTACAGTATTTCCTAAACAACAGCTGCTAAGTGTACTGATGCGTGGTGTGACAGATAACTTGCACTACACTCAAGTAAATTGATCTAAGACTTTTTCTATGCACACCAAAGATGCCCCCCCCCCCCCCCCCCCCCCCCCCCCCCCCCCCCCCCCCCAAAAAAAAGTCAAAGTAACATTGATGTTACTTACTACATCTTGGTAGTTGAAGGCGGTTTTCCCCGCCTTGCAGTTTCTGTGCTACTTGTCACATGTTAAGATAAAACTGATGCATCGCCGCACTCTGAGATAGAACAGGTGTTATAGCGTCAAGCAAAATAATACAAATACAAGCCTCAAAATAGTGTCAAAATTCATTGTTGCTGATGCGACAATGAGGGGCTGGAACCAGATCAGGCAGGACTGCAGGGCAAGAGAAGACAGAGTTAGAAAAGCAAAAAACAGACAAGGACAGAAAACTATCATATGAAGAAGAATGGCTTGATGTGTAGACTGACTGAATCTGTGTGAAGGTGCAGGTCTGAGTGTTTGTAATCTTTTTTTTTTTTTAAATAGCACAATGATAATACACACAACTATGTTGTGCACAACTGTGTCCTGGATGCCGGAGCACAGCGCATAAATTCAGCACAGAGCAGAATGTGTGGGGGAAGGAAATTGGCTACAAAATAAAACCCGGGTTGATTCTCAAAATAAAATAATCCGTGTTCACCGTGGATCAAGTTTCATTACAAGAACACGTTATAATGGGCAGGGCTGACCTGAAGTCAACAGGTCAGAGGTTTTCAGGCATCTGATCACCCCAGCGACACCATGGATGAGGAGAAGTTAATTCTGAAGGTCCAAAATCAACCTGTCATTTGTGACACCTCACATCCTTTTTATAAAGACACCAACCAAAAAATATGCGGCATGAAATACCATTGCAGGAGTCACGGAGACTACTAATTCACGAGATCTCGTGCATCCTCGCGACGCTCTGTGTACAGCGGAGCCGCACCACTGTGCATCGCAAATGGACTATGTGTGAGTTTGCGGACGGCAGAGTACGATGTCGTTCAAGAGCAGAGCCGTTCCACATGCAGTGTATTTTCGGGGTTTGATACTGTTCGCAAAGCTGCCAGCTCTGACTCGCAGCCTGGAATCCTGTCCCAAGAGACTGACCAGACAATGCTGGTTGAGTTCACATTTTTTTCAGTCTTTTATTTTGTTCTTTCTACACAGATCCCTTTGTTCTCCAGGGATCCTAATGTAAAGATGAGAGCAACAACACAAACAGTATAGAATAATGCTTAAACAGAATTGTAAAAGTACTGCTGTTTTTACTTGTAGACATTTGGATTTATGTTCTGCCTAGCCTATTCAGTCTTCATTTCTTGTTAAACGTTTCAATAAGAGAATCAGCTGGTTACACGGATTCCACAGCTGTAACATTCATTTGGAGAGAAAGAGAGAGACAGTACGTTTACATGCAGCATAAATTTGTGAAATTTCTGATCGTATCATATAATGACTGGATCACTTGTCTGAGTATACACAAATTATCTAGGTGTTCTTATCCGATTTTGAGATGTCCGATGTGGTCTGAAATACGTCCGAAGTAGATCGGACTAAAGCCGGGCATATACTGTATGATTTTTGAAAATCTTGTCATTGATACCATCACACACTGTACGAGTAATCATCTACGACGTACGGCCAAAGCTCACGATTTATGTATTCACACTGTACGAGTAATCATCTACGATGTACGGCCAAAGCTCGCGATTTATGTATTCACACTGTACGAGTAATCATCTACGACGTACGGCCAAAGCTCACGATTTATGTATTCACACTGTACGATCCTCGAGCTCACACTGTACAGGTGAAAACGGCCTGTCAGCCCCTGCTTACTGTCCTGTCTATTGACCGCTGTCAATAAAGATTTATTTGAAAGCTGGTTATTAGCAACATGCTAGACAAAAAGAATAAGGCTGCCCTATTGATTGCTGCGGTACCGGAGATGGCTTAGCAAACGTGGACAGTACGGGTTGTCCATTTTACTGCAGGAATTGGAGGTAAGCCTACATTTAACTTAATAACAAATGCTACGCTAAAAATCCCGGCATACGTTTTTTACACAAGTCCAAACTAAGCCTGATGCAATCAGAAATTCTAATTTCTTCTGCATGTAAATGTACTGAGTGAGAGAGGGAGATCCAGTCTTGGTCCTGATGACATCAATTGGATTTATCCTGCAGTCCATCATCTGTGGCACGGAACATCTGCCTGACTCTTTTTCCATTCTACACCTGAGAATACAGTCAAAACACTTTGGGTGAACACGCTGTTGGTGTTTTACTTTTCCTTCTGTTCATGATGTGGACAGCGCTGTTCTCTTACCTGTCTCTTGTAGAAGAGGATGTAGGATGACTTCCTCCGCTGCTCACACACAGACGCTCCTGTTGTGTTGCTGACCACTGAGTCGTCGAAAGTGAGCCAGTGGTCAGTTGTTTGGGACAGAGAGTCGTCTGGATGAACACTGTCACAGATGTAGTGTCCTGCTTGTCCATTTGAGCCAAAATGGCCGACGACGCTGATTAGGCCATAGCAGCCATCACCCTAAGAGGGAACACAGGTGATAAGAGTTTCATATTCATGTACACACATTTATTTTCACACCACGCTGGTGCTTCTACTTTCCCTTACCGTATTGGAGGACACCACCAGGTCCCTGGACAGCTTGACTGGGTCATGCAGCTTCACCAGTTCATAGGTGGGCGAGTAGATGAAGCGTTTCAGGTGCAAGATGAGCACGCTGTAGAATCAAGTCAGAGCAGAGGTATGTTTATTTCAGTTTTCTGTATGTTTGTTTCTGTGTTTTGTCAGACTATCGTGATGACACTCACTTTGGCAGGGTCTCGAATGCCATCCTCTGGCCAGATGTGTTTCCTCCACACTCACATTTGAACTCCAGCTCGGTCTCCTGCAGGTGAGAGTCGACAGGCCACATGTTATAGAAACACGTCCACACAAACACAAACTGCCTAGGTGTGTGTTCAGTCAGTGATGTGATTGAATGAGGACAGGCAGCTCTTACATTCACATTTAATATGGAAAAAAAAAGTACATATTATATTTGATGTCACATTGATTGGTATTCATCATTACCATGAATGGGGTCACTGTCTGCTGGTGGTTGGCTGGGCTGCCTGGAGTCCGGGTCTGTTGGGGAGGGGGGAGCCAGAGGAGAGCTGCCAACATGCTTCAGTTTAGCTGGAATCCTCTCCTCTGGCTCTATAAATGGTGTCAATTGATCGACATTTGCTATTGTTTTTGATGTTTTGTTGCTGATTGAAATGACTTTCCCCTCAGTTGACTGAAGGGGCCCAGCAAGTCACGTTCCATTTTCCCCCCCTTTCCTCTGCTGTTGGCGGATGTTGAGCTTAAAAACCTTGTCCCCCCACTTTAAAATTGTCCTCCCACCCCTTTTCAAGTTTTCTTTTTCGGATCTTATTCTGTGTCCTCTTTACGTTTTCCTTGACAATGTCATATACGGTCAGCCCCTCATAGGGTTCCTCTCTTTGGAGAGTTTGTTCGACATTTTCGGTTTGCACCTAGAAGACCAAAATGTTAAGCATTATATTCCATTCAACAGGCCTTTCATGCAAGTAATGATCACGTGTGCTCACTGCCAAAACAAGAACAGACACTTACCTCATAGTCCTCTGCCACCTCCGAGGGACACCTAGCCTCCCTTCCAAAGAGAAGATAATAAAGGTTGTTTGTAGTATATGAAGGGCTGAACAGCGCTTCAACACAACACATGCTCCAAATTTGTATTTGGGAAATGTTTCAGACATTTAATAGACACACATTCACAGGAAGAGCATTTTCAACACTGACTATGCCATACATCTCTATGTTAAATCTCTATGTTAAATCTCTATGTTAACGGAGCCAGGTGTGGTCACAAGTTAACCTGGCCAACCGTTCCATGTTAAGAAGAGACTGCAGAATATGTATTATTTATAGTATTTTATGAAGACTTTCTAATTGTACTTGTGGTGAACTGTGTTAAGTGTCTGTCTTTCATGTGTTTTGTCACAATGGTATGAGTTCAAACCCCATCCAAGGTTTTTTAATTTTTGGTTGTTTTCTTCCCCCATTCAAAGCACATACATGTGGTGTGGTGACACGTTTACTCAGGCAGGCTCCACAGATGTACATGGACGTATATACATTTGTATTAGACATTTATCAGCGACTTTAGCAGGAGCAGAGACAGGTGTGGTCACAAGTTGATCATCCGCCCTGAGTTAAAAAGAGACGGCAGTCTGTCTGTCTGCTGTATATGTCATTTTCCTAGAAGTCCTAACTGTATTGATAGTGAGCTGCGATAGTTCTCTGTCTTTCACGTATTTTGTCATGACGACACGTGTTCGACTCCCGTGATTTTTATTTATTTATATAAGGCCATTCAAAAGGCCGAATATTTCCCCTGACACGTTTACTGAAACAGGCTCCATAGACGCATTTAGAAAATGTCTTCAAGATTTTGTTTATTAGATATTAATTAGAGACTTAGCAGGAAGAGCTAACTTGCTCCCTTCCTGTTTACAAACACAAGCGACGTTTCAAACAAGACGGACGACATGATGTGTTCACACAGAAAAGACTGCAAGGGATAGCCAGGTCTGTTTTTTTTACATTGCAACGTTATCGGGTAAGAAACTAAACAAAGCACCTACGCGGACAGCTACGTCCCTTTTTGCTGTTTTCAACATCTGTCGTATCTACGACAACCACAGACGCTTTTGGCTGGCGGTCGACAGTTAACGTGGTCACAAGTTAATACGGAACACCGGTAAGGATGCTAACGCTAATGCGAGTTTATGCTAACTGTGCAAACTCCATTATGTCGTGAAATAGCGCTTTTTAAAAGCAGTCGGAGTTGTGACCCAAATTCTTGCTGTCTGAGATCACATAGACCCAGATTTAGATTGTTTTATGTTGTTAAAGATGTTATAAAAGATCGCTAGTTGCGCTAGCCACGTGCTAATCGCTAGCATTTGAATGTGAACTTGGTTTGATTTTAGCTCTGCGGCTAGCTCAGCTAAGTTAGCCACCATTAGAAGTCAGATGATTGAGGGAGTATTTATCCTCTTGTTTATAAGATAAAGGTGATTTAGTTAATTTAATTGCTCGTATACATGTTTAATGTGAATATGAGAAACAGAAGCTCATCTTGAAAGGGTTAAAAACATAAATATCTGGTTTCAGAAATCTCATTTTATTTCTATGCTGTTAGATGGACGTACATGATTGATTGGTTGTACATTGAAACTGACCTATCTTATGTAGTGTGATGTGTACCGATTCATTTACATAATGATTAAGGTATTCATATCCTTTACAATTGGGTATAATTGATATTTGAATTAAGATAAGTTGATCAGATTTAAACAGAAGTGAGACAGTAGTAGCTAATACATTCTGTACTGTATGCATAGATTTTTTTTTTTTTTAGAGAGAGAGACCATCTGAACCTGACCCTGGCGGTCAGTGGCAAGCCAACCGAAGACGTGAGCATGAACGGACCAAGAGCCTGGTGTGGCCATCTTTGGAACCATCATCATCCTACTTCTTCATCTGAGATACAGATAAGATCACACGTAAACCTAACCGGGAGAGAACATATTTATTTCAAAGACACACACACACACACACACCAAAACTTTCATGGACTCTGAAGGAAGCAGCTCATGCAAAAGAAATAAATCTGTTAAACACAAAATAATGTTGTGAACTGAAAAGGAATGACAATGCTGCGTGCGTGCGGGGGGATCGTCTGTTGTGCCAGCAGCTGGATTTTGCCCCCAGGGTTAGGGTTAGTAGTGTGTGTATAGGCAGGCAATCAAACAAACAACAACCACCACGACCATTATTCATTGCGTTATTACATTTCTGGGAAGAGATAATCAGCAACTGTCCTGAAAGGAAACAATTAAAGTGGAGTAGCAAGGCAATTGTTCTGCTAGTGGATAAACTCAGCTCTATCAGAGGTCATGTGATGATTCAAATGTATTACCAAAATGAGCAGACATCGATATACGGAAAATGATTGTAAACAAAATCAGCTTTATTATTGTTGTTTGCATCCCTGATAGATGTCTAAAAAAGAAATAAAAATGCTCTCACACTCTAACAAATGTTAGAACAACACACTCTGGATCTACTCTAAGACCTCCTGAGCTCTCTTAAAGAGCATTTTACATCATGAGAAATTCTTCAGTCAGTGTTCAGTTTGTGAGTAATACAACTGAAGGATTTTACTTTAAACATGTCACTTTTAGCAGTTTGATAAATGTGGGCCGTGCTTGGTCAGCATGATCACAGTGATGAGATTAAAATGATGAAAACATGATGTTGGAGACAATTTTCTGTGTTTAATTACTCTGTAATTTGGATGATTTATATAGTATGAGAATAGTCATTTGGATTTATTAATTGTTTTTTGATGAACACATCAGCTCAGGTCAGCTGTGAGGGGAGGAAGAGGCGTGTGGGGAGGACGTCCCTTTTTGTTTAGAGTCCACAGGTTGACACAAGGAGAGAGGGCGGACAGTTTTTGACCTCATGATTTTTGTTGTTCGTTTTTGTTTTGAAAATAAATAATGGAAGAAACGAGCGACTCAGTCTTTATTTCTGATCATTTAAACATATGAGTCAGACGTCAGTCCTGTTTTTTTCTTTTGTTGATAGAACAAAGACAGGACACATGAAAATATTTAAAGTCTGTGTTGTGTAGAGTCTGAAGAAAACACGCTTCAGGTGCAAATGTGTGTTTATTGAAAAGCATGACGTGCAGAAGGAAGTGGTTCAGAGTCTTAATAATCAATCATTCTTTAACATGATTGTTGAGATACTTTCTGATATTACCAGTATTACACTGTGAAATAATTAATCACATTGTTTCATACATATATAAAATGAAAAGAAATCACCAAAATGATTGAATAACGTTGGTGAACTGTGCTTTCCACTTCAGTGAGAATTCTCAGCTCTGTTACCATGAAGAAGACTTTCACAGGCTTTTACTGATGATAACACAGGTACTCAGTGTTGCCTGTCGCCTTTATGGCCTGCCTTACGATCTCTTTCAAAACGGATAGTAACACTAAAAGTAATATTAATATCAATGCTCAAGCTCCTCTGGGATGCTCCAGCTGCGATGACAAGTGGGGCAAAGGCCTTAATGGGATGAATCCCCTCTTTCTTGTACCACATGTACACCTGGTTACCTCCGGTTCCCTGGTTGAGGTCAACATTCACTAGCTTGTAATTTTGTTGCTGAAGGCTCTGATACTCTTGATCACTGTTGGACACTTTTAGATCAGTGAGTGCATTTCTTTGGTTGGTGGTCTGACGGTACCAGATGAAGACATACACACCTCCGGCACCCCTGTTAATACCTTCATCCAGACGAATGTAACCTTGCTGAAAGTAGTCGGCATCTGATCCGAAGGAATCAGTGGCAATGACATCACAGATGTATGTTTGTTTCTCTCTCTTCATCCAGATGTAGATCCGGTTCCCTCCAGCATTACGGTTCAGATCACAGCTCAGTCGCTCCCAGCCATTGTTAAACTTGGAATCTTCATCTTGAGCATTTGTAGTGACATCAATCTCCACTATGGGAGTATCATACTCTGTGCTCCCTTTGAAGTACCACAGGTAGATTTGATCACCACCTGCTCCAGCATTGAGGTCTTTATTGATCTTTGTGTACCCAGCATTGATCAGTCCAACAGCCATGTCATCCCTAAATGTAACCTGAAGCCTGGTGATTGGTGCTGAGTCATGCTCTGTTTTGTACCAAACATAGATGTAGTTTCCTCCTGCCCCTTCATTCAGATTTACATCGATTTTCTTGAAGTCTTGTGATTGGAGGTTTTTCTCCTCAGCTTCATTTATGGACACATCAAGGTGTGTGATGTAGTTTGCCATTATGGGTGACTGCAGACAAGAAAGAGAAACAGAATGCATCAAAGTTAGAGTCATGACTGTGACTTTTCAGGTGGGCTCATGAAATAATCATGAAATATTTCAAATATCATTGATCAAACATGGATCACCAGAATGAATGATGTTTTAAATGTGCATGCATATTGCACCCAGTTACACTGTTTACACAGAATATAATCTAAATCAGTTGTCTTTATATGGAGGACAAAGACACTGTGGCTCGGTGCAATCACAACTTGTTATCAGTACTGAGGAGTAATATTTCAAAGAATCCCGTTTATGTCAAATTAGTGCCAAAAAAGCACAAAAGGTAGGCCCGCCCCCTGGTTCAATACAACAGCAAAATGGTACAGCTTGTTGATCTGGATAAAACTTGATATTTGAAATCATATTTTCATGTAAACCAGTCCAACCGTGTTCAGTTTAGATACAATGGGGGATGTGAGTGACCCATGGCTGTTCCACTTTCCTTGTAACAATGTGGTTTGTGCATGAAATAAGTAGTGTTAACCCTAGGTGAATGGTCTGATTAAAGGTTTTTTTTGTATCCTGCCAGCTGGGGTGTTATTCATCTGTTCGGCCTACTTCACCATTTACAGTTTATACAGAAAAACATCTAGGCCTTTGTCTAGAGAATAGAGATGCTGTGGCTCATTTTGCAGTCATGACTTGATGCTATTATACTGATTAGTTACAGTATATCCGGAGCATCTCAAATTTCTGCCAAAAAAGCACAAAAGGCAGGTCCATGTCCCAGCTCGACACAAAAATGAGCCTTGAACCAGTCCAAACTTCCAAATCCAAGTCAGATACAGTAAGGGACATGAGTGACCCCATGGCTCTTCAATTCATTTCTGAATGAAATTGGTGGTATCAACCCTAGCTGCCAACCTTTATTGGTTGCATTTGAAGCAGGGAGTTTTATATCCAATCACAGTAATGATGTTAACAAATTAATCAGATAATGCACATGCTGATTCTTCTTTGACTGAGACTGAAACAAGTCCTTCAAGAATGTGGTCCCAAGACCACTAAGCTAACATTAGTGACGGGTGGGTGATGAGCACTCATCAGAAACTCTGTGCTGTTGTTGACACGATTATGCAAAATATTTCTATCCACAGTTTCAGTACAAACTGATGTTAAGCAGTGGTTGAAAAAGTACTGAAAATCTGTACTCAAGAGGAAGTACTGTTACATTCCTGAGATATAATTCAACTGTTACTGGAGCAGATCGAGTCATGAACTGCTGTACTTACCACCAATAGAAAGAAAAGCACAGTGGACTCCATGTTGCTCCGACAACTCTTGAAATTTCTCACCTGTAGTCTAACCCTTCTCTTCCCTACGCCCTTTAATAAAGCTAAAGGAGTAGGGAGGAGGTTGTTGACGTGCTGACGTGTTACAATAAGCGTATCATTCCCATTGTCTGTCTCATTTCCATTAGTGTGTGTTTGTGTCTCCTGCTCACTCCAGTTGATCTTATATGGAGTCAAATCAGGGTGGAAATCTTAGAAAATTGAAAAATACATACTATGAAAAATACAACAATGTATTCAAATAAAAAAAATTTCTAAGAAATGTATGTTTTATTTTTTATTTACCTTTAGTCAGGGTTATTTTATGAATAAAGATGAACACATCATCAAGGTTATTCTAAAACTTGTTGCTACATTAGCTTTGTGTCAGTGCTCTGGCATTAAGTTGGGAGGGAGACAATGTGTCCTCAGATACTGTGAACTACTACAGCTATGCAGATGCTGTCTGCTTCTCCAGGCCACAGCCTGTGGCCCACTCTTCACTTAAAGGCCCCACCTGGTAACGTTAGGTCCGGCTCTATCTGCTGATTGGCTGAACAATGAATATAACTGTAACAAATGGACACCTTTGGTGGCCACAGTGCTGATGAGTCACTTTTAACTGCTGAAGTGCTCCAGCGGTATATGGGGAAGTGTTGGTTAATTACTATTATAGATACAAATTAGAATCTATTTTTATTCCATCATTTATTCAACACACCATCAGCAAATCACGAGGAGGCCATATATACACAGATATATACTTGGATTTTGGGACTGTTGATGTGTGACTTTAGATCTTGTCATTGTTAAGGTGGTGGGGGTGTTCCACACATGGGAGTGTCTCTTTCCTTTTGTGGCTGCTCTTCTCCTTCCTGTCCTCCCTTGTGTTCCTCCCTTTACAGGTGCCAGTCAATCTGGTAATCAGGGAGGGGTTTAAGAGAAGGGGGGAGGCAGGCCTCGCTCTCTCACACTGTCACACTGGGCAGGGGAAGGTTTGCCTTTCTTTCTTGGAGTTGAGTTGGCCCTTTTCTTTTTTGCTCTGTCCATGATGGCAGAGTTTTCTTATTTTAGTTTGTTATTTTAGTTTGAGTTGGAGACCACCGGTAGTCCAGTTTTCGCTTTGTTAGCTTAGGCCTGTTTTTCCCTAGTTAGTGGGGAAGTGCAGAGTGTGACGGCCCACAGCGTGGCTGGCCCTGTATTTCCCCGTCTTGTGTTTCTGTTGTCTGGGGACTCATCTCTTGTTGGTTTATTACTTTATGGGTTAAATTTTGTCTTTTTATTTTTCCCCAGAATTTCTTAATAAACCTTTTCCTTTTGCAAACCTTGAATTTTTTGTGTGTATGTGCATCCTTTTATGTTATGGCCTCTTTGAGCCAATTTTTAAGTTCAATGTTAACTTAATTTTATGAGTAATCAATCAAAATTGATCACAATCCATAAAACATAATAGTTTGATACTTTGATAATATTGACTAATTATGTTGATCTACACTCCAGGTTTGGATTTGGTCTTCCGAGATTCCTGATTTGCACTGAAGTGTTTAATATCAGGATAGCAGGTGTTGTGTGACACTGTGGTGTACACTGACACCTCGTGGTAACAGTTGATGTTGCATTTTGGTCATTCGGCCAGGATTAAAAACCAATACTATACTGTACTATACCGTGTGTATGTGTGTTCAGGAGGAGAGATGAATCTGTAAAAAAAAAAAATTGTCTGTAAAAACATCGGTAGTGGAAATAAAGAACATGCTGATCACTCCCGTTCAACATCTTTACACCATGAGAAATTCTTCAGTTAATCTTAACTAAAGAATTTGTCCAAAATCTCTTTTAGCAGTCTGATAAATATGGGCCCTGTTTGGTCTGCATGATAACAGTTAATGGGATTAAGATGAAAATACTCAAAAGTCTGTGTTCTGTAGAGTCTGAAGAAAACACGCTTCCGATGCAAATGTGTGTTTATTGGAAAGCATGAAATGTGCAGAATAAAGTGGTTCAGAGTCTTAATATTCAATCACTCTTTAACATCATTGTTGAGAAACAGATATTAGAAACAGTTTGATTCATGACAGCAAGTTTGACAATATCCTATACTGTACCATTGATACTTTCTGATATTACCAGTATTATACTGTAATATAATTAATCACATTGTTTTATATCACATAGAAAAAGAGAAAAGAAAATCAAAGAAATCACCAAATTGATTGAATAACAGTGTTGAACTGTGCTTTCCACTTCAGTTGAGAATTCTCAGCTCTGTTACCATGAAGAAGACTTTCTCAGGCGTTCACCGATGATAACACAGGTACTCTTGGTGGCCTTTAGTACCTATGTTGAGATTTTTTGAAATAACAATGACACCAGCCTTCTGATACTCATCAACAGCATCTTGGTTGTCAAGCAGGGTGAAGACCTTAATGGGATTCTTGCCTTCCTGCTTCTTGTACCACAGGTAGACCTGGGAACCTCCGGTCTGTTTGTTGAGGTCAACATTCACTTTCATGTAATTTTGTTGCTGCCACATCTTAGCCTCTTGATCATTGGTGGACACATTCAGATCAGAGAGTGCACTCTGGCTGTTGGTGGTCTGACGGTACCAGATGAAGACCTTCGCTCCTCCGGCATCCCTGTTAGTATCTTCATCCAGACGAATGTAACCTTGCTGAAAGTAGTTGTTGTCTGATTCGAAGGAATCAGTGGCAAGGACATCACAGATGTATGTTTGTTCCTCTCTCTTCATCCAGATGTGGATCCAGTTTCCTTTAACAGTGCGGTTCAGATCACAGGCCAGTCGCTCCCAGTCATTTGCACACTTGAAAGCTTCATTTTGAGCATTTGTGGTGACATCAATCTCCTTTATGGGAGTATCATACTGTGTGTTCCCATTGAAGTACCACAGGTAGATTTGATCACCACCTGCTCCAGCATTGAGGTTTTTCTCGATCTTTGTGTACCCAGCCCTGATCAATCCAGCAGCCATGTCATCACTGAATGTAACCTGAAGCCTGGTGATTGGTGCTGAGCCTTGTTCTGTTTTGTACCAAAGGTAGATGAAGTTTCCTCCTGCCCCTTCATTCAGATTAACATTGATTTTCGTGAAGCCTAGTGATTGGAGGTTTTTCTCCTCGGCTTCATAAAGTGACACATCAAGGTGTGTGATCATTGTGGATGACTGCAGATGAGAAAAAAGGTCATGAGTGAACAGAATAGGACACAAAGTCGAGGCATGACTGTCTTTTCCGGTGAATCATGACAAATGGATCATTATAATGATGTTTAAAAATGTACTTTGAACATCCATTTACATAAATTGTTGTCATAGTTAATTAAAATCTAAAATAGAAAATGTCTGCTCCACAGTAAGAAATGAATAAAACCCTTGAACACTTACGTGTCTGCCGACAGTGAAGGTCGTAAGAAGTCAGTTGATCTGCTGAATTCTGCTGTACCAACCAACAATCAGCTGCCTTTATATAGAGAGTGGAGGTGCTGTGGCTCATTGTGCAATCACTTGTTGCAATCATTGCCAAGGAGTCATTTTCCATTGAACTGTTCAACACCTGACGTCTGAATTCCTGTTAAAACAACCATCAAAGCTATTATACATCTTTACAGCATTACACACACACACACACACACACCTACAAACATACATTTTGTATACATGGTATGTATACAAGCATTATGTTGGATAATGCTGATATAACCTTAATATTCACTTTTTCAACCACGTCTATGGATTTTGAGAAAAAAGTATGGATGAGAAAAGTTTTATTTTATATTCAGAGAAACAATTTTTTATCTTTTGCATTGAGCGGAGATTATGTGAATACCTACATCCAACCCTTCTGTTCTCTTCTGTCCTTCTGTCAGTCAAGTGTTGAGGATTGGTGTTGATATTTATTTATTTATTCATTATTTAGTTAGTTAGTTATTCATTTGATTGCTCCACACTTTTGCATTTAATGTTTTGCCTGTTTTGACATCATGTGTCTACCTTTTGACCTCAGTTTAATGTTTGATACTAAACTAATATGATACTTTTGTACAATGCACAAAGACAAAGGCAAATTTCATGTATGTGAAAATAAAACTGTATCTGAATCCGATTCTGCCTTCATGACCAATGTGTTAGAAGACACACTTTGAAAATGAAACATTTTGCAGTGTTAACATCAAGTCTATATGTTTAGCAGAATCACTACATTCTTCTTCTTGACAGCGTTAATGTGTGCATCAAACGTGTCTGTCCAGTTAGTATATTTTCATATCTGCTGGTCAGAGACAAACAACTACAAGAAAACAGACAGAAGAACAGGATGGATGGATGATGGATGGAGGCATTCACATACAGTAAATATATTCTCTCTGAATATAAAATAAAACATTTTTATCATCCACACTATTTCAGACAGGGTTCAAAAAGTTAATATTTAGCTTATGCTTTTATCCAGCTGCACCATTCCGCTGCATTGACCTTGGGTGTGGGCCTGTAGCTTTTATGCTTGTTTTAGTGTGAATTCAGATAGTAAGTGTGATAAAAGGACAACGTTTTGACTGACAGACTTCTGTGGAATATAACTCAGGAATGATTACGTTTGTTTTAGCAAGAGTTCAGAGGTCAAGTGTGATAAAAACCGGCTATGTCAAATCTGGTTTGATAACGTATTGACTGACAGACTTCTGTGGAATACATCTCCTCAGTAATGATTTCAGAACCCCTCCACAGCTGCTCCCTCCCTCTGGAAGTCTCTTCTCAAACACATCAGAGACTGCACCACCCTGTCTACATTCTAAACACTATTCACAAAGTGAACAAAACGGAGTGTTGTTGTAGCTTTGATGCTTGTTTTAGTGTGAATTCAGATAGTACAGTAAGTGTGATAAATGGATAACGTTTTGACTGACAGACTTCTGTGGAATATAACTCAGAGATTATTATGTTTGTTTTAGCAGGAATTCAGAGCTCAAGTGTGATAAAATTGAAGTGTGTCAATGATCAATGACCACACCATACACATCACCCATAATCAACATTATTGTTTTCAGTTGGACAATTCTGCCATACATCATCGGACTACATACATGCAAGAAAACAAAATAAAAATAAAAATACAAAAATAAAGTTTCAGACCTTAACATTATCTTTCTAGCTTATGACCTGATGATGAGTTTAATGTTGGTACTTTAGTAGAGCTAGTCAATATTGTACAAAGTGGATGTTTTGTTTAAAACAGATTCAGTGCATGTTTTATCAACATTATCTAGCGCAGGGGTCGGCAACCTGCGGCTCCTTTCATCCTTACACCGCGGCTCCGAGTGGCTTGGGAAAATAAATTACTTTAAAAAAGTATTTATGTGTATTTTATTTGTGTTAGTTATTGTTTTAGTGCAGGGGTCGGCAACCTATGGCTCGCGAGCCAGATGTGGCTCTTTTGATGAGCCCCCCCCCGTATAAAACAATATTATATGGCTCTCATGGAAGAACATTTTCAAATATGTGGCTTTCGCGGCTCTCTCAGCCAAAAAGGTTGCCGACCCCTGATCTAGCGGTACTATTTTGCTATTGACCTTATGAGTAGGCCAGTATCTAATAATTACCTAATAATTCAGAGGTCAAGTGTGATAAAATCTGGTTATATCAAATCTGGTTTGATAATGTACTGACTGATAGACTTCTGTGGAATATATCTCCTCAGTAATGATTACAGAACTCCTCCACAGCTGCTCCCTCCCTCTGGAAGTCTCCTGTCAAGCACATTGTTGAATGTTTTACTGAAAGCAGGTGTAACTTACACAGAACACGTTTTGTTGAATTATTTTTACTTCTGGAAGTCTGACCCCATTCATCACAATTACACTGTAGAAATAAATACATACAACAGCGTTCACTTTTTCCCTACGGGTCAGGGAACCCTGCGTTAACTGTGTCTCCTAAGTAAAACCACTTATTGTCATTTGAACTAACACAAATCACTAACAATAAAGTGTTGGAAGATAAACTTCAAAAATAACTGTAAAACATCTCACATGCTGCTACTAACACCACAATGTCACTTTGCCTTTTTTGTTTGTTTGTTTGTTTTTTGGCCCCTACTCCTTCACATTTAAATATAGACTCACACCTACACAACAGACTGCCCTGCACTCTCTCTCATACACACACCCAACATCATGAGAAACAGGACATGCTAATATATGTTTCTGACATAGCTGTACACCCTGTTTTGAACCCTAGTGTCGGCATTAAGAGGCTGCTAAGGGAATGGCATAGAGGCAGCCTCATGTGCCAGCTGAAGATGTGAACACCACACATGGCCGTAATGGCTGAGTTCAATAGGTAGGAAGCCCAGCTGGATGGAGGCTCAGGAGCTGGTCAAAAGAGTTGAATACGCCTCTGCCACAGGTTCCAGTGGCGTTACATACGTTGCATACAAACACTGCCCACATCTCCTTTGGCACCTGAGGAAAATCTTGAGGTGTATCTTGCAACCAGTGGAGCTTTGCAGAGGGTGTTTGGATCATCAAGAAAGCAAACTCTAAGATCACCAGTCAGTTCCACCATCTCACTGCTAAACGTTGAAGGCAAGGGATTTTACAGTATCCTGCCTCAATGACTGAATTCCTTCTGAAGAACACCACATTCACAAGGGTGGGATCCCAGGAGTGCCTGACTGAATGCTGGACCTTGCAAATGCGTGCAGATTCATACCACACAAACTCATTATGTCTGAGAGGCACCAATGCATCTGCAGGGCAACTATTCTATTATTAAAAGGTATGTTTGACCTGCTGAGCAATAATCCAGATGTTTGGGAGAAATGTATTTATTTCAAAATGACCTGATTGCCAACAAACAAACAAATCAAGTTCATTGTCACAAACACAATCATATCTACATTGTTGCTTCATAACTTTGGAGTACTTACAATAACTATGGGGTACATTGTGCGTTTGCTTCAGAACAAAGTTCCAGGACACAGCGTGGATAATGTTGATTTCTGAAGACCATCTCAGCTGTCCTTCATCTCACCAGGAAACTTCATTGCTGGATCCTTGTTTATTGCTTTGTGCCTCTGCCTACCATCAGCGGACAGAATTTACCCACCCTAGATGTCACTCACTTGTGTTTCCGTTGAACCACATGTTGACAAATTTGAAGTCATTAAAATGTTTGAAGATCTTTTCAGCAGCATTAGGCCACGGATCCAATAGGTTCATGCATACATGTGCATGTCTCTCTTGAGAAAAAAGGGAGGAAATGAATGTCCTTTAAAAAAGCCAATTCGAACTGGTGTGGTGCATTTTCTTACAAGCATTTCATAGCATTCCGATGGTCTCTCCTAATGGTACAGTTGAATGTGAAGTGCATATCTGAAAGAACTTGCAATGGCCTCTCTCTGAGTGAAGAATAAGCATTGTATAGTATTTATGACTTCTCTTGGGTAAATAACGGGAGGTTCTTGCAGAATTTGCTCTCTCTCAGAGTGTTATGTTATGCTGTGTCCTTGGTAAAGTTGGTAAAGACATGTATGGTGAAGTCAGCTATAGAAGATAAACAACAGAAGTTGGTCCCAGAGAAGGACATGAGAGATGCTCCTGTAACACGTACCAGGTTACTAGAGTGTAATCCCCTACTTCGCCAGAGGGTGGCGGATGAATGAAATTAATGAATGTGCCAGGAAATTTTCTGAAGAATCACTCGTCTTCCTTTCTTCCGGTGGAGACGTTGCCCGAAGCATCACTGGTATGGACTGCTATGGAAATGTCCTCTGAAAAATAGAAATTTATAAAGTCTCGTACCAAATATTGACATGTTGTGTGTTCATTAGGTTGAAAGCTGAAAGACGGAGTCGAGTCCCTCTTGGTCGAGTCGTGTGACTCTGCGAGCTCCTCAAGATAAACTTGGTGTTCCGTATTAACTTGTGACCACGTTAACTGGCGAAAAGCGTCTGTGGTTGTCGTAGATACGACAGATGTTGAAAACAGCAAAAAGGGGACGTAGCTGTCCTCGTAGGTGCCTCTTTGTTTACTTTCTTACCCGATAACGTTGCATTATCAAAAAAAACAAACTGACCTGGCTCGTCCTTGCAGTCTTATTTGTGTGAACACATCATGTAGTCTGTCTTGTTTGAAACGTCACGTCTCTAATTAATCTCTTATTAGAGACTTTAGCAGGAGCAGAGCCAGGTGTGGTCACAACGTGGTTATCTGTCCCGAGGAGTTTGAAAGAAACAGTAGTCTGTCTGTCTGCTGTATATGTTGTTACTAGAAATCCTGACTGTATTGATAGTGAGCTGCGACAGTTATGTCTTTCATTTATTTTGTCATGATGACACGTGTTCAACTCCCGTGCTTTCTTTTTCATAAGGTCATTCAAAAGGCCGAATATTTCCTCTGACTCTTACTGAAGCAGGCTCCATAGACGCATTTAGAAAATGTATTCAAGATTGTTTTTTTATTAGAGATTAAATATAGTCCTATCTACGACAACCACAGACGCATTTGGCTGATGGTCGCCAGTCAACGTAGTCACAAGTTAATACGGGACACCGGTGTTCCGTATTAACTTGTGACCACGTTAACTGGCGAACATCTGTGGTTGTCGTAGATACGACAGATGTTGAAAACAGCAAAAAGGGACGTAGCTGTCCTCGTAGGTGCCTCTTTGTTTAGTTTCTTACCCGATAACGTTGCAATGTAAAAAAAAAAACAGACCTAGCTCGTCCTTGCAGTCTTTTCTGTGTGAACACATCATGTCGTCCGTCTTGTTTGAAACGTCGCTTGTGTTTGTAAACAGGAAGGGAGCAAGTTAGCTCTTCCTGCTAAGTCTCTAATTAATATCTAATAAAAAAAATCTTGAAGACATTTTCTAAATGCGTCTATGGAGCCTGTTTCAGTAAACGTGTCAGGGGAAATATTCGGCCTTTTGAAACAAAATACGTGAAAGACAGAGAACTATCGCAGCTCACTATCAATACAGTTAGGACTTCTAGGAAAATGACATATACAGCAGACAGACAGACTGCCGTCTCTTTTTAACTCAGGACGGATGATCAACTTGTGACCACACCTGTCTCTGCTCCTGCTAAAGTCGCTGATAAATGTCTAATACAAATGTATATACGTCCATGTACATCTGTGGAGCCTGCCTGAGTAAACGTGTCACCACACCACATGTATGTGCTTTGAATGGGGGAAGAAAACAACCAAAAATTAAAATTAAAAAACCTTGGATGGGGTTTGAACTCATACCATTGTGACAAAACACATGAAAGACAGACACTTAACACAGTTCACCACAAGTACAATTAGAAAGTCTTCATAAAATACTATAAATAGTATACATATTCTGCAGTCTCTCCTTAACATGGAACGGTTGGCCAGGTTAACTTGTGACCACACCTGGCTCCGTTAACATAGAGATTTAACATAGAGATGTATGGCATAGTTGGTGTTGAAAATGCTCCTCCTGCGAATGTGTTGTGTTACCACCTGATGGTTCATCTGATTCAGATGAGGGAACGAGTGAAGAAGACGAGGTAGATGAGTTATATACAGAGGGCCAGAATAAGGACAGCAGCAGCAGTGACCAGCTCAGTGATAGCTCAAGTGATGAGACAGAAGAGGTAGCAAACAACAGTAAAAGAGGGAAGATGTACAGGTAATGATTAGAGTAGTATAGTGAATTGTTATGTAACGGATCCAGTGATTTTGGTGCAGATATTGTATATTCAACATCTGTCTGCAACAAAACATGATGTGTTGTATGGTCATGTGTGTTAGTCTCTCTCACTCGCTCACAGACACACAAGAGTTTGTGTAAAATTGCAAATAGTTTAGTGGTTTGTATTGTGATTGGGGGAAGGGGGTGTCTGTTTTTTCACAGATTTCCCCCCCCCCCCCCCCTTTTCAATAGGTGGAGAAAAATGAAATTTGAGCACCAGTGTACTGTTGCACCAAGTTTCTTCACTGCACCAGATGAGCTAGCCACTCCACATACATACTTACATACCAGACAAACTTGTACTCATGCCAGCTCATTGGAAGCAGCATCAACACTAATTCATCTGAAATCAGAGCATTCATTGGAATGAAGTTGATCATGGGTGTAGTAAAAATGCCTGCAGTGGAAAACTACTGGGCAACAGATACTAGGTATGACAAAGTGGCAGATGTCATGCCAGTCAAAAGGTTTAAATGTTTGTCCAGGATGCTCCACTTTCATGATAACATGAGCTCTGACTACAGTGAAGATCGCCTGCTGAAAATAAGGCCTGTATTTGACCACATGAGGGGGAAGTGTGTGGAAATTGAGAGTGAAAACCAATTCTCAATTGATGAGATGATGGTGCCATACAAAGGCAAAAAAGCTGGAAGTCTGCGGCAGTATCTACCCGGCAAACCCAAGAAATGGGGTTTCAAAATCTTTGTGCGAGCTGGTGTGTCTGGCTTTGTGTATGACTTCATGGTTTACACAGGGACGTCTACATTTCATGGTGCTACTCCAGACAAAGAATTTGGGTTAGGTGGAAATGTTGTTCTGCAGCTGTGCAGAACCATCAGAAACCCCTCCAACTGCGCTGTCTATTTTGACAACTTTTTCACATCCCTGAAATTAATAACTCATCTAAAGGAGTCTATGGGCCTCAGCAGTTTGGGTACAATTCGGAAGAAGCGATTGATGGGTTGTACACTGGATGAAGATCGAGACCTCCTACGAAGAGGAAGAGGCAGCTTTGACTTTCGAGTAGACAACGATGCAAAGCTTGCTGTGGTCAAATGGGCAGACAACAAAACCGTCACCCTGGTGAGTTCCTGTGCTTCTGTCGTACCTGGCCATATTTTGGCAGATGGTTGACATTGCTGTCAATAATGCCTGGCTTCTCCATCGTCGTGATGCAGCTCCACTGGGTCAGAAACATCAGCGTCTGAAGGACTTTCGGTGGGACGTTGCCAAAGGACTCATCTATCCTGAAAAGCAGAAAAGAGGCCGCCCCTCCAAAGGAAATGAAGACAACCCACCACCAAGAGTAATCAAACAGCCAAAAGTCCCCAGGCCTGTGGATGATATGAGATATGATGGGATTGACCACTTCCCTATCCTGTCAGTGAAAGACCGATGCCGGATGTGCCAGGATAGACAGACCTCCATCATGTGTCAGAAGTGCAAAGTGAGGCTTTGCATTGTCACTGGCCAAACACCTCGCAACTGTTTCCACAGCTTCCACTGTCAATAGGCTATTTCGAGTGTAGGAGCTCCACAGGGGAGACGTTTGCATGAGAACAGGGATAAGATGTTTTGTGTAATGTTAGTAGCTTGTTGTTTATTCAAAGCTAGATTTGTTTCCAGCGTTCAAAACATATGTGAATAACTTGTGTTCACTTTTTCTAACACTTTTTTGAAACTTTGTATACAATACATGAAAGAGAGTAGCTAATGAATTGCTTATAATATGTTTTAAAATTTTACAAATGAAATATGTGAATAATTGGAAAATGGTCAATTTATACCCTAAACGGGCAATGTATCCTGGGAGATACAAACAGTAATATGGAAAATAGGCCTAGATACATTAGCAATTAAATATTTTTCCAACATTTTTACATGTGCTTACCCATTTAAGGGTTAACTGGACACAGCACTTGGCCTCTCATCCTGACGGATTCCACCTGAGTGTGGCCAAAGTCTTTTGTGACTGGTGCTCAGGTCAATCAACCAATTAAAGACAGAAGAGTATATAAAGTTCTGCAGAGATTACAGCCATGTGGGAGTAGGTAGTTGAATTCAGAGAGAGAACAAGCAAGCAAGAGAGAGATTGATTTTGACAGAGAGAGAGAGAGAGCGATTGACTGAGAGAGAGATTGACTGAGATAGAGGGGAGGGAGATAGAGGTAGAGGGGGAGAGCGATAGATAGAGATAGAGAGATAGATATAGAGAGAGGGATAGATAGAGAGCGCAGAATATGGACCCCCAGCTCCTAAGGGAGATTATGGACCTTAAAGTCCATAAGCATATGAAAGAGGGCCTGACAAAACACCAGAGGTACACAATCAAAAGAAGAGCCTCCAATTTTGTGCTGAAGGGTAAGTACATTCATTTTTATACCACCATCAAGTGCATTTGTTTTATGTTTAGATTACATTGAGCTTTTTTTGATCAGATGGAGTCCTTCACTACATCTGCAGACGCCGCAAGGACAAACAGGAGCACTTGGCTATGGTGGTCACCTCAGCTGCTCAGGCAGAAAAAGTGTTCCAGGATTTGCATTGCAGCAGTCTGGGTGCACACTGTGGAGGGCATAAATCCCAACATGCAATAACTAGTCGTTACTACTGGCCTGGCATGGAAGCCGATATCCGCAAATGGGTAAGTTCTAAAGGTCATCCTTGGGGCTGTGTTTAGCTCAGTTGGTAACAACGCTGGTAGCTGGTGAAAGCCCTGGGTTTGACTCTGACCTGTGGCTCTTTCCCACGTCATTCTCCATCTCTCTCCCTGCATTCCTGTCACTCTTCAGCTGTCTCTATCAAAAATAAGGCTTGAAAAGGACAAATAATAAAGTTATAAGGGTCATCTTTTTGTACATGAATGCAATAACTAAAGCAATTCACATGTCTGTGTCCTTTACTTGGTATTTTATGCTTGACCAAAGGTTTGTTATTTGAATATTATTTGACTTCAGATTGCACAGTGTCCTGACTGCCAGGCCAAGCGGTCTAATTTAAAAGAGAAACAACAATACAACCCAATAGAGGTGAGACAATTTGTGCAACCGACTCTCATGTATAGTGAAATATGCTTACATGCTATCTGCTTCATATATCTAATCATCATTACCCTTTTTCCAGGTCACAGAGCCGTTTGAGCTTGTTGGCATGGACCTGGTCAAACTGACCAAAACGGAGGGTGGTAATCAATACATTTGTGTAATGGTTGGTTATTTCACAAAGTGGGCAGAGGCCTACCCTCTTAAGAGTAAGTGTGCAGAGGAGGTAACCAAGTGTATTCTAGAGTTTGTATACAAATTTGGTGCACCTCAGAGACTTCTTACAGACCAGGGGACTGAGTTTAAAAACCAGGTAGAACACTCAAGATAAACTATTTAATTTTGAGTAAGTCATTCTGTAAAAGCTGACTTGTGTGCAAAATGGGATTTAAGGTCAATGCCAGACTCTGAGTCCCTTGAGATCAAGAGAAGTTTTTGTGCACCTTATCATCCTCAGACAAATGGCTTGTTGGAGAAACTTAATGGGACCATCCAGAGGTAAGTTACATAGTGGCCATCTGCCAGATCCTACACACTGATGTGAATGCTGTAACTGGTGACATATGAGATGCCTGCTCATGTTTTCTGATATGGACATTTTCAGATCTCTCAACATATTGGCATCCAAACAGCCAGAGAAACGGGACACCTTCCTCCAGGCCACTATGTTTGGGCTAAGAACAAAAAAACAACTGACTACTCAACACAGCCTTTATTATCTTCTCTTTGGAAGGGAGGCTAGATGTCCCGGAGGTGGCAGAGGACTATGAGGTAAGTGTCTGTTCTTGTTTTGGCAGTGAGCACACGTGATCATTACTTGCATGAAAGGCCTGTTGAATGGAATATAATGCTTAACATTTTGGTCTTCTAGGTGCAAACCGAAAATGTCGAACAAACTCTCCAAAGAGAGGAACCCTATGAGGGGCTGACCAACTCAAATAAACAAAATCCAGCGCGGACAGCAGGTGAATACAACATCTTCCAAAAAATGTAAAAAACAAGACATGAGAACGCAAAAACACTTCTTTCACTCCTATTTATTTTCTCTTTTCTTCTCGTTCTAATTTTTCCATCTACCGTCTCAGACGTTCAGCTCTTTTCTGATTATACTCGCTCCCTTCAACAAGCGGCACTGGAGTTACCTAATTGGCTGTTACCGTGGCACTTGTTAAAGGAACAATACACACACAAAAAAATAATGATAGAACAGTCTCACTAATTTTAAGGCTTCTTGTGACCTTAACCACAATTGTTATTATATTTGTTTACATTTAGTATTGATCTAGGCTTCTATTTGTCTGTTATCATGTCCACCTAGGTTACATTTACTCTACAGGCCACCAAGTTACTTAATGCAGACCATCTTTATGTTTAAGGAAAAGTGACCACATCTCAGGTTAATTATTGCTGGATTAACAAAAAGGAGTGCATGTCTGAGATGGCTAAATTCCCTCTCTACACCCTATAAACTCTCTCTGCCGAGGCTGAGAAACACAACAGACCTCCGTCAAATTACATTTTGTTTGTTAATTACATTTTGTTTGTTAATTACAAGTTTTAAAAAGTTGTTCTGTAGTATTCACTGTAAATGTTCCGACCACATACATTAACGCCCATTTCAGTGTTCAGTTCGGTGAATTATTTATTTATTAAAAACCATTATTTTTAATTCCGTGACTGTAAAATAACTGTATTAACAATATAGAGCAGTGACAGCCTCCCCCTTTGCACGCCAAATGAATGCAAAAAGGTAGGTGTAGCTAGCAGTAATGTTAGCTAGCTTTCTAAAAAAAAAATTTTTCAAAGTACTTGCCCAGCATGCCACTAACCATAAATATGAAAACTAAACACGTTTTCCTTAAAATAATCATATTTTTGATCTCTTACATCGCTATCGGCTTCACGTTCAAATTCAAGCGGGAGCTAACTGATGTCATGTGGTCACATGTGACCACATGACAAGTGAAATTACCATTATAGTCAACATAATATTTTTTGTTTATTCTGTGCAAAGCATATTTTGCTTTATTGTAATTCCATTAGTCCAGTCCATTAGTCCAGTGTTATGGAATTTTCTATCCTTACACAGGACTTACACCGTGGACGTCAGCGCCGCGTTGTGGCTGCGCCACAGTTCAGCTCCGTCCTCTGCCCGGCATCAACTCACACCGGGCGTGTACTGGCAGCGTTACAGCAGCGTAGCGCCAGCTGTATTCACGCAATATCACGAGAGAATCCTGAACGTACGCGAGTCCCCGTGATAAACTGTGTATAAAAGAAACAACAACAAACAGCTAACTTTGCTTCTCTGACGTGGGAGAGATTATAAAAAGGACCTGTTGTGTTATAAATTATTGTATGCTGTTCCACTTAAACAATTAGTCTCTCGTTGTTCATGTTGAGACTCTTTTATTGATTGACAGTTGTCCTGGTGCCACCGGTCATGATGTAATGTTGATGTGAAGCTGTGACAGGTGACATGAACTGCATATTGTGTTTTATTTTGAAAGGGGGCGGAAGTGTATTACGCTTATTCTGTGTCGGATTTCCTGTCTGGTGCATTCTGCTCTGTTGGAATTGACGCGGTTTAGCAACGGCTCGCGTCAAAAATAGAAGTGCTACGGGAAGATAGCGCTGCGGAGCGGAGAGGCGCTTCTGGGACGCTGCTGAGACGTTCTGGCACGCCCGGCTTGAGTGGTCTCATTGATTATAAAAAAAAAAAAAACAACTACTAATGCCAAGGACCTCAAGGCCCACACGTGACCCCCTGTAACCTAAAGCCTAACTCACACTGGGGACATCAGCGCCGCATTACGGCTGCACCGTATTGGCCGTTGCCACAAACTATTCAGTTTCCCAGTAATGTCTGTTAAAAATGCAAGGTCAAGTGTCCAGTCAGTGTCCTCCAGCAGCTAGGTGGTAAAAACTCTACCTCCCGTTCTTCCTGATAACGTTTTTTTCTTTTTTCTGCCATCTTTTTATGGGTCAGTCATCTCCTCATTTTTGCTGCACCCACTAGCTTGTTTCATTGTCACTAGCTTCACTATCACTTGCTTGTTTCATCGTAGCGTCTGCGCAGACGCAGACGGTGGGCAACTCATGGTCCTTACAGGAGACAGGGTGCCCGCAGGCAACGTGTTGGTGACCCCTGCTTCATAATCATCTCCACTGATGCTGTCCAGCCAAAGACGTTCCTCGTCCCACTCACATCTGTATTTTTGTAAGTATTTTCGCTTTTGTGGACATGGTGGAGTATCGGGTATAGTGGACATTTTTTAAAAGGCGCAAACCATTGCAGGACGCAATATTTAATTGCCGAATAAAGGACGATTCCGTATTTTACGGAACGGACGGCAACACTCCTTTTACCCCTAAAATACACTGCATGCGGAACAACTCCGGACACAATTCAATCAGCTCCGTCCTCTGCCCGGCATCAACTCACACCGGGCGTGTACTGGCAGCGTTACAGCAGCGTAGCGCCAGCTGTATTCACGCAATATCACGAGAGAATCCTGAACATACGCGAGTCCCCGTGATAAACTGTGTATAAAAGAAACAACAACAAACAGCTAACTTTGCTTCTCTGACGTGGGAGAGATTATAAAAAGGACCTGTTGTGTTATAAATTATTGTATGCTGTTCCACTTAAACAATTAGTCTCTCGTTGTTCATGTTGAGACTCTTTTATTGATTGACAGTTGACCTGGTGCCACCGGTCATGATGTAATGTTGATGTGAAGCTGTGACAGGTGACATGAACTGCATATTGTGTTTTATTTTGAAAGGGGGCGGAAGTGTATTACGCTTATTCTGTGTCGGATTTCCTGTCTGGTGCATTCTGCTCTGTTGGAATTGACTCTGTTGGAATTGACGTATTTTCGCTTTTGTGGACATGGTGTAGTATCGGGTATAGTGGACATTTTTTAAAAGGCGCAAACCATTACGGGATGCAATATTTAATTGCCGAATAAAGGACGATTCCGTATTTTACGGGACGGACGGCAACACTCCTTTTACCCCTAAAATACACTGCATGCGGAACAACTCCAGACACATTTCAATTTTAGTCAATGTGTCAGCTCACACAGTCTCCGGTTCCGCTGCAACACAGCTCCGGAACAACTGTGGCATCCGGCAGCCCTCGCCAACACAGTTTCTATTTTTCCTGGATGCCGGAGCACAGCGCATAAATTCAGCACAGAGCAGATTGTGTGGGCAAGGAAATCGGCTACAAAATACAAAATGAAACCCTGGTTGATTTTCAAAATAAAATAATCTGTGTTCACCGCGGGTCGAGTTTCATTACAAAATGAAATGTCATTGCCTAGATAACCCTCATGTAAAACACTGTTGGTCAAGTATTTAAGCTTGATGGCTGCATTTGAGAACGTGCTTTTGAGTGCAGTGGGTATCTTGCGTATCTTATTTTTTAGCAAGTGTTAAATAATGTAACCTGTAACATGTTAGAGAATATGACTTGGTTGCAGCAATGAAAAGAATTTAAGTCAAAATATTTTTTTTTGCTTTAATCCATAAAAATATTAATAAGGAGTTGGACAGATTTTTTTTTTTGTTTTAATCCATCCATTTATTTCCATTTACGCTGCTTATTACTTAATTATCTATTGCTATGTTTGTGTTATCTTAACATCTGCACATATGTTTAACCAGAGGCATTTACGCGTACTCTGCATTGGTTGACACACCTTTTGTGTGGAGGATGGGTACAGGGAGGAGCAGAGTGGGGTGGTGGTCACTATTTTCAAAAAGAGGGACCAGAGCAGAGGCCAGAGGGTGTGCGCCAATTATCAGGGTATTACACTATTCTATGGAAGAATTATCCTACCTTTATTCAAGAGCGTAGATTTTCAGTTTGAGAGCATGATTCCTCCTTCTCGTGCTCAGATTTATTCTCCTCGTGCTCACATTTTGTGCTCACACTCAAAACAACACGTCCTGTCAGGTTGAGGCGTCTGCTCAGGCTGAAAGATGCCCCTCGCTGCACTTAAATCAGTGTGTTTCACCAGCCAAGAGGGAGACAGCTAGAGTGTGGCCCAATCTTGGGTGCTACAACTCAAAGCACATAGTTCTTCAACTCAGCAGGCTGCTGCACTCCGAATCCTGCTCAAATTCTTCTTGTGAAAGCCTAATCTGTATGTAGGCTAACTAATGCACCAATGTTATCCTCAAATCCTTATCATCATAGCGTATTTTTCGTTATACCTAGCTTAGTCTAGCGTAGCCTAGCCTATTCAGTCTTCATTTCTTGTTAAACGTTTCAATAAGAGAATCAGCTGGTTACACGGATTACACTACTGTACCAGTCATTTATGAATTTAAAAAAGTGCGGCGGCCGGGATGCGAACCGGCATCCCATGGTTTAAAATATAACAGGTAGCAGTGTACTTAACCATTCAACTATCATAATACTGCTGTACCCAATAAGAGTATTTATCGTATAATGCTAATATGAAATCCGAAAAAAATTAGACTACGATTAGATTAATTATACATAAATAAGCTGGTGTCTTAAATAGGTGACGATTCAAATAGCTGGCTAATATGGTAAATTGGTGTATTTTACGAGAGAAGCAGTTTTACAAACAGGCCATATACGCGCCCCTACGGAGTGCTCAAAAACGGCGAAGGAATGCACCCAAGATTGGGCCACACTTTAGCTGTCTCCCTCTTGGCTGGTGAAACACACTGATTTAAGTGCAGCGAGGGGCATCTTTCAGTCTGGGCACACACCTCAACCTGACAGGACGTGTTGTTTTGAGTGTGAGCACAAAATGTGAGCACGAGGAGAATAAATCTGAGCACGAGAAGGAGGAATCATGCTCTCAAACTGAAAATCTACGCTCTTGAATAAAGATAGGATAATTCTTCTATAGATTTTAACTTCACCAGTCCAATTCAATTCATGACTCTTTTCATACAGAACTGGTCTAGACCATACTCTGTAATATTATTTAGACCTAACAATTCCACCATGAGCAAGCACTCAGCAACGGTGGCGAGGAAAAACTTCCTTTTAACAGGCAGAAACCTCGGGTGGACCCAGGCTCATTGGTAGACGGTCATCCACCGTGACCGGTTGGGTTAAAAATAGAGAGGGGTGGGGCGGGGTGGGGGGGTGGAGAGAAAGAGAGAGACAGTACATTTACATGCAGCAAGAAATTTGTGAAATTTCTGATCGTATCAGATAATGACCGGATCACTTGTCTGAGTATACACGAATTATCTAGGTGTTCTTATCCGATTTTGAGATGTCCGATGTCCGAAATATGTCCGAAGTAGATCGGACTAAAGCCGGGCATATACTGTACGATTTTTGAAAATCTTCTCATTGATACCATCACACACTGTACGAGTAATCATCTACGACGTACGGCCAAAGCTCACGATTAATGTATTCACACTGTACGAGTAATCATCTACGACGTACGGCCAAAGCTCGCGATTTATGTATTCGCACTGTACGAGTAATCATCTACGACGTACGGCCAAAGCTCACGATTTATGTATTCACACTGTACGAGTAATCATCTACGACGTACGGCCAAAGCTCGCGATTTATGTATTCACACTGTACGAGTAATCATCTACGACGTACGGCCAAAGCTCGCGATTTATGTATTCACACTGTACGAGTAATCATCTACGACGTACGGCCAAAGCTCACGATTTATGTATTCACACTGTACGAGTAATCATCTACGACGTACGGCCAAAGCTCGCGATTTATGTATTCACACTGTACGAGTAATCATCTACGACGTACGGCCAAAGCTCGCGATTTATGTATTCACACTGTACGAGTAATCATCTACGACGTACGGCCAAAGCTCGCGATTTATGTATTCACACTGTACGAGTAATCATCTACGACGTACGGCCAAAGCTCGCGATTTATGTATTCACACTGTACGAGTAATCATCTACGACGTACGGCCAAAGCTCGCGATTTATGTATTCACACTGTACGAGTAATCATCTACGACGTACGGCCAAAGCTCGCGATTTATGTATTCACACTGTACGAGTAATCATCTACGACGTACGGCCAAAGCTCGCGATTTATGTATTCACACTGTACGAGTAATCATCTACGACGTACGGCCAAAGCTCGCGATTTATGTATTCACACTGTACGAGTAATCATCTACGACGTACGGCCAAAGCTCGCGATTTATGTATTCACACTGTACGAGTAATCATCTACGACGTACGGCCAAAGCTCGCGATTTATGTATTCACACTGTACGATCCTCGAACACGACCAGAGAGCTCACACTGTACAGGTGAAAACGGCCTGTCAGCCCCTGCTTACTGTCCTGTCTATTGACAGCTGTCAATAGATTTATTTGGCTGGTTATTAGCAACATGCTAGACAAAAAGAATAAGGCTGCCCTATTGATTGCTGTGGTACCGGAGATGGCTTAGCAAACGTGGACAGTACGGGGTGTCCATTTTACAGCAGGAATTGGAGGTAAGCCTACATTTAACTCTTTAAAATTCCCGGCATACGGTTTTTACACAAGTTCAAACTAAGCCTGATGCGATCAGAAATTCTAATTTCTTCTGCATGTAAATGTACTGAGTGAGAGAGAGGGAGATCCAGTCTTGGTCCTGATGACATCAAATGGATTTATCCTGCAGTCCATCATCTGTGGCACAGAACATCTGCCTGGCTCTTTTTCCATTCTACACCTGAGAATACAGTCAAAACACTTTGGGTGAACACGCTGTTGGTGTTTTACTTTTCCTTCTGTTCATGATGTGGACAGCGCTGTTCTCTTACCTGTTTCTTGTAGAAGAGGATGTAGGATGACTTCCTCCGCTGCTCACACACAGACGCTCCTGTTGTGTTACTGACCACTGAGTCGTCGAAAGTGAGCCAATGGTCAGTTGTTTGGGACAGAGAGTCATCTGGATGAACACTGTCACAGATGTAGTGTCCTGCTTGTCCATTTGAGCCAAAATGGCCGACGACGCTGATTAGGCCATAGCAGCCATCACCCTAAGAGGGAACACAGGTGATAAGAGTTTCATATTCATGTACACACATTTATTTTCACACCACGCTGGTGCTTCTACTTTCCCTTACCGTATTGGAGGACACCACCAGGTCCCTGGACAGCTTGACTGGGTCATGCAGCTTCACCAGCTCATAGGTGGGCGAGTAGATGAAGCGTTTCAGGTGCAAGATGAGCACGCTGTAGAATCAAGTCAGAGCAGAGGTATGTTTATTTCAGTTTTCTTTATGTTTGTTTCTGTGTTTTGTCAGACTATCGTGATGACACTCACTTTGGCAGGGTCTCGAATGCCATCCTCTGGCCAGATGTGTTTCCTCCACACTCACATTTGAACTCCAGCTCGGTCTCCTGCAGGTGAGAGTCGACAGGCCACATGTTATAGAAACACGTCCACACAAACACAAACTGCCTAGGTGTGTGTTCAGTCAGTGATGTGATTGAATGAGGACAGGCAGATCTTACATTCACGTATGCCTGGACCATCTCCTTCACGGAGCCTGAAGGGATCAGGTCCAGAGACAGGTTTGTGAAGTCCTCCTTCCTTTTTGACTGGGCTCCACATCTGCACAAAAATACACACACAGCCACAGAGGTCACATATGGGCAAAATTAATTGACTGAATCGACATTAAAGCCTTAATACATGAGAAAATTTGGACTATATGGCATGAAACATGCTGCCATTTAAAGTGTACAATCATAATAATTAGATTAGATTAATGTTAACAATCTGTAATGCCTATATTATAATGATGCTGGTAATTCAAATACTCTGTGGTGTCCTAAAATGATACTAATGGGGTGAAACATTTAAAGTTTTTAACCGGACGCTTGATATTGTGTATGTGTGCGTGTGCGTGTGCGTGCGCGTGGGTGTGCTTCACCTCTTGCATGTCCTGGTCTTCTCGATTTGAAACATCAGGTGACGCTGAACAGGGCAGGTGTATCTCCTCTTCATGCTCGCTGCGTTGACCTCCAGCAGAGAGGACAGACTCCTCATCTGGTCCAGGACCGAGATCAAGAACTCATGAGCATCCTAAACACACAAGAACACATATGAGTTTATAAAGCTCTCAGGAGAAAGGTGAAGTCATAAAACATGAAGCCAGGTGACTCACCTCTTGATTCTGGTCACTGAAACTTAGGCCCTGCGTCGAAGCTGCCTTCCGAAATGAGCGCAGCAGGCGCCTTTTATTCCAGGTGCCTGAGGAGAGGTGTGCATCTCTGATTGCCATGAATGATCTGCAGCGGTGCCAGAAAAGAGATCTGTTATTTCACTTTGTTCTTCAAGTTTGTGGAGGAACCTGGGGGTCATATGAGTGATTGATATTATGTGTTTGTGTGTATGTGGGTGTGCTGCTGTACCTGATCAGTTTCGCCTCAGGCACTGAACCCCAAACCGGTTTCTGGCACATGAAATCTTTGATCAAATCCACCATGGCAAACAGACTCTGCAGGATGGAGTTCATATAGCAGCTCTGGTTGATGTTTGGAAACCTGACAAATCAAAACACACATGGGAGCATATTTTTGATTGATTCATGTCCTGTTACAATGACTTTAAATCTTGTGCTGATCTTGCAGCACTTACCCGAGGCGACTGATGGCACCGGTGTTCAGCTCTTCCTTCCTGACTGCTTCAGTGGTGGCATTGACGTGCAACTCAGAATTGAACCTAACCTTGGATGGCTTGTCACAAGGGTCAAGCGGTTCAAACAGCACCATCTCATTGGCTGTGTTTTTGTTCTCGTGGCTAATTCATAGTAAAGACATTATATATCACAGACAGTCAACAGAGTGTATAATACTTATGTGTGTGAGCTGGAGGTTGATTTTGTTTTCTCCTGACAGACCGTGAAAGCGGCATTAAAGAAATGGTCATACCTGTTAGGTGCCTCCTCCGGGGATGGACTAACACGATGGCCTCTCTGTTGGTGTAAAGTCAAACGCTTATTGTTGAACAATGCAAAGACAAACTAATAAATTATATTATATATGTTTATATTTCATTTAGTCCAGAATGCTAACTCTGGTTTCTACAAAACATACCTTGCAGCACAACAACTGATGAAACCAACAAGGCCTTTTAGATTTTGGATGTTCCTTTGTAGATTTGGCTGATTGGGTGGCTTCAGTTCTGGAGAGAAATACATACTTCTGTGTACAAACAAGCTAACAGAAAACATGAATATAAAATGTAAATATCTAGATGAAGTGTCTTACCTTTCCTCTCTTGGATTAGTATTCTGTTTCTGTAGAGTAAAAAGAAATACAGCATTGTGAGTAACTCATGTCGAGCATGTTTCGTGGTTACTTGCAACTAAAAAGTCTAACTATGATTGTTTTAGTTGACTAAAATGATGTCAGAAGTCATAAGCTCTGACATGTATGTATGTTGTATGTCAAACATACCAGACAATGGCCAAAGAGGATATTCCTCCATGACCTTTTAGGTTTTCCAGCCTCAGACGGCTTTGCTGGGACTGGATCAGGGGTGGCAGCAGCACTGCTGGTACACAGAAACACAGATGGATTTTGGGTTGAATAAATTATGAAATCATACAAAACAATTCAACAAGGTAGTTGATGAAACGGACAGATATCAATTATCTTACCTTTCATGAGCGTTGAGAATGCTCACATCTGCCACAGAATTCTTCGGGACATAATAAAGACAAATTATTAAATTTGAATATTTACAGAAAAATAATTCAGTACACAGAAAATATGTAAGAGACATTTCGTTGGATGAACGTCTAAACAATGGAAACTTTTTCAGCTCACAAGGTCACATGAATCTACAATAAACTGTACAGTTCATCAACTTACCTTTCGAAAATAACGCTGTAGAAACATTTTGGTCTCTGTTTTGATCAATATCACACTTGGAGATATCTCAATCAACTGAATCTGATATATCTGAAACACTGCCTTTAATCTTGAGCAAAGTTCCAATTCCAGTAGAATATGACATCATGCATTCTATGCATTCTCTAATTTGCATAAATTCCGTGTAAACATGTAGGCAATATATAAGATAAGAAAAGATCAACTTTAATGGCCTATGTATACATACATACATATATACATACATACATACATGTACTAATCTACATACACTTTGTCAGTCCCCACTAGAGAGCTGGAAGTTCTTAATGTTCTTACTTAGCGCTAAAATTACAGATAAAACAAAAGAAATATGTTCCATTTTTAACCTTATTCAAAGTTTTATTAAAGGAAACAGGCATTATGCCATCAAATGATGTTGTTTGCCATTTTACTCAGAGTAAGATGATAATGTGGTATTAGTTTAATATCTGTACAACCAGGACATTGAAGATGCGTAACCTAGTTTAAATCATCCTAAGCTAGCAGATGGAAAGTGATAACTTAGCTCCATCATGAGTGAAAGTGCCTCTATGTTATTTGTATCTTTTTTTATCATTATTGTATTATTCATTAAATTAATTAATTTAAATAACTTATTTTTTATTTTAAATTGTGGTTGAGCAGCACTTTTTAAACAACTTAAAAGTTACAGTATTTCCTAAACAACAGCTGCTAAGTGTACTGATGTGTGGTGTGACAGATAACTTGCACTACACTCAAGTAAATGATCTAAGACTTTTTCTATGCACACCAAAGATGCCCCCCCCCCCCCCCCCCCCCCAAAAAAAAGTCAAAGTAACATTGATGTTACTTACTACATCTTGGTAGTTTGAAGGCGGTTTTCCCCGCCTTGCAGTTTCTGTGCTACTTGTCACATGTTAAGATAAAACTGATGCATCGCCGCACTCTGAGATAGAACAGGTGTTATAGCGTCAAGCAAAATAATACAAATACAAGCCTCAAAATAGTGTCAAAATTCATTGTTGCTGATGCGACAATGAGGGGCTGGAACCACATCAGGCAGGACTGCAGGGCAAGAGAAGACAGAGTTAGAAAAGCAAAAAACAGACAAGGACAGAAAACTATCATATGAAGAAGAATGGCTTGATGTGTAGACTGACTGAATCTGTGTGAAGGTGCAGGTCTGAGTGTTTGTAATCTTTTTTTTTTTTTAAATAGCACAATGATAATACACACAACTATGTTGTGCACAACTGTGTCCTGGATGCCGGAGCACAGCGCATAAATTCAGCACAGAGCAGAATGTGTGGGGGAAGGAAATTGGCTACAAAACAAAAAAGCTCGCGATTTATGTATTCACACTGTACATGTAATCATCTACGACGTATGGCCAAAGCTCGCGATTTATGTATTCACACTGTACGAGTAATCATCTACGACGTACGGCCAAAGCTCGCGATTTATGTATTCACACTGTACGAGTAATCATCTACGACGTACGGCCAAAGCTCGCGATTTATGTATTCACACTGTACGAGTAATCATCTACGACGTACGGCCAAAGCTCGCGATTTATGTATTCACACTGTACGAGTAATCATCTACGACGTACGGCCAAAGCTCGCGATTTATGTATTCACACTGTACGAGTAATCATCTACGACGTACGGCCAAAGCTCGCGATTTATGTATTCACACTGTACGATCCTCGAGCTCACACTGTACAGGTGAAAACGGCCTGTCAGCCCCTGCTTACTGTCCTGTCTATTGACCGCTGTCAATAAAGATTTATTTGAAAGCTGGTTATTAGCAACATTCTGGACAAAAAGAATAAGGCTGCCCTATTGATTGCTGCGGTACCGGAGATGGCTTAGCAAACGTGGACAGTACGGGTTGTCCATTTTACTGCAGGAATTGGAGGTAAGCCTACATTTAACTTAATAACAAATGCTACGCTAAAAATCCCAGCATACGGTTTTTACACAAGTCCAAACTAAGCCTGATGCGATCAGAAATTCTAATTTCTTCTGCATGTAAATGTACTGAGTGAGAGAGAGGGAGATCCAGTCTTGGTCCTGATGACATCAAATGGATTTATCCTGCAGTCCATCATCTGTGGCACAGAACATCTGCCTGGCTCTTTTTCCATTCTACACCTGAGAATACAGTCAAAACACTTTGGGTGAACACGCTGTTGGTGTTTTACTTTTCCTTCTGTTCATGATGTGGACAGCGCTGTTCTCTTACCTGTTTCTTGTAGAAGAGGATGTAGGATGACTTCCTCCGCTGCTCACACACAGACGCTCCTGTTGTGTTGCTGACCACTGAGTCGTCGAAAGTGAGCCAATGGTCAGTTGTTTGGGACAGAGAGTCATCTGGATGAACACTGTCACAGATGTAGTGTCCTGCTTCTCCATTTGAGCCAAAATGGCCGACGACGCTGATTAGGCCATAGCAGCCATCACCCTAAGAGGGAACACAGGTGATAAGAGTTTCATATTCATGTACACACATTTATTTTCACACCACGCTGGTGCTTCTACTTTCCCTTACCGTATTGGAGGACGCCACCAGGTCCCTGGACAGCTTGACTGGGTCATGCAGCTTCACCAGCTCATAGGTGGGCGAGTAGATGAAGCGTTTCAGGTGCAAGATGAGCACGCTGTAGAATCAAGTCAGAGCAGAGGTATGTTTATTTCAGTTTTCTGTATGTTTGTTTCTGTGTTTTGTCAGACTATCGTGATGACACTCACTTTGGCAGGGTCTCGAATGCCATCCTCTGGCTGCCTGGAGTCCGGGTCTGTTGGGGAGGGGGGAGCCAGAGGAGAGCTGCCAACATGCTTCAGTTTAGCTGGAATCCTCTCCTCTGGCTCTATAAATGGTGTCAATTGATCGACATTTGCTATTGTTTTTGATGTTTTGTTGCTGATTGAAGTGACTTTCCCCTCAGTTGACTGAAGGGGCCCAGCAAGTCACGTTCCATTTCCCCCCCCTTTCCTCTGCTGTTCGCGGATGTTGAGCTTAAAAACCTTGTCCCCCACTTTAAAATTGTCCTCCCACCCCTTTTCAAGTTTTCTTTTTCGGATCTTATTCTGTGTCCTCTTTACGTTTTCCTTGACAATGTCATATACGGTCAGCCCCTCATAGGGTTCCTCTCTTTGGAGAGTTTGTTCGACATTTTCGGTTTGCACCCAGAAAATGTTAAGCATTATATTCCATTCAACAGGCCTTTCATGCAAGTAATGATCACGTGTGCTCACTGCCAAAACAAGAACAGACACTTACCTCATAGTCCTCTGCCACCTCCGAGGGACACCTAGCCTCCCTTCCAAAGAGAAGATAATAAAGGTTGTTTGTAGTATATGAAGGGCTGAACAGCGCTTCAACACAACACATGCTCCAAATTTGTATTTGGGAAATGTTTCAGACATTTAATAGACACACATTCACAGGAAGAGCATTTTCAACACCAACTATGCCATACATCTCTATGTTAAATCTCTATGTTAACGGAGCCAGGTGTGGTCACAAGTTAACCTGGCCAACCGTTCCATGTTAAGAAGAGACTGCAGAATATGTAAAATTATTTATAGTATTTTATGAAGACTTTCCAATTGTACTTGTGGTGAACTGTGTTAAGTGTCTATCTTTCATGTGTTTTGTCACAATGGTATGAGTTCAAACCCCATCCAAGGTTTTTTAATTTTAATTTTTGGTTGTTTTCTTCCCCCATTCAAAGCACATACATGTGGTGTGGTGACACGTTTACTCAGGCAGGCTCCACAGATGTACATGGACGTATATACATTTGTATTAGACATTTATCAGCGACTTTAGCAGGAGCAGAGACAGGTGTGGTCACAAGTTGATCATCCGTCCTGAGTTAAAAAGAGACGGCAGTCTGTCTGTCTGCTGTATACGTCATTTTCCTAGAAGTCCTAACTGTGTTGATAGTGAGCTGCGATAGTTCTCTGTCTTTCACGTATTTTGTCGTGACGCCATGTGTTCGACTCTCGTGATTTTTATTTATTTATATAAGGCCATTCAAAAGGCCGAATATTTCCCCTGACACGTTTACTGAAACAGGCTCCATAGACGCATTTAGAAAATGTCTTCAAGATTTTGTTTATTAGATATTAATTAGAGACTTAGCAGGAAGAGCTAACTTGCTCCCTTCCTGTTTACAAACACAAGCGACGTTTCAAACAAGACGGACGACATGATGTGTTCACACAGAAAAGACTGCAAGGGATAGCCAGGTCTGTTTTTTTTTTTACATTGCAACGTCATCGGGTAAGAAACTAAACAAAGAGGCACCTACGAGGACAGCTACGTCCCTTTTTGCTGTTTTCAACATCTGTCGTATCTACGACAACCACAGACGCTTTTGGCTGACGGTCGACAGTTAACGTGGCCACAAGTTAATACGGAACACCGGTAAGGATGCTAACGCTAATGCGAGTTTATGCTAACTGTGCAAACTCCATTATGTCGTGAAATAGCGCATTTTAAAAGCAGTCGGAGTTGTGACCCAAATTCTTGCTGTCTGAGATCACATAGACCCAGATTTAGATTGTTTTATGTTGTTAAAGATGTTATAAAAGATCGCTAGTTGCGCTAGCCACGTGCTAATCGCTAGCATTTGAATGTGAACTTGGTTTGATTTTAGCTCTGCGGCTAGCTCAGCTAAGTTAGCCACCATTAGAAGTCAGATGATTGAGGGAGTATTTATCCTCTTGTTTATAAGATAAAGGTGATTTAGTTAATTTAATTGCTCGTATACATGTTTTAATATGAATATGAGAAACAGAAGCTCATCTTAAAAGGGTTAAAAACATAAATATCTGGTTTCAGAAATCTCATTTTATTTCTATGCTGTTAGATGGACGTACATGATTGATTGGTTGTACATTGAAACTGACCTATCTTATGTAGTGTGATGTGTACCGATTCATTTACATAATGATTAAGGTATTCATATCCTTTACAATTGGGTATAATTGATATTTGAATGAAGATAAGTTGATCAGATTTAAACAGAAGTGAGACAGTAGTAGCTAATACATTCTGTACTGTATGCATAGATTTTTTTTTTTTTTAGAGAGAGAGACCATCTGAACCTGACCCTGGCGGTCAGTGGTAAGCCAACCGAAGATGTGAGCATGAACGGACCAAGAGCCTGGTGTGGCCATCTTTGGAACCATCATCATCCTACTTCTTCATCTGAGATACAGATAAGATCACACGTAAACCTAACCGGGAGAGAACATATTTATTTCAAAGACACACACACACACACACACACCAAAACTTTCATGGACTCTGAAGGAAGCAGCTCATGCAAAGAAATAAATCTGTTTAAACACAAAATAATGTTGTGAACTGAAAAGGAATGACAATGCTGCGTGCGTGCGGGGGGATCGTCTGTTGTGCCAGCAGCTGGATTTTGCCCCCAGGGTTAGGGTTAGTAGTGTGTGTATAGGCAGGCAATCAAACAAACAACAACCACCACGACCATTATTCTTTGCGTTATTACATTTGTGGGAAGAGATAATCAGCAACTGTCCTGAAAGGAAACAATTAAAGTGGAGTAGCAAGCTCTATCAGAGAGGTCATGTGATGATTCAAATGTATTACCAAAATGAGCAGACATCGATATACGGAAAATGATTGTAAACAAAATCAGCTTTATTATTATTGTTTGCATCCCTGATAGATGTCTAAAAAAGAAATAAAAATGCTCTCACACTCTAACAAATGTTAGAACAACACACTCTGGATCTACTCTAAGACCTCCTGAGCTCTCTTAAAGAGCATTTTACATCATGAGAAATTCTTCAGTCAGTGTTCAGTTTGTGAGTAATACAACTGAAGGATTTTACTTTAAACATGTCACTTTTAGCAGTTTGATAAATGTGGGCCGTGCTTGGTCAGCATGATCACAGTGATGAGATTAAAATGATGAAAACATGATGTTGGAGCCAATTTTCTGTGTTTAATTACTCTGTAATTTGGATGATTTATATAGTATGAGAATAGTCATTTGGATTTATTAATTGTTTTTTGATGAACACATCAGCTCAGGTCAGCTGTGTGGGGAGGAAGAGGCGTGTGGGGAGGACGTCCCTTTTTGTTTAGAGTCCACAGGTTGACACAAGGAGAGAGGGCGGACAGTTTCTGACCTCATGATTTTTGTTGTTCGTTTTTGTTTTGAAAATAAATAATGGAAGAAACGAGCGACTCAGTCTTTATTTCTGATCATTTAAACATATGAGTCAGACGTCAGTCCTGTTTTTTTTTTTTTGTTGTTTTTTTTGATAGAACAAAGACAGGACACATGAAAATATTTAAAGTCTGTGTTGTGTAGAGTCTGAAGAAAACACGCTTCAGGTGCAAATGTGTGTTTATTGAAAAACATGACGTGCAGAATGAAGTAGTTCAGAGTCTTAATATTCAATCATTCTTTAACATGATTGTTGAGAAACAGATATTAGATTTGATTGATTTCATTGACAGCAAGTTTGGCAATAAGCTATATACCAATGATACTTTATGATATTACCAGTATTACACTGTGAAATAATTAATCACGTTGTTTTATATCACATAGAAAAAGAGAAAAGAAAATGAAAAGAAATCACCAAATTGATTGAATAACGTTGTTGAACTGTGCTTTCCACTTCAGTGAGAATTCTCAGCTCTGTTACCACGAAGACGACTTTCTCAGGCTTTCACTGATGATAACACAGGTACTCAGTGTTGCATTTATTGCCTGCATTGAGAGCTCTTTCAAAAACTGATAGTAATAGTAATTTTAATTTTTATTTTAATATCAATGCTCGAGCTCCTCTGGGATGCTCCAGCTGTGATGACAAGTGGGGCAAAGGCCTTAATGGGATGAATCCCCTCTTTCTTGTACCACATGTACACCTGGTTACCTCCAGTTCCCTGGTTGAGGTCAACATTCACTAGCTTGTAATTTTGTTGCTGAAGGCTCTGATACTCTTGATCACTGTTGGACACTTTTAGATCAGTGAGTGCATTCGTTTGGTTGGTGGTCTGACGGTACCAGATGAAGACATACACACCTCCGGCACCCCTGTTAATACCTTCATCCAGACGAATGTAACCTTGCTGAAAGTAGTCGGCATCTGATCCGAAGGAATCAGTGGCAATGACATCACAGATGTATGTTTGTTTCTCTCTCTTCATCCAGATGTAGATCCGGTTCCCTCCAGCATTACGGTTCAGATCACAGCTCAGTCGCTCCCAGCCATTGTTAAACTTGGAATCTTCATCTTGAGCATTTGTAGTGACATCAATCTCCACTATGGGAGTATCATACTCTGTGCTCCCTTTGAAGTACCACAGGTAGATTTGATCACCACCTGCTCCAGCATTGAGATCTTTATTGATCTTTGTGTACCCGGCATTGATCAGTCCAACAGCCATGTCATCCCTAAATGTAACTTGAAGCCTGGTGATTGGTGCTGAGTCATGCTCTGTTTTGTACCAAACATAGATGTAGTTTCCTCCTGCCCCTTCATTCAGATTTACATCAAGTTTCTTGAAGTCTTGTGATTGGAGGTTTTTCTCCTCAGCTTCATTTATGGACACATCAAGGTGTGTGATGTAGTTTGCCACTGTGGGTGACTGCAGACAAGAAAGAGAAACAGAATGCATCAAAGTTAGAGTCATGACTGTGACTTTTCAGGTGGGCTCATGAAATAATCATGAAATATTTCAAATATCATTGATCAAACATGGATCACCAGAATGAATGATGTTTTAAATGTGCATGCATATTGCACCCAGTTACACTGTTTACACAGAATATAATCTAAATCAGTTGTCTTTATATGGAGGACAAAGACACTGTGGCTCGGTGCAATCACAACTTGTTATCAGTACTGAGGAGTTATATTTCAAAGAATCCCGTTTATGTCAAATTAGTGCCAAAAAAGCACAAAGGGTAGGCCCACCCCCTGGTTCAATACAACAGCAAAATGGTACAGCTTGTTGATCTGGATAAAACTTGATATTTGAAATCATATTTTCATGTAAACCAGTCCAACCGTGTTCAGTTTAGATACAATGGGGGATGTGAGTGACCCATGGCTGTTCCACTTTCCTTGTAACAATGTGGTTTGTGCATGAAATAAGTAGTGTTAACCCTAGGTGAATGGTCTGATTAAAGGTTTTTTTGTATCCTGCCAGCTGGGGTGTTATTCATCTGTTCGGCCTACTTCACCATTTACAGTTTATACAGAAAAACATCTAGGCCTTTGTCTAGAGAATAGAGATGCTGTGGCTCATTTTGCAGTCATGACTTGATGCTATTATACTGATTAGTTACAGTATATCCTGAGCATCTCAAATTTCTGCCAAAAAAGCACAAAAGGCAAGTCCATGTCCCAGCTCGACACAAAAATGAGCCTTGAACCAGTCCAAACTTCCAAATCCAAGTCAGATACAGTGAGGGACATGAGTGACCCCATGGCTCTTCAATTCATTTCTGAATGAAATTGGTGGTATCAACCCTAGCTGCCAACCTTTATTGGTTGCATTTGAAGCAAAGAGTTTTATATCCAATCACAGTAATGATGTTAACAAATTAATCAGATAATGCACATTAGGGGTGTGCAAAAGAATTGTCATGACGATGCATCGCGATACTAACTTTCACAATATACTGCATCGATTCTTGATGCCAAATATCGATTATTAATAAAATAGTTTAAATGGTTGGGGAACGTCGGCCAAAAACAAGCACAATACAACTTCCAGTCCTACAGATGTCGGAGTTGTTGGCGACCGCTGCCTTCACGCCAGCGGCATTTCCGGCGGGCTATGCGACTGCTATGTGCTATGCTATGTGACAGTCACTAGATAGCTAGGGAGAGTGAGACGGGTGACAGCGTTTTTCAGACGCAGCACTGTTGCCTCCCACGTACTGCGTGAGAAGCAAACTTTGCTAAATCTCCCTCGCCACAAATTGATCACAGACGTCACCACTCGCTGGAACAGCACGCACGACATGCTGGAGCGCTTTTTAGAGCAACAACCTGCCATTCATGCTCCGCTGCTGTCTGCCAAAATACGAAAGTCTGAGTAGGACATCTGCACCCTTACCGAGTGTGACATAACGGCTGCTGAGGAGGTCGTCGCTGCGATGAAACCTATGAAAGTAGCTACACTTGCAATATCAGAGGAGACTTTATTGTTTTGGTTTATTTTTATTTTTATTTTTTAATTAAAAAAAAAAATGTATTCAATAAATTCAGTTATGAATTGAGTTGCTCAGAGTTATGTATCAATTGAAGATGCTACCCAGATACACAGCCACTGATAAAGGTATCCTCTTTTTTTGGTACATTTTCACTGAAGTATTGCAATGCATCGCAATAATTCAAGTATCGTGATAGTATCGCATCGTGGCATATGAATCGTGATTCGAATTGAATTGTGGCTTCTTTGCCACCCCTAATGCACAGGCTGATTCTTCTTTTACTGAGACTGAAACAAGTCCTTCAAGAATGTGGTCCCAAGACCACTAAGCTAACATTAGTGACGGGTGGGTGATGAGCACTCATCAGAAACTCTGTGCTGTTGTTGACACGATTATGCAAAATATTTCTATCCACAGTTTCAGTACAAACTGATGTTAAGCAGTGGTTGAAAAAGTACTGAAAATCTGTACTCAAGAGGAAGTACTGTTACATTCCTGATATATTACTCGACTGTTACTGAAGCAGAAAGAGTCATGAACTGCTGTACTTACCACCAACAGAAAGAAAAGCACAGTGGACTCCATGTTGCTCCGACAACTCCTGAAATTTCTCCCCTGTAGATTCTAACCCTTCTCTTCCCTACGCCCTTTAATAAAGCTAAAGGAGTAGGGAGGAGGTTGTTGACGTGCTGACGTGTTACAATAAGCGTATCAGTCCCATTGTCTGTCTCATTTCCATAAGTGTGTGTTTGTGTCTCCTGCTCACTCCAGTTGATCTTATATGGAGTCAAATCAGGGTGGAAATCTTAGAAAATTGTAAAATACATACTATAAAAAATACAACAATGTATTCAAATAAAAAATGATAGAAATTCCTTTTTTAAGTCTTAATTTATTTATTTAATTTCTAATTCTAAATTCTTTTGAATAAATAATTTATTTTCATTTTCCCCTTGATATATATTTTGAAATGTGGGGTTTTATTTATTTCAGTTGTAGATTTTGTTTTAAAGTTCTGATTACTTTTTAAACTTTATTTTGACATCATCTTTTTACTTCATGACCTCAGTTTAATGTTTAACACTAAAATAATATTATACATATATTTTTTGTTTTCCTTATACTTTGTTCTTAATGTTTGTTGTAAAACTAAATGTTTGTTACAAACTAAAGAATGTGTCCAAAATCTCTTTTAGCAGTCTGATAAATATGGGCTCTGTTTGGTCAGAATGATAACAGTGATGGGATTAAGATGAAAACATGATGTTGGAGACAATTTTTTGTGTTTAATTACTCTGTAATTTGGATGATTTATATAGTATGAGAATAGTCATTTGGATTTATTAATTGTTTTTGAACACATTAGTTCAGGTCAGCTGTGAGGGGAGGAAGAGGCGTGTGGGGAGGACGTCCCTTTTTGTTTAGAATCCACAGGTTGACACAAGGAGAGAGGGCGGACAGTTTTTGACCTCATATTTTTTGTTGTTCGTTTTTGTTTTGAAAATAAATAATGGAAGAAACGAGCGACTCAGTCTTTATTTCTGATCATTTAAACATATGAGTCAGACGTGAGTCCTGTTTTTGTTTTTTGTTTTTTGGGGGGGTTTTTTTAGATAGAACAAAGACAGGACACATGAAAATATTTAAAGTCTGTGTTGTGTAGAGTCTGAAGAAAACACACTTCCGATGCAAATGTTTATTGGAAAGCATGAAATGTGCAGAATAAAGTGGTTCAGAGTCTTAATATTCAATCACTCTTTAACATCATTGTTGAGAAACAGATATTAGATTTGATTGATTTCATTGACAGCAAGTTTGGCAATAAGCTATATACCAATGATACTTTATGATATTACCAGTATTACACTGTGAAATAATTAATCACATTGGTTTATGTCACGTAGAAAAAGAGAAAAGAAATCACCAAATTGATTGAATAACGTTGGTGAACTATTTCAAATATCATTGATCAAACATGGATCACCAGAATGAATGATGTTTTAAATGTGCATGCATATTGCACCCAGTTACACTGTTTACACAGAATATAATCTAAATCAGTTGTCTTTATATGGAGGACAAAGACACTGTGGCTCTGTGCAATCACAACTTGTTATCAGTACTGAGGAGTTATATTTCAAAGAATCCTGTTTATGTCAAATTCCTGCCAAAAAAGCACAAAAGGTAGGCCCGCCCCCTGGTTCAATACAACAGCAAAATGGTACAGCTTGTTGATCTGGATAAAACTTGATATTTGAAATCATATTTTCATGTAAACCAGTCCAACCATCTATGTTCAGTTTAGATACAATGGGGGATGTGAGTGACCCATGGTTATTAATCTGTTCGGCCTACTTCACCATTTACAGTTTATACAGGAAAACATCTAGGTCAGCGGCCTTTGTCTAGAGAATGCTGCGGCTCATTTTGCAGTCATGACTTGATGCTATTATACTGATTAGTTACAGTATATCCTGAGCATCTCAAATTTCTGCCAAAAAAGCACAAAAGGCAGGTCCATGTCCCAGCTCGACACAGAAAAATGAGGCAGCTTGTTAATCTGAATAAAACACGATATGCTGATATTTTAAATCATGTGAACCAGTCCAAACTTCCAAATCCGAGTCAGATACAGTGAGGGACATGAGTGAAGAAAGTCTTCTTCGTGGTAACAGAGCTGAGAATTCTCAACTGATGTGGAAAGCACAGTTCAACAGTGTTGTTCAACAAATTTGGTCATTTCTTTTCATTTTCTTTTCTCTTTTTCCACGACATAAAACGACGTGAAATTTTCTTATGTTATATTAAGACTCTGAACCACTTCATTCTGCACGTCATGCTTTTCAATAAACACACATTTGCGTCTGGAGCGTGTTTTCTTCAGACTCTACACAACACATTTTTATGTGTTTTCATCTTTTATCAGACTGCTAAAGGTGACGTGTTTAAAGTAAAATCCTTCAGTTGTATTACTCACAAACTGAAGACTAACTGAAAAATTTCTCGTGATGTAAAATGCTCTGAAAGAGAGCTCAGGAGGTCTGAGGTGAGGCTGAAGCTGATACTGATTTTGTTATTTTTATACTGTTATTTGAAATGCATCTTCAATGTCTGCTCTGGTCATTTTTGTAATAATTGAAATGATCACCACCTCTGTCTGATGATGTTTGTCCACCAGCAGAACAATGTCCTCCCTGCTCCAGTTGAACTTTGCTTGTTTCCATTCAGGACAATTTGCGATTCTTTCTTTTAATATATTCACACTAGATCGTGTTGTTCGTTTTCACTTGATATTATTCCACTGGTATGTTATTCCACCATTTGCTAAATTTTGCAGCGAAGCAGCGACCAAATCCAACATCTCGCTCTCCCAACTATAAACATGTTAAAGGACCAGGGGCCTACAAATGAACCTGAATGTTTTCCTCAGATAAAGTCTTGTGAATGTTAAATATGAGCGATGCATCCACGCAGTATGACTGCACCAGTGTAATGATGTTGTGTCATGGATGACGCGTTGGGTGAATCTGTTGTGGCCACTGACATCTGGTGGTGAGGTTTATGTATTACTGTAGTATGAACAGAGCATTATGAGCATGTTAAATTAAATTTATAATAAATTATTATTATTATTATAAATGTGGCAAAAAAAAAAGAAAACACTGGCAAATGTTACTGAATATGTTTTTGTATTCCTTCATGGACACAACAGAGCATAAATATTGAAACATATAAAGGTGGACTGCATAATGCAGTATCCACAGTGACAATACAGAGCTAACATCCATCACTTTGTAAACATTAGGAGTTCAGGAGGAGAGAGAAAAATCTGAAATCTGTAAAAACATCAATACAAGGCAGTGGAAAAAGGAACATGCTGATCACATTTCATCTTCTCCTTTTCAGGGAAATGTAGTGTTGGCAGGCGTGTTCTGTTGTGCTACTTGTACCCGACAGGAAACACAACTGTTGGGCCATAAAGCTCTGCTTTTGGACAAAATGATACAGTTAAGCCATGGAGAGTGGGTATTAAACTCCCAGTGCAGATAAATAAAGACTCGTCTACTGTAGGGGACATTTTGATACGTCCAAGAAAGATTTCAAACGAATGTTGCTGAGTTTATACTGTCATGATGTGGCTGTTTGCACGCTGCAGGAGGAGACTAGATTTGATCATAAATCCAGATGTTGAACAGGAATTTTAGGGTTACACACTTAAAGGACGAGCATTAAAACATTGAGCACCAAAAGTCTAAACACAGAGTAAGTGCCTGAGTTACTGTAATCCAAACTGAAAAGCATGACACTGAAATGTGTTTTGTTCTAAGCTGGTAGACTTTTTCATGCCAAACTCCTTATGGAAACTACACATACAGCATCATTCATGCAGACTGTTTTATGATACTGCGCTTTGTTATTAATAGGGCGCTTTGTACCAATATCACAGACAGTACAGTACAATGCTTCTCTTTGAACCGTCATTTTAAAATGATACAAGGAATGTTAAGAGTAACTTGGATCTTTGTTTAACAGTGCAAAGGATAATGATATCATACAAATCATCATTTGGCCCATTGAACAATCCTAATGATTATAATGACAAGCTTCTGTAACAAAAGACAAATGTATCGACTGCTACAACTGCTACAAAGGTGAGAGGAACACTAGTAACAGATAAACTTGCTTCTTCTGTTAACATAAATATTGTTGGGAGTAATGAACCCTCATGTGTGGTATCTGTTCAGCTTAAGATGAAGTATCCACACCAACAGTAGTAAACAAGAGTTTTTGAACAATGAGTTTTAAGAGCTTTTACTGTTTGGTGTTGCGTTGAGCACCCTTTAGTTATTCCTAAATCTTGGACTGATGGCTCAGGTTCATCAGTCTTAGTGAGTTCAATTACTCCAAAGCTTCAGTCACTGTAGAAGAAATCGACGCTTTGCACAGCATTAGGTTAATGCCTGTCATGTTGACTCCAAACTGGAGATCCGAGCTTTCTCGTCCTCACTCTCTTTGTGACATTTTCCGTTACAGTACAAATGTCCGGAATACAGATGAACGAGTCTAAGTCCGGAGGGGCAGCCAGTGTCCAAGCCCTTCAAAGAACCTCCGCACGTTTGTGATGTAGAAGTCGACGTTGTGAGTGAAGTCAGTGCAAATGTTGGAGTAAGTGTCCACCAGGGTGCAGTACAGGGCGGTTCCGCCTATGCTGATCACCACGGTAACCAGACAGAGCAACAACAGGATCAGGCAGGAATCTCCACCTACGTCATCTACAAGACAGAAATGGACAAATGTAACTTGCTTCTTTATGGTGTCAAAATAATTTGGCAGGTTGTCTGTAGCACACAGATTTCACCACCTACTGCCACCTCGAAATGGATTCCTCTATATTTTTTGACAGAAATGGTTACATTATAGACAAGTCAACCTGTACCTTGCTCAATGCCGTCCTCTGGCTCACTGAAGCGGACTTTGCGCTTGGAGATTTGTTTGGTAACAATGTTGCTTGGGGGAGGCAATCCATCTAGAGATGCTCTCCTCCTCTTCAGAATAGAGACCAGACCATCTGGAGATGAACTCTTGAGGAGACACAGAAACAAGAAAAATGTTAAAAGGACCACAGTAGATCTGATCTGGAGTTTTTAGACACATGCCATGTAACGACACAACCTTTGTCACATGTCACAATTAAGTGCTCCATTATACACATAAAACCACTGAATATAGTGAAAGCAATGTATCCACAAACATAATCAGTGGTAGGGAGTGAAAAGGCTCCATCTGCAGACTAATGTGAAACCTGCTTTATCTTTGGTATTAGTCAACAGACGACCAGCAGCATTTTAGATGAACTGGAGCCAAGCCACAGAAGCTTGGCTGAGGCAAGTAAACGCAGAGCTGCAGAAGCACAGGTGCAAAAACACAGAACCACAAATGACTTTCTGTGTTTGAGAGACACAGCAAGCCTGATTGCTGTGTTTTAGTTGGAGAGACTAAAGTTACAGGGATGTATTTCTGACTGTTGTTTAATCTTCAGTTACACTGCACAGTCAGAAATATAATTCTAGCAGGACAGTTTAGAGAACACCTCTCGGCCTAATGAAAGTCTTTTGACCCGATCATAATCTCTAAACAAACCACAAAGCACGGTCATATGCTGACTACTGAAACAGAGCCATCTTTACAGCTGTCTGCCTCATCTGCTGCCATAATTTATAGGTCAGTTATTTGAGGTCAGTGGGTCAGCTGTTTGCTAAATATTGCAGTGGTCTGTCTGTCAAATACATTAGTATATCATGTTTGTGTGAAAGGCCAAAAAATAAAAATCTTAGTGTAAGTGTAAACACATTTTAGTTTAGGGTGTTGGCATGCTAACATTTGCTAATTTGCACTTCACACAAACTGAACCATGAAGCTGTTGTTTGGCACAGCAGTCATTTTAGCTAAATGCTAACATGCTCACAATGTTACCATGTTGATGCATGGTGTTTATCATGTTCGTCGTTTAGCTTAGCATGTTAGCATTGTAACATTTCCTAGTTAACATTTAATGCTAAGTGTAGCTGAGGATGAAAGAAATGTCGTTTGTATAGAATTTGGTCATGGCACTAGAAGAAAAGTCATCATGACTGAACCAAATATCAAGTCAGCCATTTCACTGAAAACCATTAATGTAGATCTCATGGTGGCGCTAGAAGGGATCGCAAAAATATGCAGGATTCATCCTCTGGAGATCCGAATGTCTCTATAAAATTTCATAGAAGTCATGTTGATATTGAGATATTTCACAGATAAGGTGAATTTTCTGACTTGCTGGTAGTGCAAGGAAAACTCAGAATTACCAAAGTCATTAGGGTTCATCCTCTGGGTATCATAGATATTCGTAAATCGTAAATCACTGTAAAGCCACTGGCACTAGAGGGCTGACACTAAGTCTTTATGATTCATCCTCATGAATCATGAATGTCTGTTCAATGGGTCATCTCAACAACATCGTAGTTAAGATATTTTATTCTGGACCAATGTGGTGGATCAACTGACAGACTGACATTGCTGTGCACTGCAATATCAAGCCACATTTGCAGGAAGCTGGCAAATACACACATTTGGTTAAGCAATCTTCAAAACATAAGGTGCTATGAGTTAGTGGTATGAATAAATGAACATTAGCAGCAAGATATGAGCCATGTAACTGATCATCTCCCAGCCAGTAGGTGGCATGCCAGATATACAGCAAACAGAACTGAACTAAGGGAAACATCCAAAGCCACAAAACATCCTAAAAAATGACTCATCCACAGCAGACGGACATGTCTTTCAAATGTTTTGAATGCTTTATTGTGCTTCAGACTTCATTCACTCTGTTTGAAAGGACACAGTGTGGTCTCCTCACATATCTCACTGTCAACAAAGTGATCTATTATACAGCCCATAAACTAATGCTGCTGCCCGCTGCTCAGTTTTGTTCAGCCGGTCAAAACAGTGACCTGCTGAGGACTGAATGAGCAACGAACTATCAGACTAAATGGCTTGTTTTTGAGAGAGAGAGAGAGAGACACTGTGGCTTCACACGTGTCAGGAATGCCAGGATAGGAAATACAGGTACATTGCTATAGTGATGATAGTGGATATGTGGATACCTGTGAGTTGAGGACAAAAATAATTATTTTTACAGAAATAAAATCATTCTTTAAATGAGTTTTTAAAGAAGGGTGGTCAAGCTATGTACTGAGTTGATGGGAGGACAGGCTTGATACAGATTTAAAATGCTTACTTAACCAAAATATATGCCGATGATGCGTATCTGCGATATATCTGCCACAAGCTAATGGCTCTACTAGCCTCTACTAATTACCTTGCTTTATGTCCATGTATCACCACCACTACAAGCCAAAATCTTGTCAAAAATTGAAGTGCTTTTGAATAGAGGTTCATTCAGCTTTCGGTGTTGCTGTATTTTCTGAATTGGCTGTCTAGTGACACAAATTGTGTTTTTTATACAGTAACTGTAAAAGAGAAGAAACTTCCTTGGTTAAAACGCCTCATAAAATTGTGACTCCAATGTTTTCATTGCAAAATAAAGTAGTCCCACCCTCCACTAAACCTCCACTGGATTACATAACTACCATGAACCTGACCCCATCAATGCTACGCCTTCAGCCTGAGCTGCTTGTTTGGAATAGCTCTGATTTAATCTCCACCTCTAGGAAGAACCAGTCACCTCCCCACCCAGCCCTTTCAGCACTGTTTGAGCCAGAACATGATGTCTTGGCTCAGGCTCTGGCTCAGTAATCTAACCCACTTGGCAGGGCAGACAATCCCAAGCGTCAGGCCACACCAGCGAGCATGGGTGGAGGTTTTTTGAACATAGAGTAGATGGCGATGATCTAACCAAGGGACCACAGAGATCATTCATGGGCGTATCCCACTAAAGACAAAGAGCTGGGAGAGAGAGCAAAACTTGAACAAATACAGTCTTTCTTTCTGCAGACGGAAAATATAACGGTGAAAGCAGAGGAGATCAATGAGAGGAAGGAAAGAAGGAAGGAAGGAAAGATGCATGCAGGAGATGATGCATGAATGGTTAGGAAAAAAGGAAAGAAGACAGGAAGATACAGGGTGGGAAAAGATATTTATACCCTTCCCTGTTCATCAGCAGCTCTATTTTATACATATTTCTCATACACACATTGCATTCTGTTTCACCAAAATTCTTTTTAGTTATTTCCCCATCTCCACTAATGATAATAAATATCAAGTATAAAAGCAGACAAAAATCAACAGACACAAAGCGTATTCTTACCCCATCTGTGTGGGACAGCTTGGCCAGGTCTTTGTCTGAAGCCTGGGGGACTCCTGTTGGCCACTCCACCTTCACCTCCTCCTCTTCTGGAGTCTCCTCACACGGTTCCTCCTCCTCCTCCTTCTCCTCCTCTTCTACTTCCTGTCCTTCCTCGTACATCTCTTCTTCTCCTCCTTCCTCCTCCTCACCTCCCTCCTGATGGCCTGTGTGTGGTGAGGGAAGCTCTGACTCTGAGCTCTTCATGCTTTGCTCTTGTTCAACGTCCAGGTGAGTTGTTTGAGGCTTATTGACTGGAATCAGGGGGAAACAGGACATTGGTTATTGACTATGGATTATTAATGTATGTGAACTTACTGTGTATTGATACAGACAGGTACAGATAACTCTGCCAATGAGGTCATTTGGGCATTTAAAAGAGGATGAAGGTTGGAATTGGATGAAAAGACAGTAATGTCGTTCGGTCCACCACTTTGGCTGGAGTGCCAAGAAATTCTGTACATTCATAGTCACTTTGGTGATCACCTAACTTTTCATCTAGCACAGGGGTCGGCAACCTATGGCTCGCGAGCCAGATGTGGCTCTTTTGATGACTGCATGTGGCTCGCAGAGGGGTGAAAGTAAGCCGGTACGGTCCGGTACTGCGTACCACTAAAACAGGGGTGCCCAATACGTCGATCGCGAGCTACCGGTCGATCGCCAGACGTGATCAAGTCGATCGCAGATGCGCCCACCGCCGCAGCTGGCAGTATGGTGGGCCATCCACCCCGCTCCCGTGCGCCAGTATGTTGGGCTGTCCACCGCGCCCGCCGCCGCACCAACGTCAAAAAATAATTGCATAATACTCTATAAATAACATCAAATCCTTTTGTTTTACTGTGACAAAGTACAAGTGGGCCACTTTGGCAGGCAGGCTCTGGTCCACAGGTCCGTGATCGAGCGCCATTGTCCAAAAAGTAAAAATCTGTCCAATATCTTGTTTTATGACTAAATACCTGCAAATCTAACATGCATGGGACATGTTGTGCCTGTTTAACATCAGTATGTAAGCATTGTCCAACAGCAGTGGCTGCAGACTCTTAGAAAGTAACACACGTTTACCTTCATCATGACAGGATTGCAGCATCTCGTTCTTGCTCTCAGTGTCTGTCGGCATCGTATTCAGCATGTTCTGTTGAATCAAACATTCAAACAGAATCAAACAGCAGTTAAAACTATTATTATTATTATATGAAACTGGGCAAAGATTAATATACAGCAACACAGAAGATGTGGTATATACAGTATATTCTGTTTCAAAAGGTTTACATGTCTTACCTGTTCCACACTGACGGCTGGCCTGGGTGATGCCAAGAGAAGGAACACCAAGACAGAGGAAAACCAGACAGAAAGCAGGAGAAACAGAAAAGACACAGAGACAAAGAGTAAGAGAAAGGTCAGACAGGGCTCATGCTTGTATGGTTCATTTGCAAAAAAGGAGATCTCAAATCATGTTTTTCCTAGTGCACACTAAAGGGAATATCAATCAAACTGTTGCTGCTTTATACATTTCAAAAATTTCAAAAATTGTTTTTGCAGATTAACTATCACTGTTTCTCTCAGCCGGCAGCTGTCCTCAAAAATCCAATCCACCTGCACCAAATGACTGTGGGCTGCAATAACATACCAAGAGAGTCGCAGGATATGTGGGACACAACAGCGCCTGGCATGCAGACCTGCGGTATTTATTTGTCTGTGTCTGCTGGAAATGGAAATCCTGCACAAATCTGCCCTGTCAGAAATATTGATTTTTTCCAACGATTCCCTCATGTGTCTGTATCCTCAGTGCGTCCAAGTGGGGTACAAAGGTAGAGGCCGATTACACGAAGGCAAAATGGGCACTAAAAGGTTTCAGTCTGATGAAAGTAATGGGAGGAAATGGCATGAGAGGAATCTAGGCGAGCTGTTTATAGTGAATGTTTCTGCTGTCTGTGTGCTGAGGTGTCAAAGACACAAACGTGTGGAAAGTCTGCATCTGACTTTATGTAAGTAGAAGTATTGTGGCTGATCACAAAAGGCACCAAACAGAAGACAGTTCATCAAATCGCCTGTCGATGTGTTGTGGTATACCTGAGGTGTGTCCGGCAGATCTGGCTCAGGGTCTCGATGTGTTTCTGACTGATGCCATCTGTCTCAGTGGGCAAACTGCCCTCAGTGGTCTTCTTCTCCCTCAGCTGGCTCTCTGGGAACACACGTGGGGTAGAGGTGCACAGAAAATAAATGCACATATCCACTTTTTCACTGAATTACATGTAGGTTCTTTATCACTGGTAATACAGCACGTAGAGAGAAGAAACGGATGCATGTTTTACCCCAGTTCTCCTGCAGGGCGGCGAGGTTAGACAGCAGACGTTCATGATAGAGCTTCTCTAACTGAAGGAACTGGATGGCCCACTGGTCTGGTAGCATCACCAGTTAAAGACTTTCAATTGAAACATCTCAGATTAACTACAGGTTTAGTATTTACTGATAGGGTTAGTGTGATGATACCTACAGCCCTTAAAATCCTTAGGCTAGACTAAACTAGACTAGACTAGGACTTCCTAGGTCAAATTCCCTCAAATTCAAGGACCCCACGTGGCATAATTTGACACACGGATCAATGTTAATTTCTGTTACAACAAGGAGAATTATTAAAATGAATAATAGCAGAACATAGTCTGTTTAACTAATGTTAAGTAAAAATTGCACAAAATATGAAAATGTAAGCACTTTCAGTGTCCTATGTCTATTGTCTAGTGTTTCTATGTCTGTCTATTTTCAAAAACTTTTTCCTCATATTCACAAACTTTCAAGGTTTTCAAGAACTGGAAGGTATGTTAATTTAATGTTAATGTTGCATTCAGTTGTACTTTGCATACATAATTCTCGAATGAACCATAATAAGTCTGCTGACTCATTGTGGTGCACAAAACATGCAAAAGGTCAAATAGAAGACTGAAGTGCTTCAGCCTTTGCCTCTCCACCTTTTCTTTTTCTCTCTTTCAGTAACCGTCCACAACCTCCCTCGCCATGCATCAAGCCTTTTCACTTTCTCTCTCCTTATCTCGTTCTCTTCCCCCTCGCACATAAACCTGTGAACACAAACCGTCCTCCGTGCAGCAACACAGGCTGACAACGGTTGCCAGGCCAACAGCAGAAACAGAGCCAGAGGAAACTACCTCTGCAAGCCTTCAGGGCTTTGAGCCAAAGTATGGGGAACACCCAGTGACTGAGAGACAAATGAACAGATACAAAAACAACAACAAGACAGAGGAAGACTCAGCTGACAGACGAATAGACAGGGAAAGAAGAATAACAAGCTTCTTATCCTCTGACATATTTTTTTACACTTTCAAATATTTGAATATTATTGATTTGTCCCTGTAGATCAGGGACATGAACTCCCTTTTCACTGAGATAGAAGCACTCTCACATTTTTGTGATGATCACACTTGCCTGTCTCGCTCAGTCACGACTCAGCTGGAAATGAGTTGTCAAATAGCACAATGCATAAAAACAGAAGTCACCATGCGCTTGAAAGGATACAGTCCTCTTTGAGTGAGTAGGCCTCTGCAATCTGAAAGAAAAAAAGACAATTGGACAAACAGGAGGTACAGTACACCGATTCAGTCGGTATACAGAACTGTACTGTGACTCAAAATAACTCTGAAACAAGTCATGTGACGGCTTTCCAATGTGAAACATCAGCATCAGAGCGCACGGTGACCTTAAACCACGATGCTGTTTCACCGTTTCTCCTGTCGAACACTAATTAGGCCGTTGAACCAAATGTAGATGTTTATGTTTGAAATTCACTAAATTCCTTCAAAGATGAAGATCACATGACAGCACCATACTCGAGAGGCAGAACCATGCAGACACCCTGTCAGACGTGAAGTCACATGCAACTACTCATGGTCCGGATTAACGTGTCTCTGCTGGCTTTTTTCCCATCAGCTTATATGATGATCATATGGTAAATCTAGAGATGGGAAAGTTTAATCCCCTCTTTAATTCCATGGTAGCGGGAAGTTTAAGGGCAGAAACTAAAGATTCAAATAAAATATTTAAATTATCAATCTATCTAATACATCAGTCACATACGGTATATGTCAACCTGAAACCAGAGAATGATTTGCCTGAAAAACGTCTGAAATGACTCATCAATTATGAGAATTAACCTTTGAGAATAACTTTGCACAGTACACCTTAATCTGCTCAGTGACCTGTATTTCCTGTATATTATTTATGAACTTTGTGTAGATTTTCTATGAACTTGATGCTGTTAAAAAAACAAAAAACAAAAAACAAAACAGGAGCCCAGTTAACAACACTTGTTGAGTTAATAAAGTGTATTCTCTCACAGACTGTCACCAATAGACTAGTAGGTGTGGACAGATTACATGGTGATGGGTCCTTTGCCATAGGTTTGGGTGTCATGTTTCCGTGTTATCCGTGCGTTTCCGTTTTATTTTGTAATTCTCCTGTCTCCTCCCGTCTATAACTTCACTCCCTGCTTTTGATGGTTTCCCACCAGTTTTGATCGTCTTTTCCACCCTGATTACTTTCACTTGTCTTCACCTTCGTTAGACCTTTTTCAGAGCAGCCATTTTAACATTATTTCATGTCAAAATGGCTGCTGTCCTGTCTTTGTGCTTCACTCTGCGTTCCTGCTCATGGTAACTTTGAGTTCTGTATTTTTCATTGTTGGACTTTTGCTCATAGTTTTATCTTAAATGTTTTTGTTTAGTTTGTTTTCTGCCCGTACTCCTTATCGGCCTTCGTGTTGTTTTTTGCGTGTTTACCTGCCAGTTTGTGAAAGGTTATTAGTCTCCTTTTTGTTCACTCCACCATCACGTCTGCATTTGGGTTCACTTTCTTTGAGCTAAATCATGACCTCGTTGACCACAGAAATGTAAAAGATCCCCTGCATTATCTCATTTAATTGATGATGTTTGCACTTGTAGATGTATCCTGCATTCATCATAATCATGGTTCACCATGGCTCAAGAGCCAAACTTCCAATGCAAACAATGCAGACATGCAAACTTACATGAAAGCCTAGAAATCTTTTTAATGCACATACACCCTCTTCTGCTGCTTTGATTCATTCTTTTGTCTTCACTTTCCTGACTTTTACTTTGGGTATGTTTCATAATTAACAAATGAATTCAGGTCTGGTACAACAGATTAGTAGATGCTGGCAGATATGACCAAATATGGACCCTCGTGTCTCATGAATCAAAGACATGCTTCTGCTAAAAGGGGGCCTACATATTGAGCACAGAACCATTACTCACATCAAATTCCTTGTAACTGGAGTATATTTATACATGAACAAAGTCTTCTTTCCTTTCTTATTATTTGAAACGAAACAGCTTTGCCTTGGTTACATGATTTTGAGGTGCTGGAATAGATGTGTGAGTAAGTGAATCATATTGTCAGAGTGTTAGGAAATTGCGGTCCACAATGTCTTGCACTTGCAACATAAAACCACTGCCATGATCCTTTCCAACTAAACACAGAGACTGAATCAAACTCTATTTATCACACCTCTAATTAGCATGTCTGTTTGAAAGCTGTAATTGTGATCACTGGAAGCGGCAGGAGAAGAACAAAAGAGCAGAGGTTGCCAGTTCAAATCCCTTCATCAGCACAGTGCAGCGGTTGCATAAATGTTCTTTTCTGCTTCAGTAACGACAGCTGATGTCTACGTAAGCCGTGCATTTACAGGGAATGTTTAAGGCTCACAGATAGCTGACCTTTTTAAAGTATAAACCGAGCTACCTGCGTGCTGTAATGAGCTTATTTGAAACATCTGAGAAACACCAGAGGAGAGATTTGTTACATTTGTCTCATCTAGCTGTGAAAACATAGACTTTGGAATCAGGTCACATACTGCAGATATAAGCATGCAGAAACTCATGAACATAGATGCATACACACCCACACAAGAAGCCATTCTGACTAAATAAAGACATATATTCCCTGTGGGTATGGGAGAAAAAATATCCTGGTGCACACACACACCTGATGCAGGGATTGCGGCAGCAGTGTGTAGTCACTGTTTTCTCTGAGGGACTGCAGAGAGGCCAGTAGCTCCGGGCTGGGGCCCGGTGGTCCGTCTCCAGAGACACATCCTGGATACAAACAAACAGTAGAATGAAATACACCTGATGTTTCAGAAACATTATGGTACCTTCCAACAGGCTTGATTTGTAAATTCTGACCACAATTTCTTTGCTGTGTACTTGACCATGTAATTAATAGCTGATAGAAATATAAACTTAATGGTACAAAAATGTATGCTGTACATTATTACTTAAAGGGACATGACAACTATTTTACAAATTACAGTAAGAAGCCTGTAAATATTGCTGTATAATCTCCTCACGGCTCTTGCGGAGCTTTGACAAGTCCTAACTGGAGATGTGGAATTTAAATGACCTGATTAACAAAGAGATACTGTTGGTTGCATTATGGGAAATGGAGGACCCGACATTGTTCAGATCTTGATGCTGCTCCTGCCGCATCAAATTTTGTTAATTCTTCTGTAATCTGTTTTATTTATCATTTTATTAAAACCAGCTACAACTCACTGCCTCACTGGCTGTAAAGCAATAGTTTGACTTTTTGAGAAATATTCTTTTTCACCTTAGTGAGAAGATTAATGTCACTCACTAAATATGAGTCTACGGCCATCAACTTAGCATAAAGGCTAAAAACAGTGGTGTTAACAACTAGCCTTGCTCTGTTAGAAAGGTATCCAAGGACTATATCTTGGCCAGGCGCACTCATTTCCTTGAATCTTGAGGTTGCCAGGGAGAGTTCAGGAAGTGACTGGCAAAGAAATACAGGGGAAACATAAACACCACCTAAAACTAAAACTTTATTTATACAGCACTCAATGGAAAAAAACTTGCTGGGAATCAGTGAAGAGAGAGGCTGATACAAAGCCACACTAGTGGCACACATATTTCACAACATTGACAACCAGTATGTTGTTGTGCTTGTATTTACCTTTGTGTGTGTGTGTGTGTGTGTGTGACATGGCAACCCGACATGGTAGATGCTAAAGCTAGATGACAAACAGGCTGTTACCACAGTGGGTTTCCATCAGTGACAGCCTGTCAGCCCCTTGCCTGCAGCTTATACTGTGACAATTAGTCGCTATTAGCTGTAGCTGTATGGGCTATTTTAGGAAATTGGTGTGAACCGCTGTCCCACGACCTCGCCCCTCAAAAAAAAGCTTCAATTTTGTCTATGTATTTGACTGATGTTTGCACTTGTAGCTGTATCCTGCATTCATCATAATCATTGTTCACCAGGAGTTAAACCTCCAATCAGAAGCAGGCATGCAAACTGAGAGCACATCAATACTCTTCCGAACGAATTCAGGCCATGAAATATTTGGTACACCAGATTAGCATATGCTGGCACATATGAACAAATGTGGACCTCATTTTTAATGGAGAATAATGTTCCTGCTAAAGGCACGCTGATGATACATGCTCATCACTCACACCAAAACATGACAATTAGTCAGCATTATCCATAGCTGTGCATTGTGCAACTCTTACATAACATAGCCTATCAGCTCCAGCTTTTTAGTACATCACAAACATCCAAGAGTATTGGCTGTGGCTTCCTTGCGGCTTAGCATCATCCTGATCATCTTAAGCTCTGTTTTTTTCTGGCACACCACAGCAGTCTGTGGAAAAAACCGTGGTCCACAGATGGATGATAAGCTTTGAGTTGTTCTGAAAAGCTTTCAATCTGCAGCTCTCTGCAGAATAATGTGTGTTATTGTTCTGCTGTGTGTCTCTCTACTGTGCTATGGGGTTTATCAAGTCTATAGTTGTTAAATAAATGAGCTGTAATGACATTTCTATTTAAGAGTGACATTACCATTCACATTAGCTGATACTGCAGAAAAGGCAATACTCAGTGAGGTGTACAACCATAAAAAAAACAGTCGTATAGATAGCAATAAGATGTATGTTACCTGCGACACTGTTGGTGCAAATGTCTTCCTCTCTCTGTGTAGTCCCACTGTCGGGACCTTTAGGTGGAATGATATTCTTGTTACCCATCACCCTCCCAAAAAAGCTTCTCTGAGAACCTCCAGCAGGCCGTGGCTGGAAAAACAGAAATTATTCCTGACTTTTATCAGCGCGCTTCCTTTGACTGAGATAAGCAAATTTGTGGGTTATGTGTTTGTCGCTCTGAGCTCCCAGAAAGAATTCAAGGGCGCCTCGAGTACTGGAGAATGAGGTCTCTGCAGGTTTGGTTTGTGATCACTCTTGACGGAGCATGTGATTAACCCTCCATTGCCTCTCCTGGGTGGTCAAGAAGAGAGACATTTGCTAATTTGTCCATCGTCTATGAAGGCCAGGCTGTGGACGATGATGTTCTCAGTTTGTGCAGACTCTCCACAGTCCTCTGCGTGTCTCTCTTACGTGCAGAATTCAGCGTAGCCTCCTTTCCTTGTCCCCAGGAAGCTGTCAAAAAGTAGGTACATTTTAAAAAGAGAACATAATGTATGCCTCATGCATGCTGCAGTACATTCTGAGAAGGAGAGGACACATGAATTGAGAAAGAGAGAGAGATCTGAATGCAAAGAGAAGCAGCATTGCTAGTGAAATGGCAGTTATGTCACCGACTGAAAGGGTTGTCTTTGTGTCTAAACCATGACTGCCCATCGAGGCATGGCAGAGTGCTCCCCTCTGAATAACCCCTAGTATGTCATAGTACTGTAGAATAATTAGCAATAAGTATGCCACAGTGCAGACAGACTTCACCCTGTAAAGAATAATCCATTCTCGTATAGTCAGGAAGGCTTATACAGGAGGGTCAGCATATTATAACTTGCATTTATGAATGTGATTTACGTTAATGAAAGGTGCGGTGTGTAAGACGCTGTCGGCCCTCTACCACAGTCTGCCATGATGAACCATCATGATTCTACAGTAGCCCAGAACGGACAACTGAAAGGAGCAGGTGAGGCGAGGGGGTTGCAATCAGCAAACGATAGACGCTACCAAATCCTAGAAACTGGTCCTTTTAAATCAGTTGCAAATTAACCCTGATGACAGGGGCTGCCTCATAGATGCCAGCAGCCAGTGCTTTATAGCTGCCTTGTAACTTACTGAATGTACAGCCATGCTAGCAGCTACATGAGGCTGTATAAGCAGGGGTTCCAGCTACATGCTAATGCTCCAGCTACAACATGCAATGTTGATGGTGGTGTTCAACACCTTTAATGTTTACTGTTTTCACCATTTTAGTTCAGCGTGTTGTTAATGTGTGAATGAAATTTCATGGCAGTCCATCCTATAGATGTGTGGCGAAAGGAGAAGTCAGTCAACAAGATTGAAAAGTACTTGTTCCAACATTGAAGCATGTTCCACAGTTTTCTGGCATTTGGTTGACTTAAAGGTTCATTATAAAAAAAATAATTGACTATTACTATTAATTGAAAATTAACTGAAAATAATTTAAAATAGTTAGTTTCAGCCTCACTGGTTACAGAACACTACAGCAAAATCACATAAATATACAGTAAGTCCTGAAGATGAATTGTTACACACCTGATTTTTTAATGTTCAGCGTCCTTTTTTATCATACGACAGGTATGTATCTATGTGGATGAAGGTGGATGAAGATAGGCATGAAGCAGAGTGGTAAATATACTTGACATTTACAAGCTGATGCTTCTATCCTGATCAGCAATGCCTGACAGGATTTAGCTTTTTGTCAGCGGTCATTTCACTGTAAGTTCACATGGGTGTACCTGTAGCTGTTGACAAAAGGCTGACATTATCAGGATGTATGACCTTTTACAGGGCAGTCACTCTAACTTCTAACCGGTCCTGTCAAGGTAATTAGCATAGGAAGATAGCAAACAGCATTACAAAGGTTTGTGTTTCGTCTGTTTGTTTCTTTTAGTTAAATGTGTTTCCCTGCATTTTGGCTTCAGAGACGATTCCCTGTTTTTACACTACAGGTAAACACCTGCATCCATCTGTCTTAGCCCCTCTAGTGGGAACCATGTCACAAATGTGTGCAATACTGGAGTAAATTAATACACAAGCACCACCACAAGCTTGAAAAAAAAAAGGCTTTTTCTCTATATAAAAATGTTTCCGCCTCATGAAACCTACTTTTTCAGCCTGAGTGGTCTGAGGGCATGAAAGCTGTGTGATACTGTGTGTTCACACAGCACGTTAGCAGTCACATGAATGTTGTGAATTCTACAACATGGAATGCGACACAAAGTACAAGCGCTGGGAGCGGGGACTGACTCACAGGGATGTGTAGCATGAAGTTAAGAATGAAGCAGCGGAGGCTAAATATGAAAATCTGTGGAAATATCACTAAAACACATTATGACAGTTCTAGTTTGTTTTTTATACAGTGAAGATTCTCCTGTGAATAGCTAGTGGTGCTTCTGTTTAAATATTTAAGTTTTTTTATATATATGTGTGTGTGTGTGTGTGTTCTGTTCAAAACCGCAGTTCTTCAAACAGCCACTTGAGGGTGGCTACAAAACAAGTCAAACTTCATGAGCACCCATGTTAAAATGTCCATCTTCACAGCAGAATTAAACATGTCTACAGCCTGGTACAAAGAACTGTTTTGGTTTCTATAGCTAATTTCCCTTAAATTCCATCCACGCTCAACATCTTTGCTGATATTTACATTAGCCGGCAAGTCGCGGAGGCAGGACTGCCATATTCGCAATGGCCAGAATCATCACACAACAGCTCTTCAAAAATCTGTGTGACATAGCAGATACGATGTCCATATTTTATAGTCTATGGTTATTATAGACAAATGAAAACGTACTTCTGAATACTTTATTCCCTCCTATTCCTTCTGATTCTGACACACGTGACCATTAAATATTGTTTCAAATATTGGGACCCTTGGGAACTTCATAGTCACAATTTCAATTTATCACAATCTTCATAAAGTAGCGAGGTGAAAAATGTACAACATTATGGTTTTATACCTTAGTTCTCGCTGACAAAATGCTGCACTCCTGCTTGAACATACAGGCCGCCATGACTGCGTGAACAGCTCTGTCAGACATTAAAATGTCTTCACAGCCAGTGTTGAACCGTGAACGCTGAGTTAAAACACGAGCAGCTTTTTGTGCTTTTGTTTCTAACTTTGACCGTGGTGGCTCCATTGCATTTCGTGTCCGCCATGCCGTACAAGTGGAGTGGGTGGCCGGGTGTGCGTGCGTGTGCACGTGTCCGCGTTAACACGTGCGTCGGGTGCGCGTGCCGCTGACGCTTTCCTGCGACCACCAACTCTCCCGCGCTCAATTACGCTGTTATTATGTTTTTTTTTTCAGCCTGCATCGATCTCCAACGGAGTCCCTCTCGTGTTTTTGTCGCGCTCACCGCACGGGCATTAACTGTCCGAGGGTGTGAGGCTAAAAAAAAACCCATGCCGCATGCTCAGAATAAGCGTGAAAGAAGGAGGCTGTCGAGTTTAGTGTGTGTTCTTCCCCTTGTTATCCCTAAAAACAATGATATAACGTTGAGTGCCATCTTTCACCTTAAATCCAGTGAAACATAGTCTCCTATGGCGAGATATATATACATATGTCCAAGCCTCTCTGCACCATACGGCAAGTTAATGCCACAAACACACGGAGATAACAACACAGGACGTGTTCTGGACAGATGCGCTCACCTCTGGATGGTGTCTCCCTGCTTAGCCGCCTGCACATCAGCGTCCTCCCCAAAGCCTCTCGGTGTTTTTTCCCCTCCTCCGTGTCGCCTCACAGCGGGCTCCACATCACCCTGTCATCTCTCTGTCCGTCTCTCTGACTCTGTCATGCTTCTTGTTTACGGTCCAATCCGGGGATTTTTTCTCCCCCCCTCTGCCCCCTCCTCATTACAAAATATATATTCCTACATGGTTATTTATTTATTTCACAGTGTGGCGGAGGCTGCCATCTTCTGGCAGATGTGTCGCACTGGTTTCCGGCTGTTATGTAACAGCAGATGATAAGACCCTACACCGGATTAAGAAGGGAAGTAGTGCAGAAGTACACGGTCTGTACGTTGCGTTGTTTCTGTTATATAAGCAGAATGGGGAACGTGAACTCATTCGATTGATCAGATTGATGAGGCACAATCATTATGATAACTGTGAGGTCTCAAACTTGGTGTTCATCAGCTCACTACTTAAGTCTGTAATTGATAACAGCCGACAGAAGGCATCAAAAGATATACAGGCAACCTCAAATCCAGAAAATATCACAGTCGTGCAAATCCAGCCCACACTGCACCACAAGTGCTTATGAATTCTTGAATAGGAGACAAATATTTCTTGATAGATCCTAGCAAACATATGCTTGTATTCCTGAATTTGGTAGTTAAACTGAGGATGTACCAACATCATAATAAATCATTTTAATAATGTATAATAAATGAACAATAATGTGCATATGAGCAACAAAAAGTCACATTAAATGTGAAAATAAACAAAATATAGTTTCACACGTGTTCTGGGAAACCCTCAGCAGGCTGCCATGTTCTGTGTCCCCCAGTTTATGGTTTATATGGTCTATATTCTAACTTATCCCTAGCCCTCACAAAAGCTGGTAACCATTCATGTGGGAAGATATAAATCCCTATAACAGGAAGTCACACTTTCGAGTGACTAGAAGGAATTTTTCAAGAAACTTCTGATGTGATGCAGGGAGATTGACACTGACTAGTCCCCATGTAACCTGTGAAGTAACTAGTACTGAGTTCCCCTCAGCCTGTATTCATGTCTGGTCTCTGATATTGGTAACTGGTATGTGAGCGTAGTAACAGTTCAGTCACCACATACAGTATCACACCTACTGCATGTGTTTGATGTGCAGGAGTTGGAAAGAATAAGAAGAATGTACTAAATACTCAGAAGTTTGACAAAACCAATTAAAAGAACAGCTGATTACTTTTTTTAAAAAATGGGATGCAGGACAGCACCTGAACGTGTAACATTTGTGGCTTTTTAATTTATTTGAACTAGCTTACGTAATCATCTGCCACAAGGCTTGTTTGTTAAATTACACGAAACTTCTCAGAAAAAGAAGCAGATCTTAATTTCCTACGTTTTTTATCTTCTATCTTAAAATGCACCATAAAGTATTTGTGTAAACCTAAAGTGATGCCATTCCCACATTTTCATCCCAAATTAGAGCCAGACCCATGCTGAGCATCTAATTGGGATACACACACATGCACATGTTTGTGGAACTTGAAATGATGTTAAATAATAAGGAAGTGGAGCAGAAAGAGAGGAAAGGCAAAGTCAGGGAAGGAATATTTGTGTATGTGTGTGTGTGTGCGTGTATGTGTGCCTGTATGTGTGTGTGTTTTTTCTCATAATGAGTCTGACGTTATAATTGGGCCGCTGTAGGGCTGAACTCTGCTCGCTCTCATTACCTCTGCATTTGCTGTGGACGGCATGAAAAGTCATCCTGTAGTTGTTATACTGCATCACATCTCTCTCTCTCTCTCTCTCTCTCTCTCTCTCTCTCTCTCCTTGCACACACACTTATATATACAACAAATGATACACACACACTGATCACTGCAAACAGACAAACAGATGTGATGGAAACATGAGCAGGAGCCGCATAATGACTTTCATTTTATGTAAACCAAAGGATACACAGAAAATCACTGAGAGCTGTGGCCATTTATTAACAGTGACATACAGCATGCTGACTAATAGGATTCACAAAACAGACGTCCAGTGTGTGTGTGTGTGTGTGTGTGTCCCGTACATTTAAATGCATCGATCCAGGTATAAAAAAAACATCTAGCATTGATTAGTATGCATCACTCCATCCTCTCTTATTGGCTGAATGGCTTCAGAGCCACGCGGCTCTTCAGACACGATGACGTTATTCCTTTAATGTAATTACTCCTCCATTACACTCAGAGTAGAATCCACAGTTTTATTCTGCCTCCAATCATTTACTAATGTGTTCTAACAGCCGGTTTATTGATCACTGGCCACCCGTCCTCTGAAGACAGCTGAGATTTCACGATGGTGTCTCTGTTGGCAGAAACTTTTGTTTTTCAGACAGCTCAGTCACTTTCCACAGCTTACTGACAGCTTTGATCCCTAAAAAAAAAATCACGCCAATCCTGCATCCTTCTAATTCTTAGCATTTTTACATTAGTTTCAAAAGATTTGAAACACATAAATTCATTTTCAGAATTGTATTCAGCACCAAAATCTATACACAAAATGGCATATTTGCTTTTGAACACTCTTTTCAGAAAATAACATTTTCAAGTTAGTTGATGGGTCTGAGACCGCCTTAAATTTTGCAACCACATTTGATCACCAAATCAGAAGTTCAACATATAAGAAGCTTTAAAAAAAAATGAACATCGCAGTTAAGTGTGTGTAGTGAAATATTTTTTTAAAAATAATACAGCTACTTTTGCTTTAACAGTTGTGCGTCAAAAAGACGTTGAGGTATGTGTCGAATCGTCCAGACATGGCTTCAAAACAATGAAATCAGACCTTAAACAAACTGACAAAAGTGTTCAGTGACTAACCCTGCACAAATGTTAACTACCTATACAGTTCTATCTAATATCAAGTCTACTGTCTATATTAAATCCAAAGAAAGCCTTTCTTTTGTCGTGTGTCTTTCCGTTCAGTTTTCTGACCTGAATACTCAGATTCTCTGCCAGGAGATGAAAGGTTACAATATTTGGCCGTTAGCTATACTAAAATGTCTTGTTGGCATTAAATGCTACACTGAGCTGCGTTGACACTTGCATGTCTGTGGTGTGATTAATAACGGATACAGAAAAGAGTCCTTTTTAAGGTCATGACATTTTTTTTTTTTTTTGGATATTCAAAATGTTTGGAAAGAAAGGTTAGAAGTTGCACGGTAGTGAGTATCAGCCCTTTGTATGTGACTCTAATCCGAGTCACCTGGTTAATCCAAAGGGACCAGAGGTAACACAGTGTGTGCTGAGAACGTAAATTGTGCATTAAAGTGTGTTTCAGATGTACATATTTTGATTATATCATCCAAACATGTCAGTGCTATTAGATAAAACACAGGAGGAAAAGAGGATTCAGATTGCTTTCAGGGCTCTCTGCTCTGGCGCTCGTCGCCGTCGCTTCTTGTGCCGTTTCCTGGTGGTGGTGTCGAAGCAGGTGACCATCATGACATTGGCCTTGCAGACGTTGAGCCTGTCCTCTAGCCGAGCCGTCACCATTTCAAGGGCCTCCAGATGCTCTAGGGAGTCCACCTCGAAGGTCTGCCAGAGGTCGACTGGGGAAGGACAGCAAAGGGACACTGAAGCAGGTACATACTGTCCAGTCAACTGAGTGGGGATTATATGTAGACAATATTACAATGATATTAAAGGGGAGTACTAATAGACCATTAGCCATAACTTATCTGCAGGATGTAATGACTAAGAAATGCTTCGCAGATTTCTTAGACAGTTCTGGCACAGAGTACCACATTAACTGATTTCAAGACACTCCCATATAAAACTGTTTTCCCAATGTTGTAATTCCCAACTCTCAGTCAAGGAAAGGATTAGATAGCCTAGAGTCACTCTTGTTTCTGTCCCATCTTGCTTAAGAGCACCATGTACTTTGTGTACAAAGTGAAAAATATAATGTGTTATAACAGGAATTTACAATAGTGCTAAGGATTGTTATGAGGAAATACTTTGGTTACTGTCCCAGTAAGTGTAGCATGCTCCCCATTATTGAAATGCTGTCATACTACAAGCCCATTGTTTGTTTAATTAAATTAATCAGCAACTTTTTTATAATCAGTTCATTATTTCAGTCGTTTTTCAAATGGAACACACCACACATCAACAACAACAGTTTCTCCATTGTGTGCTCTCCTGCTTTTTATTTGCTGGTTAATTCAATATATTTGGAATTTTGGACCAAAATCACTGTACCCTATGACCCCACAAGAACGCTGCTCTCTGGGTTCTTTGTGGTTCCTGTCACGCTCATCTCTGTTGAACCAGATGCCAGTTTGGCTTTGGGAGGCACACACCCATTTAATAGCAGGCTTGAGACGTGCCTTTTCAATAGAGTTTATAGTTGGGCCTGGTTCAGGTGAGTCCTGAATCATCTCTTAGTCATGCAGCTATAGGCCAAGACTGCAGGGCAACTTCCCATGATGCACTGTGCTCTTCTGTTCTTCTCTCCCTCATCATCGGTACATATTCATGTCTCATTAATGCATTGATTGTTTGGTCAAGCCTACTGTTGTGGTGATGATGACATCCTGCACGGTCTAGACACTGTGTCATGAGATTACTACTGTAACTAACTGTTATGATCTGGCACTATATAAATAAAACTGAATTGAAAATTTAAATGATCAATTGCTAGAGATTTTGACTTAACGTATATATATTATATATATATATTTCTAATTGATATGGAAAGGGGAAAAATATAATTTTGCATGCTTATTTTTTCAAATAAAGAATAATTTGACTGACACTCTTGGTTCCACTTAGCGGGCTCCAGCATGAGGTTGTGTTTGGCTTGCTCTAGCTCTCTCCTCAGGTTGTTGTATTTGGCCCGGACCTCGGAGATCCTCTGCTGACGGTGCTCCAAAAACTTCAGTTTGGCGCTGAAGCATGCCGGCCCCTGAAAACACAAACACATTTCACTACGATATCAATGTAGCTCATAATAGTTTATTTTAAAAAGCTCAACTTCTGCTAATACCATTCTCATTAAAATAATAATATGGTGTATTGGCTGGTTGAATTCTCCACACATACACACACACACACATTGTGTTTTTAAGGTTGGATGAACAACAGCACCTCCCCGCTCCCTCTCTTCACATACACCACATCATAAACATCACGTTAGCGCAGGGAGGACACCTCTGGGGAGTGAGACAAGACAGGTCTGTAGGCTAGTAAATAGAATTACACTGTGATTATGCTAACCTTATTACAAGTAAGATACAGTTCCAAAGGTCAATACAGTACATGCACATTGTAATGGGAAACAAAAGAAAACCTCTAAATATAAAGCAGTGAGTTCTGCTGTACTACACAGATATTGCTATAATATTATTATTTACAACTCTGCTATTGATTTCTATTAATATTTCCATCAGTATGTGCTTTCTATATGTGTATTTCTTTTAAAAGCTTTTACAAACAACCTGTTCTATTAGTTCCAGTGCTCTTCTTTGTCCTTCGCTGTAGCATTGACCCAATTTCCCCCCATGTGGTCATTAAATTTGTATCAAAGTTGCCATGCCTGAGACTGATGGAGGCAGGGAATATTCTCATGAGGCCAGACTGCTCCTCATGGGGACATTACGTCACCACATGCGCCTCATTGTGTTTTCAGGCACATTTCATCTCTAAATGCACAACTGAATCTTTTATTTACCCTTTACTTACCCAGGGTCAATTCACTCAGCATGTTTGTTTTTTTTCATGCTGCTTCTATTATAATCTTGCACATGATACCTGTCCAGAACAAACAGCTTTATCTAAGGCAGCTGCAATAGTTGTGCCCTCCTCAAGGGCACTGTGATAGTGGATAGTGTAATTCACTTCCACAGCCAGATTTATCTAGAGTGATCAAACCAGACAAACTCTTGATCTCTTACCTTAAGGCCACTGCAGGAGCTGCACTTAAATGATTTAGAGCAATGTCTATTGCTGATGTCTATATGACTTGTCTATTTACAGGCTATGGATCGCACTGAACCTGCAACATTTCAAATAGCTGTGTGCATGTATTCATGCAGCAATGTTACTAGTGTTGTGCCTTATAGCTTGTGGAATCTATATAGGTTTAGCTTTCAACATTTGAAAATATACATCTAAGATATAAATAACTAAAATTCAGTGACTGTGTTTGGCTTATTTGTGGTAGGTTAATTGTTGTTTAAAGCTTATAGCTACAACCTGAACATGAGATGAACAAGCTACAGATACACAAATGCTGGAGGGGCCTAACTTGTTAGCTAGTTTGATTAGCCTGCAAACCCTGTAGTATATCCCTATGCAATTGGTTTCAGTAGTTAATCCATGAGGCTAATGTCTGTCTTTAATTTGTGTCAGACTCAGGAGAGTGTTTGAAATGGTTTATATAAAGTATTTAGGAAGCTGTAGGAGGCACATGCTGCTGTTTTGGCAGTCACGTGTACATCATCCCCTAACCCCAGAAGAGTTTGAGTGGTGACACGTTCTATTCCTGCTGGTCTCCAATAGTGGTTGATGAAGGTCTTATTTTATGCAGTGCTCTTTAACCTCCTAAAAAAAATCAAAATAAACCCAGCACCTGTTTGCCAGCACCTGCTCTTTTCTGCATCCTCTGCACATTGTCGATCTCATAGACCTTGATCTCGTAGGACTCTGGGATTCCCCGATCCCCGACCCAACGAGACCGCAGACCACTAGCCGAACGTCTCAGGGACAGAGGTGCGTCATGGGAGACACGACGCTGGTGAGTACCTACAGCAGGGTGAGGCAGAAAGTGCGGTGAGATAATGTATCTCAGCTTGTTCTTTTTCTTCTCCCATTTCTGAAGATCTCTACTGCACATGCACAGTGAAACTATTACTTCTTTTAAAGAGACACTGTATTTAATGTAGCATTTAAATCAGACTTTAATCCGATTGATTTTAAGTTAAGTGTTTGACATGATCATATGCCAACACTGACACAAAGAGAAGCCACTGCTTTAAAAACTTTATTTATACCAATACCACTTTATTCTTACAATAAATATACAGTACATGGCATTAACTTAAATTCAGCAACATAGATTAAGATTTTGCTGTTCTGTTCTAAGATCATATCTTTACAAATGAATAAGCCTGCTCATGGTCCTTATGGACCTACAAGGTGGCTAATGCTGTAAAGACTCTGCACCATTGCATTAGTATTATCAACTAACACTCTACGCTGAAAGCACCACTCCTGACTGTAAGTAAATTTGTATGATGAATGAAGGCTTGTGTCCCTAAGTGACCTTCAATGTGCCAGCCATGTGCTGTCAGAGGAAGCTGAAAAAACAGTTTACCTAAGAGCAAATGTAGCCTTTAGCCAGGGCTGCCATATTAATCATAAAAGTCAAGACAGGAGACACAATTTCTGTCACTATTTCTGGATTGACTCAATTTGCCAGTACGGGAAGAGATATTTTATGCTTTATGTCACTGGGATCCTAAGACATTAAAAATATGTTTTAACACCGATGATACGGGTACAGCTTTCATCACAATCTAAATGAGTTAATTATGTAAGAGGGCACTTCAGGAGAAATTACGTCCAGGCAGAATTTAATTGCACAATTATTAGTCCATTATGGTTGAGGACTTAAAATTCATACGCTCATCCAGCAAATGATTTGTCTCTTGTTTTAATTACTCCATTAGCAGTTTTCACTGTGTTAACCATGTTTTTAACAAAAGTGTTGTTAATATACACACAGTCCTCTTTAGAATTTAATGTATCAGCCAAAGACTCATTTTCTGTGTCTGGTCTGGAAGTGCCGTCACATGGTTCATATATTAATGATGTGACCTCCTACATAATTACGCTTTCAGTGCCTGTAAGGAAACTGGGTCCGACTGCATTCTCCAGATGTGTGTCATCTCAAATTAATGTCACATTAATATGTTATGTGGTCCAATAACAAACCAAAAAATACAATCGTGGAACTCACATTCATTAAAAAAAACTGTGTTGTTTATAGTTTGGAAATAGTACGAATGAAAAATTTATGCAAAATTTGAGTTGGGGTTAGATACCTAACTCTAACCCTAACCCTTTAATTGTATTGGTGAAAATGTGCCACCACTGCAGGTTTAAAACCTCAGATTTTATGTTCCCTCAACTCCAACAATAATAAGAAAATGTACAAAACTAAAAGAAAGAAATGCCATACATTAAAATATCTGCCAGTTTATAATTACACTGCACTGAAATGAATAGAAACAAGTGCTTTAAAAAAGAGAAAATATATCAATCAATGTAAAATGACTATCACAGGTTATCATCAGGTTAAGATTTCCAACATGCTTGCTAACTTTAGACTTTCTTGAGACTACACTTGCACAACTAATAACTCACACAAACAACACCCATAGCACTGGGATTAGAGTCTGATCTGTCCAGGAGAGAAAGTCATCCGGTTCAGTTCATAAAAGGCCAGTTATTCCAGGTGTTACCTGTGTTGCCTCTCCTCCGAGATGACCGGCTGCTGCGAGCCACACTGAGGAGAGACCCGCTCCTGTCGCTGACAGAATCTCTGGTTGAGATGCTGCTGCCTGTGGCTTCACTGTCCCTCATCATGCTGTCATATCCACTGCTAACCACACTGCTCCTGTTAGAAAAATGCAAGGATGTCTTCCCCATAGCTGGTGGCAATTCTCCACTCAACACACTTGTGGTGTCACTTGCATGCCCACTTAGGTGATCAGGCGTGCGGGGAGCAGTCACCTGACTGTATGGCGAGGGAATGGTAGTTATTTGGTCTAGTCCTGCTGAAGTGGGGCTGGAGGCCCTTTCCTTAAGGAAGTCCGAGATCCTTCCGTTGACAAACCCTTGAATGACAGATTTTGTGGATGAACATGTGGAGCTCTGGCTCGGAGTCCGACTAATGGAATGAAAAGACCGTGGAGGGGAAGAGGAGAGAAAGGAAGATGTCCGCTCAAAGCTAACAGTTTTACAGTCTGGGGAAAGACTGGCACTTCGGTTGATGGACTGCTTCAGACCTTTGTGGGGGAGACTGAGATTCTTGATGCTGGGGGCAGAGAGTCGACGGACTTTGGGGCTAGCCATCTTAAGTTTCCCTACAGCAGATAGCTTGGAATGGGTATGCCTACCAGACTGAGTTAAAGAGTCTTCAGAAGCAAAGAAGTGACAACTCTTGTCAGACCGGGGATTCTTCCTGGGACTCCTGCTAGCCCTTGGTAAGGTACAATCTCCCCCATTATGTCCTTTATAAGCTCCATTGCAAGACCCTTCAATACTTCCCTTGGAACTACCCTTAGAGCTCACAGAGGTGTTACTACTGTCCCTGTCCAGAGTTTGGGTTCTACCAAGGGAATTAGTCCTGATAGCCAGCTGCTCCAGTTTGGCACTGAAAAGCCTACTGCTGCCCTCAGTGGGTGACTTCAGCCTGGCACTTATATGATCATGTTTCTTTCTTGGACTCGAGGTCTCAAACAAAGATTCAACACTTTTTCTGGTAGCACTACTAGCATGCTGTTTATAGTCTGTTCCATATTTTTGAGGAGAGGAGACATGGAGGTTGTGATTCGCTAGGGAGTGCTGTCTGCCCTGCCTCCTCTCCAGCGTTACTCCCGGGCTACAAGGGGTGGATGATGTCACCCCCCTTGGGTCTCTGTGGTCGTCTGCCATGTAACCATCATGGTAGCTGTCCTGGTGGATGGCATTTTGCCAGCCTCTAGGCAAACTACCTGTTTTAAAGGCAGCTGAGGCGGTTTCCTGGCAACCAGGTGAAACACCAATTCTCTTGGGGGCATTCCCAACACGTCTGGAACAGACTTCTCCCCCCTCTGAGGCCTTTGGAGTGTTAGTGGAATAAACATGCTCCTTCTCTCTGGGGTGACTCTTCTCAGTATTTCTCGGCCTCTTTCCACACATTTTGTTCTCTGCGGGTTCATCACAGAAAGCTGAATCTTCCAGAACCACCGGGTAATAAGGTGGATCGCATACTTTATCATACTTTTTGCCATGTGTCTCAGAAACAAAAGTCCCACTCCTCTTCTCGAGAGCCTTCCTATCTTCTGGACATTTGACTTTACTCCCTCTCAGCTCAGACTTGACTCCTGTAACAGTCTCAAGAGGACTTTCTTTCTCTTTTGCACCATCCAATTCACAATCCATATCTGTATTAATCAGCATGTGATTTATAAATGAAGGTAAGAAACTCTTTTCCTTTCTGGGCTTTTCAGTGCTAGCCTCTTTGGCTACAGATTGAACTACAGAGCTTTTGTTTGTATTTGAGGAACAGGTAGCTACAGATTCTTCACTGACATTGCTGATTATCCTGATCGGTTGAGAGCCAGAGCCCTGAACATGTGCCTGTGACTGGGCAGTGTCTCTGATACAAATAATGTTTCCACCTGTCCTCCCTCTGTTCAGTTCTCCACTGATGGTCACCTCCTCAACCATAGAGAAGACAAGTTCATCTTGACCTTTTAGGTCAAGTGGCTGTTGAACAGTTACCGTGATAGTGGCTTTCATTTCTTTAATGTCCTCTGTGGGACGATTAGGTAAGACATCACCAAGTATAACACTGGTAGCCAAGGAGTGTGAAGAGGAGCAGGAGGAGGGCGGAGATATGGGGGAGCTCTTGCCAACTGGTGAGGTCCTTTTGTCTGGTTTGAACCAATCAGCAGCTTCAGGACACTCCTGTTTAACTGTAGGCTGGAGTGCAAGGGAGCTTGTAACAGCCATGCTGTGAGCATCCACAAAGTCCCGAGAGGACAGTTTATTATCGGACTTAAGAGTTCCACTTTTGGATGGCTCAGAGCGACAAGTCTTGTTACGACTGAGAGTTTGATTCAGCAGTTCCTCGCTGGAACTGGTCGCACTGCACTCTTCACAGTCATACAGACCTGAATCCTCTCTCTGAAAACTGTCTCCAGGGAAGGCGCCATCTGTTTGCTTTTCTCCAGCAGAGGTCTGACTGCACCCTAAACCCTGATTCAACAATGTCTGTGGTGTTTCTGACGGTTCCTTGTCTGCCTGTTTCCCAGTGTCTTTCTTGGGTTGTGATTTGGTTGGTACATTGTTAACAGGAGGCCCATTAAAGGAAGACTTGAGCATATCCATTGTAATCTCACTTCCGTCGATACAGCCCAAGCGCTCTTGAAGTTCAGCAAATGTATCACATTTAAGACAGTCCCTCCCTGTTTCCTTCATGTCTGCTTTCAGTACTTCAGTATTCCCTTGAGCAGTTTCCTCATTCTTCTTCTCTCCCTGCAGCTTAGGAATTCTCAGAAGTTCTTGGAGCAGAGCAGTAAACTCTGGATCATCCATGTCAGCCTTGTTAGGATGCAAAGAAGGTATGATGGGCACAAATTCAGGTTGTGCCAGCCTTGAGGTTGTTTTGGACCGGACCAAGCCATCCGAGTCAAGTTGGATAACTGTGTCACAGGACTGGTCACTACTAGAGCGCTCATCCAGTTCACCACGTAAACGGAAACGAGGGACGTCAACATCTACTTCCTCGGTGGAGTGGAACGCCCGTAGGGACAAACAATGAGGGCCTCTCCCATAATCTTTAGTCAAACTCCTTCCAGATGGAGAACATGAGGTGGACTGCTGTTGGATAAAGATGAATAAGTTAGTTCAAGTAATAGTAAGTAAAACAAATGAGATTATGAAACTCCCACTTCCTTTTTAAAACAACGCCAACACTGTGATGCCATTAAAAGGTGGGTGGTAGAAAGACATTAAAGGACATCTACGGTACCTTTGTTCTCTTCTGTGTCCTGCGAATGCGAGAAGCCAACTGGATGGTGGATAAGGTCTCTTGAAGGTAAGCCATTGAATCAGTAACTTGAGCAATCACTGTGGTATGGCAATTCACATGGCCCAAGGACTCTCGAACGAGCATAGTCAACTTACTACCCCTATGCAAAGAGAGTGTAAATGACATTAACTACATGACAATGACATTCATTTTTTAGCCATTATAAAATGTTGACAATTACAATTAATGCCAAAATGTTTTCAATAATAATATTTTGGGATTACATTCTTACTTGTTTGGGATGGTTTTATGTCCACTTAGCAGAGACACAACAACAGGCCCCAGTTCTGAATATGGTGGTTTATTTTTGGTCATACCCCTAATACCGCTACACACATCAATCAGGGTCAACTTAGTTGGGCCACGCGAACCTACAGATGGAAATCAAAGAGAGACAGAGAGGATTAGAAACTTAGCATGTTTTCATGCAGATGCAATCAGATGTTTATTAAGTGCATCAAATCATTTAATTTATTAACTGTGGAAAATAATTTATGGCTAAATACCAAATTCACCAAGGATTCACAAGGCATGAATAATTCATTACAACCTTTGCCAATGGTACTGCTTTCTGTACGAGGCGGCTGGACGTGAAGAGTGAAGAACATTATGGAGCTGTCGGATAGGTACGTAATGAAGTCATTGTGCCGACGTGCCGCAATGGCTGCGTCCAGGAGGGAAGCAGCCCGCTCAGCAGTGGGGGCCTTCACCCGGTTGTGGTTACGCAGCTGGAGGGAAGGGAGAAGCCATAAAGTCATAAAATCTCATGTGAAGAGAATCTTCTCATAAACTACTTAAATGAAAACCATCTGCCATATGTTTCCCACTATTGTCTATCGCGTGTTTTGATTCAGATCAGGATACCAGATCATGAAAATAACATATTTAGAGAATTGCTTAGCCTTGGCAGATGTTTGCACTTTCTGAGAGATTTCTGTTTACTGTGATACAAGTTATTAGAGTAACACAATGTTTTCGAATAACAGCTCCATCTATACATAGTATTAAACGGAAAAAGAAATGCACAGTGAGATGCTAGCTTGCAATTAACAAGCAGCAATTTGAGGGAGGAGACAGCTGCAAAATCATAATGCAATCACACACACGTAATCTTCTCACTCACAGTGTAGTCCATTTTCTAAATTGACTATCTAAATAAACATTGTCATTAATCCTTGAATATCGACACAGAAAAACCTAAAAACTTGGGGATCCCAAACAAGAACTCTAAAACACTATCTTTAACATCACTGACACCTTCTACTGAAAATGAATGGGCAATTAATTTGCTTTGTGCACAATGAAAAACAAGGTTTTCTAGGATTATGGGTTCACTTTCTGGTCCACAGCTGTTGAAACAATTGTAAAATAACACTTATTTGTGTGTGAATTCTCAAATTGAGTCTTTGATGCCTTGCCAGTGAAGTGGAGCCAAGAAATTCTCACTTGTCAGGAAGAAAAGATACAGCCTTGGCTCACCATCTGCTTTCCAGATTTGGGATAGTCTTGTGTATATTTCCAAAGATTTAATCAACTACATATAACCATACTGATACAGATAACTCAATTTTTAGAAATTAATTTGGTTCTAAGGCTGATTATGTTCTTCAAATGAATACACTGGTAATTTGGGTCTATGGACGCTTGCACACCGTTACAAACGGGAAAAAAAACAAACACTTTCTTTCCTTTTCTTTTTCTTTTACCTGAATCCCATAGACGGGGTCCTCTTGGAGCCTAATATGGGCTTTTGGGCTGTCCTGGATACTGCCAGCTGAAGGGACGACTTCCCCCAGTAGATCCCTCAGTGTGTCCTCCTCTCCACAGCAGAGCTCTATAGCAGATACTGATACAGTCAGATCGGTCCAGGTCTTTTCCCTTCGCCGCTCGATGGCACTGTACAGCCAGGAGATGGCACATGGAATCAGCCCGAGCTTCTGGATGCTCTCACCACTCCCCACCATGCTGGACCAGGAGCCTGAGGCAGACAACAGAGCACACAGGTGTACAAACAGACACCCCATTGGCACATATAATATAGACTTTGACAAGAATGTGATCCAAGCCAATGCGCTAGATTAGACAGATCACAAGACACAAGAATGCAAAAATAATGATTTACAGAAACACATCCACATTTCTGTTTTTCTTGTGCACTGGAGCCATCTCCAAGTGCACTTTTGCCCCACATTACTTTTGAGTTATGGTCCTGTTTTACCCTCTCTTGTCTTATCCGAACTCTAATTGAATGAAGATAGGAGAATTGGTTTACTTCAATTAAAGGCCAAGCTGGCTGCCGTTATTCAGAGAGAATAGTATTCTGTGGAGGAGATTGATATCCTCTGGCTGTGGGCCACATGTAGTTTGTATTGCCCAACTAATTCAATCAGATTTACGGAGAGTGGCGTCATGTGAAAAAGCACAGCCAAGGAGACCTTGTCCTTACCCTGCATGTGTGTGTATGTGTGTGTGCGCACATGCACGCACCACAAATCTATTAAACCCCTTCACCGATGCTAAGTGCAGGGTTCCATCTCTCTAATAGCAACGTATTATAGTCCATTTTGTTTACAGTCGCCTCACTGGAGCTCAGTGCTTCAAAAAAATCAAATATTTGTGCCCCTTTGTGCAATATGCTTTTTAAAAAGCTTTACGTGTTGTATAATTGATGAACAGGCTTTTATTTACAAAGTAACAGGCGATATAAGAATGACGAAGGAGTTGAAATAGCAACACTTTTCTGTCACGACTGTGAAAAAAAGGAGGAAGTAGAAGGACAAATGGAGCAGGAGACAAAGCCAAGGAGGCTGAAGAAGTGTACCAGGATTGATAAGGAGACAGAGAGAGAAAATGGAGACAGGGGGATTAAGTGATAGACAGAGTGAATGATAGCAGGAGTGCGACAGAGAAGCAGGGGGAGGAGGAGGAAGACGACGACGAGGGGGAGGTGAATGGCCCCTGAACATAGATAAAAGCATTGCACTCTCATCTTAAGATTTTAACCCGTGGCCTCTCACGGTGGCCGATTACTCACCCACATCGGCACAACCCAAACCCAGAACGCATCCATCGCTGCCGCTGAGCACGCAGCGGATGACGTCAGGCAAGACGCCTGCACACACCTCGGCCTGGTCAGAGAGAACAAAGGACAACGAGCATCTTATGATTCACCGCCACACAGAAAAAGTACACACAACGTAACGAAAGAAGCGAAGCAGAGGAGGGATGCATACTGATTCTGCAGATTCCCTCGAGCTCGGCTATTGTAAGAAGAGCTTGGAGAAGGTTGAATATAATTGATGGACTGTATAATTGTGGTGGCTATCTAGGCCCTATCAGTTTTCAGGTCATCAGACAGAGAGAGCAAACCAAGCGTGGTGTGTAGTGTACAGACAAATGATAATATGCACTGAAAACACAGAATGTGCCAGACTAATGTTACACTATTTAAGTGTAAAACAAATCCACCAGGATAGATCAGTATTAAGGAAGCACAAACCGAAACATATAAACATTTGGATTACGTTCAAAGACATTACGAAGAACCAAACCTGGCTTGACTCTTGAGGATAGGCAGCATCAAAACTGAAGGTCTTCAGAAAATTCTTCCCAGCCCTGTCTAGTGTCATTGTAGAGTATGATTTGCGTTGGCTGATTGGTTCCATTATGGTGACTCTTTTCTTGGACGGGTCAGTCCGGAGAACAGGTGGTTGGCGTTGGCACTCTGACAGCGTTGGACTCACTCTCAGCACGACTTTGACCTGTACACCAAAAAAGATTGGAGCATGTTGAAAATTACAGTATGTTATGAAGTGTTGAATACGCATTCTCTAACGGCATCATCAGGTTACATTTTTTCTTTATCAAATGCTTTATGGCCCACAAACTGTTAGCATGCTAACATACTAAACTAACATTGTGACCATGCTCATACCAAGTGGCAACCTCATGGCTGTGAAATGAAGCCAATGCAAAAGTGCCAAAAACTGCAGTTCTTCGACCACTTGAAGCTGGCTAAAACAAGTTAATCTCCATAAGCCTCCATGTTAAAATGTCCAACTTCACAGCAGAAATAAACATGTTTACAGCCTGGTACAGAAAAACAGTTTTGGTCTCTATAGATAATTAAGAGCATGCTTTGATTAACTTGTAGGTTCTGTTACAGATGTCTTGTTTGAGCTTCCAGGTATCATTCAGCCTGCCTTGGACGACAACGATACCCGTCTTTTCCCATTTTTAGATTAGCTGAGAGGCAGGAGAATGAGGACTGCCAAGATGGTGAGGGCCAGAGCTACCATACTCTGAAACCTGTGGGTGACATCATGGATACTATGTCCATGTCATATATTGTCTATGCTAAGCATGTTAGCATTAAGTATAGCTGTACTACTGTAAGGACCATAATCAAAATCCTAATCCATTCCACTGTAACTGGGAGGTGACAGAGGGCAAACAGCTGTTTAATGCTGTAAATTATGGGACTAAATAATAGCACCCATGTGTTATGTAAAAAGTTAGTAAGTTGATACTGTCCAGTCTAACTAGGTCAATGTCGATAACCGCTAACTACTAACTACTAACATACTCATGCACCCAGCTAATGCTAAGTCTCAGCTAGTGAGCAGCTACAAGTAAGTGTTTTTTCACTTACCCCTGTGTGCAAACTCTACACACAGGGAAGGGCTAAACATTTTAGACACACTGAGAAGAAAAATCCATTATTTATTAAAGACGGGGGTTGAGTAGGTGCTCTGCTTTTACAGAGCAACACGTTAAGTGATTTTTAGAAGAAGCAGGTGATCTTGAGGCTAGGAATGTGAGCAGCATACATAGAACTTAAACTTTTGAGGCTCAACACAAACAGCAAACTCAAACTTATGAAAAAAGAATGAGTTTCAAAACAGTGAGGTTCAAAAATATCTTCATATCAAATTCAGCAAGTTTTAAACATTGTAGCCTGAGAGCGCTGTGTAGAGTGAGAAAACTTTAAAACTTAAAACTGTCTTCAACATTTTTCAGGCCAAGGCCGTTATGTTGCATATTAAACTGGGCCTAATAGGGTAGTAGGGTGACCTATAGCACTGGCTCACATGCACAAGGATTCATGGGTAGCCTATCATCAGTGGTGTGTAAATTATTATTATTATGACAAGTATTAATTTACAAATGTTGTAATGTTGTTATATAATGATTAAACATAATTTGACTTTCCCGCCTGCAGTAACTCTGAGGACCTCCTAGAGGTCACAGACCCCCTGTTGAAAACCCGGGCTCCAAAATATGTACAGGCTGTATGGATGCCACAATATCTTCAAATTGTTTGTGTAAAGCTGCCTGTTACTCTGTCACTTGCAGTCAGTTAGTCAGACGTTCACCTCTGAGCCCCCCGCTGCTAAGATATTTTTTATGCAACATGGGTTGCAGGAAACTTTGGATGGAAAAGGAAACCTAAGCAGAACAAAGTAGTAAATGTCAAAAAGGATCAAGCTTGAGGATTGAGCTAAAGACTGTGTACTTTGCTGTTTACATCAATTCACTGAAGCAAATGAGTGCCCTTTAACACGTCCGACTATCTGCTTCATAGGCATCAACTGATTGAAATACGATGAGCAGCAAGCTGTTTAACATTAAAGTAAAGATTTTTTTGTTTTTTATTTTCTTGGCTGCAGCCGGTTGATCCAGTTAGTGCACTTAAAGTGCATGGCTATGCATGCCTCCTGCTATATTTCCGCATGTCATGACATTAATTCCTTAATGCAGTTCTCTACAGGAAGCCTCAGGATTTAGAGGCTTTAAGGTCTTAAATTAAGTTAGACCCTGACTCTGACAGACATTTAACAGGGCTCATAGGTCTTAGTCTGCAGGAAGACAAGGCAACATTTACCTCACAAAAGATAATAAGCTCTATTCAGGTTTATAAGCCAATTATAAAATTATTCTCAATCAGGACTCAGGGCTGCAAGACTGCAAGTATCACTGTGTGCCATGACACCCAATCAAATGTGGTTTTCTTGAAATTGCCCAGGACTGCATTACACCACGATGACATCATTGACAATTTGAAAATCTAAAAGCCATACTCCATCTGCCACATAATAAGTTCTCACTGACTGTGAAGGATGATTTTTTCCCCCCTCTCCCCTCCTCATAATTTCAATATCTTATGCAAGAAGTGACTCCCTAACCCTATTGAACATGTGTCAAACTATATTTATGAGGGTTAAATTATTCAAGAGACCCATTTACAAGCTGAGAAAATCCTCCTCCGCTCTCACACACGTACATAATCTGGCACGCAGAGCCACACTGAGCTGAGTGCTCGGGCAGGTGCGGCTGCCGTTGGGGTCTATCTGAGCCTTTATCTGTAACTCTAGACTAAACCCAAGAGTCCATCTATCTGAGACAAGGGGAGGGCAGGCAGCCATATTGATCTCCCTAGTTTCTCCCAGAGGAGGTGAGTGGAGGGGAGGGGAGGAACAAGATGGAGACATTAGCACCGCATTACAGTGTATCATAGATATAGGATCTCCTCCAAATTGACTGTGATCTCTTTACTCTGCAACAAAGGGTAAAGTAAAAACACTTCCAAGGTGGTGGTTGTGGGCAAGGATGGTAGTATATACTTTTCAGATATATTCTATGTACTTACACATCACAATATAAAACACAAAGTGGCCCAGGATCTTCATCAAGTGAAGTTGTTTTCTCATCATGTACACGGCTTAGGGGACTGTTAGTATAAATTTTGTATATTTTCTATTTGAATAAATATCAAAATATTGAATGTATGTGTGTGTGTGCGGTAAAATCTGCAGTAAATGCATGTCCTGTGTACATCTATTTACACACTTTATCGGAAGTAAGAAGGAAAAACAAGTCGCTGCCTCTTCCATTATTGAGTAAGTGGTTTATTTATTTCCCGGCCACAATCCTGCACTGATGTACATGATGTGCTGCAAAGAGCCGCACGGAGTCAAGAGGTCAAATTTGTTGAACTTTGAACCCAAGCTACACTGATCTTGGTGAGTGCAGCTAATGGCTGAAGGCTACTCCCTGCGCTGTGATTAAAGGTGCTGAGTCCTAGTCATAGGGATGTAACTATTGTTAGCAATGTTAAAATTGTAGCCTGCAGATCGCATGGACAGAATTATGTGTTTAAATCTCGCAAATACCTACAGCTAATGTGAAAAGCAATAGTTTGATATTTTGGGGAAATACGCTAATTGTCTTTCTTGCAAAGAGTTAGACAACTCTCACGTCTGTACGGTACACAGGAAGGTTGAAACAGTTATTACTACTTAATTACTATTACAGTTATTAGCAACACCTCTACATTTGACTTATTTTACCAATATGTCATTAGTTTAATTCATATATAAACCAATAAGCAAATACTAAGCTAAGCTAACTGGCTACTGATAGCGTCATACTTAACATAGAGACATTAAACTGGTATCAACTGTCTCATCTAAATGAAAACGATTAAACATATATCCCAAACTGTTGTTTCAGGTGTTTCATATGATAAATAAATGATCCCCAACTCCCCCCAAGAATCCTGTGCTGCACAAGAAGTGAGAGAGCCTTTTGTATCCTGCAGTAATATGTAATGTGCACATAGTTTTACACTTTGTATGAAGGTGGATGTTTGGAAATCAATCTATGTTAACTAAACATTGAGAATTATAAATATTCACAGGTAAAATGTTTATTATAATACTAATCTGTAATTAGTTTTATAAATGATTATTTTATTCTATAAATAATCATTTATAAGCAATGCTGTAGCAAATTGCACCAAGAGCAAATGCGATCCACTGAAAAATCTTCATCTACTGTAAATCTAGTGGAATTTGAAGCCTTACCTTGCCAACATTGGGCGAGTCTTTGGTTCTAGTGGCAGCTTGGAGCAGGCAGGAGGGGACGGGTGGTGGGTTATTCTGGATCAGCTCCCTGAAGCAGGTGGAGAGATGAGCAGGAGCTGGATCAGAAGCCTGGCCTTTTTTCCTCGATGTCAGGTTGAGCTTCTCGGCTGCCCTACAGGGAGGAAGGGATGTAGCAGAAAGTCATAGGACTAAAACTTATGGTGTGGACATTGCTGACATGTTGCAGATGTTGCATGTTGAAACGTATTCTTTAATATAAATCTAGAGATATTTACCTGGCTAAAAGAGACATGGCAGCAGTGTTGGCGATGGTCACCACTCTGGATATGTGAGGGATCTTCGAGTTAGTCTGTACGATCCCGGCGTCACAACAGCTCAGTGCAGCAGCATCTGCGGCCTGCTCGGGGAAAAAAGCTCATTATAAAAATCCAAATCTGTAATTGACCTCCTGCACACACTCCAAAAGGGGCCATTATCATGGGAATTACTCTGGGGGATGAGCGTGGGGTGCGTCTGTCTAAGTAGGACATATAGGCTGAGTGGGTTAAACATACACCATTAGTTATATTATGACTCTAGCTAGCTACATGTGAGGGATAGTTTGTGACTGCTGTCTGAGTTTAAAACATGACTCAGAGCTGAAGAAGTGCAGTGTACATACGGTCACTGCCTCTGACACAAACACCCTCAAATCCGGTCAAGAGACTTTATGTAAAGCCACTCCAGCGCTTCCGAAAGCTCCGAGATGTGTGTTTTGCGCTCATTCATGACTGTGCTGTGCTGTGTGTATGCAACATGACCTATTCAGCATGCATAAGCTACTGCTCAACATGAAGTCACAGAGCCTTGCCGCGGGCCACTGAGCCAACATCTTTGTACTACAGTGCGCTCATACCGCTCTGTAGCTCCACGTCTCATCAGTGTCTCAGCCTTTTTTAGGGCAAGATAACAATGTCAGCTCTGTTTTTTTATTTTTTTTATTTTAATAATGTCTGAGCATAAACTGGCAATTACTGCCGTAGGACTGCAGAAGCCAATGGTTTATCTAGGAGGACAGTGGAGACAGGGCTAGCCTAAAAAATGTAGCCAAAGGTAATATCGATAAAGTAGAGATACTCCTCACTCCTCCTCCTGTCCTCTTGTTGACTCATATCTTCTGTCATAACCTTTTTTTATCTTCACTTTCTCTTCGTCCCTGCCCTGATTCTTCTCTGTATTTTCCCTCACATGCCCTCCCCTCCTCTCCCGCCCTCCACCCCGTCTCTTTAAGTCGGCGTTTCTCTCCACTCCTTTCTCCTGCCTGCAATCTTAAACACTTAATTTCCCGTCCTCTTCCTCCTCCGCCCTCCTTTTTTCTCTCCTGTCTCCGCACTCTCCGTCCACTTTCACTCCTCTCATATTATTTCACCTCAGCCACATAAACCTGTATTGATCTGCTCTCGCACTGGACCCGCTTGGTTAATTTCTCATACAGTCTTACGGAGCCCAGGACAGTTTCATTTGAGTAAGATGTTTCATTGTTGTTGTTAAATTTGATTAGACAAGTCGATTAGGGATAACAAGTTAATTACAATATTGCTCTCATGCACCATTTGCTGAGCCCCTCCCCCTTCAGTTACTGTTGCTATGCCTGTCATGCTTTCCATTCCCGTACGGCGGTGAGCCTTTACCATTTGATATTCCTTAGTCATTTTGAAACGATTTCAGACAGAAGTGGACAAAAGCCAGCTCCTCATTTCTAGCTGCTGGCAATCAATTTTGCCGGTTGTCGCTTGCAGAGTTTTCCAGCCAACTAATTAAGCTAATGCACATGATAGCTACATGCCATACATTATACAACGCTAATATAACGAGGCCCAGGCCGAGAAAAAAAAAGTCAGCATCTTCACCAGTTGATGATCCATGACTCGACAGAACTAAAGAAACGGCATTGCTGGTGTATTACAATGTAGAGCTAATTAATCAGTATTATGAGGAAAATATGGCTTACATACAATACTTGGACAAGCAAGATAGAGGTTAGACTTATCTTTTATTATCTGTATTTTGAAGAGAACCCTATGTTACAAGAGGAAAACGCTTTTAAGATGAGGACTAATATTAACTGATATGTTTGGCAAACAACACTCTCCCAGATAATGGGTGTGTCTGGGGGTGTTGGTGTGCATGCTTTTCTGAACCCATGCCGCTAAGATTAGCCTGAAACTCTCATCCAGGACTAGTTCCCACTACAGACAGTATAAAACATGGACGTTGTATTCGTGACGTCACGTCACAGGTTTTTGAAGAGGCGTTAAGCTCAGAGTGTGGTGGCGCTGGCCACCGCCATCTTGGCAGTTCTGCTTCTGTCACCTACCAGTTAATCTAAAACTGGGCAGAGATGTGGAGTGTTGATGATGCTCAGGCAGCCCAGTGAAGCCTGACGGTTCAAACAAGCTGTCTGTAAGGGCACTCACCTGTCAGCACTTAATTATACATAACTTAACTCTTAATATAATCTGAACAGGTGAGTTATATACAAATTCAGACTCTAGAAACTAGCTATAGAGACCAAGGCTGTTTTTTAGACCAGGCTGTAAACATGTTTATTTCAGTTGCGGACATTTTAACATGGGGGCTTATGGAGACTGACTTTTGTAGCCAGCCCCAAGTGGACGTTTGTGGAACTGCAGTTTTAGGCACTTCCACACTGACTTCATTTCACAGCCATGGAGGTTTCCGCTTGGCTGTACAAAGCCTGTAAATCTACAAAATATGATTTGAAATTCTCCTTGTTCTTTAAAATAATGCTAGGCAAGGTTACTACTGTGCGTAGTAAGCTAGGTAGCCGTACATGCTAAAGTTTGGTGCTTATGTTATCATTTTTTTTGTTCTTTTTGGAAAAACTACTAAAGACACCACCCTTGAATCTATATAAGGACTATCATTACACCACCATGCACACTATATTATAACTGGACAACTGCTCTTCCAGGGAGGCGTTTATGATGTCTATGAAAACTCAGCCAGGTCACATGATATCTACTAGGACTTCAAAGAAAAGATATTTTGTCCATATGGATCGGGACTAAAAGCCGACCAAAGCTGAGCCAACAATATCATTAAAAATGTAAAACACTCTCACTCACCTTGCACAGGTTTATAACCTTTTTCATTTGGCACTTGTGGGAGGACGGGTTCAGTCTGGTGTGACTTCCATCACAGTAATGCACATTTCACCAGCCGCCCTGTTAAATATGACTATCCCCCTATTGATCACAAGTGCTTTTTGACTGGCGAGCTTTTATGACAGGGGTAAATCATGACCCAATTCCATTCCATTAGCAAAAGTACTTTAAACTACGGTGCTCAGCCATGGGATCTAAATAGGCTCTGATTAGGCACTATGAATCATTGCTTTGCTGACACGTGCACCCGTAAAGACGTACTTTACCCATATAGCTCATTAAAAGGGGGATGCACACTAAGGGAGGTGTTATGTGTAATTTAGAGGTAAGAGAAGGCTTTTAGGGGTACCTGATGGTGAGGGTAGGTGCTGACCCTATCAGTGCTTGACACAGATTTAGAAGCGACCATCTGCTGCTGCTCTTCTACCCAGCGGTCCATATCGGGGTTGGGGAGCTTGGGCCCCCTCCGTCGGAGTGTTTGAGGGGTCCTCTGAGGCGTCCTCGGGCTTCTCGGGCTGTGGGGACTGTGGGTGCGACTGCGCGATTGGTGCACAGCCGTGGCAGCTTCCCTTGGAACTCTCTCTCCATGCTTTGTCTCACTTTGTCCCAGCAGTGTACCGGTGCTAAAGCTGGGTTCAAAGAGAGGCTTAGCTAATGACTGACCCCTGCTCAGAGCCAAGTGGATGGCCTCTTGTTTGAGCTGGTTCAGGTTAATGCCGCATGCTCCACACTCGCCCTGCTCCCTGTCTCTGTCCCTGGACTCAGTGGTGGACCGACTATGGACGCGAAGGTTGTCATGAAGAAACACAGACAGGTCGCTAGTGTCCTGCAAAACAACAAATAAATAGCAGAAATAATCTTTACTAATCACAAACAAACTTGGCAGTTAGGTGTCTGAAGCAGTTACTCGCTTGTAATTGACAAAAGGTCTATATGGCTGAGCTCCTAAGCAGCACAGGCTTCTAGTGAAGACATAATAACAAAGCTAATTTGCTTTATTTGATTTCTGGCATGAATTACATGAATGATCACTGAGAATATGGAAATTGAGCCGTGGGAAGGCACTGAAAGCAATCTTAGCACTTAGTGAAGTAATCATGAAGTCAGTAGTATTGATTAATACTACGCCTGTCATCTTTAAAGATACAGTAAGCAAAAAAATAAATTACTTACTGCACTTTCAAAATAAACTACAAGTACCATGGATCTCTGCTGTTAACCACCATTGGAGAACAACATGTGACCATGCAGAAATGGGTTAACAAGCTTTTTATTTTCATATTTTCAAGTGCTAACAAAATGATATATTTCTGTGAATGAGTACTGGGCATTCTCCAGAATCATAATTTAATGAGATAGTGTTACTTTACCAAATAGTTGTTAGCTAAATTAGGGGTAATAATCCAATTTAATTGATTTAATTTTAATGAGGGCAGAAAACGTTTAAATCCTACTATCTAAACGTTTACATCTGTGTTCCTGGCACAGGCTGGCTGTCAAATCTAACAAAATGAACATCAGATAAATCAAACCATCATTTTGCTTTCCATCAAAGACACTCTTGTGTCACATCGTGTTCAGTCTGCCCTTGACACCTACCAGCATCCAACACACTCACACTCCCTCCTCCTTCTCATCCATCCTGCAAGCTGCCAACACATTGGCAGTGACCCATATTCCCCCAGAGGAGTTCTGTAGGAGCTCTCAATATTAATGCAAAACAAAGTCATTAAATCTCCAAAAGTGCATTAAAAACATTTGGGATTAAATGTGTCTTTCGTAAAAAACAACAACAATAATAATAATTAATTAAGCCACATGTCCGGATATATAGCAAAAAACAAAAACTAAACAAATTCTACTAGCGGAAATTTACATTTTCATGTTTGAGAGTGAGCATTTGTCAAATAGAAATAATGGCACATATATGAAGGAAGAAATGTGCTGTGCTAGCCAGATGGGCAACTGGACTTTTCATCTTAGCCAGATTGCAAGCCCATCTCAAAAGATGACGTTACAGAGCCACGATGCTTTTGAGAAATCATGCTCGGATCAATAAACCTGCAAAGAGCTAACTGGCTTATCAGATTTCTTCTGACCATGTCTGTGGCCACAAGATACCATCTCTCTGCTGTGTTCTTCTCCAGCCTGTGGTCTCTAAAAACACAATGCTAGCTGTGCCCCATCCCACTTAAGAGGACAAAAATAAATAGTCTTCCCTCAATGGAGAGGACTGCGGAGATGACACATGGATGTCGGAGATGAAATATTCATGCCCATTTGAAACCACTCGCGCAGGAATGGCACTGGTTTACTTTGTCGATTGGAGTGTGTTTGATGGATGTTAGTGGTGACAAATGTATAGACGGATGGCGTGCATACCTCCCAGAGGCTGCACTGTACAGACTGATGTGCCCACATGAAATATAAACACTTACAGATACACTGTGTTAAAAGTGGCACTTTAATCAGAGCTCATTTGTTTTTATCAGTTGGCTAGTTAATCTTCTGGGATGCAAATTTCTGAAAATCAAAAAATGTGTATTACAGTTCCCCAGAGCCCAAGCTGATTTATTCATATTACTTATTTTGACTCCACAAGCTAAAGATTTACAATTAACCACTGTGGCAGATAAAAAACAGCAAATATTCATGTTTGAGATGCTCCAATCAATAAACTTTGATGCAAAAAAACAGGATGTACGTGCTGATCAAAATTGCAGTTGGTTAATTCTGTATATCGTTAAGTAGTCTATTATAAAATAAATATAATATATAAAAGTGTACAAATTATAGACAATGAAAATAACTGTATAGAATAAAAATAAATAAATTCCATCACAATAGTATAAAGAATATCCAGTGGTATAATTATATATTTTTTATTGTCTACACTGTAAAAAAAAATGTAAAAAGTACAGCAAAAGACTGTAAAATATGCCATGAAATATGACTATTTCAAAACCTTTAATTTTGCATGGTATTTTAAGGGGATGTATACAGTAATATTTTATATTTGAGACTGTTAATTATATAGTAAAACACTGTAATATTTAATAGTATATTTTACAGTATTTTACTGTGATGGCTTAGCAGTTTTTCACTGTAAAATCTACAGACATTTTAAATTATGGAATAAAATATCAACCTTAAATGTAAAATCAGCTGTACTGATATCCTATTACTGTAATATTGGGGAAAACAATATTTTAAAAAGTAATATTTATTACAGTAAAATTCTGGCAATCACAGCTGCCATTGTAAAACAACACATTTTTACCCTATACCACCACCTGCTGAGGGGTCCTGAGATGTATTTAATTGATAAAGCTTATATTGGTGTCAATGGGCATTTTGTTATTTTTTTTTTCCTCATTAAGATTTGTATCAACCGAAAAGAGAGCAGACTGATCTCAAGTGTAATTATTCTGCACTGTAGCTCCCTGAGCAGCTCCATCATGGTTACTGACCTTGCAGGAGAAGTGATGGTGAACAGCCAGACTCAGAGCTTGTTTCTTCAGAGCAACAAGGGTCGCCGAGCACTTCTCACAACACGCAACTTTCCTTTCAGACCTCCCAAAGCCAGGATTCGTCGACATACCGCCTCGACATATAGTCCCACTACCAAAGGACATAGTAGTCCTGATGCGGTCTCCTACAGCTCCAGGGAGGGACTTGTATGACGGGACGGCGTCTGCTCTCTGGCACATATTCCGATGTGGGTCGCCTCTGGTCCCCCCGGCACCCTCTGGAGTAAGGCGCTCCTTGGGTTGGCAGCCTTTCCCGTTAATACTTGCAGAAAAGCCAACTGGCTCACAGTGATTCTGTACTTCTGAGCTCTGAGAAATAAATCATTGTAAGAAGGATGTATGTGGGCTTTGGCAGTGGGGAAATTAGATGTCAATCGACATGGACAACTGTAACCACACCCAAATGTTTTTCCTCGCAGTGCAACAATATTCTTCTTCTGTGAAACTCCATGAAGACCACACATTGCTTCACAAGTGTGAACAAATGATGCTTATGATGAATAAATCTCACTTACCCAGTGTGTTCCTCTGACCGAGGCAGGAAATCTCTCTCCTCTTCCAGTCAGAGATGACATGACAACTTGTTAATATTTAAAAAGATATCCGAACAAAGGCAGGCTGCACTTTTATTGAATTGTGTCAAAGCTCCATGGATAGAACGCAAAAATAGTTCACTCATGGTAGGCTTAAATTAAAAAATATGTCAAAGTAAGAGGCATAGAGACAGAGTCTCAGAGCTGGAGTGATGACAGTGGCACAGTGGAGGAGTGAGCGCACTGAGGAACACTTCATGATTTGACTTGGCTATTTATTATGACCACCTCAGGGAGGCAGTAAGGAGCAAGTGTTCAGACAGGCAGACAAAAAGAGCAGGCTCATGCACAGTTACTCATGAAAGGTACTGATATTGTTTGACTTATTACCTTGATTTTTTTTCTTTAAACATATTTGTTAAATAACTATAACTCTATGAAGAAAAAAGAAAAGAAGATAAGAAAAATAAATAAGGAAATTGAAGGAATAAAATATATACAATTTCTTTGTATATATATTTTTTGTATACAAAACTTGAAAAATTATACATTTACAACATAACATGCGATCACTGTAACTCCTGTAATATCATTGGAACTGTAGGTTTATTGCATACACTGTATAAAAAACATAAACTTAATAAAAAATTACAATAGTTTCTTTTTTAACTGTATACAAAACTTTAAAATGTAACACTCCTACCTTGACTGAAAAATTCAGTAAAACAGTTTTTGACCTTCATTTGAATTATAATACATTTATGGTCTTTGTTTGGCAGCCAGTGTACTATACTATGCCTTCTGGAGATGTCAAGTAGCACTAGAGGTCTACTTTGTAGTAACAGTGGCCAAAATTATAAAACAGCAACACTAAAGAATTTTTATTAAAAAAAACGTTATGTAGCAGAAGGAAATATCAGACATGTAGTACGTCTGCACATGCAAGAAATGTAACATAAGGCACAGACAGTGTAAAAATGATTTAAAGGATTACTCCAGCAATTTAATACTACACTTCCATAAAGCTGAGGGTCTTACAGGAGACCGATTCAAATCAGAATGGTCAAAATTGATGCAGCAGAGTCTGAAATATTCTGACTTCCAGTCGCTAATATGGGTCAAGCTCTGAAAACGCTGGAGCCTGCATTTCTGCATCTAATGACATCATCAGGGTCACAGACTTGACACAACTCCAGAGCCACAGAGGACATTATACAACCGAATGTCATGAGTAAAGTCAAGGGAGTGTCCCTTTACAAGAATTACATATTCAATTATTTCTTTAAAGAGTTGCCAAAATATGCTTAATGGTGTCTTTAAGGCGGAGTGCCAGACAGAGCTTATGCATGTACATGATGCACATTAATTGAAAACTTTTGAAATGACTACATTTGTTGTTCTTGGTTGATGCATTTGGTATTTCTTTAGTAGTATTTGTATGAGCAGATACAAATAAAACCACATATACAATAGCCTATTACACTGAACTTGTTTTAATAGGCTTAGTGTTGGATGATAGCTATCCTAAATTACTCCAGTAGATTTAACATTAACAACAAGAGCTAACTGTACTGCTGGGTGACTTTATATGAACTTCACTCTATGGCTTTTTTCTTCCCACTGAAAGAGAGTACTTTTACACTCATTTGACATCAAAACAATGTAGTAGTAGTGGGTTTAAATTGGGTGATTGTGGACACCAGGTCATTTGATGCAGCAAATCAGATGTGATGTTGTGTCGCTGCAGAATGCTGCAGTAGCCATGCTGGTTAAGTGCACCTTGAATTTTGAAAGAATCTCCAACAGTGTCATCAGCAAAGCAGCACACACCATCCTCCATGCTTCACAGTGGGAACCACACATGCAGATATCATCCGTTCACCTTCTCTGCATCTTTCAGAGACGTAGTTAGTCAAGTCTAATGCCAGTTCCTCATGTTTCTTGGCGCTAGCAGTTCCCTTCTTCTTCTTCTTCTTCTTCTTCTTCTTGTCTCCCTCACTGGTGGTCTCTTTGCAGCAGTTTGACCATGAACGCCTGATATATCTACTTGGATCTCTGTGAAGCATTTATGTGGGATTTAATCTGAGGTGTCATTAATTGGCAATTTAATTAATTAATAGGCAAGACCTGTAACTGTAATGAACTTCTCCTCTGCGGCAGAGGTAACTCTTAGTCTTCTTTTCATGGGGCAGACCTCATGAGAACCAGTTTCATCAAGGTTTTTGTGACTGCATTTGAAGAAATTCAGACTGATTGACCTTCATGTCTTAAAGTAACTCAGTTACTGTATACTGACACTACCTCTGAACAACACAAGCGACGGTCTAAAATGCATCAAAGAAGCTATGACTACTCCATGAGAATGGGTGTGCAAAGCAAAAGGTGGCTACTTTGAAGAATTTAATATATGAGCTATATTTTTCAGAATTCCATATATATGTTGTTTCATAGTCTGGATGAAGAAAATAACACGACGAAAAAAGCATTGAATAAGGTGTGTCCAAACTCTTGACTCTTGAATGTAATAGATTACCGTATTATATTTCTCATTATGCTCTATAGATCTCTAGAAGCGCGGCACATTTTAAAATCGCAAACTTCTTTCCAAACATAAATACATTTTGCTAATAAAAGTACGCTGAACAGTGCCCTGGTTTTTTTTATTTCCTCCACATTTTCTCCCACTTTTTTTCCACAACAACAGTTTCTATGGGATTGGTTTTGTGTTTACGGCAGTGACAGATGGTCGGCGAGCTCTGCTATAAAGCCAAGCTGCGTCGCTCTCTGGGTAATTACGGTAGGGGACGTCATCCTCCTCCCCCACACCGCAGGCTCTGCTCAGCGCTTTTGCCGGTGAAAGATTGGTCGGACAGCGCGGGTGCCATTTGGCGCAGATTTGAGCTACATCCGTTAACAAAGGGCGTCCACGTTATTTATTTATCGCCGTATTTGTGAATTTTATTTAAGAAATTTCGCCGTCAAACATTCACAATGAGTTCAATCAACGTCAAAAAGCTTAAAGTTAACGAGCTGAAGGACGAGCTGAAAAAGCGTAATCTTTCGGACAAGGGGCTCAAGGCCGAGCTGATGGACCGCCTGCAGGCCGCGCTGGATGAGGAGGCCCTGGTCGGAGACTCCGCGCTGGACCAAGAAGCCGCGTCGGACGAGGGTTTCGGCCAGGCCGCTGATCAGGAGGGCATGGGAGAGGAAGAAGAGGGCGACGGCCCGATAGAAGAAAGCATGGAGGCCAACGAGGAGGAGGAGGAGGAGGAAGAAGAAGAAGAAGAGCCGGAAAATGGAGGCAACGGTGGCGGCGTCGCCGAGGACGAAGAGATGGGTGAGGGGGAAGAGGACGAGGACGATGAGATGGATCCTATGCTCAAGGGAGATGTAGACGACATGGAGAAAATAGAGGCAGAGGATGGTGAGCCCGGGGACCAGGCTGCTGAGGGTGAGTCGACTGGATTGCTTATGAAAATGTGACTGGCTGGATGGACTGTGGCTGGGTGTCGGTTTTTTGCTATAACGTTAGCGCTAATGCTACCGCGGGAGGGAGCCGGCTGGGAATGACCAAATTTGAATGCGTAACCACACAACAGAGCGTCCATGTTGAGCTAGATAGCGTGACCTCGGTAGGCTAGCAAGCGTTAGCCGCGAATCGAAACAGTTAGCCGGTCAGCTAATTTAACGCTAGCACCTTGGTTTTCTAATCATTTTCTGCACACGTATCCATAGTCCAGTCCGTAAATGTTAACTTTAGCCTTATTAGCTGTCAATTGGGTGTCGTTAGCTACAATGACTAAGAGACGGAATTGAGAAGTAGGCTAATAATCTAGCTTAGCTTGGCTCTTCGTTTCGCTTGGTTAGCCGGTTAGCTTGCCAGCTAACGTCATTTTCTTTGTCTGTGGTGCAGTGCTAACTAGCTGGTCAGCCGGTTAGCTAGCTCAGTGGTTCCCGTATTTACGTTTCACTATGAAAGGGCCGATAGGGACGACGGCTGTGGGCCAAGATGACTCCGTTATACTTTATTTATAGTAAAATAAATGACATAACGTAACCTTAATGTTGTGATATGCTGTCTTGCCTCCGCTTCTGTCCCGTGGAACAGCCCTAGGCCAGGAGAGGGTAATTGAAATTTAAGCTATAATACGGAGTTCATTGGGAATGACTGCGTATACGTCTGTATCTGACTTGAGAAGGGCCGGGAACACCTGAACTAGCTCAGCCGAAGCTGTGCGCAAGATGCGGGCCAGGCGCTGAACTGCTTGTTTAGCACGTGGTTAGTTTTGTACGTGGTTTGAATAGAGCGTGTCATCTTGTTGGAATGAACATAGAAAAGTTTATATCAAATAGCCACTTAGGCAATTCAGGGCAAGCTATGGTTGGGGGGGAGGGGCAGTCCAGGTCTATGTAGGTTTCCCCCATTTCCCTTGCATGATGCATTTGTCCCAGACCACAGTAGTCCTCTTAATGAATCTGAATCTTAAACAGTATATATACTCAGCCCTTTACTTTGCAGAGACTTGTTTTTCCAGCCCCAGCAAACACTGTTCACAATGTTGATTTTGGACCAGCTTGCATTGTAATTTACTATCTGGTCTTTAGGGCTGTTACAATTTATGGAGTATGATTGTGTTGTTTAAGTGTAATCATGAGGTGTTACCTCTTTAGTTGCCATTCTTTCTTTTTTTAAAAATATTGATTATTATGGTCGACACAATGTAACTAATGAACGGGCTTTGTGGGCCAGAACCCCACTGCCAGTCCGACCTCTCTCTCACATTAAAAAGGAGCACCTCATTCTATATCTTTGTTCTATTTTCAAAGGGGATGCGGACAAAGACACGAATGCTGATCAGAAGAATAAGAAGGGTGTTAAGAGACGCCGGGAGGAACATGGAAGGGGCTACTTTGAATTTATTGAAGAGAACAAATACAGCTGGTAAGGATGGGACAGAGCAAAAATGGCCTTCAGCATCCCTGAAGCGCCATCCATAGCTTTGTTGAACTGTATTGGCTTTAAGTGCCAATGCACCTATAACTAGTAAGAGGAAAACCCTCATTTTCCAGTATTCTATTTATCAATAACCTTACTTTCACACACATGTTTTGAGGGTCATCCCTGACTACTTAAAGAGCCTTACCATTTACCTTTTTACAGTGCCCACTCACATTTGTGTCTTTAATGAACTGCATTCTGTAGCAGAAGTGCAACTATCAAGTCTCTATGAATTTTCACATCTGTTCCTCATGCCACTTATTGTTTTGGAAAGCCCATTGTGTCCTCAAGGTGAAACAAGGCTGCACAAAGAGAACAAACCCAGAAGAAAGTAGCAGATGTGCACTTTTGAATGGAGGGAGGGTGGGGAGGAATAGCTCAGAGGCGTGGGAGGAGGGGGGGGGACCACTGCTGCAGGCTAGCACACAAGGATGTAGCAAAAAAAAATCCCAAAATGTTTGGAACGTCCACGGAGGATCTCGCTATTGACCGTCCATCGTTTTGCCTCGCAATGGTCCTTTTCCTTTTTTTTCAAAAAAAAAAATTTTTTGTTTTTATTTTTTTGTTTGGTTGTATGACGTCAAAATGCTATTTCTGTCTCATGTATCATGTCTTGTGTGTGTGTTTTCATGGTGTGAGAGTATGGTGTGTTTGCAAGGCTTTTTTCTACCCCTGCGCAGGTGATGTCATGCATGGTGTGCATGGGTGTTTGTGAGTGTATGTGTGCATACATGTACCTACTTCTTGGTCAGTGTTTTGTTTTCATTGCGCTGTTAACGCACTACGGATCAACTGGCAGAAAATGGAAAGGATTTTTGATTCAGCCAATTTCCCCCCGACTTTTTTTTTTTTTTTTAATTTTTGGGAGAAGTCTGGGATTGTTCAGGGCACCAGAATCATCATTGACCCCCCCCAAACTGGACAGCCAAATCTTTTTGCAAGCGTCACTCATTTCCAATTTGAAGTGCCAGTTTTTTCTCCATGTTTCCAATTACATAATTTCACCCAACAATTTAAGGGAGGTTTAATCTACCCTTGTGAAACCAGGGCAGCCACAGGCCTATAGAGCAGGAAGCCTGCGTGTGTGGCCCACCATGCTCCAACGCAGAGCCACCATAAATCTCCCAACAGCAACCATTTGTACAGCACTTGAGGCTGTTTGAGGACAAGTACAATGACTGACATCTCTGGAGACCCCCACTGGACTTAGATGATTGCTTTGGGTAGAACAATGCTTCTTAAACATCCAATAAGATTTAGGTATCTAATCTCTAAGCTACAGAGTTGGTAAGTTGCTGTAGCTCTCTGTCAACTGTGAGTGCTCATTTTAAGCAGCTAAGCATGGTGACAAGTTGTACTGCATAGTCACGCAGAACAGTGAGCTCGTCATGACCTTTTTCATTTAAGAGTTCCACACACGGAAAGTTAAATATAACTGCACCCACCATCGCTTTGACTGACCACCACAGCAATCCTGGAGATCATAAACACGCTGATCTCAAAAGGGGGGGAGATGTCTGCTTTGATTTTGATCACTTTCACCAATGGATAGCCTTGCATGTGAAGGCGAGCCGAGGTGCTTTCTTTCTGTGTATCTCTTCACGTTTTTTTTAGATTTCGCTGGATACCGCAAGGTAAGTGTTGTCTGCCAAGGCCCACTACACAACTGACTATCCAAAAGGTTTGGAGGCTCGCCTGCCCAAAATACTGCTTCTATTTTGTATCGTTTCCCCCTAGTCTGTCTTTTCCACTTCTCTCCCCACATATATTTCAGCAAGTGGTACCCAAGGCATCTATATGTTCCATGCCGTTGTGCTGACATGTGAATCCTCTAATTGACTGCTTGGTATCTCTCTTCAGGGCCTCATTTAAGTCTCCTGTGCCACCCCTCGAGGAAGAAGATGAGGAGTTTGATGACACAAAAGTCTGTCTGGATGCCTGTAAGTGTCATACTAACTTTTAAAGCAGGGTTAATGTTATTCCAAGATCAAACATTGGAATTGCAAAGAAGACCTAACTACCGTTTACATTCTTTATTTTTCTGCTCTAGACAACTGCGACCTGCACTTCAAGGTGTCACGGGACCGTTACAGTGCCTCATCTCTCACAATGGAGAGTTTTGCTTACCTGTGGTCCGGAGGCAAGGCCACCTATGGTGTGAACAAGGGCAAAGCCTGCTTTGAGATGAAGGTACGCTACTAACGCTGATATGTTTCGCCGTTGAAAGAATACACTTCTGTTTATTACATCCCTGGATGCTTGTAGGCTTACGTGGATTTTGTTCCTGTCAACAGATTACAGAGAAAATTCCCGTGAAGCACATTTCCAGCAAGAACATGGAGATCCACGATGTGCAGGTCGGCTGGTCCTTGGCCACCGGCACCCTGCTCCTTGGTCAGTATCTATCTGCTTCAGCTCTACTGTCTTCTGTATATATGGCCGTGTCGTTCTGGCATTCGGTGTCAGTGGAAGTGTCGGGTCCAACTTTCCATCTACTCTTGGCAGTGCTCCTTCCACTCAGTGCCAGAATAATTTTTACTTGATCACACCACACATGCAGCTCACAGAAAACTGGTTTAAGAAATGTTTCTTTTTGTCTATAATGACTGAAACATTGTGGGATGTCAATGCTGCTCCTCATACACAAAATGGTGACCAGGCCATTGCAACCATTTGCAAAGATCAAATGATGTGTGGTTGGTTGACTGTAGAGTGCCTTGTATTCCACTGTGTGAACCATGTGTGCAGCCTTTGACTAAACAAACTAGGCTCTGCCAGATGAAATGATCCTAAAGTCTGACACTCTATGACAGGCTGCCAAAGAGCTCCCTCTAGTGGTTCATGAGAAGCACGACACTTTAATGTAAAATGGCTCCGGCTGTATCATAGTAATGGTGGTTGGTCTTTTGCCATGAGATGACTCACACTGTTGCAGGGTCTCAGTTACTGAGAGCCGATGTGTTTATTCAGCAATATTCCAGCTGCTGCCTGTCACAAAATATCTCCGTCAATGACTGTGCTCTGTTACTCTTCAGGTGAGGAGGAACATTCATACGCATACTCTGGTAAAGCCAAGAAGACCACCAACTGTGTGACAGAGGACTTTGGAGAAACTTATGAAGAGAACGATGTCATCTGCTGCCTTATTGTAAGACATGCACACTCCTTATATTAGTTTATTGACATAGCTGAAAACAAAGCCACGTTTTCTCATTTCTAAGCTTTGGAATAACATCTTGCTCTCTGTGCTTAGGACTTTGAAGGCGACGAGGTGGTGATGTCCTTCTCCAAGAACGGCGGGGAGCCAGCTGTCGCTTTCCAGGTCAGCAAGGACACCCTGGGTGGCCAGGCCCTTTTCCCACACATCATCTGCCACAATTGCGCTGTGGAGTTCAACTTTGGCCAGATGGAGACTCCGTACTTCCCCCAGCCCCAGGACTACACCTTCCTGCAGCAGATTGCTGTGGATGACCGAGTCCGGGCAATCAAGGGACCACAGACCAAGGCTGACTGCGAGGTAGGCATAGAAACATGTCAATGTTCTTCATAGATATTCATAATCTTTTTGCAGCTTTAATCTAACCCCCCCCCCCTTATCTTGTGTAGATCATAGTGATGGTGGGTCTGCCAGGCTCAGGGAAGACTACATGGGTGAAGAACCATGTCCAAGAGAACCCTGGAAAATACTATATCCTGGGCAGTGATACCATTGTGGACAAGATGATGGTCAGTACTGATCCTGCTGTGTGGTCTATTGCTAGCTGCTGTTCTTGGTAGCTGTGGAAAGTGTGAACATGACATATATCTGTCTTATGGTTTAATACAGATCAACAGCCTGAAACGCCAGTCGAAGGACATCACAAAACTGACTGCCATTTCCCAGCGAGCACCACTTTTCTTGGGAAAGTTTATCGAGATCGCTGCCCGCAAGAAGAGGAACTACATCCTGGATCATGTAAGTTGCTGGCACTGAATGTGATCACAGCACACACATGTTTGTAAGATCACAGCATGACGGAGTCCCTTTCTCCTCTCCCCCCAGACTAACCTGTCTGCTCCAGGCCAGAAGAGGAAGATGTGCTTGTTTGCAGGTTTCCAGCGCAAGGCTGTGGTGGTCTGCCCCTCTGACGAGGACTACAAGCAGAGAGTCCAGCAGAAGGTTGAGAGTGATGGCAAAGAAGTGCCTGAGCATGCTGTCCTCAAAATGAAGGGTAAATAAAGTAGCCTTAGTTGAAACCTTGACTGGATCTCCTCTTCTTTTTTGTCAGTCATCTTTTTGTATCCCTTTTGCATCATGTTCTGTTTTTTCCATTACAGGCTTCTACTCTCTGCCTGAGGAGGGAGAGAGCTTCAATGAGGTCATCTATGCTGAGATGCAGAAGGAGGAGGCTGCCAAGCTGCTGGAACAGTACAAAGAAGAAAGCAAGACCGCTCTGCCGGCTGAGAAGAAACCCAATCAGGGAAGCACAACACCAAAAAGAGGCGGTGGCCTGCGTGGTGGAGGCCGCGGAGGAAAGAACCAGTTTGGCCGCGGTGGTGGACCCGGACAGAGAGGAGGTGGCCGTGGAGGCTTCCAGAACAGAGGCAACTTCAGAGGAGGTAAAAGTCGTCATCATCATCAAAGTCACTTGATGCCATTTTAGCAGATAAGGTTGTGGATCTGTAGATCACTTCTCCTAACTTGTCCGGTTTCTGATCTTTCTGCAGCTCCCGGCCCTCGTGGTGGCTTCAACCGTCCACCTCGTGGCTTCTTGCCTCCCCCAGCCTTCAGAGGAGGGTTCCATAACCGTGGAAACTACAACCGGGGCGGTGGTCCCATTCCCAGCCTGGGCGGATCCCCCAGGGGTGGCCCAATGAGGGGGGGTAACATGGGACCCAGAGGGGGACCTATGAACAGAGGCGGCCCAATGCACAGGGGGAACATGAGCAGAGGAGGTGGAGGCAACATGAATCGTGGTGGAAACAGGGGACATCCTGGCCAGGTAGGATCGATAAAGACATTTATTTAGCCTGTAATACCTAGAATTTTAATGCATTGATATTAACTATGTTGACCTATTCTTTAAGATTATCAGCTTTTCTTTCCTTGTGTTGTGCAGCCAGTTTTTACATCTAGTGGTTTAAAAATGGCACTGCCAGTTCAGACTGCTGCATGATCATTTTCCTGCCTCTCTTCCTCTACAGTTTCACCAGAGGGGAGGTAACCGTGGCAACTTTGGCAACAAGAACGGCAACTTTGGCAACAACAGGAACAGCGGCAACTTTGGTGGCAACAGGAACGGCATGGACAAGGCCCAAGCCTTCAACCAGAGCTGGCAGCAAGGGGTCAGTATTTCTGCACATTACACCAGACTTCATATGTTGTTTTGTTTCAAGATGGTACAGATTAGTTTAGATTTACTGAATAATCTCCAATTATCCCTTTCACAGATTACTATTTTCTGATTTGTGTATAATATTCCTAAATGAAATGCTTTAACAGCCACCTTTTTTAATCTCCACTGCATCAGTACCAAAGGTTTGCCTGACCTGAACCGCCTTTAACTACAGTATTAACAATGGCGTGACAAAATATTGAATGTGTTGCCAATCTGTGTGTCCCGTACAGTTCTGGAACCAGAAGCCCTGGAGCCAGCAGTATCAGCCTGGATATTACTAAGACACTTGTTCTAACGGACTGGTGGCCAACACTGAGACCCACCGCTAGCCACGGAACATCCCTACACCCTGCTTTTTTTTTTTTTTCTTTGCTGGTTTGTTTTTCTTTTCCTAGAACCCACTTTTTAATGATCTAAGTCCCACCAACTGAAGACTACAGAGATATGGAGCAACAACATTCCACATCAGAGAGAAGACCAGGCAGCCTGAGTGTAATTGAAGCTTTATATATCTATGTACAACGTGGGTTCAGTTTCAATCTTTTGCTTCTTTTTTCTTGTTGTACATTTCATTCTTTTTTTTTTTTTCTTCTTTTTTTCCCCTGGCCACTTTTAAAAGATGTGCTTTTAAAAAAAATTCATGTTTATAATATCAGGAACCAGAAACATTTTGCCGGCCTGGCAGATGTTAAAGATTTTTTTTTTTTTTTTTTTTCAGGGTTGTGCATTTTATCTGTGCTGTGATTTTTGTTTTTGCTTTTTATTTTTATTACAAAATTGTAAATATTTTTTGTTTTTTTTTCTTTTGCGTAGTTTGTATGCGAAGTTTAAGAAACAATAATGATTTGAAAGGAACCTTGGCTTATTAGTGAAAAAGCATGGTAGGTGATTATATTGTTAGACTGTACATGTCAATCTAGTCCACTGTCAAACAGTTAAACTGAAGCAACAAGTGAATTTACAGCAAGCTTTTGTCTTTTGTTCCCAGTTTCAAACCTGTAACCTAAACTCCTCATAGACCTACAATAAACAACTCGTTGGCTTTTTTACATTCTTCTTGGCTTATGACTTTTGATTCAGTTCAAAGGTGTGTAAAAGACCTTTGAATGGGCGATGTCCTAGTTTGCTACTTCAAACAGTGCGGACATCAGCACCACTACAAGCCCAGTTTACGCCTCATTAGTGAAGTATTCCCTTCAAGTGTCCTGTCTTTGATACGTCATTTCCAATCCTTTTAGCTACTCTAACGAACATGCTTTGAGAAAGTATTTTGGCCAAGCCATTTTAAGGATATAAGTAAGCCATTTTTAGTAGTACATTATGCCTTTGTAAGTCTTTTAATTTATTTAAAATTAGGGCACTGACTACGCTTGATTCTCAGGAGGAAGTGTGGTTCCTAGATTGTCTTTATAAACGGTTCCTTTGTAGTGCAGTAGACTTCTGAAAAAACAGCACTGATCAGTCTAATTACAGAACCATCCTTTTGCTTTTTTTAAAAATTTATACTGACGCCACTATTTCAATTTTGAACAAATATCTGGTGATGCTACTTCAGCACAAACGTCATTGAAAGCAGGCAGGGTTAACTCATTTTCACCAGCAGACCTAAAGGGCTACACAGTATCGCAACACATCTATTAACACCAAAAGTTCACGAAGACCGAAGCAGAGAGTAACTTTTCATCTCTAAAGGCGTTGTTGTGTTTGGAAACACTCCAGAGCTCATGTTGGTGACTGTGTGGCCCGGCAATAATGGCAGCTCTTCATCCAACTGCTCACAATGTGTCCGCCACAACTACCACCACCACCAGGTTGTGCTGGCAGAGGACACCCAGCTTGAGTTTCAACAGGACATCATCAGAGCTGGAAGACAAAAACCATTTAACAGTAGATCGGACAAAATGTGGTCGTGTGTGTCCATTGCTTTTCTTTTTTACCTGCCCGTGTTGATGTTTAATAAACATGTAAATACTTCACCACTATTTCAACCATGCACGAATGTCCATGAATTAATTGACTTTGAGTAATAACTGTATTGTGATTAAGAAAGTGTTAGTTTGCCCGAGTACTGCTGTGTGATGAATTGTCAAACTATATTTAAATGTTTGGAGAGTTTGTGGCCTCCTGTTTTATTGTACTGGATACATAAATCTAGCAGAATGCAAGCTTTTGAGTTTACAGTATAATCTATAATACAACAGACACTATATTTTTATCGCTTTATGTTGCAGGTTGTATATCAGGTCTTTTATGATTAAACCAACAATGCAAAAGCTTTGAGACTTTTGGAGATATGTTGTCTTTTCTATCTGACAGTTTTTGATATTTGTGTTTAAAAATTTGGGATTGTATTTTCTTTTTTAATTTGTCTCAATTCTATTAAAGTTAAAGAAGCTGGTATACAGTGACTCTGTGGTTTGTCAAAGTGTATAACAAGTGTGGAATCAGAGTAGATTTAATGACTTTCAACAGAAAAACGATGCAGGTATCTACCAAGTGATTAGATTATGATCCACAAATCTGACTCAAACAGTCAAAAAATTTGTTGTAAAAATCCAAGTTGTCCTTATCTATGGTTAGGAGGTCGCCCCGCCAATTGTATCCTGGACATACAGGGATTTGACTTGCATCAAAGAATTTATCCTAACAAGTTCTCTGTTGGGTTTAATACATTAGATTTGACGCCACAAGTTACTGACTCTCATGGACACCTTTTATTTGAAGTGCTGCGGTTAGGAGGTCAGCTATGAGACCTTCACATTTACTGCTTGGAGAAGAAGTCTGAGTCTCAACATTGGGGATGACGGTGTCCCTGCTGGGTTTTCAGGGCATGTTGCAGACAAGTATTCCCACAACACAATGCTTTGTTGGGATAGTACATTTATGGTTACACCATATATATTGGTCCAGAATATTTTCAACAACTGTTTGGTGGATAACCATGAATCTTTGTGCATGTATTCATAGTCCCCAGAGGATGATCACCGTGACTGCATGCTGTTAGAATGGCTTCAAATTCTTGCTTAACGGTGACTTTGAGTTTCTGAGGACAGTCCGCTCTAGGCAGATTTACAGCTATGAAGTCTTCCCATTTCTTTCTCATTTCTCATTTCACATTTCCCAACTCCAGGGGATGTTCAGTCACTAGTAAATCTTCACAGCCTTTGTTATCTAAGCATTGCATTCCTCCAATGAACATTGCCTGGCTCTGCCACCCATTTATTCAAGGCAATCCAGACTCTTCTCATCTGTTCCCAGTTGGTGTAACATGCTGCCAGTTCCTAGCAGATCAGGGACGTTCCTCTCTACCTTTAAAACCTCCTGAAGACCCAGCTCTTCAGAGAGTACCACTAGCACTACCAACAACTGGACATGCTAAATCTATATTTGCTCTGTTGTCTTTACTGCGTTATCTGCTTAGTCTTTCCAATCTCAGCCCCTGAAGTTCCTCCAATGAACATTAGACATTGGCCCTCCCCTCCAGGTGTGCTCACAAATGCAGTTGTATTCATACAAAATCCATTGACAGTGATTTCTAAAAGGCAAATTGGATCAACTTTAAAGCTGGGAAACAATACAACATGAAAACTTTCAAGGGAGGTGAACACATCTCAGAGAGTAGTGGAATATGTATGACATTCAGTCTTTCCGCCACCACCTGTGTTTCTTCTTGTTCCCTGTTTCCTGGTGTTTTGTTGGAGATTCATGTTGGGAATCCACTTCCCTCCCAGACAGACAGACAGACAGCTGCTTGCCTTTGTCAGGGCACCATGTTTACCTCCATCAGCGGTATATTAGCGAATGACAAGACCCCCCACTCAGACAGCAAACAGCGCATTAGGTATTGGCCCTGATGACCAACGTTTGGCCCGGTCTAAGTCTGATGTAAACACACATTAATGTGAATTGACTTCATGTTTCTCTGTATGTAGCCATGTAGCTGCTTCCCACTGTAAATAAAGCATTACAAGTAGGCTTGACTGTCATTGTCAACAACAGGGTGCCCTCAGGGTAACAAATGTTGTAAGTCATTAGGCAAATTATTTGCTCTGCTCAACAATTTCCTATAAGTGTAAATACAGAGGTGAAAGAGGAGGAGGCAGCTGTATGTAACTGCATGTGAATGTGATCATGAATGTGAATGGAGCAGGACAGACAGCAGGGAAGAGGAGGAAGACAACTTCTTTTTTTTTTTTTTTTAAAGTGAAACAAAATATTTTATTTTCCAAACATAAACTCATCCATATTATGTACAGCTTGAAAATATAATACATCAGACAGAATTTGAATGATCGCTTCAGATTCGACACAACTCACACAAATTCGAATTTTTTTTTTAAAAAAAGATCTTTTTACAAAAATGTACAAAATATATAAAAGTGCTTGTGGAAGGAGTTTAATGGCAGCCAGACTGCCTGCTGTGTGTGTGTGTGTGTGTGTGTGTGTGAAACTCCCAATAAATGTCTGTTTAAATAGAAAGTACTAGACGTGTTGTTTGAAACCATTAAATACATCGACACCCCCATGAAGAAAGGCTGGCTTCATACTATGGAGACGTTGTCCATTGTGCAGGCACACCTCTCTACGATCATATTGGGGAATTCAGCCACTTCTATCTCAGTGTAGTCCCCTTTCTTCACCAGATACATGATGGGCAATGGGGCGCTCTCAGACACAGTGCACCGCCTCTCCCCGTAGCCGTAGTTGCGCTTGGGCTGCTTGCATCCTCCGGTGCACCTGAACGCCTGGTAGCCCGCTGGCTCGATGATCCAGTACTGCGTCCAAGTGAGGGCGCGGAAGTTGATGAAGTACTTCTCTCTGCAGCAGGTGTCTTTGTTGTGGTTGACATCGCAGTCGCCACGAGAACTGAGGAAATGAAAGGATGCTGGAATTTAGATGAGTGCTGTGACAAAAGGGCCCCAAGAAAGGGCCTAGAATCTCTTAGTTACACCCCTGCTTAAATGTCTCCAGTAATGATATGTATTGTTTCTTGTAGGTTAATCTACATAATTAAATCTATTTAGAGGCAATGACTGTGAAACATCACATAGGATCAGAACTACTAAACACTAATATGTCAAAAAACACCTGAACTTTACTGCAACAGTTCTCCAAACCCTGAGAATGAGTAAACTGACGCCCCTGTATCACACTTCTACAAATCTTTTTTCTAAAAAAAAAAGAGGAGAAGATGGGCTAATTGTCACACTGATACAATATCCTGTATATCAAAAGTTCGCGCCCTTACCCGTATTCTTCGAGGTTGAGTGTGTAGAGGATGAGCTCGGGCTTTCCCAAGGTGTTGTCCGTCTGCTCCTGGGTGGTAAAGCGCACACTCTTGGCCATCTCTGCCGCGTAGCTGCCAGGTCTCTCGCCCTCGATCCACACCTCCAGGTGCATAGGTGTCTTCTGCTGGGTCTTGGACCAATAGTGCACAGCCTGTGTCACATCAAAGCTCTTCCAGCCTGTCTCGTGAATGGGGATCAACCTGTGAACACGAGAGAGAAGGGGGCGATTAATTAAAAGGAGATTGAATTATGGTTAAGATGACTTCGCCTCTCAATTGCTCTACGGTTACTTGTCACCGTGAGAGAGAGAGAGAGAGGGAGAGAGTGATCCCTTACCGTGAATCTACCAGCGATGTCCGGTTGGATCCGTTTGGCAGAACCTCCACCCAGTATATGCTGACCCGGGCGTTGTTGACGGGCCTGTGGCTCTTCCTCTCCACCGCGAAGCGTTTGTGATAGGAAGCCCGCTGGTAGAGCTTCAGCTCCGCCATGGTCACCTCGCTGTTATCCGGAATCCTCGCCTCCATGTCGAACACCATGCGATGCCGAGTGGTGTCAGAATACACATACTCCCCGGAAATATCTAAAACAGAAGGTTTGCAAACGTTTAAAAGTGATGCTTTGTTTATGCTTTGTAAATGGAACGGTGCGTAAAATAGTCTTTGCGCACCAAGTGTCACAATTACGCACGTAAGTAACTGTTTACTTTAAGTGGTACTACTGTCAAAGCTATTTTCATATGAATTCATATAAATCACATATTTCAGAAATGGGAGCGTGTCCTCACCTGCATTGCCAGGGATTCCCCTCAGGATGCCCGCCAGGCTGGGCAGAGATCTGCGTCTCCTGCTGTGGTGCATCTTCAGCATGGACAGGTATTTATTTCTGATATGCGCCGGAATAACCAGATTCTCCAAATCCCTCTTATGGATTTTAGGAACTTCATCCAACCCAAGTTTTTGCAGGAGCGCGTCCTTCATATCCTGATGCGTAAAAGCCTTGGAGAGACCGAGGAGAGCGGCGCACAGGACACAAGCGCGGAGAAAATCCATGAGTCAAAACTTCAGTGTGATAAAGAGCAGCACGGTAGCACAAGTCACTGAGATGGACAGTGTGCCTCTGACACTCCCCTGGCCCCCTTATATTGTTGCGGCCCTCCCAGTCGTTCGCACTTTGTCAATGGGGGCAGGGACCCTTATCAGAACAAAGGTGCGACAATACAGCCCCATCCTAAACAGGATATCTAAGTGACCATACTTCAAACAGCAACAATTAGACTCGAGTGCCATCAGTATTGTGGAGGTGTAATTTCACCAGCGTTCCACTAAAACTATGTTTGATGTCAGTGGATCTAAAATCTGCTCTTTAATGTGTAAATAAACGTGGAAGAAATTGTTGAAAATCAGACAAATTTCCAGTTGTTTTTGCATGTTATACATTTATATATTTATTTAACTATATTTAATGCAACGCTAGTGTATCACAAAGTTTAGATAGGTATCATGGGGGGTGTGAAGGGGCTTTATTAGTCTAAAAATAAGAAAACACAAGGAGAAACACAAAATATCTTTATTTGGCACAATATTTAAAATATTGAATGTCAACACAAAATATGATTGACCACAAGGATTCAAAACCACACATCCGTCTAATTAACAGTTAGTTTGGTCATTACCAGTGAGAGGTTAAACCTAAAAGCATCTAAACAGTGTTTTTATGTAACTTATTCTTAGTGTTTATTTCACAAATTCTCTCTTATTCAATAAAAATCTGTAATTTCTCCAGATAAAAAAAAAAAAGAAAAAAGATGTCTGGCCAGTCCAGTCTGAAGTGTTTTCTCTGCTGCTACACATGCGTCCCAGACAGACATCTCTTGACCCTGTGAACCTGAAGTGCCCTCTCTTTCTGTAGCACCCTTGTCTACACACACCCCACACTCTGTCGTGTACATTCCACTGGACGATGTCAGGCCGGGGCAGTCTGGCAGCAGTCTGTCACACAGCGGGCTCATTTCTGTCTGGAGCAATTTTGTCCAACGAAAAAAGGTGGACCAAGATCACGACTAAAAACTCAGCAGGCGCTCCAGTCTGTTCATTTTGGTACAAGTGTATAACAGGGGGTCGAGGAGGAAGTAGTGCAGAGCTCCAAGGGAGGGAGTGTGTGTGTGTGTGTGTGTGTGTGTGTGTGTGTGGGGGGGGGGGGGGGGGGGGGGGGGGGGGGGGGGGACTAGAGGATTAGATGTTTATTCCGAGCCCTGTCACCCATTCTTGGCCCTCTCCAGCAGATTAAAATTATTAGCCAAACAGACAGTTAATCCAGGGGCCGGGGGGCCGGCGTGGATGTGGATTGGGGCAGGCTCTTCACAGGTTGGTGATTATCTGATTCCATTGCGAGGATTTGCCTTGCCTTTTTTGTCACACAAACATTAGAAGAGGGCTGCTCTCACTGGCTGCCCAGAAGGCCCTGCCTGCGGTTGTGTATTGGCCGGTGTTTGCTTAGAGATGTCAGACAGACTGAAGGGGCACACAGGAAGAGCAAATGACAGATGACTGCCAGACCTGCTCACTCCAGCTAGTGCCTGCCGCTCACTAACAAGACAAATTATTAATTAGTGCTGCAGATTTGATACTACATGACACGATCCACATACAGCACAGTCACAGGATGGAGTATGGAAATATGTGATAAAAATATCTGTTAAAAAATACCCAATTTCATGTGTTTGAAAGTAATTATGTGTAAGGGTTGAGATTATTAGATTAGATTATTATTAGAGTTATAATAACTAGATCATGATCTTGGTGATCTCTGGTGCTGTTTTAAATACAGTTTCAATAGCAAATACAAGTTTTATTTACAATGGCATTTTGCAGTTGTGCAAATATATAATCAGTGGTTTCATATATTATAGGCTTTCATTCATAACTTGTAACCTTTAACATTTGAAAATGTTTATTCTGTTCTTAAATCTTCTCTTTAATCACGTGTCATTCTATTAGTTTATTTGAGTGGGACAGAGCTCATTAATTAAGCATCGATCAACAGAGAAAATACTGTAATCTGTTATTCTTGGTCATATGTTAAAAGGGGACACTACAAGAAAGAATAAAAGCATGTATCTTATAAAATTCATATATAAAACATATGCAATATGCACAAAAGGTATAATGCACATCAGTCTGTGTATAATGCCAGGGTTGCACACATTTAAGTAATGTCTTTCAGCTCTGAATCTGTGTTTTTCAAATACTGACAAATGAAAAAAGGCTAGATTAATCTCCATAAATATATGATGTATGAGTATATGAATAGAAAATAACACAGCCATTCCCCTCAAAGCCAACAGATAAGGTCGATCTATCAGACTGCCTGATGTCAGTATCAGCGGTGCAGACATGTAAATTCAGATCACATCAATTGTCCAGTCCAGCCAAAGACCAAGTCTAAGTGCCTGTTGTCCAGAGCCTAAAATGCATAGACCTTTGGTATCCTCACTCCCCTCACATTAACAACCCCTAATTCGGGAAATTAAGATGGCCTTTGTGTGATATTTCTCAGTCTTTCTTCCTTCCCATGCCAATCAAAGACAAGTTTCCTAGTTCAAAGCTACATCTGATGCCACAAGGTGCCATTTCTTTTCAATCAAAGGCCAACAAGCTCCCACAATCAACAACACAGGTGTTAATTAACATCCAGACATTTGCATGCAAAAGCGGTCCAGTTTATAGGTCATTCCCTTCCATTTGTGAAACATGAAATCCCCTTTGCTTGCAAAAACTGCTGTTTGTAGAAGGCAAATTGAAAGGCAGTTGAAATGCTTGTATGAAAGAAATATTACAGACGGCCCCTCGGGAGGAAGAGCAGACTGCAGTTTGCTTGCTTTATGTGTTCTCTGAGCGTTTTATGTATCAGCATCTCATCTGGACTCTCCCTGGGAACAAGGCGGAGCAGCTGCCTGCTCCCAAGAGTCAATATTGAACTTGTGTTGGTGGTCAGTGTAAATTCCTCATTATTGACATGTCTCTATTGTCACCGGCTTCCTGATCTACTACTGCCTGCTTTATCTTAATATCAAATATTTGGGGAAAGTTTGCACCTTAATGGCCCATACAAACCTTTTATTCCTAAAAAACTGCATCTGCAGACGTCAAAGTCTGTGTCAATCCATCGAGCCGGCTGCCAATAATCATTGATCAGTCTGTCAGAGGGAAAAGCGCTAGACCTGTGCAAGGACAATACAATTATTGCTCAACGGCCTCCATGTGTAGACAAAGTACAGGGCAGTCTAATTGCATTTCACACAGCTAATGACGGCTCAATCAGCGCAGAGACAGAGGGCTTAATCCCGGCGTAGACTTAACCAAATAGGATCAGACATGATTAGATAGGACTAACAATAAATATATATTTATTTAACTTTTAATTAACTGACATAGGGGGAGACTTTTGGTGTGCAGGATACTCATAATGAACCTGATCAATCCAATAAAATCTCAACAAAAAAACAGTTTTATAAAATGTGATGGATGACTGCAGATTTACTGGACAACAATATTCGGCAATCTGCAAAAAGTATGAATGTATAACAGTGACTAAAACTCAAAAAAACATGTAGGCCTTACATGACGGCTTTCAGTAGAAATACACCAGTTTTACTGTTGCACGAAGGCAATGTGTACAGCAGAGGGCGCTGTGGTTACACTACAAGCAGCTTTAAAGGGAACATCCACTCTAAACAGCATCTATACTGTGCATCATGGGACAGTGAAGTCATAATATTATGAAACAGGCATATAGCATATTGAATTTTTTGTTTATTTGTGTTTTATTTGATTATTTGTGTTTGATGTTATTATCATATTATTTTATCTTAATTCACACACACTCTCTGTGTTTGAATGACATAGCAGAATAAATATAGTTCATGTTTGTTTATGTAAATGTTGCATACTGACTAGTTTGTTTTATGTATGACTTCCTGCTGTCAGTTAAAATAGGCAGTGAATAGTGTTATAGTGTGCTTTTATTAGTGACTCTTATGATTATTGTAATATTTCCTGCCATGACAATGTTTTGCTCTCTTTGTCAGGTCAAAACTTTTTAAAGCAAGCCTATAATATACACAGTACATGCAGCAATAAACTGATGATAATCTTTGAGATGATGTGTGCGGTTAACTATTCAGTTACAGTGACAGACGATTAACAATTCAAGTAGTGCGCCATGAAAACTGAATTAAAATGCACATCAATATCAAAGGGGAATGTTACAGAAACAGTGATACATCAATTGCTGTTCGTCAGGTACTTTGCAAATGTAACAAAAATACCCAAATGGTTCAACAAAAAGGACACATTCAAATAAGTATAATAATATTAATAATAGACCCACCTTATTCAAATTCATTATTCAAACAGTTTTAGAGCGTGTTTTCCCTTTAATGTGGTGACCTGGTTCTGCAGTGCCACACACATGGGAGAGCGCCATAAATGTTGTGAAAGACAGGGAGAGAGCGAAGGAGGTTTTCTCCTCCTCCTCCAGTATTGTTCTTATATACTGTTGCTCGTATGCAGAATGTATTTCCATAAAAAAAAAACAACCCCAAAGACAATCAATCATCTCAGAGTGGTTACACATTGTAGAACATATACACTGTTGTGAGGCTGGTTCTGATAAAGAGTCATGCCAAAAGCAGTATGCTTCAAATTACACTTGGTCACCATCGAAATCTGTTTTATTGGACACATCTTGCACGCTGAGCTTGTGCTCATTTCATCACAGTGCTCCTTTGTGCCTTTCTTCTCCCATGCCTGGCGCTGCAGCAAGAAGTCCATTTGAATATGTGCTGAAATATAGAAGTGTATTATGTTATGTTTGCTAGTGTGGTGGCACACACAAGGCTTCTCTATCTGTCTCCCTACCCCCTATGGTCCAGTTGCCATGTAGGCCGTTAATCATTAATAGATGTTCTTTGAGTAGTGATAAGAACCTCGCTTCAAAACGATGAGACCCTTCATGTGTGACAGTGGGTGATACTATAAATGATCACTTCTTGCTCAGTGCTTTCATGATTTATGTGATGACATTTAAGGCATGACTGTTATTGTTTTCATACAATATATTGTCATGGCATGATGGCCCCTCCAACAGGTTTATTAGAGCACACAAATGAGTAACCGCCTTCAGATACTGAGTCACTGAAACCTCTCTGTGTGGTTTACCTCCCGTATTGATCTGTGCTTAATTCTCATTTAGGGATCTGTGCATGTGCAAAGATCTGACTCACTCACTCAGCCTGCCAGGCTCATCAGGAAATCCAACCCTAACCTACAAGGCTGTTTATCTTAGAGAGTTTGCTCTCAGCATTAAGCTCCTACTGGCCCGTGAGAACAGTCCAAGAGGCAGAGAATCCGGGACGAGCTTGACACACCTTGAAAAGCAGTCAGAGCATGACAACTGCATTTATGTCACATTATTTCCAAATGCAAATTATGTTTTGGGGGTGCATAAGACACAGTCAAAGCCACATATGGTTGTGATTAAGTGCGCACAGATAATCTATTCTGATATAAATACACAACTTTCATCCGATAAACTCCCATAAAATGCCTGATTTTGTGAGGTGCAAGCATTTGGATCAGTGCAACACACACATGCGCAAACTATGACATGTGCTATGTCATGTATTGCGTGAATGTGACCCACTGCAACAGCCACCAGGTCTCACGCACGGGTTACACTGACTCAGACCACATCATTGCGTAGGTATACATCAATAAAAACCAAGTGTCTTGCAGCCACTTAAAGGGACAGCAGTCGGTGTTATTCCAGTCAGAAGGAAATGTGTCCTCTCCGCACCACGTCACCAGCAGACTGACTGACAGCCTGCAGTTTCCATTCACAATATTGACAGCCCCCACCATCACCACCCCCACCCCCTTCCGCACAGCAGATGCTGTGACGGGCGCCATGATGATGATCTGGGATTTTGCCTGCAGCACCAGCAGCAGCAGCAAACAGAGATGCTGTGACCCGAGGAGATAGACTGCTGGCTGTAAAAGAAGCGACGTTGTCGCGCTATGGCACAGCAAAGATGGCCGACTTAAGGATTTGCTGCCCTGCGCATGCGCGAAAGTTGGAAAACGTTGACATTTCTTGTTAAAATTGCACACACGACGGCGTTAAAACGTGTCGTATTGTAGCGGAGTCACTATCCGTCGTGTAAGGTAGAGGTAAAGTGCGTACGGTGGGTTTATAAGTTGTGTTTTAGTGCGCACAAGCAGCGTCGCGAGCTAAGCGTCCATTTTTATCCCATATCCCAAGCCCTGCTTCCCAGAATCCAGCGCGACGTTACGGACAGAGCTGTCTACTCGCTCATCTTTTCCGCCGCGAGTCTCTGGCAGCAGGCTGCTGGTAGCTTGACTGTGCAAAGACGGCGAGAAGCGACCGACCGGCGGGGGAGGCAGGCAAGTCAAAGGAAAGGACAGGGGGAATTTAGGCTGTGTCCCGTATTTGGAATAAGAAAGACTAGACTACAGCTTTCCTCTTGACGTGAAACGAGCTCCTCTGTAACCTTCAAGAAGGACCCGCATTTTTCTCTGACGGCTAACTTAACGAGCTGTTTTGGAAGTCTTTGAACTAACCGTCGTTTTTGAACTGTGAAGAAACTGAAAGAGACATTTGGTTTCTGGACGGAGAATGGGATTTAAAGAACATTTTCTGGCAGCACTGAGTTGAGAAAACAAGGGAATATTTTCCAGTTGGATGAAAAAAAAAATAAGCATATTGTCGAACGGGGTCAAATTCAGTTCAACGTTGTGCATATTGTATGTCAACTCCTCGGGGGGGAAACGGGGCAACGATGGCGTTTAGGAACGGAGAAAAGTAACGTTAACGTTAGCTCGCTGGCTAGCTAAATAGCTAACCTAGCAGGCTGCTAACTAAGCCTGTGTCGCCCTTCCATTCCTGGAGCAGAGGAGGGGCGCTGGGGCTTTGTAGCATTGCAGATCTGCCTTGCATTTTTTGGGTTGCTGCAAGAATGGAGAATCCCAAATATCTGCCACAACAACTCAGGGGGATCCATTGAACCGCGTCGACTCGATTTCCCCCCCCAATCTCCCACACGGGGGAAGACCAGAAAACTGCCAGCTAACGTTGGGATTTCATCAAAAATCAGCCGGCCCGGGGCAGCCAGGGTCTGTAATTGTGACTACTTCTTTTCGTATATGCCCTGTGGGGATAGGTATTATAAAATGGGGAAGTGCTACACGTCTTATCCACCTCTTAGATACTGGATCTCCAGAGGAAGATCATGAATAGGCCTGTTTTAACGCGGAATTAGCCCCGGCCTGCCCTCGACTGAAAGTTTTATTATTTTTCGAGACGTATTCAAGGTGAGAGGAACTTCTTTACAGGCCCCTCTGCGCTAACTAACAGGCCGAGGAGGTGTTAGCTCCTTTCCCCTCCCCACCACCACCACCACCACCACCTCCTCCATCATCATTAGTTAAAAAAACCCCAACAACCAACAAGTCGGAATAATCATGTCGGGAGAGGTGCGTTTGAAGAAGCTGGAGAAGCTGATCCTGGACGGGCCAGCTCACTCCAATGGCCAGTGCCTGAGCGTGGAAACGCTGCTGGATATCCTGGTCTGCCTCTACGATGAGTGCAACAACTCCCCGCTCAGGAGAGAGAAAAACGTCCTGGAGTTTTTGGAATGGGGTAAGCCAGCACACACACATGCATATTTCTGCTTTCCTCTTGTTTGGCCTGTGCATTCAGCCTCTTGTCTTTTTGGTAAGATGATAGGCTAATAATGTTGGTGGTGCAGTGGCCCTCCCTTCCCCATCACATTCTTTTTATAGTAGTAGTGGGGCTCAGTCGGCCTGCTCTCTTCTCACTTAAAAAAAAACCCTGCCTGAAAACTAAAAGCAAAGGCCACTTCATTCTTATGTAATTAAAAGCTTTATGTGTTTTTTGGAAAAGAATGATCCGTGACAAGCTACAAGAGCAGACAGAAAACAGGCATAAAGACATGTCTTATTGCCAAAAAACAGAGAGAAAAGAGGTGGTACCAAGTTGACAATGAGGAGTAACCAAATACACACAAGGACATTAACTATAGTGAGGAGGATCCTGAACAGGCCCGTTCAGAGTTTTGATTTGAATCCAGGAAAGATCTCATAAAGATGTCCCATCCTCCAGGCCACCATTTATTCTCTTACATAAAGTAGTTTCTGTCACAGCACCGGCCCTCTTTGGCTCACTTCACTTTTCACAACTACTTTGCATGCCTGTTTGTTTTCCTTTTTCATGGGCGTGTGTAGGTAGGAGCCCGTTGATGACTTGGCTAGCTGTCTCTTTATCAGAGAGACATTGTAATAAAATGATTAATGGTCTTTTGTTGCCGTTGCAACATAGAGATGTTGCTGCCGCACACACCCTAAAGGTCAGACCCTGGATTTAATTAGTTCGTAATCAGGAACGAGTTTTGGATGACAGGCTAGCAGTTTTGTAACTTTCTGAGTTAGCAAGGTTAGGGAAAAAAAACAACACACGGGAGGCAGGAGGACCACACACACACACACAAACAATTCAGTCACTTGTGCACAAGTACTGTGTGTGTGTGTGTATGTGTGTGTATGACGTCGGGGGTTTGGTTTGTGCATGAAGCAGGAATGTGAACAACTCACCTTTTTTATCTGGCGCAGAGGCCCTGCTAGCTGCCGGAGCATGCCTGCCTGGATGGCCTGCTTGTCTTTTTTTAAAGCCCTGAAAGTGTGTGTGTGTGCGTGTGTGCAGTATGAGGATTGAGACAAATGAATAATACAGCAGGCATTAAAAACAGAAAAGTATAATGGAAAGGAAGTGCAGCTTGGCATCTTGTTGTTTTTTTCCCCCCTTCTTTCTGAAACAATGTTAAACAGGCAGCAGTTTGGCCCATTACAGAGTGGCAGTGTCAAACACACACAGGATGGCAGTTAAACCAGTCAGATGGTGGTACATTTTGGCTGTGGCTGCTAAGTTGGTTTACCCCACCAGCCACCATCTGGACAACCTATTCTGTGCTAAAAACAGCAGAGCTCTGCTGGCTGCTAAAGTGACTGGATTTGGTGATCTGAGTGTCTACAAAGGGATAAAGAGGGACTTTTTCGCCCGACTAAAAGCCATAGCCCGACTGTGTTTGCTCAGTACACATGGATTGTTTCCTTTCAGAACATCCTATTTTTACCCAGTCGTCAGTCCGGGGTGTTTGCAACAATGTCCGCGCACCCTGGCATTTAGAGAGAGGTGAACCTGCGCTCGGGTGCCAAGCGGTGACTTCATCCTGACATTTCCCTGTGTTGACACAAGAAACTTTCTGACTGAGCTCGCCCAGACACAACACACACAACACACAGATGCATCCGAGCTGTCACAGTCCCGTCTGCGTCCCGTGTCGTGATTGTGTTCCCAATCCTCCAGCATCTACAGTGAATATCAAATCATTTACTGGAGCTGCGGAGTTTCACTTAGCAGTTGCTGAAGCTTGAAGTTATGTAAACAAAATTAATTAATTGTCCTAATCAGGGAGTCCTGAGAGAAGAGCCCTGAGGGAATCTTAATATCAGTTGTTGTCTTGTACTGAAGATTTCTCAGCGCAGACATGAGAGTCATATCAAAGTGCTGGATTCATTTATCTTATCAGGTAACTAGGTGACTGTACAAACGATACTCTCAGCCATTACATAAGCGGCCTTCGCTGTGTTCTGCTGTTTATACGTCTGTTTGATAAAACTGTTTGAACTTCTGACATTAGCAGACATTGACCTCCACTGTTAACAGCCAGGGAAACTCCGCCCAAACAGGCTAACTGTGATGCTTCACTTGCCATCATCTTTATACATACATACTACTCACTGTATCAAATTAAAGGTGTCTGTAAGACATGCATCATGGCTCTTGGTGGAGTGTACACAGAGAGCTGAAACAGGGTCTTAGGATTTCTACAGAGCTTCAGACGATTGCTGCTATCATCAGTGGCAGACTGCAGCAGTTTATTGTGCCTGTAACAGATATGAAATAAGAATAAGATGTCCATTAGTAGTCGTGTCATAAAGACATTTCTTCAGTCTAGATGGGCGGTTTAGATATAGTAGTTGGAAGTGTCACCATTTGAAAAATGGCCAGAGGGTCACTGCTGGGCAGCAACAAGTTTAGAATTTAGATGGACTGGTGTGTCGGCTGTCTTTGACTCCATAACAGTCATCGCGGCTAACGGGTAAGTGTAAGATCGACTGATTTAAAGGAATAGTTCGACACTCATGTTTATTCGCTTTCCTGCAGGCAGTTAGATGAGAACATCGATACCACCCTCGTATCTGCTAGCTAAGCAACGGGGGGAGCGCTCTGTCTGAAGGTAAAATCTGCCTACCAGCAGTTCTAAAGTTCACTAATTAACCCGCTACGCCTCGTCTGTTTAATCCATACGAAACTGATGTATGAAATCAACAAGTTGAGGCTTTTTAATGGGAGGGGTTATGTGAAACCAACAGAAGACTTTGTACGAGCCATGAAATTGGCACATACACTTCTGTTTTCCGATGGATTAAACAAATGAGATACAGCTAATAAGTATGTCTTCAAGGTGCTTGTTGGCAGATTTTTGCCTCTGGACAGAGCGAGGGTAGCTGTTTCCAGTCATTATGCTAGGCTAAGCTTAGCATGGCTGTTGTTTTTTTGTGGTTCTTTAGCAGACAGGTCTAAAAGTGACCTCAAGCTTCTAATCTAACTTTCCAAAAGTATTGGTTTGACTGCACCGTGATGCAGTGGCACAGTCGACCCTGTTCTTCATCATTTGTCAAGAACATGTTCGAGTAGTGGTAGCAGACAATACCGAAGAGTAGATTTCCATCTTTTGGGAAGGGATGAAATGACTCGCTGTGGGAGAGTTTTGGCATTGTGATAACGCACGTCCACAAAATGTCAGACCACACCCCCGTGATGCTGCAATCAAAACCATGGCAGGACTGAGGTCAAGTCTTGTCCCGCTGTCTAAAGTTTTTTTTTGAGTGTCGCCACTCCCATGGTTTCTCCGTCTTGGCAGAGCACCCAGCCAGAAGGTCAAAGGAAGAAGCGCACCTGTCGCGCATTCCAACACCTTACATAGAATTAGGACAGTTATGTTAGCTGAAGATATAACACCTTCACAGCGTCCTCACACAGCATTAACACATACTCAAAGCACAGTTCAATCCTACACACAGAAATGGTTCAAGATGGGCCCCATGAAACCTTAGACCTCTCCGGTTTGTGAGTGATCTGCCTTTGTCAGCCGCTCACAGGCTGCCCGCGCAGCTACAGTATGCTCTGACAGGAGAGACACATCATCTTAGCTTACTCACCGGGGCCTGTGTACCTTCCTGCTACAGAGGCACAGCCGTGACAAAGGTGCAGCGATGCACCCTTTTCTTTCCCCGAGAACATCTATGAGCCGGAGAAGAAGACAAACATTTGAACTGGGTTTGCTTTTTCTTCTTGTTTGGTGACCTCATTTCGGCTGAAATAGAGACCCCTGCATGACCTGCAGCCACAGGGGAAATGAACACGGGAAAGTACGCTGTATCCTGACTCCTCACATATACCACAGGAGTTAGTGTGTCCACCAAGCTCACCAGTTCAGACCTGCGCTCTCTGAAGCCAGCCAACCGAGATCACCATCTCCCTTATTTGTCATGCAGTCAGCTCTTCCAGTGTGTCTGTATTGTTGATTTCTGGAAATATCAAAAGAGATGGAGAAGTCAGGAACTGTTTATGAATCTTTCAGTGTCACGCTGATCCATGGTTCATGTGTGGTGGTGTTAGCATTGCTGCATATTTCAGCATTTTAGCAAGTTTATATCTTTTTGAACTGATTACATTTTCATCCTGATTTATCGCTGTAAGTGTGCTGCGCAGTATTAGGACTTCTTCTCTTCTCTAAACAGGAATTTATGCTTCTGTTGACACACTCGCATTCATTTCTCAAAGATATCCTGTTTTTCCTGGTGTTTCTCCCATCATTTCCTGCTCTTTGTTTTGTCCCCCATTCTCCTTCCCTGTTTTGGGAAACGGACCGGCCGCGCAGCTGAATGAAAGCGGGCAGCCATGCCAGCCCGCAGTAGGCAAACATGGGGGAGGCAGCCTGACCTTTTCTCAATCTAGACTCAATGTTAGCCCGCAGTGGCCAGCTGTTCAGCTGCAGCTGATGTGTGCTCCACCCTGCAAGGCTTTCATTGGCAGCATGCCTCACAAACTACTCACAGTGGAGACGCTCACACACACACACACGCACACATACACACATACGTATTATTGTGGTTTTGCCTAACTAGGCTATCTCATAGTTCACAGACTGGAGTCCCTCCCTGTTATTCCCGCTATTGAACAGAACAGAAGAGCTGCCACTACGCCTATAAGAATTTGAGTTGTGTCGCGTCCAAGAAAGAATTTTTGTGTCACATGGTTTTAAATTCTGCTCGGAGGCCTTTTCACCCGACCAAGAACAAACGAGGCTGTACGCAGGGCCAGGACTTTAAACCTCCGGCTTCACATACACTGTGCGTACTACCGATGCAGTAATAAACTGCAAGATGTACCCTAGTCTCTGCCTATGTTGGATAATAATGGTGTTTTTCTTTATGCTCAGGTTATGTTCAGGACTAGGTACTCTTAAATTAGCCTATAATAAACCCATTAAGACATAAACTAACCAAAATATTCGCTGAGATGAGATAATAAGATGCTCCGACAAATTTTATGAATCTGAACAATCCTGGAAGTCCGTCAAGTCAGCGCAAGCGCCAGTAGTCTTTATCGTTACTATCCTGAGTGTCTGAGACTTTGCCGTGTGTGTCTATCAGGGCATCCTTGTTACCCCTCCGGTTGTTCTGCCGTTTCCTGTCTGGCTGTCCTGTTGTTACGACGGGCACAGAGAACAGGAAGGAACCACAAGGACTCGGTGAGCTAGTCCAGACCCGACGGGTACATGATGTCATACGAGGAAGTGGGACAGCTGTATCGCATTGTGTCATTGTGCACTCTGTGGCTCACTCGTGTCCAATATTTTGGTGTTGCCGGAAAGGTGCAAGGTCACAAACGTGTTTACGTTCGTGTTGTTGGATTCTTCTCTTTTCTCACAGAGATGCAGGCTGTTTGCTTGCTTGAACACTCATTTGAGTTATTTTCTCCCTCTCTGCGGCACAGCCACAACACACATACACACACACACACACACACACACACACACACACATACTGCTTTTCCATTGTCCTGAGCGGACACACAAACAAGCAGACATAGCAGAAGGGGCCCATGTAGATCCTCTCCTCTCCTGGTTTCGACGACTTCTCACCAGAGTTTAGTATCCCGACGGGAGCAGTCAGCAGCCATTGATACTTTATAACACTCTTTTTGCCCTCTACATTTCACTTTGTCTAAATGAACCCAGCAGCATTCCAAACAAACCTGCCAGAGGAAGAAAAATAATATAAATCACTTTTGTACACAAGGTCAGAGAGTCATTTTAAAGTACTTGAACCTGATGCTGTTTTTTATATCAATATATGAGCTGCATTCTTGAAATAAACACACACTTTTTTGCAGTGATCCCTCAAAAACATCTTTGTCAAAGAAATAAACTTTACTGTCCAAACATACAACATAATTAATGCTAAACATCACACTAAACATCCTTTTCTGCATTATGTATATTTTTTTTAAAAGAAGTTTTCAAATCAGACAATGATCAGCCAATGAAATTGGAATACTGATCTATGGTAGTCGGGGTCCACCTAAAACATGGGGAACTTTTTGAATTAACTGCTCGCGCAAAGCCAAGCGCTTCATTGTTTTAAACATAATATGGTTACACGGTTACACAGAACTTCATGAACCTCTTTAGTATTGCAGTTTCTTAAAGTTGGAGCACTTGAGAGAGAGATTTTAAATAAAGTGGTAAAAATTTGTAAGATGCATGAACTACATACCTTACTGTAGTGATTTGGCTAACATTAGCCTGTTGGGTATACCCTAACTGAGGAGAATTCAACATTTTTTTCCTCTAACATTTAAATTCTAATTGGCCCACTAGTGAGGCATGGTTTATTAATGGATAGATCTATCTGTGGTAGAGAAAATGTCCTAATTGCTGCAGTGTTGGGGATTACCTGACCTTTTTTTGTTTTACCAGGGTACCACATGTGAAATTGTGCGTGGCATTTTCAACATCTGGTATTTCACAGATGGCCTTTTTAAAAACACTTAGTCAATCTGTCTGGGAGCTCTGTGGGCAGAGAAATGCCTGCTAATAATTATGATGTGTCATCAGAAAGTGGCAGGGAAAAGGGGTCGGCTTCCTCTCTCCCGTCTCCCAGAGGACACGCTGCAGCGCAGGTCATTAGCCAGCCTTTCGGGACCCTCGGGATCTGACTGCAAATGGCCTTCATCGCCCCCCTCCCCCCTTCATCTTTCCCATTCCTCTTTTCTTCACTTCTACTTTTCCTCATCCTCCCATCTCATTCTCTCTTCTCCGGCCTGTTGGGAAGCAGCATGGTTTATATTTAGTGCACTATCATCTGTATCCATATTACTACAACCTCAACCAGGGCTTTTACTCTACTAATTGCTAGTGGTATCAAGCTGCTGGAATTAGCCAGCAAAATTTGATTTCTGGGAAATTACAAGAGGCTTTAGTGGCGCTTCTAATATTTTTCAGCTTTGGTGAGCATGTTCTGTACATACTGGAGGAAAAATGCTGGTCTGCTCTCCCTGTAATGACTCTTGAGCTCCGAGGAGCAATTAGCAAGTCTTCCTTTTCGTCTGCCAACTAAGTCTACACCAGCGAGACGCACACACACACATACACACCAACGACACCACAGACAGAGCAACATTGTTTTCTCTTATGTTGTCAAAGGGTGAATTTGGGGAAAAGCTTGCTCGCCCCCTCCACCCGTTCAGCCAAAATGATCCCACAGCCAACTGGCGAAGGCGCTCGCTCGCATAGTTTTGTCTCTTCCCATACTCCACTAAATTGGGAGTGTGTGTCAGTGAAGGGGACTGCTTCCACACTGGTCTCACTGAGCAACATGTTAGCAGAGGCCAATTCAATTGACGACGGAAAAAAAACATAAACCAGACATTCTTCCTTCCTTTCTTCATTCATAAAACATTATGGACTCCATACTAATTACAGGAATAATAGGAAAATCTACTTTTAAAGTCGCAGCAATCAATTACTTTGTTAATGAAGGAGCTAAAGAACTACTTGGATGTCCATAATGACAACCCCTGCAGATAATTTAACATCAGACCCCACAGTTCCCCTCTTTTGACTCATTGCTTTTAATGTAGTGATTCACTTGCTCAGTGTTAGCAGTGTTTCCAGCTGCTGCATGCAGCTGTTTCCAGTGAAAAACCTCACTGCCCAGCACCAAATGGCATACAGCCTTTACTGCCTAAAGAGCCAGATAGTTCTCTCAAGGCTAAATTCCACCGAACATGGATGCAACACGTTTGCATGTACGCCGCGGCCTCCAGGGCGAATCGCGGCCGTTCTAGTGTCAAACACCAAGCTAAAGTTAATCTGCAGATCGAGCAGACACATAAACAGAGTAGTAACACCCATTGCACACTTAGGATTGTAAAAACTTTTAAACTGTATAGTATATTTACAAATCCAGAAGCACATAAACCAGGAAAGATGACAGGTTAACACAGTCTGGTGGTGTTGTTGAAGTCATGTGGAGAACGCACCAAAACAGAAGTGTGGTTGTGACGTGCCCGGTGGGGTTTTGCGGTCAGGAGATGGTGGAGACCAAACCAGAGCTGCAAGCAAGAAAAGTAAAGTAAAATGAACGCATGTTGAGCCTAAATGAATGCTAGTACCTTCTATACCTGACAACTAGTTTGCAGCTTGCAAACTAGTTGTTGCTTTTTTCTGTTTTTGGATTATGACAGTAGTACTCAGCCCGGGTCTACAGCAGTTTAAGTGGATTCAAATGGTGACCCAGAACAATAAAGAAAAAAAAAAGGTCATAGAAATCACTCAAGCCAGCACTGCCCCATAATCCACGTCTCTACAGTTAATCTTTATATTCATTCTAACACAAAGCCTCCGAGTGATAACACTTGATCTCTGTGTCTCACGTTAACCGCCGGTTCTATTATGATTAAATGCTCGGTGTGGCGCACATATTCACCGGTAGTGTATTTCATGTCGTGTGCTTTGTGATACACTTTTGATGTTAAAGGACAGAGCAGCATGTTCTTGTTTAACCACTGTTAAATCTAGGGATTAGGGAATCTAAGACTGTTTGGGCAGCAGCCATTGACACAATTTGGCTTCCACACAGTCTCTACTAGCTCCAACTGTGTGTACACACTGTTACATTATTTGTGTAGTATTTCTTAATAAGGATAGATGTTCTTTGCTATAGCAATCGCTCCAACAGGTGGGTTAAAGGTGGATTTCTAGGAGAGACTTCGAAATTTAAAACACAGTGTAAGTTAAGCCCTGCGTTCTCTCCCTCTATAAATCTATCAGGATGGGAGTGCGCCTGCTGCCCGACCCTCCACCGTCTCCGACCTCCAGGATAAAACCTATTAGCTGCTCTAAAGAAACAGAGCCCTCAGGAGCCTGGTCGGGGCACACGTTCATAAATAACATGGAAGAAGACTGCAGCATGTGATCTTCTCTGGCGCTTTGGTTTTTTTCCCCCCTCCTTCAGTGCCTTCTCTCCTCCCCTCGCTCGTTTCTGTCACAGGATGTGTCTCTGACACGCAGAGAGGCAGTTTGGCACGAAGAGCCCAGCTGTGGCGGTGCAGGGAGATGTCAAGGGAGTCCGAGTCACCTCTGCGTGCCTCTGCTTTATGCTTGTACTCGCTGGGCAGCGTTCCGCTGGTTCTGTTGTGTCCGAGTGTAACTCCCCATCAGCTTTAGCGCGGCTCCCGATCGCATTCATTTCAGATGCTCCTTCGAGTCTGGAAAAAATAATGCAGCAACCTTTTGGTCATGGCTGCTTTGTGTCCCTCTGCACGTGCCGTAGCCGGCACATCCCCTGGCTGCTCCGAGCAGAGGGCTCAGCTGTGTGAGTGAAAAGCGCTGACTCAGGCCCCAGCCCCTCAGAGCCAGGCTGCCTGTGGAATTTGGAGCAGAGGTGCAATGTTGGGGAGAACAGCAGCTGTTTAGATGAGGCCAGGTCCGTCTCTTTGTCCACCAGTGCCTACCTGCCCCCCCCCCCATTCACTCTCCCTGTCCGTCCATCTGTCCATCTGTCGGCTCCTGCTATCGCTCCTGTCATTGTTCAGGTGTACGTCACTCAGTCTTCATTGCTCGCATGCAGTCTGTAATGCTGCACACCCCTTTGTCTCAATATCATCCCTCTCTCTTCCTCTCCTTTATTCTGTCTCCAGCCCTCCTTTATTTCCTCTGTTTGCTCCCTCCCCCCTCTCCCTTCCCTGCCTCCCCACCCCCCCACCCCTCCCCTCACTCCCTCCCTCCCCAACTGCTGTATCCCAGCTTTGCCTAGTGACAGGGAAGGCTGGGTGTGAGTGTGTGTATGTGTGTGTGTGTGTTGCGCAGGGCATGTACCAGTTGCATTGTGCATGTATGTGCGGGGGTGCACATACTTTTTTTGGGGGATGGGGTGTATGTTTGCATGCATATTCTTTGTGTTAGCGTGCGCGAAAGAGGCGATCGGACAGGGCAGTCAGTCCGGCAGCGTCCTGACAGCACAGAGCTGAGCTGCATGTCTAATAAAGCTCCTCTGCTGCATCCACACACACACACACACACACACACGCACACTTATGCACAGGCTTTGATCCTCTGTCTCGTGTTGTCATACTCTGAAAGGGAACTTCATGGCAAATGAAAAGGACAGGTATTTGCCCTTTGAATGTATTCAGGCTAAATTAGGACTGCACACTCCAGTAGCTAAATTAGCTTCAAGCAGTGCTGCAGCCGCCTACAGGCTACACAAGCAGACTCTGTCTCCAGGATGACAGCAAAATCCAGGCAAGCACAAAGTTTATCCCCGTGGCTCACCACTAGTGATGCACCAATGCAGCTTATGAATCAGATACAGATACCATCGTGTTTCACTAGTATCAGTTAATGATCATTTGTTGAATTAAGCCAGTCAGACATTGACGTTGTTTCTCTATAAACAGGTATAGAACTGCAGATTTTGGAAGTGTTCTGGTGTGCTTTTGCAGTCCGAGTAGTATTGACCAATCATGTTTGAGCAAGCTTTGGTTGCATGCAGGTAAACAGTCCGTGTGGAGAGCAAAAGAGGTGGAACGTATTAGCCGAAATGCAATTTCGGCACCCATTGGCTATTGTCTGACAATGATTCAGTTTTTTATTTGCTTTTTCTGCATTCATGTGCAGATATCGGTTCATAGAGATTAGCTGGAATGTATCTTTCCTGTCATTATTTTGTATCAAGTTGCTAATCGGACTGCAGGGCTTTGACCCGGATATCCGTTATCCATTTCCGGATATCCACTGCACCCCGAAAGATTAGCCGTTGCCCCGAGAGCTTAAATTGTTGTCAGATGATAGCCGATGGGTCTTGGGGACTGATTTCTTTAGTGACCCCTTCTTTGAACACATTGGAGTTCAAACTTGTGTTTTATGGCATTTTTGCTCAATCGTCTTAATTGGATAATGAGAGAGGAGATGTGAGAAATTAGGCAGCGTATACGAGGGACTGAGTGATGGGGACAAATTGAAATAGTTTCAACAGACTAGAGGAGCCCACACTGTTGGCTTGGATCTGCGGAAGAAGATATCACTTGGAGTCAGTTCATCCATCGGTTGTTGGCTTTGTTCCTCTGCCTCAGTGCTGCTTGCAGTAGCTGACACTGATGCAGCATTGACCTTGGCTTGCGTTGCGGCGGCGAATTTGACGGTGACCCATTCTATTTTAAGGCCCGTCCATATATCTACGCTGCTGTATATGCGCTTGTCTCTTGTACTCACTGTTCCGACCTCCCCGTCTCTATAGTGGAGACGCATGACTCAAATAATGTTGGTCGGGGAGAGCAGTTTGTCAGCCCCATTCATCGGTCTTCCACCTGAATGGTGGTCATTCACGCTGGTGGGTCTCACATGCAACTGATCTGATCGTCCTTCAGCTCGGGCCTGAATCAGTGTGTTGTCTGGGTAGATTCATGGTGATAAAATGAGACGCCTGGCAATCTGTTTACACATTTACTCGTGAGCACATTTCCTCTTCAGCGCTGTTACGTTCTGACAGTGATATAGCGGTTTTGTGGCATCCGTCTCGAAAGGGCTTTTTGTGGGTTGTGGGGAAGTGTGTGACAGCGAGAGTGAGTTTGTGGGCTGGTTATGTGAACAACCTATTTGTGTGAAGTGGCTTTTTTTTTTTTTTTTGTAAGTTCCTTGTATGTCTGAGTGAGTTTTATGTGCTTGGTTTAGCTCACGCCCCGCTATCCTCAGCCGTCCCTCTCTCTCTCCTGAGACGTCTCTGATGGGGGGAAATCCTGTGGTCGCTCCTATTGTCATCTCAGTTGTCTTCCACCAAGGCGTCTCTGTTATTCACCTCTATATATAGACAGCTGCCTCACACTGTTTCCTCCCCATGCTGAAGGTCATGATACAGACCCAACAATTTGACACGCTGCTGATGAGTAAATTTCATCAGCACCAAATCTAATTCTTTTCCCCTCTGAGTCATTTTGAGTAAGACGAACTTCATTTATTTTTCTCCCTTCCTGTTTATTGATTGCTCTTGTTTTATAGTAACCGTCCGGGAGGGTCAGTTTAGCATAGCTTAATTTCCTTCACACACAGCTGCCGGGTATTTATTCTCAGTACTCCCCTTGGTTAATTACAGATGCCCATTTTTTCCCCCTTCCTCCTTACATTCAGACGGGATCTGCCGCTGTGACTAAAATGGGGGTGGGATGGTTTGAGAGATCGAACTTTGGTTGAGAGACATAGACAGTGAATGAGAGTGAGGGAGTGCCGGCCTCATTAAAGCTGTTTAATCGGCTAAATAAAACCGTTATTTCCTGATTGTTTCACAGTGGTTACGTTCAGCACAAACTGACACACCCCCAGCATCCACCCCCACACACCTCTGCACAACCGTGCGGCAACTTGCACCACCACCTGATCCTTACTGATAGCTCCAATATCTTTCATTAACAAACTGTAATTGACTCATACGTCATTACCTGTATTGCTGAACTTAAATCTAATTAGTTAATTACATTTTAATGCAGTTCTCTGTCCAGAACCCTTCATTTACTGATATTAGTTAATAATTACTTTCCATATGCTCTACATACTTTAACCCCCCTCTAGCTAGATGCTCAGCCTTAATTGCTGTGTTGGGCTCCCATCTGTTTTCAAAACGGCATATTTGCGCAAATCTATTTCCCTCCAGACCTCTGATAAGGAAACGCCATAAACAAGCCACTTCCATTTATTATTATAATGATGTTGCCAAGGTCGGCGAATAGCTTAGCCGGGCACTTATTGGCTCGAGTGTGTCGCCCACCGCCGAGTGCAGTAATCTATGCAGTGAGGTTTTCCTCATTGCACGCCACATTCCTTTTTTGTGCTTTTGAAAGACTTGCAAAAAAAAAAAAAAAAAAAGAGCCAATCGTCCAAACTCTTTAGATGCAGAGTATTGCTTTTACTCCAAACCCTTACATACTTCATCATGTGGAAAGATCCAGAGCTTGACAGGCTGATCTTTGTTACGGTTGCTAAGCTGTGATTGCACAAACACTGTTTTGGGCTAGCTGCTGGTGAATTTCTCATTGCAATGCAGATCCTTGTCGTTGATGTTTTATGGCTTAGCATGTGCCCTGTTGGATTTGGTGCACACCCCCAGTAGCCATTTCTGTGTGAGGCCCAAACTACCTTACGGACCTGGAAACCCGTTTTCTGAACCAGTCCTACATGAACACACCATCTGTCCTCCTGATGTTTACCCAGCATTAATAAAAGAGACTATTAGAGGATGCGGAGGTGACATGACTCACATGTCGAAGTCACAGGTGTACTGTTGTTATAGGCTGGTTAGCTTGGTGTCGCTCTACATTATGTCCAGCGCACCACTGGGGACAAAGTGCAGCCTGTGGTTTATCAGTCTGTCGAGAGAGTCGGTGTGTGTGATCACCTAGATGTCTCACGTCCTCGTCAAAACAAGGGCCAGTCCTGCTATGACCTCCCAGACTGACTCAATCTGCTTATCAGTGAGGTCATTAGTCTCGCAGTTATCTAGGTGTCTGCCTGCTCCTGCACGGCGCTGTTTGTTCTCTCCAGCTTACACTGGTGGGCCTCTAGCTAGACTTTTCCCTGCCTGGTTAACTCTCGGGTGGATCATTTAATTAGTTGGCCAGTTAACAGAATCAAATGAAAATGTATGAATGTAGTGTTGCATCACTTTATGAACGGATATCAGTAGTCTTGTTTGCTCATTTAGCGCATTTTACCTGCAGTGCTTGTGTCCGCAAGAGGACTATTTGCAGAAGACAGAACATTTTCTGTGCTTATCTCGTGTGTTTGTGGTACAAACATGGATAGTTTCTCTTTGATACAACATGGTTCCTCCCCTGCCCTGCCATGATCTGATCTCTGCTTGTCCTGTCAGCTCTGTAATCTAGCCCTACCACGGTTTCCTCACTTTGAAATCTAATTCATTTTTGTATCGCGGTCACGTGCACACCTTGCTCCGGCTCCGAAGGGGAGGCTCGTCCTAACACGCCCAGCTGTTGCCAGATGCATATTTTCAGGATGCTTTTGGTTACAAGTCCCAGCACTAACACCTTTCTTCTGGAAGTTATAATTAGTAGCCAGGCTAGTCTTTTCTGCAGTGACGGGGACTGGTTGTGGCCTAGAAAGTGTCTGTTGTGCATGGCTGCAGCAGAGGAGGAAGTATGTATGTATATATAAACACAGTATATATATATATAGGACTTCAGTCCCCTCCATTTATTTTGGAGTAGTAGTAAATGGTAATTTAGCAGTTTTCTTCACAGCCTGCCTTTGATTCTTGTATAACAGGAGAGGCCTCCACCTGCATGGGAAAAGTGGCACCGTTGTTACAGATACAAACAGGAAGAGCTTGGTTTATTTAACAATTTGTTTGTCAGTCATTGTCTGTCAGACGGTTTTATATGCATCTAGAGTCACAGTCATAATCTGATACAAAATTAGAGACAAATGATGAGATGGATTTGTAATGATACCACGCACTGATTGAAAGCAGATTGATTTTGGTTTTTTTCAGCTGTGAATTTTACATTTCCTTTTTAATCATGAAAGTTATGACTATGAATCACTCATTCATTTTTATACACCTTATTTCTAATATGGAAACACAAATGGAGACAGACTGCAAATAAAGCAACATTACATAGAAATGTATATGTTTGCAATTAAAACATGGACAGCTGTATATGTGGATTTGTTAGGATTACATCATGATCAAAAACTAGCCAGTCGACAACAGCCAAAGTTCAGACAAGTGCATCGACACAAGACATAGCAGCCAGCTAATATTACTGACTAGTCCAACAGCAGTCAGCCCAGCTCAGCATCTGTCTTTCAGCCTTTTATTTCACAAAGCTCTTGCCAACGACTAAAAGTCAGTCCCAGATTTACTCTGGCTGTCTGGCGGCCTCTTCTCAGTCACTCTGTCCTTTTGTCTTCTTAACTTTCTCATTTTAAAAACCTCTTCTCCCTGGTAGTCCAATGCACCTATGGTACAGACGCTAACACTCCCCAGGGCGCTCAGAGCTCACAGTGTGGGCAGCACAGCTAACAAACTGAGCTGACATTAGCTAACAGCGGCTACAGTTCACAGCAATTTACTTTACTGTCCATCAGGAAGCTCTGTAAATCACAGAGCTGAGGCGGAGCAGCTGAAGGACAAATTAATCATCTGACTACGATGATACTGAAGCCTAATGTTAGGTTTTTTTATTGCCGTTCCTCATGGTTTTGGGAGTTGGGAGGAGTTGGCGGCTACTTCAAGTAGTAGTTAAGTAGCTTAAACTGCTAATGACAGTGTTATTTGCCTTGTGTTGACCGCTCGATGACTTTACTGTCAGGTTTTTGGGTTTTCCAGGCCTGTGATTCGTCACGCATAATTGGTGGGTAATTGGGGTGAACCACTTCGGGACGTCAGGGCAAATTTAATTACAAAAACAATTTTTAACTACGCAGTCACATTTATGATAATTGTTTTTTCATCATTCAGCGCTCGTTTAAGCGTTCACCTTGGAAAACGTGTAGTCTTGGCCCAGTTTTCTGTCTATCATTGTCTCCTCCATGCTGCCCATAGCTTCAGGTCCTTCCTGTCGGCCCCCATGTTGAGCACACCTAGCTAGGCAGGTTTCCAGAGAATGAAAGGGATCTTGGGTTACCTCCATCATGACACATATCGCCACAGGGAGCCCGGAGCCGAACACATCTTAATGTTGAATAGAAAAGACCTGGGTCATGTGTAAAGTACTCTGGTTGTTTTCTCCTGTGACAGCAGGGGGGGGAGGTGTATGAGCGTGTCAGTCGTTGAATAGTTTACCTTTGCATGCGTGTAAGTAGACAGTGTAGTTTTACTGTCACTGACATCTCAGTGTTCTCTGATATATCCCTTTTTCCACTCCTCCCACATCTTTTATTTTATGTCCTCTCGCAAACTCTGTTCTTCATCTTTCATCATCTGTGAGCGTCTTCCTCAGCATCCATCTCTGGGGGTTCCATCTAAACTTTCTAATGATTACCATCCACTTCACTATTGCTTTAAAGGTCTTAATAAATGCCTAGTGGATGCTTTCATTCATTTGGGTAGATCCATTTATAGTGTGGGTGGTCTCTATGGGAATCAAACCCTTAAATGGTGCAATGTCAGTGTTGGGCTGTACCATTCGAGCCTCAGAGGGCCGTAGCTCAGTAACAAAACCCCCCTCATTTTCCACAAGTGCTGACATCCAAAGGGGGGGAAAAAATGAGAGGAAGGATGAGCCCAGAAAAGGCAGTAGGAAACTTGTGCTGTATTATCTGTCAGGATGTTGTGACATGTTGGTGCTGGAACACCACTGGCAGTAAAGTCTGACTTTGTTTAAGTGACTTTAATTTGACTGATCTCGAAATTTATAAGGTGAGGCTGGAAGTTGACGAGGTGCCACAGAACGGCTACATTCTTGTCCGCGCACCATGCCAACTTTTTCTTTTTAGATTTTTATGCACTTGGTATTGGAAAGTATTGTCTGCGTCGCTGAACATTCCCACAGCTCATGCCCGGTATTCCTAGCTCTGGCTCTTGTTACCACCCTGTAGTGTTTTTCCTTTCAGGCTGATGTGGGAGCTCTGTCCTGTGAAGGCACTCAGAGACTGCCATAAAGTCATTTGTTCCTGGGATTGAGCAGCAAGTGTTTCTGCTGGCGGTAAAAGCAGAAGATTCATACAGCTGTCAGTGTCTGTTTCTCAGGTGGCCACCTCCAGAGCCTGCAGCTCCTTCCAAAGTGGAGATGGAGTCAGGGGAAACATCACATCTTATAAATATGACTGGATATTGTAAAGTACAAAAATAGTTCACAGATCCTAACACATCATTTATAGATTATAACATTGTTAAATGTGTCACTGCACTTCATTAGAACTCCCCTGCTTTATACTTAAGTTAACAATGTCTTGTCCACTTTTCACACACACTATTTTTTGCTAGTGCGTTGGTATACTACATGCTATCGATTATCTATCTGCACTGATGCCAACTAAAAGCCCCTGATATTTATGCCTCATCTACAAAGCTGAATGAATGTACCATAGTAACATAACTACTTTTTGTACCAGGCTGCAAACATGTTTATTTCTGCTGGGAAGTTGGACATTTTAACATGGGGACGTATGGAGATTAACCCGTTCTGTAGCCAGCCTCAAGCGGCCGTTTGAGGAACTGCAGTTTCTGGCACTTCAGCACTGGCTTCAGTTCATAGTTGCAGAGGTTTCCGCTTGTCCTACACAACCTGCCAGCTCCAGCTGAACAGGAAATGTAGCTCACAACACCTACACATGTAGCTGTGAAATGAAAAATCTTCCAGATGATGACATAAGGGCCAAATATGACATAATGTTTTTGTTTACCAGGAAATTATGATAAGTGATTCACTTATTATAATATATTTGAATAAAATCAGGATCTGTATGACTTGATTGCACAGCACTATCCTTTTCTTGACATCCTGCTGTCTTATCACAGCCATCGTTCTGTTACTATCAATACCCAGCAGAGGAACAAAGCGGCACCTGGTGCCTCTACCACCAACAGAGTGGCAGACAGTAAGGAAAGCCTGCCGAGCCGGGTAACATGGCCTGGCAGGCTCCTTTCATATTCTCTCTCTCTCTATCTGCAGATGGTATCAGGAGGCTGTGTTGACACAGAATTGTGTAAATCACCTTGTTTGCCATGTGGGTTGAACAGGTCGATGTGTGGGCTTGGAGAATTCTTTGAAGTAGTGGGAACACTTCCTGTACAGACAGCAGAAACTGATGCTGCCCCTCCAAGGCCAATTTTCTCACGTTGCCGGCATGGGTGTATGCTCACTGCAGCAGTCTTTGCACTGTAACGCACACACACACACACACACCAGATCTGATCTATTGTTTTGTCAAGCCCTGCCTCCCTCCTTTTCTTTGGTGTTTGTGGTTTCTTAATATTTTGGGAACATCCTGTTTGTGTGTTTAATGCCGTGGGGCACAGCTTGTTTAGTTTAAGGCCTTTGACCATTCCTGCCCTCTTATTAGTGTGACAGGACAAGAAAGACGGCTGAGGCAGAGGAGGGAAAGACCAAGAACAAGAAACACTCACAGTGAGATGGAGAGAGAGAGAGTGAGAGAGAAAGGAAAGGGGCTGAGGAAAGTGATCAAATTTGGAGAGCTCCCCCGAGAGTTGAAATGTAGGAAAAGAGATGAAGGGATGGAAAGAGAGGGAAATGGGTAGGGATGGCAGTGAAAGGAAAAAAGGCATTGAGGGGAACTTGAGGTTGGCTGTGGTGGAGTGAAGGGGGCAGGGAGGGTTATTGCAGACAGACAGCATTGGGAATTCTGGTGTCGCTGGTGTGCAGCCTAGCATTAAATGCAATTTAATGCTCCGAGGCATGTTTACGTGCTATGTAAGTGATTCCCTATTTACCCGTCATGAATTTCCGGTGCTTATCAATGATTTAACGGCGTACCCCCACCTCTAATGACCGACACGCATCAAATACGGTCAAATTCGTGTCGGGAGTGCTGTCGTGCCCCTTGGCACCGCCTGTCGGGAGACAGCTGTGCACGTGTCATATAAGAGAGCAAGACAAGGAAAAAAACCTTTTATCACGGCCGGTCGTGCCGTCCTACACACACATCTGTTGGGAGAACCTCTGGCTGTGACATAAAGGGGCCTGGTTCTGTTTCCATCTGTAATTTAGGTAATTTACTGGATGTTTTTAAGCTACTTGCAGTTGAACAGCTAAAGGGCCGGGTTTTTGAAGTGCACTCTGGCACGGACTCACTTTCCCTTTTAAGGACTAGGTTATTAGAATCAAACAGCTTTAATATTTCCTTTCATGACCTTGGTGCGCTATTTAGTCAGCCCTCACTTAGTCGGATGTATTCGGCCTTTAGTTAACCAGGAAGTACTTTTGTAATAAGGCAGCTGTTATTTCTAAGAGACCAAAGCCTTGTATTTATAAAAATGAGGTCATGATGGGTCTGGAACAGTTTTTAACTTGCTTTTTTTTTCTAAAAATAGCAAATGAATACTTAATTCCCTCATGTGGCAGCTAAGCAGTCTTAATAGACAAGTTTTGGACTGGTACAAACCCCGGACCTATTTCACTTTGTGTCAGGGACGATGAGATGATGACTGACTTCTGGGGCAGAAGTTGCCGCAGCAGGAAAACGATACAGGAGCCGGTGGGCTCAGTTTGCTTTGGGGGATCTGCTGACACTGTCACTGAAATGTCACACACGTAGCCATTTTGAATCAGAAGGTAATGCAACAGACAAGCCTGCCTGCCTGCCTGCCTAGCAGCGCCTGTGATCATGTGACTTAAGAGGAAACTGTAAGCTGTTAGATCATCATGTCTTCATATTTTTCCCAGTGGATGTTCATCAGCTATCGCGTTTTCAAAACAATCATACCCGGAATAGTCATGGCTGACCATTTATGAGCCTGGCACAATCATAGGCCAGAGTTATTCAGACCTATCATTTGGTCCCTTTTTATGACGCAGAGTATTTCCTCAGCAGAGGTTTACCCAGTCTAGGAAAACTCCCAGCCTGCTTATGAGGTGTGATAAGTTCACCCCCTCCAGCAGTCCTACTACAGTCAGATGGAAGGAAAGGCCATCTCTGGGTCTCTTCCTCTCCTCTCTGCCATTCTCCCTCTCCATGTCCTGGAAAGCCTCTCTTTCTCTTTCTCCCTCTCCCTCTCCATCTCCTCGTCTCCCCTGTCTCTCCTGCGAGCGGCATTTTTGTGTCGTTACTCACTGTGGTTGTAAATAATCCCCGTTATGGCTTCCAGATGTCCCTCCGTCCCACTCTGGAATTGGGGATGGGGTTGGAGTGCGGTGCGGGTGTAAGGGTTGGACACTTACTGTAACTGGCTCAGCTGCTGACTGGGCCCTGAGTATGTGTTCCTCCTCCGTCTTCTCTCACTCTCTTCTCTCTTACGTTCACTCTGTCCGGCCCAGTCCCGCCTTTCTCCCACGAGCTGAACTTGATTGCTTTTTCCATTCTTCTCCCTCTTCTGTTTCTATTTCTCGTGTATTTTTTTTCTCTCATTGTTTTTTATCCCACAATTGTCCTCTGTCCTTTTTAAACGTCTGCCATGCTGTAACTCATGAAATTCAGACAGCTCCTTAAGTGTCAGCTAAACTGTGTAATATCCGACAGATTGACGCCAAAAATGACACTAAAAACCACGGACGGTTTTTAATTAGACTACAGGAGCTGTATAAAGGCGAATACAGGCATTAGTAATCACTGATTCATGAATTTTATTACCACAGATTTGTTATCCTCCGCAAACACATTCAGCTAGCTGTCTTTCATTTTTAGTCCGTTTCAGGAGTCACAGAAGCTTGGCGCAGATTTTTAGCTTCAAAACAGCTCCCAGGAAACCTGCGGGTGACGTCACAGATACGCCGTCCATTCTTTATACTGTCAGTGATTATCACTCTTATAGGTTTGAATCAGGAGCATTTGGATCAAGTAGCTTGTGGAAAATAAGGGTAGCTGAAATTAGAAGGCCCTTTTCCCACAGTGACAGCTACATATTTAATCAACATTTAGGTTAGACTTTGTATCTGGGCCAGGACAACTCAACCAGGACATCCCTAGAAATGATGATGGCCGCTGATGGGTGTTGTTGTGTTTCATCTCAGTGTTTGAGTCCGTACATTTATAAAATAGAAGCTGTCTGTTCTGGATGAGCGACAGACGCTCCAAATAACTTCACAAAAACATTGTGGGTGTGGATTTCCCTTAAGCCTCTTTGTCCCTGTGTTTTTGTCCACATGGATCATCACTCTTTCTCTGCTGCCCTGTGTAGCTTCCCTCTTTATTTATTCATTCCTCTTCTCATTTTTCCTCACTGCTCCACTGTCTGCTGAACTTGCATCACCTATTGTGGGGAAAAGCAAAAAATGAAAATACAAATATGGCGGTTTGTAGATTCTTGGAAACGCACGAATCACAAGAAGCACGCAGAAATTAGCCCCACGCCACACACAAACAACTCCTCTTTAATGCACGATATAGAACACGCACAGAGGCACAACGGTGTCGGGAAAGGTTATTTTTAGACATTCCCTGTGGTTCACTTCCTTGAATAATTCTGAAGTCAGAGCTGCAATTTTCTCTAAAGCTTCGTAACATGTGTGAATCCTCCACTATTTAAAGGACTCGGACTGTTCAGTCCTGTGAAGGGTGTCACGCACGTCTACTCTGGGAAAGTATTAGTCAGGTGACTGTATATGTTTGTTTTCCTGTAATATTGACTGAAGTGTTGGGTGTGCCATTTTGCCCTAAAGAACAGAACATGAAGCACACCCACAGCACTCTCATAACAGTCCGCATACTTGCAATGCAGCGCAATACTTGAAATAGTTTCTCTTTCATTTTTATGGAAGATTAACGCTATCAAAATTAGTATAGGTAAGTAATAAGTTGTTAAAGTTAGTTGTGTTTCTTCCAAAAAGCAGGACTGTAGTTACACCCAGCGTTGAATCACACACAGAAACCTCGCATGTATAACACGTTGTAATCCTTGTTACACTCATGACACACACACATACGGACGAATTTCACATGAACACACCCTGGAGACACGGCGTGCGAGAGATTCTGGCTGAGGCCGGCCGTGAGCACCGAGCATATCATTTGCGGGCCGGCTGCTAAGTGAACACACTTGCCTGTAGTTACCGGGTTTCACACAGAAACGGCTCTCGACTTCTCCCGTCTGCATGGAGCAAGATGGGCCTGATAAGCACTCCGCATTTTGGGCTAAACCAGTCTGGCTATGTGGATTAGCTGGCGTCACTCATGTTTTTCCAGTTTCACTGCATCCTAAGGCCTTCTACTGAACATGTGTGTGTCTTGCAAGCGTCATGTGTATCTTTTAATGTTTTTTTTTTTTTGTGTGTGTGTTACTCGTACTGCGTCTGCGGATGAATGTCTTCCCCACAAAGCACGCAGTGCATTAATGTGACTGACATGTCATCTTTTTCCAATCTTGGCTCACTTGCCCTACACATTGCAAAACCCCTCTGAAAACAAAGAGCTCCAGTCATGCTAAAGCTTGGATAGTCACCTTCCCAAGCGTTGCCAGGGGTTCCTACCACACCTCCACATAGCAACAGTTGCTATGTTTACATCTACCTGTATATTTTGCCGGTGAGTTAAGATGTGTGACCAAACTGTATGGTATTTCTCTCTTTCTCTCTGTCTCTCTCTGTTGTTGTAAAGAGGGACGCAGGACGTCACTGTGAATCCGTCTCCGCTGCAGGAAAAGTACAGACATGTTGATCCCCGGGTAAATGTGGGTGAGCTCAGTGAGCACAGGCAGTTCTCGTTTGAGTCCGGGTGTTTTATATGTTGACCCCACAGGCTGACATATGGGCCGAGTATTTCCAAAACACTTACACATACACACACTTGAATTCCATTTATAAATTACAGGTCAGAATAACAGGTTAATAGCTGCTGCATGCTTCAATAAACCACCTGCTGTTGGAGTGATTCTTATTTTTTCCCCCCTCTCCAGAAAGGCAATTTATATAATCTTTTTGGCTGTAGTATTTCCACCACAGCCAAGACATAGTCACCAATCATATGTCAGATGTAGATGTGGGGAATTAGGTCTAACTCTGTGTGTGTGTGCACATATTTGTATGTGTCTATGTTTGTATGTGCGCTTTGTTGTGGACAGGGCCTGTGGGCTCCTGGCTCAGAGATGAAAGACATTTCTCATGTGGCTGGTTTAGTGGAGCTCCTGAGTCAGCATGCAGCTACTAATCAGTGTTTTCTTCCCTCTCAGCCTGCTCGACTCTGCCCCCCCCCCCCCCCAACTTCCCCTCCACCACCTCCACCTCTCTGGCCCGCCACCCCGTCAGCTCCAACAGACGCGAATCAGGAACATTGTAGTTCGAAACCACCAGCGACCAATCCGACCACGTCAGATCAGTGTAGATGAAGAAGACGGGGGGGGTGACGAAGCAAGGCAATTAAGATTACAGAGCGATGGCCTAGTTGTCCTCCGAGCAGCACTGGCCTTTTGTTGTCGAAGAGTATAAACACTTCTGAATGGGGACGGCAGCTGAATGAGAAGCGCCAGCAATGTCCAAAGATGCGTCTCTAAAATGTAGATTAGTCCACACCGGGTACTGTAACCCTTTAGGACAGATATTGTCCTTTTGTCTTGATGGGGAGAGGGCAAATGAGACCGCATAGTTTATGTGCACAAGGCCTAAATAATGGAGCCCTCCCCCTTTGTGATAATAGCATTTATTGATATGGCTGTCCTCAATGAAAGAGGTCAATATAGTCTTCCTTAAGGGGTATAAAGACTATTAGCGAGAAACACTTATGCTAAAAATAGGAAGAATTCAACACTGATGTTTGTTTTCTTCTACTTTGGTTGCGTTTACTACTTTCTCCTTTCTATGTTGTAATGAACAGCCGTGTAAATTGTGTGAAAGTCTCATTATTTACACATTAGCTGAAATAAAATGTAAGAATCCGGTTCACATTCCAGTAATGTGCCCATGACCAAATCTTTGAACACAAAGTCTGGCTCTTCTCTCTGTGCCGATGTTGAGCACTGATCCGTAGAGAATCTTGAAAAACAGTCATATAAAAGTAAAATCAATGTGTTGCCTAATCGTTGGCTACTCCAGAATAATTGAGCGGTTTTCATACACGAATTAATCTGAATATAAATGGGTTCAGCTGCAAGATATTATCTTGACTCTGGCAAACATGCCATGTCAGGTCAGAGATGCTGGAGGAGGATCTGATGTGCAGCAGTGGAAATTACCACCAGCTCCCAGCCAAATGACGGCACATTTGACGAGGTGCTCATAAGTCATACCTGCGATCATCCCGTTGTGAATCAAAGGCGCCATGACACCCTGAGGTTTGTGACATGTCACACACAGAGGTGCCGTCTTAATATACTGAGATGGGTTTTGTGGTTCGACATTGTGCAGCAAATTAAATTTCATGGCTGTATTTTGCCAGCCAAACGGCCGTACTGCAGCTTTGATGGCTGGATTTGATATGTTGTTTCTACCAATGAATCTCGGGGTCTTTCCAGGTCAGCATGCCATGTATCATTCTCATCCTAGACTTTGTATTTTTGTTGGAGGGCTGCTCGATAATGCGCGAAGGAAGGGTGCACAGGAACACTTTGTGCGAAAGACCATTTTAATTTGTTTGTCATCATTTTTGCAGACTTGTGGTGATGTTCCAGTCAATTGCCTGAAGCTGGATTGCACCCAAGTGCAACTAGCCGACCACTAGTTTAATGTTTCTGGTCTACTACTCTACTAAAATGAATGAAATGACCAAGCGTTTTCCCCATGTCAGGTGTTCCCAGACTTACTCCGTGTGATGGCTGAGTTGCTTGTGCGTTTATTTGTGCACACAGTCTGTTGTAATGCGTGCCAGGACATGGCACACCGCACCGGCTCCTGTTTTTCTCTCTGCCCTGTGGTCATAGCAGGCCAGGCCAGCTGTCAGTGGAGCCAGGAGTCGGCCGGTCGGGAGTCTGAGAGGAGAGGTTGTTGAGCTCTGAGTGACCTGTTTGTTTTATTTCAGCAGGCAGTTCCTTGTTTCACAGCAGGAGAATGTCCTTTTTCTTCAACACTAGAGGTTCTGAAAAGTCATGACAACCAGATGAGTTTAGCGTGATGTTTTGCCAGTGAGGGATTGCAGACGGGTCCAGACCGTCAACTTGGCTGGTGGTCAGCTCCCACACACACACACACACACACACACACACACACACACACACACACACACACACACACACACACACACACACACACACACACACACACTCAGAAGCAGCAGCCAAAAATGAAAAAGGGTGTTTGTATAGAAGATGTATATTTAGTGTAAGCAAAAAGAGTTATTTGCATAAGAGTATGTCAGAATAAACAATGAGGTGGATTTGTCTGTGAATGCTTGTTTGTATGCTAATAACGCTAAGCTAGGCTAATCTTGCCGGAAGCATACCTTTAAACATAAAAAGTTGAGTTACACTTCCCTCCGTTATCAGACAATCAAGTGTATCAGTGTAATCAGTATGCTGACCTTGGCGAACTTGCAACCAATCCCGGTTATCCTTGGCGTGCTGGTATCATGTAAACCAGGAAGTGCTTGAATAGCCCTCCACAAATGAGGGAAATGCTGACTTTGTCAGCCATTGATGGAATCTGTCTAGCTTTGTGAGCGAATGCTGGCGACCCTTAGCAGATCTCTCCCGTGTTCCTTTTTTTCCCACCAGGGACCATGACCGCAGTATGGCGTAACAATAGCTGGCTTTATCACTCAGCCTCTCTGCGTCCGGTGTCATGTGCCATGGAGAGGTCCAGGTGGTCACTAATACTGTGATAAAGTAAATTTAGAACGGCATGACACCTTTTCATGAGTTCTGGGAATATTGTGGGTCCCTAGTGGGTTAGCACATGACCAGCGCAAGTATGTTTCCATAGAACATGGGTCACAACAAGGGTACCTGAACCCCCCCCCCCTCCCCCACCTGACCGTGATAACATTCAGTTCCTGTCTAATCGCAGCCATTGATGATACAACTGTTCAAGCAAATGTCAACTGGGTGCTAACACATGTCCAACTGCTGGTAATCAGACTACCTTTCCTGATGTTGTGATGTGCTGCACCGAGTAGCTGCAATGTAACTGATGCATCACATCTCTTCATCAGTGTAGTTTGTATAATATTTAAATGGTGACTCGTTAAGTCAAGTGTGTGATGTGTTACCATTGCTAATAGCCTAATATTACATATGTCCTACAAATGTGATATTTCGTGATGGTAGCTTTTGATTTCAGGCCCGGTGCGACATCTCCTCCATAAACGCTGTCCTCTTTGCTTAAAGTCCTTTTGCTGATGGTAAACCTGACGTACGTCTTCCTTCTCTCTCCAGCTAAACCCTTCACTTCCAAAGTGAAGCAGATGCGCCTGCACAAGGAAGACTTCGAGATCCTTAAGGTGATTGGACGAGGAGCCTTTGGAGAGGTAATGTACCCTCTTGTTTTTACACTTAACCTAACCAGGCAGCAATCCATTACCATGCAAGCTAAGAACCTGCAATTTCCCCCCCTTTTTTTCTGGCTTGCACAAGAAGCAGATGTTATAGGTTAGTTTGGAGCTCATGGATGCATCGTGTGCTGTGTGTGGTTTTTCTCGACTTGTCTGTTTTGACAGGAAACATCTTAAAAATTTGTCTTCCTTGAGGGAGACATTTAGCAGTGTGATCTTTGGACAATACCTGCCTGTATCCTCTTGTACCCGTATACCTTAATACTCGAGTTATAAAAGGCAAGAGTGTTGTTGTGTTTGATAGTGGATTACTTTCTGCTGCATTCCAGCAGCAGTGCGTAGTATTGGTCTGCCGCATGAGCATGACTCTACTTGCAGCTCGAACAAAACGTTTAAAGTCTTCTTCACACTTCACCCAGGGAAGCTAAATGAATTAGAGTGCCAGTGAAAAGCAGCCAGTGTGGGTTACATGTTTTTGTTTATTTAGTTTAATGCCTTTATGTGTGCCTGTAGGGAGGCTGAAATTTGTCACTAGGTTTCAGGTAATGATGTCAAAGCTGGGGAATGTTGGAGGGACAGGTACTGTGGTTCTCAGCCAAGACTCTTACATAATCCGAGTGTCCTGCGAAAACCTTCCACCTTCACACTCACACTTTTCACCACGGCGCAGAAGTGTTTTGACAATCACATGCCTCTTTTAGTAAATCATCAGAAAATGTAGGGCTTCAACGGCGAATTGATGATCGCGAGCCACGCCACGCGCTTCCAAACACTTGATCCACATCTGTGCAAACAAGTTAGCGAATTCCTGAGCTCCCTCTAAAGCGCGCCGATAGGTGGGGAGAGAGATGGGAAGAACTCAAGAAAGTGATAGATTGATGGATGGCGATAGATACGGGCACCCACCTGCCAGCATGTAGCTGCAGTACCACCAACAGAATACCAGCACGCTCGCTTGTGCCCCTGAAAGGAGTGTTGGTATGCGCGTGTGTGTTTCAAGCGTGTTTTGCTCGGGGATGTGATGCGATCCATGAATGGCGCTGCATTGTGGCGACATTCCAGCGCTTTTTTAACAGAGGCCACTAAGTCAGCTGTGCTAGTACAAGTTTTACGTGACAGAAAGATTCAATTAGCCTGAGAGACGTCACGATCCACCGTCTAGTCATCTGATAAAATACGTTGTCAGTGTGTTGTGATGTGGATCATACTCCAAAGTTACAGTAAACAAAAATGTAGAACTCGGGTTGAATGAGAGGCTCAGTGGTCCAACCTTTGTTTACCATCGTCTGCAACTGGCCGCCACTGTCCTAAGACGAGTTCTGTTTTTTGCACTTGTTGCAGACTGCATAATTATAGTTAATTTTCTTTGTTTACAACATTTTTCTGTGTAAATAACTGTGCAAAACAGGAGCTGTAAAGATGGCATCACGTCCTTTTTCATGTTCTGATTCATTCAAAACTTTGTTGGCTGTCTCGGAGTATCACCGAATAAAACAGCGCAGAATATACAGACATGTTTCCACAACAGTGTTTTCAACAGCAGTCTGACAACGCAGGTTTCTGCAAGTTTGTAAGAGATGCTACCTTAAGGCACCTGAGAGGTGTTGCAAACCAACAAGCGCATTTGGCAATTTTTCTTTATGGCTGCTGGCGTCACAGAGTTGGTACGTCTTCCTATATTCTGGTTAGTTGACAGTAATAAGAGCTGTCTGACCTGAGGTCAGACCAAGCAAACATGGAAAATGTGTATTTTGGGAAGGCCTCATGAAAATTTATAAGGGTACCATTTATTTGTCGTCACTTTTGGAGATTTTCAAGAACAGCGAGCACAGAGCTGCCACTGTGATATGAGGAGAGAGAGAGTTGAAAAGAGGCGGAGGTGGAGACAGGCCCAGGTGTGCACACAGACACAGGAAAACAAAGAAAAAATACTTGAGAGTCAGAAAGGGAGGCGAGAGAGTTTGAGTGCAGGATGTTTTGATTTCATCCTCCCATTGTCAGCAGCAGGCAGAGAAATGGCGCGGGCGGGTGACGCTGTGGAGCTGCGTCTGATGAATGGACCGGGGTGCACTGGCCCCTTGCCTCTGAAAAAAGGCTTCCCATTAGGACTCAGTTGCCTCCTCACCGACACAAGCTGGCCAAACGGTGCTCAGTGCCAAAGCCAGGGTTAGAGGTTCTGCTCCCAACCGCTAGCCTCGATTAAGACGTACGTCATCACGATATAATCGCTAAGTTCTTGTGCAGTCATGGGCCATTAGTCAGTGTTATGCTTTATTGTACCGTGTGTTACATTGGGACAAAAAACCTCTTCAAAAACACCAGTCAACAGCCAAATGCCCATAAATATAGCCTTGGCTGTTAAGTCTGTCAGTTCCATTTTGGCAAATAGCTGGTGTGTTTTCGGTCTGTCTCTGCCACTCTGTAAAGCACTTGGCTGGTTGAATAATTAGATTAACTGCTGTGGTTTGCTTCATGCCTGTTCCAAACTGATGAAAGCGAATTTAAAGACTCAGTGAAGAGCGGCAACGCAACGCAGAATAAAACCCACGATGCATAACTTCTATCCCTGAATATAGACAGGGGCAGTGGAGTGAACTCTGTGCTCAGTCTTTCTTTGGCCCTGAAGTAGACACCAGGCCTGGCGGGGAGGACCAGATGAAGGAAGGAGCAGTGGGGAGAAGAAAGGAGAGATGGAGAAAAGGACAAAAACAGCCAGACGTTGCCAAGAACAGTGCACTCCCCCCTGTCCTCCTCCGTTCCTCCTCTCCTCTGGTGAGGGATCACTAGGGGAAATCCAAACACTGCAGGAATGTTATCATTGTATTGCATTAGCAGCATTCCCCGGCTCATTTAATAGACTACAGACCCCTCTGTTGCATGGGGCGCCTGCGTTTGTTTCACTTCTCATCCGTGTGTGCGCGCAGTGCTCTTACAAATTTCTGTCTGTCTGTTTACTTGTGTAAATTCTTTGTTTCCTATTTATGCATATTTTTCAGGTAACTGTTAAAGAGGCCAGATTAAGAAATGACTTCTGCTTTTTCGAGCTGATTGAATATCACAATATAAAGAAGAAATCAGCCAGGGTGCGTGTTTGCGTGCACTCTGGCGGGCAGCTTGCAGCGGTTTGTCACAGCAGCTTGTGCAGCTCCTTTTTTGGCAAAAAGTGAAGCCAGGGCTGAGGAAGCTTGACATGGTAATGTTCAGCAATTATCAGTGAGGGGAAAGTTGGCAGTTGCTATGTTGTTAAGACTGTACAAGAGGGTACGGGAAACACAATGGGAGAGTGTGAAAAGCTGAGCCGTGGAAGAGGAAGTAAGCATAACTGACAGGCGAACACTTAAAGTTGTTAAGATGTCCTGTGTTTACCTAGATGTTCAAACTGGTTGATTTAGTTTAAAGATTGGAGCTCATTATCCAGCGTCTGAAAGTAATGAAACAGTCACGTTCAAGTTCAAATTTACCGTCGCTCCTGTCAATCTTTGAATCTGTACTATTGTTTGTGTATGTACAGAGGATGACTCTGTGAATTGAGATAAAGTTAGCAGTTAGCAGATAGTTATTGACACACAAACGTTTTATGGTTAGTTTGCTATTTTCATAGCAAAGACCACACAATTAATCTGCGATCAGAGACTTCCTTCCAAACCATCACATCTGCTACAATCAGTCCATCCACTGTCATACAAATCATCGGACACAGAGATTAGAGGAGTGGTCAAATTCCTTCTCTCAAACTGCGGACTCTGCTAATAGGAAGCATGAATCACATTTAAGTGTCCAGCTGGGTGTGTGTGTGTGTGTGCGCGTATGTGTGTGAATCCAGGTGGAGTGCATCTGTTGGCCTTTTAGGTCAGCACTTTAGTATCTGTGGTCACTTCCTGCCCCCTCCTTCCCGTCTCCTCCTTGGGTGTACTCTGCTTTCCCTTCTTCCCTGCATTCTGTCCTTTTCTTTACTTAATCTGCGTCTTCCTCCCAGCTCATTTTTCCTCCTCCTGTCCAATCACTCTGTCTTTTTCTTTTCCTTTTCCTTTTCCACCTCATCCTGTTTCAGAGCTCTTTCTCAGTCCAGCCCTCCGCTCTCCATCTGATCTGGTTTCATGCTTTTGCTTGTGTAATGATTTGAAGTGCTGAGATGACCTCTCCTGTGTTCTTTGGTCGTGCTACTACGACACAACCTTTCATTGCAGGAAAATCGTAGCTAAAATTGTATTTTGTGATGAGAAGGTGAACAAGTATCAGCATGTGTGGATCCCGACATGAAGGACGTGATGATGTGGGGGTGCTTTGTCGATGTTCTAAAATATTCAAGGCACCCTTAGCCATCTGATGCAACATGCCATCTCATTTTATTTGCGCTTAGCAGCAGCATCATTTGTTATTTTTGTTACTGATTATAGAATTATGAAATGTGATCACACATAATCAGTTCTTGCATTCGTTCTTTTTCCTCTTGTGTCAGGGATAAAATATTAAATCTGTTTTTGATCCGTGTTTATAACATGCTTCACATTCTTTCACCGGCTCTGCTGTCACACACATGATTTAAAACCGTCGTTTAGTTTTTAACACTCCAACTCTTGTGTCTTTCGTGCAGGTTGCAGTCGTAAAAGTGAGAAACACAGACAAGGTATTCGCCATGAAGATTCTCAACAAGTGGGAGATGCTGAAGCGAGCCGAGGTAAGCATCGCTCACTCAAAGCTTTTCTCGACGTGTGCCAGTTCTCCTTCTGGCTTTGGATACGGGGCCTTTGCAGCAGTATTGGGGGAAATCTTTGAAAGGAAATAATAATGAGATTTGATGATTGATTTTTGTTTTTTAAAATAAGCGTCTGATGTCAAGAGAAACCACAAGCCTCATTTATCTACACTCAAATCAGGACCGAACTGATGAATGCTTGCAGAACACGTTGCTGCTTGAGCTGCATGTTTTTCTCATCGACCTCTTCCTGACAGTCTGACATTCCTGTTGGTCCCCTGGGTCTTCAATCTTCATGCCTCATACGTCACAGGCCAAAACTGGTCCCTGCTGTGTGTGTGTATGTGCGTGTGCAAACGCCTGGACATGGGAAACAATGTAGAGCAGCAGATGTACTGTAGACAGTGGACACTGCGTGTGTAACTGTTGTTGGAGACAGAACATCAAAGCACTGTTCAAGGAGTGAAGTAAATTATTTCGGACACGAGGTCCTCCCCTACAAGTGGTGAGCTTTCCTCTTCCACGCTGCGGCGCCGTTATAACGCAGCTTTCATGTCCCGGGTCTTGTTAAAACCCTTTTAGAATCCAATTTAGGTTACACTGTAGATGGCCTGGAAATCAGCTTCCTTTAGCAAAAAGCTAGCTGTGTTAATCAGGTTTGGTTTAATTACGGGGTTTCCTGTTTGCATTATGGTCAACAAATCAGGTTATCACAGAAAGACGATATCACCAAGGTTACCGTAATGAATGTAAACACTGCCAGACAGCACAGAGCTGCGAGATTAACAGGCATCTGTGATCAAGAGTCCTTGATCCAGGACAATGATTGCTTGTCAGTTCCAACTTAGTAGCTCTGTAGAACATCCCGACCTTCTGATAGGTGGGGCCAGAGAAGTCATGCTTACATCACAGAATATCGCTCAACATTACATTTGATTAAATGAACAAAGGGCACTGGTATAGGTGTAACTGGTTTATTCTGACATGTACACCTGAAAACTGGACTCCTTTTTCCCATCTCATTGTTCCCATTGTATGTGCAACATTTTTAAGTCTGAACTTCATTGCTTCTTTCTTTAGACGGCGTGTTTTCGGGAGGAGCGGGACGTGTTGGTAAACGGGGACTGCCAGTGGATCACCACCCTGCACTACGCCTTCCAGGACGACAATAATCTGGTAACATAGCACTCTCTTCTCCTCTGCGTGTGTATTCATGAGCAGGAAACTGTGTTTTTTTTTTTTTCCCACCAACCAGCCTAAGTGTATTTCCAGAAATTCTCCTGCCATGATTTTAACCTTAATTCTCACAGGGAGTTTTTAACCTTTTACTTATCTGATGTATCACTCCACCTTGATACATTTTAGCACGTTCCAACTTTGGTACTTTCCAGAGTAACAACCACAGTCTTGTACTCGCGTAGCTCCACCTGCCACTTTCACCATTTCACTGGCCAGTTCATTTATAGAAAACAGCACCACCTTCGCGCGATGGCTGGTGACCTGCCAGACGCTGACCAGCACATTCACTCCTCGCCACAAAGCACAACATGACTTAGAATTGTAGGAAATTGGGCAACAGAAGGTAACAAGGCCAAAAAAACATTTATGTAAAAGACCAAAAGAATGACTGTGGAGCGCGCTGAGCGGCCGCGGGCCGAGCTCCTCCTCGCTTCCATTGGCTGCTGCAGGCAGGCGTTCGCTCTCTAACCTGACAGCATGACCTCTCCCTGTGACCCTGAGTTCAGATGCCAGGACTGCTTGTCATTCCATTTCCCACATTCTCACAACAAATGCTTTACCCTGGACACTCCCCAAGGCTTTAAAAATATACACCGCCGCTGCCCGTCCAGCCGTCTATTTTTAGGGAAACCCTCAAAAGTTAAGAACCGTTTGGGCGCTCGCTGCCTCAGTGCCCCTCTGTAGTAATGATACTGTGAGAAAAAAGGGAGAGGAGAGTGAGGGGTGGGGGGAAAGGGGCGAGTATATTTTTGACGTTCTTGTGTGACTTTCTTGTATTGTCTTCTACATTAAACACTAATGATACACACTATTCTGATCTGAATGAAGTCATTTTGTTCTTCCCTTTTATTCATTTCTTTTCTGGCACCTGTCATTGACCTTTAATCCTCATTTTCTTTCCATCTGTCTGTCTCTGTAGTACCTGGTGATGGACTACTACGTGGGCGGTGACCTGCTGACTCTGCTCAGCAAGTTTGAAGACCGGCTGCCAGAGGAGATGGCCAAGTTCTACCTGGCTGAGATGGTGCTGGCCATCGACTCAGTTCACCAGCTACATTACGTCCACAGGTGAGCAGCAGACGGGATGTATGTGTCTGTAATTATTTTTTTGGGGGAGTAACCGACGGAGCAATAAGTCCTGATGATGGATGTTCAGCGTATTTACATTATTCTTGCTGCAGGGGCAATTTTCCAGCTGTGGAGAGCAGCTAAATGAAAATAAATGAAAATAGTAGAGTGTGCGTGCATATGTTTGTCTTCAATCACCACTGAAGCTAGTCAATACCACTCACTAATTATACAGTATATTAGTTTGTGTTTCTGTGTGTGTTATTATTTCACTTCACATTCCCATTTGAGGTGGGGTTTGTGAGTGTGTGTGTGTGTGTGAGAGAGGCACGATTCTAGTGCTTTAGAAAATAACTGCAGTGCTGGAAGAAGTGCTCAGATCCTTTACTTAATTAAACGTGCCAATATAACATGTCATTACAAGCAGAAGCCCTGTTTAAGCAAAAGTGCAGAAGCATTATCAGCAAAGTGTACTCAAGGCAGCTGTAATCAGTATTTTTATTATAACGAGGTATCAAATGACAACGAGAACATTCAGGATTATCACCTGAATCTGCAGCTTTCCTTGGATTCATACAGCTTTATAGCTCATTCTTTAGCCAGCTACAACTTTTACTCTACCATTTACGGTCTTAGTTCACTGTGACTGCTCTCATAGTGTCGATCTCAGCTGCAGGAGGCAGCTGTTTTTAGTTTAAAAAAAAGCTCTTAAAGCACACTGTACTCTCTACTCTACCTGCTCAGCACCAAACACCAGGCAGGCATAGTTATTGACTAGCTGATGAGCACAGCGGAGCATTTAGCAGCTATAGAACCAGACACTTCCCTTCAGGGGTTGGAGTTCTGGAGACCAAAAACTGAGCTAAAAGAGAGAATATTGGACTTGCATCAATCAAGCTGTCAGAAACACAACTCGAAATAAATGATGCTGTTGCTCTGTAACTGCTGGATGTGTAAATAAGCAACTGTTCACCATCAACTCAAAGGTGATAATATATCAATGTTGTGTTCAAAGTCTGTTTCAGCTGCCCCCAAGTGACCAAAGAAATCATTTATTACAGGTTTAAAGATTTGAAAAGGAAAAGTACTCCTTCTGCATTCTCTGTGACTGATTTATTACTAAACTTTACTAATTCTCAGGACACTCCATCAGCTCATAAGATTAATGAAAAATGTTTTGGTACATTAACTTATACTCATTCTTTTGGACCTTTCTCTAATCTTTTTTTGGAAACATTAGAGAGTCTTACCTCAGTCGGCCTCAAACTATTTAAGTCTTTGGTAGAACTGCTGACAACTTGTAGATTTCTGAAATGTGACAGAGCCCAAACTAGACACTGCTTTTTGTACCTAATCCTTAGCCAAAGAGGCTGGAAACCACTGGTTTAATCAGCAGTGCATTGGGTTATGTAAGATTATCATTTGTATTTTTATGTAACTTTTTTAAGTAACTATAGCTGTCAGATAAATGTGGTGAGTGGAAGTATAAAGTACATAAACCGGAAATACCAGAAGTACAAGTATCTCAGTTTTCATACTGACGAACAGTTTGCAGTTCCTGTTTCCACTTTCCCTCATTTCACAATTTGACTGAATTAAAAACAATTAAAAACAAATCTAAACAAGCCTAAATCAGACTGTTCACACCCCGTGGCTCTTGAAACGATTTACTTCTGTAGCATAGACGCCAAAAGTATTTTTGCGGCCAAAAGTATTTTTGCAGCCAAAAGAAGATGCCCTTGGGAGCAGGAAGTTGGGCTCTGCCAGACAGGAAGTGGTCACATTGGCATGTTAACACAATTACAGTGTTCCCTTCGCCGGGGGCTCGTCGCAGCAATTTTTGTTGAAGGAGCAAAGGGAGGGTGGATAGATGGGTAAAGATGAGAGATGGATAGTGAAGAAGGGAGGGTCAGAGAAAGGGTACAATAAAGCTAAGCTGCTTGGTGGGAGAGTGTTTTGGGTGTGGCAGTAGTCGCTCTGATCTCTAATACGCCACTGGAAACTCCGACGGAAAGAGATGCGCGGAGAGACGACGACGACACAGTTATAGAGAGATGTAGATATAAATGTATAAGTAAAGAAAAGGGAGCGCATGAGATGAGAGCGGGGAGCCACTAATTGCATGGTGTTATCTGGGGGCCGTGGGTGGGGGTTGGCGGTGGCAGCAGAGAAGTGGATGGAAGGGAAAAAGGGACAGGGAGGGAGGGGACAGCACTGTTTCTCTTTACGTCCCCTCGTGGACGCTTTGGGACAGTAATGATGGGGTATGGGAGGTGTGTGGGCGGGGGTGTGGTGCTGTTAACCTCCCCCTCATGTACCAACCCCCCAACTCCTCCTTTGCTCTCTCTCTTTCTCACTTCCACACACACATGCTCGTGAGAGATTTCTATGCTCGCTTTGTAGAGGGTGGAGACGACCAGGCAGGTCCCCTGAGGAGGGTGTGTCCTGCTGGCTGGGCCCGTCTGATGAGTGTGTGTGTGTGTGTGTGTGTAGCGCATTTGGGTGCGTGTGCACAAGGGTATGTGTGTGTGTGTTTATCTCGGTGATGGTGTTTTGTGTGTTTCCTATTCTTGTGACTAAGTTAGAGCACAATGCTTTAACCCTGTAATTTAAAGGCTCTAATGTCCATTAAACAGAAAACCAACCACTCGCTATTCACGGCTCACTTTCAGTTACACCAAACACACACACACTCACATACACACACACAACCAGCCCACTGTTGGGAAATAGAAGTGGGCAGCTTGTGGCTGTATTGTGTTCACGCTTTTTTCTCTTGGGAATCACAATCTCCAATGTCCTGTGATGCCAGTTGCGATGAAGATAAGAAGCTCCTGCAAGTTGAACTGAGCTAAATAAACACTTTTAGTGCTGACAGACTCAATATAAACACACATGAAGAAACTCAGTAGCCTAGCAACATTAAGGCTACAAACAACCCATAATGCAGTGCTCTGTTGATGTAAAAGGCACCCTCTCTGTAAGAGCAGTACTTGTAAATGTCTAGTCCTCAAACATCATACCGCCGCTTATTTAAGTATAATTTTCATGACGCGCAGGCCAATGTGGCACATTATATTCATCAGTTGTAGTGTTTACATGATGGACAATAGATCATGAGCTAATGTTTGATGGGTCTGCAGTACGAGAGAGTGATCATATGTTCTGGGTCCCCGGATGGGACTGACTTCTTTTAGTTTTTTTTTGCAAGCTTTAAAAATAAAAGAAGAGACAGAGGGAGAGAAAATGTTTACATACTCCTGTGGTAAGAAGTAGGAATATTTCACTGTCCTTGTCATCGACTCCAGCTCCCTACCAGGACTCTTCCTGGCTTCTTAGGGGGCTCAAAGATATAGTACACAAAACATGGTGCTTCAGTATGTTTATATCACTGCCTCATCTTTGCCTACTGCTGCTCTCTGAGGCTGGAATGGCTGTTTAGTTTACCGTTTTAAGTTATATATCAACATATGTAGTCCATGACTCTTATTCTATGCTTTACTAAACATTATGAGGAGCCGTACTACTGCTTATTGATCCACAACATTGCCTCAGTGGCCTACCACAAATTGAAATATATTAAAGAGACAGGCAAAGTGTAAGAACTGTTTAAATTCTACCATAGCTCACCTAACGTGCCCCTCTTGCCCATTTAAAATGAACATTTGCAGCCCTGTTGACACTGATGAAGTTGAAAAGAGCCCAGATGAAAGAAGTGAAGAGCAAAGAGCCTAGAGGTCAACCTTCTGTCCCCCCTTCGGCAGAGTCCCATGAGAGGCGGCGTGCGTTGGAGTCAAACCCCAAAGGGAGACTGCGTGTGTGTGTGTGTGTGTTCATTTATTCAGTGGTCAGTGATCTGCTTGGCCTCCCAGAGGGGCCTGACAAACGTTTCAATAGGCCAACTCAGCATGGCTTTGTGCTGCCTAGCACCACATCTGTCTGCCATGGGTCTCTGTGTGTGTGACACTGGCTCAGATAGGGGGATTCTGATGGAGCGAGAGTTGCGGTGGGGGTTGGTACAGAGGGACAACAGTGAGTGTGTGTGTGTGTGTGAATGGATGGAGAAAGGGGGAGATCTGTTGTGATCATGAAGAGAGGAAGGCGGATGACAATACACACTCGCGTGAAATGAGATGTTATGCGAGAGTGTGACAGTTAACATCTGTTCTGAGTGGGGTCTCACTACTGTAAAGGACTGTGTAATTGTGCTCATGTGTGTGATGGTGTGTGTTTTTGTATTGATTGCAGCCTTTGTTTTATTATTGATCAGGGCCATGTGTTTCTTCACAGTCCAGTGATCTAAAAGAGAACAGGACTCTCTCACACACACACACACACACACACACACACAATCATTTATCAAAGGATTTCATTCACAATGTTAACTCTATATGGCTTGTTTGATGTTAGAGGTATTTTGCAATTGCACTGAAATGGACACTAGAGGAAAACGTTTTAATAGTGATAGAGGAAGGTGTGTGTGTGTGAATGACTCAGTGTGTGTTTGTCAGTATCAAGTGATGCCAGAAGTCATACAGGCAGCAGTTCTTTGAACCATTAGTTAACAAACGCTTGGCTAGAGCCATGTGGACATGGCTTGTCTGTGCAGTTTCCAGTGTTGCTGCAGGCCACACTGTGTGTGTGTGTTAGTGTGTGAGGTGGTGTCCAGATGGCCCTCACAGATGGATGCTGTGGTCTTAGAGGGGATTACCTCCCTCTATTCTAGTCTCTGTGCTGCTCCTTAAGACCGCAGGAGCCCTGTGACACAGTAGCCCAATTAGCTATGCTAACTAGCGTAGCTTAGCACCACCACCACCACCACCACCTCTCTAGGTTTGTGCCATGTGTGAAAGGCTAAATGTGAGTCAGCTCTTGTGCCGTTAGCCTCCAGTGATGTGAGCTGTGGACTTGTCGCAACAGACATGAAGGTGATGTGGAGGGCAGCGAGGTGAAAGTATCGTTGGCATCTGGTGTGCGATTTGGGGAAAAAAAGGAAGGTGGTAGAGAGACATTTGTGGCTAAGAAGAGCGAGAGGGGAGTGGGCATACGGGGGGCTTTTCTCTGTACTAAATGGTTTACCAGTAGCAGGACCAACACCCCCCTTACCCCCACTGTGCTGTTTGGCTGCAGCGCACATTTGCATACGCATGGACAGGCAAGGGTCAACTCATGCCGTCTGCTTTCTGGCACACCTGAAGCCTCCGGAGCAGAAGGCCTTCCAGAAAAACACACACACAGATGTATATTCTCACAGTCTAGTCCAAGTGTTACGGGTGTCATTCATCATTTGTAACGTCTGCACTTTCTGTCAGGGGATCTGGGTTGCATGTGCAGAGGTCACATGTGTGTCAGAATAATAGAGAACCACAGCAGGGATCCTCTGTCAAAATGTATGGAGGAACTACTTTAACTACTTAATCCGCCAACTGACAAGTGTGATACTGTCATGTTTGGCTGCTGCTGTGAGGTTTAATTAAGATTCAGTTTTTGTGAAATAAAATCTACCTCATATAAAATGTTTCTTGTGGAAAATGGAGTGATTATGGTTGCACTGGGAAAGCAAGCTAACCTGGAATGTCTCACAGTTGAACATCTTCTGAAGCCATGGTTGATAACAGTAAAAAAAACAACAAATGAATAAATATCTGTGCTGATCATATCTAACAAAAAGGAGACAGGACGACCTTATTTTACAGATAAGAGTGATGGGTGTGGCTGTCACCTGTAATGAACCTGAGACACTTGAACTCTTCATTATTAAAAACGGCAATAAAGCTAGGCCTACATTACATTACGTTACATGAGCGTATGAGAGCAAGTACTATCCTGTATCGGCTAGAAGAACTCCTGGAAAATGAATGTGTTGACTTGCATTTCCGTCATTTGCATAGCCGGTTTATTTAAAAATGTGAAACCTGCAGTGTTTGTTTGTATCCGTGCTTACACGCTTGCCTGCTGCTTCTTTCCTGCCTTTGCTAGTATGTTGTTGAATTTCCCAGCTCATTACTGCCACCTATAGGTCAGAAGAACAGTGTGAAACCATGGCAGGAAAGTATATCGAATCCCCAGCATGCGTGCACATTTGTCAACAGTGAAAGAGAGACATAAAAACACTGCTGCACAGCGCCCCTAGTGGCGAAAAAAATCTGCATGGCACCTTTTAAGTTATTGTTCCCATTTAAAGAAACAAAACTGATGTCTCTGTTAAAGGTCAAATATGTTTTAATGGTTCTGTTTCTAACATTATACAACTGCAAGCCAAAAGCCGCATACTTTTTCCAGTGATTATGCCTGAGTTTGTATCCTCGTGCTCAGGCCTTCCATGATGTCTACATTTGGAGTTGTTAAAGTGAAGGTAAAGGTTCAGATACAACAGAGCAGTCCAAGATAAATGTCCTCCTAGAAACATAAAAAGTTTTATCAGAAAAATTTTAATCCTCCACCTCCAAGTTTTAAGCTCTGTTTTATGGCAACATTGAGTATACATCATGTCAGTTGTTTATGTGTGTTTGTGCCTGCCAAGTTCATGTTACTCCAGCTTGGTTGGGTGAATATATGCACTTGGGTACAGTATGTGGTTTCCATCCAAAATGCTATATACAGTATCCACTTTGGAAAAGTGATGTTCAATCTGGAACTCATCTGAGAGCAGTCAAGCCTTTTAAAATAGACTTCTAAGTAACCTACGATGCAAACAGTGATTTGGTAAAAGTAAGCGTCAATTTATATATACGTTTTGGAGCCCGACTTTTATGTGTCTATACAAGTCACATATGTGCACATATTACTTTAATCCGAGGTTTTATAAGTTGGTGATTTAGTGGCCTGTGTGAAGAAGAGAGATAGCTCGCTCAAGCCCCATGAGATGGGACTATTAACACTACTGGAAAATGACAGGGGCTCCACATGTGGCTTTGAAGCCATCTCTACACATCAAAGGCGTCTTCAAAGCCAATTCATGTCTGCTCACTCTTAACAGAAAGAAAGGAAGAAAAAAACTGAGGCGTGGGCAACAGTCTTGTGTATTTATTGAGCAGTTATGAAGAATTTCGAAGTGGAATGTGGGAATTTCACGAGCTTTAACTGACTAGCTTGTGCTTCCTGAAGTTTTGTTATCCGACAAGAATTGATTTGGTAGGCGACGTTGGCACATTGGTTATTGTCTATGCGAAGGCGCTGGAGTTTAATTGTGACTTCAGAGTGATTTTTATTAGATGCAGCTCGGTCTGTTTGAAGCCAAATCTAAAAATGAAACACTGTAATAGTTGGATGGTGTAACTTAGAGTCATTATCATTAACAAAGATAGGAGGCCATGGAGTTTCTTTAATGTTACTAGTTAATGCTACTAGTGTGTTTTTGGTTGGGACTGCATGTGTGTGTGTGCTGGTGTAGGACATCTGGTTTATTATTTTGAGCCGAGCCATGCTCACACTACTGCCCAGAAATACCAGCAGCTCAATTCTGTAACCTGTGACACGAGTGTGTGTGTGTGTGTGTGAGAGCGTCTGTTCCAGCAGACGTATGAGTTTTACATCGTCCCCCATGACCCTGTGTCATTTCTGTCATTTCTGCATGTACTGTGTGTACTCTAAAGAGTTTTTATGTGCCCCTCCATACCATGTGTATTGAGCCGTGTCGTGGTTCACTGTGTTGATAAGGGGGCCCCAGACACAGGGTTCAACGGGGTCTGCCCTCAAGGGAAATCAGTGGAATGGTCAGACAAGGACAGAAGCTATATTTAGTCCTGATGGTGGGATACAGTGACATCTCCATTCCATACCAGTCCAGACCAAAGATCATTAAGGTTATTTAGTGATTTACAATGTGGATTTCATTCAAATACACATCATTCAAAATATTAACACCAACACCAGAAGGTCACAGACGAAACAGGAGCAATGGACTTGGGCGTCCATTCTGGGCGTATTCAAGAAGCACAAGCTGCGAGTCGCCCCCCAGACCTGGCTGTAGATCCAGGCAGGCCAGGGATCTACATTAGCACCCTTCGGCTGCCATGTAACACAATAGCACCAGCAGCCCAACACAAACCACCTGCCAGTGACCACCTGTTAAACACACTGGAAGATCCCTTGCACCTTATTATGCATAGCTTGTGGGGAGCTAGAAGTTGCCATCAGTTTTGTAACTTGCAGGAAGTTTCCTAAAGTTGCAACCTTTCACAGCCTCCTGTACAAATCTATCTCAGAAACATTCCCTATTATGCAGAACATGTAGGACATGGGAAAGAAACTAGCACTGGCTACTTGTGCTGCAGCAAATTAGTCAATTAATCGATTGGTTTCAGTCATTTTATTAAGCAAAAAGCATTTTTCTGACATCCACTGTCGGTAGTGAAAGTGAAACAGTGAAAGTAGCTGATGACTACTGAGACAGTCCAGCCGGTGTAGCAGATAGCCAGAAAAACCCAGTGTAGCAATGAATCCCACTAACTGGAATCAAGCCACAGTCTCAGTATCTATATTATAAACATATCAGCAGCAGTAGTAATGCAGAACAGATGCAGGTCGAGGAGGAATTCTGCTGTGGCCACCGTGTACACGTCTGTGAAAGAATGTGTTGTCAGTAACCCCCCCCCCCGTCTGTCTGTTCACAAACACAAATATTGTTGGAATAGTGAACAGGGGAGTGTGTCTGTTTAGGGCACAGGGTCTTTTTTTTGGTGAGTGGGAGTGTGTTTGTATGTTGCATACTTCCTCAAACAGAGTGCATATTTGTGCGTGAGTCTCCACATACACACACGCACTATCTGTACAGTGAACTCCCACAACACAAGTCTAATTATTTCCAGTGTTTATTCTCTCTTCTGGTCAATTTTGAGTTGTCAGGCTGCTGATGAATGTGCAAGGGGGAAATTACGCTTAATTGAATCACAAATGTATTTGAATTACTGCACACTAGCTTTACAAGCAAGTTAAGTTTCCCCAGGTTATGTCATTTTTAATTTGATTATAATTGATGGGTTGAACCGTAAAGTGTGTGTGTGTGTTTTAGATGTCCCATTTGTTTGGAAAAACGTTCATCATCTTCATTCCACTCTGAGGAATCGTTTGCTTAATTTGTCCCCCCTCTTGTCTTCCTCCACGTCTGTCTTTCAGGGACATTAAGCCTGACAACATTCTGTTGGACATGAACGGCCACATCCGCCTGGCCGATTTCGGCTCCTGCCTCAAACTCATGGAGGACGGGACGGTAAGTTTCTACCACACTGCTGCTGATGCCTCCTCCGGTCCAAAGCAAACATACCAGAGCTTTACTGACCTCCTTGTCAACCCCCCAGGGGTCTCCCAGGAGGAGTGTGTGGTTCAGCGGGTTGGCTGTGCCTGCGCTTTATGATTCAGATGATTCTCCTAGCAAAAGGGGGGTGAAAAAATTTTCCCTCAGGTGTTATGTAAAAGAAAAATGACAGGATGAAATGGACGATCAAAGAAGTGCTTGGGTTTGTACATCCAATGTTAATATAGTGTTGAGGTAGAATGACCAATTGAAGAAATAAATGTCAGACACTTCTTGGAACATGGTCTCAGACTAAAACCTCTAGATTGAAGCTTTGGATCACGATGAAACTGTATTTCTTCTGTGTTTCATCTGCATTAAAGCAGCTTCTTGAATAATAAAGAGCTGGCGATGCCAACGTGATGGCTCTGGATTCCAACCTCTGACTTTTCTCTTCCACTGTGGAACTTTTGGCACTTCATCATGACAGTCCTTTCTTAAAATTCATATTTTTACATGTGCATAATTTACTGCCTTGATTTTAATTCAGGATTCAGCATCACACGAATTCTCCAAATTGCTTTGAAATAAGTAGAACCAGAGCTCCAAAAAAACAAAAAAGACAAAGTGTAGACAAGGGAATTCTGCTGCTGTGGTGGGGGGTCTGAAAGTTCAATATGCTCTTTGTTTAGTTGTTTGCTGGAACTCTGATATTTTCCAAGACTTCTGTCTGTAACTCATCATCATCATTACTTTCATTAGCATGCCGGCTAAGTTCTTTCTCTCTGAGGTTCTGTTTCATATGTGACATTTTTTGGATTTTTTTTGAGGATCAGTTCTTGATTTTTGTTTTGTTTTACCCCTCCTGCTAGGTCCAGTCCTCCGTGGCGGTGGGGACTCCAGACTACATCTCCCCAGAAATCCTCCAGGCTATGGAGGATGGAAAAGGCAAGTATGGACCTGAGTGCGACTGGTGGTCCCTGGGTGTCTGCATGTATGAAATGCTGTACGGCGAGACCCCGTTCTATGCAGAGTCCCTGGTGGAAACCTATGGGAAGATCATGAACCACAAGGTGAGCTTGAAGTTGTTTTTGTATATGTGAGTATTATATATATTGTTATCTTTTAAATGGAGTATGTACAAAGAAGTTTAACCACACACCACATTTGTTTTCACAGGAGCGATTTCAGTTCCCGCAGCAGATAACGGACGTATCAGAGGACGCAAAGGATCTGATTCGTCGGCTCATTTGCAGTCGAGAGCACCGATTGGGTCAGAACGGCATTGAGGACTTTAAACACCATCCCTTCTTCACTGGTACGGTCTAACTTGTCTTAATTGCTTCTGTGATTGAAATGTTCTTTCAGTTTATAATTTAATATTATAAATGTATATTTCATGTGAGTTTTTATCAGCATAGAATGTTTCACACAAATTCAGTTCATTCTTTCTCCTAGTATATTTTCTAGCAGTTATGTAGTCTGCTATGTTTGTTAGCAAAAACTTGTACTAATGTGTTTTTCTTTTAATTTTCCTTTCTTGGTGTTTTTTTATCAGCCCAATCAGCACAATCCTTTCTACGCTTGTCACACATTTGTACAAATAGATAAAGTACACACTATAAAGAATAAACTGAAACTAGACGTGTACTGCAGATGTTGCAAGTTTTAATAGGTAAATTGTTTGACTGAAGAGGTTTAATCAGTGAATACAGTATCAACATATCTCGTGCATCATGGTGTGTTCCTCTCTTGTGTTCAGGCATTGATTGGGAAAACGTTCTGACGTGTGAGGCCCCCTACATCCCAGAGGTCAGCAGTCCCACAGACACCTCCAACTTTGATGTGGACGATGACTGCTTAAAGAATTCGGTGAGGGTTTTGTTCAACGATCAGCAGACTCACACTCACGCTGTGGTCTGCCTGTTTATATTCTTTTTTTTTTTTTTTTTTAAATAATCATCTGTATGAGATGTGAATATGTCACTTACTCGTCATGTTTTAGGAGACCATGCCCCCTCCCTCTCACACTGCCTTCTCTGGCCATCACCTGCCCTTTGTGGGTTTCACATACACAAGTAAATGGTAAGTGCTATCACGAGATTTATAAATAGATTCTATATAGACTCATTTAGACTTTGTAGACTTAGTGTTGTACATGTTGTCTTTTCTCGTCATTGTGATTGCTAAAAAGTGGATGAAATGAAGTGTCAGCGCTGTTTCCCTCTACTTTGTGTGTGACCTTCTGGTGTTCTCCTCGTTTTAATGAAAACAGACGTCATTATCTGACTTCATGTGTAACCAGCTGTGGTATAAATTGACGGATTTCCCAGACAGGCCCTGTCGCTGTATAACATGCTTATCTCTCCAACTAAAGAAGCGTAAGGGTATTAAATTAGCTTCCCTCCCTAATAAGGTGATGTTCACGACTTGCTGTAGATCTGCACCCTGAGGGCTACCCGTGAGAAAGCAACAAACCCACTTACTTTCTTATCTCGTCAAGGCTCAGTGATAATGGCCTTTTCCTCTTTTTCCTCACTTGCTCTCTCTCTGTCTCTCTCCCTCCTCTCTCTGTCTCTCTGTCTCTCTCCACCCATCTTTCTTTTTGTCGCTGTCTTTCCCTCCCTCCTTCCATGACTCAACATCCTCTCATCTGTCATCGTCTGCTTCTATTTCCTGTTTCCCCTCTCCTGCTGTGTCTCTGTCATTTCCTCCTGGACTCTTTCTCTCCTTTTAAACACATTCACATTGAATTTTCTTTTACTGTTCAACACTGTTATTTTCACCTTTTTTTTTATTAATGGCCCTTTCCTTCCCTCGTCATTCAGCCTGTCTGACACTTTTATTCACTTTCCTCTCTCTTTCTATCTGATTCTCGCTCGTGATGTTCTCATGCCTCTTGCACCTTGAAGGTTATTTTAGTAAAAAGACACGGGTCACTGAAAGTGCTTGAATTTATATATTTTGTAAAAGAATAGAATTTTAACTTTGATCTGTGAGTCAAACGGCTTTTTTAGGTTCTTGAATTTGAGGGAATTGGGCATGAAAAGTCTTTGAAAAGTCCTTGAATTTGATGTATAAGAAGGTGTTCCTTCCTCTTCAGTACCTAACTCTTCTTCCTCTTTCTCTTCAGTACCCTATCTGACCGAGCTTCCCTGCGACAGCTGGCAGGGGAGCCGGGTAAGGCAGGTCAGGACCAGTTGGACCTGGATGTCCAGCGCGGCCTGGAGGACAGCTTGGCCACCGAGGCCTACGAGAGGAGGATCCGCCGCCTGGAGCAGGAAAAGCTAGAGCTAAGCCGCAAACTGCAAGGTAAGACTGATGAAAGCGACTGTCTTAAAATACATTTATTATATCAGGATTCCTCTTTCTCTTGGTGTTTTCTCCTCACATCGAAGTTTGATTTAAAAACAACAACAAACACACACAACAGATGTCTCTCATCTGACCTGTTACAGAGTCGACTCAGACGGTGCAGGCCCTGCAGCATCCGTCAGGCGAGGGCCCTGTCAGCTCTAACAGAGAGGTGGAGATCAGGAGTCTGAAGAATGAGATCGACATCCTCAAGAAGCAGATCGCCGGTCAGCACCAAGCAGCTGCTTTTACTGACTTATCTTCCACATTTGAATAAGAACTATTTGCAAAGCTTGAGTACAAACTAACGCAGCCACAGTCAAATTCTGTCACACAGTGAACTAACATTTTGTCAAATCTTGTGTGTGCGTTTGTCAGAGTCGGGCCAAATTGAGAAGCAGCTGGAGGACGTGTCGTTGGCCCGCAGAGACCTGGAGGACTCATCTAAACACATCAAGACTCTGGAGAAACAGATGAAGACCATTACACAGGAGAGGGACGACCTGCACAAGGTAGAACTAGTATTTTATGGCGTGCGCGCGTGTGTGTGTGCGCAAATTTGTATTTTTTTTCCATGTTCACTGCAACCGGATTACTCAGTTTTGATTCTGGTGTCGAAAAAGTCAAATAAACCCAGTCTTTGCTTGTATTGAGATGACTTTGCCTTGAAGTCCCCACAAGAATCTTGATGTTTATGCGCTCTCCCTTTTGTGGCCAGGATGTCATGGAGGCCAGTGAGAAGATGAAGGCTCAGTCGAAGGAGCTGAAAGAAGCCCACAGCCAGAGAAAACTGGCCATGCAGGAGTTTTCTGAGCTCAATGAGAGACTCACAGAGCTCAGGTAGGCTCACAGCTCGAGACCATTTCTCATCTATATCACTAATGCTAATGTTTTTACTCTCCTTACGTTCATGTCCTGTAACCTTCTGTCCAGGTCGGCGAAGCAGCGCCTGGCTCGCCAGCTGCGCGACAAAGAGGAGGAGATAGAGAGCCAGAGTCAGAAGGTTGAGGCTCTCCGCCTCGAGGTGCGAAAGTCAGAGAGAGCCAAGAAGGAGGTAGAGTAGTCTCCCTGTGGTTGCTAGCTCACCCTGTGCTGTCTCCATCCACTGGTCTGTGAATATTTACTCTGTAGTTTAGAAACAATGTTTCAGTGGCTGTATTTCAGTGTGCCATGTGTTTCTCCACACACTTTAAGGACATTATTTTGGAAGCTGTCCATAGTAATATGGAACATAATCATGTTCACTCCACTGGAATAAAGCCACACAATGTATATTTTTGTTTGAAAAGTTTGCCTGACAGTTTGTTTTCTCGTGTGTCTGTGCAGTTGTGGTGCGTGGTGTAAATGTTCTTAGAGATTATGATCATATGATATGTATATAAAAGATGTGTTGAAAATGGCTGCGCGAGGGGAGATGTGTGTATGACGTTTGCATCCAGTCACTGGAGTTTATGTGCATGTCCATCATCAGATGGAGGCGCAGGCGGAGGAGCAGGCAGCAGAGGCTCAGAAAGAGAGGAAGCTGAGAGAGCGTAATGAGCAGTACAGCCGACAGCTGGAGGAGGAGCTGGAAGGGCTTAAGGTAAGTGTGCAAACACACACAGCTGAGCGTCAACATGTCCACCTTGACTTGATAGAAAGAGTCAAGGATCCCCTTCACGCTCCTCAACTTCACTTTTCTCCACCCAGTTGAAGCAGGCCGGCTCCTCTGCCGCCCCGGCCTCAGCCGACCAGACCCAGGAGGTGGGACGTCTGCGCGGAGACCTGGAGAAGAAGACAGTCCTGTACGAGGAGGAGCTGGCACGCCGGGAAGCGCAGCATACCACCGAGCTGAAGGCCCTGCGCAAAGAGCTGCGGGACGCTGAGAGCCAGCACCTCGCCCTGCAGAAAGAGATCCTAATGCTCAAAGACAAGCTGGAGAAGAATCGCCGCGAGAGGTGCTTTATCTGTTTTATCACTTTTCAAGATCAAGGCGAATGCTTTATCTTCTGTACTGATGGTGGAGTGGAGTTAGTATTGCTGCACTGTGTATGGCCAATGTCCTGACAGTCATAATTAGTTATTTTTGTTTTGTCTTTTCCAGTGATGATTGCATGAGGTAATTTGAGTTTATATTCAAAAATAGTTCAGGTCTAAATGTGTAGTAACTGTGAAGTGCTGTTTCTTTTGAATAGCTTTGAATCTAACTATTATTAGATTGTAACGTTATTAGAATTTCTTAGTTTTGTTGCCCCTAACCCAACCAGAAATAACCGTGTATGCAGGTAATCTCTTCCCAGGGGTTCTCAAGTATCGTCATCCCTCCATGTCGACTCTTATTTCACTGGAGAGATGCGTGAATATCAAGAGTTTCATTCCAAAGATGCTATCTATCATTTCATAGAACTCATTCCCCCTTTAAAATTGTTCTCTTGCTGATGGTGTTTACCACAATTGAAAGAAAGCATCCAAGTGAGCACTGACAGTGCTGTAGAGATATTGACTCACTTACGTTCACTTAAAGGTCCAGTGTGTAAGAGGCTCTACAGGATATGTGAGAATAATAAGTAAAAAGAATATAGGTATATTGAACCACCATGTTTCTACTGTAGCCTGAAACGGACAAGCTAAACTGGCCGTAGATGGGGCCCTTTACACTGGGAAGTAAAGGGTGAGGCGAGCAGGTTGCAATCAGCAACTACACTGCCAGATGGCGCTGAATCCTCCACACTGCTCCTTTAAGTTGGGCTGATTTCTGAATTGAAACGGCATCGAAATAAAACTTAAAGTGGTCGACCGGACCGTGGCACTATACTGTAGATCTGAATGTTAAAGTGAGGCGGAAAATGCTTGAATTTGTAAAAAAAAAAAAAAAAAAAAATCTGTCAAAATGTGCCAACTCTGATATTGAATACCAAGAAAACAAAAGAAATAAGTTGTTTTTCTGCTGCGGACCCCCTGGTAGGTACTCAGGGGCACCTGATCCCACTTTGAGAACCGCTGGTTTAATCAAATTTTAATAAAATCGTGTTTTTGAAGAGAAAGCTTTCAAGCTTTGTTTTCGTAGCCCTTAGCCCAACCTTCCTGCCTGGTGTTACTGACATATTATTCTCACTGCTTTCTAATTCATTTTTAAACACACCGCTGTATCAGATTCTAACTGCATTAATGTGTTTGGGCTGAATAATGTGTACCTGGTCTTAGTACCAAGCCTTTGATTCAGATTTTGAGGAAATGTGCCGAATCTCAGGCCCACACAGGAACAAAGGTGGGAGGATGGATGAGGGGAGGATGACTGAACATTTGATTATATTTTTGATTTGTTTATGCTTTATAAAACCGCGGCATTAGATTAGCTGGAATGTAAGTTTAATGTAGAGTGACTGTTCAAAGGTCAGGCTGGAAGGCAGAAAACCCAAATCTCCATATAAAGTCCTGCCTTTGAAAGATTGGGTTAGTATTCAGTTAAAATGACAAATTCAAGTTTCACAGCTGTGAATTATGGTTGGGGAATAAATGTAAGTTTATATAATGTCACAAGTCTAACCGTGTGTGTCTGTCTTTTTTTCCTGCAGCCAAAGCGAGCGGGAAGAGTTTGAGACGGAGTACAAGGAGAAGTACGAGAGGGAGAGGGTCCTGCTCACTGAGGAAAACAAAAAGCTGTCCAGCGAACTGGATAAGGTGAAATATTTGTTCTTAAAAACCGCACACACGAGTTCAAAACAAGTTTCTCAGTCTTGCTTTCTCAGCTTTTTAGTGTTCTGTTTAGCCCTCTCTCTCACACACACGCAAAAAAAAACAAAAAACCCCACAATTCCCTAACCCCAGGTAACCCTGCTCGGCCGGCCCAAACGCTGTCATCACATTCCTCCCTCCACCCCCTCTCTAAAAGCTATGCCAAAGAAATCACTGTTCAATATCCCCCATAAAAACACCCTGTAGCCTCCTACACAGTCAGATGGAATGACTCTCTGGATTACGCTCTATTGACTTTGGAATCGGCCCGTGGAAGTTCAAAAAGACCCCCAGTTTAAACAATGTCTCAGAAGTGGGAGGCATTCTGACATATGGAATAAAAAGTCTGAGTGTTGTTTATAAAGTCTGCATCTGATAAAATAGACGATATTTTGGTGAAACGGGAGAGAATATGGATGTGGGTGCCGCCGGAACGATAGCACGTCACTCGAGTTGTTTAATGTATTATTTTGTTATTTCACAAAGTGAAAAATTCTGTTTTCAAAACGCCCGAGCGCTTAGGATGGATTAGATCTGTCTGTGTGCGAGGCTTTGCACAAAACAGTCCTTTAAATAAGTTTGGAGTGAGTGAAAATATTATTGTTTGACTGCTCTCATCTTTCAAAGGAGGCACCCAATTTCAGCAGTGTTTGCTTAGTGGGAAAATCAAGCCACTCCATCTTTAATTGTCCTTTTGTGTGTTTCAGGGAAGTTAAATTTCCACTGTTGACAAGCTCAAATAGGTGATGAGTGTTGAGTATTAATGCAGTAGTTCAGCCAGACACTGATTTACTGTGTTTGGAAGTGAACAGGATCTTCAGATAAGGGCCTCTTGCAAGACTTTTCTTATTCTTAACTTAAAATAACTTCAGTATGTCTTTCTCTCAGGCTTGTCCATACCAGTCTTTCAGTTCGGAGTCCTCAAACTCTCACAAACACTATTTGCCACCTGTTCACGAGGAGTCGCGCGTTTGTGAGCTGTGATCATTAGCAGAATTGATAAATGAATCCAAACAAGGGACCATGTTCCAGGCTGTTGCCGCCCAAGTTAAAAAGAATAAGTTCACACAGCGGAGCTTCAAGTCCTGGACTTGAAAAGAAGTAGGAGAAAGCGTAATAAGATTAGCAAGTGCTAGGCCACGTTCAGACACTATTCAGAGCGATCAAACCCTTTAGCCTGCCTGAAATGTCTCTGAAACGGAGACTATGCAGGTGGATTCACGCACTAAACTCTGACACTCTACCTGTTGTGTTCTAGCTTTGTTTATTTCATGCACCCAGTTTGTAAATGTGAGTCTGACAACACAAAGAGGTTTCCTTTGGTTTGTGTCCGATGAGCAAGCATCAGTCAAGAGACATAGACCGTAAACGAGAGCGAGCGAGGACCGGCTTCAGCAAGTTGTTTCCTGATTGGTTCACAGTGGTTATGGTCAGCAGCGAACGGACACACTCCCAGCAGCCCCTCTCAGTTCCCACACACGGCAGAAAAAAAGAAGTGTTGTTAGAGTTGTCAATGCTACATGGTTTAAGATAAAGTAGAAGTGGTTCATGATTTAGAATAGGAGGTAGTGATGGACATGTGGCAGTCAAGGTGATAAATGAGATGCACTCCAGTACAGGTGATGTTACACTGTTCAGGGCTAAAACGGAGGCTGCACATCTGCACGGCAGCCTGCACAAAGATCCTGATGCAGCTGCTGGACTGTTTGAAAACTCTCATGAAGCAAAACGCTTCTCATGCCTGTAAAACATATGTAGAAAAACATGAAGTCTCAGTAAATTGGCAGGCCACATCTGGCTGGTGGAGCCTAATTTTGAAACCTGAAATCCACTGAGCATTTTGTCATTTTGACACGAGTCAATGAACACTTTGAAAAAGTCAAAGGGGTGTTTGGTTTATTGTGTAAGACTTGTGTGTTTCTGTTGTTAAAGTGTCAGCAGAAATGAGTCAAATCCACCTCGAGCCGTAAATTTGAGCCCAGGGTTCAGTCGAGGTGTGGCGTCTGCTCCGAAATGCTGTTCCTCCTACATTTCACGTGAAGCGGTTTCATCAGTGGGAGCTCCGCATGTCATCCAGTGGGCTCTTATCCACTGACTTACAGCACACACCGAAAAAGTCCATATTTATGTCATCCCGTGTTTGTGTTCATTTCAGCGGCTCGAAGCCTTTTCCACCACTCTGACATTATTTTATGACCTCCACCGTCCTCGCACATACTCCAAACATTGCGCTGGCAGCCGTCTCCGGGATTGGAAAGCGCTTGCAAAACAATATTAAACGGCGGTCTTCGCTCGCACATTACATCACAAGTCTTGACAGTTGCGAGACACCAAATATGTGCCCACAGAGTGAGGTATTTAAGCAAACAATAGGGCAGCTCGAGACTCGAAGTGATGTCACCATGGTTACGATTCTGCACACACCTCTCACATTAAAGGATTTGGGATTTTTTTTTTTTTGGGATCGTTCCCCGCGTGGAGGTGTGCAGGAGTCCTCGGCGGCGCGCTGGAGTCGAGCGTGGTTAAGCATCTGGGAGTTGAATCATAAAATCTCTCATAACCTCCAACAACACAGTGATTCATTTTACATACTGAAGCCGTCATCGCGTTCAAGGCCGAGCGCCTTTTGCTTGTAGCGCAGCGACTGTTAGTCTCATCACACAGTAGCAGTGTCGCGGTGTCAACACATATATATATATGAATCCATCCAGCAGGTGTTGAAGTTTAATAAGATCTTTTCTCTTCCTCTGTGTGTCGTCTCCCCCCTCAGCTCACCGCCATGTTCGAGAAGGTGAGCGGCTCCAACAGGCAGCTGGAGGACGAGATGAGGGAGCTGGCTGACAAAAAGGAGAGTGTGGCTCACTGGGAGGCCCAGATCACTGAAATCATCCAATGGTGAGACACACACACACACACACAATGCTCTAGAATGTCCTCAATACTTGCTGAGGCTTTTACTTTCCCATTGACACAGACTGAAACAAAGCTATATTCAGTCTCTCACATGCACACATACTCAGACACACACACACACACACACACACACACAATGCTCTAGAATGTCCTCAATACTTGCTGAGGCTTTTACTTTCCCATTGACACAGACTGAAACAAAGCTATATTCAGTCTCTCACATGCACACATACTCAGACACACACACACACACACACACTCTCTCCCGTGTCGTCTAGTAGTGTATTGGGTTCCTCCGTACTGTATATGTGCAGCATTTCTCGCATGCCTCTGAAGATCTTAGAGCTACTTGACCCTCCCCTCCTCTCAGATCACTTCCCATCGCAGCTGACACCTCGCCAGCTGCTCGGCTTCCCTCTGTTGGACAAGCCCGCGGTCCTCGCATAGCGCACATACCGCACACGCAGACATTCACACACGATACATCCATCCAGACGTAGAAACACGCACCACTGCACACACTCACATTCCAAACATGCACATACAAATGTCCAGTCTGGGACGCATTTTTAAAGAGATTCGGGGATTAACGCTGCCCCCTGGTGGATTTGCTGTGCTACTGCAGTGTAAGAAATGGGACACTGAAACATCATTTCGTTTATTCTGAGGTATGAATATGTGCACAGGTGTTAAGTGCGTGCAAAGTCAAAGTCAGTGTATATTTGAGCAGGTCGAGTTTGTTTACTGTGCCTCAGTGTCCGGGATTAGTGATGAGCTCAGAGCCCGCAGCCTCAACATGTGTCCATGTGTGTTTGTGCCGTGTGAAGGAGATCATCTGGAGGTGATGATAGCCACCTAAAGAGTAGACAATGGTGTCCAGTGTTCTTAAATGCAGTGTTTACATGATGTGTGTGTGTGTGTGTGTTCACAGAAAGGTTGTCAAGGCTGCTGTGTGAGATTCTGCTGAAATAAAACAGTTGTTAGGTTCTGTTTTTTAGGCCTTCGGTGTTTATGGGTACAGGTGAATGTTAGTCTTTGGTCATGTAAATGTGTGTATTTGTGTGTGTTTGCAGGGTGAGTGACGAGAAGGACGCTCGGGGCTACCTGCAGGCTCTGGCCACGAAGATGACAGAAGAGCTGGAGGGACTGAGAAACACCAGCCTGGGAGCGAGAGCCACGGTAAAACGCACACAGCGCTATCACACTTTCTCTCTTTTGAACTCTTTCACTGTTTTTCCTTTACAAACTTCTTTTCCTCTCTGTTTTTTCAAGGACATGCCATGGAAGATGCGGCGCTTCGCCAAGTTGGACATGTCGGCCCGTTTGGAGCTGCAGTCGGCCCTGGACGCTGAGATCAGAGCCAAGCAGAGCATCCAGGATGAGCTGAACAAGGTCAAAGCCAACAACATCTCCACAGAATGGTAAGAATGCAACAACAACAACAGTTAAAGAGTTCTTTTTTTTATCGATTTCACTGAAAACATCCTGGATAATACTTGATGCATCATTATCTCTGATCCACCAGCAAACTGCAGGACATGGAGAGCAAAAACCAGGAGCTCCTGTCAGAGATCGACAGGCTGAAGAAAGAGACAGAAGAGCTGCGGCTACGGAGGGGTATGACTGAAAATCAAACGGCCTTCTGTTATGGCAATAGTTGTGTCGAGGGACACAACTTGACCCTCAGTCAATTAATAGTTATTTAAATGGTCTCTTTATACTCTGTGTACTGATGGTTGACTGGACGCTGCACATTAAGCGTCTCGTGAGAGATTATCACTGTGAAAGAGGGATAATTACGTTTTTGCGTCAGCCGCCATCTTTGAGAAATCAAATCATGTGCCGCGTACATGAAAATGTATTGTTACTGAGGTCATATGAAAGACTGCCTCACATCTTAGAAACAGTCCCGTGACTCATTTTTGTTTAAGTCACCCTTTGATGTTTCAATATCACGTACTTAACCACGGTTATGTTATTTGTTCTGTGTCTGTAGGTGTCAAGCACCAGGATTCCCAGAATTCCTTCTTGGCTTTTCTCAACGCCCCCACCTCGGCGCTGGACCAGTTTGATGTAAGTATTTAAATAAAAAACCTAAAGGGGCGGATCGATTTAAATCTAATCATAAATCAGCAGTTCATTAAGTTCTTTCCATTTTTTTTTTTCTTTTGGCTTCATGCTTTATTTTTTTTTTGTTCATGTGAATCTTTATTTTTGTTTGATCTCTATGATTGTTTCCTTGCCTCATTCTCTGGTACACCAGGACTCTTATTCTTCATCCTCGTCTTCTTTAATTGAGTTTTGGGAAGACGTAAGTTTCTCTAGGTTAGGCGGAGGTCCGTGTGTGTGTGTACGTAACCGTAGCTGTGTCCTGTAGGACATCTCACTACCCGAGAAACAGCAGTGTAGATCTTTGTATACATATTTTTACGTCTGTGAGTTTGTTCTGTGCGTCAGCGTGACTGAGAAAGAGCAGAACCACTACAAAAAATGTCTGTCACTTTAACAAGCTCCAAGTTTGATTCATCTTCAAACAAATGGAAAAAAATCACAGGAAGAGAAAATATTTGCTTCTATCTCATATACTTGTTCAGACTGATATTTTTTGCAGTGTGCCGCCCTTTTATTCAGTTGCTTGCTAGTCCTTGTAGGCTAGTGCTATTTGAATGGCTCTACCTTTGCTTCCTAGTACTAGAACTTGGGTACCTGGTACATTATTTATAAATCCTTCATATATCCCTGCATCTTTTATTTGTCAGTGATTTTATTGAGTCATCACTGTGCTTCCATACTGACTTTCCCAGTTGCTCCCTTCCCATCACCGTGTGTGTGTGGTTTTTTTTTTTCCATTTGCACCCTCTTCATCCTCTGTCCTCAATTCAACCCCTGTGGACACTCTGATGCAGTGGTTCCCAACCAGAGCTACAGGGACAGAGCTAAGCTAACTCATATAGACAATATAACAAATATAGAAACATCCACATGCACTTGTGTTATAATGAAGAGCCAAGTAGGGCTGGTGTCACCTTCAGTAAATTCACAATAACAAGTTAGCTGCCCAGCTTACCTGAGTCAAAACTAGCCAGCAAGCAAGCAGTGACGTTAAAACAAAAACTAGTCAGCTAACAGTATGAAATGGTTAACAGGAATGCATAAAAGTTTTTTCAATCAATTAAATGGACACACAAGTAAAACAGCTCAAATTATTGGATAAACAGATGAATTAGTTCATTTTAGCTAAAAGTAATGAACAATAAAATGAAGAGATTAAATAGTTAGGCAGAAGAGGATAAAAAGCTGCATGTCAATCATTAAAAATATAACCATATCCCTCTTTAGATAATTCAATGTGAAATAATATCCGGTTTATAATCCATACATAAGAAGATGATTGGTGCAGAGGTATTTGGGCTCATCTTGTTGTTTGATGCGACCCTACATCAAACACAAAAAGGTTGGGAACCAGCTCACTTCACGTAATCCAGCCTGATGTGACATTTTCATGTTTCTCCCTCAGCCTGTTGAAATGTGTGTTTTCAGCCCTGTTAGACAGCCTTTCTGATATTCACTCATCTCTGTGTCTCTGCCACTCTCTGCTCTCCTGCCACTGAAGCGCTCGCCATCCGTTGGCCCAGCTAGCAAAGGCAGACGTGTAAGCACCATCACTGCGCTCTGTGATCTCATCAAGCCTTTCTAAATGTGCTGTTGTCCTCGCCACGTTGACGTGTGTGTGTGTGCGTGTGTGCGTGCGTGTCCACTGTGGCTGTCTGACTGCACGGCAGAGGATCTGTTAAACTTTGTGTTGTGAATGTGTTAGATCTTTTAATATGTTCATTACACGGGGTGTGTCTGCGTGTGTGTCTCCTGTGTTCAGTGTGCCCGTGTGTGTTGTCTGTGTGTCGTCTTCAGCATAGCTTTGTACATGGCCATGCATGGTGTCTGGTGTACGCTTGTGGTGTCTCACATTAGCATGGTCATTGGACTTTGATGTGTTCTCATGTGTTATTTGTACTACATGGGTTGCTGTAAAGTTGTGGTCAGTTTCCTCTGTAGCTTTGAGAGTCCAGTGGTTGTGACCACAATATCTGTTTATTCTGTCTTCCCTTTGTATATTGTGGCTCTCTTATCCTTCTCTCTAAGCATGGACGCTACACATTGTTCTCTGGGTTGTCTAGAGTCACTAACACGCTTTTCCTCTCTCTCCTTCTCTGTCCATCTTTCTCGTCATCCTTCACTCTTCTCATCCTGTATATTTCCACCCCGTCCTCCTTTTCTTATTCATCCTTTCTCACCTCTCTCCGTGTCCTCACTCACTCCTCCATCTCACCTCTCCTCTCCTCAGGTGGACTCCATGGATAACTTCACCCCCTCCAACACTCCATCCCGGGAAGACGACCCCAAGTCCCACCTCAAGTCCCGCTCGCGCTCCCCCTCCATGGCTAGTGATATGGAACCCCTAGAGGTCAGACAGTCCCTCCGCTTGAGGAGCCTGAAGAACATTTTCTGCGTGCGACGCAGCTCCAGTGAGATGCAATAGTAGAATCTGGATGTGTTGTCACCAGTTAGAAAGCCTCTCTCTCTCTCTCTACACATGGCATCTGTATGTCTGGCATGTTGATGAGCAAATATTCAGTGAACAACTCTGAGTGACGCTTCAGCTGAAAATGTTGGTCAGCGCTGAGCTTGTCAAACAGATCAGCCCCTGTGAATGGCCAGTAACTCAATTATAGAGAAGGAAGGAGACCATTGAGAGCAGCAGCAGTAGATTCCAATCTTAATTGAACTTGGTGTGTTGTTGAATGCGGTGATGTAAGTTACATACCTGCGTCCTGATTGGGTTAGAAGCAGATAGGCCGTTTAAGTTCCTCAACATAAAAAACCAATGACGTAATCCTCACTCTATACATTCATCAGAACGATGACATACCTCACTGTGTGTTTTATCATACAGTTGATAGACCCTCCACCCCGCATCGTCCAGACCCCCACCATGCGCTCGGGAGGGTACGGCAGTATTGGACGCTCGTCACCGAAGGTTAGAGGGTTTTTTTTTTCTTCTATCGCACAGCCCTAAAAGACCTCACGTTATCTTCATAACCGCCGATGCTTATTCATTTATTCTCCGCAGTCCAAAGCACATCAGTTTGTGGTGAAGTCGTTCAACACGCCCACGAAATGTAACCGGTGCACCTCCCTCATGGTGGGGCTCATACGTCAAGGTTGTACCTGTGAAGGTAAGAACAGCTTTGTCATTGACTTTTAAAAGCTCATACTTGACCAGTCAAACCTCACTTGTTTCCTTCCGTCTCCTTTGTCCAGTGTGTAACTTCTCCTGCCATGTAACCTGTGCGGACAAAGCTCCGGCTGTGTGTCCCGTACCCCAGGACCAGACCAAGGGCCCGCTGGGTATCGACCCTCAGAGGGGGATTGGAACTGTGTACGAGGGCCACGTCAGGGTGAGTGAGACTGACCAAAGCTTTGTGTCTGACACTGCAGAAGGTGCCTCCCTCTGGTCCACGGTCATGTCTTCTGTCACTAAACCTGGTCTGTGTGTGCTCTAGGTGCCCAAACCGACAGGGGTGAAGAAGGGTTGGCAGAGGGCGATGGCTGTGGTGTGCGACTTCAAACTGTTCCTCTACGAACTGGGAGAAGGGAAGGCAACGCAACCGAGCGTCGTAGTCAGCCAAGTCATAGATATGAGGTGAGAGAGGCACGGAAACGATCGTCCAATCAAATCTTAGATGGTTGCACGCACGTCTAACCTCTGACCTCAATCTTCTAGGGACGAAGAGTTTTCAGTCAGTTCTGTCCTGGCCTCTGATGTCATCCACGCCAGCCGCAAAGACATCCCCTGTATATTCAGAGTAAGTCCCTTTTGATTGGCTGCACCCAAAACTTCCACGGTGAAACTAAATTCTGTTAAACGCCTCATCTCTCCTCATCTCTCCTCATCTCTCCTCTCCTCTCCTCTCCTCTCCTCTCCTCTCCTCTCCTCTCCTCTCCTCAGGTGACAGCGTCCCAGCTCTCCCCCTCCAGCAGCCACAAGCCCTCCATCCTGATCCTGGCCGACAGCGATCAGGAGAGGACCAAGTGGGTGGGCCTCCTCAACGAGCTCCACCGCATCCTCAAGAAGAACAAGCTCAAGGAGCGCTTCGTCTACGTCCCCAAGGAGGCTTACGACAGCACCCTGCCGCTCATCAAGACGACACAGTCTGCTGCTATCATAGGTACGAGAGAGGAAATCAGAATGTCGCTGCTGATCACAATCCCAGATTATCTCTAAAATAATAGATCTTAACTTGTGTGTGTGCGCGCGACAGAGCGTAGTTCACACACCAGCAGTCAGAGGAGGAATGCTCTCTGAGCACTGCAGTTTGGTTTTCACCATGTTATGTAAACAGAAACGAGGCGATTGGAACATTTCCTGCCCTTTTTTGTCCCCTCACTGGCTCTGAACATGGCCGTCTCACTTCATTTGCTCTGCCCTCAGATCACGAGCGCGTCGCCCTTGGCAACGAGGAAGGCCTCTTTGTCATCCATGTCACCAAAGATGGTAAGATCCTCTCCGAGGTCTGTCCACTTGTTTTCTTTTCCACTGAGGCTGTTTTGTTTCCTCTCGTATCTTCACCGCTTCCTCTCTCTCTCTGCACGTCTTCAGAAATAATCCGGGTGGGCGACAACAAGAAGGTGCACCACATCGACCTGATCCTCCAGGAGCAGCTGCTGGCGGTCATCTCCGGCAGGAACCGCCACGTCCGTCTCTTCCCCACGCAGGCGCTGGACGGCCGCGAGACCGAGTCCTACAAGCTGGCTGAGACAAAGGGCTGCCAGACCATCGTCTCCGGCCCTGTCCGCAACGGCTCGCTCACCTGCCTCTGCGTGGCCATGAAGAGACAGATCATATGCTACGAGGTGGGCTGATACAAAACGGAGGCCTGCTCCCCAGATGATCTCTTTTATCTAAAAAAAAAACTGTTTGTAACTTGTCCTTGTGCACTGCAGGTGAATAAGAGTAAAGCACGTCACCGCCGGCTGCGAGAGCTGCAGGCCCCGGCAGCCGTTCAGTGGATGGGTCTGCTCAGCGAGCGTCTCTATGTCGGTTATCAGTCCGGCTTCACCCGATACAGGTACAGTGAAGACGCTCCTTCTTGTTCATGAGACTTCATCACTCCCTGCTGACTCATAGAATAGGAATAATGACTCATGTGCTCCCGGTGACCTCCACAGTGTCCATGGCGACGTGTCCCCCGTCAACCTGCTCCACCACGAGGACCACACCCTGGCCTTCATCCCCCAGCAGGGCCTGGAGGCCCTCTGCGCCGTGGAGATTTCCAGCAAGGAGCTGCTGCTGTGCTTCAGCGCCATAGGAGTGTACGTGGACTCCCAGGGCCGCAGGTCGCGTCAGCAGGAGCTGATGTGGCCGGCGATTCCCAACGCCGCCTGTGAGTGAAGAATGAATGTACATTCATGTGCTGGCAGTCAGGTGGTAGATAGACTCACAGAGCAGAAAGGCAGGATGTTGTATTTAAAACGCTCTCCTTGTTGTCCAGGCTACAACGCCCCCTACCTGTCAGTGTACAGCGAGAACGCTGTCGATGTGTTCGACGTCAACACCATGGAGTGGATTCAGACTATCCCTCTGAAGAAGGTCAGTGAAGGCATCTCTGGCTCCACCTGGTGGATCGGATGAATAAATCCTCTTTAATACTCATCGTAGTAATCTGACTTCATTAACAGATGAATACAACACAGAAGTTTATTTTTTCTCTGCTTCCCTTCAGGTGCGACCTCTGAACGTTGACGGCTCTCTGAACCTGCTGGGACTGGAAACAGTCAGGCTCATCTACTTTAGAAACAAGATGGCCGGTAAGACTACGTTTACCCAAAGCTGCATATAATTTGAATATAAAGACTTTACAGACGAACTGTAGAAGGTTTCTGAGCCGCCGCACTGGATTTGCATCACTTTGTAGTCTGCCGTGTAAACGCGTCTGTGTCTTTGTGATCCTCCAGAGGGTGACGAGCTGGTCGTCCCAGAGACGTCAGACAACAGCAGGAAGCAGATGGTGCGCAGCATGAACAACAAGAGACGCTTCTCCTTCAGGGTGCCTGAAGAGGAGCGACTCCAGCAGAGGAGGTAGGTTACCTGCAGCACGAGGCAGCACCCGCCGAACTCATGCCCAAGTTTCTAACTTTGTTTTTTTTTTGTTTGCTTTAAAAAAAACCCAAACATGCAGCAAATTATTTACAGGCCGTAAAGCACGATTCATGTCCAATGGAGCCACGTGTTAGCATTCGCTTCACCTCTCCGCTCACGTCCTTTTTGTTGCTTGCAGAGAGATGCTGCGAGACCCAGAGATGAGGAACAAGCTGATCTCCAACCCCACCAACTTCAACCACGTGGCCCACATGGGACCAGGAGACGGGATCCAGATCCTTAAAGACCTGCCCATGGTACGTGTGCCGTGCATTCATAGAGACTGACAAACACGCCTGAGGAATGAGCACACAGAAACCTCCACATAGAGACTGTGTTAAGGCGTGTGTGTGTGGTGTAGACCCGCTTCAGAGCCCGCCCCTCCTCCTGTCCTCTGATGTCTCCTGTAGCATGCCAGCAGAGCAGAGACGTTCCCATTTTCTAAACTAACCTCAGAGGATGAGTCATCCTCGTGTGGCTCCTCCCGCTCTCTGACCTGTTGTGTGTTCACAGAGAACACGCCTGCACGTCTGTCTGCCCGAACCTCAGAGCCACGCGTGTGTTTTAGCTGTACGAGCATGTCGTGTTTATAACTGCACCCTCCTCACTCCTCTCCCCCCCCCCTGCACTGCACTCTGTCTCGTGCGGTTGCGTGCGTGCGTGTGTGTGTGTGTGCGCGCGTTTGCTCCGTTTGCGTGTTTAAACCAGAACGTCCGTGTTCAGGAGAGCCGCGCGGGCTTCAGCGGATCGGTCAGCATCCCCTCCATCACCAAGAACCGGGCCGAGCCGGGCCGCTCCATGAGCGCCAGCAGCGGGCTGGGCATACGTGAGTAACCGCAGCACACTTCCTTCGGTCAACCCTGTCCGCCTGCAGCCTGAACCCGGCTCTCACGCGTCCTCCTCGCTCTCTCTCTCTGCAGGCTCGTCCTCTCAGAACGGCAGCGCTCTGCGCAGAGAGCTGTCGGGCGGTAGCTACGGATCCAAGCGGCAGACCATGACCTCTCCCTCCGAGAGCTCCCTGTCCTCGGGCGGCGGCATGGACTGCGGCGACGCTCCGCTCTCGCAGTTCGACAGAGAGGTCAGTGCATACACGGAACGTGGACATACAGCTTCATGTGCGGTTGACTCCTAACATTGATGTAAAACAAAAAAGAGAGAGAGGACTGAGAGGTGGACTAAAGCACTAATCCTGTCTGTCTTCAGTGTCTGCTAACTGTTGCTTCACATCAGGCCCACGTCTGATCGGACTGTATCGATCGGAGTAAATGTCAACCCAGCATCAGCTTTGTATGAACAAATGCAGATCATGATTGTTTCCCCTGCCATGCGACTGTAGAGGCTAGCTGTCAGATATTTCCAATTGTCCCCATTGAAAGAACTCCCTCCCTCTGTCCCATCTGTCACAAACATCCCGGGCCTCTGGGCGCAGGCCTCTCACCTCATCCCACCTCTTTTAAGAGCGATTGGTTAGCTCCCTGTGATGTCAGCTCGCTCCGGCCTCTCCTCCTCCTGTAGCTCGGGCTAGCTGTTGCCTCAGATTACTGAAGGAAACGCTCTGACAACTAATGTCTGACGTTAAAAAAAAAAAACCCCTAGCAGCACCGCATTTCAAACAGCGCTGGTTGTGGAGGATCACACAGTAACTACAGGCCAGCGCTGTTCTGCCAACTTGTAACCCTCATCCACCCCTCAAGCCGTCCGCCACCCACCCCATAAAGCCTGGACGCTGTCAGCTCCATGTCTGCCCCATTCCTCGCCTCCCTTCACCCTCACCCAAGCTGTGCCTCCCCCCTCCCCCTCCCCCCCAACCACCACCACCACCACCACCACCACCCCCCCAGCATGTTGTCTGTGGGCTGGGCGCTGAGTCTGAACTCTCCTCTGCAGTGGCAGGCAGTCTCACCGTCGGAGAAGACCCCCGATCTGAAAAGGGCTTTAAGGACCCTGCTTAGTAAGATGAAGGTAATGTCAACAGCTGCAACGACAAACACACAACAACAGCGAGAGCACCGTGCCACTGAACACACACACACACACACACACAGTTGTCAATGTTTTAATATGTAGCAGCACACAGGTGTACAGTCACACGCCCCACAGCCCCACCCGTCCCCGCCCTCCCTCCTCTCGCTGCACCATCTCAGCTCCGTCATGTCAGCAGCATCTCGGCGGCTTCTCACATCATCCACCGGCCCCTCGCCCGGCCTGCATCTTTATTTATTTTTATTTTTTTTGTTTCTCGCGGCACGTCCCGCTCACCGCTGCCCCGTGCGCGGCCACTCACAAAGCATGTCCGCTGCCGCACGGCCGCCCCCCCCTCCCCCGGCAGCCACATCTTATGACATCATTACCCTCCACAACGATCAATAAATCACCCGACCGAGCGACATAAACCACAGCTGCATGGTTTGCAGTGAACTGCGGCGCACACCTCCGCTTCAGATGACCGTGGCTGAGTGAGTGAATCCGAGCGGAGAGAGGCTGAGCGCTTCAAACGCGGCGTCGCGCGGACAAGCGTCTGCGCAGAATGTAGCCGGGCGGTGCGAGTGCCGCACCGCCCGGCTACATTGACCTGTGAGAGGCTGCAGTGTTACGGAGCCGAGTGTGAGCGAGTGTGTGTGTGAGAGAAACGAGCTCATCGGTCACGTGTCCGTGCAAGTTCAGGTTGGATCCAAACGGGAGAAAGGTGTGTGTTCACACACACATGAAAGCATTATTAACCCTTTAAAATCACACACTGTGCCTCACATGTGTTTGGACCAAACTGGCAGGTGTCATGTCTTTGTAGTTTTTTGGGGTTAAATCTGCTTCCATGAGGGTGATGTAACTCATACTGTACGTGACGTGCAGTATGAAGGTTTAACCCACGTCCCCCCTCCTCCTCCTCCGCCGCCGCCTCCTCCTCCTCATCATCTTGGCCTGCCTGCATGTTTGTTTTCCTTCAGCCGATCACTTCCGGCCCATTGAGCCGTTCATCTGCTGATGATGTGGAACGTGGTGGAAGATGAGGTGGGGGGGCGGGCGGCAGGAGCAATCTGACCTCGCGTCGCAGACGGCACGTTGCTAACGAGCGGAGAGAAAGGAGGATCTGCATGTTCACAGGATCAGAGCTTAGGAGCCGCGGACACTCTCCTGAACATGGATGTTGCATGTTTCTGTCAGCGTCACGTCCGTCATCTAATCTCTGAACTTCTCCTCCCCTCTTCTTTCTTTTCCAGGACTCGGACTCCCCCCGTCACTCCACGGCCTCCAACAGCTCCACCTTCAGCAGCCCCCCCAGTCCGGCGTCCCCACACAAGACCAAGTCCCTGTCCCTGGAGAGCACAGACCGGATGGGCTGGGACACATGAGCCTCCGCCAAGCCTTTTTTGCCCCGCCCACCGACCGACTCACCGACCGACTCGACCGACAGCGCAGGACTCCAGACTCCTCCTCTTCCCTCCTCCACTGCAGCCTCTCGCATCCTCTCCTCCCCCCCCCCCTCACTGCCCGGAGAACTGCACCTCCCTCCTGACGAACATTTGTCCCACTTTTACGACCTCGATTTGTCTCCAACCGTACTTCCAAGATGGGGCAGGAAAGAGTCTGTCGTCTCTTTGAGGGAAACTCTGAGGGAGTTAACAAAACTTAGCGGTAGTGTCCACGTGGGTGCTGATGTTTGAGGGTGCAAATGTGTGTGTGTGTGTGTGTGTGTGTGTGCGTGCGTGTGTGTTTGAGAGAAGCTGTATGCGCTTGCCAGCGTGTGTGCATGTGTTTATTCAGAAAGGGCATACGATATAGGAATGAAAACCTCCCGTCTCGGCTCTTGTTTGTTTTTTTTTCTTTTCTTTTTTTGCTATCGAACCGACGCGTCGAGCCTCGCCGACGCCACTCTGTCCACGCCCCCCCACCCACGCTGCCCCCGCCCCCCCGATTCATTCAGAGACTCAAAAACCTCACAATGCAACAAAAAGAGAAGAGGATTATTATCGAGAGAAAATGATTTGTACTTGTACATAGGACCCTTTGGGTTTTAGGGGACAATATTTTAATTTATTTATCAATCCTAGACAAGGAAAGGGAGGCGCGCTTCATGGCCTGAATCAGACGGGTGGAGTTAAAGCCCCTCCTCACCTCCCTCAGATGCTTTCTCTCCGGGTGCTGCAGAAATTGAAAATGTAAAAAAAAAAAAGAGAGAGAGAGAGAGAGATAAAGGAAAGCAATGATTCTTCTTTTTTCTTTCTCATCATACTAAGTGCAGTGACTTTATAATATTTTTTTATTTGTCCGCCATCAGCATAAAAAAAAAAAAAAAAGAAGCAGCGTTAATAATAATAGTAACGATAATAATGCCGGCTCCTATGACATCATCACAGCTCCTCCTCCTCTGTTGCTACTCTCTCTTCCTCATTGGTCCAGTTGCGAGCGATCTCATCCCACGGCGGCAGCAGCAGCAGCAGCAGCAGCAGCGGCAGCATCCCTGGGCGTGTCCTCCGTCGTCCATCGTAGCGTTTAGACGTTTGCTGTCCAACCAAACCGACCAACTCACACACAGGTTCCCATCACAGTAATGTACATAGGTTCAAAGTAGAGAGTAATATATGATAAGGAAAATACTATAGAGAACTACAGGGGGAGGGAAAACAAACTCCTCCTCCACTTTTATTTTCCTCTTTTGTTTGTTTGGAGTGATTTGGGGTTGTATTCACACAAAAAGCCATTTTAAACCACTTTTTTTTTTTTTACCGATTTTGATTTTAGATTTGTTTCTTTTATATTGTCTGTACGACACGCGTTGTTTTGTGTTTCTGTTTCCTCCCCACTCTGTCCGAGTGAAGAGAAGTCACGTATGGATCCACACTACTGCCCGTACACATGCATTTTTGACAAACCTGTATCTACACACGTGCGCATGGCGCGCGCACACACACACACGCTGAGGTGGTGTTTTTATGCAGCATAATGCCTTGTCCTGCTCCGCCTCGCCACTGTCAAAGAGGCGAAGCGGCTCTGATCATTTAATCAACAGTTAACGTGTGTGTGCGTGTGCGTGTGTGTGTTTTAAATTCACTGTGGTATCTGGATGGAAAGATCAGTCCTTCCGCTTGAGCTTGATTTAACCAAAAATGGACAAAAGAGGGAGGCTTTGTGATTTCTTGTTTTGTCTTTGTGACGGCCTTTGCGTATTCCAGAGGAGGCTCGGTCCATCTGTTCATTGTAAAGCGACGTTTGTAAGAGCTCTTCAAAAATAAAAACACTAAAAAACGAGAATGTAAACACTTCCACGCTGCGAGAGGAGTCAGCACTTGGGTTTCTGTTTGCCGCAGATGAAATGAGCTCGGTGCGACCTGTTGTTGTCTGTAAAATGAACAGGGCTGGATGTTTTAAACCCCCCCCTCCAGGCGTTTCTTTTCTTTTCTTTGGCAGAGCAGAAAGGCCTCTGAAAGAGCATTTTTACGGTGTGGCAGCTCCTGGCTGCAGAGCGGGACATCCACAGCCAAAAACCTGTTACCTCTGTTCATCTCCTTCAGTTTACAGACACATCGAGGAAAAAAGAAAAAGAAAAAAAAGGCATTTTTACTCGAGGGCCAGATCAGAGTCAAACTGTGAGGGAACAATGCGCACGGAGCCGGAAAGCTGTCCGCAACTGTCCCGACAGGAAACACCAACTACGACGTGGTGTTATCCGTAAGAAGAGCGGCCTGTTGTTATTAGAGACTCGTGATGTACAGCACAGCGTCCCGGGTCAGAATCCTCCAATTTATTCTGCTTGTCTCGTTTATTCGAAAGGGAAACAAAAACATGGTGGTTCCTTCATTCCTGCCGATTCTCCTGTTGAAACTCAACAAAGTAGCTAAACAACCCATTCCAAGTGTTTTTATTTTAGTATTCCATTTTATATGAAGAGAGAGGGAGAGGTTTGGAGCTCCACGGTGCCACTAAGCTGGTTTTATTCCAAACAAACACCTCTTAGAATTTTTTTTGTTTTTTTAAGCTAGTCTCCATAGTTCCTGCTGGAGTTTATCTGTAGAATGTATTAGGTGGGGGTGAGAGAACCGTCTTAGCCAGGTGTTTTATTATCGGGCCAATATTGTACAGAGAAAACTGATCCTAGATATCCCAGTTTAAGGAAAAGGGGAAGAGAAAACTCAGGAAATGTCAGAACCAAGGAACTATTTTCATTTAAAAAATGGGTTTGTTTGACGGATAGATGGGCGTCTGGAGCGAGTGAGTGAGGGAGAAATGAATCTGGCTGTAGTGTACAGTAGATGTGACCCGGGTGGAGACAGCAGGAAGAGAAAAGGTGGTGAGGACTAGATGTAATAAAAAAATAAAAATTCAAATGAAAAATCTGAAATGTTTTCAGGGGTGAAGGGTGACAGGTCCTTTGATGGCTGAGGTGCCACAGTGGCAACATGTGAGAGAAGGAAAATCTAAAATAAAAAAAATTCAAACGCCTTTGCATTTCAGTGAGGTCTTATCTACAGTACCTTCTATATTATTTTGCTCTTTCATATCATATTACACTTTTTGTTTATTTTGTTTTTTTTTCTAGGATTGCTTTGTAATAATTTGTACAGTTTTGCATGTTATAGATGTAATCATTTTTGTTTTTTCGGTTTGTTGTTTTACTTGGACTTGCTCCTTTTTGAACGGTTTGGGCGTTTTACTGAGGATAACCCACTACAGGTGATGTAGATTCTTTTTTGCACAAAAAAAAAAAATATTTAAGGTGTAAGGTCAAAACAAAAATAATGTATGGAACTGGCTGCCACACTTATGTGGAGAACTCATTATATTAACCTGACTCCGATGTATTTCAATAAAGCGGAGGGCTGTTACAAATACACTCCCAGTGTGTGACTGTGTGGTCATTAAACGTCCTCTGTGCCTTCTTAAAAAAAAAAACTTTATTACAAATGAAGTTCAGTTTTTACATCTATACACACGCTTGCCACTAGAGGAAATGTCGCTCTAACATTTGACAGCAGCTATACGAGCAAGGACACATTTCAAAAACAGGACAGACTACTTAGAATTTGACTCTAATGTAAGGGCGCTATCGTCTATTCAAACTGTAGAGGTGTGTTCAGACAGGAAGAGAAGCCCCGGCACACACTGCACCAACTGTGTGTGTTGGCAACAAACACACACCGGCTGTCTGAGTGTGTCGGGGTGCGTTGCAGTGAAGCGGATCTGACGTCTGTTCGTCTTTCTGTGTCTGAACACACGGTCGTAAGGCAGGAGTTTGGATTCAGCTTTTTTTCCTGTATTTCAGCCCTTGCATCGAGCACAGACCCACCAGACATTTCCCGTCATCACAGCGAAGCAATGAAGTACCTCAATATAAAAAACAAACAGCATCTCAAAGACTGAAGGCTTCTGTAGAGTCGTGTACAGCATCTGGAGAACTTTGTTAGTCAAACCTGTAGCTAATGTTACTTTTGATGTGAAGTTTGAAAAATTGGGTGTATAAATACGGTTTCTATCCAGTTATGTCACCTTTTGAAAAATAGCGGGAGATCTCAGGAGCTGAAGACGTGCACGACAGTTCAAATGGAGCTGGTAAACCTGCGTCCGCCTCGTGGCGCTGAGGAGGAGGCGTAATGTCTACCATGCTTTATACAAACGAGTACAGTAAAAGTATAAAAACAATCCAGGGCAGTCTGTCAGCGTTGGTCACATTTTGTTCTCGGCTCAGTATCGTAGGTCCAACAGCGAAGCCTCATCGTCATTTTCCAGTGTCGGCTACCCTCGGGTCACGTTCAGGACCGTGGAATCCATCGTGCTTTTGTAAACTGGACCAAGAAATTCAGTTTTTGGGATCAGCTAGAAGGTTGAGTAAAGCTGAGAGGACATTAAGGCATCGATCCACTCGGTCCTTGTGATTTTGGCTGGATTAGCCCTACTCTAAGTTCATCAGTCCACTGGAGCATCATGTGGAGCTTCAGTCAACAGGAGTGGATGTCACAGTGTCTTCCTGTGGATCCTCACATTCTGTCACATCAGGACAAAGGGGGACGACAGCTGCTTTCCTGTTCAGGCTGTTGTTCCGTCCTCCTCCAGGACCCTGTGGATCCCGTTTCCGGGGACACCGAGGACGGCTTGGGTGGCGCCGCTGAGGTCCCTGACACTGCTGTGCCGCGATTGGCTCTCCAATCGTTGGGTGGATCCGTGGCGTGATAGGCCGTCCAGGCGGTTGGTGCTGCAGTGCCTGGACTGCGACTGGTCGTTGAGGCGAGGCATGCTTCCGTAGGGCAGCCGGTCATCTGCGGCCCGGAAACTGGAGGCCGTGTATCTGAGACAAAGAAAACCAGCAGACACGTCAGGAGCAGCACTTCCTGTAGTCACTGCAGCGCCGTGGCTATATCGGAAACAAAACACCCACCTGCCGTCTCGGGAGCGGTGCAGGCTGCCGTGGTAGCTGCTCATCTTGGAGCGGGCGCTGCGGACCGAGCCAGCCCGGCTGGTGCTGGCGCTGGGCGGTTCATCCAACATGGCCAGGTGGGTGGACGAGGCGTGGGTGGAGGTCCCCTGGGTGGACGTGCCCCGTGACTTCCTCACGATGGGTGTGTTGGGGTCCCTGAGCAGCAGCTGGGCGAAGTCGGGCTCCTGGAGCACCTGGCGGCTCTCGTTGACCATCGCACTGCAGCACGGGAAGGAGGAGGGCGGGGAGGGGGCGGAGGAGGGCGAGGAGGGGAGTGGAGGGAGGGAGGGCAGGGAGAGACGCAGGAGCGTGGGGAGGGAGAGGGGGAAGGTAGCGGGGTGGTGGGTGTGGTAGAAGAGGATGGAGGAGTGTGTGGAGCAGGCGGTGGGAGAGGGGGTTAATGCTCTGAGTTTGGAGGGGAGGGGGGTGAGCGCAGAGAAGGGTCTGTGTTCACCACCAAGCCACACACACATCTACACACACACTGCGCTATGACTACACACACTTCAGCACACACGACTGTTAATGACTAACACATCTACTGGAAGCAGGTGCAGGTGTTTCCTGTCTCCTCATTGGTCGCTGATTACTGACGTCATGACGATGTCAAATAAACCCTGATGGGTCTGTTCTCCGTTCATCGTGTGGTCTGTGTTAGAAGTGTGTGTGTCTCTCTGCTGTTCCTTCCCAGAGGTCTTCTTCTTCCTCGTCTTTGTGCGAGCGTTTCTTGGTGCAGTAACGCCACCAACTGTTAGTTAGTGGAAGAGCGTGAAACCGCGAGCCGGCCTGTGTTTCATCATGACCTCCTCAGAAATACTGCTCCATCAGCTCTGTTAGTTTATTGTTGTCTATAATTAATTCATTAATAAATGCTGACGCTCATGATGACGTCATGATGTCAGAAGCAATGGGAGGTCAAGTCAGTCCAATAGTGTGAGCAAAGATTTCTGTTTGAATGAACTCGTGTTATTTCATGTCGTTCAATCCTTTTTTCTCTCATAAAGGTCCAGTGTGACTGTCTATTGGAGGACATGGAATATAATATTCTTAAGTATGTTTTCATTAGTAATCACCTGAATATTAGAACCTTACATTAACCTCTCGTGTATCTACGGAGAGAGCAGATCCTCTTGCAGTCCACCGTGTTGAGCCGCCATGATTCTACAGTAGCCGTGAACAGACTAAACGCTGACTCTACATCGGAGAGAGAGAACCACAGCCACAGTAGTTTCTCCTACACACTCGAGGGGAGGGGAGGCCATTAAATCACACACACCCTGGACCTTTAAAGTAGTTTTGTCATTCCCACAGAGGTGTGAAGACATTTTGAGATTAAAGATTCACTGGCCTTAAATAAAAGCAGTGGACTGAGTGCACACCTGGATGAACATCCTGAAGTGTGTGTATATCAGTGTGTGTAGGGTACGTACTCTTTGCGTCTCTTGCCGTGGAAGAAGCTGGCCCACTCGAAGCAGGTCTTCTTACTGCCCACCCAGAACACAGAGGGGATTCCTACGATCAGCATCATCAGGTACTTGATCAGGAACAAGGCCAGGTCAGGACGACTGGTGCGCTCCACCTACAGGGACACACACACACACACACACACACGTGTGTTCATTTTGCTCAAATAATCATTTTCATCCAAAAAATGTGCATGTCCATATGTATGTATACTTTACTACTTTATATTTCAGCACACAAGCAAAGCAAGAAAACGTGACTGAAAGATAGAAAACATGACACAGCAGACACTGTAGTCAGTGTTGGTGTTGTTCATGGCCACTTTGACTGACAGGTGGCGTCATTCATTTACATGCAGATGTTTCTGTTGTGTTTAAATATGACAAACTAGCCAGATGTTTAACATGGATGAAAACCAGACAACTGTGATTTGTCTTATAACTATTAGATCATATTTATAGTCATCGGTGAGATGAAGCTTACTGATGGATAAACATTATTTGAAGGCATTACGTATAAAAATATATTTCAGATATTGTTTTGTAGAAGTGCAGAGGTCTTTCAGTCCACAGTGAGGTCATTTATTTCCCGTACAGAAGAACAGAGCAGAGTCACCACCCTGCTGCTTTCTGCCATAGCAACCACACTACAGCTGGCACGTAGTGAACCACAGAAGCACTATCTCCTGCTCTCATATGTACACACACACACACACACACACGAGCACTCATGCAGTCACGCACAGATGTAGTCATGATGGCCTCATTATGAGCGGGCCGGGCGGAGAGCCCCGAGGCTCAGCCATCCACAGATAGGCTCATTACAGCGGAGAGAGTTAAGAGACGACCTCCGTCCTCGTTACAGGCGCTTTGTCATCAGTTCTGCTGCTGCGGCTTCAGGAGGACAAATGGCTGCACGAGTTTGTTAAGGCTCGGCCCAGAATGAGCTGGAAGACCGTAAACACGCCTCTGTCTCTTGTTCTTTTAACCAATCTCATGTGAGTGGAGTTACTCACCAATCTGTGTGTGTGTGCGTGTGTGTAGAGAGAAAAGGGCCGAGCCTCGGGGAAGGCTTTTAAGATAAATATAGTGAGGCACTTTGAGTCTAAGCTGTCTGATGTTATTGACTCATATTGTGTGTGTGTGTGTGAATGCATTGCATACTGTGTGTGTGCTTTTGTGAACATGGTGGGGGTAGAAAGTTGCATCTTTGTGTTGTTGTGTGTAGAAGCATCTTTACAGCGCTCTGTTGTACAACACATGCAGATGTGGAGCAGCTTGACTCCACTGACCCCGTCCTCTGCAGCAGAAACACACACTCGCGCGCGCACACACACACGCTCACGCGGGATTACTGCACTGCTCTCTTACACAATTCAGTGACAGATTAGCAGCACGACACTGATCTTACTCGCTGCTCTCGCGTCTCCTCGCACAGCTGTGGCTGTGATTTCACACTCACCACTTCTGTAACTAACTTGACCTGTGTCAGGTCACGTCACCTCTGGGTGCTGCTGCACTGCCATCAACCATTTTACAAGTAAACAGGAGCAGTCAGATCAAGTGTGTGAGACCCAGATGAAGCGAGCTGCCATTACTGCAGAATTCTGCATCCGTGGTGAGATGGGACGGGGACTACACTCTGCTCCACTGCAGCCAAAATACACTTTGAACACGCAGCACTAAAAGCTGATGTGCAGAGGGAGGTGCTACCTGGCTGAGAGGAAGGAGGACAACAGAGAGAGCAGCGAGCGCTGTGTGAATTATTAACAGCTCCATCAGTTGAGATGCCGTGATGCTGGAAGCTACTGCAGCTCTGTGAAGAGTTACCATCACACTGTCTCATATATGTGTGTGTGTTTGGTCTGTGTTTAAATATATCCACTCATATTCAGGACACACACACATACACACACACTCTCTCACACAGCATCCTGCTCTCTGATGTCTCTGTATGCAAACACATCTGGCAGTTATCAGTCGTCTCCCAGCTGTTACCTCGTGCTCGGCGCTCTCGCTTCGTTGTGAAAGTCCCAGTTGTTTGATGTGTACGAACATCTGTACAAACTGTGAATGAATGCATCAGTGTCTCAGCTACTGTCGGGCTGGTAAACTACCTGGTAGGGGCACGGGATGTGGTAGTCTCTGCACTTCTCCTGGACCCAGGTCGTCTCCCAGATGGCTCGGTAGCTGTTCTCGTAGAGGTAGCAGCCCAGGACGGCCAGCAGAGGGACCAGGTAGAGCACGGAGAACACAGCGATACGGATCATGAACTTCACCAGTTTCTCCTGGTTCTCCTTCTCCAGTGGAATCTCCATGCGGACGCGGTTTAGTGCTGCTATGCCTGCCAGCAACAGTGCCACGCCGACCTAGGATGATGAGACAGAAGGGTTATGGACTTGTGTCTGTTAGCAGCTTTAACGAGCGCGCCAATGAGAGATGAATGTCTTGTTCTGTAATACTCCTCCTCACCACTACGTCCAGTCCCAGTGGAGCGAGCAGGAACCAGCGCAGGGTCGTCAAGTTGTACAGCCCCACAAAGCAAACCCCGCTGACGCTGTCCCCCTCGATCTTGTTCATGGCGAGCAGGCTGATGGTGAGGACGCCGGGGATGCCCCAGGCACAGGCGTGGAAGAGCAGAGCCTTCTTCTCTATCGCCTCACTGCCCCACTTTGGAACCGCAGCCAGGAACCAGGTGATGGTCAGAATGACCCACCAGACGCTGCCGGCCATGGTGAAGAAGTAGAGCACCATGAAGAGAAGGGTGCAGGCCTGAGGCGGAGGGAGAATGGACAGGTGGAGGATTAACACCAGCATGTAGGCAGTAAAAAAGCAACGGACAGTAAAGGCTTTCTTACCTTGTTATGGGAGCCTTGGGTCACGGTGGAAGCCCTGAACCTCCCAGGACTGGCTGCATTACAGGAGACTTTGTCCTCCAACAGAAAGCCCAGGAAGAACACCAGGGACACCATCATGTAGCACACGGCGTAGAATATAATTGGACGCTCTGGGTATCGGAAGCGCGACACGTCGATGAGGAAGGTCAGGAAGGTGAAGAGGGTGGCGGACAGACAGACAATGGACACCACCCCGATGAAATAGCGGGCAAACGTCAGCTCCTCGCGCGTGAAGTACATGTTGGGACACGGGGGGGAGCAGTCACGGACCCCCATGAAGGTGTAGCCAAGCTCGGGGTCAATTTTGAGCTCTCTCGGACACCAAAAGCCGTAGTCCCGCTGGACGGAGACGGGGGACTCTGTGGTGTCCGCGCTGGACAGGAGGTCTACAGGACGGGGGTAGGACTGATCACAGTCTGGGAACCTGAGAGAGAAAAGGGTTAGAGGGTTAAAGATGATGATCTCAGGGTAATTTCAGCTGTTTGAACACATTGAAAATGTTCATACTGCTAACATTATGTTACTGCCAACAGATGAGACAGAATTTCAGCTTTTTAATGCTGATGAGTACATTTTTCTACGTTGCAGGCGGCTAGTTATTACAGGTTAGAACAGTTCAGTATAAAAGAAGAAATTCAACCTGCAGAGACTTGAAACTTGTCTGAGAGAGATGATCCGAGCTCGGGAGCGATTACTGTCTTCGTTTTCAGTAAAACTGCGTTGCCAAGCAGCTGAATACATCTTTTAAATATTTCTGGGTATTTTGGACTTCATTAAACAGACAAATAGTAGAAAGCTGACAAGAAATGATGCAAAAGAACCGGGATGACTTCTGACATCTGTTGTCGAGCAGAACGCAGTCAGCAGAACGCTCCTAATACATCTTTACAGCGTTACTCCATCTGTTTTGCACAATTATATAATAAGTCATTAAGCCCAGGGTTTGTCTGTGTCAACGAGCTATGCTACTTAAATGGAGAACTCATTCCCACTGGATTAGAGACAATATGCTACATTAGTTTCACAGCTCAACTATCATTATTAATTAATACATTTTAATTCAGCCGTGATATCCATTTATTAATCTGTGTATTTTCATATCTTAATCTACTCTTATAAAACGTTGTCTTGCTCAGTTTCATGTTGATATTTAATTTTTTTAAAGATGAATGTGCTGTTGTCTGTGCTGACGTTGTTGCAGTACTGTGTCTGTTCACCGTGTTGCTGCTGATGTTTCTAATTTGATGTGTGGTTCGCTAATTCAATCATCTGGCTACAGAACTAATTCACCCTCTGGGACAACACAGTCTGAAATAAATTTAATTGTTTAGCAGCCAGTTCTCAAAGTCAGAGCTTCTCCTAAACACGCTGCTCTTTTAAGCCTCTCCATAAAATAAATGACTGCTCACATGATTGCTGCTCTGCTGCTGGACTCCCCTCACCAAAGAACCAAAGAAAAGCCTGCAGCTTATATGACCGATGCAGCACGTTTGTTACCTCTGACATGAACCCACATTATTGCTGTTGTACCAACCTGTTGCAGTCCATCTCCTGTGGCCAGCTGACACCAAACATATCCATCAGTTTGTAGCAGTCGCTCTTGGCCTGCAGACAGAGGCGGCGGCATGGCAGAGTCATCCGGCCGTACTCTGTGCACACCGGGGCGTAGAGCGCGCACAGGAACGTCCTGAGCTCGGAAGAGCACTGTAGGTTCACCATGGGATGGAACGGCTGCAGGTGGAGACACGGAGGGAGAATTTTAAGAGTCATTGAACAGAGCAGCATTTATCTGAAACAGTTTGAGGAGCCAGAGTGTTAGTCCGACTTCACAACGAGGGCCAGAGAGGCACAAAGAGATCAGTGGAGCATGTCTTTGACGCTTTCTGGAGATGAATCCATAAAAACAAATCTGGCCTCATTCCTAATAATCCCCTCCACCCCTGTGATTTTAAGCTCCCCCCTTCCTCCATCTCCTCTCTTTTCCTTCCCTCCAACCTCCAGATAGGAGGGCTACGACAAGCTGGGCAACCCCCACCACACACACACACACACACACACACACACACACACACACAGGGCTGCTGCTGACAGGGCCTTTGTGTTACAGGGAGGACCACGCTGTGACTGACTGACACACTGCAGTAACGTGCATACACTCACACACACATTAGCCAAGTACCAACGGAAGTATATTATTTACATGCTAACACACCCACGTACCAGCGCCATAATGGTCCCACACACATAAACTGAGCCAAGAGGCGTTGTGAGTGCAGGAAGCATCTGCGGGACACGTTGTTAATATGCAAATGCCTAGAGGAGAGTGTGTATGTGTGTCTGTGTGTTACATGTGTCTGTATGCATGAATTTGCATGTACCTCTGTGCTGGTGTGTGTGTGTGTGTGTGTGTTACAGAAAGGCTTCTAGCCACACCCAAGTCAATCACAAACATGCTGCCTGCCCTCCCCCCAAATTTAAAGACAGAGTATGACAGACAAGGACAGAGTGGGGGAGGGGAGGGGAGGGGTGAGGAGAGGAGAGGAGAGGACAGGCAGGGGGCAATTTGTCTCTGTTTTTGTTGGGGGGTGGATATCAGGGAGGAGGTGTCACTGCGGTTTGAAACCCGTTAAACAGTTTATCCTGGTGCTTCAGTGGAAATGAAATGAAGAGGGACACACTGACATAACGTCCACCTGTCTGTGTATTTTTAATGACACTAAGAGACACTGTTGAATTCTGCCACATTCAAAAGCTGCGACGCTGACGGGAGTCAGAGCAGGAGACGCTGGGGCTGAATATGCAACAACATGTGAGACTCATTTTGGACAAATCAGACTCATGAAAAGCATAAAAAGAAAAAAAAACACGTGAGTCACATCTCAAGAAATCTAAAGATTGAATTTTTATATTAAATTTAAGAAGGTAAAAATAGAAGCTGCGGTTACATAACTGCCCATTTTGACTGAAGCTTGGATAGAAACAGATGAGACACAGCTCATTCCCTTTAATCCTACATTTAATACGTAGTAGTACACACTGAATGTCCTTAGAAATGAAAAATGTCTGCAGCATCTCGCCGTCCTGGGAATATTTTCCAGCCCAGAGTACAGCGATAAATCAATTCAGAGAAGCAGTGATGGAGGATCTTGCTCCGATGCTCGCGCTTTGCCACCTTAACCACAAACAGATCTGAAAACCATTGTCATGTGTCTCCACCATATGTCTCCACCATCATATCCTTCTCCTGCCACCCACATGTGATGTCTTTATGTAAAAAGGATTAGAATGGCTGTTAGGCTTGGCCCTTAGCGCACAAAGCAGCCACATCCACGCAGCTTTTGTCATCGCCTCGTTCATATCACTTTTCTAACAAGACAACGTTAAGCTGCTGTGGGGGAGACGGAAAGCAATCATGAGACGGCGAGGTGCTCAGACTGGCCCCGTCGTCTCCGCTGTGAGGGATCAGGGCCTGGATGATGGCCGATGACGAGGATTTATGTTCACACGTAGAAGCTGTAATATGAATCTTTATTAACTCGGCACTCTAAAATGCAGAGGATCAGTTTAGGTGACTAAGGCGCCTGTCATAACTGAGATCAATCAACCAGTCAGTCGTGTTATTTCAGTACAAATGGAGTCATTACGTTTCATCGCGCACCGCTGTACGATGACACTGGCAGCATGCTGGGAGCCCGAGTTATCTATCAAGCATAAACACAAGCGCTGTGAGCGTGATCCACCAGGGAGCGGCTCTATTACTGCACACGCACGCTATCAATTACACTGTCTTCTAGTGTCTGCCCTAAAAGCAACAGAATCAAACCTTTGAGTCTCACATTCAAACTTTCTCACGGCTGTGTTTTACAGTAATTCTAAAGGAAGAGGAAAAATGTTCTCTAATTGATGAAGACCCAGCTCTTCGGAGAGGTGCTAAATCTATTCCCCTCTCCAACTGTCACAGTGCTTATTGCTGCACTAACATGTCCCTATCACACTGTACCATGACTGTTTCCCTTTTTTGTGGGGCGCTTTGGATAAATGATGTCAGCCCAATGATTAAATGTACATGTAAAATTAACAATCTCGCTAAGGCTGCACCCAAAACAGTTAATGTGATTATTGATTAATATGCCAGTTATTTTATTTATTCATGAAGTCACTGGTTTTTGTTTGGTGATCAGTCAAAAATGTATTCAGAGATTATTATAAAACATAGAAATGTTTTATAATAATCTCTGGCTTACCTTTACTGTTCAGTCTACTCTTTACTCTACTCTTCTTTTTGTCCATTAACTAGTCTATTAATCTTAAAATAATTTATAGAATGATCAGAGAATAGTTTAGAACACGTTCATGAAAAGATCCATGAAAGCGTCACCTGTGCTGGTCAGGAAGTGTTCACTACTGACATCAAAAACGCTTTCAGCAAACCAACCTTCAAAGGCGACACACCTCACAGGTCTGTGGACACAGATTTACAGCTGTGGTTAGAAGGATCCTGTGAATTCACCACTAGTATTAAAAAGGGCCTGATAGAATTATTAGAATTAGAAATAATAACTCCTTTACATGAAATACTTGAAGAATATTACATTTCGGCTACAATCAGGCACAACAGGGTCAGAGCCAACAGTGAAAAAGGAAACTGGAGCACATTGTTGGACAGTCTCGGGAGGAATAACACAGAAAAGCAGAAAATCCTGAATGTCACCCCGCCCTCAGTCCTGGATGTCACTGTACTGACGATCCTCTCTTTGCTTTTTCCCGTAACATCTATGACTTCAGTGGTGGCCTGCCAGCGTTGGTTAACCACTCAAACATGATCTAATGCAGCTTAAGTGAGCTTGCATCTTTGCTCTTCCACTCCATTTTGATTCCCGCAGGCGACTGATGTGCTCCACAGAACACAATGTACTACACTGTGCTGTACTACAGACAGAGATGCCATGGGAAACGGTTGAATAAATATATAGGCTACAAGGAGTGACGATCTACTGGGAGAGAAAACTCTTCCTATTCATCATGCTTCCTTTTTTTTTCTATTTTTACACTCCTCCTACCATTCTTACCCCTCCTCCATCTCTCAGCATCTCCATTCAGCCATTTTATTACAGTCAACCCATCATGAGGGCCAGTGTGTGCAGGACTGAACTGGTGGTGGATGGGACATATGGCTTCACCCGCGCAGTCAGCACTCAGCACTCAGCAGCCCAAACAACTCTAAAGTAACACCAACATCACGAGGCCCTGCGGAGCCTCTGCGCTCTCTGTGGGGATTTGATGTTAATGGCCATACTGGAAACAGCTGGTGATGCACTGGTCCGATGAATGGCCAGGGGTTTGTCATGGCACTTTCCACCCCCGGAGCCGGCCGTGTAAGGAGAATCAAGCGTGTAATACACAACTCTGTCGGATGGTGCGAGCCTGGGGGTGGGGGTGGTATGCTAATGTAATTTCAGCTTCTTTCCCGCTGCTGCTACAGTCATTACGTATTCATGGGAGTTTGTTAGGGGGATTTTTGATCTCTGAAAATATGGAATAATATGCCACTCTGGAAGTAGCATGCCCACACACAGATATGTCAGTTATTAAAGCAGTGGATTCTGGGACTGCAGTGAAGGTCAACAAACCATCCACAGAAGGGTGTGTGTATAGCTACCTAGCTTAGCTGCACCTATCAGTGCTGACTTGCACACAAAACGATCCTCTTCTAGTCTAAAATTCTAAAATAAAATAGATCCATCACAATAAATAGTCACAATGAGCTAGGATGGACGGTGCTGTGGGCGAGGCAGGAGTGTGAAGTGTTGGCCAAATGTTTGAAAAAACAAAATCCTTAGAAATCGATGCACTAAGAAGTATAAAGTATAGCATACAACAAAAAAATGATGAGATAAAAAAACAAAGAAAAACAGACGGATGAAGACAGAACAATGGTTTCTGATATGTCATAGTCACATGAAGTGGTCCTCATTACATGCAAAACATTCGACACTCAAGTCTTCCAATCTCAAAGATCAATTTTATCTTAATAAAAAATGAATGTAGTAATAACTATCCATCAAAACATGGCTCAATTATGGGGCACCTTGGTAGCTCACCTAGTATAGCATGTGCACCATACTAAGGCTTAAGTCCTTACTGCAGTGACCCGGGTTTGAGTCCCTTGCTGCATGTCATCCTCTCCCTCGCTCCGCTAAATTTCCTGTCTATTTCTCCAGCTGTCACTATAAAGCTTGCCAACACATATCTTAGCTGTATTATAAACACTATGACCAGACTCTCCTGATAAATATAACAGATCAGTTTCGCAGCAGACATTTGAACTCATCATAGCAGGAAAATCAGCTGCCTTCTCATTAAGTATCTCAGTAAGCCAAGACAGCACCAGGACCCTGGAACTGAAGCAGCTAAATGGAATTCAGCCATCATTTTATCATGCATACCTGTGCTTTTCATGCTGTGACAAAATATTCAACTGATGGTCTGCTGCTTCAGATGCAATTCTGTAGTGAACATACCAGCACGCTGCTCTACAGCTTGTTTATTATAATTAATTGCATTCCTCTGGTTGCATTACTGCTGTTGTAAATGATCTCTGATTAAATGGAAAATATCAGCGGTGGTCTGAGACTGAAAACCAAAACCAGTCTGAACTGACTAGATACAGTAAATACTGGAAAATTATATTATCTTGCAGTGATTAATGAGGTCAACAGTTTAAGTTTGTTTACTAAACATGTAATTTTGCATATTTTGGTTGGGCATTAATCTTTGAACTGTCAGCCTCTGAAGAAATAAGAAAAACAGCCGTGACCTTAGTTTCACCTCCACACATATCTGAGATTATCCAGCATGTCCTGAATCAAATCCAGATTGTTGTGATATTAAATATTAATACAGCCTTGTCCAATGAAGCGCATCTGAGGGTGGCTGCTGTATATAGCTTCCTAATGCTAAAGCAATTAGTTTTTAATGAAGGCTCGGAGTCAGCTGCTACGATGCTGTGACTGATGAATTGCTGACAAAGAAGCCCACCATGGCCAACTGGTCTGTGTTGGTTTGCTCTTTTCTAAATACCTTCCAGTCACCTCTCTTCCCATCACCCCCTCCTCCCTCCTTCCTTCAGCCCCTTTCCCTCCTGCATTTTCTCTCCTTCTCCTCCCCCCCTTTATCCTCCTTTCTCCTCTGCTGCCATTCCAATTCTCCAAATTTCCAAGCTCAGCGCCATGGCGACGAGTGATGCATCACCAGGGAGGAGGCGGAGGGGGAGGAGGAGGAAGAGGGAGGAGAGCAGGGTTCGAGGAGGTCAGGGTGCGGGGCGGAGGGGACCACCTCCCGGGAGGCAAGAAAGCCTCTGCTCCCTTTGTTAACAGCACAATTGGGACTGTTTCCTGGGCAACGGGTGAACCCTACGTGGGGGGAGGGGGAGGACAAAAGACATGGGTGAGGAGGGGGGGGGGGGGGGGGGGGCTGAGAGAGTGGGTGAGAGAGGGGAGAGAGAGAGAGAGAGGTGGGATGGGTCGACCGAGTCAGCCGTGTCATTCACTGCTAAGAAATGTTTGAAAACCTTGCACTTTGACAATGTGTAATGTCCGTGTACACACGCACACGCACACACACACACACACACACAGAAAGGTTGTTGTGGACCAGCGACTCGCTCTCTGGATGTGCTTCTCTTTCAGTGCACTGCTAATAAACACGGTGTTGGACATTAAATAAAACAAGAGACTCTTTTATAGCCCGGGTCACGCTGGGTAGGATTTATCAGACCATATTGTGTGTGTGTGTTTGTGTGAGTGTGTGTGCTCTTAGCTGGGATACATCTTTACTAGCTAACACAATAAGCATGTTAAATGGTGTACTTTTTAGTTCACTGCAGCACATTTTAACAGACTTGCAGCAATCAGAGAGCTTCATCAGCAGTTTACAGAAACTCTCGCACACACACACACACTCCTACCTAACCTTTCCTTTACAAATCCATTCACACAGCATGGGTGGAGTATCTGGGTTATTCTACACAGCAGCTGTAACATGACACAGTTTGTCTGAATGTGTTGTAAACCTGAGACAAGAGGCTGATTTAACGACGTGAAAGGAGGAGGAAATGAGTGGAAGTGGGACTGAGCAGATTAAAGACAGACCACTGATTAGTCTTTGTGTCACGCCTCAGCCTCTGTACAGAACTAAACTGAACTAAATACCACGTAAGATGAAATCAAGACGGCGGAGAAAAGACTTGACTGTAAGTCTGTCTCAATTTCAGTCTATCACTACAGATAGCGTGCCTTACGCCTTGTGCATACAAAGGCAGAATAATCTGATCGTCTCATGATAGGGACAAAATAAGACTTGTTCAGGCTCGTTTATTAACGTCACCAAGACACCTTTTTTTTTTTAATCGTGCAGCCATTAAAAATGATTTGCTGGCTTGGCTATGGCTTCATGTAAACAAAACCTTTTATCAATCTAATTTAATTAACATCTTGGGTTGGCCCTGACTCTCCCTTGGACCATCTGGCCTTGAGGAAACATTAAAGCAAACCCTGCTCTCATTACTTTTACCACAACGCTTCCTGAAAATCTCCTCCATCCTCCTGGTAATGTTGTTGTTCTGCAAAATACCTGAGAAGCCAACCAAATGTTACATTTGTTAGCCATCATCGACGGTGTACTTTGATCCAAAGCTCATAATACATTTTCCGCACTTGGTAGATTTCTCCTACTAACTGTATAATAAAGCACACGGCAGCAACACAATTTTCCTAATATACAAGAAAAACTGCCGATCAGATCTGATGATTCATTTGAAGATTTAGCATTTCACTCCGTTCTTTGCAGCAGGATATGTAAATCTGTATTGATAATGTGGCTTGCTGTGCATTTCTCATACACTGTGGTACAGGTACTACTGGTGGTACGTGAGCTCCCTTGAGTGGTACGCGAAAGAAATTTCAATAAATAAATTCATTTTTAAACATTTAATAGCATCAATGCTACAATAAACTGAATGAAAAAATATCAAATCCTGTAAAATTCTGTTTCAAACCCAGCTCCGTATTCATGTCACATCATGCACGTAGCACAAGAATTTGCCTAAAACAGACAAACAAAAATCCATATGTAAATCCATTAACGCAGGGCTTATCAACTACCTCCATTGAATAAAGAGCAGGACTGATATCTTACTGTATATCATCGCTGAGTTGTGGACCAAATTCCTCTGGATGCCAGGGACAGTTCATCCCAGCTTAATTGATTTAGTGTGATGAACCCACGCAGCTTTGCATTCATGCTGTAGCTCCAGTGTGCATCTATCTCTAAAGAAGGGGATTTTAGCCCATTTCTCTTTTTTTTATTGTTATGTCAGTTAAATCTGCCACGCTCCCACTTATCGTATGAGAGTGTGGCAGGGTATCATTGTGGCACAGAAATAGCAGATTCCCAGCCCTGAGGCTGCTGTCCCACTTCAGCTCCGAGGTCATTCGGCGGTCAGCGGTGACTGGCTGAGCGAGGATGAACACCAAAACAGAAAAATCTGTTATCTGTGGTGACTGCCATAAAATATGAATTTGTGCAATAAACTAAACATTTTATCCCCGTGTAAATATGGTCTACTAATGCACGTGCTTGCAGCCCGTTCTTGTGTGTCACCATAGTCATCACTAGACGGTAGATTTTGTATATAGTATAGATAATACTGGTATATCTTACAAGATAAACAGGAGCATTTCTGAGTTAACGATATCATGACAAATTGTGCCCACTTTCCCCAAAAACAAAAACCTTGAAAAGACCTTGAAAAGCAAGACAGGAAAAAAGAGATCCAGAAAGACACCACTTCAGGGGGTTCAGACAAAAACCGCAAGAACGGCAGGCGTTGGTTCTCGTCCAACTCCCAGTTTCTCCACGGTGCGAGGCATTCATCATCATTATCATGGCTATTCAGCGGACCTAATTCCCTTTAAAATCAACTGTCAATTCTCATTTGGCTGCCCTCAACATCTTATAGGCTTTGAATTCTCCCATGAACTGGATCTAGGGCAAGTTATCTGGAAAACAAGAGACAGACAGAGGAGTAGTCTCCGTTATTCGCAACCTATTGGGTCTCCGTGTGTTTTCCAAACTCAACGAGCGCTTCTGAGCACTAAAAGAGACTTAATTGCGGATCCATGACCAATCAAAGTGAACACCGTCTAAAGCACAAGTGCCTCTCTCTGTTCATGGCAACCCACACACTGCGATAAGGCATTAAAAGCTAACCTGGTCTCAACTGACCACAACTCAGCACTGGGTTGGTATCATCTCTGCAGTGGGAATAATGATTCTTCTGAAACTGTAACACCTGTCAAACGAACCATCAAAAATCATTCTGACATCTCCAGAAACACTGCAGTCCAATAGATGAGAAAGAATAATTTGACAATGACCAGAAAGAACACAGTGCGAGTGTGAGCAGACAGGCGGAGTTGTTTGCGTCTTTTCCAAATGCGAGTGCAGCTGTGATGTGATGTGACGCTCTGTGCCTCTCATAGTCGTGCGGGGCATGTTCAGAGGTTACATAACCCTGGATTTTCGTGGCACACAACTCCTCCCGCCCTCCATGTCTTTCCCTCTCTCTCACTCAGCGTGTCTCTTCTGAGTAGAGCGAAGTGGAGCAGGCACAGATGGTCAGCAGGGCTCCACACATGAACCTCAGCGCTGTGCCAGGCAGGGCGGGGCGGGTGTCGAAGGGTAAAAGTGATAGACGGAAGAAGAGCCAATGGAAACATGATTCTGAGAATGGATGAACATAGATAAATATAGATGGACAGACAGATAGACACACACACACACACACATAGATAGACAGGCAGTTGAGCCAATCCTGTCTAATGTTTTGACCGGTAATTGCTCGATAGATTGAGCTTCCAGAGGGATCAGCCCATATAAAAGATGGGATTATCCTAACGAGGTGATGCATCTGCTCCATGATTGTGTGTAAATGCCAAACCCGACGTTTCAAAGAGGATAACAGTCAGATGCTGTGGCTGGTAAATCTATAGATAATCTACGAGGTAGAAACAAGAAAACATGACTAGAATCCGAGCTTTAATCCAAAGTGAAACACAGAACAGTTTGGTAACTTCGCTCCCGGGCTAAGTTGACTAACTGCTCAAAAGCCTGTTATGTAAACTGGCTTTGGTACGCAACAAATGATGTGAGGAGTCCCTACATGTTGTGCTGAATTGCTGTCATGCCAGATGTACAGCAAGAAATGATTGTAGGACAACACGCCCTGTTAAATCAGTGGCCTTTAATAATGTACTGTTCTCCTGGCCCCCAGGGACAAGTATTAAAGCTTAATTTTCTGCTTAATGTTTTGGTAATACACTCCCAGTCCCTCGAGCTAAAGGAGCTAAATTAAAGTAGGCTAGGACTTTGATATTACTAACTCTCAGCACATACCCAGTTAGCCGTGGTGATAGCTATCTAGGCTACTGATGTCCATGGGGCAGGCAGTGCAGCAGACACACTGAGCCACTTATCAACATGTGAGGAAGACTAATTATATCACAGACCCCTGTGCTGAACATACATGTGGATAGAAATGCAGTCTGTGTGTCTCACTCTGTTTGTTAAAGTGTGTGTGAGTGTCTACAGATGTGTGTCAATCTCCCTTCTGCGCAGCCATAACAATGTGAGTCAGATCAGGATCAGATGAAAACCCACAGAAAAGGTCAGAGACAGGAAGGAAGTGGGAGAGACACTGAGAGGAAAACACACACAAAAGGTCAAATTTTAAAAAAATCAATATTTCCATATAAAACTTAAAAACACAGTATGTTTGAACCAATTTTTAAATACAATGGTGATATGAACATTTCCTAACGAAGAAGAAATCCAAGAAATCTGCTCAGCACGCACGTCCAAAATATGAAATGACTTCTTGCTAAATAAACCCATTTTATACAGGCCATTACCTTAATGTGCTGCCAATGCAAAGGCTGTGCTAATATAACGTCTTTCTAGTCTTCCCACCACTCAAGGCACTTTTACACTACACATCACATTCATACACTGATGGCACTGGCGACCAATAAAGTGCCATCCGCTCATCAGAAATGAGCTAACCATTCACACAGCGACAGTACGGCCTGCAGGAGCAATTTAGGGAGCCATGATCGAAGCAACAGTGAGCTGAAATGAATATCCACCAGAAATTTTAAATTTCATCAGACATCAACTAGCTATACTCAATACAGATTATGAAAACTTCATTTATATTCCTCGGAAGATGACAAATTAAAATGTCTTGTTCTGCCTGACAAAAGCCAAAAATAATCTGTTTGATGTATGATTAAAAAAATGAAAGCAGAAAGCTGCCTTACTTAAGAAATACTAAAACTATTTATCAATTTTTCTAAATAATTGTTATCTTTTGCCTATGCACTAATCGATTGATTTGATTTCAGCTTTAGAAAGAACATAAGGAAAAGGTCGGTGACAGGAAGAAAATGAAAAGCAATCAGAGAACAAAGCATGAAAAAGCGTCAGTGTAAACAAATAAGATGTAATATGCTACTTTCCACATAAGCCGACTTATTACTTGCAGAAAGTCAGCTTAGGGCAGCAATGAAACAGACAACTGAAACGCACTTCACAATAAGACGTGAATGAATTTCTGAGATGATGGTGATGGAAACCGTTCAAAACAGAAGTCCTCTCCGACATTTACCATAGATGACTCAAATATAAAATGACATCTCAAATCAAAAAAAAAAAAAAAAGACTGATTAGGTCGAAGTCCATTTGAAACAGACAAGTACGATTTTGTGTCCCAAGCTAGCTTTAAATAGATGAATTAACATTAAAAACAGTAGGCTGAACTCAATGGAACATGGACATTTGAATGTCTTTCAGATTTTTTTCACCTCTGCTAAAAGGTTTATCAGTGAAAGTTCCCAATATAATTAGATTATCTATTTAAATGGATTTTAAAAACAATTAGTAATTTAAAATCTAAATGTATCCCAGATATTTGCCCTTCGCTGAGTAGGTGTGGTGGACCACAAAGCTGATGTTTCAGACACATCATGCTCTAAAATGTTTTACCCTGACAACAGGGAGAAAACACTGATGCCATACTTACTGTGGAACAAAAATATCAGTATAAATGAAGCAGGGTACTGTACCTCCATGGCGAGGGCAGCAGTTTGCTGGTCGTAATGATTCAGGATGTTCGGCATGAAGGTGGAGTTGTAGGGCAGCCCCTGGCACATACGGAGGGTGATGGGCTCACAGGTGAACAGACTATGGCTCCCCGCCGCCGCATCCATGGGGATGGCAACGCACGCCGTCAACATGGACACCGACAGCACCCACAGGAGATCCATGACTGGTAGGTTCAGTAGGAGAGAAGAAAGACCCAGGGCACGGCTGGTTAGGAAGAGGGGTCAAACCCCGTCAGCATCCGGCTCGTTCACCAAGAAAGGGAGAGGCTTAAGGGCTGTCCAGGACTGTGTGGTGGTAGGCTCTTCCTCCGCTTCCTCTTCAGCTTCACAGAGAAACAGTTTGGGTCGGGCGGCGTAATCCAATACGGCCATGGTTGAAGCTGGCTGCATCCATCACCGTGGGGATTCTGGTCAGCAGTGGGAGCGCATCACAAGACCTCCATCACCTGAGAGAGATGCTGTGGTCCTTTAAGACGCTGAGCTGTGACCACACGGCTCACACTCCTCCCTCTCCTGCCTCTGAAGATGATGCCTCGGAGAAAATGTCGATGACAGCCACGGATGGAGGTGATGTTCAGCATGTAATCTGAAAAATAAAAGCACAACATGTTTAAATGGAATCATCTGTAGATTACCCATTTATAATAAGTTTTCAAAATGTCAACCCGGGAGCAGCTTTTTTTTCTCTATTTTACAAAAAGAAGAACACAGAAAAGCCTGCTGGAAGAGGGTTGCTAATTGCTTTTCAGGTCACTAACAGTGGTGGGTGGGTTGTGCAGATGAATGATAACATTACCATAATGAATTAACAGCCAATATATCACGGTAGGAACTGGGAATAACAGCAACATATTCACATAGAGTGCTAATATCTGAATCATTTTTAGATTTAAACATTCACATCTCATTCACAGCTTTTTGTGGCAGTTCACTACAGTGATTATCATCATTTCTGCTACTATTTTTAATTATTTTAGTGACTAACGCTACAGTTACAGAAATTATTTTAGTCTTTTTTTTTTTAATTGAGCCATTTTTTTTCATAACGGACCTTGCTACGTTACATTTACATGACAGTACACACCCATAGCAACCCAACACCTTTCCATTCACTAACATGCAAAACATAAATAACACTTTATTGTAGCGGTGTCTGCTTAACCCCAATGTCAAAGCAGCCCAGCTGCATTTAAAACGTTCATTATTGTAAATGCGACATTAGTGCGTCCGTTAGCCTACCTGTGCGTCAGTATTAACGGGCTCCTCCTCGAGCTCCGAGCATTCAGAAATTAATTGCTCCTTATAAATGTGAGTGTAGCTAACTAACGTAACACGGCGGCTCCTCACGGATGCTTGTACGTCTCTGCCCGGTGTTACTGACTCACAGAAACAATGGCTGAATAAAACAGATAGAAATGTCAAGCAACGCAGCGGAGACAAAAGATGACGGTTAGTTAAATGATGGTAACCGTGGCATATGTAGCCTGCTTACCGGTGTTATAATTCATCTCACCGAGCACAGCCGAGCCGGGCGGCAACGGGAGCGGGCTGCACGTAAGAAACGCTCCGGTTATAAATGTAAGCTAAGCCGAAGTGGTTACATTAAAAGCAACTTTACCTGAATGTTGTGCCGACAATTCACGTGTAGCAAACGGGGTCTCCGCCACTCCTCGACTTGGTAACAATGAGTGAATGTCCCTCTACACCAGCACCCTCCTCCCGGCTCCTCCTGTCCTCCTCCTCTCTCTCTCTCTGTCCTCCTCCCCGCTTCTGTCCCTCCTCCCTGCCGAGCGTCAAGCCCGCGACATTTTAAAAATGGCGTCCAGTCAAAACTACAAAAATAAAAGTCTCAACAAGAAACAACTGAAACTCCTCACACCGTGGTTAAAACATGTGTACTAAAGACAAAGAATAACAGATTTAAGTCAGAAAAACACTGAAGTATTAAACAAAATAAGCAGAAGACGCAGTTTAATTTTAACGCTGTACACCAAATTTAAGTGTGAGGATTTATTTATCCATTTATTATCTATTTATTTAAGGAAATTATTAACATTATACAACTACTAATATTTATTCTCGTGATATAAATTTGGAGTTTAAATTAATTTTAAGAAGTGGTGGAAAATAAAAAAGTGAATTTTGGAAGATTTGGAGATTAACATTTATGCTAATTTAATTTTAGTTACTATACTTAATTTCAATGGTAAATGTTGTACTTTTCTCTCCTCTGCATTCATTAGTTAGTTATAGTGACTAGTTATTTTACAGATAATAATCTATGTAAAAATATTATTATTGATATTTATTTATGCAATACATAAAATGTACCATTAAAATGTCAGTTACATGGGGCATTTATTTTTACTTGAGTCTTTTTGTATATCTTGCTGACCCCTCAGTAGGATTTTAAATATAGGATTTTTACTTTTAGAGTAGTTGTACTTTATTATGTTGTACTTTATTTTTATTTTTACCCAGAATGCCTCCACTGATCATGCGAAATATATAACATTAATATAAATCCGAATAACAATTATTGGTTATATTTATGGTGATATATAGGACAAAACACAAGTCATGTGGTGTCTGAAAAGAACTTCACGCGCTTGAGCAATTATTTTGAAGGCCCGCTGGGTAGTTTCCGGTCTTGCGCAGTCTGTTTGTGTGTACCTTGACGCAGCTCTGCTCTTTCTTCACAGCAGGTTTTCTGTCTTCGTTGCGCGCGACCGCCCATCCGCGCTCGAGCAGCCTTTCTGCTTTTGAATGAGAAACTTCTGTGGCTGGTGGGAGTCGGTGTTCAGCCGGGGGTCTGCAGAAAGGCCTAAATTGTTTTATCAGCAGGGCTGCAGCTGCGAGTGTAACTTTATTCATACAACAGATGCATTATTCCACTGAAAAAACAGAGCCAACGCCTACATTATCCATTTACTCGAGGCGCTACTACACTCCTACTATCACTACTATTATAACTAGGCTAAGAATAATGATAATGATTAACAGTGCTTAAGAAAATAACATATTTCCAGTAAAAATTGTATTCCAAATATCCTCTAAACACACCCTGAAGTATATGAGCTGACAAGTCTGTGTTTTTTGCAGTATCAGTGTATCACAGGCAGATGGTCTTTTGCAGTGTCAGGCCTCCCGCACTACATTTGTCATCATTAGGGCCTGCACACTCCACACTGCACACACACTCCACACTGTGGCTTGCTTTGCAGCACCCCCTCTGTGTGTGACAGGCTGTGACAGCCAGTCCATGTAAGGAGAGTACACTCACTGTTACCATGGAAACAGGTAAACTGTGCACAGGGGAAGAAGAAGAAGAGAAGAAGAATTGAGTGAACGGACACAAAGGCCATTGGGAGTTTGCACATAGACAGAGAGTGTTTGGAAGTTGGATTTATTTCCCTCTGCCTGCAGAAAAGAACTGATGGTGAGTTGATCATTAGAGCAGTGTGTTGTACAGTTGTGAGCAATAACGTTAACTTATAACACTGCAAACTCAACTTTGGAACTGATATATGTTTGTCCAGATTGTGGAGATGCTTTGTTTAAGAGTATCATTTATAACACTTAATACATTTTAAGTGAGATAGAAGCTGCTATGTTGTCTAACTTAATATTTAGAAAGCTAAATATTAGCCTCAGAGTGCTCAGGCAGATCCTGTAATGTGGCGTAGCTCTGGTATAAACAGTGTGGGCTGCACATATGTATGAGGAGATCACAAAAAAGTAAAATAAAAGTTTCAATCTGTGTATTTTATCTTCACCCAGCTGTCACTGAAAGATGCCACTTGCGCCGAGGTCTTCTGTAAGCTGTGCTAAGATGCAAACCACACTGAGCACCTGGACTCCTCTGAATCACCCTCTGTCCAACAGCAAGGTCACATCTACTGTCAAATTAGCCAAAACATTAGTATTCATACTGATAATGCAGTACTGTCGTACTCAAATCCTTTACTTAAGTTAAAGCAGTAACAACACCCAGTACAAATACTCAATTACAAGTCAAAGCTCTGTATTCAAAATCCAAGGTAAAGTTTTATCAGCGAAATATACTTAAAGTATCAAAAGTGAAAGTACCTTCACTGAAAGTTTTTTTTTTTTTTTTACTGTTTTAGTCACATTAGTTACATTTGTAGCTGCTCAAGGTGGAGCTAGGAGGAGTCTTCACATAGTTAAAGAAAGAAAAACAAAGTTCTGCTACACAAAATTGTATTCATTTTTATGACTTTTTTCCAATTGTTGTATTTTTGGTGGAATATTGGATCATTTAACTGCATCAAACAGTTATCTCTTTGGTGGATGTGATTTTTAACTACAACCTCAATATGGAAGGAAACTGTTAGATAAATGTGGTGGAGCCCATGTGTGTATGTCATGTCACTATTACTCAAGTAAAGTACAAATACCTCAGATATGTACATAATCTACCATTGGAGATATATTCACAAATGTTCCATATTACAGACTATGGATATCGAAGTTACCAATATTATAATCACAACCATTGGATAAAACTGACTAACTTTGTTCACTGTTCTCTTGTTTGTCAGGTGTTTGAAGAGAGGCGAAACCTTCTGGCAAAGTGGGTACGTTTCAGGCAGATGAACACACTAAACACACTGATGATGTGTCTTTACTGTGATCTCTAACACACATACGTGTCTGGTAGTTATTAGAACGTGCACGTAGTGCTCTGTGGAGTCATCCATCTTTCATCCAACTCTGTTGAGCTCAATCAGTGCATGTGAAACAGAACTGTTCTTTCATGTCTTTGTCAGTTTGACAGGTGGTCTGACAGCCAGAGGAGGGCGGTGCTGCAGGACTTTGTGCTGAGCTGTTCCTCTGAGCAGCTGATGTTCTTGAGCCTCAGCGTGAGCAGACGGCTCCCCCTGCAGGCCGCAGACTTCACCTGCCTGCTGCCCAGAGCCCTCTGCCTCTACCTCTTCTCCTTCCTGGACCCGCGCAGCCTCTGTCGATGTGCCCGGGTACACACACTGACCATAACATGTACTGTGCATGTAGGCATGTTATCTACAGCTCTGTTCCCAAAAACGGTGTCGTGCTGTGTAAAATGTAAATAGAAACAAAATGTGTTGATGTGCAAAACAACGAAACCCCATATTTATTTAAAATAACACAAAGACAACTTTTCAAATGTTGAAAATGAGAAATTAGAAATTTCTTTTTGGAAAATAAATTTGATGCCAGCAACGTGTTTGAAATAGTTGGGACTGGGTCATGTTTACCACTCTGGCAGTATATGTGGCTCCAAGACCTGTATAAATCATTCAGCATTAATAGAGCCTTCACAAATGTGTGTGTACCCATCATGCCATGTGCACTAAAGCACCCACATACCATCACAGATGCTGGCTTTTGGACTGTGTGCTGATAATAAGTCAGATGATCCCTTTCCTCCGCAGTGTCCATGATTTTACTTTATGTCATCTCCAATTAAATATGGAGTTTCGCTGTTTTGCACATCTTTCATATTTAGACTTCTATTTACATTTTACACAGCCTGCCAGCTGTGTTGGGAATGAGGCTGAGCCACCTGAGGATTCAGGCTTGTGAACCTCACTCACTCTGGTGGTTTTTTAATCTTCTGTGGGCAGGTGAGCTGGCACTGGAAGAGTATAGTGGAGCTGGACCAGCTGTGGATGCCAAAGTGTCTGAGGCTCGGTTGGTGCATCAACTTCTCCCCCTCCCCCTTCGAGCAGGGTGTCTGGAAGAGACGCTACATCCAGACTGCCCAGGAGCTGCGACTCACCACGCTGCAGGTCTGGAGATCACGTACAGAATTATTTCAAACATGATTCAGTTCTCATCGTTTTCTTCTTAAATAACCAGGACTACTTCAGAACAAACGTTAATGTGGAACAGAGTGATGTTGCATGAAAAAGAAAAAGTCTATTGTCCACCTGCAGACCGCCTCATCCCAGCAGCAGTTTATGGTTCCACATGTATCAGCCACCAGCAGTAGACATGAAGATCAGTCAGAAGTGGCCCCTCTCAGGCAGGAGCGCCCAGCGTCCAGCACCGTGCCACTTGGCAGCACCTCCAGGAAGAAGCAACAGAGTGCACCGCCGCCATGGAGAAACTCTGACAGACGTCCTAAAGACACACACCGCTTCAACTACTTGGACAACCTGGACCCCACTGAACAAGCCCTCAAAGCGTAAGACTGCAGGATGGACAGACATTTCATACAGACAATCATAACGTATATATATAGATAACCTAAATAAGAAAGGAAACATGTATGCATCATGGTAATCAAAAACAAACTTTTGAACTTTATCATGTTATTTTATGAAGAACATTTATGAACATTACATTAGCACCCAGAGAACTGAATATGAGTTATGAGTGCCTCCTTTAGCCAAAAGTCTGAAGAAAGATTGAAGTCCAGTTCTATTGTGGAAAATAACACATTTGAGCTTTTTCACACCAAATCTCCAAACTGAGTTTAGACATTCAGATGCAGAGCTCAGGATATGAGTGTTAGAAAATAACTAAGGTAAAACAAAATGTTTTTGATTATAAATGATTGAAGAGAAGCCCAGTTGCGATATATTTTCATTTCCATTTTCAAAATGACAAAATTCATGCTCCAATCATCCTGCATACAATCATCACAATCACACAGTGGTGCCTTAAAAGAGAACACTCCAGGCAGCAGAGCTGCCATCGGAGGGAACCTCACAACAAATTGCCAACAAATTTTACATCGTTTTAAAAATGGAGACGGAGGAGAGAAACTGCAGGGTGGCTCCTGCGTAGATTTTCCAACCTTTTATTAACATAACTCTACATCACAACTTTTGCTTTCTTCTCGAGCAACATTGAAGTGTTGTACCTGTACATGTTCTGATAGAAAGAAACAGAATTCTCTTCATTAGTTATTGTGTCACATTTTAAATCATTGTCTACATTTATGTTAACTCCCCTACAAACCTGACTATAATCACGCAGTCTTAGTTCCTCTTAGATAAAATGTAATGTTCCACAGTGACCACAAAAACCCCAGAATACATGTAGAAATAATTCATCTGAAAAACAAAATATGCAGCTGTTAGCAGGTAAAGAAACCCAAGAAGTATTTGTAGTATTGGAATGAAGTGAATAAATACAATAAGAGATGGGACATTAAAAAGGCTATGCACAATACATACAGATTTGTGCAAAAGAGGTTCAGCAGTGCAGCTCAGAACAGACCATAATGTGTGAACTACTCATATATAGTAGTATATAGGTACAGGTGTTCATCTTGATGTTCCACCTGCTCACTCTCTGCAGGCAGATGAACATCAGAGCCTCCACCTGCCGCAGCAACACGTGGAAACCCGACGACGGCAGCAAGAAAATGCTGTCTGAGGCGAATTACAAACTCCGCAAAGCCAAATCGCTGGTAAACCACGCTCCATTCATCATCACCACCATAACCCCACTGTGACTGTGACCTCCTTGTCTGAATCAAAGGGAGACGATAAACGCGGAGGACTCTCTGGAGACGGTGCAACCAGCAGGCATCATGCATTATGGAGCAGCGTTTACACAGAAATGCATGTTAATGATGTGCTGCTCGGAGAGAGGGGTGACAGGAGGGGGGGCAAATTATGCTGATGATGGGGTTTGAGGAGGGAGCAAGGAGAGGGTGAGATAGAGGACACTGTGGCATTTAATATTCAGGCGTTTGGTGAAATCACCAGCAATTTATTTTACTGCCTGCATACACGAACGACTGTAACATTTGGAATCATGTTGAATTTATTACATTTTTCTAAATATTTGGTTGTCGAGGCAACCCCGGTTCCTTGAGAACATTTCTCTTTCTCTTCTAGATGTTCCTCAGCTCCAACTGCACACCCCAACATCCTCCTCCTCCTCCCCCTCCTCATGATCATCATCAGACCCATCCTCGACCTTCTTGGGCGGCTCCCACTCATGAGCACTCCGTCACCAAGGAGACCGCCAAGAGCATGCTGCGCCTGGCTCAGTGGAATGCTGGGATCCGTCCAGGGCCAGCGAGGTCAGCGGTGCCCCAGATGAGCGCGGAGGCGCTCAGGGCGTCTCAGCGCTCACACAGGAGCGCTCCCAGTAAGTGATCCCAGCTCCTCCACCCCTCTCGGCTGAACATGATGTAACCACGCAGCAAGAAATGTCTTCAGGACTAATTCTGGGTTTAAAACAACTGAATGTGCAAGAAAGTGGCAGACTGTGTGCAGTTTGTGACCCTATTAGGAATGTTGTACCTCTTGTTACCCAGCCCTGGGTACATCTAATTACCGCCACGGTGACAAACAAAATGTATGTCTGGTTGGTTATCACCTAAAAAATACATTTTTGCCTATGATGGGCTGAACTGTTAGTGGTAAGAAAACGCAGACAACGTCAATGCACCTTTGTATGTCATTAGCAGAGTGAGTTGGGACATGCGATGGTGCCACCACCAGCTGAAATGCTGTCTGTTCATTTTGTGCAGCAGCCCAAATCATCTTCACTGGAGGTAACAGAGCTTCATGGCAGAAATTCTGACATTACAGCAGATAACAACAGGGCATAGTCAGTAATCTTATGAGTAACATCTGTGCTCTTCTTGCTATGACGTGTTTGCTGTAAAAAAAAAAAAAAAAAAGGTCTATAGTTTGTTCAGTTTCCATGAAATCAACAGTTTTTTTTCTCCAGACCATTTCCTATTAAATAGCCCCTGTAAAAACTGTTCAGAGAGAGATCTGTGCAATTATGTGATTTGGGTGAACCAACCCTTTAAAATAAGGTTAAGAAGATGTTGCAACCATGTTCATCATCAAACTACCCGAAGTCATAATGTGCTGACCAGTCATGATTCTGATTTTTTTATTTGGCAATTTGAACCTGAAGTGGAAGAGTCACTCATGGAGTCAATGTTTTCAATCAATCCTAGGTACACCACTGTTTGAGGTTCAGCCCTGGACTGTGCCTGCTTCACACACATGATATACACTGCACTTCAGCGCCCACATCTGGAAGACATCAGAACTACAACTTCAGGACAAGACTCAGGGCTTCAGCTCTCTTCGAAGGATCTAGTTTAATATATTTTGTATATAACATATTTTATAACTTCAATAATTATTATGTAAATGGCACTGGATGGAGATAAGGAAAGACTCATTCTGATGAAAATTTTGCATTTACATGAAATTATTTTGACAATGTGTGATAATCACTGCAGAAATTACCTAAGGTCTTAACCTTTTATAACTTCAAAGAACTTCCCCAGGGCTTTATACTCATAATAAGAAACCACTGTAAGAAGGAACTCACTCATGAACTGTTTTTTGTTTTTAAAAAGGAGACAGTATTTTACTTTAGTCAGTAGCCTTGTACTGTAGTTATAAAAGGAATACATCTTTAATATTTGAAGTTTTGTTCCATAATGATGTCAGACTTTTTAACTGTGCTTGTTTTCAATAACTTTTTACAGATGGGATTTCTAACAGGTTCCATGTGGAGTTTTTAAACCACTAGCAAAGTTTGGATTAGTGGGTCCCCGTTTTGTGTGTATGTACACAAGGTCCCCACATAGTCCTGCTGACAGGAAACAAAACGTGCCAAAACAAACAAAAAAAACAGACCCTCAACATAAACGGTACAAATTAGGGTACCTTTAAGTTTTAGAGTAAATAGTAGTAATATAAGTAGTAGTATTATAAGCGTCAGGTGCATAGCAAAACAAAACAATTCTTTTATTTCAAGCTAGAACTGGCCGTGTATCGCATATAAATAAAAGAGCCAAAGGAAACATAGGTCTGTATAAGAAATGTACCACCTTTATTATCCATTCCACACATCCCATTCAATATACAATACAAAGCCAAAGCAATTTATATAAACAGTGAGTCTGAACTCCAACAATATTAAACAATAACTGTCAGTTTAAGACAAAAGAGAACAAACTGATTTTGTCTCAGTATTCAAAACAACATTTTGGATTCAACACGCAGTAGCATATCTTGGGCAAAGAGGGAAGCTTTGTGTACATCAATCATGACAGAAGATTTCTTTAAATGAAAAAAAAAAAAATCAACTTCAGTCAGATATAAAATATCCGTATCATACGTACACCTCGCTCCAAGTCTCATCCATGCACAGTTTTCACTTATTGCATATAAAACATTGCATTCAAAGTATGGCTCACACACACGTATATATTACTAAATACAAGAGGACCAAAAATAAACAACAGACCTAATGAAAGGTAGATAACCATGTTAATTTAATGTTAATGTGTTAATGTGTATGATTCAGTATATACAGTATATGGCTTATGGATGAAAATCAAAGTTATTCTGTGCGGAAAAATAAAAATATTGTTTCTTTATGGGTTTCACAGGTTAAGTCTTTAAAGCAATGCTGTGCTCCATGATAAGAGACAGACATTTCCATATTGTGAGATCATATGATGTGATGATGGCGTGGTGTAGGCAAGTCATAGTTATTATTGCAAAATGTTAGATGGTAAAATTAGAGAAATATGCACTGTTATCCCTCTGGAAAAGTGGAAGTGAATGGGGGTTTTTCCAAATTGATCCAAATATTTTTTAGGTGCGTCCTTAAAAAAAAAAAAAAAAAAAAAAATAATCCATTGGCATTCAGAGATCACACTAAAAATGCAGCGTACAACATTTAAGGATGATGAGATTGTCCGACTTTGTGAGCAGGTTAGTTTGAGTTTGTTAGGAGCTGCTGTTGCACACTGAGGAAATGAACAACAATCCGGAATATCCATGTTAGTGGATGGTATCAGTAACACAAGATAGATTCCCATGTTGGACACAGATCAATGACAAAGAAAGAGGTGAAAGCAAACAAGTTTGAAAGTCATTAACTCTACATCAGCAGTCCAATTTAAGGCAAATTTTGAGGTGTACGTTCTTTTAATTCTAAGGCTACGAAACAATCCGGGGCGTAGTTTGATGTACAGAAAGCTCAGTGAACTCAAATGTAGTTTTAAACATGTCAAAAAATAGCAAAATTTATATCTAAAAAAAAGGAACCTGAACATGTCGGTCTCACCAGTGGAGACAAGGTGAATAATTCCTTTGACCCATCTGGGAATAGATCCAGAGAGTTAAAGTGAATTTAAAGAGAACGCAAAGCTTTAAGGAAAAAGATTAAAAGCTTTCTTTTGTTCAGTTAACAAATACATATCATTTATTCAGAATCAAAGATTTTTTTGGCCTTTCTTTTAGAGAAATGCATTTTCTATTTAATACAAAAGCTGCAAAAAAAAAAAAAAAGTCACTTAAAACATAAATATTTGGTGGGTTGATTTGATTTCCGTGTTTCATTATCGCTGCCTTTTTGATCAGCAAAACCTCGCAGTTAAAGCACACTTTGACTTACTGGATGTGCAAAGTAAGTTTTATGTTCACAGTGGATTTATTTTTAACAGTTGCACAAGGTTGGAGTCTGAACAAAAAGACATATACAACAACAAAAAAAACACCCTAATGCTTTTAGCAATACATACATCAAACCAATCAATCCCTTATCTGCTCTCAATATTTAGCCCTTCACTGCAACATTAATCTTTAACATTGATTGATTTCATATTCATCAAACCTCAAGTGAAAACACAGAAACAACTTCACTTGTTTTAATGCATATTGGATTTTCACTGATATAAATGAGAACCTGTCAGAATTTAAAATGTCATTTCACACGTTGGATTTGGCTAAAACCTGTACACTAATTCCATTGTCAAGTAAAAGATTGAAAAGATTCATTAAAGGACATGTAATGCTGCCTCATGTCATTTATGTCCAAGTGCTGCTTGCAAAGCTCAGTTATATAAGGCTGATAGGTATCCATCATTTGTGCTTTGACAGCTGTTAACAGTAGGCAATTCATGTGACGCTTTCATTTGTTGTTGTTTTTTTTTTGCAAAGTAGAAGAAGAAGGCAGATGTTCAATAACGTGGAGGGAATGACTATGCAAATACACACAAGTATTAACATCGAGTCTTTTTAAATAATGTAAACATATACATCTTATTTGAGGTCAGAGCATTGATCCTCTTCATATCTATTCATATATATAAAAAAAAAAAAAAAGAACAAACAAACTACTGGAGCATCGTTCGGATGTTCTTCGGAGTGGACTCGTCGTTCAGGTGTTTTGTGGTGAATCTGCAGACAAACGGATATTAGAGTGTACGTTAGCAGTCCGGTCACCCTCATCTTGTCCTTAATAAAACCTGTGCTCAGGCTAGTGACAGTACAGTACAGTACCAGTGTTTCCCTCACAATTATGTCAGAAAATCCAGCCTGATACATTTTCTTTAAGGAAGTGGAATACATAAGAAAGGGCAACATTCACTGAAACATACAACTTTCCACAACCAGAATGATTATGTGTTTTTCAGACTAATGGACGGGTCTAATGAATGAGTCTAACAGTGACACACCAACAGAGAAATCCAAAGTAACCTACTTGAGGGCGTTCAGGAGGCCTTCCACATTGTCCGCTGGCTGGTCCTTCAGGACTTTTATGCAGCCTTTCATCTGAGGAGAAATGAACAGAGTCAACAACTCGAGAGCTGTATCATGAAAACAGATCCACTGTGGTGTGTGTGTGTGTGTGTGTGTGTGTCTTACGTCTATCTTGGAGGACTTGTTGAAGGCTCCATTGGGGTGGACGTGGTCATAGAGAATGATGACACCGACCATGACCCTCATGCAAAACAGGAGCGTGTCCTCGCTGCTGAAGCGACTCGAATATTCCCTAAATGAGGGGGAAAAAAGAGGGAGAGGAGCAGGCTTAGACAGGAAAGAAATATGAAATGAGACAAAAGTCTAGAGTTTCAAGGTGTTGTCTTGCAATTCAAGGCTTCAATATTGTCAAATTTCAACTCAAAGTAAGCTCTTTACAGCCTCACTTATTGCTTAGAATCAATAAAAAAATATATTTTTAATAATTCAGCTGCTGTATCAACACAAAGCTCCATCACAGGATGTCAATGTTGCTATGAGCATGTAAGAATAAATGGTACTGTATTTGGATTACTTCTCTTTTTCAAAAAACCTCCAAGGATTCAACTGTAACGTACAGTCTATCAAGGACCTGTGAGAACATGAACGTGTGTGTGTGTGTGTGTGTGTGTGTGTGTGTGTGTGTGTGTGTGTGTGTGTGTGTGTGTGTGTGTGTGTGTGTGTGTGTGTGTGTGTGTGTGTGTGTGCGTGTGTGCGTGTGTGAGTGCGCGCATGTGCGTCATCATGACTCACGGTGTCTCCAGCATGACTTTACAGACACTGGCCATGGTGCTGAGACAGTCTGTTGTGTTCTCCAGTGGAAGAGTCTTGTTCTACAGAAAACACAGAAAACACAGAAACAATGATACAGATTTTGTTTACTGATCATTTATTCATTTACTGATTGATTTAATAATTAATTGTTGAAAAAGCCCAACATGAACTGTTCAAACGCGATGTGCTTTCTGACAGGAAACAGGAAGTGAAAAAAGTGTGACTAACAGAAACAATTTTACATATTTATTTTTTTTAATTCAGCCTTTTTATTCAAATCTGCAAACATCCCAAAGTTCTGTTAGAGTCACAGCATGCGGCAAATTTACAAGATGAAGCTCCCCTTATATGATAGAGATTTGCTGAGTCGTCCTGTTGACAGTGATGCAGTGTAAGCGCTCTCACCTCTGTCACAAAGTTTGTGGTTGCGTTGCTGAGTGTTTTCAGCATGGGTGTGGCTTCAGCGTAGAACAGAGACATCCGGTTAGCCATCTCGTTGTTGACTTCATTCTCAATGTCCAACTGCAGGTGCACAAACAAACAAAGACAGAGTTCATCTTTTTTTTTTTACATTTTTCCAGTGCCAAAATGTTCAACACATCCATAAACTGCTGGACAACAGTTAAGGTAAATATAACCTATTCCATTTTTGATGCTACAGTACTCCACATGTGATGTGTTTGGCCCATTTCTGGACTTTTATGCAACATAAAACATGAAGTGAAGAGAGTCCTCTTTTCTCGTGTTCTTCTTAGATTTCCTTTAACTTGATACTAAATATAGAAACATGAAAGTCTGCTATAAGATATAAATATGTGCACCAGGAAAAACTGCCTCTGGCACTCTGGTGCCAGCTAAAGTGGATCTAAACTAATAAAACAGCTCACGTTCATGTTGTTTATCCGGTTTCGACTGATGGTTCTTCTGTAGTAGCTGAAGTCGTTCTGGATGGCAGGAATTCTCATCTGAAGAAAGACAACATAAAACACATTCAGCCACCGCTTCTGAAAAAAAACCCAACACGTTTCATACAAACGAGGGAGGAGTGGCCCAAACGGTGTGTGTAGGTGTGTGTGTGTTACGGCTCAGTGTTCTCAGCAGACCTTCAGCTCATCAAAGCGCAGAGTGAAGTGGAGGATCTCAGCAAACTGTTTGGCCAGCGCCTGCTCCCTCTCCAGGTGCTGAGTGGGCGTGAAGGGCGGACATGTCAGGCACTCCAACAAACTCTGTAGAGCCTCCTCTGCGCAGACACACACACACACACACACACACACACACACACACACACACACACACACACACACACACACACACACACACACACACACACACACACACACACACACACACACACACACACACACACACACACACACACACACACACACACAGACAAGATTCAGGTGTCAAGTTTCAAGTTGCTACATGTGAAAACATCTTTTAATTCCAGGATTCAGGATTCATTTGGTCATGAAGAGACCTGAAGACTTCATTTACACTCAACTAATCTTGCCAGTTTACTACCCATAGTTCATCACCACACTTTGATGTGAGACATTCTGTCTTGAATTGTGATCGTACCTAGTCTGAGAGAGAAGCTGTAGAACTTCTTGAGTTTGATGACCAGCGGGCAGACAGAGTTCCACGCTCGCTCCTGCAGCATGAAGTCGTTGGGGTTTTGAATCGCCTGGAAAAGAAAACATCTGTGATTGGAGCCATAATGGTCATCAACTCCGAGCACCAGTACGTGTGTGTGTGTGTGTGTGTGTGTATTTCTTACATCTCTGATTTCCTGGCCGGCTCCTTTGTACGCCTGCAGGCCAGACAGGATGCTCTCAGAGTCCTGGAGGACTGAGTTCACCTGGTTCCACACCTCACGCTCTCCTTCTGTCGGCTGTGCATCTGACAAACAAACAATAGAAAAGCTAAGCTACTGCAGCAGTCACTGTCAACACAAACATTTCAGAGCTGAGAAATCTCGTCTTTTCACATCAAGAATCAATTTGCGGGTGTTTGAAATTTTAGATTTAACTCTTTAACTTTAAAATTTATCGTCTTGTTTCTCATCTAAACTTTACACTGTGACTTGATGTGAAAGGGATTTGACTAGATAAATAATGACAGTTTGGGGGAGCGTGGGCACGTGCTGAGTGTTTTTGTCACTAAAAAGTAACTCAAAGTTTCTAATTTTTAAGTTTCTTTTTTTTTTTTTTTTTTAAAGGAAGATGGTTACAAAAACATTCAGCACAATCAGCTGTGTTTGCCTCAAAGCTAAAAGCGTTACTCCACGTCAATGAACATGTTTAGCTTTTAGCACATACAACACATCCACATCTGGGTCCATCAATAGCCAGCCACCAAATCTTTGCTGCCGTGGTGCGTCCAGAGCGTTGCCTTTCATTTGAAATGCAAAGCCAGAACGCTGATAAGCACTGATGAGACTGTGGAATAATGAAAGCACTCTGCTGCAGACCAAACGGCTCCACTCGCATAATCAAGTATCCATAATGTGTCTTATCCTCTGTAACTGAATACACTGGAGCTGGACGCATTTACTGCATCCAGTCACGCTTCTCTGTGAACGCAAAAAAATGTAACCTAAAGTCCGAGTGCGTTTCAAGGCAGCAATATTTGGAGGTTGACTGTAAAAGACACAGTTTGGAGGCAAAGCAAAGTATGCTGCCAAGTGTTTAATCCAAAGCATTCTGGAGAGATGTGGAGCTACAGTATAATCTGGTTAATGAGAGTAAAGAGTCTGGGTCACAGCGTTCATGGTATTCTACTGAATACAGAATTCTACTGCAGTCCCACAGACAGGTGGACTGTGCTGTTTCATATTTCCTGCTTCTCGATAAGAACAACAATGATTTGCATCACCGTGGGAGACCACAGAGCCACTGGAAGGTGTTTGAAGCAGACAAATAATCCTAAAATATTCTTATTCTTTGGCTATCGTGTCCACAGAGAGAAGAGGGGCTCTAAATATAGAGCATCAGTGACGTTAAAACTCTGGGTCCTCTTTGTTGAATAAACAAAGTCTGTGGTTAGCTACATTGTAAGAGTGGCTGGCTCACGGAGGAGGCATAGTGTGTTGTTGTGACCTAAATATATTTGCTGTGTCAAAACAGACAGACTGGATCATTTTTAGCAGAGCACTAAATAATCCTGATCATCAAATGAAACGATAACCAGAGATAACAGGATTACGCAGGAACAGAAACAATGCAGCGTGATGTATACAGTGCACCTGGTAATAATGTTAGTGGATTAGATCATGCAACATGTGTATACGTATCAAACGCTGTATTGTAAGTGCACATGCAGGGTCACACATGCAGACAAGTTAGTAAAAGCACACGGCAAAGGTCAAGGGTCAGCTCCATTCTTCTTCAGCTTGACATTGAGAGAATGGATTTTAAATCCAAACTGAAATTAATCAGGAACTCTAATAAATTCAAAGGCTGACAACACAATAGTTGAATGGGCTGACCCCTGACCGGTCAGAGCAGCTAAAGAGAGGTTAAAAGAAAAATGAATTAGGGGTGTGGAGGGTGTGGGAGGGTGGAGCAGGCATAAGCGGTGCTCACTTTCAAAGTCAAGGAAAAAGTTTGGCCCCTGTTCAAGCTCTGTGCAAGTGAGCACTTTTAACAGATTCCCCATTTGGTTTCTGCAAGACAGAAAAAAGAAAGAGAAAGGAGGAAAAGTGTGTGTGATGTTAAAAAGTCATCAACAAGTTATTCGATCCGAGACGGGAGAGAAGGCAGACCGGGGCTGAACGAGCGGGAGGCCGTGACCCGAGTGCAAGAAAAGAGGGAGGGGAGGAAAGCGAAGGTTGAAAAGAGAGAGGAGCATAAGCAGGCTCCTTCAGGGCTTCGTCATCAGGAGCGCAGACCTGCTGACAGAAAGGAAACAGCTGATCTGGTTACACCTTTCCCCTCCCCCCTCCCCACATCTCTGTCTCCATCCATCTTTTCTCCCTTTGTTCCGCTCCGCGGCCAGACTTACTTTCAAAGTCCAGGAAAAAGTGTGGATAGTTCTCTATTTCCCTTGTTAGGACTTTTAGCAGGTTACCCATTCCAGCAAACCTGGTGGTCAAAATACAGCAGTGAAAAACACACAGACATCAGTACAGACACTTTTACACACGTGTAGTTCTATTAAGACAGACATGAAAATGTTTTCACCACACAAGCATGATGGTGCATGTTTGTTCTGACTCGCCTGGAATCGGCTCTTTACTTTCACTCAACAAATGTATCAGTCCATGAAGATAATCTGTTAATTAAGAGTGTGTGTGTGTGTGTGTGTGTTTATGACAGCATGTGCAGACATTTGTCACACAGAAGCCAAAAGATTCGACTTTACTAACTTTCCCTCCACAGTAGTCCAGGTCCAGTCGATCACAGTTCTCACTTCAAATCGGAGTCAGTGACAGTTGATGCTTTCACTTGGAGCCCGTGTTTTGTTTTGAGATGCAAATGTCTGCATGTCTGCACGGAGACTGATTTATTGAAAGTGAATTCAATGGTGATCCAGTCTAAACAGCGAAGCACGCTCAGGGGACTCATTATGTGTGTTTACTTTGCCTGAGAAGTCCAGGAACTTTTTTTTTTTTTATCTGCAAGTCAAAGTAGAACTGAAGAGATGTTTCATTCAGTATTTTAACATTAGACTAAAACAAAACATTGTTCTCAGGCTGAAACAACTATTATTTTAATAAACTAATCTGCCAGTTATTTTCTCAATAAATCACTCGTTTGATCTATGACTGGTCAGAAAATGTCTTGTGTTGACCGACAGTTGAAAACTCAAAAGTATCAGTTTACATCACACAAAGCAGCAAATATTTACATGAGATACTAAAAAGAGTCTTAGTCTAGATTTTAAAAAAATCCCCAAGGACTTCATTGATTAATATTTGCCGATTAGTTTGCATCTACTCATTTGAGTCATCAGCTTGCAAACTCGCCTCACCTGACAGGGAAACAAATGACATCTCATTGTAATTGTTTGTATAAACACAAGGCAAGATATTTAGCTGTGTGCGTTGCGTGTTTCCTGGTCACTAAAGAAGCTGTGAAAGCTGAATTTCTTCCCACCTTCGCTGGACAAAACTCTTCTGGGCCGGTTCCTCTGCGTTTTTTGGATTTGGGCTTTCCTAAACGTTGCCCAACACAGGGACGTAGTCCTAAATGGCAGTTACACTCTATAAAGGTTTTATTGGAGGCAAGAGGCAGTGGGGGTAGGTAGCAATTTCCAGGGAACAGTCTACCTCCTCAGCCGTGGAGGGTGGTCACAAACTCTGTAATCACGGCGGGGCTTAAACTTATAGTAGCATAATATGAGGCCAAGATTTTGTCGCCGGAATATGACAAGGAATGTTGGAACCTTGCAGGGTTTAAAAGATTTAACCAGATGGTAGATTCATGTTGGGTGGGAAACAAAAGTTGTTATCCGAAGGTCAAAAATGCAGATGCACTCTAAACAACAGATGTTTTTAAAGACTTTAAACTCTCTTTTAGGGTCAGTCTATGGAGGAAATGAAGCTCCACATTCATATACTGTGTGAAGGAACCAGAATGGCACGCAGTCTTTTCTTTTCTCACACACAGACACTCGGATCCAACTTCTCCCGTCTTTTAGAAGTCATGGTGTGAAGTGACAAACAAAAGAGACACTGTGCTGCAGTGTGCACATGATAATCACACTGCGTTTCTCCGCGCAGCCTCCAGCAAGCTGTCCAAAGCGTTTTCAATCACGGTATTCATTCCTCATCTCGCACTCCTCACAAATTCATAAATATGTGACAATCCGGATATAACCAGGCTGCACAGAGTTCATGCGGTCTGATTTTGGGGGAATTATAAACCTTCAAATGTGTCTGATTAGAAATTTAATGCAGTCAGGATTAAATGTGGTGTTCAAATACAACGCTGCGCCAGAAGGGGGCAGTGCTGATTCGCCGTTAAACTAACAGGGATCAAAGTTGGACTGTAATGGTGTCATGTTGGTACATGTGCTGCTGCAGTAGGCTTATTTTTCTAGACGAATCATGTCCTGAGGCTATGACAAGTTCCTCAACAGGCTCACTTAGATTCATCTGCGGCCAAACTCAGGTTATGTTCGCCTCAGGTGTCAGTAAACCACGTAAACTATCCACAGACTTCTCAACAACTTCTATAAAAAAAAAAAAAGGGACAGTTTCTTTTACGGATAAACTTCAGACCATGTGACGATAAATAAGGTCCAGTGAAAATGAATACAACGCTTGGTTTAACATGCTTTTCAAGCTTTAAAGAGACGCCTGGAGGACAAACACAAACTGTAACACTGTTGGACATCATTCATTTGTAATTTGTAATGTAATTCAACCCTAAACAACACCAGAATCACTTTTAACGACCTCCGGAGAGAAACTTTATGGCTTTGAGTCATAGAGGTGTGTGTGTGTATGTGTGTGTGAGAACATATTAACATAGCGAGCGAGCCAACTAGTTTGTGAACACTGGGGAGTGTCTATGATTGCGATGATGTCACTCAAAATGTAGCTGGATTCCTCTGGTATGCTCAGGCTACTGTTCACGCGGAGCGAGCAGAGGATTCAGAGCGACACTTGTTTGGACTTGACCAAAAACGTGTGTGCGTCTCCAGATCTAGTAAAGATTAGTGCAGACAAAAAATGTTTCCAGTTTGGAAAGAGAACATGCAAGAGAACAAAGCGAAATCCTGACGGATGCAGCATTTTCAGCCAGCCATCACTTCTGTCCAAGCTACGTCCCCTGTTTGCGAGGCCACCTGTCACACGGCAGCTGGTCAACACATAAATCTAAAGACTACAAAGACTCAGCAGCGGCGAATCAATTTTTCTAAAACCCCGAACAGAATTCTAAATAAGGAAAACGCGCCACTGCGTATGCAAATTCACGCCTCTAATAATATCCCGCAACAGTTAACGAGCAGCTAAGTGTGCGCTTTATTCCCCCACCGAGGTAAACAAACCGGCTCCAGCAGCTTTCTCCACCATTTCTTGTCGCTCAAGATGCCAAGGCAGAAATGAAACAAATGCACGACTCCTAACAAGCTGACAATATGAATGCTCGTGCAGTCAGAGAAGAAAAAAAATAATGAAACATCACGAGAATGTTTTTGTGTGAGCAAACTACACATCACACGGCGTGGATACATTCTGTTCTCCTCGTGTTCTCCCGTTTATTTACTGGAGACTGTGATGCATATAGTTTGTTGCCAACAATACTGGCGAGCTGCAGCTGATGTATCTAATAACATTAATGATGGCTCAGTTCCATTATGTATACAAGCATGACATGACGGTGAGTCCATAGGCACAACACCAGGAGCCTGGAGCGGACTCGCCTGATTGAAACAGTCAAATGTCTGTCGTGATAAAGAGTTTACAGTGAGCGATGAAGGACGGGCCTTGGTAATGTTTCTAGGGCAGAGAACTTAGTGTGTCAGACCAGGCCCGACGTCTTCATCTTTCACAAAAGGTTTGACAGACACACAAATACACACTTTCCAAGGCTGAGCAGGTACAATGAGCATTCGTTGGCACCGCGTTTCAGGGCTATGTTTAGATCTGTACATGCCAAGATAACGTTCAACACTCCTCTAATGTGACCAGGCATGAAAGTGATGTTTGGAACTAAATGCGCAAAAGTTATGCAACATTAAAACTGTCTATCACAGGACAATCCGTCGATGATTAACCACTGGTGGATGAAGCAGGAAAAACAGTAGACGGATAAACAGGCCAGGAGTGGAGAAGACATGCGAGGAAAGTACAGTGAACCTGAAGTGCCGAACTAAATTAACTGTTCAGCTGAAAATGTATACCAACCCATCAGCCCATTTTTTTTGCAGCATTTAAATGTTCGTGGATGTATTTTTTCTTTTCCTTCAGCCTGCAGCGCAGAAAGCTTGAAAAACTATAACCCCGGCTGCACTTTCCTTTAGGTTTTCAATTGAGACCCTACTCTTAGACCCCTCAGATGTGGGAATGACTTAAAATGCTTATCCCTTCCACGCATATTGGATTTTTTATTTTTTTTTTCAAATCAAACAGAGGTCAGGAGAGGTTGTTGGGTATTTGATTTAACGCTATTAACAACTTAAAGAGTGAGAGAGAGTGACGGAGCGTGAGTGTGCAGAGAGACCTGAAACTTAACTTAATTTGGTACTTATGTAATGTAATTCTGTGTAACTGAATGGGTGCAGTCGCACAGTTGCAGACTAAAGTCTTTGCATGGTGTCTGTAGGTCAGGGGATGAGCCTCAGAGTGCAGCAGGCTGGATGCACGCTCGGTAAACAGCATTGTGCACTTTTACTCAAAGTGATCAGCAGTGAATGTATTTGTACTTTCTGTGCTGGCCGGGCTGGAAGTCAAACTTTCACAGAAGAGAAGAGAACTTCTCTCTGTTACATGACACTCTCCCATCTTCAGTCTTCATACCAGACAGAAGGAAAAACTACGCAGGGAATTTTCTCGTCTGCTCGGTTCCTCTTTCACAACCACTTATCTATACAGCTTGGACTGAAAGTGTGGAAACTTTGACTTTCCTTTCCTTTAATATTTAACATCAGCTGACACGAGTTACATTAAAGAGGAAAAGCACATATAGTGTAGAGAATGCAACTGTAAAGTGTTTAAAACTATTTCCATTTACAAGAAGTCCTGATTCAAAATTAAAAAAAAAAAGAAGTAGTCTAGTGAAACTTCTCTCTTCTCCTGGTGTTGAAGCTGACCTCACAGATCTGTGAGACTGGGGAACTACCCGGTCAGTCAGCTTGTCAATCCTGATCAATGATCTGCCTTTTCATCATACTTGTGAGAGCCACGAGTGACAAACTGACAAAAAAAAGTCCCCAGCAGTCCTGCTGTCCTCCTTTAACCTCAACTTAAACATTCCCTTTTGCTTTGAGAAATGTGTTTGTGAGAGCGTGCAGCAGTCTCAAGGCTATCTGTGCTTTATAATTAAAGCAAACTCCACGCATCTGAAGCACCAGAATGAGTGCCACGTTTAAATTGCCTTCCCCGCTGTCTGAGTGTCTGAAACAACCTCTGCTGAGAGAAATCACGCTCTGAGCAAACACACACACCAAATGATTTGTGCAGCAGTGAGTGTGATTTGCCGTTTCGTATTCCTACAAGGTTTAATATTTGCCTTTTAAAGTGGAGAAGAGTTTGACAAGTATGAACCAAGAACAAGCACAGAAAATAAAACTCATCAGTCAAATGCCATTCAAAGGGATTCATTCCATTTCTCACACAAGTTAAATTACAGGTACCCTGAATGGGAAAAAAGAATGGAAGACAAACATGGGCCAATAAAGCATCTGATTGTAAATAGTTCATATAAAATGACCACATAGAAATGCACATTTCTTTTTAAACCTCGCACCGAGGACAGTCTTTGTAGATGTAAGTTGCAACAGCAGCAGTTCTCCTTTATTTGACTCTTTGCCACATGGTGTGCTGCAGGCAAAAGACTCTTACGTTATCTGGGACTTGTTTGGAGCACTCAGCGATACCTTTGTGGCTTTGTTGTGGGGAATGGTCTGCCGAATAATTTGCATAATTATCTTCTTCTGTATCACGTTCCCTGTCCTTTGTTTGTTCCACGCATGCGATGCAAAGCGTCATCCAAACGATGGGAATACACTACGACGTCATAGTTGTAGTTCACAGCCCTTTTCCATGACATAAAAATGCTTCATCCTCAAAGTCAGTGGCCTTACACAGAGTCTTTTCAGATGGTGTCTGCAAACTTGTGTGATTTGAGTGTGACGTATTGATATTAAATGTAATGGGACCCTTCCCTGTGCCAATATACGTAAGAAACACCAAGTGACAGTTCAGTGTTGCTCTTTGACAGCCCGGAGCACAAACAGTCCAACAGCCTTCAAGGGAGAAAGTTTGGGGCTTAAAGCAACAAGTACAGGCTAATCCTGCTGTAATCATCTAAACCGCAGCATTGTTGCTGGGCCGATATGCTTCAGCGGCAGCTCAGAGTGTGCTGTTACTCAAACATGACTACACTAGCCCAAATGTTTTTTTAAGTGTGGGTGCGCGCGTGTGGGTGTGTTGTACCTTCTCTGGTGGAGGACCTCGGGTAGCTGTTTATATCATCCGCTTTCTCTTCGTCTCTGAAACGTGAGAAAAGAAGAGATGCGTGAAAACGTGCATGCACGCACGTGCGCTTCGCGTTGACAAACTTCCCCTTTTCACCTGAAGCATCCAGCAAGCAAACACAGCCCTGCCTCGACACAAAACACACACACACACGCTGAATTATTCAGCAGTGAAATCCACACCGATGCCCGTTATATCCAAAATAAAGCCGATTAGAGCTCTGTCTGCTGCATGTTGACTGGTGTATTAAATGTCCTGTGACAAACTGTGGCTGCTAATGGTCACCGAGATACATTGTACTACAACGCTGCCCAGCGTGAGGGCAGAAAATAAATAAACAGACAGCGCAGTCACTTTCTGTCCCAGCAAAACACACACACACAACTGGCAACAGGAAGCATTAGTCATAGATCAATGTTTAGATACTAATACTAATTCTGTAATCTTGTCTCCAGATGCGCTCACAGAAAATGACGAACGTCTTATTTGGGTAACACACAAAAAACGGTCATGTGAGAACCTGAACACTGAGACAGTCCCATCTGTCACAGTACATAGTCCTCATCCATCTGTGATGACCTCCATCCCTCCTTGGGAGAACCTGCATGGCAACAGAGCGAGGGAAAAAGAGGTGGGACGTTGTGGATGGATGGATGGATGGATGGATGGATGGAGGACGCCAGACACTCCTTTTAAGGGCACGGTACTCCCCGTGGTCTGACACATGAGTGGACTTCACCTCAACATTACACTCAGTCTACACACGCACACACACAACACACTTCATGTGTCCCTTCTGGACCTCTCAGACACACACACTTGCCAAAACACCATGTGGACAGCACAGACTGAGCGCTGATGAGAGAGCAGACACTCCACCATCACACCCACTTCACTCAACGCTCAGCCAACTTCTCTCTTTCTTCACACTACAACTTCTTCATCCATGTACTCTCTTTTCTCATTCCCTTTTTCCCCCCCCTCTTCACGCTTTCTCTCTCGCTCGCCCTTTCACATCTTCGCTTCCTCTTACTGCAACACCTAGCTGCTTTTCCTCTGGTTTTCCAGCCAGGAAGGCCAGACGGACAGGTGTCAGCGGGCAGTCAGTTCGTTTATACAGTGACACTGAATCTGATGAATTCAATTAGCCCGCAGACTTTTTAGATAAAAAAAAAAACAAAACAAAAACAGAGCCAGACAGCTCTCCCATCCAGCCCTTCATTTGGACAGTCACTTATCACAATGAGCCAGCCTTTCTGTAAAAACTAGCCACACGTCGAGCCAGGCGGTAAGCAGATGAGTCAGTCGGTTCACTCTTTCAGTCACTAAATCTGTCAATCAAGCCAGCAGGTGGTGGAGCCGGGCAGAGACGAGGGAGACTCGTGCAGACTCCTAAAAAACAAACATGTTTTTCAGGAAACATCAGTCGAGAGCCAGACTGGAATTTTCCAGTGACCCCACAAGAATAACACACATAATAATAATACAGGCCCATTATGTGCCATTGTGACTTATTAAACAATATGATTGCAGTGAAGCCGATTTCAGCCCTGACAATCTATTGTTGAGAAGAGGCACGCATTTAAACATTAATGAGGTGTGACAGCTTTGTCAACCAGGCTTTGAGTCACATGCTGCCTTAAAAACAATGTAACGCATACTGAAGTGCTGCTAGGACTAAAAATGACTACAGTGTCCTCTCTTGTGATTGCTGATGAGACACAGGACGTGTGCAAAGGGTTCATTTCATGACATTTCAGTCTGTATTCATATATTTGGCAGCCAGACTCTGAAGGGTCTTAAAAGCATATTTAATGACCTCATCTTGACCTTGCAAAATCAAACTACACTGACCGCAAGGCATCATGGGATTGACAGTGGTTGGCAACATGCTAACAAATAACTGAACTTCAATAACTTCATCAGTGTGGTTTCATTTTATAGTCTGAGAAAAGACAGTGCGGTTCAAGGTCGGATTACGAAGCTTCTGAACCCGATTGCTACAACACCAACGTTAGCCTTTCCTGCTCAGCATGCAGAGGCAGCTGAGAAACGTGTGTCAACAGATTGCCAAGTTGCTGCTGTACTTTTCCTCGGTGTTGACACGCCTGCTGTGCACACGCCTAACGCACTGCGCTGATCATTAAGGGACCTACACTACGGGGCGCGATGGTGGCAAACAGCCACGTAGCAACCGTGGGGATACATTGTTTTTTACGCCGCAGTAAGCCCTAACACACATTTTCCAGACTGACTGTACCCTCTGGCCTGCAATTTGACATCAGACTCTTAGCAAACAATCGCATGATCTCCATCCTGTTTGATCCTTTCACTCCATGGTCAGCCACATTTACTGGATGAATTATACACAGGTGATGACCTACGTACGCACGCTCAAACAGTCTTGGCCGGCCACACTGACACTGCCCGCGAGGCTGTGTCAAAAAGCTGTTGCCATGGTGACAGCAGAGACATCCGTTAAAACAGGAGAAGTGCGCGAATATGACAGAGTGGAACCCCCCGAGGGGACACAAACACACACACACACACTCACACTATTGTTGTTCAATGGTTTACAGGTTAGAAAAAAAGGGAAGGTGTGTGATGAAAGCTGCTGTCACTTCTGGTTGAACGCCTGGCAAGGAGGATGCCAACACTACCGGAGTAGAGAGAGAGAGAGTGACAGACTACAGGCGAGTGATGAAGACAGGAAGAAATCCTCGGGGGAGTACACAGTGCATCCACGAGAAAGCAAGTGTGCATCTAAACAAAATGTAAAAACTTAAAAAGGGAGAGAGTGTCGGCGTTGTGACAGTGCCTCCATGTTGCTGGAGGGGGTGAATGTGACTGAAGAAAGCAGAGCAACAGTGAAGTAAAAGATGTTGAAGCGATGTGTGACATGGACGGAGAGACGCACGCTACTTGACTGTGACAGTGCCCGGCCGATGTCCTGTTCCAATGATCTGCAGCCAACGTTTACACAAGCAGACAAAAGACTGCATATCCCGCAGTTCACTGGGTTAAATGGACCATGACTGAACATTGCAGAGTCCCCGTTATCTGGCTCTCATATCAGCTTTACTTTCACAGCGTGTTTACATGGCCAACATTAGCCGCAAATCACTCAGAGTGCTCAGTTAATCAGTAAGTACACATGAGAATCTAATGCAAATTTGTCCGGCACGGTCTTAAGTGTTGTGTTCTCACAGATAAACCCAAAACTACTCGATGTGAATGTGACATATCTGATCATTTTTCTCATTTTGAGTGTTCTTCTAATGCACCTGTAAGTTGCTGATGTGCATGTTAAAAATGCACTTGCATAAAAATGGCTGTTAACGCTGAATTTTAATGTTAAACTGGCACTCGACCTGGCGTGACTCACCCGTCTTTGAAGCTGAGATTTACAGTAGCCGGTGAGTCATAAAAATGCCGTGTCATAGCCGATTACATCTAGAGCATTACAAAACAGAGTGACAACACCTAACAGGGCGTGCTCCAAATAAAAGGGCATCAAAAACAACCAACAAAAACATTGCGAGCTTCATCAAACTGGATTTCAGTGCAGATCTGTTGGTTGAGGTTTCACATATTTTCACTACAGTTGTCAGGGAAGTATCATCCTGTGTATTTTCGCTTGCGGTGATGGAGCACAGAGATACAAAGAGTCAGTCAGAGAGTATTTTGTCAAGGTCGACAGCCAAAGTGACACTGCCCGCATGATTCTACTCAGGAAAGTAGCTCCAAGAAATGCACAGAGTCAGGGCCGTCACACCAGACTGGAAATTCAATGTCTCACTGAAAAGGCAACAAAGAAAACAACAACGATGGTTCTTGACTTTTTCAGTGCATGCAAAGATGCTGAACTGTCGTCTCGAAACATTTTCTTGCCCCAAGGATTGGTGAGGGGGAGGCAAACCGGCCGGCCGTGACCCACTTTGGATCGAGACCTATTGTTTTCTTAATGCTACATTTAAGCCCCACAATCAAAATTAGCCATAATTCCAATCTAGCCCGGGCTACAGATATGAGAAGCAGAGGGCAGAAGAGAATGCTAGTTGAGCTCATTACGGTCATTGCATTTGTTTTCCCAAGCGCTCACTAATCTCGCTCAACAATCAGGTAACATTTACTGGTTGCAAACTGAGTTTTCTCCTCCATTCCACTCACAGCCGCAGCGTAGTTACTGTAAACACGACGCTGCTACTTCAAATTAAAGCCATTTACTGGCTGACCATTTACTGCTCATTTACAGCAAGTGTGTAAAAATAGATGGACATTTCCCATAGCTGTTCTCCCAGTGGGTTTTATTAAAAATATTGCAGAAAAAAAAAAAACAGCCACAGTGAGCTGATTCGATGACAAAAATTGTTACAGTTAACATGTAGCTACTGCACTGTGAGAGAACATCAAAGCTCTACCAACACCTCACCGTACTGTGTGGAAATCTGGCATGTGGGTCATACAAGGTAACAAAATAAATGTAAAAATGCTGGTATTGTGGCCCTAACACATTCAATCTTTTATAAATTTCTAAGCAAACATGATTAATCTGTGAACATAACATATTAATTCTAGAGCATGAATTATCCAAGTACAGTTTCCATGCATAATAAGTTTAATGTACTCGCAACCGTCTGTGTAACTGATAAAGGAGTCTACGAAAAGGCATTAAATCAGCTGTGACATATACAACGCATGTGCAGTTTCAACATCAGTTGAACATCTTGTTAGAATTTTGTCAAAATGAAAATTTGTGTCATTTATGTGAAATAACAATGCTTTATGACAAATCATCTGTTAATGCTCATTTACGTACTCTATAAGACTGAAGGCAGGATGCTCCGGCTCGAACCCAGAATAGCATGACAGCTGTTGATGTTCACGGACATCCAGCATTGAACCTTCAAATCAATTATTTACATGAGTGAGGATCATCACCACCACTGGAAAAATGAGCTCCAGGTCACGCGAGGGGAGTCGGCGTGCAAATTTGTGAGTGAGTAAAGAGTACGCAGAAGTCTCAGGAGAGACCACCTTTCAGGCAAGTGGATAAATATGTTTGTGTGTGTGTGTGTGTATTTCAATGTGGCGACTGCACGTGCCTTTAATGGCTAAGGCCCGACCCATTCTGCAGTTTGGAAAGCAAAGGCTGGAGCGAGGGAGTGACCGAGGGCGGAGGAGGGAGGGGAGAGACACATCTGCCTTCTGCAGACGCCCTCTAAGGGTTCAAACAAGGGTTAACCCTCAATGGAGGTTCAATGGGCTGGAAGACTGCAACCCTCCCATGAGTAAATTATGTGTGTGTCCGTGTGTGTGTGTGTGTGCTTGTGATAACTCCGGAGCATCTTTCTTCCATTCTGCATGGCAACAGCTGATGAATGGATGAGGGGTTCATAACAGCCCAGTGAGCTCTGGGCTTGAATTTGAGGGTGGCTGAAGGGGAAACAGAGACATCACTGTGCATTAAGAGTCATTCACTTGACAGCGCTGTATGAAGTGCCGCAATTCACTTTGCATTTCTTTTTCAGCACCGAGTGTTTGCAGCACTGCAGGCTTCAATGCGACCCAGACGCTGATGCACGCAACCGTCAAAAGAACAAAAAGAAAAAACAGGAAAATGTTAGATTTCACACTGCTGCGAGTAAAACCATTCATTCATCAACTGATACTCGGCTGAACAGGAAATGCGTCAGTCTACGCTGTGTGTACACCCAACAAAAAAAAAAAAAAAAAACTAGAGCGGCTTGAACATCGCTGGTTCCTTTTTTCTCATGCAGGTAGAGCTGCACAGCTTCATGTGTGTAACTGCCCCACATCAAGACTTCTTTAGTTCCTCTTCACCAAATATTTCTGGTCAGATGCTGTTAGAAAGTCATGCACATTAAGATCTTCTGTCCCTCCAAATCAAAAAGAATCTTCATTAATACTTCCAAACAAACTATCTAGCAACAGATTAACTATTATTACTAGGGTGGGAAACATTTACTAATGATCTCTTCTGATACAGACAGCAGGAAGTGCTGTCGCCTTTTCCCCTTGATGATCTCCAAGCTGGCTGAACCTGATCGGCGGTTCAAAGAATCTGGGTTCAGTTTGTTTCGCTCACTCAGGTGACTATTCATGAAACTTTAGCTACATTTCCAAACACATGCCTTTTAAAAAAGGTCAAACGTAATAAGTAGAAACACTTTCCCCTCCTGTACCTTGGAGCGCTGATTTCAACAATGAACCTGGATGAAACAGAAAAGATGAGTCTTTGTGCGCCATCAGGAGCCCACTGGGTTGTTCATGCTGTGGACCAAAGAAGTGTATAAAAAAAAATTATATACATTTTTGATGAGGCTCGTGTTGTTGTAAATCCCAGACGGAGGAAAAAACGATCACCAGCCAACTGCTTCTACTTTCTGGCTGCATCGAGTTGATTTACCAGCCATTCTGGCAAAGGATCAGATATGGAGATCTTGTGATGACAATGAAGCTCAGAGACTTGTGAATAATGACTAAGTAATTATCGAGTGAAGCAGAAACACTATCCATTTTACAAAAAAAAAAAAAAAAAAGAAAGTTGTGTCAACACATTATTTTTAAGCCTGGATTTCACTTAATCGATTGCCACCATTTTGGAGTAAAAATCCAAACAAAATTTTAATCTTAGCAAAGGGGAGAATGCTTCGGTTGATTGGACTCTGAAAGTGCCTAGCGAACAGCACAACTGACCGGGATAGGCTGAGGCATCTGTCAATCAAGCAAACGTGTCTCAGAAGTCTTGTGTGCAGTACACCTTATTAAAACAAATATTTATCACATGATAGCCTAATGCTGCTAAATGCTGTGGTGCTCACCTGGTCGAGCATGTGAATCACACACTAACACTTCAATTGCAGTGAGCATGCCTCTGCGACTATTTCATACGCCTGATCATTTTTCCTTGATTTGTGTGCTTCTACCATAGGAAAGTGTGCTAACGCAGTTTAAGGTTACCCTTTTGTCTGTTTTTCGGAGCGGGAGCCTGCACAGGGTGTTTTATTTTGAAGACTGATGAGACTGTCCTCTCTGTGTAACTGTGTGTCTGATAATCAAATACAGGCAAAACATTTATTAAAGAAACAGCATAATATGATCTAAATAGAGACTATGTCTCTACAGGACGTATGTGCAGAACATGTGTGTGTTAGTTGTTGACTAAAGCTAAAAAATGTCATGTCATACACACCTAAGTGTGTGTATGACATACTGACACAGTGCGTTTTGTTTGATTTGAGTTTATTTATTCACCATAATTCAATGTTTGAGCGCCTTCTGTCTTTATTTTCACAACCAGATTTATAACCCATTACCTTCTACTTAGTGTTGACTGTTTCAAAATAAAAAGGGGAAAGGGGACACTGTTCTAGGTCCAAAATGTGAGTGTGTGCACTAACCCAGTAGTTCTTTCTTATGTCTGCTAAATCAACCCATTTCCTCTGAGGGACTTTGTATAAACCAAAGGAAACCGAAATCAACACCAAAGACCCAAAATAACTTCTGTTTGGGAATCTCTAGGAAAGTGACTGGCAAGCACAAACCAATTGTTTAACTAGTGTGTCTCTCACTACCAAACGCCTTTACAGGTCCATAGCGGCACACTTTCTGTACAGACTCTTGTTCTGTTGTTTTTGGTGACCACTTAGACCTAAATTACCCTGATAGAGTCATCTACTGATGTGGCACTGACCTTTGGTCTGGTACATTACCTCAGTGCTTGCTCAGTGTTGTTACTGTTCTACTCTAGAGAGTTTTGTATCCTAAAACAATCATGACAGAAACATCAAGGGAGCATTACGGCAAACTATTAGCTATCATCAGTAAAATAACCGTCATAAAAATGTATAATGATGGCAGGATAGCTTGGCAGGATTAAGGGGATCTATCAACCTGGGCTAACTCAAACTAAAGATGTACGGACGTATGAAACTATGAGGTACTTTGAATTAAAGTGGGACCCAAGTGGCACATGGTTACACTCTGTTAAAGTTAAGCCCATTAACTACCGAGCCTCAAAAGTGAAAAGAACATGCAAACACACCAGCCTGCTACTTAAACAAAAACAAGACCGGCCTTGGCATACTGCATCCATTTTTAAAATCCCTCTGCTGTTTTGACTGGCTGGGAAAACAGGCCTTCAAATTGGGTTAGGGGAGCTGCGTCTCCCTCAGGCTCCTTTCGCTGGAGCAAATGTGACAGCAGGGCGTGTTGGTTGGGGTGGGGGGGGTGGGGTTGAGCTCGGCTCGAGGGGAGGTTGGCTGAGTTTTGCCCTAATATGGACACAGGCCGGGGGGGTGGGGGGTGCGGGATGCTGCTGGAAGGCAGTGGAGAGGGTGGGCTTGGGTGGAGAAGGAGAAACCTGCCCAGCTTCACCACAATGGCAGCCTTGCTTCCCTCTGCTGTATCACTGACACCCTTTATCCTCCCCTCCTCACAGTCTACTTCACATACCAGCACAGGACTCGACTGTTTTGGTCTACTGACCGTGCTCCAAACGCTTGGCGCACTCTGAAGAACTCGTACATCAAGCGCAGTTCATTTTTAAGCACTTGTGTTGCTCTCAGTCAGAAAGCATAGCTCGCATATCATGGCACAGCCACACACTCGAGTCAGTGACACTGAAGCACAGCACTGAGTCCGGTCCACTGCAGCAGCACTCAGCTCTGTTCAGCAGCTGGCTCTGTGTGCCCTGTGGTTCAGTCAGCTGGGCCTGCTGCCTAATTTTACACTTGCACATTACAAACTGACCACTATCCCTCCTCTACATCTGGCCTCTGGTGAACAGAGAGGCGGAGAGGGACACTGATAATGGCAACATAGACTAGAACTAACAGTGGTCATTTTTTCTGTTCACAGAGCTGAGGAGAGGAGGGGGGGTGGATGTAGTAAACAAGTCATAGAAAGAGAGAGTGGGACAGCCTGCCAAGGCACATATGAGTGCATGAAGAGAACAATGGAAGGAGGAAAAAGAAATCAAGGCAAAAAGCAAGTAGGAAAGTTAAGGAGGGCGTTTGGTATTTGGAGAGGAGGAGGAGGCCGAGTCGCTGTCTGGCTACTAGCAGCCATTGCAGTGCAGAGTGGGACTCCAGGCGTAGAAATTCCTCCTACGTCGCTGCTCAATGCCACTTCTGTTCTGCCGAGCCCTGCATGTCAACAGCACTGCAGATACAAAGGGAACCATGTATGTGTGTGACTGACTCTGTGTGTGAAACCAGTGTTAACCGAGTGTGTATGTGAGAGCATCAAGCGATCACCACCCCTAAAGGCTCCTTCTCTACTGGGTGGAGGCGCCCGAGCTATGCTAACAGAAGATACTTTGACCCTGGCAGCGGTCCTGACTAATGCATTCAAACAGATGTGCCACTGCCACTGATGATCCGATGATGATACAATCTTGTTGACTGTAAATGCTTAAGACTGTAATATTAACTGAGTCTGCTTTGACATTTTCAGAGCAATATATGGTTTATTGTGTTTGTATTCTTTATTGTGATATTGTGACTGGATAATGTCCAGTTAGTTTGTAATCCATCATATTGCTAAGCAGTTAAGTCCAATTAGCCGATTAGTTGCTTGGTCAATAAAATGTCAGAAAATGGTGAAAAGGTTTTTATTGTTTGATTGATGAAATACCAAGGTAACATTTTACTAATGTCTTGTTTTATCCAGAAGGCAAAGATATTTAGTTTAGTGTTATAGAGGACTAAAGAAAGAAGAAAATATTCACATTTGAGAAGCTGGAATTTGCCCATTTTCCTTAAAAATTATTAATAAAGAAAAAAAAAAAAACAAGTCACTTCAGTTTATTCAGTTTACCAAACTCCGGAGAGAAAGAAACAGATTCTCAAGAACTCTCCATTTAGCAGCCTGTATTAGCGGTGTGAAATGATCTATTAATTTATAAGCGTTAGCATTGTCCACCTTAAATAATCAACTGTCATATCAGATTTTCCAGCCTTAGGGTGAAGCACTTACAATTAATCATTCAACACGCTGAGCTAGAGAGCACAAAATGCTGAGACTATTGTTCACAGTGAAGAGAAATGCTCTCTGGGTAATTTCTGCAAAAACAGGCTATACCAACACAGAGAGCGGGGCATGGGGGGGGGGTGTTCCTTATGAAAACAAACCTATTTATGGCTTTCCGTGAACGCTGGCTCTGCAGTGACGGATCAGTGCTAATCGCTTCAGAATGGTCCGGCAGACGATACTTGACCTTTACAGACTACGCCTTTGCTCTCTGTCACCAGACGAGTCTGCTGGTTTGACCGAGGCTGAGATCAAGTGCACTCCCTTAGTTCGTCATGCAATATATCTAGGCCAAATGTTTGTTTTTCCCTCCTCGCACTGCTTTCACTTTCCTTCCTCTGCTGTTCAACACACACTCAGACAGACAGAGGAGCAGAGGAACATGTCAGAGAAAATCAACTCGACCACTCAAAGTGATACATACTACCAAATTACCAAATAGATACGTGACTAATGTCAGGAACAACCGATCGTTTATTCATGTACTCACAGACTGACTGCAGCATGTATGCAGCAGAAAGAAAGTCCATTTTCTTGCAGCCCTCGCTGGACTTCCAAATATTCAAATGATCAAAACTAATAATCAGCTCTAATCATCACAGTACCAACATACAGTAATCAGGAGTTTAAGCCATTCCTCGGCAGCACACACGCACAGAGTAAATCAGTTCTGACACAGTCAGCGTTGTGGGCCAACTGAACTGGTCTGTTTTTGGTTTTTTTTGCTTACACACCCTCCTCACTGAAGTGTGACGGCTGTCGCCTTCCACATCCTAATATTTCTGCTCTTGCACACCGCTTGCTTGTCATACAATACAACAATAAGCAGCTGTAAATCTCCGGATTCCTGCACCTGCTGAGATGAGCGAGAGTGCTGCTGAATTGCAGAAAAAGCAGCCGGAGCAGAGGCCATGATCCTTCTCCCTGCATTTCCCAGCTGTGGAAATGCAGGGAGACCCCCTCCCTCAAAAAAAAAAAAAAAACACAGGTGGCGTGGCGTTGCACAGCTCACTAATCTCTGTCAAGGTTAAACATTAAAACATTTTATATGTTCAGCTAATGGTGCACTCTGTGATGCATACTGTTGTGCATTTGCATCACAAACCTTTTAACGAAATCACAGATCTGGCAGTCGCAGCATGCCAGCAAATAGGAAGTGGTTTCCAGGTAGTTTCCAGAGCAGAAACAGAAAGCGTGATAACGGAGCAGAAGTGAGACAGCGCCTGTTCTTTGTTAGACGGCTATCACCTCTCAATGTCACCGATCTGGTGTCTGCAGCAGGACACGAATATGACAGGTGACAAAGAATGAAATGATGAGAGTAACTGACTTTCAAACTAGCTTTGTACCGCAGCAGATTTCACAAGGCTTTCCAATTTTCCAGTGGCCTAGAAAGCATGACGCTTTGGGCATTTGTGCATAAATAAACAGCCAAAGTAAAGAAGCTCGTACTAGTAAGTAGTTTGCACAAAATTCACAGGACACATGGCGTCCACTTTAAATTACCACATCGTACTGCCTCTGCTCAGGTTTCACAAACTACAAGGTAACTCGTCCGACTCTGTGCCGAACGTCTCGCGGTCTACAAATGTTGTTGTTGTTGTTTATCTGCACGTAGTTTAATGTTTATGCTTACCTTATTGAGCTTGCTGTCTTTGTCTAGCTGTATGTGTGCCTGTATCTGTGTATGGACGCAAAACTGGAGTCAAAGACCAGGTCAATAAAAAAAAAAGAGAAGAAGAAAAAAGATAAACATTTGTCACAACTGTCATAAATGTTGCTAACATGGTTCTCACATCTTCTTACCCATCACATCTGGGAACTTTTCATGGAGAGAGATTACACGGCATAACTTGAGACACTGATCAGCACAGCGAGCAGGCTTTACAGCGTCAGTGTGTTGTGCTACATACGTCTATTTTAATCAAATAAAATTCTGAGACTATGAAATGGCATTGGCACACGTGGGCTATGTGTCTTTGGTATTTGAACCCCTTTAGTTGACCAAAGATATTCTGTTTCCTATCATAAAATAAGTTTAACAATTCCTGTGGATAGTACACGATGAACAAACAACATTACAGGAAACCAAAGAAAACACAGTAACGGTAATATTGGAGCTCTTGAGGGGTAATAAACATGACAGAACTGACAATTACGAGCACAATACTCGCCAGCGCATACTGAAGCTGCACAGCTAACAGCCTCACAGAGAGCTGCTGTCCCGCTGACAGGATGTGAGTATAAAAAGTGAAACGTGAGCGGGAAGTGTGCCGTGTCATAAAGCACACACACACACACACACTTATCACAGGCGGACTGCAGACAGATAAACACACAGGTAGTTTGGGGTAAAACGGGAATGGTCCGATTCACATGGTGCAGTTGGCTACAAGCAAATAACTGATTTCCTGAGGGGAAGAAAAACAGGAGGGGATCAAGGACGGCCAACGGGGAAGAAAAATTTTATCTGGTGAACATTGAACGCTGTTGGCTTACGTGTTAAAACACTAAGATTTTCAGAGATAATCTGAGATTTATTAATCCTGTTTTGCCAAATAATGAGAGTGAAAAGGCTCCTTGTGTTCGTGGGCAACAATTACAGCCCCAATGATAATCCTGGTTACAGGCCTTCTTTTAAAACACACTTTTGTCATTGTAGGAAAGCACAGGTGTTACTCTGTTGCAATGAAGTGTCCCAGCAGTGAGGAAGCATGCATAGTATCAGGAGCCTGAAACTGAAGCAGCTAAATGGAAGTAATAATGTTTGATGACAACTAAAATGAAACTACATCATTTTATTCATTATTCGTTATTTATTCGAATGGTTCAAACTTCCTTTAAAGTCTCACATTTTGTCTTCACATTACACTTTTATTCCTCATTTTTGATTTTTTTCCCCCCCTTCACACACACATGCAGAGTCTGTTAGTGGAGCATCTGAGGCTCTAGAGCCAGTGAGAAGTCTGTTGTGCTTTCTGTTCCAGCCCAGATGGCAGCATTGGCTGAGTCAGCGGTGGCTGGTGGTCCACGGTAAACTGGATGATTAGTCGTTGATGACAGGAGGAGAGCCGAGCGCTAAAGAGCCAGGAGCTGAGAAACTTCTGAGCCAGTTTGTTCTGTTTGAGTGAAATAATAACTTTAACAAGTCTGATGAGAGCTGCCACGAACTAACAAATAGATCAAACTGAGATGTTCAAGTCCTCAAATATTCTATTGGAGTCTTTTTTTTCTTTTTGAGACGAGGACGTGTAAACAGCTGCCAGACCAGCTTCAGCTTCAAAACGACAATATTTGTATATAACCACCTGTACATTTGTTACTTTCTATGTGCTTTCTTTTCTCATTCTTCAGCCGAATGAACACAAGTGGAGGACCGCAAGTTTGGCCCAAATGTGACACACATGAACAAACGTGTGATCGAATGTGCCAGACAGTGTTGTTGCAGTGCTGCAGGCGAACCCCAGTTGGCATCGACAGGGAAGTACTGATATAAGAAGGCCCTGCACTGCTTGCTCAGCTGAAACCTAAAGTCAGATATTAGACTTGGCGCTGGAGCAGCATGCGGTGCTGGAAGGAAATCCTTTGGGATTCCTCATTTAGTGTCACAGAGCGATTTGTGATTCATAGCTGGACTCGGACAAAAGGAAAAGCGCTGCTGCAAGCATTTGGAGTTTGAGAACAGCTAATCTGCAAATATCACGTTACCTTTATCCGGCCCGGGTGAGAGTTTAAAGCAGCACATTTCAGGAGCTGGATGCCGCTCTGAAATGTGACTGTAACGGCTGGAGTCATCAGATTCCACATGTCAGGAAGTAGCATCAATGCCAGCTTGCTATCTGTGTTTGCCAACTGTATTTCTCTGATCATGATAACACACATGTGTTACTGCAAGGGTTTGGTTTATGTTTGATGTGACAGTAGTCAAACTGCACCTGGATGCCTTATCATGATAAAAAATAATCTTCCACATACTTGTCTATGATTTGTATTTATGCATTCCTTTTTGACTCTGTTTTCTTCAGGAGTTTTGGAAGCCTAGCAGGGTGAAATAAGAACAGAGGATACGCAGTGATACGACATAACACAGGCACACTTTCCACTGTGCGAGGCTCAGGCAACCTGTAATGCAACGGCAAGTTAAAAACCACAATATGACAAAAAAAGAGAAAACGTTCAAAAGGGTGTGCGATGCCATATCCTGTTTTTCTGTCACAGATGCAAACACTGAGCGGTGAGACTACGCGACTTCAGAGTAACAGCGATCACTCTACCAGAACAACGGTTTCAGCCACACGCACAAACACATCCAGACTGTGCCAAGATACATTTGTAAAGTCTGACATGCCTTTTGCTCTTTTCAGTGTTCCCCAATTTGGTGCACCACATCTCATCAGCACGCTATCTAAAAACCACACAAAATCCAACAGGAACTGACTGCAGAGAAGAAACATTATTTTAACATCCATATAACTAATCTAGGGGGTATAGTAAATAGGGATCTTGCCACTGCAGCATATGGCAGCACGTGTGCTGTCACCAGTCTGTCTAACGCTGGTCACACATTTAAAAGCAAAAGTTTGATACCTCTTTGGAGTCAAACCACCACAAGACTAAGTTTACATGTGGTTGTAAACAATGCGCCAGATCATATGAGCTTCTTTTTATATCTTGCTGCTTGTAGTAATGACTCGGCATCTTCCTTTTGGGGGGTTATATAAAGTGGCCGCGTGCCCCAACTTGTCCACACTGTGTAAAAGCGAATACTGAGGCACACAGCTACGCCGAGCCATGCAAAGAACATGCAAAGCATTTCAACTCCTTCCACGAGAGATCAGGTTCGTCCACAACGGCCATTGTCCCGTGTGTGTATGCGTGTGTGTGTCGGTCACAGAATTCAACCAGCATTCCTTTAATGCTGCAGTTATAGCCTGGCATACCGACTGAGACAAAACACACACGCGCGCGCTCACACACACACACACACACTGTTGTGGAGGAGTGCAGCTGTTGCTGTATGTCCTCTCCAACAAAAGAGCGCCATTTGAGTGCATAGAGAGCCACGATAAAGCACATTCCTCTTGCAACTTCCAGAAATTGGTATCTCGGGCTGCTTTGAGCAACAATTTTGACTCAACTGGTTTGCACAATTGTGTTAAGCGTTGCAGTGTTTCAAACCAACTGGGGCGTTTTTGTGAAAGCCTTAGTCATGACTTAATTTGCGGGTCAATATCAGGCATGTAACTAGAGCCCCCTTCCTCATAGCCATCACTTCCTGAACCACCTTCACCTCAACACTGCAGTGGCTCATAATACCGGATTGAATGAATGTGTTCCTGTTGTTAGATGTAATGAGTTTGTACTCCATTAACCTCCCATGGGGCAAAATAGAGTCGCTCATTGGGAAGTGGTGTCAAGAGAAGAGAAGGAAACAGCTGCTGCTGCTGCTGTCTGGTATTTACAGCATGTAACCTACCGGTGATAATAAGGCTCTCTACCGGTTTAACAGGCTGAGAAATTCACGCACGAAACACAACTCATATTTAGTTTCAACCACCTGCCAGTGTACGTACAGTCCATTCATGTCATTGTGCGTCGGACTGAGTGTTGGGACGCAGTGATTGCGGGTGGAAAGAGTTGTTAAATCGTTATAACTTAAAGCAAACCGGGCTCCCAAAGCGTCTAATCCCACTCATTCAGTCATTCAGTCGATTAAAAATCACAATGAAGCAATATAGTCGTCTTCCAGGAGACTAACAACGGGAAAACTCAAATGAAACGTGGCTACTACTCGGCTGCTACTCACAAGCTAAGTTTGCTGGCTAGCCATCCCCCCTGTTAGCCGGCACTGCTGTCAACCACCCCAAGACAGAGTATTTCCTCAATAAAACAGTATGAGAGGCTAAAGAGGGCACAAGCAGATGTAAATAAAAGTCTTGTCACACTTGCACAACGTTTAAAGTTACCACACAACTAAATTGAGCGCTCAAAAGCGGCTAATTTAAGCTAGCGAGTTAGCGCTTCCTCCCCGGCATCTCTTCCCATGTGAACTCATCTGACAGTCACTGATTTGACGGGGATACACGATTTGGCACGACACCAGGTGAAGTAAGTCCAACTTAGCGGCGACTAAACACGAATAAAAGTTGGTCAAACTCAAAAACTCACCTGTGTGTCTCTCGGGGTGGTACTTTTTAGGATGTTGTGAACCGAAGTCTTGGTCTCGGCAGTACTTTCACCGACCCTGGCAGCTCTGCTTGTCCCCAGCAGCAACAGACAACAACCCACTCAGCACGTACCCCTCCCTCTGCCTGCCACCAGAAAAACTAAGGGGAAGAGAGAGAAAAAAAAAAGGACTTTCAAGCACCGCCCACTCACGTTTGTAATTGGCCAATATTAGGGACAGTGCGAAATAAGCCAATTAAAACCTCTATTGTTTTTCTTTTCTCTGTGCAATAGTAATGCGGCAAATGAGTTCCTCAGTGTAAAGAAGTTTAAACTGGAAATGAAGTTTATGATAAAGACACACAGAGCAAACAAAACTATACCTGATGCATAGTTTAGATCCTTAAACATAAGATAATTTAACAGTTCTTAAATAAATTACATAAGTGGTTCATGTGTGAAATATGTATTATATTCTATAAACCTAGTGTGGAAGTGATTAGTCAGTTAACAGAAATGAATCACCAATAATGAATAATATAGTCAGTAATTTCTGCTGGAACCAGTTTCTAAAATATGATATTTATTGCTTTATTTGTAATATATATGAGTAAACTGAATATGTTTGGGTTTTGGACTGTTGGTTGGACGTCACACTGGGAGAAAATAATGTCCATGTTTCACTATTTATTGACAGTTGTTTAGGAAAATAAACTACAGATTAATGAAGAATGAAAGAAAACATTAGTTGAAGCTCGAAATAACTGTGTGTGTGTATTTTGATTAATGATTTTCAGAACTTATTATTGCTTTTTTTTGGTGTGTCCCTTATCACGTTCATAACCGGGTCATGGTCCAGATAGTGAACTGGAACTCACATCAACTTCCTGTCTGTAATGGCTGGCCTGAGCTTAGATTGATAGTCGAAGTCAAAGGCATGTTTGAACACTAGTGGGTCTATACAATAAGGGGCTCTGAGGGCTGCAGTGCAAAGCAACAGGAACAACACACACACACACACACACACACACACACACACACACACACACACACACACACACACACACACACACACACACACACTTTAAAAATGTCAAGGCTCTACAATCAAAACAGTGCAGGGCCACATGTAGCACGCTGATGCTATTCCTGTGCGTGTGTTGCCATACCAGGTTGCCACGACGCACTCTGGAGCCTTGAGCCAGTGACTGTGGGAAAGGTTTGGAGCTCATTGTTGTCAGCAGTGTGGTCGAAGGTATGTACTGGGTAAACACACCTCCACAAGACTATAAGGGCCAGTTAGGTTAGATGATGGGGGGTCAGAGTACACCCACGTCTTCCACTACCACAACCGCCGGTTGCCATGGAGTTAAGTTTCCCTTACAGCAACTTTACACACACCCACACAGATCAAAAACCAGTCTGCAGCATTTGTGTTTATTACTCTGTCCAGCTATTACATTACGCGTTATCCTTATCCTCTGATGTGTTGTATCATGTGAGTTACGCAACTACTGTATGACACATTTCTATTGCTGGAAATAGGTCAGTGAAAGTGAACTGTCTCTGTTTATATCAAATTCTCAAGGAAGGAAACATTACATCCAAGAAAACACTTTACTGCAATAATAGAGAAACTGAATGACAGAAACTCACAATACAGTCCAACAGGTCAACTAACTATGACATAAAAACCTAAATCTTGGACTTCACTCAAGGATTTGGTACAGTTGTTTATTCTCTAATCTTTAATGACACTGTGCTTCGGGTTGAAGGTTTGATGTCTGATCTGCTTGTTGACAGCCTGAAAGGGGTAAGAGTTAAAACTTATCTGGGAAGTATTAGTTTGTCACACAATCCGTCCAACTATCCAATTGAGTACAATTGTCCAGTGACACCTGGTGGCGATTGCTTGTAGTGTTGAAGCAGAAAAGCATCCGTCATAATGTCACAAGATCATTGTTACAGGCTGAAATTCATACTCTGTGTTCGGGCTATAAAAAGACTGCACTGAATGGTTTAAAATAACAGCGAAACTGTTGAGCTGAAATCATCCTGTGGCTAAATTGGGCAGCAGTGCTCCAGGATATCAGAACAAGTATGCTACAAGTACAAATAACCTCAGTGTGCTTTACATGAACCCTGTTTAAATCACTTATGTTGGAATATCAGAGAATATTTGACTGTAGCTATAAAGCAAAATGTAATGAAGTACAAATAATACCTCCTAAACCTACAAAATAAAACTACTCAAATTACTCTTAAATGTCTACCCTCCAATTCTCTATGTATATTTTTCAAAGCTTTTGACTTGCAGTGAAGTAATTTAGTAACATTACATGTGTATCTGTATGTGCCTTTCAACCCCTTTATTGAAGCAATCTAATGCTTTTATTTTAACAAAATATGTTAAGTCAAGATCCTGTGTTGTTAATGGCTGCACGATTCCATCAAATACTCCATGACTCATGGTCACTTTCATACAATTTCCCTCAAACTCAGTGTGTTATATTAAAACAATATTTTAAAAACTTTTTTAAAACAATGCTTGTTCACACATACGCACGAATGTGGAAAGTAGGTGTGCTGAAGAGGCTGCAGCACCCCCCCAAATCCAGCCATAATAAAATTCATCAGTGTCCCACTGAATCAGTGACTAAAGACATCAGGGCACATGTCAGGTCAGACAGAGCCACAGAGAACTCAGCCAGTTACAGCTAGAGCACATAAGGTAATTGCAATTACTGTCAGTGTACAGTGACATATAGGCCTTCAGTACAACAGGATGTGTGATTTGGTTATAGATCTAAGTAATGAAATATATCTAACTAGGTCTTGCTCTAATTCTTTGAACTTTAAAAGTACTGTGCTCCACCAGCCTTGATTCTCAGTTTACAACTCTTACTTTACTCTTACTTACGTTACTCTTACATTGCTGATGAAATGAGCTTCTGTAGATGGATAGCTTTTAATGCATTAGTTCAGTGTTCCTGACAAAGTTTTTCTCAGCACACCCAACTCTGAAGGATTTACAACAGTCCCTGCAGATACTTCTGTAACAATCTACCCAGTGAAATGAAAATGAAAGTGAAAATGACATGTTGAAGGTGTAATGCAATATAATTTGTGACTCATTAAAAGTAATTATTAAATCAGTGGTACCACATTTGACACTGATATATTGCCGACTGCATATTGTTGTCTATAACAGCAAGAAATTGTATTTTTTTAATGATCATTTTATTCAAGGTATATTGCCCTTAGAGCCACAAGAACCCCCCCCCCCCCCCCCCCCCCCCCCCCAAAAAAAACCCCCAAAAACTCAGTAAACTCCAGATTCGCGTTAATAGTGATAGTTGCAGCCTGACATAATTGTACATAATTGTGCAACATAATTGTGTTGTGCTATTTTGATTTATGATTTTCAGAACCTGTTAACTGCTTTTCTTTTAGTGAAGTGGAACTCACATCACCTTCCTCCTTAGCCAGAATTAAGATTTATGGTTGAAGTTAAAAGCATGTAACCTTCATTCTGTCAACCTTCTCTAGAACCTTTTTTGCACGTCCATACATTAAATACTGTATTGATACAGTACAGCCAACTACTGCACAATCTGGCAGTTAAACATGACTTCAAAGAAAGAAGTCACGTTCAAGGTCAACATGCACGTAAATGTCACAGTGATAACTTGACTGTCGAGATTTGGCTTGTGTATTTTAACAGTTCTCTCCGCTGCCGAATCACACTTATCCTCTAGGTGGCAGTAGCTCAGCACACTGCTGCCTCAGGCTGGCTCTGGCTGCATCTGCACAGGCATCAACTGAATTTAATGTAATATACATCATCTTCACTTCAGAGGATGATGCACAACGGCTAATCAAACTGTATAGAAGTACAACAGTTCGTGCACTCAAGTCTTACTGGTATATTTATCTCATGATTGCTTCACTTAGTGCCCTCTCATCCATAATCTTCCTGCTCTATATGTTACACTGTGTGCTGCACCTGTGGGTGGAGTTTGCTAGCAGTCCCATATGGTGTTATAGGATTACAGATGCTTCATGCTGCATCTTATTAGCTGTAGGATAATGTAAAAACATCGAATCTATCCTTCATGAAGCACGCCCACCCTCATTCAAGTGTAATACTGCTAATATACATTACATGTTATCCTGTACAATATGGCGTCTCATGGAATCCCATAATCCCCTGGAGACCATGTTGAGGTGGGCGGGTGTACAGCTGGGCGGGGCTGCATTGATTTTTAAGCTGTCTCTTTAGGAATGATACAGCAAAATGCAAAACACATTACAGCAAGTTTAATGTTTGTGGCAGTAATATGACGGCACAATGGTAGGCAGATTAAAAAGGGGAGTCGAGAAGTCAAAGGCTTATTGGAGCCAACGGTGGTCAGCGAGGTCCAGCATTGGCCCAGAGCAAGGACGCCCGGACATTGTTTATTGTCTACGCTAATCTGCTCTGCCAACAGGGTCTGAAAACGAGCTTAATGTGGTGATATGAGGCAATTGGCTGTTGTTTCCGAGAGGGGACTTCAGATGCGTACTGAGCAAAAAATGATGCATTGATGATAAAAAAAAATAATGCAGACACTGATATTAACATTCAGACCCTGGAGGTGGAAACACATTTAAAAACAAATGCTGTGTTAGTGCTCCTTTCTTTGTTTGTCCTTGGTGTTGGGCACTGCAGAACAACAGTTTCCACTCTTTCATCTCCCAATGTCCGTACTTGGCAGGATGCCGGGGCACTGTTGCTAATGGTTGCATGGATTACTCTGGCTGTACAACAATACACTTATATAACAAGGAAATATATTTAATCCATGCACACAATGCAGCCTAATCAGGCTTGCTGATTGGTTTGATTCTCGTTTTTTTTTTCAGTTCTTTTGCTTTAAAACAGAGGCAGGGAAAATGTTAAGTGATATGTCAACATTTCCATTTGTGCGGGTCAGAATCTAGATGCTGCCAGAACAGATGTGAGTATGCACGGATTCTAAATGTCACCAGTGCTGTTTGATGACAAGGCTTTTTGTTGCCCAGCGGACCAGGTGCATTGAAGTGTCATAGCTGCTTCCTCACAACCTCCCCGCACTGCGAAGCATCCAAATGTCAGCCCCTCCGTTTACCCCGGCTGTGGAAACACCAGGTTCTGCGCGGGATGCTGCAAGTTGAGCGGAAAGGACAAAATGAATTAAATCCGCCTCCTTTCTCTTCCAATTTTTCTCTGGTCTGCTGACACTCGACTAAACTGCTCCCGCCCTGCTTTCAAGTGTTTCATATTTGTAAAATCTAGCGTCTAGAAGTGAAACCTCACTGAACCTCAGGTCAGGCGAAGATTCTAGCCTTGCTGGGGGGTCCTCTTGTTTCATCTGTGACCAGTTTGGCCCTAAATGCCTACATGTTTAGGCTGAAAAGGCTTCACCATGTATCCCCAAGCTCAACCTGCCCTAAAAAGCAGGCAGCACTTAAGTGCTGTGCAACACCCGTGTGCCTCGCAGTGTTGTCACGATAACTGGCTTCTCCTCCATGAGCTGTGCTGTGCAGTCACACACTTAAACACACATGCATCTTGACAGCAAACAGTAAACAGCCTTACTCAGATCTGCCAGGCTATCCAGACTTTGGAGCACTTGTTGGATCTTTCTGAGCATTTTGATCTAATTAACTTGGTCATAACCCCCCTTCCACTGCCCTCCATCTCCCCGTCTCTTCCTTTCTGCCTCTTTCTTTGCAGCTCACTGAATCATTATCAGAGCTGCTGCCTCCAGACCTCGGTCCAATGAAAACTGCATCTAGCATGTAGCACTGAGCTGCAATCTGTAAAGGATTCCAGTGTTATTGATGGCAACAATGTCTCCTTTTGTGTCCTGATCAATGGCCGGAGGTCCACAGTGGAGTTTTTTCTTCATGAGAGAAAGTCAGAGCACAGAATAGAGCAGAAGCAGCGGTAGCCATGGGCATACTGACTGATGAATGTGCGTGCGTGCATTTGTGAGACACAAAGAATTATAGAAATCATTCATAAGACAATAGCAGATAAACACCTAAACACACAGGAGTCTAAAGCTATTGTGCACCTACGTCCCAGGCTTTGTCATCAGATTAGTGTCAGACATTAACGGGGGCGGTGTGGACTCAGGCAGTGTAGGTAGACGAACATTTGTTGCTCGCTTTGAAATTGAAAAAGAGCCTGCGATCGCCCCAGAGCTCAATTCTGCGCTTGAATATTCAAGTCTCGTCTCGGTATGTACCTGCAGTGAAGCTCATGTTCTGGCAGAAAAAATGCTAATAATTCTCTGATGGTAAATTTTAGTAATGATTTTGATCTTAAGCTACGAAATTGAATGCAGGAGAATAAATGAGATATTTGGCTTTGAGGCTCGGTCAGGTCCCATTAGGTTGGTGGGTATAAACTTTAATTCGAAAATGCTGATGCTTGTTTTTACCAGAGGGGTATTGTGGCCCATTTTTTCCCCATCACTTCCCATTTCTCACTTCAGACTGGGCACATCAAGTCAGCATCAATGAACTTACTATGCTAAGACATTTAGATAAGCAGCTACTGTGGAGAAAACATGATTAAAGCCACAAATTATCAGACAGTCTGTCCTACTAATACCAATACTACATATACATCCACAATCCTATCCACATACTTACACAGACTTGCACATACATCAGTCTTCCAGGGCCCTTTACGGTAGCTATGCTACTGACATTGATTTTTTTAAATTTCAAGCATGCTCAAAACTTGTTTGTCCACTTGGGGGCAGCAGAAAGAAGCTTTAAACACCAACACTGACATATTATCATTATAGGTTATATATTATACATTCATAAGACATTCATAAGACAAAACTGGGAGCAGCACGGTGGCACAGCCCTGTCACCTCACAGCAAGAAGGTTCCTGGTTTGAACCCTGCTTTTAACAACTCCTTTTATGTGGAGTATGTATGTTCTCCCCGTAAATCCTTGCACATGTCTTTGGATTATGGCTTCCTCCCACAATCCGTGACAGCATGCTAACAAAGTTGCCCATTTACACAGCCAACAGACAGGAAGCAAAATTAGCATTCATTTCGAAGTCATGCTTCTAAAACCTGATGAAATGAAGTCCAATATTGAGTCTCTTTTTTTAGAGTTTCTTTGTAGTTTCATTTAGGCAAAAAACAGCCGCCTGAGGTAGCCAAAAAAGATCACTTTTCATGCTGGTTGAATTATGTATTGAATAGAAGGTGACTATATCACAGAATAATATACTGTTTTTAGTCATCAACTGTCCCTTATTCATTACCTTTATTTAAACCTGTATCAAAAGTTGAAACCGTACCAGCAATGCACAACCCCCCACAAACACTGTGGGCTGACAGGTTGGTGTTTCCCCACCCGTCTCCACTGGCGATGACTGAGTGTCCGTTTGACACCATGTTCTTATGCAATCAACCGAGGCATCAGAGCGTGACTATCAAGGAGGCGCGAGGGACTACCGTGTGCCAGCTAGAGCGCCTGAGTGCTGCTTATGAATGTTAGGAGGGAGCGAGAGAGAAGAGAAAGAGACGGCGAGGGAGGGGTCAGTAGATATGGTAAAAACAACTCAGATAGACTGCTGTCAGTGCCATGTGAGAGGAGAGACAGGGATGGATGGAGGGAGGGATGGGGGGAGGGAGGAAAGACCAAAAAGGAGATAGGGAAGAGAAAGGGAAGAAGATTATGAAAGACAAAGAAATAGAAGACATTACAATAAAATAAAAGGGAGGAATGGCAGAAAAGAAAAGAGGAGATCATAAACTGAGGGATGAGTGGGAAAAGGGAGAGCCTGTGAGGGATGCCGCTGTCTGTTCGGCTCAGTGCAGAAGTCTGGCAGGGCCAGAGAGTCGGGTCTAGCACACTGCGGCACTCACTCCTCCCTTTATCACTCTGTCCAGCAACTGATTTATGCCTTAATTAGAGGCCTACAAGGATGGAAAAACCCAGGCCCCTAACTTTATCTCAAAAGGTAATTTATCTACTTAACCACACACGTTATGATGGATGCAAAGACAAGTAGCACCGGAATATTGCCGAGACGCAAATGGTGCAAAATTAATTCAGATTTCTGTGTGAGGATTGACAAACTCTCTGTTTCCTTCTCCAATTGTTCTATCGAGTCTACCACAGGAAATACAGATTGTAGATAATGACAATGTCTGAATCTGATTCATCGACTGCTAATAAGGCCTGACCGTAAAAAAACAAAATAAAGTGTGGGTAGGGAGAAATTGTAGTCACAAGAACAGAGAGCAGAATTACATTTCATCCTCACCTTTGGATTTCCTTTCTGCAGGAAAGCAGAAAATGCCCCATTGCTAATATCATGTGTCCCCTTAGTGAATTGGTTCTGCATATTAGCACTATCAGATGTTCTGTGGTTACATATAGTAATAGTATCGTCTGTTTGATAGAAAGATGATACGGAGCTAAAAAGAAACATCGGTTCTTTTCTAACTTCAAACATTCAACCTTTTGGCATTCTTTCTGTAGCCAGTCGTAACCTCTGTATTTAAAGGGCCACAGTGATTTTTAGTATTGCACATCCATGAAATATGGAGGCTCATGGCAGACAGATTAAAAAACAACGGTCAGAAATAAATGCAGCAGCGGCAAAGATATCTCGACTTTCAGCCCCAAGTTCGCTCTAGAAACACTAAAAACTACATTTCCCATAATTAATTTCAATAGTTTCTTTCTTTAGCTGCTTTCATCTCTCTCTCTCTCTCTCTTCAACTGGCATTTCAACTTACTCCTTCAAATGACAGCTACTTTCACAGTCTAGATGTCTGACAGTCTCTTTGCTTCCATCTTTTATACTTTTTAATACTTTTTTTCTGCTTTGTTTGACAGACAGTTGGAGAGACAGGAGGAAATTCAGGAGGCAAAGAAGAGCGATGACATGCAGCAAGGACTCCAACCCCAGTTGCTGCTGTAAAGACTTTAGCTTTGATACATGGGGGGCACTCTTTACCAGGTGAGCTACCGAGGTGCCCCATCTTTTATACTGTAACTGACAATCCACTGGCTTTCAGTGACTACACTGACAACACAACTGACACCTCATCTCACCTAAGCTCACACTTCAAACCCGTTCAGGTTGCAGCTTTTACTTTTGAAAACCGAAATGTCTAACTCCCGTAATGGCGTTCATTAATCATGCTTTAGGTGACACTGACAGCTGACATCTTTTTTTCAGTTTATACTTATAACAAATTTCTTTCAGGATCTCGTCCTCGACAAACACAGTTGAAGCTGGGACTTCAACTGACAATTCAACTTCACTCAGCACTTACAACGACACTTCAGCCTCATTCAGTGCTTACACTTGAACTAAAACTTCTTTTAGTCATTCCATTTCAACTGCCACTTCAGCTTCTTTCAAGTATTTCACTCCATGTCCAATTTTTTCACCATACATATGAGTAGAAGCCTCAATATTCAAGATCTTGTGAAGCCAATGACGAGTGATCTCCACAAAAACTGACTCTGCTCGCTGCCTCCGGCGCTGCAAGTAGTTCAAAAAGATTCATCAGTCCAATAAAATGTCCAGTCTGACATTTATATGTGTTGTTAAAGTGAATTTACCACCCTGCCTTAAAGCTCCTTCCTTTCCCTGCAAGTGGTCAGTGGATACTGAACCATGCCAGCTTACTTGCTCAATTGCTGGCACCGCCTTGAGGATTACAATGAACTTGTCAGATTACAGAAGCCCCCTTGATGTGTATGAGGGTTTAATGCTAATTTTAGATGACAATATCAAGTGCTAACCTTCAGAAAACCTGGAAGAAAATGGAAGCACTTCCTGGCAGCCCTTTTTAAAAAAGCAAGAACTGACCTCTATTTAGTTTTTCATCAGCAGTTATACATGCTCTCTCAGCGCTGCAGCCCTGAACTAGCATGGCTAACAGTGATTTTCCATGTGAGGCTAACAGCCCTCCTCTTACTGTAATGCCATCCATCACAGAGGCTCCACTGTGGGCAGCTATAGGGCTTGCCTCGCCTCTCATTTTATCATCTCCCTGGTGTAGCCGCTCGGTTTACTGGCCGCCACCGCCACTGCTGGTAATGATGCTGTGAATCTATATATAGACTCTTATGGATGCTTTGAAAGTATAGAGGGGGAGTTGACACATAGACAGATGAGAGAGGGAAGAGATAAGAGCCATCAGACAGTGGGAGACAAAAGTTATGAGGTAAATGAAGTAAGAAAGGCTTACATAGGGGGCAGAAACTTCCAAGAGTTTCATTCTTCCTCGCCAAACCTGTATCGCAATAAAGACACACTCAAAGTCTACATTACCTGCTTCTACAGCAACATTATGTGTCACGAGATAACAATCAGTGTAATGCAAGTGAAACAACCTTTATAGTGTAGTCAAATGCAACACATACAAGACACATTGACATATCATGGGCTTGTGGCGTTGATATGAGTGTTAGCAAACAATTGTCTGTTTACTCTGCCAGCAGACACGTTTCACAAAGCAACATTAGCTTTCAGCTAACGAGTCGTAGGAGTCATATTTCTGGCCTCCTCATGAATCTAATGAATCTAATCTAATCAATATTCACAGATTTAAAGTGAGACTGTGTAACTTTTGAAAGCACAAAGACCAACTGAAATGCTCTTACAAATCAAATGCTATATATACACTCAGACTTTGTTTATTCAGCCTTACTTGGTGTAGTATGACAGGTGTCTTAGCTAGCTAAACTTGTCTGTAGCTGACATTCAATGAGTAGGTTTTCTGACTTTTTAGCATTAAAATGACTACTTGGGGACACAGTGCCTTTAAGCTCCGTTGTAAGAAAATGGCTTTTAAGGTGCTAAAATACTCCACTATGTTGACAGCTAGTTGCTAACTTTAGCCGTCTGCCATTTGGTGCTGGGAGGGAAGAGTACAATGGGTTTATTACTGCTTTGACTGGCTTTGACTGGTTTATGAGAGTGTTGAGATTCGCCAAACCAGTCGTAAGTTGTGGCCCGTAAAACCAAAACACTGAGCTGAAAGGCACTAAAAGGCCTCACAGAGGTGAGGTTCCTCTTTAAACATGGGTCAGCAATTGGATCTATTAGTTGTCAGATTTAAAGGCAAATTCTCACAGTACTACTTCTGCTGTACTTGTTTGTGGTGGGGATGTGTTTTTCTCTGATCTATACTGCTCTGTCACATTTGCATTTAAAGAACGACATAAACAGCTACATCTATTTGCATCTTGGTCCATATTTCTTGGATATTATATTAACACACAGCGGGTATTCACGCAGTACCAGTTTGTCACAGTTCACACATGCTTTTCCTCACTGTAATCTCTGACTTTAGCTTAGTAAATGGTAAGCTACTTCCTTCCTCACAGGCATTTCGCGGTCTCTTGTCCCTTTCACTCTTTCATGGCTCTGAATTTAATTCAGTGGTGTCGGCCCCTCGGGAGCTCGGCCGCTCCCTCAGTGTGTTTGAACTCAAGCGTGAAACTACAAAAAAAAAAAAAAAAAGAAAGAAGCAGTCGGAAAAATGGATTTCTCTTGTAGGCGTATGCGGATGCTGCTGCTTTGTAGCTGTGACCTCACCATTTCAGGATTTTTTTTTTCTTATCAGTGAGTGTTTGCAGTGTTGATTAGCTGTTTGCAGAGGAGACAAGTATGATCTTCTGACAGCTCTGACAACAGCTGTTATGTGCCTTCACAGAGCTCCAATAGTCACATAATGTTCTGAAAGTAACAGTCCTGTAATGCCGTATTCTCCTCATTAACTCCAAAAATGCAGCGTGAGAAAAAGAGAGGGAGAAAAAGAAGGAACTTCCTTTAGTAAATAATGCATGTACTCTGAAATATACATGAAAGTCTCCATTCTGTACTTGAATTATGTAATTCAGGGCTCTGTGATCAAACGTCTCCCAATCCAAGACAGGAGCTGGAGTTGCATAACACTGAGGAAGTCAAAAACCTTGGGGCATCATCAGTATTTCTTCTTAAAACAAATGGCGTTCTCCTGCTGCGGTAGCAGCGGCAGCTGTTACCACATTATATAAAAACCGAATCACAAATACTCTGTTTATGTTCTCGCTCTTGTTCTCTTTCTTTCTGCACACCCCCACATGCACTCACGCACACAGGCTGCTTAGCAAAAATGAGACAGTCGCCTCTGATTGCCTTGAGTTTTTGCTTGACAGAGAATGACGTGCAATCAGCGGCTGGAAGCGTTGAATTTTGTTTGCCTCGCAGCGGCGGTTTGCTGCCTGCGCTGATGGGACATGGAGGGTCCTCGGCACATTTGCATCAAGAATACATCATTAAGCGTATGCTTTGATTTGTCTGTTTTCCAGTAATTTCCCTGTTTGTGTTTTGAGGTGTTCCAGCATCCTGAATATATAGAATGGAAAAAGATGATTTGGGCTTATGTTTCCAAGTTGCAGTTTGTTTGTTATTTTTTGATTTTGGCTCTTTGAGGCCTGAAAAAAAAAGAAAAAAATCAGAATTGCTGGGGGATAATTGATGATGGAGCTCACAAAGCCTAAAGTAATGATTTGAATTACTGTTCTTGGTGAGTCAATCAATAGCACAAATTAACCTTTTTCTTCTGAGTAACTCCAGGGCACCTTTAAACGCTATGATAGCACCAGCAGAAGCGGTAACCACACACATTTTATCTGCTCAGACGGTGGTTTCCCTGAATCTTTGCTGCGACAATGATTTACTTTCCTGATGCTAAGTGAGGGTGACCATTTTTACAGCTAAAACGACAGAATGATCTCAGCTGCGGAGCAGTTTAAATCATGCGCCCCCCATTTGAGCCGCGTTTTGTCGAATTATCCCGCGTGCGGCTTTGGCCAACGGGGGAAATGAATTGGAACGCAGCGTTTTTTTTTTACAAAAAAAAAAATCTCGCCTCATTTTCTCCACCGCCGTCTAATGTGACAGTGTTATCTACTATCAGAGAGGATCCCCACAGATTTATCTCCTTATTCCAAGGGCTGATGCATGATTGGCAAAGGATGATACACCACGCATGGTTGGTTTGAGCTGCACCACACCCAGGTTTCATCTCCAGGGGAAGAGTGGCAAGCAGGGGAGAAGATAATGCTTTAGTTACACCCCTTTCCCAATTCCAGCACATACAAGAGAAACCAGAGCAGATGTGTCCCCACTTTGCAAACACGTCTTCCTGAGAGTGGGGAGAGACTGTAGCAGCAGTGCAGAAAACACATCTGTGGTGACATGTCTGTCAGTGATGGCTATGTGTTCAGATAGGCTGTCCCAGAAACTTAAGCTCAGTATGGATCCAGAACTCTCCCCTGCTCAGATGTCATAGTATATGGTGAAATAGAGATTGTCTTTCCAGATTTTACAATACAGTTGTGATAAATATTGTATCAGACCATAGGTGGACAATGTTACAAATCCATGAATATGAACTACTTTAAGGAAATATTAGATTTTGTAAAGATTTTTAGGCATGCTAATGACTTGGTTTCCAGGGATGGATCACCACTTTGGTCAAGACTAAAATAGCTCAACAACTATTAAATTGATTGCCATGAAGTTTTGACATCCACAGTCCCCAGGGGATAACTGTTACTGTTGGTGATACCCTGACTTGGTTTGTAATTTACATGAAATGAAATTTGCCACGAAATTTGGCACTGACATTCACATCCCCTTTAGGATGAATTTGACACAGGGGAAACTAGAAGAAGCGGACTCAAGTGCAGAATTAGGGATGAAGCAGTTGATCTTTTATTCGGTGTCTCCGGACACACCGGGGGGAAACAAAAGCGCCTCACGACGAGGGTTGATCAAGAAACTTAAACTAAACTCTGACTACCTTAAAACCTAGACTATGAAATATACTACAAAAAGGCAGAGCCAACAAAAAAAAATCACTCCTTCGAGGAATTACAGAAAACAAAAACCTAGACTTCAAAACTAGACTGTGAGCTTGACTTTGACAAGAGCTTGTGATCAGAAACCGAGACATGACACACTGGCACAGGACAAAGGGAGATGCAGACTATATGAACACATGGAGGTAATGGGGAACAGGTGGACACAATCAGGAATCAGGGAAGACAATCAGACTGGTGACACATGAGGGAGGGCAAGTGACCTGAAACGAGAGGAGAGTTAATTTCCAAAATAAAACAGGAAGTCACAAAACAAACATGGAGACAGGACAAAAACTCAAACTTGACATACCGGTGTGACAGAATTGTCAAAATTTGAATGAAAAATCTTTGGTTTATGACCAAACGCCTGCAAAACTAATGCCGTTCTCATCAACCTCAGCTCTACTTTGTGTTTAGCACTAATTAGCAGATTGTGTGTGTGTGTGTGAGTGGTGTGGAGGATTTAGTGGAATCTAGAAGTTTAGTTATGGATTACAGCCTCCTTGTTTCACCCTATCCTTCCCAGCATAAAGAAGGAACTATGGTGGTTGCAAAATATTTAATAGGTCCTATATAGTGTCAGGGTTTAGTTTGTCCATCTTGGCCATTGTAGAAACATGGAAGTTCAAGATGTCAGACCCCGTGGAAGAAGAGATGGGATGGTTTTCTCTCCTGTGCTGAGTTTCGTTCTCTCAGGTGTCCATTAACAAACTGTGGACTGATTGGCGCCCACCAGTCACAATCACATCCTTTCAAGTCCGTCTCAGAAGAAGGATCACTCTACTGCTGAACTTTGGTCACAGTGATTGGCCAATTCAGCCCTCTTAGAGAAGGCTCTCAATCTCACCCGATGACAAAAATAACTCCTAAAAAGAGCAAACTGTTCCTTTGCTTTGAAGGTAGGTTTAACAGTCAAGGACTAATCTTTATACAGTACATCACATACTGATGGACCTTCCATTGTGCATTTGGTTTTGAGGTTTTATGGCAGAGTGAATGGTTGAGAGAGCTGTTTATCTTCATTTCTCATACAGTGGGCTGCAGCCGTGCCAAAACAGTTTTTTTCCTTTCATTTCTTTGATGAGCCATGAAATAAAAGTTTTCTAATTTGAGAATGCCCTCAAGCAAAACACCCTCTATTTAATTAAATGAGACTAAAGAGCACCTTAAGCTAATGCCCCCCGACACCAAACCCCAACAGAAGCACTCTCTTTCCTCTCCTCTTTGTAACGTGTCAGAGCATTCAGGGCACACCGTACAACACACTCTCCTTTTCACAAGATACTTCAGCGCCTTTTGACTGGGAAATGTCTCCATGTGGAAATGTCTCTGTGCTTGTTCTCAAGGTTAAATCTAAAAGACTAGCTGTGCTGGGCAAGGCAGCACCAAAGCATGAATAGTGATGAGTCTGAAGTGTGGATCTTAAAAGCAATTTATTGTAGTAAGAATCAAAATCACAGGTTTTGATTTGCAACTAAATGTCCTCTGAACCTGAAGTTACCTTTATTATCTTTCTCTCATTTATTGAATTATATATTGATTTATATATTCATTAGCCATGTTCTACTGGTTAGACTCTGGTCCTGTTGTAGCTGTTTCCACAGTGATCATTTGGTCTATGAAACACATTAGAGTGAGGTGACACAGTCATTTCTTCTGAGTCTCTGAATTTGTTCGCAGACTCAACAGGACTTCCATTTTGTCCTGTGGTCTTGCCAACTACAGATGTCAGGATCGTAGGTAGATATTTGGTGATGCTGAAGGTGACTGTATGCTGTTGACAGTTGATCACTGCCAAGCGTACTCCTTATGAAGGAACGGTGTGCAGGATTTAGTGGCAACTGGTGGTGTAGTTACTGATTACAACTCTGTTGAGCCAGTGTTTTAGTTGGTAGAGGACCTGTGGTGTCTGTGGATTTTAAAGTCTTATTCCAAGGTAATAAAAACACAAATTAATATTTTATACACTAATGAAAACCTAGTTTTACACATTATATTCAATTGCCATATTCAGTAAAAAGAGCCACTTAAATCTTTCACTTGCATAAATGTGGCAAGTATGAGTCACTTCCTGAGGAGAAATGATGAATGCTAGTTGAACCTTCTTGAACTAAAGAAGTACAGTAAATGGAGTTGTTGTTTGGCTTGTGATCCCTTAAAATGTCATAATGTCTGCATGTGGCTCATTATTGCAGTTGCATATGTCTACCAGTTGTGACCAGTTCATATAATATTTTTACTTGTTTTATTAAAAGATTTCTAGAGCTCTAATTATGCATTCATTTGCAAGAACAGACGCTGTAAATCTGAAGAAAAAATAGACAGAATTAACAGAATTCGGTGCAGCAAATTATTTTTCTTTCTACTTTGCTATTCTTAACGATCTTGTAACCCATTAAATCTGACCTGGGGCCTCCACATGGAGTCACCCAGGTTATTCAGGTCGTTAGAAAATAATGGGCAATTACAACTACATGTAACCCTGGCAACAATACATGTTAGTTACACAGAGTTAAGATAAAATAAACCTAGTTAAAATAAATTTAAAAACACATTTGGAAGTGGCCATGGTATAAATAAAATAATGCACTCCAACATGTGCCAATATAAGAAAATAATAGTGTGTGTGGGCTTGCTTAGTTCTTGAACCAACCAAAGCTTGTAAAGAAAAGTCCCATGGACTCCCAAACTGCATGTTTATTGGAAACAAACCTGTCAGGTTAAAGATTCTCTCAGCTAGTTCTTAGAGTATGATGGATGTATATACATTTCTGTGGTTTTTATACCCAAAACAGATGAATAAATATCTGCAGCAGTCGAGATTGGAGTTTACCCCTGACTGATTATTGTTCTAAGCTTTCCAAGCATGAAATACTGCTGGCTATCAAATGTCAACATCTATTTTGTTTTGTCCATGAAACTTTGTCTTTTCACTGCAGCTCTCCTTAAAGAATATTAAACATGGATTTCTCGTGCTTGATACCACCCAGCAACATTGTCCTCACACAGCCAAATAAACTGAATTGAACAAATGATTGTTCCAGCCCTGCTCTGAATATGCTCTGTGTTGTGAGTGCCAGTCCCCAGCCCTTTACATCAGACACACTCCCCCAGCTTCAATCAATGCGTCCTCCATTTTTAGAAGCAGTCAATACCGTTATCAAGACAAAGCTCTGCAGCACCACCTGACTGCCAGGCGTCTACAGCTACCTGCCTCCACCCGCCCCACTCCTCCTCCCCCCTCCTCCCTCAGCAGGGAAAGCCTGGGAAGGAGAATCCCTTTGTATAAACTGCAACCCACTCGGCCGGGCGGGATGACAGGCTGACTGCAGAGGTGAAAACGAGGAGAGACGGAGGGAGAGGGGGAGAGGGGGTGCTTCTCTTTCATCTCTTGCTCTTTGCATCTCCATGTTACAGCATCTCTCTCTCTCTCTCTCTCTTAGTTCCTCACTCTCTGTCTTCCTCTCTCGCTCGCTAACTGTCTATCTGTCTGTCTCTCTTTCTCTGATTAGTATGCAGAGCCAGGCCTGCTCTGTTCTGCAGTGTGGGTTTGTGAACGTTGCTGCATGTCAGAGAGAGAGAAGGGAATCGCACTGCAGTGGCGGGTGGGGTGAGCACACACACATACACACATACACACACACACACATATAAAACCCCTCCTGCGCTGCACCAGGAAACCCTTTTTATTCTGACTGTGTCACGCTTCTGTTGTCATTCAAATTAAAGGTCTTGCTTTGGAGTGTTTGCATATATTGATTATGTTTATGGTACATGTTCTGCTATAGCATGTAGTCTATACAATAGTGTAGAATGTCAGCAGCTAAACCAACATGTTGTTGGATTGTCTGCTGAATGACTGAAGCGAAGCAGGTGAGGGCTTGCCTAGTATCTGGGTGGGAGAACTAAGTTGCTGCTGAAAATGGTGTTGCTGGTTCCAAGTGACGATGTAGGAGATGCTGTCCTTCAGGTGAGACATTATCCCGATTCACTGTGGTCATTAAAATCCCATGGTACTCATTGCAAAGAGGAGGGGGTCTCCCTGGTGTTCTGGCAAAATTCCCAATCTAGCTCTCTCCATCTGGCCACATTATCTTCCTCCAGTGCAACTCCACCTCAAACTGACGTGTGGTGAGCATTCTGGTGCACAATAGCTGCCGTACATCTCCCGGGTGGTGCTGCACACTGGTGGTGGTTGAGGAAGAAAGAGGCAGAAATATTGCTGGTATAGCATGTAATGGAGATATATTGCAGTGTAGAGCAGAATATGGAGCCTGATTAATGTGTTGCAGTGCCACAGCTGAACTCGACCAAGAGGGTCACTCGAGGGTTGGAGTCTGGCTCAGACCCTTGTCCCATGTCACTCCCCCCACCCTCTGCCTTTCCTGTCCCTCTCTTCTGTAGTGTGTGAAATAAAGCAACATGGCTGTGTAGCTGTAGGTTTCTTGTCTTCCAGCAGTATGCAGCCGAATCAGGCGCTTCTCAGTTCGAGGACAGAAAACTTCCTCGGGGTATAAAAAAGGCACTAAAGCGCAATGATTGATTCGAAAGCCTTCCACCCTCTCCTAGAGGTGGAGACATTATCAAGTCACTGCGTTGCAGAGAGGCACGTTGGGTACACACTCCACCTCCACTGTGGTAAGAGTACTGAACTTAATTTATCACGTCTCCTCTCATTTATTAGACTTGATGGATGCAGTACTTGTACATTTTATAGTACTATCATTGTGATTTTAAGATATGTCTGCACTGTATTCTTGTGATTCAGATGGGATGACAGTGCATGGGGTGCGGCACATTGGCTACGATAACGCTTGTCCATTTTGATTCTGATAAAGACATAGTAAGATCTATACGTCAGACTGTTTATACCATTAAATACGTTTTTTTGTGTGTAGCACCATGTGTCCCCTACTCAGCAGTATCTGGACCAACAATGACAAAAAAGCCATTTTTGAGTTTTCATTTCCTGATAAATGATATGATATGATGACTCATCCTGCACTCGGGGCCGTGTACTAATTTAGCATCCAATAAAGGGCTTTCTCTCTTATGACGCCGAAGTGTTTGATAGAGTCTGGGAGTGATTTTGAGGGCTGTTACATGCATGTGTGGCTGGGCCTCACTGATTACTGTACAAAAGCACACCTTTATGACTTTATTCAGTGATTTTGGTTGAGGTGGATCAGATTTTATTCAGGATATATTTGCTGGTTGTTCTCCGTCTGCTGAGCTCCGACTCACTATGATTTCCTGGTGGACAGATAGCTTTAGCCTAACTACTTGCTAAAATAGCTTACCGCTATTGAACTGCTGTTAGCAGGCAACATAAATAAGCTCAGCAGCAGGACCAGACCAGGTTAAGATACAGCTTCTTAGACCAAAAGGGAATGATGTTGTACTACCGAGTTGGTTCATGGACTTTTATGATGGTCAGAAAACCTACCGATGGTAGAAAACCTACCGTAAGGCTACCGTATTCCCTGCCAAACTGGCCACCGCCGCCCACTGGTTTCAGAGGTTTTGTTCGCCCATGGGTCAGGTCATGCTGACACTAGCTTGCTAACTGACTCAGCCCTATTGGTTACTCCAAATGTAACCTTTATTGCCTTTATATAATCTTTATTTTCAAGCCTATATGCCTTTATGCCGATATTTATGTATTATATAAAAACATTTAACACTTAGTTCTACAGGATAAGCTGGACAGGTTTCTTACTCATTTACATACATTACAGTGCAGGTTAACAAATGAGGTGCCACAGCAGTAATGGCGGCTTGTCTGCTTCCACCTACATCCCGGATTTGTCTATTCTGGGAAACTGAATAAGAATTTTGACACAATATGCTTCAACAATGGAGCTAATATTACAGCCCGTAATACCAGAATGCACTCGAGTGGCATCACCACCGGAGACAAAGCAGCTCAGAGTCAACCGAGTCGGAAAGCGAGCTGAGCTGCTAAGTATCTAAAATTATGGGGCATTTCTTCATTAGCCCACCCCCCCTGCTATTATGCTATTTAGGTGTGTTCATTTCAGGGGAGATGATTGGGCTGCTTCATGTGTGCGGTAATGTCTCGCTCTGCAGCAGCAGCAGCAGCAGCAGGGATGTGGGAGTCACAGCAGATCAACAACCTGCTCTCCACTGCACAGGAGAGGAGACTTCAATGGATTTTCTCTCTTGGCGCTGGTTGAACCCAATTACACTTGAAGCAATAAATCCTTAGCAATGCAATTTCCCCTCTAGACAAGATCTGCCGGGCTTCCCCCCTCACGCTCCCTGCTTCTCTCTCTTTTCTCTGCAACACACACCAACACAGTCTCTCTCCCCGTCTGTCTCCCCTCATTCACTCTACTTATTTTTCCTCTCTCCTCAATCACTCCCTGTTTGTCTTTTTCTCCTCTGCCTCTTAGTTCCTATATGTGTCACCATCCCGTCTCCATACCTCTAATGCGCCCTCACTCTCTTATTACACCACTCTCCTTATGACCTTCATCTCTCCCTCCTACCTTTTCCCCTGCATGTCTTTCCTTCTTTTCCTCCATTTGCCATGTCACCTTTCTCCCACCACCAGCCCCTTGTTTTTTTTCCTCCTTCTCTTCTATTACACCCCACCATTCGTCTTTGTCTGACATACATCACTCGTCATGCACCCTTCCCACATTTCTCACTCTTCCTCCCTCCCTCCCTCCCCTCTGTCTGCGTGCTGGTCTTTTCCCAGTTGGTTAGATTATTGCAGAGAACATGTAGGACATTTTTACCTGCTGTGATGATGTAGTGTGTGCACTGCACAGTCCATCACACATGAAGGGCATGGCAGGTTCCTGTGGTTGTTGCAAGGACAACCACTAATGTAATAACTTTATTTAAATATAATGTGTCCTCCGATAGATGAATCCACTTGTTTACAGCCTTATTTATTAAATCCTAATGTCCAGATGATGTGTATTTATTCAGATTTCCTTCTGTAGAAATGCACTGTATTAGATGTTGTATTAGGAATTATAGGATTATTAGTGATAGTGGGAGTGGAGATGGTAGAAGGAGTGTCATGAGTAGGAGTAAAGGCGTTATTCTCTATGTTTACATGTATGATAAGCACTGCAGATGCTATGAATGCAGAATGAACTGCGCATAATTGCACCGTATAAGGTTAAGCAGCCCTTACATAATATTCCTCCTCAACACATTCATCACACATCTATCCTCCGTTGACGATTTGTGGAGGCAATTATGCAGCAGAGCAGAATCAGTAGATTTGAGTCCAAAACATGTTTTCATTGAGCAACTGTCATCACATATAATTAATAATTCCGTTGTTGATCATTTTCAAGCCAAAGGATGTTATGAAAAATATCCACTGACCATGACGTGACCACGTGACAGTGAAGACTGTGCTCTGATTGTAAGTTACTTGCCGAACTCTTTCAAATAAAAATATTAAGTCTTTTCTAAATGGATGCATTAATTAGGTCAGGCAGACGGATTTTGAAGGCTGGGTGTATGACTGTAATGAGGGCATGGGGAAAAAAGTCGTGTTGATTGAGGTTGTGTGGTCAAGGTTCTTATATATGCAATGAAGAGTAGAGGCACTTAGTTCTTCTTTCCTTATCAGTCTGAAGTCTGAAGATGAAGAAGTCTCTGTCAGGACACAAAGACCATCGGATGGTGTTTTAAGACTGCTATCTGTAACGGATCTTGTTTCAGTCTCAAAGGCCTGTTTTTGAGCGTGATCTCTTATTTGAAGATATGAAAGTGAGAGGTCATATTTATTTCTTCAATTGTGCTAAAGTGGCCAACATCATTCCAGCTAAATGGCATATAATGGGGTTCTAATTGTAAGCAGACTCATTCATTTAAGTGGGCACAGCTTGTAGCATTGGCAGTTTTTAAAGTCTAAAAAGCTTGCTGCACTGTCTTGCAACCGAAATATGAAAAGATAATATCTCACTGAGATGAAACAAACGCTGCAGCAGTTCAGTGATTATGCAGAGTGGAAAAGTCTCTGCAGTGACTCCATCTGTATGTTAATTGATGAAGTCAGAGATGGTACAGGGACATCTTTTGGAGAACTTGTACAAATGTACAGTGTAATTCTGCCTAATAACTGTAGTTATTGTATCTATGTGATAAATGAGTGTAGCCGTGGGTGTTGTGATTCAAAGAGCGTGCAGTAGTCTTTCTTTGTGCGGCTGTGTGGCTGCTGGTGCCCTGAGGTAAGAGCCTTGTTTTATCTTCCTGATTATTATCTGATACCTGGATTTGTTTGCTTGAGACTGCAGCAAAGTGAGCTACAGCACACACGGAGGGAAATGCCCTCATGAATGGGCATCATTATGAGTTTGGTTGCTAAGGTGAAATTAAAGGTTAATGCTTCAGCAATGAAAGGTCCACATTTCTGTGGGTACTCTACACCCTGCATTAAACCAGTGACCTATCCTCCATACGCTCATTTACAATATGTTTTCGCCCTTTATCTGCACTGCTCTCCTGTACTGAACCCCAAATAACTGTACCACAAAGTAGCTGCTACAGTAACTATGCTGCAGAACAAGTCTATCTTCAGTAGTTGCAGCCACTACAGGTGACATTTTTAACTAATGGATCTCCAGTGGATTACATACATTAAAACAACTGTTTTTTGTATTATAATTTTTCTGAATCTTTCTGTTTAAATATGCAAATTATACAGTATCTCATTAAAAATCCAAAATATTTGCATAAAGCCATGTTAATCTTAGATTCTTGTTTCAGAGTCAAAGGTTTTTTTACAGAAGAAAATCTCTTTTTCTCTAATATCTAATATTTTCGCCATCTTTTTTGATGACTGAAATAGGAAACCCTTAAATCAGGCTATGAATGATATATGAACAAACCCCCAAACCTTCAGAATATAGACTGGAGTAAAACTAGAATGTTTGGTGAATCTAAGTGCTACTGAAGTAAAGATTTCTGGCCCAGAGTGTGAGAAAGAACTCCTTTTGAGAAAATAACAATAATATCACTATGCAGCATCAATATTTACGCCACTGATTAAACAGCTTGACTATGACGGAGGTGTGCCTTGGATGAGGCCAGTCTAAAATGTGAAATTTTATCTTGAAAACAGAGCTATGGCTACTTTACATACGGCTCCACGTATTAATTTATGATCTCACATCTTGACCTCCGAAAACAACAACCTTAGATGACAACAGATGTGCGGCCTGCGTGCTTATGAGTCGGACACTTCGATGCCATTGGCTTTTTCCCCCCACATTTAGGGTCAACGATGTCAACTGTAGGTCAGGCCCCAGTGTGGCATTTCTAAAGGGACCAGGAGGAAGTGGATATAATTGGATATAATTGATCTGACAGTCAGAGATTTTACTCATTTTGTTCATGCTAATGCCACACAAAGCAAGTCACGTCAATGCAAGTCAAGACAATAAATCTATCTATCAGGTGCGCTTCTCAGACATTTAAATGAAAGTTGAAGTAAGGTTCCAAAGAGTGTCATGAATTAGATGACGCACAAGCTTTACACACAATCATCTCATATGGTGGGATGAATCATAGTATAAGGGCCATGCTACCATAGCTGTAGATTTTACTGTAAGCAGTCTTAAACTGTAGCTACATAATCAGGTCACAACCATGGCCCTCCAGCAGTTTGAACAACCCTGTCTTCAGCATGTGTTATATTGTGTGAAAGCTTCAAGTTTTAAGGACCTGGAATCCCATTTCCTCATTTAGCCTCAGATCAACAAGCATCCTGCACAAATGTTCTGCTTCAGGTAGAACAGTTTTGATTGTTTCACATGATAGATTGCTGTATTTTTTGTTTTGTCTGTTGACTTCTCACTGGTTTGAAGTGGGCGAGGCTAAACTGGAAAGACATGACGTCACACATTTCAGTAGCCATCAAGGATTTTGATTTTGAGACTTACTCTGATGAGAGTTGTGGGGTTGGACGCTTATGTTGCCAGGCTGCTGCAAAAGGTTGCTTATTTACACATCCAACAGACTTCGCCCAAGAAGAAGAAGATTTACTTTATTAATCCCAGAAATACAACCACACACACACACACACAAAGACACACACACACACACAATGGGCTTGATAAAGTAGTGCCCTGTGGATGAAACAAGCATCTCCAGCACCAGACTATGCTCCATACTGTGGTCTGTGCTGCACTTGAATCAGCCTCTGGTTCCCCAAGCCAATTCCCTACAGAGGGAGCTACTGCTGCCCCAAGAGAGCTTTTTAGTTGAAACAGCTGCCTGCTTAAATTGAATAATGTTATATTTTATATTCATTATTTTTGCTGAACAAATTAGTGTTTCTTAGCGTGAAGGAGAAACTAAGGTGCCAGTGTTTATGTATGTGTACTGTAGAAACAGGCTGGTCTGACATGGTGGATAAAGGTTTACAAAAACATTGTAAAAACATTAAAACATTTATAACTTCAAACTTCAGTTATGTTGCTGATATCAGCACAAATCAAACACATTTAACACACTTTATACATCAGTGTGTGCAGTGTACTTAAGCGATGGAAATATACTTTTCTGTGATGTTAATATGAAAATGGAGAAATGTAAACTTTTTCATGGGCTTTAAACAAATTTTGGCTATGTCTCTAGACAATAAACTTTTCCAACTAATATTCATGAAGTTGTACAGCGTGTTGGTTTAATCAGCGAGCATGACATCAAAGCAAAATACATAATCAAAGCCAAACGGTTTTCTTTATTCATTTAGATTCTGTCATCACCCAAACATCCAAATTAAAAAGTTTTTTTTGGTCAGCGGTGTGTAAGATTATCTGCGTAACAGCTTCACATTTTTGCGGCTAAACATAACTTGTAATGTAAATCATGCTCCTCCTGGGGGAGTTTCTCATTCAAACATTGCAGCTCTGTAATCAGCGAGCAGAACCGTGCACAGAAACCGCTCTCACTATCAGCCACGGATTTCTTAAGATACGCCTCTGAATATTTAATAGGGACTCTTTTGAATGCCTATTTTTATCAGCTCAGCTCAATAATTCAAAGCGCACTTCTCCTGTTCTCATCTGCAGCACAGAGTGTGTGTGTGTGTGTGTGCGTGTATGTGTCTGTGTGTTAGTGTGGGTGTGTCACTGTACATGCGTGTGTGTGTGCATGTATGTGTGTTAATGCGACAGTGTGCACATGAATACAGGCTGATTGAGAGGCAGAGCAGCACTGAGAGGCAGATAGAGCGAGGAGCTACCAGCTGAAAGGAAACACTTGTTTTGGTCTGTCACTGGGTAATGCGCCTGCCTCCCCCACCGCGGTATCTACGACGCCTAGCCGAGGAAATCATTTCAAGTTTTGCTCTCTCCTGACCAGTTTGTCATCCTGTCCAACTCTGTGGGGTGGAAAAATGCTTTCTTCTTTGAGATCTGTAATATTCAGAATATTTTCAACAACAACTGAGATGAGAGGGAAAGCATAAAACTCCACAGCTCGGAACTCCAGCTCCGGTTTCTCATGATGTCAGTTTCCCCTTGAGTCCTTAATCTCTTCATGAAAAGGTCTGTTTTTGAATAATAAAACCCTAATCAAGCTCAGACACAGCCAAACTCCCAGCACTTGACCTACAATCAAACAGCCAAGTGAGCAATCAAAGACCTCGCTCCCTGTTTTTATTTTTTCCAATCAGGACGAACAAAGCGTTTGGATAGGAAATATAGCCATGTTGCCACAGAGCAGATTTAAATTGATTTAATTAGCTGCATTTATGATAGCCCCGAGTCCACTGAAGAGAAATGATGCAAGGACGTTAGACATCCTAACTAGGCCTGTGGGCTTCGTCATTCGGCACAGTTATAACTCATGAAAGATGGGAAGTATACCGGCTTCTCTTGTTTCCTCGATGATATGTGAACATATGCATTAAAGGGTGAAGCGCTTGTTCTCAGAAAATCCCATGAAAACACCTGAAGAATCAAAAATATGTCAAATATATCAAACTGTCTTCAGAAATTGAGTTGTGGAAAAAAAAACATGTTTGGATTATGTTTTCTGTCAGTATTGAAGAAATCTTGAAGTATTAGCTAAGTCCACTGTCCACACTATCCACTGTTGATCTCTGTTTATAGCAGCTTAAGTGTGATAGATGGCTTTAATGGTTCTGTTTAAGCACTTGGATAACGTTAGAGAAACGCTGTGGTTAACGGTTAAAAAAATTCGAAAGTGACTTGAAGAACAAGACAAAATGTGTTTACTGAAATAATGTTCCATATAATAAATGTAAACACTTCTTGCACTAAAAACTACCACTGTGTCTCAGCTGTCATACTTCCATACTTAGACTTGCTATTTTGAGTTTAAAAGTGCATTCACACTGTCAATTATGGCGCCATGCTGCACTTCAAACAGTCAAAAAGTTGACTGTGGAACACTCGACACTTCTCGTCCTCAGTGGTCGCCATTTTGGCTACAAACAAAGAGAGGGACCACCAGCATTGTGAAAATGTCAGAGCCAAAGTGGTTGTGGTGAATACTGTAATATACAAATGTAGGTTGCACATATGTGTTATATTTATATTCAGTGCCGTTGCTACCAATTATCATCGTGTTATAAGAGCAGGGTAATTTACAGCTGTGCGTAGCATGTGAGTGGACGGGCGAGAGAGACCAGCAGAGACGAGTGAGTGAGTGAATGAGTGTGGACGAAGGAGCTGCAGGTTAGCGGTAGGAGTTAGGTTAGGAATAAATGGACAGTGTAGGCTGCAGTGTGTGATCAAATAAAGGCCACGGTGTCTCAAAAGCCAACGCCAGAGCTTGTGTGTGTTATTTCACAGTGAAGGGGGGTAACCCGACGTGCACTTTGGCCCCAGGAGGTGTTTAGCAAGTTTAGCAATCATAATTATGAGGATCATAATAATGAATATGAATCCATTCTGTAATATGCATCATTAGTCTACCGTGGGCAACATTGTCTCAGAATAATAAAATACATCATGGTTCACCCAGTTCACCCAGGTTTGTTCGATTAGGCAACCAGACACACACCTGACATTAGCCCTAAGCAATGAAAACATGGCATCAAAAAGGCAACAGGAGCCAGGTGCTGACATATTGTAATTATCAGTGTTATTTTAAAAATGAATAATATATGATATTATGTATAGTATGATGATGATTGTTTGTTCTCTCTCTCTTCATCTGTTCATCTATGTAATCTCTCATTGTTTGTCTCCGTTCTCCAGTCCATCTGTAGGCGATGTCCTGAGTAATAATTAGGTCAAACTGTTTACACCAGCACACACGTGCAGCGTGTGCGTGTGTTTGTGTAAAGGTTTCGCTGTAAACAAACATTGCAAATACAAGACACACCTTCCTTTGAATGTTTCATGCATGTCCAACAGGCAGGACACCATGACCCCGGTTAAGTGGATGGACTGATGGATGGATATTCAAACCATAATGACCTGTTACAATTTGAAATGTACAGGTTATAAGCACATTAATAGAGCATTTGAAGTGCAGTCACTCTTAAAATTCGCTATCAGCTTGACCTAATGCATGTCCCATTGACCTGACAGTAAAGTAAACTAATTAATACAAATGGAGCATGATAAAACTATAAAGGAAATAAAAGGAGCACGCTATCGAGGAAAGCCGTAATGACTGGATAATCACCAATGATTAATTTAAGAGGACAAATGCACACACACCCTCCATGTTTCAATGACAGTGAAGTGATTTTTTCATGTTTCCTATAAGAAGCCTCGACTCCACAGACAAGAACACAGAACCCGAGACTGACGCTAGCCAGATTGAAGACAAACCTGTAAAACAACTTGTATCACAACAACATCAATAATCACTATGCTCACTAAGTTATTGTTATTTCTAACAGATGTTCTGAGTTCAGATCTGCTGATAGAAATCACAATGAGAGAAAAAAATAAATAAATCTGGCGTTAAAGCTGCAGGTTTCCTTCCTGCTGCACAGGCTTCTGGGTATTATCTGCTCATTGCCGCTGAACTCTTGGAAACAATACACCAAATTCCTGTCGGAGGTGCTCAAACAGGAAGTAGGAAGTGGCCCGGCTGATTCTGTTGGGGGGGGGGGGGGGGGGGGGGGCATTCGTGTAACAGAGTGTTTCCAGGCCAACAGTACACATGATGGCTGTGTTGTGTGTGTGCGTGTGCGTGTCTCATGTGACTATCGGCACTGACTGATAAACTGCTGCCAACTGTAAGCTGCTGTTAGCTAATGTTGGCTCAGTTTGTTAGCCGGGCTACTAAGTGTTTGTATCAGTGTTTTGGACCACTATAAGGAGGAGAAGAGCACCAGTATCGAGACATCTCGTGAAATCTTCTGATTGTTCCATAGCAGTTATGTTAGGCACAATTAAACAATAATACTATTACTATTATTACTACTACTATTAGTAGTAATTAATAGTCTTAATCATTACACATTTCCCAGAGATCACAATTTTCCAGTACTTTTACTTGCACCAGAGTACTATTAAGCACTTTCAAAGACTGATTTACATGCAAAGTTGAATTCATTCAAAGGGAGGACGTACTGACACTGTTTTCCAAAAATACCACTGTGATATAACACGATATGTGATATGTTATTGGGATGTTCTCCACGTGTCTGTGTGGGTTCTCTCTGGGTACTCCGGCTTCCTCCCACAGTCCAAAGACATGCACTTAACTGGTGACTCTAAATTGTCTGTAGGTGTGAATATGAGTGTGAATGGTTATGGTGGCGACTGGTGACAGGGTGTACCCCGCCTCTCGCCCAATGTCAGCTAGGATAGACTCCATTTCCCCCGTGACCCTAGTGAGGCTAAGCGGTTACAGATAATGTATCTAAGTATGTATGTATGTATGTATGTATGTATGTATGTATGTATGTATATGTTATTAGGATCAATTCATTGAAAGTAGTATACTGACATATATTAATCATATTCATATGGGCCATTATAAGCTGATCTTTCTGACTTTTAGTTTTCTGATACACTCATGCCAACACAGTTTACCACAGCAGCTCCATCCACCAACCTCCACCTCCTCATGTGATGTTTTGTGGGTGTTGTTGATTAATGTCCATATCTGTGTTTAAGGGATGATCCGTTCTAACAGCCTCAAAAATCTAGCTGTAAATCAGATTGCTATGGACTCCTTCATGTGTTTTTAATGTTTTCATGCATGCGTGCCTGCATTATATGTAACTGTAGACACTCAGTACACAGGTATAGGTGCTTCACGCGTGAATGAAATATAATGCATTAAACTGTATATATGTGTGCAAGCAAGTGTGTGTCTATGCGAAAGCATGTGTGTGTTCGCCTGTGCGTGCAGGCGTACTTTCAAACAGACAGATGGCTCAGGTGCCCTCCACACCCATGTTTGAGCACTGCTCATGCCGGTGTGTTGCGTCGCTCGCTGCGTGTGTGTTCTGTTGCGGGTGTGTTCCTCCCTGCGTGTGTGTGCTGTGGCAGCGTGTTATTCTCTGCAGCGACCGGGGTTGGTGCTGCGGCCCCTGATGGCATCCGAGAGAGGAGCGCCAGCAGACGAGAGGCCTGTGGACCCACGTGGGAACACCCCAGACAACACACCAGAGAAGAGGAGGCACTTTGTGTTTTATGGCGTTTTTTTAATTCAAGGTTACTGCCGAATGGAAAGTGATTCACAGTCTGACTCACTGCTGCCTAATCAAAGACACTTTAATCTTCCCAAAGGTACACTGCGTTATATTCTGTGGGTGTGTATAAAAACTACCTTCACTTGTAATTAATTATTTGGTACAACTGTAATGTCTAATTTTATTTCTGAGAAATAACTTTAGATCTCATAGTTCCAGTTGTATGAAAATCTAAAAATACAGCGAACCAGATTTTCATGCTCTTTGGTTTCAGTTGATGAACTTTTAGGTGCATTTGATGATGTGCCGATGCTTCATCGACTCTATATCGCTCTCAAGTCTGTATTTTTGGACTCAATAGTCTTTCAGTCTCTCAGAGGCGCCTAGGAAAACACAACGGTTCAATGTCCTTCATTCTTTTTACTGGCTCCTTGTATCTCAGCTATCTCAGCAGTGCTCACCCCCTTTCACACATTTCTGTGCTCTACATTAATAATGGCACAGATATTTGACTAGCATTGGGTTTTGGGTTTGTTCTTTTTGACATAGACTAAGGCATATAACCTTGAAGCAAGGACAGAGTACGCACTGCGATGCTATGATAACGTTAATGTTATTCATGCTAACGCTGTCTGCATAACGGCTAAAGACGTTTCTTTTTTTAAGCAGTCACTGCTTAATTAATCAGAACATTCATATACAGGATAGAACCAGCATGCTTTCACTGCTTACTTGCTGAGTGGCCCTCCGCCTCAAACTAGGATGTTTTAGAGCTCTGCAGTCAAGTTAACAATAAGAAATATGGAATGTCTGGTTAGAATATCAAAATGAAGCTTGCTGAAAAACATTTTACATTTTATTAGTTTAAACAACCAGAAACAAGTTTGGATTAAAATACCTACGTAACATCACTTATAATTGGTTTGAGAGAGAGAAAGCTGTGAACGAGACAGTGAATGAGAGAGACAGCTGTGGAGTGAGAAGGCTGACATAACATAATTTCATTTAGGTGATAACAGCTGGGCTCTGCAGCTTTTAACTAAATACTTCTAGTAGTTTCATTTTGGGAAATACGCTTCATAATTTCCCTGTGAGACATAGGCAGGCTGGCTTTCCAGCACAGCTTCAGTCTTAATGCTAAGCTGAGCTAACTGGTCTGGTGTCTGTGGCTTCATATTTAACAAACAACCTCAAATGGTGTTGTTCTTCTCAACTGTCGTCAAGAAAGTGAACCAGAGACTTTCTCCAAATGTCAAAATATTCCTATTAAACATTGCTTGTGATATTGTGACTTATTAGACATTGTGGGCTAACATAAGGATTATATACTGGACTGAAAGGTTTAATTACACTTTTGAATGAGATATGAAATCTGTTTTAACAGTCTAAGCTCTTTTTCCAAGCACATATTCTCCACATCTGGTGAGCACAGCTCTGTTGTTCCATATCGTTCTGGTGAAGGAAGATGGGTTGGTTAGAGGACAACAAAGATATGGTTGAAGAAGGTGTGTTCTTTTGTCTCATGGTTCACTGTTTAAATAATCATCACCTTACAGGGAAGCTCCTGTTAAAGGGTTAGAGCCTCTATATGGATAAAGGATGTCAGCACACACACACACACACACACACACACACACACACACACACACACACACACACACACACACGCGCGCGCGCGCACACACACACAGTGTAGAGCATGAAAACCTAGTTACATAACAACAGATAGGGGGTTGGCAGAACAAAGCAGACAGAGAATCTTATCAATGGAGGATTTTTTTAGTTTGGACTCAAAGTCACAGAACTGACAGCTGAGCACAGTTCAGTCGTGTTTTTGTCACTCATACAGCCTCACTTGTCAAAAGAATTAAAGACATACTGAGTGAACGTGTGGGAATGTAAGAACTGAAGGCCATATTTATTTGATTAGAAGTTGTGGTATGATGCATCTTCAGCATCTAACACGCCCCCACTTACCCACACAGGTGTACTCACTGGTTTGACTTAATCAGTCTTTACCACAGGACTGTGTGGGTGTTTACATACTGTGCTGGACTGACATCTTCCCTCTCTCCTGTAGTTTTGTTGCAGTTGTTAAAACCCAACTTTAAACTGAGCAGACGTCTAATTAGGCAGAATAACTGAAAACACCTGTGTGGGTGTGTGGAGTTAAAAGTGGTGATTAGCGTTTAAAAGATCCCGTGTGTAAGATTTAGTGGGATCAATTGGTGGGTATGGCAGAGAAGAAAGTTTTCATTAGTGTGTAATGAGTCCTTTATGTCCAGAGAGGGAGCGACAGGGACGACAGAGCAGGGGTAGAACAGGTGTCTGAAATCATCTCATAACTGCTACATTCATATAACTATAGAAACAAGTGTTCAATGTGCAATTAATGTTACATAAATAAATCATTTCAATTTATAGATTATGAAATAAATAACCACATGAGTAAATGGTATAAAACATATATGAAACAATAAAAATAATAAAATAATATAAAGTAACCAATTAAAACTGACCTCATTAAGTTAAATTAGTTTTAGAGAAGTTCAGTTTTTATTTCAAAACCATTCAGCTCTCAGCCAATCACAGGTCCTCTGCCTCTCAAGCTCACAAATTCAACAAACTTTAGTCAATTAGCTCGTGTTGGCTGGAGCAAAAACAACATAAAAGTAGTTTTCAATCAACCAACTGCTGCTTTCTCATTTCTTATTTTCTATTTCATACAGTTTATGGATCCACATAAAGTGTATGAATCATATCACATGACACACTGGGTTGACCAATGCCTACCGTTATCATTTGAAAAGACTGAAGTCTTACACCCTCACATCTGAAGACAGTGTGTGAAAAGTCACTGAGCCTTTTTGATTTTAAGACTGAGGATCTTGCAGGGTCACTATTTACAGAGTACAGCTGGATTCATTTTGAGATTATTTCCTATCCTGCACCTGGTCGAAATTTATAAGAAGAAAAACTGTTGAACTATGAAGCAGAAACAAAAGCAGCTTTTGGCCACAGCTGTCCTTGTGTGTGCATTTTGAGGTTTGCAGCAATTTCTGTCTGCTTTTTTCCCCTTCTCCACTCGGGGTACAGATGGGGCAGCATGGGAAAGAGACATTTGCTCATCCAACTCCCACAACTCCACTAAATTCTCCTCCTTTTAAAATGTTGAAGAGAGCCGAGACTTTATGCACTCACTAGTATGGCCATGCAATTAAACCAGTTCAGCCAGAGTTTTATGACCACCTTTCAAAACCAAACAATCGAGAAGATGACGACGAATGAATGGAATGCAGCCATCATTAATTAGTTACACTGTGCGTTTACTGTTAAGGACAAGTCAAAATGTCTGCCACGAAGAATGCCAATTGCTTTAGTGGCGACTGAAGCTGGATATTAGCTTTTATTTAACACCGCTCTGCCTGAGTATAAACTGCTCCACAACAAAGTAAGGGTTCGAAGATAGGAAAATAACAGATGTTGGTACAAATGCATTTCTTCAAATTTAAACTTTAAACCTTTTGTCTGTTTAGTGAACCAAACTTGCTAACTGACAGTTAACAAGTCATAGCTAGAGAGCTATTGTGGCACTAGCTGCCTGGAACTAGCATGTTGACAGTTGGCGAGCAGGTTACTAGTGTAGTTTACTAACCAGCGTTTCAAGTAGCAACCAAGCTTCTAAAACCACATACAGAGAGAAGACTTCTTTCTTGCTCTGTGACTTAGCTACAGCTAAGATAAAGTACAAGAGAAAGCAATATATCTAAAAGCAACTTGCTTTCAAGTCACATCAGGCATGCAGGGATCTTATGTGCAATACTAAATAGATTTTATGTACTCAGTTCAATGTGAAAAAATGCTGATTTTTTCTGACATGTTTTGCACCAACAATCCAAGTTTAAGTGGGGAACAGTGCACATCCAGTACAGAAAGGAAAATGAATGTTACCTTGAAAGAAACAGTCACGTCTATATTTCTTAAGAAACTCATCTGTCCTATCACTGTTCAACTGTAGCATCAGGGTAAGTTACAAATTGACATCTTGCAAGGTAAGATTAGACTCAGATATCCTACAATATGAATAAAAGACAGTTGTACCTTGTTGACCAGATTGCTACTATTTCCACATATCTGTTGTGTTTCTTCCACACTTGTCTGTTCCAGTTGTCTTCACATCCCTCAGAAAGTTTTCTATTCTGCCCGTGTGTCTGTACGTCCTAACTTCTGCTGCAAACATTACTGAACCGTGACAATGAATATTGGGTAAAGATGGTTTTCATTACATACAGAATGCAACTTTCTGGTTAAAAATTTTTTTTAACTTTGACAAGCTCTGTTTGTCAAGCAGATGTCCGAACACTTCATGAGATGACTCAGTAGTTGGCTCTGTGATCCAAGGATTCTTTCTGTGTTGGATAAAATCAGGTTAAGCTTGGGCTGTTTGAGTGATTTTGAAATTGACACTTGCTTAATCCACCCTGCTGGGATGGAGTGGGAGACTTTCATGGCCCAGGAGGAAGAATGCAAGCACAAGTGTGTGTTTGTGTACCACTTTATCCTTTTGAGTTGTCTGTATTTAAGCGTTCACACTTTATTACAGCTCTAACAAGATATTTGTCATACTCAGGATCACAGTTCAGAAAGGTTGGCAGGAAGCAAGTAGAAAGCAACATGTGCTGTACAACATACAGCTTTTCTGGCTTTCTCCACATCGGCTACTGCAGTGTCAGAGAGCAATGCCAACTCGTGAGCTGAGTCGAGAGTGCAACTTGTGGAACTATGAACTCATTAATTGTTGCAGAGCGTGCATACACCCACAGAGGACATGTTGCGAGTTGCCACAAGGACCATGCAGAGAATCGCTCTGCGAGTTTGTTCATTAGCAGCACTAAACACAAAGTACAGCTGTGGTGGTGGGAATGCCATTAGTTGTGCAGGTGTTTGGTCATAAATCAAAATCATCGTTTTTGTTTTGTTTTTTTTTAATTAATGGTGATACTTGAGGGAAGTTTTTTATAATTCATCTTAAGTTGGAAGGAAAATTTCAGACATGGCAATTAGTTTTCTTTAAAAAAAAAAAAAAAAAAGACATTTCAGTCTAATAAACAAATATTAACCTAATGGTGGAGCAAGAGAAAATCAACTTCATGGTCTGGTGATCATGAATATCCAAACAATGTACAAGATTTCATGGAGATATTTCAATCTTGACCAAAGTAGAATATTACAAATATTGCTATGGCCAGAGCAGCTGCTACTGTGATTCATATAAACATGATTCTTATAAAAAATACAAATCATGTTTTCGTTTCCTTAAAATGAGCCCTTTTAGCTAAAGCTAAGCTTCCACTGAGTTTGCCATGTTGAACCACGTTTAACAACTGGCTAGCTTAGATGAACCAAACACTGGCTCTACATAGGCCCTTCCTTTTCATGGCTGTTGGAAGGTGAGGCAAGTTGGGTGCAACATGCAACTTCACAAAGCTAACCGTGGCCGTTTTACTAAATGTTTCAAACCACACCGACGCCGTTGCAGTCCGTTACAGAAGTGGGTCTCTGCCGCGAGCGTCAATCTGCACAAAGCAGCTCAAGCTGGCCACCGTGCCGGAAGTCAAACGGCGGAAACGGCATAGTGAATCTGGTCATTTTCAAAATAAAACACCCCATTCAAAAAAACAGCCAAAAGAGAAACAAATGTACTATGTAGCATATTTACATATTTAGAAGCACGTAAACTAGAGCTAAATACTCTTCTGAATTGAATTTGTTTTTTGGCTTGCAACCTCAAAGTTGTAGTTTACTGTGTTACTTCTTTCTGCAGCAGGCAGCTGATATTACCAAAAATGCACTGATATACCTAATCTTTAAAATAATGCTAATGTCACTCAGTATTTGCTGAATTCATAGTTAGGCTACAGCTTGTTTGTAGTATCAACTTTATATGTCAGTGTTTCGTTTCTGCAGTGGTCAGTCACTTTGTGCGGGTTTAAGGCTAACATCGCCTTGTATTGCACACTTTCAGGCACATTTATTATTTCAGTCAGGACATTCACATCAATCATTTTAAACACTTATTGTATGCAGCATGTACATTTGAGTTTCACAGAATTACCCTGCTGGTGTAATACTGTGAAACAAATCTGCACAAGCTGGACAGAGCCTGACATAGACAAAATTTAAATGGACATGCACACACAAAGAGAGGAACATGCTGAAATAATCACATACATCTAAATGCTAATGCAGGAGGAGGCTGGTGAGGTGGAGGGAGTTAGATTAAAAAATGGACAGCATATGGAACATTTGACTATGAAATGATTTCTGTGCCTGCCTGAACAATCGCCAGCCTCCATACGCACGGCCACCTATAGTACACACACACACGGCACATACAGTACACTGCTGCACACCCACATTTATCTGTCTTTCTTAATGATACAACAGTACAGATAGATGTTGTTTGTGCCAGGACTTACATGTGTGGGCATTCCTGTGAGCAATGAGCACACAAAAGTGCACACACGTGGATTTCTCCTGCTGGTTAGGATGGATGGAGATGTAACGGTTCAGTGAACCATCTGTCCTCCATCTCCATCCTCCCTCTTCTGCCATCCATCCATTCATCATTCATCACTGCTTTCATCCCTCCCTCTGCACAGCATTTATGTAAGAGATACTGTAGAGCCCAAACACTAAAAGCCAAACCGAGTGAAGTGGATCTGCATTACGGCCCGTACTGTGAGAGGACTTCAAATGGCAACACCACTCACTTAAAATTAATGGAGTTAGTTTCAAAGACAAAAGGGAGGGTTTGGGTTCAGAGAGGACTGCAGTGTGCTCGCAGCCTCTTATCCCCATCATCAGGCATCAGACCAAACTGCTTCTTGGAGTAAACAGTTGTTTTTCTTGGAGACTCACCAAGAGCAAAACGTACACGTGCATGTAATCAACTGACAGTCCTTTAAATGTACAAAATTTGGATCTGATTTGATTGATTGATTTGAAGGCATATTTTCCTATTGAGCCAAAGGAAACCTGACTGCGTGACTGTCACTGTGTGTTTTTCACACTCTTCAAATCTTGTGGATCACTGAGCTGAGACTCAATACAGCGGGAACCAAGTGTGGCTCTGCAGTACAGCGAAAATGAATGATTACATACTGATAATTTTATGTCTGTCTAGATAAACGTGGTTCCCAGATGAGTCGTGACTGTTGCTGAATGCCGACTGTGCCTCTAGCGCTACCAGCACGTTGACAGTTTTGGCTTGTAGTGAAATATCCTAACTATTTGGTGGATTACCATTACATTTGGTACAAGGCTGCTAACGGATAAACTGTCTAGTGATCTCCTGAGCAAGCGGCAAACCTCCAGTGGTGGGAAATGCAGGCGATACGGAAGTGCTAAAAACTGAAATTCCTCGAGTGGCCACTTGAGGCTGGCTACAGAAGTGAGTCAATCTCCATAAGTGCCCGTATTAAAAAGGCCAACTTCACAGCAAAATAAATGTTTCAGATGGCTTATTAGAGCACCCAGGTGTCTTCCTTAGGTCCATTGTTGATCCGCGTCTTTACTGATATTTTGATTAACCGGGAGGCAGAAGAAGCAGCACATCAAACATGGCCGCATATTTTTGGCTTCAAAACAGCGCTTCGGAAACCTCTAGGTGACTATAGTATTATATATAGTATTATATATATAGTATAATATTTTAATAGTATTATATTGTAATGCTGCAGTGGCTTAAATGTAAAAATGTTTTATCCAATTATTACACAAAACAGCACACGTAAAACGGAAGAAATATCTTTCAGTCATATCAAAATAAAGATTCCATCTTCATATAGTTTAGACATTATTATACACAGTATACCTCAGTCAGTATATGGAATACACAAACACCTTTGACATTAATGAAGATCTCATATAGTTTCAGATCTGCAGAACATCTCAATGCAATCAGGAGATCATAGGTTGAATGAATCCAGCTGCGGTAAACGTGCAGTAATAAATTGGAGGAGCTCTGAGAATCAACAGCAGGTTGAAGCGGTAATTAAGTAATGAATAGCAGCGATGAGTGTCATTAAGACAGAGTGTTCACCACAGTGTTTCCCAAAGGGTTTAACTCATTAAAATATGATTTGACCTTATCAATAGTAGCTATTCGAGAGCATACTTTGTGTTTGCTTTAGTACAGAACGTCTAGATATCCCAAGAGCCTCTGATTAATGTAAGACAAGTTAGAGGGCTTCATCTCATAATTATCCTTCTTTCGCTTAATATTCCCGATAACCTAAATCACTCCTGAGCCACAGTGAGCTTGGAAATAATTTAGTCGTAACACATTTAGTGCAAAAGTTACACACTTACTTACTTACTTTGGAAGTAGCACAAAGTACAGATGTGAGCTGACAAAGTAATGTGGTGTCAAGTAACATCGAAGTTTGAAATGACTTGATGTGATGATGCTACACTGTCCCAGAAGTAGACTGGAGCCACAAGTGGTCACATTTGGACAAGAAGATAGAGGTGGGGAAGATACGCAAATGAATATTTGCCTGGACTGATTTTATCCAGTCAAATTACTTCAGAGCTAACTGTTGTATAAGTGTTAATATCACATATGCCACCTGCATATGTTACTGTTAATGTTATGTTAATATAACAGTTGTTAGAATATCTATATTAGCACTTGTGCAATGCGTCTTGGCCAATCAAATGACTTAGTTGGCACTGTTGTATAATTAGTAATTAGATATTATACATGTCATGCAACATTCATACATAGTTCACTGATTTAAGCAGCACTAACAGGTCATCGCTATCAGGGCCTTTGACCTAAGTGATAATACTCTTTGATTGGTTGCAGTGCTTCTCTCTCTCTGCTCATGCCTTTTCATTACATCCTCTCGAATTAAGCGTTCCGTTTTTTTTGTGAACACAGCACAAGCTTTTGTAGATTTTTTTCTTTTTCTTCTCTTTTTTATTTAATTGTTTACGTATGCTGTTTCATATACTAAAGACTGGTAATCACAACTGATGTCAGGGCAGAGATCTTATATTTTATCTTGTATGGATTTTTCTTGCAGCAAAGCTAATTGCCTGCTCTGGGACCCCGAAGCATGAGACATTTTTCCTTTTGGACGACCACGAGAGACTGTGAGGATAATTTGCAATCATCTCTTTTGTTTTATACTCCCTTAACCGATAAATCAAAAATTCATTATGCAAATTAAACTAAGTGCAGTGTGTTATTGTCCTCATCTTTCATAGCAGGGAGAATGCAGCATGAACGAAGACTCCAAATTAAATACTGCCTTTCTGCAAACAATTTTTACAGAGCTTGGCCGACAGTCGTCTCATGAAAGAGAGGACAAATTTTAGGCATGATGTCTATGTGTGTGTAGCCGTTACACATGCCAGCAAGTGTCAGTGAGTGATATATAATGTGATATATATTTTCCTCTGATTGATCAAACCTTTTAACTTAATTTGCCTACACAGGAAAAAGGCTTAATCGTCACGAGTCAGGTAGCCACAGTCCATTTTGTTTGTCTACATCTGCATTTAAAGCAATAACTCAGCCTTGGCTTGACTGGAGATCACTGCCATTGACTCGTGTGACGGATGTATGAGAGTGTATACTGTGTAGCAGTGTATATATAAATATATAATAAATATGTGTAGGGGAAGGGGAAGTAAACATTAACCTATAGCAGTGGGTATACATTCTTTACTTGCACAACAACACACACACGGACACACACAGTCATACACACAGCGTAATCCTCCGGGACAACCTGTTCCGGTGAATTTGCAGCTCTATTTATTTCAGTGCAGCTGGCTGAGGGCCCGGCTTCCAGGGCCACCAGGTCCCACACGTGGACACGCGAACCCCAGGGACGGGAGAGACGCTGGCTGGGTCACAGAAAGAGACAAGAGTGGGTCTGTATGTCCGTGCCAGTTCCCCACTTAGATCAAACACAAGCACAGACATGCACATTAACAATACAGAGGTACACAAAGAAACAACCTAATACTGTATGCCTTGCATATTATGCAGGTATATACCTATGGAGATGACATAAACTTGAATCTCAGACAACATATTGTGACAATGGGGGAAAGTCAGTGGGTGAGTTTTGGGAGAAAAAGCTTACACTTGGTCACAACAAATAACATTTTGCTGCATGGTTGAGTAGACATAAAGGTTCTGTGTGATTAAGAGTATGACAGAAATGGGCTAACTAGCCACTTTTTGGTTGCAAGCTATAGAAATACAACTTGAACAGCACAATGGGTCATCCAAAATGTTGAATGCTGTCATAGCAAAGATAGCTTATCTTAATCTGCATTATATTTGCACTAATCTAAATAAATTCTACTGTACTATAAACTTCTTGTTTATAAGTAGTTAACAAACTACAATAAATCTGGTCGGTCTCCAAAGCTACAGCATCAGGTAAGCATCTTGACAAAATTGGAATAACTGGAGGTTTTCATGTTCTTCCTGTTCAGATGTGTTCCAGACAGCTGTGTACCACAGATGTTGACAGTGTGTCTCCTAGCAATGCCAGCCTTGAAGTGCCAATCAACCACTGCAATGGGAAACACTCACCTCATAGAAACATAGATATTTCCTAACAGAAAAAAAACTAAGAAGAATTCAATGTTCAGTTGACCTTTTAAAGGTTTTTATTTTGCCTCATATTGATTTTTTTTCCCCCTGGTCAACAGCCTGGCTGTTTATCTGACTGTGTCTGATAAACGTCAGGTTGCCCACAGAGTTGTGTCAGTACAAAGAGAAGGACAGGATTGATTTCACTGTGAGATCTTATTACACATGTCCTGATTATCCTGATTATCCCTGCTAATATGTTTGTTGGCTCGGCAGTGTTTCGGTCGTACTAGCATGGCCCAGGTAAACAAGTATTATGTGAGTGTGTGTGTACATGAGAGAGGTTGAGCAAGGCTTTTGGTGTCTCTGTGAAGGTTTTTTTGTCTTCCATTCAAGAAAGCCTTAACTTGTCAGACAGGGCATTTTTGTCACGATCCAACCTTGATTACACATTACCGCTGTCACTGTGCCTTCATCTCGTTAGTGTCATATTGCTGCTGGCTTGTGGACATAAGAAGTGATCTCCCCAAACAGCTCTCTTTGAGGCTTTGGAGAAGAAAACATTTCATCAGCGACAGTAATAGCAGTGGTAAGAAAACGTTATCTTGTAATACTGCAATCAATAACAATGCAGACTTTCTTTCATCTCAACTTGTTAGAGCCACGGGGGCCTTGAAGCAGAACTCTGCACACTGTGCAGCAATGTTCGCGATAATGGATGGTGTGATAGCAAACAGGGAAAGCAGAGAGAGGCTTACAGCAAAGTTTTATGTGAGTCAGTGAGTGAGTGAGTGAGCGATGTAGTGAGTGAACGAGTGAATAAAGTAATTAGTAGGTCAGTACTGCAGGTAGAGAGAGTAAGTAGCTGTGTTTCCATTCAAATGTGTCACAAATTTTATCGGATTTTAAGTCATCTGGGAGACGTTTGTTCCCGTCCACTGATATATGTAAATATTAGGGGCTGGTTCACGAGATAAGCAGTAGGTGGCACCAATTCTCCAGTTCGCCATCGCAACAAGATGACGTAATTAAAAGAGCGCCAGCTGCGTTTCTTTTATGTATGTTACATCAGTGATAACGGATGTTTTATAGAGCCATGGGAGGCATGAGGGGACAGTCGGCACAGAAACAGCTGATGAATCATGTGACTTAAATGTTAGCGAAGTCAGAACTTTGTTCAAAAACAAAGTGCTGCTGTCTCCCATCTCTCAAGCCAGCATAAAAGCTAATGCAAGACTTACACACAATGCACTTAAGGGAGCGCGACTACTAGTGAGTGATGCAGTTTGTGAGTAATGGAGTCGATGAGTTATTGAGTGTGTGGTTAATGCAATACATTAAAATAAAAGCTGGTAAATGAAATAATTCAAATAAGACATTCAAATAATAGCCTGTCCAGGCACAAACAGGTCGGTCACCTGCATCCAGAGTTGGTAGTTAGAAAGAAAAAGGCTAGGCAACCAAAGAACTGATTTAGAATGGCTCACATGGCTAAGACAGCATAAAGTACCTCTCAAACCCTTTTTTTATTAGTGCTAAGCTACCATTACTGACACTCAATGCTTCCTACAGAGGTTTCACATTTTAAGACTACCAGGAAAGAAAGGGAGAAGTAGAACCACTGCAGTTAAGAATATTTGTAACATACATTTCTGACGAACATTTTTATGATGTATGATGTCTTGGGTTCCAAGGATTTCTACAAGTCTGTCTGTCATCTTTCTGTGATGGAATTATTGGAGCATTATGACAAACTTGTTTCTTCAGGATAATCCATATGCTCTCAATGGGGTTTAAATCTTTGGGAGACCATTCAAAGTCCTTAATGCTAATCTGGTTTAGCCATTTGGAAACCAGAACACAAGTACATGCTCCAATCATTCCATCACTCAAGAATAATAGTAGAATAATAGAATAGTTTTTTTTAAATCATTGGAACTTAGTAAGTGAATGACTGAACAAGTGATGGAGCGAATCAGGAGAGGCAACAAAAAGAGAATAGGAAAGGAAGCGAGTGAGTGAGGTGCACCAGTGAGCAAAGGTGGGAGTGAATCATGGATCACCAACAACAATTGCAGTGTCAGCCTGTACAAGATGGGCCTGCTGCAAGCCTTCACCTACTGAGTTCACAGTGGACCCAACCAGCCATGTCATTCAGCTGTCACTACAGGCCTTTTTTTTAGTTGAGGCAGCATCTCAAGCTTCATGTCTGAAATGAGAAACACTGTCACTTTCCTGCAGGGAAACAGACGGTCTGAGATACCAACACGCAGGAGTATTGACACTGTTAAATATTTATCATTTTCTCTCTCTGGTATGAAATGTAATAAAGGTGTGTGCATGAACATGTGTGTGCAATTTGTGTGTGCCCATCTAGTCAAACACACGACTGACAATAATGAAAAAATGATAAAGAACGAGATTGAGCAGGTCAGAGAGGAGGAAAGAAAGTCTAATAAAATGTCTGAAAGAGATACAGGCTGAGAAAAAAAGAGACAGAGGCTACTTTTGATGTCTTTCAGGTGGAGAGCAGAAGCAGCTCTGGTTGACTACGCAGCATTGAATAATAATACAGCACTAACGTGACTGCAGCATCAGTGCAGACTTACATAAGACTCCGTCACAGATCTTTCTATTCTTCCATTCAAAGCCCGAGGAAAAAAAAAAAAAAGTACATTCATATTTTTGCTGCTTTTGAACAGTGAGACCGTCACTCTCATTTAAAATGCTATTAAATCATTTAGAAAATGAGCTGCGGTTTCACAAATGGCATCTGGAAGTAACAGAGCTGTGGGAAACTTGTCCCACTGTCGGTCCAAGCTGTCCCAACAACATAAAACTATTAATGAACACCAGCACTAGCACTTCCTGTTCTTACAAGGGATGTTTTTAGCTTGGTGAACATTTCTTTACAGCAAGCAATTTAGGTTACTGCTGCATTCAAGGTTTGTCCAGTGTTCTGCCTCTCTGGATAAAAGTATAATATATAATATAAATAAAAAGTCCACTCTAAAACACAATTTTTCTGGTTTTTGTTTTGGCTCAGTACAAAATAATTTTTTTTAGCGCTGTTTTTGACTTCACCTGAGTGTTAAATATTTAACCGTTTAACCAAAACAACAACTGAAAGAGGCTAAAATGCTCTGAGCTGAGGGGCATGTACAGTAATAATCAAGTCACAGGTATCTAGATTAATGTGCCCCGTTTCCAAAAAAAAGTGGCCCTCTGTCTAAAATGTAAATAGAAACAAAATGTGATGATCTGCCAGTCCTGACCTGACACCTTTTTGATGTTTATTAATAATAATAATAATGTTTGCCACATTACTAAATGTAAAATGTGACCCTGAACTGTTCAGGAGTTGAAATCCTACATCAGGCCAGAATGGGAAAACAGCAAGGATTACAGCAAGGACTCCTCAGTTCACAGACACTTACAGAGTGCTGTTAAAAGACAAAGTGATGAACGTTCATGAGTGTTAAACGTGAGCCTGTCACAACTTTCTTTTTATGTGTTGCTGGCATTGAATTCCAAATGGATGCATGACAACAAACAAACAAAAACAAATTGCTCGGTTTTTTGATAAGCTGTCCTGGGTCATCAACTCAATTGTTTCTATTTACATGTTACACTGCAAACAGTGTGGAAACAGTGGAATGAGCTGTAAACACAATACTAATGTATTATCTCTCGATAAAGTTGATATGGTGAACCTGTTAGCAAGCAGTTACTCTTCTTCCAGCTGCCAAATGCTCCACTATATTCACCCTCTAATTAGCTTCTAGCTTATAGTGAATGAAATGTGTGAAAACCTTTCTTAACCCTGGGGGAATTTGCTTTACATAAAAAAAAAATAAAAAACATAACCAAAAACCACAAAACCAAAACAACCGGCTTAAAGGGCACTCAAGCTGAGTTGGGTTTATAATTATAGATGGAACTGTTTCAATGAATGACGCCTTTAATCTTAGACGCAGACATTTGATCAATTTTTCAAATAAAAAAAGATCAATGAGGCTTTAATTTTACATTTCTTTGCATTTCAGTCAGCAAAAATACGCAACTAAATTATATTCAAAGTAATGCAGGTATTACCGATGCTTGTGCTTTCTCCTCTCTCATAGTGCTTGCTCCTCTGAAACCCGCTTTATAAACCCTCAGTGTGCTGCCAATATACAGTATGCTAAGCCAACAGCACCCAGAAGGAATACAATGTTCTGTATATTCACTTTTTCTTGCCTGAAGAATCAGGGAATTCTTCTGACTTCTGAAATAAGCTACCTGCACCCAACATGCTCAGTCAAGCTGGAACTTTCAGCGCCAGAGCACAGGAGGTCTGGTGTGCTGTTGGTCCTCCCACACATGCAGATAAATGCTACAGCATTAGCATAATGAGAAAAAAAAAGACACAACAACAAAATAAAACTGGCATATAGCAGCTGCACAATGGATATGACACACAGACTCATTTCATATTCCATTTCTGCAGAGAAGAAAGAGCAGACTGTACTGAGGTGGGTGGTATGTTAAACATGCTTTGTATTGTGTTGAGCAGAATAGCAGTTGGCACGTTGTCGTACGCAGCTCAAAAGGGAAACTGAGGGGTAGCGCGCGCAAGCAAGTTATCCAAGTAGCAGCATCAGTGCTCCTTGTGTGTCTACACAGGATGTGTTCAGACACAGTATGAGACTGTAACCAGCGTTTTAGCAGCACTTAGTTCCCTACAGTGTCATTACACGTCTATAACATCCACTGTTGTTTTGCGCTGCCATGATAACCTGTCCTGTCATTCCAGATCCAGCCACTCTCTCCTGCATTGCAGTAAGGTCAGAGTTATACATATATACGATGGCAGGGGTGGTGGCTCTGTCAGATGAGGCTGCGACTTCACTGGCCAAATTTGACCAAATACAATGTGCATGAGTGAGGGAGGGGCCTACAACACACAGCTGTTCATCATGAAATAGTTATTCCATACATACCTTGAAACTGTCATTTTCACGTTTGCTGCTCACTGGACAGCAAGGCTAGCTGTTTCCCCCTGCTTTCAGCATTTATGCTAAGCTACGACATCCTACATCCTGCTCTATCTTCCTACTAAATGCACAGACGTGTGGGGTGGTAATCTTCCCATCTGATTCTGTGTTCATGGTAGGGACAGTAGAGTCAATCTTCATAAAACTCCAACTGCGACTTTTCTTCTTTTATGGTGGCTTACTTGCTGACCCTACACGTGCGCTGCCAGTAGCAGCAGTCCACTTTGACGTGACAATATGTGTTCAGCATTTAAAACCTCAGAATCCAAGAAAAAGGGCTTTCTGTCTACATCTGCTTTCTACAAGCACAATGGCATTCATAGCAGAGGAGTCAGCACTGACAGATGTCGAAAGAGATATGAATGCAACGAAGCTAACATTTGTTGCAGTCTTCAGCAGGGGGCATGACTTGTTTTCTTGGTTCCATGAAAAGCTCATGTTCTTCTGCTGTTATTATGCCATCGCTAGAGCTCCCCTACCTTGGAGCAGAAATGCAAAGTAAGTAGCGGAGTTAATTGAGCGTCACAGATTGATGAAACATAGTAGTTAAGATCATCTACGGGTGATTTCATTCATAAAATGATATGTAAATAAATAGCTGTAAAGGTGAAGAGACTCATGTATGTGTCATCAAGACCAGTTATGTCAACGGCAAGTTGTTTCATTAACTGGAACGCATCTGTCAAGGTTTATCACACAAAAACACGTTTATTTTATCCCTCGAGTTTTCGTGTAGGCAGTTGTCATGTCCCTCCACTTTGCTGAGACAAGAGTGACAAAGCTTTCCTCTCTGGCATTTCACTTGGCGTTCAGCACCAAACAAGCCGCTGTGTGAAAGAACATGCTTCTGCTGCTTTTTTTTGTTTTTTTTTAGCCCTTTCATTGAATGTGTGCCCTTCTGCTCCTGTGCTGAAAATAAATCATCACACAGCGAGGCACGCTCATGATTTTAATATGAGCAGCAAAGAGAAAGAAGAGAAGAGATGCGACACTGCTGCGGGACGCCAACACAACATGACGCTTTTCTAAAAGATTCTGTGCCGCTTTAACGTCTTTCTTTGTTGTTGTCATGCTACCGGAGTAAACGTACAGTATATACAGAGAGGAACATAGAGGGAGAGTGTGTGTGTGTGTGTGTGTTTGCGTTGTGTGTTTGCTGTTGTCTGATGTAACGGAGAGAGGTCATGGACGGGAGCACAGCTGAAGTGATGGAGGTCAGGCAATCAAACTGCAACGCTGGTGGGTAAACTCTGCTGTTCTGCACTGTGGTCACTGGGGTTTTTCTTCTTTTACTGCATACACACATCCATATGGTAATAGATGCATGCACTCAGACACACACACACACACACACACACACACACAGAGGCAATGAGAATAAATGCTGCACTGACCTCCAGCCTGAGGGGCTGAATTGTTATTGGAGAGGCTGAATAAGAAGGTAGGCGAGGTTTGATGGGCTGTATTCTTGCATTATAATGTTGATCTATTAGAACCATGAAAGAAGCATTTGGCTTTCTCTTTGCAGTTTCTAATAATGCCACTGGGGAAGACTGAAAGGGGGGGCTATCATTTACTGACAATGCATACACACTGCTATTCATATAGCTTGTGGCAGTGCAATTAGTATTTATGATCAATTGTGACTCTGTATGCATCCCAACTTGACAAAGACTTAAAACTGTAGAATTCTAAGGAACAAAACAACCTATCAGCAAATAGCTGTGAGGGAGGATTTGGAGTGGTGGCTCTTGAGTTCCTGCCCAAAGGCAATCGTGGGTGATAGGACTGCAGAGTACAGAGTGCATTAACATCTTTTAGTTACAATAAAAGAATAACAGCACAAGGTCTATGACTTTATGTCATAATAAAAACAGAAGAAAAATGCTTTCCCCCCACCGGTTATCCAGTCCTGGGTTGCAGTGGCAGCAGGTTTAGCAGGGCATTCTAGACGTCCCTCTCCCCAGCAACGTATTCCTGCCCCCCTTGAGTGGTCCTGAGTCATTCCCAAGCTAGTTAGCCTCTGTAAGCCCTCCAGCGAATTCTGGGTATGCCTCGGGGGCTCCTGCCGGTCGAATGTGCCCGGAAGACCTCGAAAGGAAGATGCACAGGAGGCATCCTAATCAGATGCCCGAACCACTTCAGCTGGGTCCTTTGGATGCAACGGAGCCGAAGCTCTACACGGAACTCCCTATGGATGACAGATCACTTCACCCTATTTCCAAGGCTGAGCCCTCTGCTTGTTTCTGCAATCTCATTCTTTCACTTACTACTCAAACTCATGACCACAGGTCAGGGTTGGAACATCAATAGACTGGAAAATCCAAATCTCCCTCTCCCCCACAACAGTATGGAACAATGTCCACATTAATGCCGACAGTGCACCAACCCATCTTGTACTCCATTTTTCCATCACTTATGAATAAGACCCCAAGATAATTGAACTCCTTCAAATTGTGTACTTGCCATACGAGTGTAGAAAGGAAGCACAAATGTAACTTGTTTAAGCAATATTATGTATGGACATGCACACAGGAAAGTATTTGCAGCCCGGACAGCCTCCCACTTCCGATGCTAATGTGAGAAGATGTGCTTAATCATCAGTAATGTCATGAATGTGATGTGGTCCAATAGCATCTTTACAAGCTGAAAGCCCCATGACAGTGACTCAACACACTAATGAGTACACTTTCCAATTACTCCAGAGCACTGGAAAGGAAATGTAATCATTTAAAACAATGTAGACACTCCTTGATTTATTGCCTTATTTTCCTGAAAATAATCATTTGGTACCAATTATAGGTTCAATGATATTAAAAGAACAGTTCCATTTAAACATAATTAAATATTTATTAATTATTATGTAACAATTGAAGCTTTATTATTCATACATTTTGAATAAATATCACATTTTTGCCTTTTCTTTATATTGACTTAAAAGACTATAGCATTATGTCAGCATTTATTTGAATTCATCATAAGTCAACTGATTCAGCGCAGTCTATTTTTTCTATTATTAGTATCTAATTACATGGTTCTTTCCAGAAAACATTTTCCAGCAAATCATTTTAAAAATTATGAACCGATAGAATAAAGCATTACCCCAGTCTCTTTTGCTGTACTTTGAACTGTGAGTGACGTCTCGAAAATGAGTATTGGCTTGTGACTCATGCTCACAGCTCCAGAGCACATTAGAAATTAGAAGCACTGCAAATCACAGATTCATGACAGAGAAGGTCACAGTCAATCCACATCAAGGAGCAGAGACGCAGTTAAATGTTTACATGACAGCATGCCTGTCGTCCTTTTACTTCCTTCTTGGAGGTTTTAGCTGACTAAATCATGCTAATAGGAAAATGGATCATGATAGTGACACTGGTAGTTGATGAAGCATTTATAGCCAATATATATTACATAAATCCAGAATTTAGAATCAAGGTGCATGTGCAAATGTGAGCTGAGGTACAACAAAGCAAGGTTTGCTTTGGTTTGTCCATATTCTGACAAACCCAAAACACTCTTATCTTGTCTTGTCCAAGCTTTTTGTTGCTTTCAATTCAGCCATCAGCTACATTATCTTAGGTTAAATATTCAATTTTAATATTGTATTACGTGCAGGTTACATGAAATGATCAGTGTATAGGATTTAGTGGCATCTAGTGGTAAAGTTTTGGATTGCAACCCTCTCATTTCACGCTCTTAGCACGAAGGAGAAACTACTGAGGCTGTGAAATCATGGCCCTATCTAGAGCCAGTGTTTAGTTTGTCACATTCTGGGCTACTGTAGAAACATGGTGGGGCTATTAAGAGGGTAGGTGAGGCTTAACTTCCCTAGAATTATCATTAAAAAAGTTATTTGACAAGCTACCTCACATAGAAAGTAGTGCCGTCTTCTGGGATGTCATTTGGCAACAGCTTTCAATGCAGTAATGGACATGGTTTGCAACACCCTGACATGGTTTTTTGTGTTCGTGAAACTTTGATCAAGTGAGGTCATAAAAACAGACTCGATTCTCCACTGAATAAACAGGAAGTGTCATCAGCAAACTGAACGATAAATTCACAAATTGCGTGAATTGATAAAGAATGGATAAGAGCCTTACCAACCTGCAGCATTTCCATCACGAAGTCTCACATTTCACCAGCCAGTTCTTCCTCATTTCTCCGCGCCTAGCTGTAATTACAGCAGCTGTTCCCTTGGTGGATCGACTCTCATGAGAGCCCTCATTCACATTTCCTCGTCAAATTAGACTCATGTGTGTGATTAGATCTGGCAACATGATGGTGTGGCGCTACGCACATTGGCTGTCAGGATCAATCAGAGTGATGCCTAGCCTGCACGGCTGTGTTTTCCCAACACAAAGTGTGTGTTTAATGTATGTTTGCCATGTGGTAGACACACACACACACACACACACACACAAAGATAGGGAGAAGCATTTATGTTGTGAATCGTCCAGGTCTCCTGCTAAAAGCATCTCAGCTCTGAAAGACAATTACCATCGAAATTCCTCTCCTGAGTGACTTTAATTAACAAGAGCTGTCAACAGGAGAACAGCATCTGTCCTGTCTGCATTACCATTATCAATGACTGTCTCATCTATTATGACAAATTCAAAACGCTTCTACATAAAACTTCTCAGATAGTTTGGTGTCATGGTTATTGGATCAGCTCGCCTGTTATCTCCACTTCACGTTAACAAAGAGAAAAACAATATCAAGGTTTGCTGAGCAACAAGGCACAGCTTGTTGTGTTAACCCACCATGACATCACCCTTGTGGTTTTGCATTATGGCTATTGCCGTGTTGAATGTGGATGGGTGATGTAGTGCAAGTTGGGCCTGGTCTTGACTGGTCTGAAGTAGTATTTCTGGGTAGCAATGCCATAAATACCCTATTTTATGATCTATTTTACCCTAAATGGCACCATAATTTAAAAAAAAACAAAACACCATTTTGTATCAAAGAAGACTTGAAAGTAGCGATTGAGATATAAACTCCATAAAAATGTAATAATTCAAATGAGAAGTAGGATCATTTCCCCATAAGATGCAATACAATTGGAGTCTTTTTTGCTAGCAGTGGAGCACCTACTGGCAATTAGAAAGAATGCAGGTTTAAGACACTTTGGTTTTTACTTCAAAGTGCCGGAAGCTCTGTCCAAATAGTAAATACTGTCAATGATTTATACAGATTATTACAAAGCTTTGGTTTGACTCCTCCTCTGCAATCAGCAAAGGAATTTCATGCTTTTCGCTGCTGGTAATGCTAATAAGTAAATTGTGAAAAAGCCTTAGTTATTGTTTTCTAAAATGTATTTATCTAAATTATTAGCTGTGTGATCTGAAGTAGTGGAAAATCTGGTTGGAGAAGTCCATATAGGTGCAGGAGAGGTTACCAACACAAACCCTATCTGCTCGTACTCTCCAAATAACCAGTTTCTGGTGCTGTCAGTTATGTAACCCTTGAATTGTTTTACTGATTTTAGAAAATATGAAATTTCTTCGATTCTGATACTGATGTAGAGATGTCTGCAAACTGAATTTTAACAATGCACTGGCCTGGAAACATCTTATTGTACAGCTGCCAAGGACCAGCCCCAAAAGATAATCAATAGATGATTAAATGTTTTCTGTTTGAACTTGAGAAAGTAGCTCAGACTGGTGCAAGATGTTAGAATTAATTAGGCCACATGAAAAGAATCAATTGTACAAATGAACCAAAACCCTGTTTAATCCAAGTAAAGACTGTCTACAAGTGAAATGTGGGGAAAGATATTCAAGCTAAACTTTTCCCACTAACTTGACTAATGAAAACTGGTCTGATGTATTGGAGCATGATGGTGTTAACATGCCATGAAATCTTTTCTTCTGTCTCTATCTTCTTTCTCTAAGTGATGTCTGTCTTTGTTCTTGATGGGATGCTCTGTTAGACAAGTGAGGATCAACAGCAAACAGATGGATGGATCAATGGCAAAAGTTTTAAACTGATGACAAACAATTTAAATTCTGTGGAATTGGGTTGGAACATCCAAGTAAATAATGATGTCTTTTGTTGTATTCTCTTTCATTAAATCTAACAGCATGTTACATCTGAATCTGAATGAGGGAGGATATTGTGCTAAAGGAGTTGCCAACTCTGAAGGTCTCTGCCAGATGCATGAGGGACAGGGTAAGGCTCTCGTCTATTTGCCTTATTAGACATTGATTTCTCAGGTGTCTCAAAATAAGCAAGGTCAAAAACAAGTCCAGTCACAAAATGGTAATAGTAAAATGGTAAAAATGTCTATTTAATTTAAACTTAATTCAATGTGGCATGCAGTTGTGCCTGTTGACATGCAGGGACTCAAAAATCATCCATTAGAGACTAATCCCAAACTGTGGAGAACCCCAGGGAACAATCCTGGGGCCCCTCTTTAGTCAAGCATCTTAACTGGACTAGTGGTCCAGACAAATAAAATAAATAGGCGGGGGATTACCTTTAACTCTGGTGCAGTAATTATGGTTCCCAGCAGATATATTCGGTGACCCTCTGACTTTTCTCTCTTGAGTCACCAAGACATTTGTGACAACAACTATTGCATGAAATTGTGACATTTGTTGAACTGTGATTACTTTGTCGATCTCCTTTTACACCGTGTGCCATCAGCAGGTCAAACTAATAACATTCCCATCAGCCTCGCTTGGTGTTAAAGTAATGTGAAATACTTTCTGTTATGTTCTGTTCTCATTACACCCTGAACATAGCCTCTTTATCTGACCTTGACTCATGTCTTCACAAACTGTTCTCGTCACATCTGTTTTGTAATCAACCTTGACTTCTTATATCTACCACCTTATTCCTATATTCTTCTTATCTTAACCTTTATATAAGTTATTTGTCCCTGACTATATATATCCCTGTATGCTTATCACATCGCTGAACAGAATGTCATTTTGTTATCCAAGTGCTCACCTCTTCAAGGGGTCAACTCACAAGGGTCAAAGAAAATATCCAGTCCAAACATTAACATGTTAACATTGTGGGTGTGTTAGTTTGCTGAGATTAGCAATTAGCTTACTGTAAGGTCAATCTCACAAAGCTTCTAGTGCAGCTGTAGACTCTTAGTTTTGTTTTCAACATTTTAATCCTGTGTATATTACTGTATGTGATTGTTAAAATAATTTACGCATGCACAAAAAGTACAATAAAACAATCCTTTTCAGGAGACGTGTTTAATAGCAACAACTCTTGGGAGAGCAGAATGTTTGAATAACCATGTCTCGGGCACGAAAAAGAGATTAATAGAGTCTTAACTCTGTTTTGCAGTAGTCTCTGGTTACTGACTTGTTATTTCGGCAGATAATGAGCCATAAAAAGATCATCAAGGCTTGTTTTAGCCCTTAAAACCCTGTCTTTGCCAGCCCAAAATGTCCAAGAATAATGCGTAACCTGAAGGCCCCACTGTAGGGCTCCCTTTCCAGACAAGACACATTTAAAATAGTTTTCATTGATTTGACCCCTTTAACGATACACACTTTATTCTGAGAACTCTACAATAGGAGACACCCGGGAAGCTGGCACTGCTGATAAAAGAGCTCACCGCTGGGTGGCACTTTTATAGTTGATTTAAGTTACTTAAATAGATGAGTCAGTGGTGAACACACTCTTATTGGTGCTTTGGGTGTTGTTTTTATACCCATAGCTGAAGCACCCAAGGAGAAATACTGGAAGTGACATTTAACAGAAAAATCTATACAGTGATGACTCAATTCTGCTGGGGTGGAGGAGTAGATTGTGTGTGCGATGTGTACATTCGTCTGCTTTGCTCTGGTAATATTTAGACATTATAGGACAAACCAGAATTTGCTGTAATTATGACACTATGAAACACTGTCATTTTAGTCTTGATGTTCCAGATAATTCTACTGTAAAACCCAACAATATGGCTTTGCTAATACATAACCAGTATTTTACTACCACTACACCACCTGCTGTTGTGTTTAAGTTTATTTATTTTGTGTCCCTCCTGATCAGTCTTCCTGTCTGTTTGCTCATAAGTTATTGAAGGCTCATTATAAATCCATTACAGGTGCGTTGTAATAGGAACAAGATCTGATATAAAAACATAACCTGCAAGCGTATTTGTTTATTATTATGATTATGGGCACAACTGTGAGGCAGTCAGCAGCTTGCAGTGTCCTCATATGTTTAAGCTTTGTTTCATAACCATGTGGAAACAGCCAGGAGCAGCTGAGCATCGCCGCCATCCCCACCCCCAAGTTTGCTGCCAGTCCCCCTCCCCGTGCATCTTTATCGCTTTGTTTGCCGGTGTACTTTTTTCCAAATGTCACAGTCTCATTTCCAGAGTGTCCAATGATGCAAGAAAAGACAGCACACGGCTCATTAAGTATGCAACAATACCTTCACCGTCCTCTGTTTTGACACTATGTTACATAGCGCTTTAGCTTTTCATCATCTGCGTAAATAATACATGGTGTATAAACACCGCAACACTGGGTGAAATGTAGCCTGGTGCTCTGTTAGACTTCTAACCCAATGCAGCACAAATTTTAGAGTATCCCCTGTCAACAATCATTGCGTGTCAACAATGATCCGCACAGATCTGATGCTTTCATCTTCCACCATTTTTCATCTTCGTCCCAAACTCCACTGAGCATGTCTCTGTCACATCCAGGCCACTTCAAACTCCAACAGAAGCGTTTCAGCAGTTTGCCCACCAGACTATTTTTGCTTACTCAGATTTGGGTTTTTAGCTTCTTCTAAATGTGAAAATTTGCTGCAGAGTTCATTTGTTTGGCTTTTGGCTGTTTGCACGGGGTGTTTTATTTTGAAAATCGTCCGGATTCTAAAATTTCTGTGTCTGAATTCTGGGCAGCTCGAGCTGCACTGTGCAGACTGACGTGGGCTGCTCGCTGTCAACACTGATTCTAAGGTAACCAAAAACAATTCTTATTTTCAGGTGATTATACATGAAAATGCAGTTATACATATTATATTTAATTTCTGCAATTCTGTGAGTCCTGAGTCTGAATCTTACAGACTGGCCCTTTAGCATTTTGGTTTTATCAATAAAGCCTCAGCCAAGCCTAAAAACTTGCTCTCATTGTGTGTACCTTATTTACTCCTGGTGTTTTGCTTGATCAGATGCTTAACTACATGGAAACAGTGTAGTGGTGCAGTCGGCTGCAATGTGCCATAGTGCAATGTTTCAATCAGGTGGTAACATAATCTGTAAAAGTGGTTGTGAGAGGAGTCTCAGAAGTAAAAGTTCTGTTCACTTAATGCATATACATTGTTAGGTGACTGACAGCTCAAGCAATGCTTCCATGGATTTGATTCTGTGTGAAGTTTGGATGAATTCAGACATCGTGGTGCAGTTTTTTTGTCCCCAACTTCAGTGACAAAGCCTTGGTACGTGGAGTTCTTGGTACTTACAGCAAACTGCTGTCCTCACAGTGATTGACGTCATTGATGAGAAAATTTTTTTTCTTTGAAGGCAGTCTTTCCACAACCTTCATCATATCTCAGTCTTGCTTTATAAATACTCAACCAGCCCACTTCACTGCTCCAGTACAAATGCTGAAGCATATCAGTCTTCGGGGCTTCTAAAAACACACTATTAATATTAACAGTGAATACACTGTGGTTATTTGTATTCAAGTCACATGCTACTGACAGGTGTCTTTGGTTTTGATTCTTCACTCTCTCCTCAATCTTTCTCTCTGCTATGAATCATAAAAATGTAACCAAAAATGCCAAAACTCATCTTCAAAACTAAACTGTCCGCTTTCATACTGGGTTGCTGATTGATGTTACACAATCATGATTCATCCTCCTGTATCCTGGGTTCATTAAAGCTTGAACATTTGTTATTCCAAGCATGAAGTTTCATAATCTGCCACAGTACAAGCAACGAGGGCGCTTGACTGTGTGTTTTTTCTTCTGTAATTTGAAGAGAGAATAAGATATTTGTTGTGTGACAAAGAGCCGCCAGCAGTGAAATGCAAAAAGCAATTCAGATATTAGACTTTGGGATTGGAATCGACACTCGTGCTGAATCTATATTAATTATCTCTATACTGTGGTCATATTGTTGTGAAAGCCTCAGCCTCACATGTAATTTGTCAAGAAACATCTCTGTTTCTTTATCTACATGTGTCAACCATCTGCAGTCATGTGTGTGCCATATTTTCCAATACACTGCAGTAGCCTCTGCAACAAGCAAAGACATTTGGCAGTACCAGTCAGGTTCAGGTGGGTGGGGTCTTATCTATTTTCTGGTCTTTGATTTGATCTATGGTCCTAAATTTTATGCAGAAGTGAATTTGATCTATTTTTATCATGGCGTCGTAGCTTTATTGTTGTGTCCCCACAAGCAGTCTACAAGCAACAGCTAGTTAACAGCTATTACTGATTCAAACAGTTAAACAAAGATTTTTATATTATTTTTTATAAAAGGTTAAGTGCGAGATAAGATTTTTGTCTTTCTAGGTCACTTCAACAGATGACATGATTATAGTCTTAAATTCATGCCATGACTTGGCCAAAGGATGTGACACTTGATCATAGCTTGTCTTACATGATCAGCAGGGACCAACTTCAATGTTCCATCTGACAGCTCCATATAAAGTCTTTGGCCATATTATATGCTACAGAGCCTTTAGTGCTTCTATTGATGATGCTAGTTCACTTTGACCCATTGCAATGGATAAAATGAGTAACTTTTGTATCTGAGCCTCACTTTGATTTCCGATGCCCATCTTTCAGGCCATTATTAGACCAATACTGTGCAGTCTGGTACGAATTTAACTCAGACAGCAGGAACCTCATTATTGTCAGCTGCAAAGGAAAGGAATTTCTGCAAAGAACATTTTCTCTGCTTATCTCTTAAAGTAAAAGACTAATAACTGGACCTACATATTCTTCAATAGATGTGGCTTCATCAGTATCCATGAGTCTGTGAGTAAAAAATGAAGGATTTGCTGAGGGAGCCAGCAGCGCTGATGTCAGTTGTGTGGCCTGATTTTCTTTACACATTATGATGATACATTACAGACGTCAGGAGTATAGATTTGGCCCCTTTACACACACTTCTTTAGGTTACTGAAAGCCAGATCAATTCCCCCTGAAACTCTTTCTAATAGACTTTTAGTCCTGGCACGTTAAAGACAAGAACAACTCAGTGACTTTTTTCTGAGATCAAAACACTTTAAAGTCCTCTGGCTTACTCGCGGGCCAAAATGAAACTAAAAGAAGCACTTCTTCTTGCATTTTTTATGTCACGTCTGCACCTTTAAGGAGGTGCGTTCACTCAAACAACAAAACACTGTTTGTTTATGCATCACCCCTCTGTTTTCTCCAAGATGCCCTTGTATATAATTGGCAGGGTGCTCTGATCTTTATTACTCGTAGGGCTGTAATGGGGGTGTGGGTGGGCAGTGGCGGAGAGGTGCCTGAGAGGGCTGCTGATGTTAGCGAGTGGATGGAAATTACCTCACATAACAGAAGCGAACGCACTGAGATCTCCAGGAGATCATTAATATTCATTGAATACAACACAACTCGTACAAAACACAACACGGACTGGAGTGGTAAAAAAAAAAAATCACAATACATGAACACAGGCGGTGGGAGTTGTAGCAAGGGCCAGAAGCAAGAGACTACATGTTACTCTTCAGTGCTTTATAGTGATTTATATGTGAGTGAATCCAGCCGTGGGCCTTGTATTGTTTAACCCGCTCTGCTTGGGGGGGGTATTCAAATTAGAAAACTACATCATGGCCTTGATATCATATTGAACAGTTTATATGTGGAAATTATTTGTGCTTGTCTCATCAATTTTCCTGTCCTCCCAGTTCCTCTTTATTTCAGCGTACGTGTTCACTAGATGGTTTTGTCAATGTGTTTTTGTCTGAACTTGCGTTTTCATGAAACGTCTTCAGTCACAGCCAAAATACCCAATTTCAGCGAAGTGGGGGTTCAGATACCAGAAAGTATTCTTCCTTTGGTTTGAGATTATTTTATCCCAGTACAGCTGAACTGAGGATGTTATCTAACACTGTTGTCCCAAATACAAATACAATTAAATGAAATCAATGCTGTATTCTTTTATTGCACAAATTGAAGAGTCGATTTATGGCACCAAAAAGGAAATGGGTTCTGCTCAGCCAAAGAAAATGGAACCTTTCAATTGAGCACGTGTGTGTATTTAACTGTGCAGGCCAACATGTACAGTAATTGAAAAAAAAGTAGTATGAATACAATTTACACAAAACCAAATGTTTAATTCCTAAAGTTACCCCAAACTGTAAAATATGGGTAGGTATTTAGTTTACTGAGTATTGAGGTTTTGTTGTTGTTGTTGTTTTCAGTAGGTTATTTTATTTTTCATTTAATCATGCCTAAATTCCCACTTATCTTAGTGTTTACTCAATCTTTAATCCGCTCACCTTGCTTTTCCCAGCCCAGCTCTCCACCAACCTCCACTTACTGTGGACACACTGGTTTTCCCTGCCCTGCCTTTTTCTGTTTGTCCTATAACATTATGTGTCTACTCTGCTGGCTTTATTTTTTAACAAAAAATCATCCATGATTCCATTTTCACCACAGCAGGTGAGCCGTATGTGGATGACGTAGCCACAGGTTTTCATTAGTCTCTAATGGAAGTCTTTTGAATCCCTGCATGTGACAACCACGACATGTTGACTTTACATAGAAGTCACAAAGCCTATTAAAAGAACAGAAAACAAAACAAACATTCCATAGAAAAAATGACCAAAACAGAAAATATCACACACATAACTGTTTTGATAAAAATAACTATACAAGAAAGAAGTAGGGCCCTAGGATCATTCCCTGGGGTACCCTAGGTTTTCATTAGTCTGTAGTGTTTTGGGGTTTTGGGTCTCTGCATGTCCTTGGCAAAACACGGCTGGACATCACATTACTGAAGTGCAAAACAAAACATTTTTATACAGTATAACAAAAACAGAAAATACAGCTGACCAAAAACAAAAGCTCAACAAAAAACAATAATTTTATTTTGTTCAGAAAGGTTTACTTGTTTTACATGTTGTATATTTCGTGAATTCATCTTTTAATGAATCTCTATGATCTAAACCCATTATATCCCTGCTTCTTCTGCATTTTAACTGCAAACCCAAAGCCAGGGATGAGCCAGTCACGACCATAACTGTCCCAACTCAAGCAATTACAATCTCTAATGACAAATGATGTCCCATTGTACCTGAGAATCTCCTGTTTCAGCAAGTGTCAAGTCATGATCATGTCGGTTCACCTCACAAATCTCCAGGGTCATTTCACATGCAGATGTGATTGCTAATACTCTGCTTCCATTACCTCCTTTGCTTGGCTCAGCAAAGATCTTCAGTGCAGCTTTACATTAGCATTTTGGCAAAGAAAAAGTTGGGTAATGGCATTAAAGGGATTTTAGGCACAACTACTGTAACTTCACTGACAAGTGATTCAAAAAATTACATTTTGACTCAGCCTTCTGCTTGTTAGAGCGTCCCTCAGTGCCTCAGTGAAAGAAGCTCAAAACATTTAAGTTACATTTTACATTTTCTTTGACTGAAAATTACCATCTCCCGGTAATATAGCAGAAATAATGTCTTTAAGAGACACCTAGTGTGGTGGCTCCCAAACTATTTTAAACCACTGCACACCTTTAAAGTGATTTTTTTGTTTTTGTTTTTACCATTAGTGTTTTTAGTGTCCTATTGGGTGCCACTGCTGCATTTAACAATTTTTCTAACATTTATACATATGGAAAACATGCATGTTTAAAGCATATTGCATTGCTGCAACTGTAAGTTGTCATTACCCGTCTTAAGCTGTGGCATATCTGCTTAATTAACATGGTAATTTAGATGTTTATGTCCAAAAATGTAGTTAACATAAATGTCGCCTCATTTTCTTCTCATCATCATAGGTACTTCTATTATATACTGGTATTTGTTTTCGGAGATGTTTCTGTCCAAAATTTAGTTTTTTTAATCCTCTTAACTGTGAACAACTTATCATTTGCTTTGGTTATTGCATTATGGAACAAAACAGTGGAATGCTCCCTCCAGGTTGGGAACGTGTTGCCCCAAGCAAGCCTCGGGTACCGGGCACTGGGGAGAAGAGAGAGCTGAGCCAGTGATCTATCTACTTATAGGGGGAACTATATAGCTGATCTGGCCTGACTCGAAGTAAGTGAAAGTAAATTGATGGTTAGATGAGACAATAGTGTCAGTCGACATCAGTATGCATGCTGGCATGTATGAGTACACTTAATTATGTCAATTTATAATGAATGTGCTTTGCATTAAATTATGGAACTGTGACACAGTATTTGTTATTGTTCCCTTGCAGCTTGGCTCCTTGGCAGTTCAAACTGCAGCAACTCAGCTTAACTGTGCAGGGAGCGGCTGTATTAGTAGCCTGAGAGATTCTACACTTCAAAGTCCTATCCGCTTAGTTCAGCACTCCAGCACCTGGTATAGAGCAGAGTCTCGCAGCCTTATCAGAGAAGAGAGACTTGTGTGTGTCTGTGATCTCATATCATAAAATATCCAAACCACAGCTTGCCTCTCTGCAAAGTTCTGAGGAGTGCGCCATTCACTGCAGGCAGACCAGAGCAGTCCTACTATGCAACAGTATATGCTCTTCCATTTCATACATCCACTGATATTGATTGTGAAAAAGCTGATTCAGATTTTGCTGTGCCATCTTTTTAGATGGAAAGAGTTGGAAGTAAAACCAATGTTGTTATTTTCATTAGGAGTGTACTAAGGCTCATATCTTTATTCTAGAAAATGTTACTTAATTGAGATATCTCGTTTTCATCCATTTATTGCTATTCATGCTTTATTTTCCTGCTTGGAATTCACTGTCAGGAGGCCAAATGTAAAAAAATGGGCTGCAAATCTTTTTTTATACTAAATTGTTATTACACTCTAACATGATTTCCCTTTAGAAGAAAGGGCCTCATCTGACTTCAATGCAGTAATATTCAGTGAAGCAGCTCAGAATATAAATGACTGGAGAATCCATGTCAAGGTATTATGCCTAAGCCTGTTCAATACCCCTTGAGAAGAGGACATGAAAACAATCTGAACTAAGTCTATTACCCACTTAGGCCATGTAGAGATGGCAAAGGGAAGACACAGGCTTGACAGTGCCAACCAGACAGCATGGAGACTGACACCAGCATGAGAGGTGTTACTGATGTTTAGTTTTCTGTGTTTAACTGTGCAGATAGTTTTGGTGGTCTCTGTCCATCAACTGAGACATCTGTCTTGACACATCTGTTGTTTGCAGTACAAATGCATTGGGTATTGTGTGTCGTGTTAATTTATGCACTACGTATATTTTATCACAGGTAGACAAAGGACCTGCCTTAGGCCAAAAATATGCATCACTGGCTGCCCCTCTGCCTCCCGTCTAATCTAAATATCAGAAAAGACGTGGATCATCGGTGATCTAATGTCGCCTGGGTGCACTAATAAGACATGTGTACCTGTCAATCAAGTGGTCATGCTGTTAATTATACATAACTTTAAACCATAATATCAAACACAGTTGTCACGGACGGGGAAATTAACTATAGAGTCTAAAACTGTTGCCTGAACCAGGCTGTAAACATTCTGCTGTGAGCTTTTTTATACAGGCACTTATGGAGATTGACTCACTTCTGGAGCCTGTCTGCCTGTTCTTAGCACTTCTGCATTAGCTTTATTCTTTATTATCACATGATACAGTTGCTCAGCGAACCTTTCAGCAAACAATGATGAATGACAGATACAGAGCATCAATAGCATTCATTTGAGGCACCAGATTAATGTCGGTGCAAGATTCTCCCTTGTTTTAGCTCTGCGTTTGGTCTCCATGAACTATTAATGGAAAGATCTGGCTCTTTAGCTGCTAAATACACCAGTATGTTCACTAGCAAGTCATTACTGCTTTGGTGCAAAGCAGGTAATGTACACAATCTGGGACCTTAAAGTCCCCCACCCATCATCCCGTTTAGCTATTTTAAAGCATTCTCAGTGGTCTTTAAATCGTGATTATGAAGGGTTTAGCCAGAATCACAAAACCTGTACCATTCCCAAGGGCTCTTCTTCTGCAGAGCGCCAGTAGCTCATTAGCAATGCGCCTCTGAGTTGTGAGTGGAGATGGCGCTGCTCTACCCCAGTCTGCTAAAACTGCCAGTTTGTGTCTGCCATTGGTTCACAGCAATTTAAAGGCAGAAATACTAAGAAATGCCATTTCAAACTTCAAACATCTGCTGATGTATCCTGTAGCATCAGATAAATGACACATGAACATGTGAACAACATGAAAAACGTGATTTTCATCGAGGGTCTTTAAGGTACTTGAAGGGAGCTGCATGATAAACTTGTTTAGTTTAGCTCAGTACACAGTGGTTCCAATACGAATGAATCACAGTGATATTTGTGGATCATCCAGAGTAAAAAGGACGTTGACATAGAAATATTTGGTAATCTGTGAACTAATTTGTGCAATTAAAGGCCTCATGAGCACAACTGATTATGTATAATGTGTCATAGTGATTATGAGGAACATTAGGCAGCTCCTTTACAGACACACGTCTCATAATCAGCTTATAAACTGTCAGATTTGGGTTGAAAAATATTGGCAATCAGCGATTTCAAGCTAAAAATATCAGCTCTTGAAATTCTGTTTGAACTCTTCTAGGAACTGATCTCAGCTCAGATCCAGCACTCATGTGAGCTTTAGTTACCAGCATCCAGCACAGTGTTTGTACGCTTGTCAACCGCTAGCATTGCCGGTATTTCCAACAACATCATTACTGATCATTAAAAGCTCATCAGCTGAGGATGTGAGCTTGTAACTAAAAGGAAATACATGAGCGCAAGCAGATGAGTTTGTTCCTAATGAAGTTTGTCATGAAGTACGCATGCATTAACCATTGATGGAAATGGCACTTGGGACTTTGCTGTAGGGCCTGGATGTCTAATTGATTTTTCACACAAATTCCTCCTTTGCTATTGATTACCATTAGCTCACTTTTAATTTAGTGGTCCCTGGAGATATTTCTGTCTTCATTTACATAATTAATATGAGGTCAGGGTTGTTTACAATCAGTGCTTACATTCTATCCAGATTAGCAAAATTCCCAGAAAATCTCACCTAATTTGCTCACTGTACATCTGTCAGAAGAACTTACTTCCACTAGGTGTAAAGTCTTTTAATGTGAAAGTCTACCGTCAGAATAAACCCAGAGTGATGATAACTCACTCACACTTTAAATTCTGTCAGCTTCCTTTTATTGATCTTTAATCTGAGGCTGTAAACTGAGTAAAGATGCTAGGCCTAGCAGACTGCCACCCACAGCAGCAGCCACTGATTCACTGCATGACCTGATGACCAGGGCAAACTCTGCTCACCTGCCAAAAGCTGTGAACGCGGACCAGAGGGACTTTATGCTTTGAGAGGAAAACAGAAAGCAGGGAAGAAGTTTGCCTGTTTGGCTGTCATAAATCTTTACTCGCAGTGTGAACGCTGACTGAGTCATAATTTGCTTTGGGGCCATTCTGTCTCTGCAATGAAATCTGTACATTTATACTATATGGGTGTTTGTAGGGTTGTGTGTGCATTTGTGTATGCACAAGTGTGTGTATGGGAGGTTATTTGCTGGAAAAATGCACTTTAGAGGAGCTGCTTATTTGTCTCTGTCATTCGGGACGCTTAAATGCGGTTTGCTCCACTGAACGCTGCAAAGCTTATATGGGGTTATTAAATTACGCCACTGCTCCCATTTGACTGGGAGGCTTGTTCGTCTCCTATCTTGTAGAAAATTCCAGTTTACTGAAACCTGGGTCTTATTTATGTGGCTTTGGCCATTAATTTCTATTCACCAACGTAATGAACTCCCACGGGCGGATGAGCAAACACGTAAATGAGCCAACAGTTTTGCCAGATTATCTAAACCACTTTATTTCGACTGTCAGCGCACCTGAAATGTCAAAGCCAACAAGTTGGTCTGTAAACTGTGATGGATGTGTACATTTTTGGGTGATATTTTATGGGTTGCCTTTATTTTTCTCCTCCTAGTTTGTCAAGTTTCTCATGTTTCTTGATTATTTAAGCGATGTTACTGCATTTCCAGGTCTCAGCAATTAACTTGCAGGCTACAATGTTCTCATAGCTGAGAGGAATGATATCCAAAGCTGTAGAAATAAGATCTAATATGCATGGAATTAGAATATTTTTATTATTATCAGATTAAAGAAGACTAAAATATGTATTGCTTTCTACAATAGAATAATAACAGATCTACAAAATAATTGCAGGTCTGTGACCAAACCCTGGTCTCCCGCATGAAAGCTGGACTGGCCTTGTTACATGAAGGAAGCTTATGCCTTTATTGGAGCCAACAGTAGAGAGATGACAGGAAATGAGGACAGGGAGTGATGGGGTATGACATACAACAAAAGTCTAAAGCCAGACACGAAACAGAGACATTGTAGAATGCTCGATGCCTTATTCTCTCTGCCACCAGGTCCCTACACAAGTAGCACATTTTAACAATAAAAGTGTAACTAAATCCCCTAAATCTCTGTTACCTCTCTGATTCAGCAGAGGACAATTACACCAGGGGGTGTAGCCTCATGGTTTTGTTGTTAGTGATGCAGGAAAACGCAGGTCAGAGGAACAGACTGACCACCACTCAGCGCAGCAGGAAATACGGCTAGCGGCTGTCAGAGCTAACCGAGTTTACTAGCTATGAACATCTACTGTCAGGTTCACCATGTCAACACTAGATGCACAGAGAGTTCCCCGCAGCCTCAACAGTCATTTGCGCTACATTCATGGGTGTTTTGGAAAATTTCAGACAGCCGGTTTCAAATGTGTCGTATTGGTAGCTCTGCCTCTAGCTTAGCCACTAGCTCTCAGCTAACAGCCAAAAGTAGCTGCTGTTCGACTCTCTGTGTCTGCACTGAACACACACAGAGTCTGCTGGAGCTTTGACAGTCACTCAGCAAATTCACAGCCACAGCCAGCTCCGTATGGTACCTGTGTTGTATTGTTAGCTGAGAATTAGCAACTCAGAGCGGCAGAGCTAACAGCCACTAGTAGCTGCAGTCAAAACTCTCTGCGTCTGCGCTGGACACACACAAAGTCCGCTGGAGCTTTGACAGTCGCTGTAGCACATTCAGGACCATTTGTAAAACTTTCTGAGTGGTAAAGTTGTTGAAATGTTAGGTAAGATAGCAACTCAGGGAGGCTACAACGCTGGTGCTCATCTGTGGCTACATCACAGGCCACAGTTTGTGGGGTCAGGAGACTCTGTGTTATGAGAGGGGGTGTGGGGATGGTTGGTGATGAAAGCTGCCACGATATATGTCACCGGCCACCAAATCAGCCAATAGAAAAATTCAATTTTAATTGCCAAGTTTCAATCAGCAGAGGGAGGTCATGATACATAATCCTACATACATGATCAACAACAGCATTAAATACATAAACACACCACATAGATTGTTTATCATCTGAAAAGGGTACTTTAAGGGTTTAGTTACACTTTAGCAGTGTGCCATTACATATCACACATCCTGTGGCTTTAATGAGTTAAGATTCAGTTTGGATCGATGAGCCTTACTGTCTCAAGTGACACTGTGAGAAAACAGAATGGCTGCTGCATCAATTAAAACTGAATTAAATACTGTAAATGAAAATTGTGCACGGGCTACAGGCTGGGGAGGGACGATTGGGAAAAGTTCGTAATTAGTTTTACACACAAACAAAAGTAATGAGATTGAGACGCTGTGGTTGGGAGGTGAAAAACTAGAACATGGACTCAGTGGGAGCTTTGCTGAAAGGCTGCAGGTCAGGAGGTGTAGTGGATTGAGCTGTCTCAATCTTACTTCTTCCTCTTGAGATAAGTGAGAAAAAGAACACACATGCCTGGAGATATGAAGAAGTATCACTATTTACACAGGCTAAATCACTCCCTCTCTCCCCCCACAAAGGTGTCCTGTTCACTGTGAGTCATCGAAATATCAGACCGACAGAAATGTGTGTGACGGACTAAAAATGTAAGGCCACGCCATCCACCATGCGTCATCAAGGGGACAGAGCTGTAAATGCGATGTCGGAAATGATATTTGAACTATAAGACACATCACATAAGATTCATGCGTCATATTCAAAGCAGCACTTGTCGGAAAGTCACATATGTCAATTATAAATTATAAATCATTTTCTGTTTTTTTAAATAATCTGCATCACTGACTGATAGCAAACAGCAGTGAGTCAACTTCCAGGAAAATACACTTTATGACAGCTGGCAATAGCAGTGTTGACACCGTCCTGACGTCTATGAGACAGATAGGTCCATCTTCTCCTCTGATGCGCAAAAAGTGATACGTTTACAAACGAAACACAAGCCCCCTGATTAGAATTCATGAGAAACATGCTATTCTACACTGAGTGATATGAGAGTGAATTGGAGTGTAAAGCATAAAAATGATAAAGGATTGCTTGATGATGAGCAAAGATATTACAACGAGACAGTTTACAGCCACAGTGAGACTTTAGCCAACATGTTCACAAAGACGAGGTAACATGCTGATGTCTACTCTAGCACCATCTTAGTTTAGCAGCTTTATCAGCTGAAGCTGATGGGAATAGTTGGGAGGTATTTCATTTTCAGATTAATTGAAATAATTGTGAATGTGTACAAACAGCCTCCAAGATAATTATGTTGATATTGTACCAATTTGTTTCCCCAGTTACATTATGGTCCGTGCCCGTATTATGTACACAGGTAATGTTTTTTAAATGACTGAAATGATAAAGTTTTGTATCACACAGCATTCGAAAGTCACAGGGAGTAGTCCGGTAGTCTTTAGGCAATGTTATTGTCTTTGGAAAATCCACAGACAAGAAATGCTTTTCATGCTGGTATTGATTCATGGAGATATGAGATAAAAGTACAATTAAATACTTAGTTTTGAAAGATACAGTGAGGTATGTTACATTTTTAATGACTTGTGTTTGCAAAATCTACTTTTAAATTTTTACTTTACATGATGTATGTGTTATCAACTCAGGATCATCAAAGAGTGTAGCCTATGAAGTTTGAATATTGTGATTGATTTAGCCAGCAGGCGTAAGCAGCAAATATCAGTAGCAAATAATTGTTTGTTCAGTTTTGTCTGCCACTGGTTATGTTTTGTTTTGGTTGTAATGTAGAAGCTACAAAACTATTGTGTTGTCCAGATTATTTTGCCATTAATTACTGCAGAGATACTGCAGAGATGCCAAAGGTAAGGTAACTTCCTTCTGATCAGATCATACTTTTCAAAGGCAGATGAAAAAAACTGTTATATTTACTTGATTTGGGATCATTTACATCTTTAATAACCTACAGTTCTACTCCACCAGCTTTCACAAACATAATCTTGCATTGAGCAAAAAAAAAATCCAACAGCTAAATATCTCAGTTTGCTGAAGTGTGTGTGTTGGTACACCTAAGTCCAATATGACTTCAGTCTAATTAGCTCTCCTCCATCCTTTCTGTAAGCCTTTGGTGTACACTGCCTCAGGAAGAGGAGATAACAGCCTTTAAGTATAAAAGCCCACACAGATCACAAATACAGCCACAGTGCAAATTTGGAAATTGTTCGTGCCTGTGCCTCCCTAACAACTGTCAGCCATCCAAGATGAATGACCACTTTCCGCAGATGGGGTGTGGGATCCATGGCAACAGCTGTACCACTTCTAAGAATTGGGTATGATTGACACATCTTGGCTTTGTCTTCCTTTCATCACACTGTAATTAGGCTTTAACAAAACCTAACAAAATATGTCCTGTCCAGCTGTACTGCTGTTGTTTTCTTAACCTTGGATTAATACTCAATTAAATGCAGCTGGAAAATAAACCACTGCCTTTCTTTATAGTATCTATGAAACAACTTGTTACTACATTAGACTGCAAGGAACTGTTTTTATCCTTTGTTAACTCCATATTAAAACACTGTTCCCACAGTGTAAAGAGATACTTAAGTGAAAAACGTCCCTCAAGTAGCATTATGTTATATTGTAAAGATTCTCTGGAGAAGTTGCTGCTCTTAAGATTATGGAAAAACTCTAATTATAAAAAAAAATGAAGTGATTGTTGATGTTTCCTTCATGTCTGCATGGGTTCTCTCCAGGTACCGTACTCCCACAATCCAATGACTCTAAATTCCCAAGTTGTACCCCAACTTGTCAGCCATTCAACCAGCTGGGATTGGCTCTAGCCACTCATGACGCTGATGAGGATCAGCAGTTACAGGAAATATTTCTATACCGAGTTGATTATGCAATGTATACATTCACAGTTAAAGAAATAGTTTGACCAGTTTGAAATTATGATCCGGACCGGTCCGTACTAGTGCTTGGCTCTCCTTGCTGTTGTGACATCAAGTAGGGTCAGATTTATTTTGTGGGCCAGCCCGTCTGCCATTTGCCAGAGTTGTCGGTCCAAGCCTGGATATGTCTATTAGTTTCTTATTACATGTTATGGATTTCACATTTAATTAACTAACTTTTTTTTCCTTCTAAGTCATATTCCTAAATTCAACCCAGCACTGCAGAAAAGAGTAAATAAAGTGAATGTGATTTCATGCATTGCTCTGTGAGATGTTCCCAGGCTCTGATTGGAAATAATAGTCTAAAAACTTTTGTTCAGTAGAAATATTGAAAAAAAGTTTTAGACTTGTCTGATTGATTGATTATTTGTATAGGAGCACAGACATGAGAAATGAATAACAGGGGGTTCATTCATAGGACATTCCATGGTTCATAAACACTGTGTGGACATTTTTCCCATTTTAAAATTACCCATGCGATGGACAGATGAGTCAATCAGGCTGGAAAAATTCGGGCAGGAAAAATTCAATAGTTTATCTTTGTACTGCAGAAATAGCTCAAATACTGAGGGGATTATAGTTTGACAGTCCAAATGTTCCAAAGACTGCAAGTGTACAACAAGTACAGGACTCTAACAACAAGTGTGCCACTTGACTTTCTGCTTGCCCCAACTTCTGGCCCAAGATCAGAGCCTTGAGATTCAAGCTGATTGTGTTTCTTAAGGATCGGGCTGCAAGCTGACTGATGATCTTCTGCTGGTCCGAAGGGATTGATGGAAGAGAGGGGAGAAGTGTGTGAGGGGAGAGGGGGGACAGATCGATGTTTAGTCGACCCTAACAAACAGATCAAGAGGTGACCTCTGAGAACAAGCCAAGTATACCTCTGCAGAACAAAGAAAAGACAGAGCTAAGAGAGTGGAACAAAGACGAACACGAAGGGGGGGGGTAATGGAGAGCAGAAAAGAGCTGACAACGATCTTTAGACACTACAATCACGCATTCCAACTGTACCTGCTTGACTGTGGCATGTACAATATTTGTGCTAACAATGTAACATTTTATAAATCGAAGAATCATAATCACAATAGTCAGGTGACACCGCACGCATCAGTGATGAGGTGAAGGTCAACCATATAACATATAAAGTACTTACGCTTCAGGATTTGCGTGTCACACATGACTGGACTGACTGAAGATGTCTGCTCTTAAAGTGCCCCTCTAGTTCATCGTGTTTAACCTGATGTAAATCTTTCCTCATTATACGGCACAGGGTTGTGTAACATCGGATTGTGCAGCACACCGTATAGGCTATGATAGTTTCCTCTGGCATTTCTTCTTCTTTAAAGGCCAACAAGCCAACACTCAGGTCTGTATTTGTGACGAGGTTTAATAGCATCCAACTAAATTTAAATCTAGTATCAAATCCACTGATCACAAATCCGAATAAATTCTTGTCCCCTCTAGATCCTTTTTAGGCTTATCTCTCAACTCTCGCAAGTAACCAGGGGTTTATGTGACTACAATTCAAACCTTTGCTGGGAAGGTACAAAAGACTGCAGCTTTTAACAGTGACGTAAACGACAAGTAGCGGGTGAGTGAGATGTAGCCCTCTGTACTTGAGCAGTACTTCAAATACTGAAGGTCCTGATTGTTGTTGTCCCAAAGCAGTGATGTTGGGACTATTTTTCTGGGAGGGTGTGTTGTAAATACTGGTACCTGAACAGCAGGTAGACTGATTTGCAGCCAACAGCACAATAACTGCATTCACTTGTGTCTCAAGAGGATTTATAGAACACAAACACCTAAAGCCAACAGCACAATAAATTCACCTGCATCACAGAATTTACAGTGCAGATTCACTCAATTAAGGCCAACAGCACATTAATAAAGTACGCCGCTCGCTCTCGACCACAAATAAGAGATAAGAAGTTTGAGCCACATTAACAAGGAGAAAGTCTAAAGAAGAATTGAAAGGAAGGTGCCGTTATGTCATATTACTCTTCAGTTAATTTTTACTGGACATGTTTTGTTCCATGAGTGATCTTCCACCACAACTGTGTGTCTGTTGTTATAGGTATATCTTATAGATAGATAGGAAAGGTATCTCTGTAAGTCTGCACTGAATTATCACAGTTGTTGAAGTGTTTACAGTCAGTTCATTTGGATTTTCGACTCTGCTCTCTTATTTAATTGGCTTCAATTTCCTCTTTCCTCTTGGCCTCTGACATTATGGATGGATCCACTTGAACAGGTGGGGAGAGATCACTTCCTGTACCTGCCATAGAGTATATATAGCTTATTGACAACTTTGGGGCCATGTAACCCCCAATCAGATGGGCTGTTTCAACAACAGTAAAAGATGGCTGTCAAAAGGTCTGTTGCGTCCTCTGCACCCCAACTTCCAAGATCTCTGATCTGATGATTGCTGGCCAACTAAAAAAAACGCTGATTAATGAACAGGGAGACTTAAATTGATGTGAAGTGATCAGCCAGTCATCACTCTGTTTGGCCTTTACCCAGTTACAAAAATGCACACTAACAGTCGCACGGCTGTGCTACTGAGTGGTACGTCTTTTCACTCACAAGCGATCTCCGGCTGAATACAGACACCAGCACATTAACCGGAGAACAAGTTTTTCATTCCAACACTTTTGAAATTGACGTTAATTAGTGATCTAATATGCTGCTGGAGGTGTCTGTCATTTTAAGCAGCGACGGCAACAGTCAGCCAAAAAATTAGATATGTTTTCAATTTCTCTTTGCAAAAAAAGAAGAGTGAGGAGAATGATAAAAGATCTGAGATCCGTTAGCACCAGGTACTTTTCCATCTGAGAAATGAATCACCCATGTAGCCACAAGAGAATTCTTGGTAGGAAACCTTGAAACCTTGATCATTGTTCTGCTGCTTTTTTCATGTACTCTCACACTTGGGCGACCTAAATTTAAACGTCTCTTTTCTTGTCGCATGCTTCCAACACTCCCCTCTCTCTCGTTCTACTCTTCGTTAAAGGTCTGACTCACAGCTCCAGGAGCTCTGCAGAAGACAGAGGTTAACAGTACGCTGCCCTTCCTCTCCTTGCCTCACTAAATTATTTAACCGGCAACTGACAAGCTCATCAGTTAAATCAAGACGGGGGCAAATCAGACGTGACACCTTTCTTCATCATCCACTGCACCTGCAAACGAATCCTTGACCTGAGCGTGGACTACACACAGGCTGCTTAAGGCTGACATGTTTTAACTGTGTGACCGGGCCTCACTTCTCAGCTGTTTCTCCATGTTGGATGAGTGACGGCTGAAACACGCACCTCCTGGGCACGCTCTGGCCAGTCCCCATCCCTGACGCCCCTGAGACTGTGCATTACCATGCGGCAGCAGCACAACTTCATTAAAGTTTCATTGTGTCTTGGAGCAAGCTTGACGGGAGCTCTAAGCTGCCTGCATGCGTGCCACCTCTGACTCAAAGTACAAACGTTGCTTCCTCTGACTCACGCCTCCTCTTCTTCGCATTCTCTCCGTCCCTTCTCTCCTATCCTTCTCTGGTCAAGACGAGCGCTTGTTAAATAACATGCATGTCCCATGGGTTTTGCCTACAGGCCTGCTGTTGAGCAGATAGGCCAGAGGACTCACTTACTCACTTCTAGCTGTCTCTTCTGGTATTTGAGCTGCCATTAAAGAAATGTAAGGGACATGTGAAGCAAACTCTTTATGCAAACTGAGATACCTTTTTGACTTTGCCTTTAGAAATGTAGCTGAGGAACCGTACAAGGAAAGAGCCACATTTTAGATTTCGGCATTGGTCTGACACTTTTATCTGGTGTGACTTTCCCCGAGTACAATATTATCACCACCGCAGCTTTTTCTGGAGCTTCCCAGCAGTGGGTGTGTATGTACCATGCCATTCTGTCGATGGACTTGAAAGGATCCTTTGGTAAATGCAATCTGGAATCAATTGGACTTGCTTGTGGCCAGATTTGTAGCACAGGATTTATATAGCTGCTCACTCTTTGTGTGTGCATTTGCTGCAAATGGGGTTTTGTCTCCGTCGCAGAATATCCTCTGAGTCAACAGCGAGCTACCGGGAGATTTTCGGGCAAGGCAACAGGACAATCTCTTTATCCGTATTTCAGCAAACATTTTTATGAGATCTCGTTCATTGTTTGGTCATTTTGGAGGAGGTGTCAATATTTCTCTCAGCTTTGAAGTTGCAGTAAGTCAAGGATCATGAGAGTTTTAACAGCTGATAGATCCACCACGGTACTCCTAGTGTTAAGTTACTATTTTTCATGGGCAAGTCCTCTTCCAATTTATTTGATGTGATTGCTAGGTGTTGATGTTGCTCCTTTTCACAGGAACATGCACTTCATATTCCACTAATAATACTGCTACTACAAGTTGCACTACAGCGATATTCGTATTCAACACCCCGTCATTCTGCTGGATAACCTTGAATTAGCTGTTACACAGGATATGCGGTACAAGGGTGCATGTGGCATTTCTTTTGTGTCTTTTCTCTCGGGCACCTATAGTCCTTCAGGGAAAATTACAGTGAAGCCCTGCAGAGGGTGAAGAAACCGTTCAATTCAAACATTTTTGCTCAACAGACACCTGCTGTGACTGTGATGTTGATGTGACCCAACTATCATTTTTAGGCATTTCTGAAATAACTGTAATAACAGTGAAATGGTTTCAAACACACGGTTTTCTGTTGGAAAACTTCTTTTAGACCACATAGTATGTCCTTCCCATAAAGGACCAGTTTGTAAGATTTACAGGAATCTATTGAAAGAATATTTGAAACCTTCAAATCTCAGTAGATGGAAATGGAATTTAAGAAGTTGACAATTCTGTCTAAAATCAGGCAACAGCATATGGTAGAAATGTAATATAATAATCATAAGTATGTGTTCTATGTATAATCGCATGGAAAACAAGAACTGTGTGTTTTCGAATGAGCCAGAGGTCCCCTTCCATGATGAACCGCCATGTTTCTACAGTACTCCAGAGCACAGTGTACAATGAAATCTTAACTATGTTATTGTGCTAATCTATGGTTAATAGCACATACTTGAAACCTGCTGTGCAAAGTCCATGTATTATAGCTCCAAAACAGCAAACCATAATGCTACCAACAGTCAAACATTGCTACAGCAGCCCAACACATTTTCTTCTTTTAGCCCAGGGCATTACGACTGACAGTATAAAGAACGTACAACGGGTACATACGGCGAGCTGCTATATACTGCAGAACTGGTGAATATGGATGAATTAAGACCAAGACTCCCAGACACATATACTGATCACATTGGATCCTGTTCTGATCTGGTGGGAGTAGACTTAGACTTTTGGCCTCAGAATGTGGATTCATCTTCACTTTTTGCTTTTCAACCTGTCTGCAGTGAGCCTTAGAGGTGCAAACACACAAACCTGCGCGGGTACGCAGGGATGAAAATTCACTTGCTTTTTGTGTGAGTTGAACCCCTGCTGGCTGCTGCTTTAGAATTACTTTACAGACATGAGAGTGGTCTGAATCTTCTTCATCCAACTTTCAGCAAGAAGGTGAATAAGCGTATTTCCCAAAATGTCACCATACCTTTCAAGTTCAGATATTACGGCCGCTGGTACCTTATCTTTGAACCCGTCTCGCCCAAGTCCCCTAGTGTTACGGAAGTGCATTTCTAAATCCCTGCAATACTCCTTCAAGTTTTTCTGATCATCATACTGATTCATCTCAACATCTCCATACTGAATATACAAACCTTTCTACAGCTAGGATGACATTTCAACTGCCATAGAAATGAAGTTATCTCTTATTTGTGAATAAAACAGTAATATCAGGGTAGAACTAGGTTGCTTATTGAATCCACAGGGAGCAGATCAAAGTGTCAGACCATTCAACGAAATGTCTTTTGGTTGTGGTCTCGGTTTTCTTGAAATGCTTTCCTACATTCGAGAGTATGATCTATACAGGCCAGTTGTATGTCATGCCTTGTTTACACTGGTCACCGGAGACAACATATGAAAATAATTATTATTACTAGTAATTACTCACAGAGCATGTAATTGCTGGCGCGGTTTGTGCAAACTGCATGCTATCAAATCTATCCTGCTGAATTAGAGGTGGTCCTCTAGAAGGTTTTGTTAGAGATAAACAGGCCAAATAATCAGCAAACCACACTGTGATCACTGGAGTGCTCAGTGGGGAAATAAGCATCCAGCGCTGGGCTGCAGTTCAGCTCGGCCCCGTTTCCTCCTTGTGTCAACACGTAGTTTGTTTTTGCAGAGAGAGGGTGAGAAAGAGAGAGATACCGTGGCAGATAACAAGTGAGAGATGGATAGAAAGTGAGACAAACAGAGAGACGGAGGGACTGTTAATTAGAGGGTGTGACGTCTCCCCTGGATGTTGTGGTGGGTGGTAAATATTCAACATCCAACGGAGCTAATTCACAGACAGCAGAGAAGAAACCAGTGTCATCTCCCTTAGACGAGTGATGGCTGTGGGAGGGGAGGGGAGGAGGTGGAGATGGAAGGTGGTGTGGCACATGGCCTGTTACCATGGCAATGAGTCCCATATCGACCTGCAGAACATAAATTAATTCCAGTTTTTCTTACGGTTTGGCAGGAAAATTCCTATCTCCTTTTCTCTCTCTCTCTGCAGCTCATCTCAGTTGCTCAACTTTGTCATCCTGGACCTCTCGCCCGCTTTGTGAGGCAGATTTATGCTGCCAAATAACAACGCTTTGAGATCTGCTGTTTACTGTATGCTCACAGTCAGATAGCGCTTAGTCATAGCGCTCATTTATATTCATACTGCTGTAACTTATGCTCATGGACACAAAGTAGAACCCTGTGTCGTGGAGAGAAACTCATTTTGTCGCTGTTAAAAGTGTCCTCACACTGTTTCCATTGTACAAAGCGCCTTCATGTCTCTGACAGGTTGGTGGCTGTGATTTATGGTGCTGCAAAATTGATACTGATGTTTAGGAGATGACAGACCTTTGCAGGTGGTGAGGAACACAGGAGAGAGAAAAAGGAGGACCATAACACTACAATGTAGACAGACAATTCCTCAGCCCTCAGTCTTGTCATATCACCACTTTTGTCGGGAAAACTACTAGATTACTGTTTATCAGGACGTGCAGGGGAGCAACAATTGAGCTGTAGCCTCTTCATGACTTACATAACGTGGCTCCAAACAAACCTAAAATTATTCCACACAACTCCTCAATTATTGTGACTATTTAGCTCATTTTTTCAAAAAGCTAACTTAATCTGACATTTATATCTTGTCGATCATATGTGCTTTGGTGTGTTCGCTACCTGTTTGTAGCTGTGTGTGTGTGTGTGTGCGTCATTTGCTAGCTGCTAGCATAGTTAGCTACCGTCCACAAACCTTACAGGTTATAGAACAATTGCAAAAAACAAAAAAAAAAGGAACTCTGTGTAACAATGTGAAAAGGGTCACATTTTAAACACTACAGATAATCAGATATCACTTGGATTAGCAGCTCCCCTTAGCCGACCGGCAGAGTTTCAGTTCACTGTTTAGCTCTCTGTCAGTTACTTAACTTACTGTTTTGGTTCCGCTCTCGTGGTGCCATTCTAGCCTGTAGTAGGCAGCTGCTTTCACACAAAACGTCTTAAAAAAGCAGTGTACGCTACCTGCTCGGCACCAGACAGCAGACACAGTTAGTCGCTGCTGAGCATAGAAACGGAAACAGAGCTAAAAGAAAGAGAATATTGGACTTGGATATTAGAATATTGGAGTGGTCAGAAAATTAGACATTGCAGGTTTAACGCTGTTTTGATATGTCTTTAATATAATAATAAATGATGGAGTCAGATGATGGTCACTCTACACCACAGAAAAATCGCACCCAACTCTGCAGTTCCTCTCGACTCTCTGAAGCATTTTAGTATATTTCAGGTCATTGTTTTGGCTTTATGGCAACTTTAGCAGTTTGGTTCTCTCACCACTGTAATCAGTGTTATTCCCGGCAGCTGTTTTAGACAGACTGACTGTCTGTCTATACCATGGGCTGTTGAGCATAATACAGCATTTAGGAACAAAAGACAGACAGATATTCTTCTCGGGAGTTGGTGGAGACCAAAGCTAAAAGGAGGGAATAATGGATGACTGTCAAGTCACCAGACACACAAACACCAAATGAATGACAATGTTGCTCTTTCCCTGCTTGATTGGTGTCAATAGTAATAGTTTACCATAAGCCATGTCAAGTTGACAAGGTCTTAATATGTTAAATGTGGGTAATTTGTGGTAGTTTGTTGTGTGGCCAAAAAAAAAAGATTAGTGCAACTCTAAGTCTAAGCTCCTTCCCAGGCTTGTTGATGTTTTAGGCCAGTACTAAGTCTCCTGTAAGCAGTGGCCAAGGATTACATTAAACGGTGTAAAAGTATTGGCCGCAGCCTGGCTCTGGACACTGACTAAATCTGTATACTTGTATATGAACTATTACACCTCTGGGTGTTTCTCATCTACGCTCTCTATCACTTTGCGGACTGTAACCAAAGCGCGGAGCGCTGAGCAGGAGGAAAGATATATTGACTATCTCTGCGTGGCTCATGTAGGCACAGCAGCCTCAGCTGACTGGGGTCAAGGAAAGAGCAAATGATTTTTACATGCAGCCTAATTCTCTTGTAGAGTTGTTAGCAAGCTCAAATGTGTACGGATTCAGGACTGAGAGGTAGAATGTGAGTTTGAGTGTTTGATGATGTCATCTTTTTATGAAATAGATGCACGTTGCACGAATGGCTTACAAGGAAAATAAAGAACTGAGGTGGCTATGCTTTCAAAATCAAATACATCAACAAAACAATACAAAATCAGCCTAAAACATTGTAATAAGACACATTTAGCACCAGAAATAAAAGTGGATTTCAATGGACAGTGATGATATCTAAATCTGTTTTATGCTTCTTATCATGACATGATTTACCATTTGAGTTTATCATGAGTATTTTATATATAAATAAAGGAAATTGTGGTGTGTGCTATATGTTTTCTTAAGTTGCTTCCAGTATGTCAGAGCTCTGTTTGGAGGTGCATTGTGTGAAAGACTTCTGTAGCTGTGTGGTCGTACAATACCTCTGTAGTGAATGCTGTGTGGCAGAAGTAACGCTTGAACCTCAGAGGGAACAAAGGATAACCTTGATCTATGCTGCAGCTTAGGCTTTACGTGGTTTGAAACGGTTCGATATGTCAATAGAGGCCTTTTGAATGTACTCTGAAGTTACACTTTCTCAGGTCTGTTTCTCAGGTCTGTCATTTCAGGAAAAAGATACACGTGATTTATGAAGTGGAATGATTTATCAAGTGCTTTTAAATCATCATAAAAATACACAGCTACGCTATTTTTATCTTCCAGTCTTCCATAAATATCCATTTATTTTAATGTCAGACCACAGAGAGAGCCGACCAGAGTGGGAGCAAAGTGAAAATGAGAAACAAGGGAGAGGCTATGTCTCACAATCACAAACTCTTAATATATTCCCGTGATTTGTTTTGCTGCATTGCAGCAGTGGTTCCCTCATGGCCGTCTCTCTGGAAAGGAGGGAGAGTAAAAAAAAAAAAAAAAACATAAAAAAAAGCTCAAACATGGCTGTCTAAATCTCAGCTCAACTCACCGCACCGCTCAAACACCTTGCCCTCTAAGCTGATCTGATCTGTTGTGCCCGTTGTGTAGAAATACAAATGTTGAGATCATCCTACAGTTGTTGTTTTTCTGCTCTTCACCACTCGCACAGGATTGTGAAAGAGGCTCTTTTTCTGCTCGTCGATCAACTCCCGTCCATCTTCTCCCGTCTTCTACATTTCCAATCCATCACACTTTCATTTATATATTCCTCCAAATCACCATATTATTCCATCAGTGGCACTAATACCCCCCATCTTCCCTGATATTTCATTCCTCTGACCAGATCAAAGCAATTTATTAGCCTCTGTGCCAACACAGACATCAATTCCAAAAACGTCAATATTATTCTGTGGAAGGTGTTGCCGGCTCCATGATGATTTAGACAGATTCACCTCTCCTCTATTTTTCTGTGTCAAATCAGCTAATCCCGGTAGGGATGTGTGAGATGGCTGATTGAGGAGGCGTGATCTTTGGTCAGAGTATCGACCAAACCTCCTGCAGAGGTCAGTCGGCTTTTACAGTCCTTATGGCAGGACTCCCTGCAGGGGACCGCGGGGAGAGGGAAAGGGGAGAGAAAACACAGCACGAAACTGAGGAGGATACTCTTACTCTCATTTTCCCGCACCCACGGGACAAAATTAGGCCCTGTATGAATGGATAGGAGCTTGTACTTAATAAGCGTGCGCATACAGGGAGAGTTAATTAATTGCAGAAGCCAATATTCCAACTGAATGATTTTAAATTGATGTAGGCTCATTGTTTTGTCCTACGCACACTAATGTTTGTACTGTTTGTACAGCATTATAATAAAATAATAGACTGATATGGTTTTGTGGTCAGGAATGTGCAGAGCCACAGCAGTTAGCCTAGCCTAGCATAAGACTGGAAGTAGGGGAAAAGTAAGGCTGTGTTAAAAGTTTAAACCTGCACAAAATGGCAGTTCCTCAAACGTCCACTCGAGGCTGGCTACAGGATGAGTCAGTCTCCATAAGTCCCCATGATAAATTGTCCAGCTTCACAGCAGAAATAAACATGTTTACAGCCTGGTACAAAAAACAGTTTTGGTCTCAGCTAATTTCCCTGCTCATGACAACTGTAGGGTGAGGGTGATTCTTTATTGAACTCACCTGTTCAAATTATATTAAGGCTTAAAGTTGTCTAGAATTAACAGTGTGGTGGCTTTGATTGGCAGGTGGCTTGTTTGAGCAACCAGGCTTCATTCAGTCTGCCTCAGGTCAGTTCACGATCCACGCCTTTGGCAATGTTTTGGAGGCGGCAGAGGCAGGACTGCCAAGATGCCGCCAACCAAAGCCACCACATTTTGAGCTTTAAAACGGCTTTTCAGAGGCTCTTCACCTGCAGGTGACGTCACGGATATTACGTCCATGTTTTATGCTGTCTATGACATTCACCTTCCGAAACTGTGACTGACTTCACATTACAGGTCTGATGTATGTTAACTCACCCAGCATTCATTGTAGACCCAGAAACAGACTTTTCCCACTCTGACTCTAGCTCTTAATGTGGCTTGTATTTGTTTATTGAACAACTCTGCTGAATATTTTTAGGGCCATTTGTACAATTAAATACCATTCAGAGAAATGTTTATTTGATTGATCTTTTAGTCGCTAAAAGACCAAGGTTTATGTGTTTCCCTGGGAGTTACCCTCAAATAAAAGACATTAGTTTCTGCAGCAGCCTTAGACTTCAGTTGTAAATTCTGAGGTGCAAATGTTAAATTATCCACTCAGTGCATAGATTTATGCTTGGCGGCCGGCGACAAAAAATCTCAGCAGAAATAGATTTCTCCGACTGATGCAATAACACAGCAGCAATGTTCCTATACTTGCATGCAATCAGTCATTCCCACCTCTCCACTCTATCTCATCTGTCTCCGCTTGCCACCACCAATCACCTGAAAGCTTATTGGAGGCTCTTCAATATGTGTCCATCATTTCTGTGTTATCCCATGTATATTAAAAAAAAAAAATTGGCCTGCAGCCAGCAACAACTGCAGCAGTGTCCAGAGCCGTTTTGTGTGGAACAGCACCCTGGCGATCAATGATGGAATCAGCGTCATGCTGGGAATGAGGGCAGGGGGAGGACTCGTGTAGAATGAGAATTAGTCTGGAGGATCAATGCACTATAAACAATTTCAGTGACACCTCTGCTCTCCCCCCTTTCTTCCACGGCTGAAATAAATACACCTAATTAGGCAGCGGAAGGAATGCTGACTCCGAGACCTCCAACCAGACACATTTAAACAGAGCCATGGATACTGTAGTGTAGCTCTGAACAAATCAAACATCATTGATCAGGATCAATACTGTTGCATCATTGATCAGGATCAATACAGCCACGCTGCTTTGCACAGGCTTCTTACTTGTGCCACCTCGACACTGGAAAAAATATATATATATGTGATGTGACTCACTGATGGCAGTAAAAAATCTATTCGGCCTCTACTGTTAAGCATAAACAGCACGTCCTGTCAGCCTATCAGTAGAGGTCTCCTTAAGAAACATTATGAAACACTTTCACAGTCAATCACCCCTTTAATACCTGGTAAATGTCGGGCCCTCAAGGTTTAAAGTTTGGGTTCGCCTGCCACAAAAGCTTAATTCAGTACAGTGAGTTAGCTGAGGGGACTGCTCTATCATTTTGAATGGCCTTTTATGCTTTTAGGTTGTAGAAAGCTCTCTGCACAAAGAGATGTTATTTTGTATAAAGGATTTACAGAACAAGTAATGTTTTGTACGCGGAGAACAAATCGCTGACAAATGAAAGCGCAGAAATTAGACAAAGATCCCTCCGAGCAACAGTTAAATGAGAGTATAGGAAATCAGCAGCCAGCTTAGCATCAAAATCTGCGCCGATTGAAATCAGACCAGTCTCCTGTTTCAGTGTCAAGTGTCAATTAAAGGGCGCGTTGCTTTAACAAAGCTATTTTTAAAACTTCAAAAGAAATATTGGGCTGAGTTAGGGTTCCATCATCAGCTGAACATACTGTGAACTGGACACAGGGTCAATGCAGAAAACCAAACCTCTGTTGTGGTCACTTATGCTTTTCTGGACTGGTACAGTACACAAATTCAAAACTGGGAAGGTTTTTTGAGAGAAAAATAGTTACAAATCAATGTGTGCATGAAACATTTGATGTCCGAATCATACTGTTACATCTATGTTGAAATATCCATTATTTGATTTATTTGTTTGGCCTTTTTTTTTAGCTTTATTTGACAGAGACAGCTGAAGAGTGACAGGAATGTGGAGCGATGGGGAATGACATGTGGCTTTTGTACATGGGGTGGATGCTCTACCGACCGAGCTAAACAACACCCTGAAATATCCATTATTGAAGGAAAGAGGAAAAACCTTAAACTTTTGTAAGGTAGTATAGTGTATCATCATTCTACAGTACATGTTCTTCTTTTTATATTGAATGAAACATCCTGCTTCTAACTGTATTTGATGGAAAACAGACTTTTTCCAAAGCTTTTGGCTTGTCGAAGGAGGAAAATTGCAGGTGTTGCTAATAACGTTATCACTGGTTCCTTTGTATTCAACAGCCATCATACACAAGATCACTAACTAAACCTAAATAAACCTAAAGTCATCTTTTAATTGTAATATTCACCTGTGTTTTTCCTAAGGTTACATATCAAAATACCTGTGGTGTGGACTTTGGCTTTGCATTAACCCACCAAAAAAAAAAAAAAAAAATATATATATATATATATATATATATATATACATCTCACATTAGGCTACATTGTTTAGGATCCATGAATATTCTTTACCAAATTTCATGGCAATATATCATGGTCAAGATATTTCACTCTGGACCAAAGTGGACAACCCAACTACTAACATGGAATGATTTTCTTGCTTTATTTATTTTTATTATATTATTTTATTTCGTAAAAGCTTGCTGCAATGACCTAATGTCCCCAAAAAGAGTTTGAATTCAGACTAAATACTGTCATTTCCTCCACCACAGACTGCAGCACACAATAGTTAAGAGCTGTTGGGGTCACATACAAAAAGTCCCAACGTCATTTGCCAGAAATGAGGAGCGTGTCTGACATATGTATGAGGACACGTGGCGAGCTATTACTTTGAAATAAATATAATGCTTCACAGAGTCTGAGGAGGAAAATCATAAATCTGATTAAACGCTAAGAGAAAATAACACGTCTTCTGTCTTTGCTTGGACCGCTAAGCTTCTGCTCTGCAGCATTTCCTCTCTGGTGAACCGAGTTGCCCAACAACAATAAACAGATTAATTGTCATTTGACTGGTACAGCAAAATGGCAGCCATGAGATATTCGATAATACTGTCTTCGAGACAGTCATTGCAACTGCGCATGAGGATCAGAAGCTGGCATATCTGCTTAGAAAAGCATCATTTTTTTCTATTCAATCCGGTCACAGCTGCACCAAACATTCCAGCTTTACCAAGCAGTTTCCCTCATCCCGTTAAAACATCAAATTCCGATGGCAGTCTGTCTGCGGGAGCTGTTCTAAAACTCTCCAGGATGTGCCCTGACTGTTTTATTTGTAAATGACCTCCTCTTTTAATCAGTTCACATCAGTGGCTCGTTAGAGTAGTTGCTGTTTTTAAACAGGTTAACGGCACAAAGTGCAGTTATCTAAGATGAGCGAACACACACCCCAGCTAGTCCTCAGCAGATTAATGCCCTCTCTCTCTCCCATCATGCCTGTGGGGTTAGCTGAGAGGCAGACAGCGATTAGTCACTGGGTGCAGTGAATTTATGACAGCCCCTCATTTTCATGTCAGCTCAGTGACTGCGCTTTAGCTCTAACACACACTTTGAATATCTTCTTGTTTAATCAGCTCAGTGAGAACGTGTTATAAAATAAAATAAAATGCCGTTATATACTATAACGGCATGATTATGTTTACATCCTGCATGTCTGTACAGGAATGTACAGTTTTTAGCTTCAAACGTGAACTCTGGAGACAGCTGGGATACAAAAGGCCAGTATTCAGAGTGTGGGTGGATTAAAATGGTACTGCAGCATGTACATAATGAAGTACCATAATGGAATTATGAGAGATTTTGGCACTTGTTAATTCAGGCCATTACTAAATGGCCCCACCTACGTTCTTTTAGCTGATAGGCCCTGGCCCTGATTCAGGCTCCACACACTCATCTGGACTTCGCCTGACTAAAATAACCATCCGCCTCATCGCTCAGCAGCACATTTTACTGATGCCCACAACAGCATTTGATGTAATGGACCCTAATGATGATTTATTGTGTGGCAGGAGCTGTCCTGTTCTGACCCACAAAACCAAAACACAAAATCTGAGAGAAACAGTTCAATCTAATCAATCAATCTAAAACCACCTTAAAAGTACGGCACATGGCTTAATAGCAGTTGTAACAGTCGATTTTAGCTGTGCAGAAGGGAATCTTACCAGTAGCAGTGACCTTTGACATTTAAACCACTCAAGCAGTTAGTTGCCAGAAGAAGTGTAATCATCTGCACCTGCTGGCTGGCAACCTTATCTTCAAAGAAATACAACTCTATGCTCCCTCTGTGCCCCCAGGCCTGAAAACCTCTTCTTCCCGGTGGTCCAAAACTCCTGCGCTACAAACACTAACACTTGCTGGACAGCCTGGCTAACAACCTGAGCTAACGACAGCTACAGTTTGCATCAGTTTTTTTTAATGTCTTCAGAGGGAAAACCAGAAAACATTTTCTCCATAAAATATCTACTTTGATGAAAATAAGGACAATAGTTGGTGGTGTGTGACCATAAAGCGCTATGTACGCGCGACTGAAGCACTGAGCACAAAATTACATCTGTTTTATATTTCAGAAATGTTACTGTATACACAACATATTGTTAAATATACTCTCTACATAGTGTCCTCTCCACAGACAAAAACTGTTTACAGATGTGAAAATCTCCACTGAGGATCTCAGCATCTGTTCGTATCACTATAGAGTGAACTATTTAGTGTCTTTCTATAGGCGGTGCTGATCTGCCATAGTTCATTAAGAGCTACAGTAATCTCTTAAATCTTCAGCCACCATATGCTGTGAAGTGTAAATAAACGCATTTATCCTCATTGGCATGTTTGACCTCATGAAAAGCATTCGCAGAGCAGCGTTGTGGACCGTTACGGGTGCAGAACAGATGTCCCAGTTCACCCTGCCACCAGTGATTCTAGCTGACCTTTGGTCTTTCATGAGTCAGCGAGGATCGAGGAGTGACACTGCTTTCTGTTGCACTCAGACAGGTCTAACAGCAATTTAATTTTTTTTTTTTTTTTTTTGGAAGCAGGCAAAACAATAATGCAAAGTTGTGCCATTACACTCGACTGCGAAATCCTCTTATTGTCCTTTCTCTCGGCCCGCTACCCTTCATTCTGCTCAGCACCAAAGTAGAGATTACTGCGCAAGCCGACCTCAGTGAAACAACAGCGGCATAAATTTGGAGTGTTCACTCACAGACTGTTTAGATGTTGGGTGGGATCAAATCAAGAGTGATTAAACAACTTTAAAGTCATGAAAGCTGCACTGAACATTATTCTTTGTCCTGGTCTGCTTTGGCCTCAGTGTCAGAGCTGCTTTTGAGCGATATCCCATCAGATTAAAAATGAATCAAGCACTTATGATAAAAGTGTCCATGAAATGATGTTTGTAGAATCAGAAGTGTTTAGTTCTGGTCACTTTCACGGCATCACAGTCCAGCAGTGAACTCAGTAGTGTGCAGAGGCGATAGATACTCCAGTGTATTTTTAGTCCCCCCCGAGTCGATCATCTGATTCTGCTATTGTGGCCCGGTGATTGCTATTGATTTGAAAAAGGCAGCAAATACATGCAGGCTTAGTTTGTGTGTGTGTGTGTGTGTGTGTGTGTGTGTGTGTGTGTGTGTGTGTGTGTGTGTGTGCGTGCGTGTGTGTTAATACATACAGTGCTGTAATGTGTGTGTGTGTGTGTCAAAGGCAAACTCTTAGCTTAAGCCCTGTGTTTGCTTTGGAAGGAAACGCTGTAGTCTGCTGCAGACAGCTTGACACCACAGCTTCTCCTTTGATAATAACGCACAGATGCATCAGCTACTGTGCTGAAACTCTGTCAACTTTGTAAGCAGCCTTTTGATACAGAGCGGTACCTTAAGGCCCCAGTGGAGCAGTGGAAAGACAAAAAAACATGTTTCATGAGTTTCCACGCACAGGAGAAACAAGCTATTATTTTCGTTTTTTGCAGAATTTTTCTCGCGTTAATATTTGCTCACATTCTCTCTGCAAGAAGCCTGGGTCAAAGTAGAAGTAGCAATTCAAGACTGTATTATAAGCACTCTTGCTAGCTTTTCAAATATTGAAGGCATATTGGCTGATGCCCATTAATTATCCTCAAGCTTTCCAGCAATAAGCTTTCTAAGTATAGTCTGCGGTGGTTCTTCCTACACAGAGGAACTATGCAAATGATTTAAGGGGCATAAAGGGAGGAGGAAGAGTGCCTATTCTCCATCTTCAAGGTCTCTCTGCGAGCATAATAACGTTACTTGGACTCTCAAGCTGGGATAATTCCCGTCTTCCATTCCACCGAATGAAAATAAACAAATGTGTGCATGCCTAATCCCTTTAATTTTGATGGTGGGGAGGAAATTAAAAACACGGGAATGCAAGTCACTGTCAGGTCTCATTTCTGGTATTGTTTTACATGCTGGATCCCTGGGTTATGCTTGGAGATCATTATGTGTGACAAGTGAATTACACAGTGAAGCTTTTGTCAGGAGAAGGAGGGGTACATTTGTGAAAACTTGGCTCGACTGGAGCCTTTGAAGCCTCCTCGCTGATCCTGAAGCTGTGATGTGTTTTTCATGTTACATAGAAAGGCAGCAGATACAAGTTTAAAAGCTCATAGCACACGTAGTGAAAAAAGGGAAAAGAAAATGAACCTTCTGCTGCATAAAGAATGTTTTTACTTTTTGTAAAAGCTCAGACCACCTGCTCACGCTCTCTTCACGTTGTTTTCCTATTGCCAGTGAGTTTTAGTACATAGATAGAACATGGACCATGTACATGTTTGAGGCTGGTATTATCCTACTGAGCATTATTACTGCACAATGTTTCATTTGGGTAAGAAATGGAAAATAACAGTTTTATGTATAATAATAAAATATGTTTAAGATTCTAATATTTATTTATGGCAATGCTGCTCTGTAGGTCCACCACTTTGGTCCAGACTGAAATATCTCAACAATATCAGGACTCTGGTGATTTTCCATCTGACATGTTAGCATGCTAACATTAGCGTTGCACCGCTCTGCCAGAGTACAGCTCATTGACAGTATAAAGAATGGACAGTGTATGTGTGATCCCACAGGTTTCTGAAAAAACATTTTGAAGCTCAAAATCTGTTGGTAGTCCTGTCTCTTCCACCTCCTGGCTAATCTAACATTGAGGCGGCCGAATGAAGCTTCTGCGCTTAAACAATCTGTAAATCACCTGTCAATCAAATCGGCCATATCTCAAGTGGCTGTTTGAGGAACTGCAGTTTCTGGCACTTCCATATAAGCTTCACTACATAACCAGGGAGGATGCCGCTTGGTACGGTCTGAAAAATCAGCTAGCGCAGTCTTGTTTTCGAGCAAATTATCTTGATTTGAATGTGTTATCTTCCCCTATAGTGGCACTGCTTATTCTCACCCTGAAACTCATAATAATACCCATTTCAGCTCCTCATTTAATTCATCAGAAACAAGTCATCCGGTATTAATATGTAAGAGTTAAAACATTTATAAATGGGATTGTGTGAGGATTGAAAAGAGACTTCAAAAACTCATCATAAACATTTCATGAGCATCCACTAAAAACTCACTATAAGAAATCAAAACTTTATAAAACAATTATATCAGTAATCTATTACTAATTAAATTAAACCCACTATTCCTCTGTTAGCTGCAGCAGTTTGTGTTTCCAAATCCACAAACATCTACTCTTAAAGTATGTAGGCCAAATACACTTTTAGAACAGAACAGACTTCCTAATAATAATAGTCTGCTTCATTAACTTTAAAACTGTCTGGGATTAATTCTCCACCCTCATTACAATGCATGTGGTAATACCTCATCGTGCTTTAATTTTGAAATGTGACAATTACGTAAGAGTAGTGCGTAAGTAACACACTCTACTGCACTTCAAGTGAAGTGTAACTAAAACCAGAAGATTACTGGTTTGTGTGTAATCAATGAGAAACAACACTAGATGAAACACTGTTCCAGCAACTGCAGATGGAAATTTAATCTCATTAAACATAGTGAATGGAACATTTAGTTGTTAGAATAGTAGAAATCCACATAGTAATAATGTATTAACAAGCTGGTAGTTTGTAGAAATAGCAAAGTGTCATTACCAACAACCGAAGAGAAGATTTCATTTAAAGATGAAAATAATATCCATGTGGAGATTAAACCCTGCAGCAAATCAGCAAACAAACTGGGCAAGCACTGCTCACAACTAGCACTGACAAAGTCATTATCAATCAGGAAAAAATGTAATTCAACTCCCTCAGCCTTCACAGACTGTGCCTGATTAAAAAGGCAGATTGAATGTGTAGTGTCTGAATCCAATTATTTTTGGAAAGCCATACCCTGGCATTGTTTCCTTTTGATTTGCATTTGCCTGTCTGCCAGCTGAGGCACCTTGCTCAATGAAACAAAATGTTCCCCCCCCAAAAAACTCAACCATTTACTAAAAACCTACCATTTGGATCCAGAGATGTGATCAGGAAACACACAAAAAAAAAGCTTATTTCAAAGTGGTGAGAGACATCAGTGAATACAACATCGGTTTAATTGCTTTAATAAAATACAGTGAGGGGACTCCCGCTAACATTACTGGAATAACTGGAGGTAGATTCAAGAGAAAAATCTAAGTGTTCTCTGTAAAATGAGATGTGTCATGTAATTTCTGCTTTTTAATTCTGCTCATTTAGGCAATCAAAGTCAGTTCCAGATGACAAAATAGTTAAGAGGGAAGGCTTAGAAGGCAAATTCTCCCCAACTCTGTTTGTTTCCCAATTCTGTAATTTGCTGCACTGAATATCACACAGTGAGGAAAAGTAAGCCCTGACAACATGGCTCCTGTATTCATTTAAACAGGTGCCGTCAGCCTGTCATTGTTTCGCCTCTACTCACTGATTCTGTCTCCAACATGTGCGCCGTGTTTTGGAAAACACAGCCTGACTTGCCTGACTAAAAACACACATTTAGGGAGCTGTGGATGGCAGGTAAACAAACCCAAACAGCACTCTTGATAGCATTGTTATAACTTGAGCCGAGGTGTCACTTCCACAGCCTGCAGCCACGGCAGCGAGTGCTGAGTCTGTGTTAAAATCAATTCACTGTCTCTCTACCTGTTGTATCTGGAATCCTGTTCAGCATTTAACAAGGTAAACTGCATTACGATGAAACCAGCAGCAGCTTTTCTTATCAGGCTTTTTACAAAATATTGTAATCAGCTCGTTCATATTTGCTGTTGTGTTGTGCTCCACTGGTGGCAGGATGTTACTAAAATCGTAATGTGTGGATCTGTTGGATCAGCTGATTGTTGAAAAAGAGTAATTTAATTTAGTCATGACGTTGTACTGAGGAAGTCGGCCCACAGCTGACAAACACAATCGACAAAAACATTCAGCATTTCAAAGCTTTGACCGAGTGATGAAACAGAAAGTGAGTAAAAGTAAAAGCTTCGTGTTTGTCAGGATAACGAACATGAATATATATTTTGCCTAAAGCTAGAATATGCCATTTTGAAAAATAACTTCAGCTAACCTCCCACAGAACTGCTCAAGGACATGTTGCATACAGTACACGTGAAGCCGCCTCATGGTAAAAACAGAACAGTGAGAGAAGATACTCATCTCATTTACTCTGACTGAAGACGCCCACACGTAACAGGAACAAGTAGCATGCTGTAGCAATACACCTACAGCGAACACACGAAGGCCTTTTCATATAATGTAAATATGTAGATATGTAAACATGTATATCTCTAAGTAGTATATAAATAAGACTTGACTTACTCAGGGTAAGAAAGAAGCAAATAAATAAATAAATACATAAATATTGTGGAAAGCAGGATACTTTTCTATCAGAGCAAATGTGGACAGGAAGCAGACTATCAACAGACGCTTCCAGGCTGTCCTTGAGCAAGGCACTTCCTACCCAGCTGCTGCTGCAGCAGTGATTAAATGGAAACCTCTCACGAGTGGAGGCAAGTGATGCAGGCAAACTAGCCAGGGTAAAGGGGCAGTCAAAAGAACCACGAACAGTAGGCTGTAAATCGGAACATAACATGGCAACAAAGCGTTCATGCACATCACCTGGACTGCATTTCTCATGTTCATTTGTAGGGGTGGTGGCGGTGGAGGTGTTTGGTCTTGGCTCTCTTTGAAAGTCCGACTCGGATCGGCCGTGTGCACGTTCTCAGAGGTTCCAGTCTCCTGGGCTGCTCTGGTGGTCCTGCACACAAAAACACTTTGCGCATCAGTCCCGCAAGGCCGGAAGTCTACACCCCCCCCCTCACCGCTGATTACCCTGGTTTGTTCTCTGTTAATGGTTGCAAAGAGACCACAGTGAACAAAGACATAAAGCCTTTCCTAATGCTTTCAGTGCCTTCACTAAAGCTGACAAGATAACAACAGTGCTTCCCGGTGTGTGGAGAGAGTAGCCATGTTGTTAGACTGATTTTTTTCCCCTCAAACTGACAAGGTGAACACGCTGCATCGCCACGAAGGCAGGTTGTTAGACTCTCCTCTTAAATATTCAGAGGCCAGCCCACTTAACTCCCAGCAGACACGCTGTGGTTCATAATGCAGTGCAGCAAAATGATGAGCGTAAAAAAGACATGGCAACATGTGAAGACATTGAAATGATTCAAATGGACTGGAAAATAAGTGTCCTTATTTTTTCATCTTTAAACAAGCATGAGACTCTTTTCCAAAAAAGAAAAGGCATCATTCATCAGTGGAAAGCTCAGGGGCTTTTCACTCTTTTGTCTGCCATCACAATATGAAACTCACTGTGGCTCAGTTGTTCCAAGAACGGCCGACACGTGAAGGACGGGGACCACATTTTCCTTTTCTGCTCCGTCTCCTGGGGCTCTGACAGAGACGTATTGACAGTTAGAGACAGCCAAGAGGGCCCGGCTAATTCTGTCTTATTTGTTGCTCTGTTTACCCTGAAACAACATTTTTGCATTCATGGCGGCGTTATCATTCCACCGCAGCTTATTGGAGAATGGAAATAATTATTTGAACATTCATGAGAGAGGAGCTCTTTCAGTTTGAAAAGACAAATCAATGAAAGTAATTGTATTTCTTCACTGAATTAACCTAGCTGACCTTTCAAAGTCTATCACCCAACACTGTGGAAAAGCAGCGTTAACCATGGCACGCTGGAAACAGTGGAATAAAAGAACAGTTAGCTCTAATTAAACTATTCCCATCTAATGTTTTTCAGACTCACTTTTCAGATGTTTTCATTGCTGAAAATTTGGCTTCTGAAGAAGTTTTCTAGTCCAGTCTTTCTGCAAACTTAGTTTCATCCTCATTTACACTGATTACTGAAGCACTTTGTTGATATTTGCTTCTTTTATTCCTGAAGAAATAGTATGTTTTTTTTTGTTGAACTGTTTGTTTTAAACTAAAGAATACAAACCACTGTGTTTCTCTGCAGTGTGCATGGATGATTCCTGGCACACGTGGCTGCCAAGGGGCACCTCCTGCTCGCCGTTACCGCTGCCAGAGGTACAAGAAACCGCGGGATCACCTCCGCACATGTCCAAGTCTTCATCAGCATCATCTAAACAACAGGCATGCAACACACAGTACAGTCAGAATATTAGGACACAGAGCAGTGTTTGCGCTTTGTGTTTTTTCTGACATATTGAACATCATGGTGTCAATAAAGACTGTTTGTCAGTCAATTTTAATGCATGTATGTTCAATGTATGTTTGCATGCTGCTGCTGGATGCTTGAATTTCCTTGGGGATCAATAACGTATCTATCTTTCTATGGTTGTTTTTTAATGTGAAATTGTCCATATTATACAGCACAAGTGTTTGTCCTTGATCATTATCTAACTTCCTTTGACACAGTCTTGTATATTTAACCTAAAAGTGAGAACATGACTTCTCACTTCACTTGGGAAAATCGAATAAAAATCCTACACTGGCTGATATTTGTGCATTTCTTCTCTGAGCAGCGTGGTGTGGAGATACAGTAGTTCACATACTGTAGCTCAAGATGGTTTGACATTTTGGGAAATACTCGTATCCACTTTGCTGAGTTAGGGGAGGTCGATACATTTCTGTTTGATAAATGTGAGGCTACAGCAGATTAGCGGATTTTATTATTGACACTGGAAGCAGAAACAGCTAGCCCAGGTCTGTTCAGCCCATAAACGCCTCTTAAGCTCACTGATTATCACATTGTATCACGTTTACTTTGAACAGGTCTGAAGACATATAGTTATGGTTTTATGGGGGGTATTTTCTGGAATATATCTTGACGAGTCGCAGCCTTGTCGTGACCCAAGGTTGCCAGGCAACCACATGAGTATTTCCAAAAATGTCAAACTATTGTTGCTCACAGAAGAATTTCAGTTTCAGTATCTATTGCTCCATGAATTCGAATATGCACACACAGACAAACTACACTGTATAACCGTCATCGTATCATATCATGGAGTTGAATGTATAATCTGCATTTGGCTAGTTAATGGAGGCAACTTGTTCTGAAAACACAAGTAATGGATTGGCTGTAGTGTGATGATTGTTTGAGTGATGATACAACAGTCAAAGTCCCTGGAGTTAAAGTAGAGTTGTGATGTTTGTAGTCACCTGATGATGCGTCTCTATGGTGTTCTAGTTGTGGGCTGCTGAGCGGTACTTTGCAGTTGGAAGTGTCGTCCTCCATTGCTTCGGTCACATCACTACACTGCTCAGGTGACGATGTTCTACTGTCGCTCGCAAATTCACTCATACTGATATCGAAAAATAATTTCAGCTCTTTCAGAACCATGTCAAAATGTTTTTTCATCTCAAACTCTGGGCTGTCGTTCATGACGGAGGCTGGCCTGTCGCTCTGAGAGGAAACAGTGGAGGATGTTAACTGTGGGTCATGCTGGAAACACTCAGAGGACTCACAGGCTGATTCACTGTGAGGACGTTGCTCCGGCCAGCCGAGAGCAGTAACATCTGCTGCTGAGATAAAGTTTGCGAGTTCATTACAACTGTAATCGCTGTTTAAAAATCCATTTGCCACGTTCTCAGTGTGACACTCGAATTTTTCCACTTCCTCCTCACCCTCACCCTCCTCCTCCTCCTCTGGTACCTCCTCGTGCTCACTGCTCTCCGCCTCTGGCATGGAGTGGTAAAGCTGTCGCTGGGGTGTGTTCAACAGCTGCCCGGGCAGGCTGGTGAGGAGAGGGCTGTTGCTCAGACCGGCATCATCGTCGTCATCATCATCTGGCGAGAGCTGGATCTTTTCGAAAGTGTCAAACCCCCCCGGCACACGGTCGCAGAGAGTGAAGGCAGAGGGAACTGTGGAAAATCTCTCACTACAGTTCAGGGCTGTGGGGTTGCTGTCAGCATTTTGTGAATGAATTACTTCATGAGGACTTGGCACAACTGCATCGCTGGTTGCAGGAAAAGAGAAAGATGACCTCTCTCTCTCTTTCTCAGCTTTGTTTTGGTAATCAGAGAAGGAACTGAGATCGTTTCCAAGATCATCATGAGTAACTAGGGTTAATTTGTTGCCACTTTTACTCATGTTGCCTTCTGTCCATTCACTGACACATTTGTCAGGTGACGCCTCAGTCGCGTCTCCTTTCCGCTGATCATCTGCTGACGTCACTAATATCTCTGAGTTACACTGCACGTCAGTCTTTCCGATAACACCTGCCTCTTCTCTTCTTTGCTTTTCCTCTGTTGTCCCTTCCATTACAGTTACATCAACATGTGGGTGATCAGACAAGCATTCAAGGTTATTTCCACAATCAATATGTGTTATTTTGGTGCCATATTTACTTATTCTGCCCACTGTCTGGTCAATGTATTCACCCGTAGATGTTTCCGTTGTATCTTCTCTGTGTTTTTCATTTTTTTGCACAAGTCTTTCCTCTAAGTTTGTTGAATTTTCTGATTTTTGTTCATCTTCTAAACTTGTTATTTCTTCTTTTTCTTTTATCTCAGTCGCCCCGTGCATTCCGGAAACTTCAGTCAGTAAATATTCAACCTCCTGTGTCTTCATTTGGTCAAGACTGACAGAAAAACAGCCCGACTGTTGCTCCTGCTCTTTAAACTGATGCCCTATGGTATCATGGCTTTCTTGTCTTCTATCCTCAGCAGGAGGAAGCTTTGGACTGCTGCTGGGACCGGATTTCCAAAGACAGCTCGCCTCATTGCCAGTCTTGTTGTGTGTGTCATTGGTGGTGATGGAACAAGCCTGTGGTTCTGTGTATGACTGACACAAGTCCTCTTTTTCATCTTCGCACCGCTGTGTTCTGCTTTGGTGATTAAACTGCCAGGTCTGGTCGGGAACTGAAACCTCCCGTGATGGCCTGACGTCAGAGCAGAGTGGAAGAGGCATTTCCATCTCGCAGACTTTCACTGATGGAGATAATTCTGCACCTGCAGTGCTCTCTGAGTTACAGCGTTTCTCTTCAGCCTCCCTGTCAGTCTCACTCCCGATTGCAGGGTCAATTACACGGAAAGGGCCTGCATCATTATCTCCTTCAGCAGGCTCTTGACTGATTCTTGCAGGCATTGGAGTCTCTGTTGTGTGATCAGCCGTTTTACTCCAAGCTTCGGCTATCATCTTGCCAGCAGCATGTTCTCCTTCGGCCCCACAGAAGTCATCATCAGTTTCAAGACTCGCACTCTCAGTTGCAATATTTCGGGCTAATACCACATCATAAGACACAATTGATCCCTCAGTACATTCAGCAGTAGGGGGGATGGAGTTTTTGCTCAGGCCATTCTCATTAACTTGGCCTTTTGTTTCCCCATCGCAGACGGCTACATTTTCATGCTCACAAATCTGCAATTTTAATATTTCTTCCTCATTTTTTACACCGCCTGCCAAGTTCCCACAGGGGTCCTCTTCGGGGTTTGAGTAGAATGATTTTGTGTCTGCATAATCGGTGGAAGATAAGGGACTGTTACCTTCTTCCTTTTCCTTGTTGAATAGTATGATCTCCTTAAATCCTTGTCCGTCGCTCTTCTGATTACTCTCTTCAACGTCAGCAGTTAGGCTCCAGGTATTACAGAAACCAGTGTCGTGTCGCATATCTTCATGAATGCAATCAAACCGACATCTGACCTCCTCATCACTTGAATTATGGGTGAATGCTTGGATGTGACTGACACTATTTTGCACCTGCCTCCCATCTCCCCCATCTCCAGCGGGAAGATTGCAGCCACCAGGGGGCTCGTCTTCAAGTGACTCCCCAAGTCGTCTGCAATCAGGGTGGCTGGACGCGTCAGCGCCGGCGTCTTTTGAAGTGCGAGACTCTGCTGATACCTGCCACGCATCTGCATCATCTCCCGAGTTTGAGCTGAGCCTGTCACTCTCAGTAACGTGAGGCTGCTTGTCTTCCTCTAGAAGTAGGAAGGGTGTCTCACAAGCGGGAAAACAGGATTCAGATGATTCTGTGTGTTCATTGTTAAAGTGTGAAGTATTCAACTTATTGATAGGGGTGACAACTGATTCACTGTCTTGTTGCTCAGGAGGTTTTTCATCTTCATCATCCCCACATTCTTCCATACACACAAGGTCAGCATTCTTCTGCAACACATTTGTTGATGATGGGGGACCAATGGTTTTCCAAAGTGTCACAAGGTTTGGAAACTTTCTTTCCCCACTGTGGTTGATTGGCATTGCATCTGTCCTTGGTCGTTTGGGGGAGATTGGTGAAGTGGGCTCTCTCTCAGTTGGTGGACTGACTTCAAGTGTGATTTTATCCATTTTTGTCCTATCGACTACACCTGAAATAGAAACAGCTTGAGTGTGACACTGCATCAGATGGGCACAATACACTCAGATGAATGTTACTCATCCAAAAAAACATAGTTTGCATAGTTTACCTTTGGTAGAAAACATTTCTAGAAACAGGCAGATGATGGTCTCTCCATGTAAGTTACCTTACACCAAACCTGCAGTAAAGAACCCCACAGCAAACCTCTGAAGAGAATATAGGAGACACAACGTGATATTCAGTGAGTAGGTTTCCTATAGCAGAACAGATTGCTACACAGCATGATGCTGATTCACTGCACAGAATAAATGGCACTATAGCACTGTTGCTTCCATAGTTAAAAACCCCAAACGGCTACCGACAATGCCAGCTTTGTTACAATGAGCACAATAGACTGTCTTCACATCGGACAAACTGTGTTGTCATAGAGAAGAACAGGTGTAACTAATGACATTAACAGCTCTGGCTCTGTTTTATTCAAGTGTTCCAGTAAGCCGTGACACGGAGCCAATATGCACAACACCTAAAACCAAAGCAGGTAAATGGAATTTAACCATATTTTATTTCATAATGTTCCCCTGTGCTTTTCCTCCTCTCATACACTAAACAACCTCTGTTAAAAATTGTGTCTCACCCTCATGCTTTCCATACATTTTAACCAAAGGTTAGTGAGAAGATACATAAGGCTATACACGTTCAAATGTTTTGTAGCAGACAAAATTTTAAATCACCAGAAAATATTATGACATTTCTACAACCACTATCTCTAATATATCTCTATATTTTTTTGTAATATCTCTCAATGGTTTGCTAAGTAAATCTCATAGTCGCACAAAAACATATTACATAACTTATTTTTATTTAATTATCTAAGAATATTTTTATGATATGTGGACTGATCAGATTTAATACCATGACTAGATAGCCAAGGGGCTTTGTTGGTGACAATGACAATTTTGGCAAGTAAGTTAATTAAAAGACAAACTACCTACTTTTTCAAAAATGCCTGAATTTACTGTTTTAAACTTTTTAGTTTTCATTACTCAACCCCAGTACATCTCAATTATTATGTTAAAGTTACTCACTTTGTATCACAAAACTTACAAACATTAGCAAAGTCAGCTAGCAAGCTAAGTTAACTGTATGTAAAACAATTACATCATTATTTTATATCTTTAGGACATTACTTTGACTTTAGCTGACATTTTAAGCTAGACAAATATTGTACGTCTTTATCCAGATATTATTAGTCACTCCAAAGTTACTCACCTTGTATAAATTGTATACTTTAGCCTGAGGCCTGGTTATTGTGTTAGTTGGCTACGTTAATGTTACTGTAGTTTTCGTGTTAGCCTGTGTGTGGCGGGAAAAACTACCCGAGTAAGCAGACGGACTGTCTAGTATAGTTTAGCTAGCTGGTAACATTACAGGTGTTTACAGAAATATTTAATTTGTCGTATTTTTAGTGCTTGGAGGCGCAGTACGGTTTATTAACTTTAATGTGGAATATGAAAACTGGCGTTTGTGTTTATTTTTCTTTATTCTTGGCAGCAGCATCGTGTAATATCTAACCACACAGTGGTAGAGAGAGGCAGAGATACACTGCTCCCTCCGCCTCTCCCTCTCTCTCTCTCTCTGTCAGTATCTGTCTCCTCCTCTCACTACATCAGCAGCAGTGTGCGTTAACCAGCATCATCCGACGGACCCGCACCGCTTACTTTCGGTCGAGGTTGACTTTTTTTCTCCCACAAAATAAAATAAAAGCGCAGTAGAATCAAACCGACCGCACGACATCTTAAGCTACTAGTGGCAGTGGAAGAGCAGCTTCAGACGCCTGAATCTTTTTTTCCCCCCCGTCCTCGGCAGGTTTTCTTAGACCGCTCCAGACATCAGACCGGACTTCTCCCGTTGACTCCGCACTCTCGTTAAGGTAGGACGGATGCTCTATGTGATGTGTTGAGGGGTTCGTCTTCATGCACGGACAAAATAAGATATTTAGACCCGCATGATGCAACCTGGTGCGCCATCCTTTTTTCTTTTTGCTTTCACGACACTAATTTATGGATTTATTAATGAGGCTGAAATTACAAAATAACACATACATCATTTATCTACACTGCCTGCACAGCTGCTTCATCAGCTCCTGATGTTTTGCGCGCAGACCCGTCACTTGTCAGTGTTAGATAAACATGGTTTTGTCTCTTGCTTGGGTTTACTCTGACTGCCTACACACTTCACACACACACACACACACACGCTCACACACACACACCAGATTCAACAACAAAACTGTAAAGACACAAATCTGGTTTTATGCAATCCTCCTGATCAATGCAGGCTGTGGGAATCGGGACTTTGCGTGGGATGTCTGTGCTTTGCACGACATGGCACGATGTGGTGTGGTGATGCGTCCTGGTGTAGTTTGTCACTGGTGCTGATGTTGTTCAGGGTGTGTGTGCGCGTGTGTGTGTGTGCATGGATGAGGAAGGTGGGGGTGTGGTGTGTCTCCTTAAAGCACATCATGCTCACCATGAGGCTACTTTTTTGCAAATCAATGCAGGCATGAGCACATCTCATCCGCCTCTATTGTACCCCCACCTCTCCTGCACACACACACAGACACACACACACAAACACACATGGCAGTAAGAAATCTACAAGATTTCCCTGGATTTAATCCCATGAACTGCATTGTTCCTGTGTGCCGTTGCCTCTCTTGGCTGGGGCTCTGCCCTGCTCTCAAGGTCATCCCCTGTTGGCAAATGATGGTTAAGGGACGCTGTTATGTAATAGCCTACCGCCTGGTTCTGGGGCAGGTCTGCTGCTTCTTACAGGACTGTAAAAGCACTCATTTGACAATATAGACAACATATCTGTGTGTCAGTTCACACCTGTCTGCTGAGTGTGACCACAGCTTTGATTTTTTTATTTTTTTTTCCTCCTTCTTTGGCTCTGACGAGGCCCCGACGGACTAGAAGACAAAGGGCTATGACTCAGGTTTGGAGTCAGCATGGTGCTCTCCTCTGCACTGCACTGCAGACTGACCCAGAGTGTCTTGTCCCAGACTTGGTTGCTCTCGTTTCCCCTGATAAAATAAAAACACTGACATATGCTGATGTTGCACTATGCTCTGTTTTTTTTTTACCCTGCAGCTGTGAGTAACTGGTGAAAATGCCTAAGATTAAGGGCTAACAGGGGGGGGCGGGTTGTGTTCAGCCTTTTGTGCTAACAAGAGTGTCATTTTCTCTGCATCCGCCTGAAATCACACCTTTATTACGCTCACATTTATATTTTTTTTTACTTTGCTCTGCTTTGGCTGTTGATGCACTTTTCTGTTGTAGAGAGTGAATGCTTAAAAGAGTGAGCTGGTGGATGCAGAACAAATCTCCTCATTGGCACATTTGTAGATCTGGAGAGTTTTTCCTCATCTATCGCGGTGCAAGGTTGACACTGAACATTAGGAGGACGGATGAGAGGGTGGCAAGGCTCTGACACGGTTCTGAAAAATGACAGTTAGCAGAGGCGTTGACGTGAAAGGTATAGAAGATGAATATGATCATGGGTTGCTGCACAGAAATGTGTGTTTTCTTGGGTCCAGACTGACTTACACACACTGAGATGTGTGATGGGACTATAACAGACACAACATGAAGATATATTTAATGAACGTGGAGGAAGACGATGTTTTGAAATCACTCCAGCACACCAGGTTGCTATTTGCATCACTTTAAAGGTTGTGCATTTGCAGATTTTATATAAAATAAGCAGCGGGGGTGGTGTTAAAAAAAGTGTGATTTAATAAAGTGTAAGTCTGATTATTGTGAACACTCATGGAGTTGAAGTTATTGCATCCTATTATATAAGCAGTTTTTTTTTGGTGTGAATCAGATATATAACTGCACGGCATGGAGAAAAACCTCACGTTGTGACGTAAAACTGGGCCCCCGGCAGCACACTGACACGATACAGATGCAGATTCAGCTCTGCTGCTTGTTGCATGAATGAATGAAGACAGAGTAATGAGTAACGCATGCTTCATGATGCAGTGTGAGCTGTCGGAAGCACATTGTGAACATATCAGGAGTGAGCATTTGTATTTTTCGTGGAAAACGTCCGAATTCCTCAGAGGTTTTCTGTGGTGTGCGTGCTGCGGCATCATATATGCTGACAGTATGCTCATAACGTGCTTGTGATGCCTTCAGGTGCAGCACTTAACCTCAATTCTTAATGACTTCTGCAGTTCTGGGATGCAATTCTATACGCAAATGTAACAGGAATGAAATCTTAAACACATGGCGCACACACTTGCATTCATGACTGGTGAGGGACACATATTTAGTGTAAGCATGGACACACATAATGTACATATATTCTTTATAAACCCACATGCACACACACCGGCTACACGGCGACATAATAACGCCCATGCTGTCATGCGTCTCATGCTCCCGGGGCACATCTGTCTCCTGCTGCTGCAGCTGCCGTCTCCCAGGCTCAGCCCATCTCGTCTTACAGCCGATATCGGAACAGTTTCCAACTTGATGTCGGAGAGCAATGCCTCCTTAGTTTCACCGCAGCACTGACAGATTTCTCCCGCGTAACGCAGGATGTTTCCTATCGCCAAACATAGAAGAAGAGGCTTCACACTCAGCCGGTAACTGCCTTCCCATCCATCCTCAAGGGCTGCAGATGTCATCTTCTAAAATACTGGGTGTGCACAGCTTTGCCTTTATGACAACAGTTGAAAACGTGTATGAGAATGAATGAATCAATGAAATTTATCATGGTAGATTGTGTTGAGAGGGTGGAGGTCTTCTGTTCTGTGGCAGCGCATTCAGCCTCGCTACACACGAGCCCCAGACTTTGACCGACAACCCTCAGCTTTCCTGCTCCCTCTTATCGAACTTCGTCCTGCACCTGAGCTTATTGAACATCACCAGCAGCCTGTTGAACAGCATGTAAACAGACCTGCAAACAGGTCCGGTTATTTGCTTATTCTTCAATATCACTAGTAACAGCACACCGTCTGCCCATAACCACTTTGTCTCTCATCCCCTGTGGTGTAACAGTGACACTCGCAGCCTGTCAGCTGCCGTCAATCGTAAAGCAGACAGGGACACGCCCCTCCAGCCAGCTGAGACGAAAAAGAGCATTTCCCCAAAGACAGGGCTCCAGGGCACAATCAACGATCTGTCAAGTGAGACTGGTGAATCTGAAATTCTGCAGCTCCGATAAAACGTGTGGCCCACAGCATTTTTGAGGGGGATATTCTGTGCCGAATTGTTCACATTTTTTTTCATTGTGTGTCCCCTCATTATGCAGCGCACAGGGTGTGAGGTCAGGACTCGACCTCACATGCCCTCTTAGCGACCAGGTTACATCACAGTCTGCGTCCCCTCTCTGCTCTCTGTCATGGGCTGCAGTTCTGTGTCTGTTTGACCGAGGGCGGGGCTGAGCTGCACTCGTAGCGAGCACAGCCGGCGGGATGAACTGTGTGGCTGTGTTTATTTATGCTTTCGGACATAGTCTGTAAAATTAACATTTTACTTCTCTGATTCACCGCTTTGTTCTGGCCAATGGTGCTCCTCCTCCTCATGCACTAATCTATGTCACTCGACCACCACAGTAGCTTTAAATTGTGTTTATTGCAAACATCAACCAACAAATTCAACTCATTCTGCCTTCACTTTACTAGTTAAAAGGTGAATCCATTCAAATGTGAGGAACTGTAATATTCTGGAAGGATCCAGGAATAAGCAGTGCAAATATTTGTGTGACTTATTTGAGTTTGCTTAATTTAATTGAGTTTGTCAAACACTTTCAGCACAGTTGAGGTTACACTGTAGCAATTTCGTGTTGAATGTGCTGTGATTTAAACAAAGAGAGACATTTATCTGCAGCCTTATTCCTGGTTACATAATGGGCTAAGAAATCACCAATGGTTATGGGAGCTGACAAAAAAGGTAACGCTTAAAATGTATCACAGAGTGCACCCAATTTAAGTGTTGATGCACCCAAATGACTGGCATTTAAAAGTTTGGCACCACCGGTGGCACCAGCTGTGCCCAAAGACTTTTCTTCTCTTATAAAGAAGCTATAACTCGCTCTGTAATGGGACGTAGTTGATGTGTGATTCATACAGACCCCCCCAAACTCCCCCTATGGTTCGGCACACAAGCGAACCGTGCATTAATTTAACCATCAAAGTGTGAAATGGAGTTTTACTGCTACTGTTACTTTCTAAAGTAATAATTCCCTTAATCTCGATGCAGAGTTGCAGTGAAAAGACAAGACAAGACAGATGTGTGCTGTCTTTTGCTCTGAAGCACAATGATCATGTTGAGGAAGAATGACTCATTTAAAAGCTGTCGCCTCCACTGAGTGAAATCCTGTTGGCTAAGACTTTGGGTACTTTCAGTGGTGTAACAGGGAAACTTGGCAAGCTTGTCATTATAGAAATAGATCATAAGATTCTGATGTTTATTGCAACTTCGGCAACATCTCCTGCCTTCACTTCCTCACACACCTCTGCTCGCTCACTGGAGCATCTCCAGTCTCTTTGTCAGTCTGTGGTACAGCAGCCTTCAGTGTTGATAGGCTCTTATTGGTGACACGTAACCAATCAGATAGTGCTGTGGGCGTCCACTGAGCGAGTCTACAGAGGGAGAGGCTGCATCAGAGCCAAAGTAGTGTTGTAGAGTAGAAGTTGCGGAGGGTGAAAGATGTGGGCATCTACAAGGCAGGGAGGTTTCTAACAAAATACTTTTTAAGAAAAAATGCATTATGGGAAATGTAGGTTCCAATGTTTTGGGATCAAAACTTAGAACAAAAGGTCAGAATATCTGACCAGTCCCTGCTGCGGTGACTGTACTGTATTTTTACACAACACATCAGATTCACCCATTTGTATGCACATTTATACACCGATGGCATTGGCTGCCATGCAAGGTGCCCACTGCTCATCAGAAGGGATGCTAAACACATTCACACACCAATGGCACAGCCAAATTGGGGTTCAGTATCTTGCCCAGGGACTCGTCCCCATGCAGAATGGGATAGCCAGGGACTGAACCACAGATATTCTCATTAGTGGATGACTCGCTCCACTTTCTGAGCCCTGCCGCAACACTACTACAAACTGAAATCAGAGAACAAGAGACAAAATGTGTCCAAGAGCCAGATGAGAGTGTGTGAGACACCTATGATAGGTGTGTCAATGTTTGGGTCCCTTCAGTAAATGTCGCATAATTTTCACACATCAAAGAGATATTCTGAATGCCAAATGAGTCAGACCTCCATGTGTTTGTGTTATGAAGGGAAAAGTTGTTTCACAAAAGGTCTTTTATTGCACATTTTGTCTGCTGGCTGTTTTGCTGTTGGCCTGATCCACTGACACTAAATGATTATAATTTCTGCTGAAAATCTCAGAACACTAGTTTAGTTGATTTTCACATTCACACCGCAGTCGAAGGATCACTGGGTCAGTTGTGAATCAGAACATTTCACAACCTTCTCTCCGACCTTTCAGAAGCAACTGGTTGCACTTAGTGCACATTAACACAAGGCTGTTTTTCTGCAAAGCTCAGAGTTTGAGATATAAAAGATTGTGTTATTACTACAACGTGAAATAGTTCCTCCTCACATGCACATCATGCTACTATATGGCTTAGGGCTACAAGATAAAGGTAAAAGATGAACTGGGTGTTATGGTGTGGTTATGGTCAATAAATGACCAATAACTCTAAACTCTGTTTATCTCAGTCCTATGTTTGATGAGTAGGTTAGACATTTAGTAGACCTGAAACAATCCATGAAGACAATCATCCTTCATGATAAGTACATTTAATTTATTTGTAATAAATTAATGTATTTGTCCATTTAATTGACAGGCACAGTCACAACTTGAATTGCAGTTTTGCACATTATGAACCTTGAGTTTCTTGCTGAGCTCGACTGAGAGCATTTTTCAAAATTGAGTTTCAGGGAAAAGTATATCTATCTCCCTTAGACAAATGGGTTACAAATTGTGATGCAGGGACTGTCTGAGGCGCTTGGGAAGGTTCTAAAGGTTCTCCATGAAATGAGGAATTGCTTTCTGATGGATGTGTCTCTTTCTCCATCAACAACGTAGACAACAAAATTAGATCAACTAACTGAGCTGCTGTCTACACACACCACATGCACAGCATACACACAGATACACACATTGACAACTTTATATTATAACTCAACCCCTACGTTGGGGCAGACATACACATATCTGTCATAATAAAAAAAATGAAAAAACATATTCCCTGTCCAATTCCAGCCAGATTAAGGCTCAAAGAAATTGTTCTCTCTTTCGGGAAATAGAAGAGATGTCACATTCGTGCCTGTACATTAGATGTCAAGCTATTGCCACAAGCCTCCTGTACTTACTCCTGTAAAACCACTAATTGATGTTTTACACTTTGGTTTTCACCATAGACAATATGAAGAATGGATGTCGTATCTGTGAATGGTGGTGCTGGCTGCTGACATCTTGGCAGTCCAGCCTATGCTGCTAATGTAAAAATGGCTGGACATGGATCATTGATGCCCAGCTTCTCAAATAAGCCACCTGTAACCTGTAGCAGCTACACTGTGTTTTTGTGCAGAACTGTAAAACATGTTTATTTCTGCTGTAAATTTTGACATTTTAACATGGGGGCTTATGGAGATGGACTTGTTCTGTAGCCAACCTCAAGTGGCCATTTGAGGAACTGCAGTTTTTGGCTCTTTCGCATTGGCTTCAGTTCATTGTCATGGAGGTTACTGCTTGGTTTTTACTTTTGGACAGCTAGGCTAGGTGTTTCATCCTGTTTCCAGTCTTAATGCTAAGCTAACATAAAGACTGCATTAGTAGTGCATTAGTATCAGTCTTTTTTATTAACTTTCACTAAGAAAGTACTACTCTTACTACTACTCTCTTAAAGCACCATATTAGTGGTATTGCACATTTTTAGACAATATCATGACAAACGTTTTGCATTAATTATCAAGGTTGAAAGGCATATTATATCATCTTCATATCTCACACTTTAAATTTCCACTGAATTTTATGGTGCAGTTAAGTATCTATGTAATTGTGAGCAGGAACCATTTTGAAAACTTGCCATGGTGGTTTGTTCAACACAATCTGGCATCTACGTGTAGGGTATGACAGTTGGCTGCTGAAATGCGGCACATACTGCAGCTATGCTGTGACACAATCAAGTCCTGAAAATGAACAAACACGAAGGCTTTGGGGAGAAAAAACGTGATTTAAGTAATTTCTTGCAGTATTCAGCTCAAGAATTCAGAGTTGAAGCTTCTTTCAGTCCCTGCTCAACCACACAGCAATAATGTAACTTCAGCATTAAAAAAGGCAGCAAAGCGATCCATTATCTGTCCCAGATGAGCTTCAGGTCACTGCATTGTTGATTTTCATAGGTTATTGAAATAAATGGAAGCCAGTTGTAACCTGCAAGGTGCAAAATCAATCTCAAAACTGATGGTATGCTTTCAAAAAATGGTCACTTTGAGGAAACACTGTGGAGTGTGGAGCTTTGCAAAACAAAAAATCCCCACTGCAGCATGGCAGCCCTCGGTATGACTGCAGCACCTCTTGGACGCTTGCCGAAATCTCCTTTCCTCACCCCAGGGTACTCAGAGACAGATTGGCACCACACACACTGACACTGCCTTGGTCTTTTCAAGCTAAATAGGTCTAATAAAACATCTCAGCAGAGAGCACGAGTAGAAATGTTCCAAAACTCTAACCGTCTTTTGCAAATTATGATAATTATGCGTTGGGTAATGAACTCATCAAGGCAATAAAGTGGCAGCATTCAGCAGTGTGTAGATACATCAGCTATCCGCAGAGGCAGCTGGGTGAAAACAGCTCCAGTGGAAAAATGGAGGGACATTAAACACTAGAAACACTTCCACAAAATTCACAGTGGCCCAACTACTCTAAGATGTCATGATTATCTATTGTAAAATTCAAGCACTTTCACTTGAAAGCATGATACTCAGCATGGGGAAAGTAAATACCTCAAAACTTTTGACATTTTTTTGGACAAAGTAGGGGTTTTTTTCTGATTCATCATGGTAGGATGCAAACCCAGCACAATGGTTGTCATCAATCCCTCAAACTTTACTTTTCTAAAACATGTAAAAGTTTGTCACTGAAAGCAAAGACATGTGAAAGATCTTAAGGGTTCAGAGTTCCTCTAAAAATGAAACAACAAAGAGACAAAACTAGGACAAGCAGCTGCTCAGAAAGAAGACGGAACGGAAAAGTTGTACGTCTTACAAACTGACCCGATTATTCAAGACAAAATAACAGTTCAGGACTAATTTCCAACATGAGACACTATTCCAGCACTTCGTATTATGCTCCATTTGTTTAAAGCTTATTTTTAGATGGAGCTTTGGTTTGCACTTTCAAAGTTCTCTAGAAATGTCTGTTTTCGGCCTCAATAAATGACTTCCCCAAACACCCTCCAGACTTTTAGGTTCATGGCATGTACTCTATAAAGTATACTTGTTTGTGTTCATTGAAAGGTGCTTAAGATCATTAATTGTGTGTGTGTGTGCGTGTGTGTGTTTCTGTATGTGTGCATGTGTGCCCTTTTTTGCAGGCAAAATGGGGAAACAGAACAGCAAGCTGACCCCCGAAGTGATGGAGGACCTGGTGAAGAACACAGAGTTTAATGAACATGAGCTGAAGCAGTGGTACAAGGGTTTCCTGAAGGACTGTCCCACCGGCCGCCTCAACCTGGAGGAGTTCCAACAGCTCTATGTCAAGGTGAGACTCCACTGACTCACTTTCAGGTGATGGATTACACACATGCTGCAAGCATACACTCCCGCTACATACACTAACTCAGCGTGCATATTCCTGATTTCTGACTAAAGTTCAATAAAGCAGTAGATGTTCAGCAACGAGCAAAGGGGGGTGGATAGGTTATAGTAGAAGAAGAAAACAGTGCTGTATGAATAGAATAAAACAGAGAGAACAGAGGCAAGTTTGTTTTTTGTGAACTTGGTCCCAGAACAGAAAAGATAGATCTGTAGCCTAGAATGCTGCTGAACTCGATATTCTACCAAGGCAAACATTTTTGTATCGTATTCATGACAAGTCAGTCGTTTCTTTTTCAAGATGTTACTATAAAGTAGTACAATCCTCCAAAAAATACAGTATAGTAGGCAAGTGATGTAGGTTTGTTTAAAGGGTAACCTGGACTTCATTTTCCTATGTTGTGTCAAAGTGAATAATGGCGACAACAGTTTTTGAATTTGGTCCAGTATTGAGTGAGTATCGTAAATGTGGTCTACATCTCCTCTGTGGATAGAGGGTCACAGCACCTACGGCTCCTCAATTTGTAGTCTTATCCGCATTGAAATCAAAGGCATCATCTGTATTGTTGAATCAGCTAAATATTCAGCCATGACATCTACACGGCTTTAGCACAACACTACCTTCAATAAGTCACCTCAGCCCTCCTGAGATTTCAGAACGAGGCTCCTTGAGCAATGAGTTAGACACACGGTGGATCAAGTAAAAAGATACAGACAATGTTTTATTTCTCTCTGGCAAAAACAAGCACTTTCAATGGATTTATATTGACAGTGTGCAACAAGGATTACGTTGGAGCTCATTTCACTGCTGCAGGCTGAAGCGTTCTCTTTCAACACTGGACCAATTTCAAAACTTGTCGCCCTCATTAGTCACTTTGACACAAACGCATTCCAAGTCGAAAAACCCCTTGAAGCTGCATTTATTGAAGTTTTTGGGCCACTTGTTTTGATATGCAAACAGTTGCCTGCTCACACAACCAGCGCACACAGAGAAGCTTTAGCTTTCTTCCAGAGTCGTGTTTCAGGGCAAGTGACACATCTAAGTCCAATAACTACTCTCCTTTGAGCTCGCTTTTGGTCTCCACCACCTTGTGAGGAAGTTCTGGCTCTTTAGCAGCTAAATGCAACGGTATGTTCACTAGCTACTTTCTAACTTTGGCTGTCTTCTGTTTGGTGCTGAGCAGGTAGTGCACAGTAAGTGTATCAGACCTATTTCAAACAAAACAAAGTAAATGAGCATGGTGACAATGAACCAATACAGTAAAGTGAGTTACACTTTAAATATAGTCATGTGATCTGGTGTTAATATAAAAATATTCACTAATGTATAGATAGTCATAATGGTAGTAGAAATGTGATGGTACTTCTGGCAGTTGTAGAAGTAGCATTCGAAATAGTGTTGCGTCATTAGCAGAAGCATCAGTCTAAATTAAAAAGAGCAACAAAGTGCATCCTCAGTGGGTTTTCCCACAATTGGTATTAACAGGGTGAGTTGGGATCACATGAATACATTGTGAATCACTCCCATTAAAAATCCCTGCAAGATTTTAGCAGGCATCCTGCCACATTCCCATTCCCTACTCCTGTATCTGGGCAGAAAACCAGCGGAGAAGAGCGATATCAGAGGCGCTCTGATGACTATCTTCTCTTAGTAATATGTAGCCTAGCGTATCTCATTACCCCTGACAGGAGAGTGTGAATGTATTCCATGATTTATTCATTTAGGCCTATAAAACAGACAGGAATACTTTCATACAAACAGTGATCTCGTCATGAAACAGAAATTATGGCTATAATAATACTGCTGTCTGCTGGTTCCTGGTTCAAAATGGAAACCTCAGCTGTGACCTACTGAACCTGAACATATTTATATATAATAGAAAGATTAAATGTAGACGTAGCAGATTGAGCACCATCTGCCTACAGGAAGTCCTGACTATGACTTTCTAATATTATTAAATAAATATTACACCTGTACTGGTCTGGTTTTGGTAAAACGGACATGAGATTTGAGGCAGACACCTTGAATAAATAAATAAATAAAATAAGAGATTTACAGTACATTACGTTTGTTATATTATCAAACAGTGGGAGTAATAAACCTGCAAAACAACGCTGAATCACGGCCATGCTGTACTGTATACATAATAAGACTGTATGTCCTTATTTTGCTATTACATCAGACTTATCTCAGCATTTTAACTGTTTTATTTAACATCGAGATATCGGCATCAAGAGTTTTCATGGAAGAAAGCGAGTAGTGTAAGAATAGACTTTAATCTTTTATCACTGGTGCCAGGAAATGCCTCATAACCAGAGGGGGGCTGCCGTTACATAAGACACGCCTGGGCACTGAGGTCATGGGTGCACTTCCTCTAAATGCCATCGGAGCTCATGCATCAGCTGAGACCAGAAGAGAGAAGAAAAGAAAAACTCAACAAATCCTGAAAAGCTCCTATGTAAGTGATGCCAGGATTTAAAAAACAAAAACCAGAACAAAGCACATCTGTCACCACCGGCAATGACATTTTTCCATTTGGACCAATTTGTCCCATTAAAAACTACCGAGAAGCATCAAAATCCTTTTAAAATTGAACTACAAAAATAACCGGGACTCCTGGGAAATAAGAGAAAGTTGGCAGCCCTGATAGAGGGATACAAACACAAAAGGAATCAGATGGAATATCCCTCCAAATCTCCTCACGGCACATGAGCAACAGTGGCAGGAAAATCTGACGGCGCACAAAAGGGGCAACACGGCTCACATCTAAAGGGGTCTTGTAGGCCTCTGGGTAAATCCCATTATTGATGCATCCTATTGTGTTTCTAGGCAACAGTGTATCAGTGATATGGCTTTATTTAAATCCAGAGGGCTGATAAGTGGAAAAACGGTCTGCTGCGACCTCACATTAACGGGACAGATTGTTCCTGTGAAGAGTGACTCTGTGTGTGTGTGTGTGTGTGTGTGGTGGTGGTGGTGGGAGATTATTTATTAGTCATTATCTCTGATGGAGTCATGTTTGAGAATGTGTGTGTGTGTGTGTATCCTCGCTGCACATGCATACATGGGATCGGCAGTGTTCGACTTGCACCTGATCAATGACATCTTTAATTCTCTGCACTCCCGCATACGTCCCAACATTTGCACAGATTTGCACCTGTGACAGTTGTCCAGAAACCACCCTCCTCGTCCTCTCCTCCTCCTCCTCCTCCTCCTCCTCCTCCTCCTCCTCCCCGGCCACGGTGCTAAATGCAGTGTTTCCTAAACTCGGCGGTCTGCCTGGACTTCAATGTGCTGTTTTGCTTGAAACAAGACACGTCGTTCTCTCGCTTCTTCTTCTTTTTCTCCCTTCCATGCTCTGTATCACACTTCCCAGTTCCTTTGTGGAGGTAATAATCTTTTAGGTTGTGAAAAGGGAGAAAGAGAGCGAGAAAGAGAGAGAGAGAGAGAAAGGTGATAGAAAGGAAGAAACAGACGAAGGGAGAGAAAGCAGGTGTAGCATGTCAGCTGGAAATAATTGGTGTGCGTATCTCAGGGCAGTGTGCGATATTCATAGATGATGCTGTGGTGTAGTATATAATCTACAGCATTTGATTGTGCACCGTAACCGGCATTATCGCTCCTTACAGTTTCATTTAATCAGGACTGAGGGGGTCGAGTCATTATAAAAGAGCTCATTAAAAGTAGTCAGTCTCAGTCCTTTCAAACAGTTGTGTGGCATGAAGTTTTAGAATGAGTCAAACACTGGATTCAAAAGTATGACTAAACGGATAAAGAATTTAAAATTAGAAGCAGCTGAAATGGTTTCCAGATAATAACAATTTAAATGTCCATCAGTAATGTCAATTCAAATGAAATAGGTAATTTAAATGCATATTTTGCACTTAATTGTTAATCGCTCACTGTGGTGACGAGGCTGAATAGATTAATTCATTTAGTTTTAGTAGACTACCGCACAGTTCCTTTGACAACTTCTTTGTGCAGTTAGTATATGAAGTGCGGTTTGGTGTGACAGGCTAAAGTGACATTTTCAGATTGATGTCATGTTTGTTTCAAGTGGAAACTAGAGCCAATGGGGAAGTGCCAAAAACTGCAGTTCCTCAAATAGCCACTTGAAGCTGGCTACAGAAGTCAGTCTGAGTCTGAGTCCAACTTCACAGCAGATACAAACATGTTCACAGTCACAAAAATCAGTTTTGGTCTCTGTAGCTAATTTCCTTGTTCATGACAACTGTACTGTTCCAATTACCTGTTTAAATTATATTAAGGCTTAAAGTTATGGAGGCTAAAAAAGGCTATGAAGTTATATTAACAGGTGGGTGCTGTTACAGGTGGTTTGTCTGAGCACCCAGGGGTCATTCAGCCCACCTCAGTTCCACTGTTGGTCCAAGTCTTTGACCATTTTTAGATTAGCCCGGAAGACAGCCGAGGGAGGACTGCCAAGATGGCGGCGGCCAGAGCCACCACAATCTGAACTTCACAACAGCTCTCCAGAAACCTGTGGGTGACGTCACGGATACAACATCCATTTTTATACTGTCTATGTGTTTGACCAACAGTCCATCCAGAATATTCAGATATTCAGATGTACTGTATCTTTATAATCATCACATTTACGAAGCTAGAACGTTTACCGCTTTTCTTGATAAATGGCTTATACCAACACTTAGTTATTAAATCTACAGTTCATTCCAATGATTTTATGGAGGCATAATTACATTGTAATACCAAGTTAAGAACATGAAAATGTTATGTCATGCATCTGTTAAAAATCACTCGACATTCAATACCCACCTGCATGTTTGGTGTGATGACGCCTTGTCCGTCTGGTTTTTCACTTTCCGAGAGGAGCATGACTGTTCATAAATCCTGGTCAAACTAGACAGCATCATTAAACTGACCTCCTGCAGGTTTTTGTTTCCCAGTGGATTTTCACGTTTAGTGGCATCGCCGATGCCAGACAAGCGATATAAAAATGGAAGAGAGGCCTCAGCGACAAATTCACACTCAAGCGCTTGCATGCCACAGCGTGTGAAATTTCTCATCCCTGACACGCCAGCCGCTGTGGGAGCCATTTGTAACAGGATAACGACACTCCCTGAGATGTTAAGGTGATAGATTTTGTCACTCGATTTTTTTTAGCCCGCGCTTGATGCATTTAGAGACAAGCAGCCGCGCCGAGATATCCACAAACACGCGCATTTAACAGAGATCCGTACACATCCACAGCACATTATTCATGCTTTTGTTCTAAACAGGAAAATGCCGCTAATCCTGTTAGCCGCGCTACACATGTGTGTGTGTCTTTATACAATATGTCAGCGTGTTGGCTGACAGTAACATGAAATGAGCATCAATATTGCTGGTTTCCTGCCATGCTCTGTTGTTGTTGTTGTGATGGTAGCATTTCAACATCATTATAATGGGCTTCGTTACAGCAACTTTCTGCCTGCTCACATTACTCTGTCGCTGTTTCTATGGAGAACACATGCACGGAAATACAGGAAAACAGAAAGGAGGTTTGATATTTCAACTTGGAATTCAGTTTGTTGTTTGTGCAGCATCATACGCAAGGCTGGGAAGAAATGTGACATGTTGAAATGAAAAATATGAACATTTAACCTCTGGTTTGTTGCTGTCGATGAGAAGCGATAGGAAAGGGAGAGTCGGCCTCGCTGTAGATTGGAAGCATTGTTGTGATACACGCCCACACACACACACACACACACAGATGCTGACCTGAATGTAGATGTACTGCATGGATGGATTCCGCTCCGTTGCGTCTCGCTTGCATAGCCTCAAGGCTTTTACTGTTGACAGATGTGTGTGTATATGTGTGTGTGTCTGTGTGTGCGTGTGTGTTTGCACCACTGACCATTCAGCACCGTTCACTGTGAGGCTCCGCAGACGGACAGACAGACAGAATGATAGGAAGGTAAATGGAGCGACAGACGGACACTGACATCATCTGGCCAACAGCCGATATCTGTGAAGAAACATATGTCACCCGATCACAGGAGACAAAAGACAGACGGAAAAGAGAGAGATGCAGCGTTTGATTGACGTGGGAAATCTGCCGCAAAACACCACCTTATTTTCCACCAGACGGAGTTATCTGGAAAATCCTTTTGTAATCATTTGGAACAATGTGACACACGGTGAAGCTAGGCCTCTACAGTGACCACATGATATATAGTTACTGACTCTCATACAACTAGAGTTTAGATATGGGCATTGCGGTTGAAATCAATATCCTGATAGTGATACTAATATTCTCGCAAAATCAAAAAGGAGAAGATTCCATACACCCGGCAGGTAGTTGATATTTGATGCTGATAGTGATACGATATCACTTTCTTAATTTGGTTGTAAAGCCATCGTAGATCTACAACCAAGTCTAGTTGCTTAATAGTGAACTCTTCTCGGACAAAAAATCCTTGATAATCTTACGTTGGCTGATTGGCCAGGCCCATTGTTTAGGCCTGTAAAATTCATTGACTAATTTTGTACATTTTGCAATACAATGTGCTCAGAATTACTGCTATTACTATTATCACTATTTGTACAACAAGATTATGTGAAACAATACTTGAGATGATCGCACGACAGTGGCAATTTTACCATATTCTAAACATGAAGGCTTAATTGGCACAAAACATTTGTGGTGGTTCCCATCCCAGAGGTACATTACTTGATGTTAGGATCCCATTAATAGTTTATAAATTAGCAGCGTATGTGTGATGTCACTCATAGGTTTCTGAAGGGCCATTTTGAAGATCAAAATCTGTGGCACTGGCTCCCGCCATGTTGGCCCTCCCTTGTCCGCCTCCTGGCTAATCTAAAATTTGGCAAAGATGTGGATCATGGATCTTGAGTGGACCTTAGGCAGGCTGAATGATGCTTGGATGCCCAAACAAGCTGCCTGCACCGGTACTTATCTGTCAATGATATGCGGCCACGCTGTTAATTATGCGCAACGTTAAGCTTCAGTATAATTTGAACAGGTGAGTTATGTATAGATCCACCCTCAGTACAGTTGTCATGAACAGGAAATTAGCTATAGAGACCAAAACGTTTTTTGTAACCAGCCTCAAGTGGCCATTTGAGGAACTGCAGTTTTTGACATTTCCACATGAGCTTCACTTCACAGCCATGGAAGCCATACATATAATCATTATATAAATGTTTATGACATCAGTACAGTATGTGACACTGACACAGTTCTTCAAATATGAATAATGTGCTCAATGAAATCATGATATGGTTTTGCAGAGCGTCAGATGATGATATAGTCTGAGACAGGGTTAGATACTTGTGCTTCTTTAATCCCAACAATGTTATTATTAGATCTATTAAAAAACAATGTGGTATCTGTTCACATCAGAAAGTGGTAACCTTGTATTTCCCCTTTTACACAAATACACAGCAGCTGGTGCTCTGCAAAGCTTGTACGTAGCCCTCATAATATTACATAACATGAGCTCTTCCTCTCCCTCCTCCCTGTCTCACTATATGATACTCCTCCTCCTCTTTCCAGCCTCCTTTCTCAACTCTCGCTCCTTTCCTCCATCTCTCTTTCTTTACCCACTCCCTCTCTCACCTCCCTTCCTCTCTGCCCAAGTGGGCTTGTGGCTGCCATACACTAAAAATAGCTCTTGTCATCTCAGAAGCTCTCATGCCATTCTCCATCGCTGTCACAATACATACACACACACACACACACACACACATACACACACTGTTTATGTGGTTTAGCAGCATGAAACAGTTTGTGTTCACTTGAAAAGACTTCTTTTTATGAGATGGACTGCGTTCAAATATAGAAACAGTCTTTGTTTAGAGCTCAGAATATTTGAGTCACACAAGTGGCAATGATAAACTCTGGACAAAGTGACTCACTCATTACGCTAGTGAGTCGTTTACAATGTTTAGAAAGTGCAGAGGGAGGGGAATCTGACACGGAATTAGCAGACTATAATTTCCACGAAGACAAACTGTGTGTTTTTTTTCCCCATCGTGAATTTTCTCCACTCCTTTCAGAACAGAAAATTGGTGTTAATTGCTGAGGGTGTCAGTGTTTGCAGATGCATCCGAAATGAGCTGTAACAGAGACTACTGACACATAAATACACTCAGAGAGGCAGAAAGAAGAAGAACGATACAGAGGACAGGAAGAGAGACAAAGGGACGGTTGGATTTATAGTAATGAATTGCGTTTGACCAATCAGCTGCTTGCAGGCCTCTTTGCAGCGTCTCACTTCAAACCTCGAAGTTGTAATTAAATTATTCGGTAACTTCATTCTCAATGCTGCTGTTGCTGCAGTGTGAGAGGAGGGAAAGGGGAAGTTAGTGAGTACCTTTAGATGCACACAGTAAGATAATAGTGCCCATCCAGAGGGAATCATATTCAGATTGTGTATAACCAGTAGCACGTCCGCTGTAAGGGCACTTTGGTTATTGTGGTTGAATGGTGAAGGCACCAGGCCACAAAGCTTTTAGTCTCACCATGCAGGTTTAAATCCCGCAGTGGAGTGGGGTGGTAGCAGGGACGACCTTCAACTGGTTAACAAGAGTTCACGCCACCCCGTCAGCAAGCATCCACCCAAGGGAGATGCTGAATCCCTATCAGACTAACCTCTGACCTTCAGAGGGCGACAAGCAAGGAGAGAATAGCGATAATAGAGTCTAATCATGTGTCATTTACATTTCTGTTATGTATGAATGGAAATAAAATGATAAACAGGTAATGGATTCTTAGCAACACAAGCTACAAAATCACTGAAAATAGGATAAGGTGTATATTGATATCTTAATTGCAAATACTGCAATGACAGAGTATATAAACAGATTACGCATTGATGTTGGTGTGGATTTAAATATGCACTCAAGGTCAAGTCAGGTTGTCTTGCGTTCGTCATAGTACTCTGTGAATAAAATGGGCCTTGTTAATCAGTAGAGTGGCCCTCCTCTCCCCAGCTTGCAGTGCTTTGGAGTAGGACATTATTAGGTTAGGAGCCTGGCTTTCCCCTTTCTTTCTCTCCTGCTCTCCTTATCTTGTGTCTCATTTTGTCTCTCTTGGTTTCTCTGCCTGTGTCCTGCCATTTGTAATCACTGTTATTTATCGCTGTCAGCTTTTGTTTTGTTAACCCCTTGTCTCTCTGTCTTTCTCACATCTAATATTCTGTTGTATGGCCCAGCACAATAACGGCGATCACAAGAACAAGAGATTATAATTCCAATATCAATCTCATGTCTGTACGCTAAATATGAATCTACAGCCAGGAGACAGTTAGCTTAGCTTAGCATGAAGACTGAAAACAGAGGGAAACTAGCCTGGCTCTGTAAAAAGTAAAAAATATTGCCTGCTCAGCACCTCTAAATATGACTAATTAACAAGTTGAATCTTACTTACATACAAAAAACTTAAGTATATGTTGCGTTATGAGCTGGCATTGTCTGTTAGCCAGCCAGTGACTTCCTGGAGAATCTCAATTAAGATTAAATAAAGGAGATATTAGTAAAACTTAGAGGTGCTCTGGGAAGAAATTTTAGACAGACTAGGGCTAGCTGTTTTCCTGCTTGCTGGTTCCAGCTTCATATATATATTTTATACAGATATGAGAATGTTAATAATCTTTTCATTTAACTTTCAGTGAGAATGAATATTAAAGTATCTGTGGGAACTGTGTATATCTATAAAGAGAATAGGAATAAGCCCCAGGTTGAAAATAGGAAATAAAAATGTTTGTACAGTACAATACAGTACTTGCAGCATTACTTTTAACTGGCTATATATAATTTATTCTACATAGTTAAACCTCTGACTTTTGTGTTCAGGTGTTCCTCAGGGTTTAACACTGGGTCCATTCTTATTTTTACTTTAATGTCCTAGGATTGTGAAAGTATCTATGCTCCTGCTGTTCTGAACCTGTCTCATCTTTAAATAAGTACTACTGAAATTAAAGTTTCAGTTCTCTCAGCATAATCACTCTCTGTTGCTTTCCCACTTGTATGCTGTCTCCTAGGTGTCAGAAAATAATTTATAAGTTGAAACAACAGGCTTTGATGTTTATGTTTTTATGCGCAAAGAGGCAGCTGGAAAGAACCCAACTAAACCTCTCACTTATTCAGATTTTTTGGGAACCAGACACTGCTATCTTTACACGTGCACATTTTTAACCTGACTGCAGACATGCCAGTAGACCACTTCCTGAAACATCACTATTAAAGTCCAAAGATTCAGCCCTGATTTGGTTCAGATTTTGTTCAGACATTTTGTTCTGTGCAGTCTTGCCATTCATCCTCACTGACCCAGCTGTCCGATCAGCCTGACTTTAATGACTGCTTGACAGAGTGAAGCTATTCCCCAAACTGAAGGACGGGAAAACAGTCATGGAAGTTAAACCATTAGAGTGATGAGAGCCAAAGGCTCGCTCTCCCACAAAATGATACTAACAACATTAAATCTCTCGCCACGGTTCAGATGGAGTTTCACTTGCATCTGTATGATTGGAACAGTTTGATAAACAAATTAGTAAATCCATGTAGATGCATTTGTGGATATGTAGAGTGACTCCTAATCAGCAATCTGAATTTCATTCCCCAAAGGGTACACTGTGTGAGGTAATATGCCTGCCAGGTTCTCAAAATTAAGTTGTACAGGGAGCTTGTTTATCAAAAGCATTTAATTATGAAGGTTAATCTGAACATAATTGTAATGGCAAAAGAAAAAAAACACAGTCGTTAATATTAATTGTAACGTTGTTTTACTTTGCTGGTGATTTATTTTATAGGTCTCAAAACACTATCGCCAAACGACTGCACTTGAAAAGGTTCCATCTGTGTAACTCTGGCACATTTGTGTTGTCCATGAAATACATTTTTCAGAAGTAATATTATTATATACCGAGGCTGTAAGTTATGACTGCTGTATATACTGGGGCCACTTGAAGTATATGAATACCTGTAGAGACATTGCCTCATTTATCACATACAGTAAGTACATGCAGCTTTGTGTAGATCAGGATAGACAGGCTACAAATTGCCTACATACAGTATATGAAGAAATACATTTACTATATATGAGTGTGGAGGAATAGACAAAAGACTGGATTTCTAAGCTCTTTTAGTTACTCACAGTTGACATGATCACGCACCAAGTATTTAAGAAGTTCAATAATATAGATAAGACAATTTGTTTTTTCGTGTAAATGTAAGAACCTTCCTTGTTAATGCACAGATGGGCACTCAAGCAATCAACCAATTTACAAGAGTAGCAGTCATTATTGAATCACTGACACCTGATTCCACCAATTGAAGCAGCACTAAAAAAGTTAGCGGACAATAACAGATTTTTATTCTAAACTTGGAAGTGTTTTGTCTACTGCCAACCTCTTGGAAATGAACTTTAATTGCACAGTGCTGGTCAGAGAAAGCAAGTATTGATCTGCTGAGATACGCATGAGTACTTTAGAGAAACTCAAGGTTAGAGACACATTTATAGAATTTTTGTACTGTCACTCATGTTATTATGTTATTATGGTGTTTAGTAAGGGTCACCCACAATTGCAAAAGCAATTGATGAAACGCCAAAGGATTAAACTGGTTGGTGGAATGCTGGATAACAAGGCTGAGATCAGAACGCTACCATCAGCATGCTAATATATTCACAGTGACAAAGCTAGAATGCTTATGCTTAGCATGTAAGTATAATAACATTAGCTAATTAGCTTACAAAGCGAGGCTGAGGTTGACATTGGAGTGTCAGAACTTTGACCTGAACTCAGGAGATCACCAGCACCATTAGCACTGTGAGCAAGATGAATGCCATATCTAGAGCCATGCAGCCAGCGTGGCTAAAAATATATGATGAACTGCCAAGGTTTCACTATTCACACAGTGATGCATCAACATCCATCCATTCTGTAACCTCTAAGAGGCGGGGTACACCCAGGACAGGTCGTTAGTTCTTCATGGAGCTGACACATAGAGACAAACTGCCATTCACATTCACACCTACGGGTAATTTACGACCACCAATTAACCTGCAGGTCTTTGGAAGAAGGACGGAGTACACAAGTGAACCCACGCAGACACGGGGAGAACATGCAAACTCTATGCAGAATATCTCCAGCTGGCTACAAGGTTCGAACCAGGAATCTTCTTGCTGTGAGGCAACAGACCTCACCTAGGGGCACCAATTAACCTGCATGTCTTTGAACTGTGGGAGGAAACCAGAGTACCTGTTATAAAAATTGGGACTGCACTCTGCTATTTAGATGCTTCGACTTTTGCGATGTCCAGGTCCCCATTTATTACATGTCGTAAAGTGTACTTCCTTTTGATGATGCTCACAAGTTAAGTACACTTCCCTCTGGTGATGCTCACAGGACGGGGTGAGGTAGAGTTTAGGAATAAAGGTCAGATACAGATAAGAGGGGTGACAATTAGATTGGGGCCATAATAGTCTTTGAAGTAAATGTATGTAAAATTGTCTGTAACAATTGGCAGGGGTTAAGACAGCCCATTTTTAGGGAAAAGGTATAAGAACCAATTGTCAGAGCTCCTCAGGGAGCCTTTTTCCCTGTAACTCATTTTGTGTGTTGCACTGTGAAACGCTCCTCTTGTACAAGAACAATAAATTCAACTTAACTTTTTGACTTTGAATCCGGTTCTCCTAATTCAAGGGTTTTCTTGGAAAATTCCCTTAACAGTACCCAGAGAGAACCCACACAGACATGATGAGGAGAACATGATGTGAGCATTCTGTGCCAAACAGACCCAGTTACCCCCTCAGGTAAACTCAGTCACCTGGAGAGTGACACCTGCAAGAAGTGGAAAGAGAAAGGTCGGTGCTGTTGATCCGAATGCAGCACACGAATACACTGCACAACAAACTTGGAGAGCTCTGCTGTGTTTGTAACACAGGTGCTCTCAGGATGGGTCACAGGTTCAGTCAGCTACCTTTGAATCTCCTTTGAGTGCCGTGAGAATACAGCTCCATCTATATTTCCGTGCGCCCAAGGGTTAATATCAATGCACATTAAATTTAGATCCTCGACTTTGATAAATGGACTCAAGTATGAGGGAGATTATATAAACATTTTAGGCATCTCATGGGTGTTTTAGCTCTCCCTAAGTCAGATGGAAATAATGCCGAGGCAGCAGGGAGTAGAAACACAGCAATGTTTGCATGCAGATCCAGAAGTATGAGGTTTTTCATACACACGCACACACATGTGCAGACTGACTGACTGAGCAGCCACGAGTGATGAATTGAAGCTCGAGGAGGAAAAGCCGGGGAGGTTTGATGAGTCATGTAGAATGAAGGCACAATATAAATAATGAACCATACTGTGGACATCTAGAGAAAATGGGAAAGGGGAAGTGGGTGTGTGTTTGTTGTGTGGTGTTCTCTCGCTTCGTCTCCCTCTTCCCTTTCTTCCCTCGCCTCTCCTTTCTTCCCTCCCCTTCCCTCTCTGGCGCGGTCTTTTGGAGAAGCTTGCAGGCCGATCATGAGATTTTTTAAAAGGTGGGGCTTCAAAACTGCGCAAGCTGCCGAGGATTTATCTCGCCAAGAACTTGAGAGACGAGCCCATTTTGGACACACCGCTGGCAAGTGAAGATAAAGCGAGCGAGTCCTCGTCCCTTTTCTTCTCTGATATTCTGCCTTGCTCTGAATTGCGTCACAAGGAGCAGAGGGTAGCCCTCAGGCCTACCTGCCAGACCTGGCAGCAAGCAGCGAGGCACACTCTGCCTCCTGCCCTGCTTGGCTGATTTTCTGTGTCTGATTTAGATCAGAGTCGGTATCAAAAATAAAAAAAAAAGGCAGAAAGATAGCACCGGTGGAATACGCTATATGCGTACTGATAGATTGATCAATACATTTTTCTTTAACCTATTTCAGGACCTGACTGGAGAGTTTCTGATCTGGGTTATTGATTGGGGGGTCGTTGCCATGTATGTATGTAGTCTGATGTGTTTACCTCTCATCGCAGCCTTCCTGCTCTTTCTCTCCTCCAGTCATCCTTTCCTCGTTGCCGATACCTATTCTCCTCGCGGTCCCCCTGAGGCATGAAAAATGTTTCCACGCTCAATAGTGCCATCTGCTGTTACGCTATGATTTACACTCCTAATGCAGAGTTAGTGCTGCCAGATGGGTGTTTTGTAACCACAGATAAACCAGGGTCAGAGACAGGTCTGCTCCAAATTCCTCTTAAATCACAAGCTGAGTGATTGTGTGCAGTAGACCTTCCAGGATGATTCCTGGACTGCACACAATCACTCATAATGGACAGCACGATGGATATCTAGTCAGCCATTCAAAGCAGGTTAAATATCCCTTGGGTCAGTCTGCTGTATGGTTTGCATGATGCACGAAAACACCCCCAACCCTTGATATCTGTCACCTCCAGTACACACACACATAACCAGTACTTGTTGCACTTATCATTCCTGGTTTATGTTTTAATCAAGTGGCCCCTCTTCTTGAAAGCCTATTGTCTCACTGAATCAAAGGCTCATCCCTCAACACCAAAGCAATCTTGCAGACCTTGACCACAAAGGTCGCGTGTGCATTAAACGTTACCAAAGATAGATGCCTGCCACCACGTTTGACTCACCGTAGCGTCTTTTTGTAGCTTTGTGTCAGCAGCCGTTCGTTTGCTGTAATTCGCATTTGTGAGTAGCTGAGTGGGAAAAAATGCCTCATGTCAGACTGCAGCTGTCAGAGATATCAATAACCTCACACTTGATGGAAAGAACCACAGATATGGTTGTAAATGCACCACTGCTGGCAGTGACCTCAAATTAAATCCAATATTCACATTAATACAATCAGTTCAGCTGATTTGACTGGAGCGGTACATGGTTTGTATGTGGTTTCACTTGCTATCAAACTGCTACAAATACATAACACGATGAATACATAACAACACTGGGGCAATTAGATAGTAATATATAATATAATAACAGCTATACACGTAAGTTACTAACTCAAAAAACTGTGGATTTAGTGTTCAGTTGATCTTTAAGATTTCCTGGTTGATTTAGCGATGTGCATGGTTATTAAGTCACATCGACTTAATAAAGAAAGTCATTCATCATTTTCCAATATGCAACCTGATCCAGCACAGAGAGCTTATTTTAGCAGTTATTGTTAAATACATTTTGAGATGGGAGATTGGAGAGATCACTGCTAACTTTTTTTTTCTAACCTGTGATGACACCGATATCACAGTAGACACCCAACTGAGAGTAACAAGAGAGTGATTAAAAATGCATTTTACAGAGAAGAGAGAAAGAAAGTGTGTGTGTGTGTGTGTGCGTGCGTGTGCCAGCTTGCATGCTTGCGTGTGTCTTCTATCTGTGCAGACCCTGGAGGCTTGGAAGCCGTAGCAGCTACAGCAGTGTGCTGGCTAAGTTTCTGTTGCTGCCTGGCATGTCACTGAGGGTTTATGTAAGAGCTCTCTCTCTCTCTCTCTCTCTCTCTCTCTCTCTCACTCTCTGACACACACACACACACACACACACTGTAAATACCCCGGCAATGGATTATGCACGTATTCCCTCTCTCGCTCCCTTCTGCTCGTCGAAGAAGCATCTTAGCGACGCTTAGACGAACCAATGCAAGCAGCCATATGCAGGCGACAGCCAGCGCCGTCAAGCCAAGGTCCCGCTCGTGTGTTTCTCCAAATAGGCTTGACTGCATCTGACAATGTTAGCGTAGGGATGCATGAAACATAAGGCATTATTTACACAGCCCTCTGGTGCCACAGTGGAATGACAGAAACCCAAAGAAACAAGTCAAAGCTAAAGCATCATTTCTGAGTGTATCGCTAACAGGAAAGTACAAATGCTTTGACGGGGTAAATCACAGACTCAGGCTGACCTCTAAAACCTGTGCTTGTGTACTGTAGATGAATGGCCAATGGCAAACCAGCTACATATTGTTGATAACATTAGAGGCAGTGGCTGTAGGGCCTTAAGCGAGGAGAGATGACCTTGTTGGCTTCATGAAATCTGACTTTAGACCATACATTTTTGATCTTTTGTATTCTATTTTATTCTCTGATGTTCCAGTTTTGCTGGTCACTGAGCAGTTATATCTACAGTGAGGGCTTCATTTTTCTTTTTTTTCTGCTCGTCCTGCAGGTAATGATAACATTTATCCATGGGGAAAATGATATTGAACCATCCATAATGCACAAATGAGCTCTGAGGCGCCCAAGAGTGTGTACATGTGAGCGTGTGTGTGTGTGTGGACTACGCAAGCAGCAAGGAGGATGGAGAGGGATGGATTTACATTCAGACACTACCAGTGGAAAATAGAGATACACACCAGAGAGCATGGTATCACCATGGCAGCGATCCACAGCGGGCATCATGGGACAGTGGGCGCATGAATGATCACCCACTGGGTCATCTTCTGGGAGATAGGGTGGGCTGCAGCTTGTCAGGCTTTCCTGTCTGTCGGCTTTGTCAGGTGTGATTAATCACAGCAAGCGGAGAAGAAATTTGATCGAGACAGAACCAAATGATCAAAACTCTAAAGCTGTAATAGATTACTTAAGACTTTGATAATATCAAACATGTTTGATCAAATGTATTTTGTCAGTAATAGCCATTAAATATGTTTACCAAAATGTACAAATGCCTCCAGTAAATGTATGGTAGTTTTCTTCATGTAGTGGCAGAGCCCGCCTTTCCTGTGTGGTCCAAAGGAAATTATAGGGTTCACAGGGAATGATGCAGAAGACAACAGTCACATCCAAGGTTCAGCATTACCATTTCATCTTTTCAGTTTGATACCAAGTAGAAGATTTTAGTCTTTGTCAGCCAAGCTAGCAAAGCTAAGCAAAGCAAACAGTCATTTAAAAACATTTAAAACATGAGACAGAAATCCTAATTTGAGGTCCAAGTCAAGCTTTTTCTGGAGCTTCCAACGATACCCTGCAGCCCTGGAGAAGTGGAGTTTGCTCCGTTGTCATGGTGATGGCTCCCCTCCATTAGGAGGGCAGTGAGATTTGGTTGAAAGCTCTGGGAAAAGCGCAAACGTAGACCTTGATGTAAGAGGGTTTGGCTTCTGATCAGAATAATTGAGACATTGTATAACTCGATAACAGATGAATTAAGTGAACAGTGAATGAAATGAACGACAGATGAAATGACAGTGAAAGTAAATCCTAGCCAACGGTCCAAAGAGTTTGCTAATCTGATTCATATTGCTTTATGAGCAGCAGCGTGTCTCAGTGGGTGGGCAGATGTCCTAAAACTACATCTACCAGATCCCAAAACTACTCACTGCAGGCTGCCTCGGATCAGTTACCTTTTTTTTTTTTTTTTTAGCATTTGGTAAGCACTCAGATAACAATAATCCAGTTACATGCAATCCGCAGCTCCCCAAACTGCAACAGACTGTGCATAAAGTAAATAAATCTTCATCGCATTTAAATCCTGACCCTCGCGAGCTCATCGCTGCAAGCTTTTAAGCTACAAGATGTCTGTCCAGCTTAGCTGTTTATCTGGAGAGCTGGCAGCAGCAGTGCAGGCAGCCGGGCCCAAACAAACGCAAATCTGGATCCAACACTGGCGTTACCTAACCGAAGTTCCTTTAAAAACCCAACACGAGCCGTTTGTCGCTCGTTGCGGATGAGCCTCTCATTCCAGGTTTGCCGTTGGATCATTCTGAGCTGCAATATTCATCTGTTCTGTGACAGTCACTGTTAGTGTGAAATGGCCTCTCTTTGTGTGACGGGGGAAAGTGTGTCTTTCTATTTCATGCCATTTCACTCCTTCTCTTTCCTCCATCCCTCCTGTCTTCCTTCTTTGCCTCCTCCCTTCCCTTGTTGCTCCGCTCCTCTTTGGCGTTCCCGCTCTCGTTTTTTTGGACCAGCACCAGTACCAGCTTGCGGGCTGATTACAAAGGCTTTAATGTTCCATTTAACAGCAGCATGCTTTGGGTTGTGTGTGTGTGTGTGTGTGTGTGTGTGTGTGTGTGCTGCGGTAAGGTATCTGTTTGACAGAATAGGCCTCGCCACTCGCTCATTGACACACGCGCACACACGGAGCGACATTAGCCTTTATTAAGCCAGCTGTGCCTGTCCGCCTGGCTCTTCCCTGAGTGGACAGAAACGTCTGGCATTCAGCCTGTCCTCTGACGGCAGACTCCAAACAGCCATATCAAACAGACTTAACGGCAAATGGGAGCCAAATCAGGGGAGGAATAAGACTTAATGGAAATGTTAACAGCCTAATATCCGTAGCTGTAAAAGTGAGGAAACACGAGGCTGTTGTTTTGGTTGTTAAGTGGTAATTGTGTGCCATCTAGTAAAGGTTTTGTTTTCCAGCCTGGACAGCTGCTGTCTGCCCGACAATGCTTTTACACGTGACAAAGACAGAGGAGATGAACCAAAGAAGCTCAGATGGAGAAATTTCACAGTCCCATCACCCTGCCCCACTTTTCTTTCTTTCTTCCTGTTTTTACGTAACAAAGTGTTTCATAACTTGCCAGATTGTCGAGGAGCCGTAGTGCCCCCCCCACCTTCCCCTCATCAACATCTCTCCCACATCGCTGACACCTTTCCCTCCCTCCCCGCTCTCCCCCCACGCCGTCACGTCCACTTGCCTCCTCCCCTTCCCTCCAGGGGGGCTTGGGCAGACGAGCCGAGGCAGGGCCAAACGGGGGGCAGGAGAGCAGAGCTCGTGGGAAGGAAGCCACGTCACGTTTGTGCAGGAAGCGACAGGCCACTTCCCGCTCATCCTCCCAACCATCCCTCCATCCCGGAGGGGCTTCCTTCCTCAAATTAGTTTGGCTCCTCCGGAGCAGGAGGGCAAATAGGGACCTGGATTTGGAAACTATCACTGTCACGGTTCCTCTGACATTTGCTCTCTCACACTTATTTTAATCTCCTCCTCCATCTCTCCTGTTTTCATTCACTCTGTCTCTCCTCATCTCCTCCCTCTCTGCCCTCCTCCTCCTCTCTCTTCTGTCTGCTAACTTCTCACTGCAGTCTGATCAGTTTGCTACTGCTGCAGAATTTACATGGGTGGGACCTTATTGCAGATGGGCAGTCTCGCAGCCCGAACTGACTCTTTCCGTCTAACCCTGTCTTATCCATCCTCCGCTTTCTTTCTGATCCCCTCCCTCCCCTCTCTCTTTTTTTACCTCCCATCCACTGCACTCTCCCCTCCTCCCATTCGGATTCACGGCCTCGACATGATGACTGCAGACAGTTTGTTCACACAGGGGCGTTTACTCTTAGGTGAGGGCAGCGTCCTCGCCTTTTTATTAGCCTCTGGGCGACGAGACTGTCTGCTACGCACACGAGCAAGGACGCCGTGTAGAACAGTCGCAGCACTGCCTGAAACAAAAACACACATTCCTCGATTTACACGCTGAGAGCGCAGCTGATCTTATTCCAACTGTTGGTACGGACAGTTTAAAACTGCTATAAAGATGCTATAATAATCATTAATAATATTAGTAATGGCTATGTGCTTTGGTGTCTCGTTGTTGCTTTGATTCACTCTCGTCAGCATCATCTCTAGATGCAGCAGGCAGCAAAAAAGCTCTAAAAACTCAGTGTAAGCTACCTGCCCGGCACTAAACAGCAAAAAGACAATGTGAGCACAGAGGCTAAAGAGCCTGATATTTCCCTTGGGAGTTGGTGGAGACCAAAAACAGAGTTAAGACTTTTTGGACTCCATCCATCCATTTTCTTCCACTTATCTGGGGTCGGCTCGCTGTGGCAGCGTGTTTAGCAGGCCACTTCAGACGGCCGTCCTTCTCTCAGCAATGCATTTTAGCTCCTCCTGGGGAATCCCAAGGCGTTCCCAGGCTTGACGGGTTATGTGGTCCCTCCAGCGAGTTCTGGGTCTGCCCCGGGGTCTTCTCCCATTTGGACGTGCCCAGCCAAATCAGACACCTGAAGCAGCTCAGCTGGCCCCTACAGACATGAAGGAGCAGCGGCTCAACTCGAGCGAAACCCTGTTTCTAAGGCTGAGTCTGAGGCTTGGACTCCAACTGAATGATAATGCTGTGTCAGATCTGTCGGATGTGTACGCAAACAACAAACAAACTTAGACTAGTCCTTCCACTTGTTTTTTTTAAGTCTGTCTGACTCATAAAATTTGAATCCCTCTTGAAAGTAGAAACTCTACTTCTCATCATTTTTAATCCCACAAAATGTCAGCACAAGCAAGATGTGATGACATTCACTGACAGTTTAAATATTAAAATGATAAAGGGACTTGAGTTGATTCACCTTCATAAATTCATGCTTGTACCGCTGACTGACATTCTCTGTGATTCCTTTTTTTGCTTCTGTCTGATGCAAAGATGAATGTCGAATCAATCCAGCAGAGTTGATATGAAACAAAAAAAACGATACATCTCTTCCAGTTTGTTGCATTTCCTTGACGAAGGCTGTTACTGAAACACCAGCTTTCTTTCATGTGCACAAGTCCTCAGAGAGCAGCCCCGCTCGGCTTAGATTACCCATCGGCTCTAGGAGCGTTTATGCGAGAGGTCAAGTGGAAGGTCATATCTGATGAATCGCTCGGCTTCTCGCGGCTATCCACAGGGTTCACGGTCTGCAGTAGATGACAAGCATGGCAGGGGCTCAGTGGTCGTTCAGAATTACCACATTAACCTCTGACCTTTTTAGTACACAGATGGACCGCCGACACACAGAGCGGATTTAAGTTTCAGCCAATGCAGAGAACAGAGCTGATCCATAGTATTGTGTAAATGATACAGTAGAGTCGCAGGATGTCGACTTTGGCCGGCGTTACAGTTTAGCTTCTTTGCTCTAGCTCTGTTATATTGGTAGTAACACAGTTAGAATATGGGCTGCTAAGACCCACGGGACCCTTTAAGGCTTTTAAGTTAAGTTGTAACCCTTCAGACGTACACACAGACACAGTAGGAAAATCACGTAACTACAAAGTGAAGTTGTGAGGGAGGTGGTCTGCGACTGGAGGACTCCTATTTAAAATGTGTTAGAAGTTTCTATGAGTGAATTCATGTGTCTACCTGCTTCTAGCTGCTGCGTGTCCGTGACCCTGACCCTCCAGAGCGTGGACCTAAAGTAAAAGACAACTTCCCTTCAGGGGTCAATAAAGACTGCAGTGATGCTGACCTTAGAACTAGAATTTCATGTTGCATCCCTGCAGGCTGCAGACAGGTTGAACAGGTTTCCCCAGCGTAACATCTGTTATGCAAACATAGACATGAAATCACCACTGACCGATGATAAAAAATTTGCAGAGGCAGAGCTGAAAAGCACTGGACGAGAACAGAAGATTCACTTCATTACTGCACGTGATGAATCACCCATCAAAATGCAATCATCCTTTGTCATGATGTTCCCAAATAACACCGTCTGTATTCATGAGTCTGCACTTTTATCTCAGGTTTGAAATATGAAAAATGATCTGTATCACTTTGTCACACCAGAAATCTGAAGCTCTAATCCCCAGTGAACAATTTCATAGAAAACTGTGGTGCATGTTGAAACCAATTTCTGACTGAACATTGATGTTCCTTTTGGGTGGCATTTGCATCATGGAGATCAAGCTCATGACGAAATCTTGATCTTAAAAATAAAATAAAAAAAACTGAAACTTACCTTTATATAAGTCGCATCCTATTTTTTTTCCTCCTCTAGTTCTTCCCTTACGGAGACGCGTCCAAGTTTGCCCAGCACGCCTTCAGGACCTTCGATAAGAACGGCGACGGCACCATCGACTTCAGAGAGTTCATCTGCGCGCTGTCCATCACATCACGCGGCAGCTTCGAGCAGAAACTCAACTGGGCCTTCAACATGTATGACCTGGACGGCGACGGCAAGATCACGCGGGTGGAAATGCTGGAGATCATCGAGGTATCACAGCAAGGAATAAGTAGTATATGATTTCTGTTTGACATTCTGGGAAATAAAATTTTCGTCAGATGAGATCAAAGACACAAATATGAAGGCTGGAAATTGGGAAACACATAGTCACTGTCATATTTATAAGATTTCTACATTTCTAAGAGTGGTATCCATCTTCTAAAGATAAATAAGCACATTTCCCACAATATTTCTTCAAGGTTCTCCTGCTTTGTTACATGGCTACATTTGGCAAGCGATACGATGGCACATGGCTTCTGTTCTTAACCTGCCGAGTCACTCGGATGCAGCAGGTTTTTTTTAATACTTCGTTTAAAGGTTATACAGCAGAGGGCTGCGGGGCCTGACAAGACGCTCATTATTCATGAGCGGGAATAATATGAAACAAGCAACAAGAGGCAAAAGTGCATGTTCAGAGCAGACTCACCTAGATTCAGGGGCTTTGTCTCAGACAGAGGCAGAGATTTATTCAGCAATAAACACATTAAATGATCAGCTTCGTTTCTTTTAGCTTGTAGCAATGAAACTCGGATAACTATATCTTTATCTGAGATATGTGATCGAAGCCAATTGCTTTTCTATAGAACAGTTGCCACCTGTGTATTAGGTAGCAGTGTGTGCTAACAACCTGAGGTTCTACTGATCTGCACATAAATATAGAATAAAAGGATTCATGCATCTGTGGATGCTTGCAGAGACTTCATATTCTGCTGTCATGTGGGAGGACTTCAGTCATTAGACTGGTTTCTGTCCATCCGTATCATTAATGCAAACTCCAAGAGATGACAAGATGCTACATGCAACTCCTCCAGCAACAGTCTGCTACTCCCACCACCTTCATTCCAACAGATGTCAGACTCTTTAACACCAGCATGACTTCATGACCTTTTTTTTTGTTTTGTTTTTCTCTTATTTATGAATAGTATCTTATGAGCCTGTTTATCTTACTAAGGAAAACGCAGTTAAAGGACTCGTGAGATGTACCTCAATCTCTGCTGCTCGCTGTCTCCCCCTGCAGGCGATCTACAAGATGGTGGGCACCGTGATCATGATGAAAATGAACGAGGACGGCCTGACGCCCGAGCAGAGGGTGGACAAGATCTTCTCCAAGATGGATAAGAACAACGACGACCAGATCTCACTGGAGGAGTTCAAAGAGGCGGCCAAGAGCGACCCGTCCATCGTATTACTGCTGCAGTGTGACCTCCAGAAATAGGCCGGAGGGCGAGCGGAGCGCTCCACCAGCCGCCACGGACTGCACAGAAAGAATTTCATGTTCCATTCAGTTTGCAGCTATTTCCACTGAAAAAAAAAAAATATGCTTGGACTACCTTTCAATGGATCTGCTTCTTGTGTTTGAAACACTCGTGTGCATGAGAATGTTATTTGCTATAAAAAGATCTACACACAACATTACAACAACAGTGTGCGGGGTGCAAGAGTGCGGGTGCACGCTCACACCACAAACACACAAACACACACACACACACTTCTCACTACATATGAACACCTCGCACAAATAATATATATATAGATATATAAATATGAATATATATTTAAATTATTCAAAGATCAACTGCCAAAATGTGAAGTGTGCAAAGTATTTTCCATACACTTTCATTCTACTGGAGCTTGCGCATCGGTGATGTGCTGCGTTGAATTTGCCGCTACTCTATTTATCGTTCCGAGTTTACTGACGCTAGCTGTATGTGTTTCATGATACTGAGTAATGTCAACTGAACCAAATTCCTATGATGATGTATCTGCCTCCAATACGACACTCTATCCGTCCGATATTAGCTCTAGAAGAGATGGATTTGTCCAACTTTTCCTTCCAAAAACATGCTTGTATCGTCAGTAAAGAAAACGTAAACGTAGTTCATTTGCATGCCTTTAGGTTCTGCCTTAAAGAAACCTCCTCATTTTTGCACCCTGTAATCGCAGACAGAAAGCCTTATCAAAGCCGCGCGGTGACACAAAAGCGCGAGAAAAGATTCGTACCGAATAGGGAGAAAATAATCACATCGCAAGTAGGTCCTACAAGTATTGTCGTATGGGATGTAATTTTTTCGTGATCTGTCGAGATGCTTTCTTTTGACTGCTTTAACTGTGGGAGCATGTTTCCTTGTAGATTAGCTGTAGTATATGTTGCTAAGAACTAAATCCCTTGCCCCTCTGCATCTAAACACACTTATCTCCTTACAAATGAGCAGAATGTGAAACAGAAAAGAAAAAAAAAAAAGAGATCAATTGGTACATTTCTGAAGCCAACAGACTGGAGGCAAGCGAGATTAAACATTTACAATTAGGAGAATGAATGAGGCTTCCGTCAGCTTCACTCAAATTAGATTAGACAGAAGATCCATCCGTAGTTGGAGAGCATTGTTATCAAACTTTGTTATAACCTATGTGTCAGCATCACATCCACTTTTTTTCCCAATTAGCCTGCAGGTTGCATATCAGTATGGTGAATTTGGAGGAGTGTTTTCAGACACTTAGAGGAGAAGAAGAAATAAGGCCTGTCGCAGCATTTTAACGTTCTTATTTATCTTTTTCAGTGGAAGTAAATGGATGCTACGTAGTGAGAGGAGCAGTGAATGGCGTTTCATTATACACTGTACCAGTAGAGGACAGCCCTTACTGTAAAGTCATGTTTTTAGTAGGTTGGACAAGTCGCCCTCCCTGACCCCTCGAAGTATTTCTCTCTTACCAATCAGTCAATCTTTTTGTACTTTTTTACTCCCCTCTCTCACACATTGTACACGTACTGATGCATACTAAATGTAGAGAAGTTCAGCGTGGTACCTCCTGTAGATGATTTGGAAATAACCGTTTAGCCAGCTTGTATCTTTAAATACCCGACCCCCCCTCCGCCTGAAAGCACCGCAGACACTTTCCAACCCCGCGTTAACACCACCAGTGTTTCAAGAGCTGAAGGAGGTTGAAGGAGATGTGATATGTCATAACATACAGTGTTGCAATAAAGAGCTAGCATACCAGTCCATTGTCATCTCTCTCAGCAGTGTGGCTTGCCCCCCCCCCCATCAAGTTTCTAATCTGAACTTCTTTACATGAACATCTTTGGCCAGACAATGTTTCTAATTCCAACTCTGTTATTACTATTATTGCTATCAAGATACCAAATGTAAGCAAAGGCAAACGTGTACAAGGATTCTTTTGTAGCATGTATTGTGTCCCTGACAACATGGCTGCACTACTCCCTGTGTTGTGATTTAATCTAATAAAAGGAACTCTATGGGCTCTTGTCTGGTCTGCTAACTCAACAAACCATCTCTCCACGCCACAGAAGCGACATCTATATTACAGGTGTACACTTGGACCAGTTTCCAGTTAATCCAGCAATTTAAACAGCTTTATAGCTGATTAATTCATGAATTACCTTTTCTTCTCACGTGTTCTCTCAATGGCTAACTAAATATATAAACTATATGGCAGTGTGTCTTCAAGGTGTTATGACTGACTCAAGGCAGTAGGTGGTGACAAAATGAAGCCGCACAAACATACCGGCTATTGCAAATTCACTCCCACAGTTCAGGAAGAAAAGAAGTGCACTTGAACACACGTTTGAATATTGCACCTAAGTATTTCTAATTTATGTCATAGATCTACCTCACTGGATTTCAGAGGGAAATATTGCATGTTTTACTCCAACCAAAATATATGACTAGTGTATACAATATAACTCCTCATAATATGTCGTTTAGAGTAAGACCCAGCTTAAAAAATGAAAATGCTGCTAAAATATTAATATATCGGTTACATTAATCCACTTATACAATAAATGGAGCGATACCTGCAAGCTAGTTCAGACAGACGGCTCAAGCTGCACTGAACATGATACATGCCTCACGCTCCACAGTGATCCACCAGAGTCGCAGCTTTCCCATCTCCCACTCTGCCCTGCCAATGCAGCCCTGCTTCAGTATCACCGCCTGTTCTTCAGCCCCACGACCACGTTCAGGATATTTGCTCATCACTCAGTCATGAGGTCAGGGCCAAGACCCCAAACGCTGCACTCATGAGGGTCACTGCTCTGCTTTAAAAAAATGTTAGAAAATGGTGGAAAACATGACTGTCCTAAAGCTCAGTGTGAAGTCTTCAGATGTCTCAGACACTCAGACATTCATATTAGTTTGTTTTACATTTGATTCTTCAGACACATTTTTACCTCCGTACTTTTGCTTAAGTAACACGATAATGCAGGACATTTGTTGATTTATGTTGTCATAAATACTTCTACACCATCTGTGAAGACTTAAGGTCTAAAAAGCTGCTTCCTTACATGAACACAAGCAACCCTGTTTCCTTCCTCAGGTTACGCTTTACAAGATCTAATGTATTGAAGAGGACACACTGATGCGCTTCTTACTTAATAATGCCCCTGTTCAGCCACCAGGTGTCACTTTTGAGACGGTGGTTTCCATATTTATGGAAGTGTTGAGTTTATCAGGTAGATTTACACAGGAAGTAATACTAACAAATAAGTAACAGAACTGTTAACTCTTTTTTATTTTGTACTGCGATCCTTTTCCAGCTGAAATAACAGAGAAAACCTGCTGCTTACCCATGACTCCCCGCTATAATACCACTGATTACACAGGGTTCACTTGGAGGACTGTTCCACTCATACATATACAGCGAACCCCACTCTAAAACCCAAGAGGCTGCACCATCACAAGCTGTTTGAAGCTTCAGGCAAGCCAATTACCGGACCACCCCCTAAGCCCTGTGTGCAAATGTGGAAAATGCATTCAGTCTATTGATCTTAATGGGTTCACACGGAGGACAGCTCTTCTGCTACATTACACCTACAGTAAAGAAAACGGGAGGAGACAGGAGGGTTTAGAAAAGGAACATTTATTTTACATGAAACCATTTACATAGTCAGTACTGATCCACTTTGTGTCGCACACTCCGTCACCATGGTTGGCTTTAAATGAAAAGATTGTAGAAGCATGAAGTAGAAGTGACAACAAAAAGACACTTTCCCTGTCACCATCTAAATCCTGATGAAACTCCTCTCTGATGAGTTTGTCCCACCTTTGAGAGGAACACTAAAGAGTTTGATGCTCAGCTCACAAAATGAACTGAATGAATTGAAAAACTGAAAGGTGAATTCCTGGAATGGCATACAAAACCGCTCCCTGCCCTTCGGTTAACTCACACACAGCTTGTCTATTCAGTGACACATATTTGATGATGGAAATAATAAAACAAAAACATTTTCCAACTCCTCATTTCAACAAAATCATTAAAAAATAAACAATATTCTCAACAAGTGTATCAGAAAATCAATACCTGTGTAAAAAGAACATCTGATTTTTGTATTCGAGCAGATTGAGGGGATGAGGGATAAAATGGAAGTGGTGTTTCCTGAATGTTACTTTGGAGGGTCTGTGTTGATGCCGTATTTCTCTTTCAGGAGCTTCAACTGTTCCTCTTTCTTCTTTGTGTCCATCTTCTGGAAAGCCTGCAAAGAGAAAACAAAGAAAATTAATCTTTTGAATTTTGTACAGATTCAAATCTCGATTTTTTTGAATTGCAGTTTGACCTCATGACGTCTACAGACAGTGCGATGCTCATACGTACTCTGTTTGCGTTGTAATAGAGGACCACCAGGTAGCGGTTGCAGACGTTGAAGCCTGACAGATGGTCACAGGCGTTCTTGGCGTCGAAGATGTCTTCATAAACCACGTAGGCTGTTCCTCTTGTTTCAGGTGTGTTCCCTCTGAGAAGCAAAGAAGAGCAACACACACACATGAAGCGACGTGAAGCAAAGCGTATGTACACTATAAACAGACATTTATGTGGCTCTGAAGAAGTTTAGAATATTTTTATTAAGTATATCATATGTAAATATGGGAAAAACTGATATTTCAGTCTCGCTGACAAATGTCTGCAGCATCAACAGAGGCAGATGTGGTCTAAAACACTGGTTCTCAAACTATGGTGCATGTACCATTGGTGGTACGCAACCTCACTATAGTGATACTTATTATTCAATTCATCTAAAATATTTGATACCATGAAAAATATTATAACAATTGAATGAAAATAAGTCACATTCTTGCATGTGATGTGTGCATACATGCAAGATTAGTGAAGAGCTAAAAATGTGACGGGAAGATAGAAACGGAGGTACGACGTGTTTGAAATGTGGATCAGTCTCCACCCAGTCCACCAAATGAACCTTTTGAACTGGTTTGATTCAGGATTGAACAATGGCCAATAATAAATCATTTTATTGGCAATAAACCTGCCTCCTGTGGGGTCACCCTACGCTACATTTGTCATAATGGTGGTACTTGGCGAAAAACTGGTCTAAAATATCCTGCAGTGCTCTTTCTGATGTCCTTCGATTTTAATAAAGTGTGATTGGGTTAGATAGATTAACATCAAGTGCTGATTAACCTCACTGAGCAATATAGATCTGTTTACATGCACCACAAAATGGTGGAGAGGGAAATCAAGTACTACTTTTAAAGAATGAATGATACTGGAAAAAGCTCCGTTAACAGACGTGTCAGTCTAATCCAGAGCTAGATGTATTAGTCTGCCAATGTTGGCCTAACACAGACGTATTGTTATCACCGTGTGTGTGCTGAACCAGATGAAGCAGCTCTCAGCAGTGTCAACGAGAAATGACACGTTAAAGTATAATTAAGTTACGTACTGTATTTGATATAATAAAGTTATGTGTTAAAGTGAGCAGCCTTCTGGCATCCTTTGCACAGTCACAAGTGCATAGTCCTCATAGAAAAAGTTGTTTTGTTTCGTTCCAGCACAAAAATCCACGATATCAGCAAAAATCCCCCGTCTACTTTGACTAATGTATGATCCATAAAGCATGTTTGTCTCTATGATGGAAACGATCAAATCAACATCCTCGTTACACTATTTTATTTGACCCTGGCTCACTGGAATGCTACAGAAATGTTCGCTGTATAAACACTTACGTTCTGATTTGGCGTATGGGTCCATATTTCCCAAAGATGTCGTACATTTCCTCGGCTGTGATCTTGTAAGGAAGATTCCTGACGTACAGGATCCTGTTCACCTCTGGAGGCAATCGTATCTGCAGACACAAAACAAACAGTCAAACTTCATGTTAGATGTTAAGGCACAGAGGTGTTACAACATGAGCCTTTAACCATGAGGCTACACATGTAGCAGACTTGGAGTAACTCAATCTAATGTAAACACACGGTGGACTGTGGTAAAGGCTGCAGTTGGGCTCATTCATTTAAAATGACCATTAACGAAGTTTTCTTCTTGACCAACTGCGTTTCCCAGAGGCCAATAACCAAACTTAGCCAACACATGCTAACGTGTTTACATAAGCGTACATGCTTTAACGTGCCTAAAACAACACGTTAGACCACAATTGTCCCAAAACAAGCCACATAAACATGTAGATGTGTTGTATTATTATGTATTATCTCAATAAAAAACAAAGTGTGTCGACTTTTAGCAGATAAGCCTGATTGTTTTCAAGGCGTTAGCATGCTAACTGGCTAACGCCGTGTGACGCTAGCGTCAAGCCTTAACCGAGCTAATATTCTTCGCTATAATAATCATATAAAACACCTGCCGACTCCGTCAGACTTACATTAGCGCGTTTCGCCGCTTGCATAGCCATGGTGACCTGTGTTTATGTGTAAAAAAGACCGCTGAACAACAAACACGCAGCTTCACAGCTCTTCTCTCTTCACGTCAAAATGGCAGTCTTCGCTAGCTGCTGCTGACGCACGTCCGGTTTTGGAGTCAGGAGCTGGACCCAGACGCGGCACAGTGCTGCCCCCCGCAGGATGACTGGAGATTACATTACCGCACTTCATTTAATCCTCAAAATCCTCAAGCCAGAGGTCAGGGTCCGCGAAAAGAATTGGCGATAAATTAATAAAGTTATGGAGTAGAAATGGCAGAAGATGGCAAAGTTTTTAACTTTGAATAAACGTTTTTGGAGACTGTGCAGAAAAAATATAATATATAAAAAAAACCTACTTTCTTTTTATCTTAATGTTTTTGATAACATGTTTTGCAGCAATACCTAGGAACCCAAGGTACTGCTGCAAAACTTAAAGAAGAGCGACTGCAAACTGTAAAACACCTGTTGGACAACATTAGTTAGTAAACCCAAACTAGTGTAGGAACTGAAATGGCTTTCAGTGGACCAAAATATAACCCAGACATTCAAAGGCCCGAAGACTAGATCCATTCAAAAGTATCTGTGCAAAAAAAAAACAACTGTGGAACTTCCTGTTCATTGATCCTCATTTGCATAAGGACTTGCACTTAAACTAAGAGGCTATAAAAAACTAAATAATGTTTCATTTTCTTTACCTTCTGTTTAATTAAAGATCTCCCCACCAGTAAGACACAGGAACAGCTGGTTCAACAGCTGGTAATACTAATTTAGTAATTTAGAAACTCTTAATCATAGTCTTGCTGAAATTCAGGAGGAGGTCTTGACACCAGCAGGTCAGGTTCTCCCCTTCCTGCAGACAGACTTTTTCATTGCTTTCAGTGATCAGGCCAACCACAGCTATGCCGCCAGACAATGGTGTTGGAGTGAAAAGTGCCAACACAGTCGTGTATGTACAGTGAGTAAAGCATGGGACTCAAAACACAGCCTTGGAGTATTCCATTATTAAAGATGAGGGTGCATGTGGCCAAAGATCCACATGCACAGTGAGGTTTTTCATCCTAGGTCCATAGTCAATAGTGAACATGTCTGCTTTAAGTCTTTAAAGAATAATAAATAAATAAATAAATCTTTATGAGTGCATTGTTATGATTTTGTGTGTACTCTACCCACTTTTCACTTTCTCCCCTCTCCATGTATGTGTGTGCTTGGGTAAGCGGAGGTGTGCTGGAGTCAGAGCAGTACCACACCAGCCGCACCTCATCTTTAATCAAGACCTCTACAAACACTCAGACCTGCACTCAGACCTTCACACAGATTCAGTCAGTCTACACATCAAGCCATTCTTCTTCATATGTTAGTTTTCTGTCCTTGTCTGTTTTTTCCTTTTCTAACTCTGTCTTCTCTTCCCCTGTAGTGCAAGTTATTTGTCACACCACGCATCAGTGCACTTAGCGGCTGTTGTTTAGGAAATACTGTAACTTTTAAATTGTTTTAAAAGTGCTGCTGAACCACAATTTAAAATAAAAAATAAGTTATTTAAATTAATTAATTTAATTAATAATACAATAATGATTAAAAAAAAGATACAAAAACATAGAGGCACTTTCATTCATGATGGAGCTAAGTTATCACTTTCCATCTGCTAGCTTAGGATGATTTAAACTAGGTTACACATCTTCAATGTCCTGGTTGTACAGATATTAAACTAATACCACATTATCATCTTACTCTGAGTAAAATGGCAAACAACATCATTTGATGGTATAATGCCTGTTTCCTTTAATAAAACTTTGACTAAGGTTAAAAATGGAACATATTTCTTTTGTTTTATCTGTAATTTTAGCGCTAAGTAAGAACATTAAGAACTTCCAGCTCTCTAGTGGGGACTGACAAAGTGTATGTAGATTAGTACATGTATGTATGTATGTATATATGTATGTATGTATACATAGGCCATTAAAGTTGATCTTTTCTTATCTTATATATTGCCTACATGTTTACACGGAATTTATGCAAATTAGAGAATGCATAGAATGCATGATGTCATATTCTACTGGAATTGGAACTTTGCTCAAGATTAAAGGCAGCGTTTCAGATATATCAGATTCAGTTGATTGAGATATCTCCAAGTGTGATATTGATCAAAACAGAGACCAAAATGTTTCTACAGCGTTATTTTCGAAAGGTAAGTTGATGAACTGTACAGTTTATTGTAGATTCATGTGACCTTGTGAGCTGAAAAAGTTTCCATTGTTTAGACGTTCATCCAACGAAATGTCTCTTACATATTTTCTGTGTACTGAATTATTTTTCTGTAAATACTCAAATTTAATAATTTGTCTTTATTATGTCCTGAAGAATTCTGTGGCAGATGTGAGCATTCTCAACGCTCATGAAAGGTAAGATAATTGATATCTGTCCGTTTCATCAACTACCTTGTTGAATTGTTTTGTATGATTTCATAATTTATTCAACCCAAAATCCATCTGTGTTTCTGTGTACCAGCAGTGCTGCTGCCACCCCTGATCCAGTCCCAGCAAAGCCGTCTGAGGCTGGGAAACCTAAAAGGTCATGGAGGAATATCCTCTTTGGCCATTGTCTGGTATGTTATACATACAACATACATACATGTCAGAGCTTATGACTTCTGACATCATTTTAGTCAACTAAAACAATCGTAGTTAGACTTTTTAGTTGCAAGTAACCACGAAACATGCTCGACATGAGTTACTCACAATGCTGTATTTCTTTTTACTCTACAGAAACAGAATACTAATCCAAGAGAGGAAAGGTAAGACACTTCATCTAGATATTTACATTTTATATTCATGTTTTTTGTTAGCTTGTTTGTACACAGAAGTATGTATTTCTCTCCAGAACTGAAGCCAAATCTACAAAGGAACATCGAAAATCTAAAAGGCCTCGTTGGTTTCATCAGTTGTTGTGCTGCAAGGTATGTTTTGTAGAAACCAGAGAGTTAGCATTCTGGACTAAATGAAATATAAACATATATAATATAATTTATTAGTTTGTCTTTGCATTGTTCAACAATAAGCGTTTGACTTTACACCAACAGAGAGGCCATCGTGTTAGTCCATCCCCGGAGGAGGCACCTAACAGGTATGACCATTTCTTTAATGCCGCTTTCACGGTCTGTCAGGATAAAACAAAATCAATCTCCAGCTCACACACATAAGTATTATACACTCTGTTGACTGTCTGTGATATATAATGTCTTTACTATGAATTAGCCACGAGAACAAAAACACAGCCAATGAGATGGTGCCGTTTGAACCGCTTGACCCTTGTGACAAGCCATCCAAGGTTAGGTTCAATTCTGAGTTGCACGTCAATGCCACCACTGAAGCAGTCAGGAAGGAAGAGCTGAACACCGGTGCCATCAGTCGCCTCGGGTAAGTGCTGCAAGATCAGCACAAGATTTAAAGTCGTTGTAACAGGACATGAATCAATCAAAAATATGTGCACATGTGTGTTTTGATTTGTCAGGTTTCCGAACATCAACCAGAGCTGCTATATGAACTCCATCCTGCAGAGTCTGTTTGCCATGGTGGATTTGATCAAAGATTTCACGTGCCAGAAACCGGTTTGGGGTTCAGTGCCTGAGGCGAAACTGATCAGGTACAGCAGCACACCCACATACACACAAACACATAATATCAATCACTCATATGACCCCCAGGTTCCTCCACAAACTTGAAGAACAAAGTGAAATAACAGATCTCTTTTCTGGCACCGCTGCAGATCATTCATGGCAATCAGAGATGCACACCTCTCCTCAGGCACCTGGAATAAAAGGCGCCTGCTGCGCTCATTTCGGAAGGCAGCTTCGACGCAGGGCCTAAGTTTCAGTGACCAGAATCAAGAGGTGAGTCACCTGGCTTCATGTTTTATGACTTCACCTTTCTCCTGAGAGCTTTATAAACTCATATGTGTTCTTGTGTGTTTAGGATGCTCATGAGTTCTTGATCTCGGTCCTGGACCAGATGAGGAGTCTGTCCTCTCTGCTGGAGGTCAACGCAGCCAGCATGAAGAGGAGATACACCTGCCCTGTTCAGCGTCACCTGATGTTTCAAATCGAGAAGACCAGGACATGCAAGAGGTGAAGCAAACCCACGCGCACGCACACGCACACACACACATACACAATATCAAGCGTCCGGTTAAAAACTTTAAATGTTTCACCCCATTAGTATCATTTTAGGACACCACAGAGTATTTGAATTACCAGCATCATTATAATATAGGCATTACAGATTGTTAACATTAATCTAATCTAATTATTATGATTGTACACTTTAAATGGCAGCATGTTTCATGCCATATAGTCCAAATTTTCTCATGTATTAAGGCTTTAATGTCGATTCAGTCAATTAATTTTGCCCATATGTGACCTCTGTGGCTGTGTGTGTATTTTTGTGCAGATGTGGAGCCCAGTCAAAAAGGAAGGAGGACTTCACAAACCTGTCTCTGGACCTGATCCCTTCAGGCTCCGTGAAGGAGATGGTCCAGGCATACGTGAATGTAAGATCTGCCTGTCCTCATTCAATCACATCACTGACTGAACACACACCTAGGCAGTTTGTGTTTGTGTGGACGTGTTTCTATAACATGTGGCCTGTCGACTCTCACCTGCAGGAGACCGAGCTGGAGTTCAAATGTGAGTGTGGAGGAAACACATCTGGCCAGAGGATGGCATTCGAGACCCTGCCAAAGTGAGTGTCATCACGATAGTCTGACAAAACACAGAAACAAACATAAAGAAAACTGAAATAAACATACCTCTGCTCTGACTTGATTCTACAGCGTGCTCATCTTGCACCTGAAACGCTTCATCTACTCGCCCACCTATGAGCTGGTGAAGCTGCATGACCCAGTCAAGCTGTCCAGGGACCTGGTGGTGTCCTCCAATACGGTAAGGGAAAGTAGAAGCACCAGCGTGGTGTGAAAATAAATGTGTGTACATGAATATGAAACTCTTATCACCTGTGTTCCCTCTTAGGGTGATGGCTGCTATGGCCTAATCAGCGTCGTCGGCCATTTTGGCTCAAATGGACAAGCAGGACACTACATCTGTGACAGTGTTCATCCAGATGACTCTCTGTCCCAAACAACTGACCACTGGCTCACTTTCGACGACTCAGTGGTCAGTAACACAACAGGAGCGTCTGTGTGTGAGCAGCGGAGGAAGTCATCCTACATCCTCTTCTACAAGAAACAGGTAAGAGAACAGCGCTGTCCACATCATGAACAGAAGGAAAAGTAAAACACCAACAGCGTGTTCACCCAAAGTGTTTTGACTGTATTCTCAGGTGTAGAATGGAAAAAGAGTCAGGCAGATGTTCCGTGCCACAGATGATGGACTGCAGGATAAATCCATTTGATGTCATCAGGACCAAGACTGGATCTCCCTCTCTCTCACTCAGTACATTTACATGCAGAAGAAATTAGAATTTCTGATCGCATCAGGCTTAGTTTGAACTTGTGTAAAAACCGTATGCCGGGAATTTTAAAGAGTTAAATGTAGGCTTACCTCCAATTCCTGCAGTAAAATGGACAACCCGTACTGTCCACGTTTGCTAAGCCATCTCCGGTACCACAGCAATCAATAGGGCAGCCTTATTCTTTTTGTCTAGCATGTTGCTAATAACCAGCCAAATAAATCTATTGACAGCTGTCAATAGATAGAACAGTAAGCAGGGGCTGACGGGCCGTTTTCACCTGTACAGTGTGAGCTCTCTGGTCGTGTTCGAGGATCGTACAGTGTGAATACATAAATCGTGAGCTTTGGCCGTACGTCGTAGATGATTACTCGTACAGTGTGAATACATAAATCGCGAGCTTTGGCCGTACATCGTAGATGATTACTCGTACAGTGTGAATACATAAATCGCGAGCTTTGGCCGTACATCGTAGATGATTACTCGTACAGTGTGAATACATAAATCGCGAGCTTTGGCCGTACATCGTAGATGATTACTCGTACAGTGTGAATACATAAATCGCGAGCTTTGGCCGTACGTCGTAGATGATTACTCGTACAGTGTGAATACATAAATCGCGAGCTTTGGCCGTACATCATAGATGATTACTCGTACAGTGTGAATACATAAATCGCGAGCTTTGGCCGTACATCGTAGATGATTACTCGTACAGTGTGAATACATAAATCGCGAGCTTTGGCCGTACATCGTAGATGATTACTCGTACAGTGTGAATACATAAATCGCGAGCTTTGGCCGTACATCGTAGATGATTACTCGTACAGTGTGAATACATAAATCGCGAGCTTTGGCCGTACATCGTAGATGCTTACTCGTACAGTGTGAATACATAAATCGCGAGCTTTGGCCGTACGTCGTAGATGATTACTCGTACAGTGTGAATACATAAATCGCGAGCTTTGGCCGTACATCGTAGATGATTACTCGTACAGTGTGAATACATAAATCGTGAGCTTTGGCCGTACGTCGTAGATGATTACTCGTACAGTGTGTGATGGTATCAATGACAAGATTTTCAAAAATCGTACAGTATATGCCCGGCTTTAGTCCGATCTACTTCGGACATATTTCGGACCACATCGGACATCTCAAAATCGGATAAGAACACCTAGATAATTCGTGTATACTCAGACAAGTGATCCGGTCATTATCTGATACGATCAGAAATTTCACAAATTTTTTGCTGCATGTAAACGTACTGTCTCTCTCTTTCTCTCCACCCCCCCACCCCGCCCCACCCCTCTCTATTTTTAACCCAACCGGTCGTGGTGGATGACTGTCTACCAATGAGCCTGGGTCCACCCGAGGTTTCTGCCTGTTAAAAGGAAGTTTTTCCTCGCCACCGTTGCTGAGTGCTTGCTCATGGTGCAATTGTTGGGTCTAAATTGTTGGGTCTAAATAATATTACAGAGTATGGTCTAGACCAGTTCTGTATGAAAAGAGTCATGAATTGAATTGGACTGGTGAAGTTAAAATCTATAGAAGAATTATCCTATCTTTATTCAAGAGCGTAGATTTTCAGTTTGAGAGCATGATTCCTCCTTCTCGTGCTCAGATTTATTCTCCTCGTGCTCACATTTTGTGCTCACACTCAAAACAACACGTCCTGTCAGGTTGAGGTGTGTGCCCAGACTGAAAGATGCCCCTCACTGCACTTAAATCAGTGTGTTTCACTAGTCAAGAGGGAGACAGCTAAAGTGTGGCCCAATCTTGGGTGCGTTCCTTCGCCGTTTTTGAGCACTCCGTAGGGGCGCGTATATGGCCTGTTTGTAAAATTGCTTCTCTCGTAAAAAATACACCAATTTATCATATTAGCCAGCTATTTGAATCGTCACCTATTTAAGACACCAGCTTATTTATGTATAATTAATCTAATCGTAGTCTAATTTTTTTCGGATTTCATATTAGCATTATATGATAAATACTCTTATTGGGTACAGCAGTATTATGATAGTTGAATGGTTAAGTACACTGCTACCTGTTATATTTTAAACCATGGGATGCCGGTTCACATCCCGGCCGCCGCACTTTTTTAAATTCATAAATGACTGGTACAGTAGTGTAATCCGTGTAACCAGCTGATTCTCTTATTGAAACGTTTAACAAGAAATGATGGCTGAATAGGCTAGGCTACGCTAGACTATGCTAGGTATAACGAAAAATACGCTATGATGATAAGGATTTGAGGATAACATTGGTGCATTAGTTAGCCTACATACAGATTAGGCTTTCACAAGAAGACTTTGAGCAGGATTCGGAGTGCAGCAGCCTGCTGAGTTGAAGAACTATGTGCTTTGAGTTGTAGCACCCAAGATTGGGCCACACTCTAGCTGTCTCCCTCTTGGCTGGTGAAACACACTGATTTAAGTGCAGTGAGGGGCATCTTTCAGTCTGAGCAGACGCCTCAACCTGACAGGACGTGTTGTTTTGAGTGCAAGCACAAAATGTGAGCACGAGGAGAATAAATCTGAGCACGATGCAGAATGCGCGTACATGCCTCTGGTTAAACATATGTGCAGATGCTAAGATAACACAAACATAGCAATAGATAATAAAGTAATAAGCAGCGTAAATGGAAATAAATGGATGGATTAAAATAAAATAAAATCTGTCCAACTCCTTATTAATATTTTTATGGATTAAAGCAAAAAAACAAACAACAAACAAATCTTTTGACTTAAATTCTTTTTATAGCTGCAACCAAGTCATATTCTCTAACATGTTACAGGTTACATTATTTAACACTTGCTAAAAAATACGATACGTAGCCCTACTGCACTCAAAAGCACGTTCTCAAATGCAGCCATCAAGCTTAAATACTTGACCAACAGTGTTTTACATGAGGGTGATCCGAGCAGCTGTTTTATTCACACTTTTCAGTGTGGTTGTGATCTCTCCCCTTTCTGCCAAGAAACTAATTGATAACACTGCAGAATCCATGCTAACTAAGCAGCTAAACTTTAGGATGCTCCATGTTTAGATCCCGCCCTGTGTGGGTCATTATATTGTCATTGGTCACGTGTGCACGATGTACACAATACCATTGGCTGTGTGACAATCTGTCACTAAAAATCAGCCATCAGCCAACACTTTACCTCCACCGATCTGCATTGATCTCATAAGTGGCCTTTGTGAACTCTGAATGACGGAAATCTGTCATAATAACGGAGAACTTTAATCCATGTATTTTATACTTCCGCCCCCTTTCAAAATAAAACACAATATGCAGTTCATGTCGCCTGTCACAGCTTCACATCAACATTACGTCATGACCGGTGGCACCAGGTCAACTGTCAATCAATCAAAGAGTCTCAACATGAACAAGGCTAATTGTTGAAGTGGAACAGCATACAATAATTTATAACACAACAGGTCCTTTTTTATAATCTCTCCCACCTCGGAGAAGCAAAGTTAGCTGTTTGTTGTTGTTGTTTCTTTTATACACAATTTATCGCGGGGACTTGCATACGTTCAGGATTCTCTCGTGATCTCACGTGAACGTGGACGGAGCTAAACCGTGACGCAGCCGCAACGCGGCGCTGACGTCCCCGGTGTGAGTCCCCTGTAAGGATAGAAAATTCCATAACACTTTGGACTAATGGAAAATGTTGGTTTCTGGTTTAAACCTGATTTTTTTCAGTTTACAATAAAACAAAATGCTTTGCACAGAATAAACAAAAAATATTATGTTGACTATAATGGTAATTTCACTTCTAACCAGAGATTTGTCGGGTCATGTGACCACATGACATCATTTAGCTCCCGCTTGAATTTTGCTGTCCACCATTACGTCTCTTTGAACGTGAAGCCGATAGCGATGTAAGAGATCAAAAATATGATTATTTTAAGGAAAACGTGTTTAGTTTTCATATTTATGGTTAGTGGCATGCGGGGCAAGTACTTAAAATTTTTTTAGCATGCTAGCTAACATTACTGCTAGCTAAACCTACCTTTTTGCATTCATTTGGCGTGCAAAGGGGGAGGCTGTCACTGCTCTGTATTGTTAATACAGTCATTTTACAGTCACGGAATTAAAAATAATGGTTTTTAATAAATGAATAATTCACCGAACTGAACACTGAAATGGACGTTAATGTTAATGTATGTGGTCGGAACATTTACAGTGAATACTACAGAACAACTTCTTAAAACTTGTAATTAACAAACAAAATGTAATTTGATGGAGGTCTGTTGTGTTTCTCAGCCTCGGCAGAGATTCTTACACATGTACAAGACTGTCTGTTTAACATTACTGCACATGACAACATGATGCACATGATTGAGTTTATAGGGTGTAGAGAGGGAATTTAGCCATCTCAGACATGCACTCCTTTTTGTTAATCCAGCAATAATTAACCTGAGACGTGGTCACTTTTCCTTAAACATAAAGATGGTCTGCATTAAGTAAGTAACTTTGTGGCCTGTAGAGTAAATGTAACCTAGGTGGACATGATAACAGACAAATAGAAGCCTAGATCAATACTAAATGTAAACAAATATAATAACAATTGTGGTTAAGGTCACAAGAAGCCTTAAAATTAGTGAGACTGTTCTGTCTATCATTATTTTTTGTGTGTGTGTATTGTTCCTTTAACAAGTGCCACGGTAACAGCCAATTAGGTAACTCGCTTGAGCTGAAAGTCTGAGACGGTCGACGGAAATATTAGAACGAGAAGAAAAGAGAAAATAAATAGGAGTGAAAGAAGTGTTTTTGAGTTCTCACAACTTGTTTTTTTACATTTTTTTGGAAGATGTTGTATTCACCTGCTGTCCGCGCTGGATTTTGTTTATTTGAGTTGACCGAGGATTTGGTGAGTTGAAAAGCTATTTTTTTTAGCGTGTGTATTAGCAGGCTATTCTTTTTTGTATAAGCTCAATGTGAAGACGATATTATTAGCAGCTAGCTGAGGTAGTGTGAACAAGTGTGAAGCTGTGTATTTAGTTTTTCAATTAGCAATTGTGCAATGTGAGCTAAAAGCTAAAAAGGACCATATACACGGTCAAGTTGCTCATAACGGACTAAATGCGAGAGCCGAGCCGCCATTTTAGGTCGCGGGTTGAATTTAAATTGATAGTTAACCTGTACTTCAAGTGCTAAGACTTTATTTTCATTTATCCTTCTGATATACATGAAGCTAAAAGGCCTCTTTGTGCGTTGCCTTGTTGTATGGCAGGTGTTCCGTATTAACTTGTGACCACGGTAACTGGCGACCGCCAGCCAAAAGCGTCTGTGGTTGTCGTAGATACGACAGATGTTGAAAACAGCAAAAAGGGACGTAGCTGTCCTCGTAGGTGCTTTGTTTAGTTTCTTACCCGATAACGTTGCAATGTAAAAAAAACAGACCTGGCTATCCCTTGCAGTCTTTTCTGTGTGAACACATCATGTCGTCCGTCTTGTTTGAAACGTCGCTTGTGTTTGTAAACAGGAAGGGAGCAAGTTAGCTCTTCCTGCTAAGTCTCTAATTAATATCTAATAAACAAAATCTTGAAGACATTTTCTAAATGCGTCTATGGAGCCTGTTTCAGTAAACGTGTCAGGGGAAATATTCGGCCTTTTGAAACAAAATACGTGAAAGACAGAACTATCGCAGCTCACTATCAATACAGTTAGGACTTCTAGGAAAATGACGTATACAGCAGACAGACAGACTGCCGTCTCTTTTTAACTCAGGACGGATGATCATGTTTACTTGTGACCACACCTGTCTCTGCTCCTGCTAAAGTCGCTGATAAATGTCTAATACAAATGTATATACGTCCATGTACATCTGTGGAGCCTGCCTGAGTAAACGTGTCACCACACCACATGTATGTGCTTTGAATGGGGGAAGAAAACAACCAAAAATTAAAAAACCTTGGATGGGGTTTGAACTCATACCATTGTGACAAAACACATGAAAGACAGACACTTAACACAGTTCACCACAAGTACAATTAGAAAGTCTTCATAAAATACTATAAATAATTTTACATATTCTGCAGTCTCTTCTTAACATGGAACGGTTGGCCAGGTTAACTTGTGACCACACCTGGCTCCGTTAACATAGAGATTTAACATAGAGATTTAACATAGAGATGTATGGCATAGTTGGTGTTGAAAATGCTCTTCCTGTGAATGTGTGTCTATTAAATGTCTGAAACATTTCCCAAATACAAAGATAGATACCTTTACTTGGTATTTTATGCTTGACCAAAGGTTTGTTATTTGAATATTATTTGACTTCAGATTGCAGTGTCCTGACTGCCAGGCCAAGTGGTCTAATTTAAAAGAGAAACAACAATACAACCCAATAGAGGTGAGACAATTTGTGCAACCGACTCTCATGTATAGTGAAATATGCTTACATGCTATCTGCTTAATATGTCTAATCATCATTACCCTTTTTACAGGTCACAGAGCCGTTTGAGCTTGTTGGCATGGACCTGGTCAAACTGACCAAAACGGAGGGTGGTAATCAATACATCTGTGTAATGGTTGGTTATTTCACAAAGTGGGCAGAGGCCTACCCTCTTAAGAGTAAGTGTGCAGAGGAGGTAACCAAGTGTATTCTAGAGTTTGTATACAAATTTGGTGCACCTCAGAGACTTCTTACAGACCAGGGGACTGAGTTTAAAAACCAGGTAGAACACTCAAGATAAACTATTTAATTTTGAGTAAGTCATTCTGTAAAAGCTGACTTGTGTGCAAAATGGGATTTAAGGTCAATGCCAGACTCTGAGTCCCTTGAGATCAAGAGAAGTTTTTGTGCACCTTATCATCCTCAGACAAATGGCTTGTTGGAGAAACTTAATGGGACCATCCAGAGGTAAGTTACATAGTGGCCATCTGCCAGATCCTACACACTGATGTGAATGCTGTAACTGGTGACATATGAGATGCCTGCTCATGTTTTCTGATATGGACATTTTCAGATCTCTCAACATATTGGCATCCAAACAGCCAGAGAAATGGGACACCTTCCTCCAGGCCACTATGTTTGGGCTAAGAACAAAAAACTACTCAACACAGCCCTTATTATCTTCTCTTTGGAAGGGAGGCTAGATGTCCCGGAGGTGGCAGAGGACTATGAGGTAAGTGTCTGTTCTTGTTTTGGCAGTGAGCACACTTGATCATTACTTGCATGAAAGGCCTGTTGAATGGAATATAATGCTTAACATTTTGGTCTTCTAGGTGCAAACCGAAAATGTCGAACAAACTCTCCAAAGAGAGGAACCCTATGAGGGGCTGACCGTATATGACATTGTCAAGGAAAACGTAAAGAGGACACAGAATAAGATCCGAAAAAGAAAACTTGAAAAGGGGTGGGAGGACAATTTTAAAGTGGGGGACAAGGTTTTTAAGCTCAACATCCGCCAACAGCAGAGGAAAGGGGGGGAAAATGGAACGTGACTTGCTGGGCCCCTTCAGTCAACTGAGGGGAAAGTCATTTCAATCAGCAACAAAACATCAAAAACAATAGCAAATGTCGATCAATTGACACCATTTATAGAGCCAGAGGAGAGGATTCCAGCTAAACTGAAGCATGTTGGCAGCTCTCCTCTGGCTCCCCCATCCCCAACAGACCCGGACTCCAGGCAGCCCAGCCAACCACCAGCAGACAGTGACCCCATTCATGGTAATGATGAATACCAATCAATGTGACATCAAATATAATATGTACTTTTTTCCATATTAAATGAGATCTAATCTATGTAATTTCCATATTGAAGATATCTGGAAAGGGGGTAAAGGAGAGATCCTTTGGTCCAAAATCGGTCCTTATATGCTGTTTACAGCTGATTTGCTGAGCCTGGCACCTGGGAGGGAATTGGAGAGTGAGGTAAGTCTCCTTTCATAAATTGCATCAGATTTTCATACTTTTGCAACTTAATTTCGATAGCTATTCTTTTATTTTTTTTAATAGATTGTAAATGCATACCTGACATGCCTGTCAAAAACAAAAAAAATGTAAAGGTAATCGACACTTTTGCAATGACCGCAAATTGGAACGGCACATCAAGGGGGATGAAAAAGGTAAGAATATTGGCTGCTTTTAAATGTGTTTTAGTGATGCCAGCTTAAACTCTGATTATTTGCAGCTTGACATCATGGAATGGGACGTTCTTATTGGAGTTGTGTGTAAAGACAGACACTGGACACTCGTAGTGAGTGCATTTACAATTAAGAATTGTGTACATTTAAAAAAAAATTTATCTTTCAAGGCCATGTATCCAAAAAGAGGTTTGTCTAAGTTCACTGACCTATTTGGGGCTACTGAACGACAACATAGTTGTGTGTATTATCATTGTGCTATTTTAAAAAAGATTATGAACTTAAGAACTGATGATGCTCGCTTGTTTTGATTTTGCGCGTCAGGTTTCCGAGAATCAACCAGTGCTGCTATATGAACTCCATCCTGCAGAGTCTGTTTGCCATGGTGAATTTGAACAAGGACATCACGTGCCAGAAACTGGTTTGAAGTTCAGTGCCTGAGGCAAAACTGATTAGGTAAAGCAGCACACCCACATACACACAAACACATAATATCAATCACTCATATGACCCCCAGGTTCCTCCACAAACTTGAAGAACAAAGTGAAATAACAGATCTCTTTTCTGGCACCGCTGCAGATCATTCATGGCAATCAGAGATGCACACCTCTCCTCAGGCACCTGGAATAAAAGGCGCCTGCTGCGCTCATTTCGGAAGGCAGCTTCGACGCAGGGCCTAAGTTTCAGTGACCAGAATCAAGAGGTGAGTCACCTGGCTTCATGTTTTATGACTTCACCTTTCTCCTGAGAGCTTTATAAACTCATATGTGTTCTTGTGTATTTAGGATGCTCATGAGTTTTTAACCTCGGTCCTGGACCAGATGAGGAGTCTGTCCTCTCTGCTGGAGGTCAACGCAGCCAGCATGAAGAGGAGATACATCTGCCCTGTTCAGCGTCACCTGATGTTTCAAATCGAGAAGACCAGGACATGCAAGACATGAAGTGCGCACACACAGTTTCTCATGTATTAAGGCTTTAATGTCGATTCAGTCAATTAATTTTGCCCATATGTGACCTCTGTGGCTGTGTGTGTATTTTTGTGCAGATGTGGAGCCCAGTCAAAAAGGAAGGAGGACTTCACAAACCTGTCTCTGGACCTGATCCCTTCAGGTTCCGTGAAGGAGATGGTCCAGGCATACGTGAATGTAAGATCTGCCTGTCCTCATTCAATCACATCACTGACTGAACACACACCTAGGCAGTTTGTGTTTGTGTGGACGTGTTTCTATAACATGTGGCCTGTCGACTCTCACCTGCAGGAGACCGAGCTGGAGTACAAATGTGAGTGTGGAGGAAACACATCTGGCCAGAGGATGGCATTCGAGACCCTGCCAAAGTGAGTGGCATCACGATAGTCTGACAAAACACAGAAACAAACATAAAGAAAACTGAAATAAACATACCTCTGCTCTGACTTGATTCTACAGCGTGCTCATCTTGCACCTGAAACGCTTCATCTACTCGCCCACCTATGAACTGGTGAAGCTGCATGACCCAGTCAAGCTGTCCAGGGACCTGGTGGCGTCCTCCAATACGGTAAGGGAAAGTAGAAGCACCAGCGTGGTGTGAAAATAAATGTGTGTACATGAATATGAAACTCTTATCACCTGTGTTCCCTCTTAGGGTGATGGCTGCTATGGTCTAATCAGCATCGTCAGCCATTTTGGCTCAAATGGACAAGGAGGACACTACATCTGTGACAGTGTTCATCCAGACGGCTCTCTGTCCCAAACAACTGACCATTGGCTCACTTTCGACGACTCAGTGGTCAGCAACACAACAGGAGCGTCTGTGTGTGAGCAGCGGAGGAAGTCATCCTACATCCTCTTCTACAAGAGACAGGTAAGAGAACAGCGCTGTCCACATCATGAACAGAAGGAAAAGTAAAACACCAACAGCGTGTTCACCCAAAGTGTTTTGACTGTATTCTCAGGTGTAGAACGGAAAAAGAGCCAGGCAGATGTTCTGTGCCACAGATGATGGACTGCAGGACAAATCCATGTCATCAGGACCAAGACTGGATCTGATTCTCACATTGAACTGTTATCAGACTGTAGAGCTGATCCTGTGCTGCACCAGCACAGGAGTGAAGAACTGTACAGAGAAAGCAAAGAATAAACAACAACAAACATGAATCATATAAAAGTTGTTGTTCACTGTGTCTGTATTGTGTCTTTGTAGTGGAAATAAGGCTCAGTTTTTCAGGTTTTAGCACGGAGACTCTTTGACGGGTCTTTGAACGTTGACTGTGGTTTATTTAGACTGCGTCACATGCTTTATGATGCATGGTCCATTTATATCAGTGTAAAAAACACAGAATAACACTCAGTATTTGTACAGTGCCACACTTGCACTGTTTTACTACTCTTAATACTAAAACCGACTGATTGAATGTCAATTATTAGCAACTCTGAAAAAAGTTCAAAGCTGCTATGAGGCTACAGACAGTAAAATAAACACTAAATGAAAAAAAAACAAATAAAATAACTCATGACGTCATAGGACTGCAAAAGTTAATGAAAAACTGAACCTACGGCCTCAAATGCCATTTATCAGACAGCTGTACAGAGGTGGAGTGGTAGTTGGAAGCTTTGTACAGATAAGTGCACCTTTAGTTCATTATGGTCCGTTGTCTCCCTCTAGTGGTGTGATTCTGCCAGACAAACGATGAGACTGTCCAAATTGGAATGGGACAGTTGTTTTTGCTTCAACGTTCAATTGCTTCATATCACCATCGTGATGATTTTACTTTTCTTTCACTTCACTTTAAATGTTTAAAGAGGGAAATGTGACTGTCCCAATGAAGAACTCATTTGGCTGAATTTTAATAGAAAACCAAGCATAACAGCTTTAACACATAATCTCCATATCAATATCAATATCAGAATTGATGCAAAATAATTTAGCTCAAAGGTATTGGGCAGCGATGAATCAATGATAACTGATGTGTCATTTTTCTTCACATCCACAGAACAAAACAATCACATTGAAAGACGTTTATATAAATAGTCTAAATTGGTAAATGCACCACATGGAAAAGTAAACATCAAAATTAATAATTACACCTGAGATTGGAGTAAAGAAGAAATAAAGCTATTATTATTAGCTATTATTATTAATAAAGCTGTATGATTTTTATTTTTAACTTCATTTAACTGGATAAGTCAGGACAACATTAAAACAACACAGTATATACACATATGCAACAATAGGGCTAACAAATGGAAATGAAAATAAAAAGAGACATGCTTGTTGCTGTGGCTTGGGAAAAAAAATTGCAGAACCGGCTGTGTGACACATGATGAAATGATCAACGTTAACTTGTGTTGGTATAGAAGTTACGCAAGACAGAAAGCTAAGTCTCTATTGTTTAAGCCAGAGATGGTCTGTGTTCTATTTAAAACCATGCTGCTGCTCTTGAACACAAATTGGGCAAAACTCAACAGATGATAAGACTTACTTCTAGTGATATATTTTCCACTGTTATCTACATGCTATTTCCTTTGCATTCATTCTGTCTGTTTAGAGGAAGGTGCTGATGAAGTAACTCCTGAGGCAACGCTTTCCTCACATACATAGTTTCATTTTAGTGCTTGCCATTGACGTTAAGCAGCTTTAATATGACAACGTGAAATGATGGTAAAAATAAATGTGGACAGTATCTAAACATGCCACAGTACATGGATGTTTGGACGTGTCGTTTCTTTTTTTGTAATATATTTTATGATATAAAATTACTTTTTAAAATGACTTGTGTCAGTTTTTTCAAAGCAGCGTTCAGCACTAAGTCAAACATGAGAGAAAACACCGTGAAGAAGTTTAATTTGAATTTCTGCGGCCGTACAAACAGTTCCGGTGTCCGGGTGAAAAAAGGCGGAAAAAAAAAAACGTTGAGAAGTTCGCTCGCACGCGCGTGGGTTTCGTCTTTCACCGTTAGCTGCTAACCAGCTAACTGGTAACTAACACCGTTTACTGTGGAGTTTGTTGAATTAGTAGCTACACTAACATATCGTAGGAGGCAAGTTGAACGGATCGTCTGTTACAAACAAAGTACAGCAGAACAAAAACACTGAAACTGGACGGATATCGGCTGACAGCAGTCTAATATTAGCGCCGCCGCGGCCGTGTGTGGATTTGCTAGCTAGGTTGACGTTACTGCGGTGAACCTGAGCTATCGCCGTCATCTTGAGTTCAAGAGCACACGACAGGGTCTACATAAAACTGGTGAGTTATTGTATGCCCACTCTTGCGTATGTTACCGAGTGTGTGTGAATGTAAACTGTAGGATAGTCATAATGCTAACCTGTTAACACCTGCAACCTGCAAGCTAAGTGTGTAACAAACGGCTTCGTGCTGATGTATGTTAACGTTAACGGCTGTCTGAACGTAGCTAACATGGTTCAAAACCAATGGCCTTGTTGTGAACACGCTAATTTAACGGTGGAGTTTGCCCATTATTTCGCCATTAACATTATCAAACTTCGTAAGTTTAATGTAATTGACCTCATAGACTGTGACACTTGAGATAATTCACCTAGCACAAATCATTTTATTCACTTATAATGTAATTTAGCGTATTAAAGGCTAACGATGGAAAACAAAGTGTTTTAAATTCATCAAGTTATTTGTTTTTAACTAATAAATGAGTGTAAAAATGTTTTGAAAATCCAGATTTTCTAATGTCATAAACTGTTAAAAGTCTTTTTATTTATGTTTTTTCATGGTAGGTAGCAAGTAGTGTTGGTTTTCTCCCGTATGGCTCATTTTGTGTAGAAGGATGAAGCATAACAAAGTTTTAATGGATGGATGGAAATTCAAGCATCCAGTAGCAGCAGGCAAAACGTACATTGAACATACATTAGAATTAAGCTACACACACTATCCATACATTAAAATGAACCTAGATGCTGTCTACCTTTTGTCATAAAAAAAGTTCTGTGATGATAGGCAAACCTTTCCTGAACATAAAGGTGAAGGTCTGTGTGTCAGGTTTACTATTTAAAGCAACCTGTTTGTTTCAGAATCCAATATCAATCATGGATCAACAACACAAGATATAGCAGCCAGCTAGTATTATTTATTTTATCATGAATACAGCGTTCTGAAATGCTTAGAAAGAATCTGATAGTAGTAATGCACAATTATTGATTGAATGATAGGAAAAAAAGACACGGTCAGTGCGATTAATAATACGATTTGTAATGGCCAGTGATAAAACTGAAAACATTTCATTGTAAATTAAAAATGTAAATGTAATAGTTGAGGATTTTATATATTCATTTATTTCCTTCTAAGAACTGTAATTGACAGAAAACAATGTTTTTGTGTAATGGAAAATTTAAGTCAGTTGTCTGTTCATAATCAAACAATGAAAGTTTCTTTAAAACCAAACCAGTTTATAGGATCTTCTCTCGCTGTCACTAAACAAATCTCCAAATAAAAGTCGGAGCCTTGTTAAGCAGCAGCTCCACCTGGATTTAATGTTTGAGTGACTTTGGTTTTCGGTGTAGTAAATCCTACAGGTTGCCATTTCAGTATATGGGTCTCAAATAAAATTAGTTTTTCAGCAAATTGTTAAACTGCCTGTTTGACTGTTATGTGTACTTTCCTTTTCCCTTCACTCGTTTTCTCCACACACCTACACCTCGGCACTCACACCGGCCTCACTTTCTCTCTGTCTGTCTGTCTGCTGTGTTGACTCTCCTCATCACCAGCAGTATTTTTGATGAAGTTGACCCAAAAACAAAACTGCTGTTTTTTCTTTTCTTCTTCTTTTTTCCACCAGCAGGTGAGTGTGTGTGAAGGAGGCTTGTTGTTTTAGTGCGTACCCAAGACATCCATTAAGCATCGTATGGTGCATTGACCTGCACAGAACTGCTTAGATGAGATGGATTGGCACGGATCATGGCATCAATCAGTGCAGATTTAGTTCTTTCTTACAAACCTGTCCAAAGTAGTTTGAAACAGTATACTCCAAACAAAGTCAAATTGGGTGTTTGTTGTTTTTGACTGTGATTGTTGCAGTGTGCGCAGGCTCTTTATTTATCACATAGTTTCATCATCACTGGCTCTCAGTATTTAATTGAATGCAATTGATTAACACTGTCAATTTGTGTTTCTTTTTTGTATACACATGCTTTGGGGCTTATGTTTTCAGATCTTCTACTCCATCTGCTCTCTACGAGATTTGTGCACACTCCCTCATCTCCTCTGAACATCAAAACAGACGCAGTGAGTATGACACACCTACTAACCAATTTCCACGAATAAACCTTGAATAGCAATGCGTATGCTTCAAATGTATGTTTCACTTATATCTTATGTCTCTCACTCGTCTGATCTGTGGCTCGCTGCCCACAGCTCTGATTTGTTCAGTCATTTTTGAAGCTCTAACTAGTGGTGGTGTTTGCTGCAAAATAGGTGTAACAACACGTTATGTCTTAATAATAAGTGATCCAAATGAGCAGCTGCAGCTTCAATGACCTACAATCTACTCCACTTGCTGTATAGTTATCTTTCTTGCAAAGATACTTGTATTGTTTGAATTTTAGCAAATAAGAGAAGGCAGCCTTAGTTAGATAAGTGGAACTATATACACTTGCACACACTGCAGACCTTTCTTTTAAACAGTAAATACTTCAAACTTAACACAAAAACATTTATACGATTTTTATATTAACATTATTTTCAGACAGATGGTTATCTAACAAGTTATATTCTTACTATAGGTAAGTGTAACTATATAATATGGTAATTGATCATTTTGATCAAATTTCATTAACAAAATAGTTATATAGATAAGGGTAACTAAAATTTGTAGTTGCAGCCTCAATTCTGACCTGTCTTCTCAAATGCAGGTTAACCAGAGGGGCAGTACTGTGCTTAATGTGTGTGTGTGTGTGTGTGTGTTTTTTCTCCAGATAACATCTGGTACTGACACAGCTGTGTTGATGAGAGGTGATGAGTCATGGGTAGCTGGACTTAATGAAACTGCCAGAATGTCTTCAATCATAGGACTCCCTACCCGAGGATCAGACGTAACAATCCTCATAACCAAAGTCCATTTGCATCCCCTTTGTGAGCTTGTGGAGTTTTGGGGAAATTTTAGCCGAGCAGAGCGAGCTGCAGACTATGAGTTCCTGGCCAAAGATATTCAGTCTCCTGGAAATGCATTTAACGAGTTTGAAGGAAATCCGGGAGACCAGTGCTTGGTTCAGATAGATGGTTTTTGGTACAGATGCCGCATAGTTACAAGAAGTGGCTCTAAATTCAGTGTGTTCCTCATTGACAAAGGGGTGACATACAGCACCACCACAAGTAAGCTCGCATGGGGTCAGAAGAAGCACTTCCACCTGCCACCTGAAGTGGAATTCTGTGTGCTGGCCAATGTGTTACCACACTCGCCTGAGAACAGATGGTCTCCAGTGGCTCTCGCATTTCTGAAATCACTCTCTGGGAAATCTGTGAAGGCACATGTGCAAGATGTACTCGTGGCACACAGAACGTTTCTCCTGCACATCCCTTCCATTTCCAAACAAATGTATGAGATGGGAATTGCCAAGAAGCTGTCTTCTGACATGTTTCAAGACTTTGTTCTTGTGTCACTGCAGTCTCAAAGTGGAGCTGAGGTGTCTCCAGAGGCTCGGCAGAGCTCCATGGGAGCAAGTGAGCGACTGCACAAGCAAGAGCATTTCATGTACCCAGAGCTGCCAGCTGGAACTGTAGAGACCGTCATAGTCACAGACGTGACAAATCCTCAACGGATTTTTTGCCAGTTGAAGGTGTTCTCACAAGAGCTGAAGAAACTCTCAGAGCAAATCACACAACTCTGTGAGGGCAGAATGACTAATTGTATTGTAGGCCCAGAAATGATTGGGTTTCCATGTGCTGCAAGGGGAAGTGATGGCAGGTGGTACCGCTCTATTCTACAACAGGTATTTCCAACCAACAAAGTGGTGGAAGTTTTGAATGTTGACTATGGAACAAAACAGTTTGTCCAAGTGGAGAATGTGAGACCACTAGCTGCAGAGTTCTTCAGGATGCCTGTTGTGACTTACATCTGCTCCCTTCATGGAGTCATTGACAAAGGAGTTGGATGGACAAACAGCCAGATTGACTATCTTAGGTCTCTTCTTCTGTACAAGACAGTGATCGCCAAATTCGAGTACCAAAGTGTCTCTGAGGGTGTTCACTATGTCACACTCTATGGGGATGAAAACACAAACATAAACAACTTGTTTGGTTCCAAGGAGAGCTGTTCGCTGGGGTGTGAAAAAACACTTGGGGATTATGCTATTCGTACCACGGCATATAGCCTCCAGCATTCAGCCATGCAAGAAGGAAATCAAAGAAAGATGTTAACTTCTGGACAGGCTGTAAAGGAAAAAGAAGGGAAAGGAATGCTTAAGTTGCCATCTGAAGAGCTCCGTCTTAACTCCTCTCACATGGCAGTTGTTCAGGACATATTTGATCCATCAGAGTTTTGGATCCAAACACTCAACTATGCAAATGAGTTGGATACACTGATGGATAGTATCTACCATCTTTACAAAAATCCAATGAATAATGATGTAGTAAGAAATCCAACTGTTGGGCTCTACTGTGCTGCCAAGGCAGAAGATGGTGATTTCTACAGAGCAACTGTGGCTGAAGTTGGTGAGAAAAAAGTTAAGGTGTTCTTTGTGGATTATGGAAACACCGAATTGGTTGACAGGAGTAACATCAGGACCCTTCCTGACAAGTTCAAAAAGCTGCCATGTCTTGCACTGAAATGCACCCTGGCTGGTATCAAGCCAAAAGATGAGAGATGGAGTCAAAGTGCCTGTGAGTTTTTCATCAAAGCAGTCAAAGATAAAGCACTAAATGTACATGTGACAGCAAAACATGATGATAGCTATGTTATCAAACTAACAGATCCTAAAGCCCAGGGAGAAAGAGATCTTTCTACATTGATGTGTGGCGCTGGCCTCGCTGAAAGGGCTGAGATCCAGAGACAGCCAAAAGCCAAAATGACCACACAGCCTGCTATTCTGCCTTCCACACAACTTTCAGATGCCAGACTTTCAAGTGTATGGAACAAAGGAATGTCTTTCCAGACGCTAAACACAGTTAGCTCTGCCAGTAGTGAAAGACAAATTTCTACTTTTAAGGAGCACATGTTTCCCATTGGAAGTGTGCTTGATGTCACTGTGTCCTACATTGAAAGCCCAAATGACTTCTGGTGCCAACTAGTACAAAATGCAGCACACTTGAAATTGCTCATGCAAGACATACAGGCTCGTTATGCAGATACTGAGTTTCATCCACTTGTAGAAACAGCTTGTATTGCTCGCCACCCTGATAATGGAATGTGGTACAGGGCCCTTTTAATTCACAAACATGAAACGCCTCATGTGGATGTGTTGTTTGTTGACTATGGCCAGACAGAGACGGTCTCCCTCTATGACCTGAGGAGGATCTGCCCAGAATTCCTCACTCTGCATGGCCAAGCTTTTCGATGCAGTCTGCTAAACCCTGTAGAGCCCACAACTGCCACAAATGAATGGAGTGAAGAAGCAATAGCAAAGTTCCACAGCTTTGTGGAAACTGCTGCATCCAACTTTGTGATTTTGAAGTGTACCATATATGCAGTCATGTACAGTGAACAGAAGATTGTTTTCAACATTGTGGATCTAGAAACTCCTTTTGAGAGTATCTCTACTCGTATGATCAGTCTAGTCAAAAATGCACCAACCAAGAAAGTTGCTGGGACATCTTTCCGTCTGGACACATACTACTACTCAACACACAATGTCAAAACTGGAACAGAGGAAGACGTCACAGTGACATGTGTGAACAATGTCAGTCAGTTCTACTGCCAGCTCAAGAGGAACGCTGATGTGATAAAAGATCTTAGGATCAAAGTGAACAATCTCTGTCATCAGCTTGAGAATGTAAAGCTTCCAACAGTTTTTGGAACTTTGTGTTTTGCAAAGTACACTGATGGACATTGGTACAGGGGACAGATCAAGGCCACAAAGCCAGCCATTCTGGTTCACTTTGTGGATTATGGTGACACTATTGAGGTAGAAAAATCTGACCTGCTTCCTGTTCCCAGAGAGGCTAATGACATCATGTCGGTCCCTGTACAGGCAGTTTTGTGTGGTCTCTGTGATGTCCCTGCCCACGTTCCCAGTGAGGTGAACAGCTGGTTTGAGACAAGCGCAACAGAATGTAAGTTTCGTGCACTAGTCGTAGCACGAGAACCTGATGGGAAACTGCTGGTGGAGCTGTATCATGGAAACTCTCAGATTAATTCAAAGATCAAGAAGATGTTTCAGATTGAAATGCACACAGAAGGGCAGGTTGTCTACCAGGGTCGGAGAGCACTTGAGGCTTCAGCAAATCATGCACAAAAGACTCTAAAAATGTTCTCACAAAAAGCTGCAGAAACGGAAGATCACTCTCAAACTGTCAAGAAAAATGTCTGCGCCCCTAAACCAGCACGTCAAATGAGGAATACCAACATGAATCTACAGTCTGCACCAATGCCTTTGCGCAATATTTGTGAAAATGGTCAGAAGGTCAGAGCTGCTCCATTACAGCTGTACAGACCTCCACACCAAAGGCAGTCATCTGGAATGACAAGTAATACGGAAAATGGTCCTGAGCCAGCAGGTGCCTGTATCAAACCAAGGAAAGAAGAAAGTCCTATCAAGTCCAAATCACCTGACACAGAATCTCAGAAGGAAAGCGATGCTCAAAAACTCCCTAAACTTAAAGACCTGCCCTCAAAATCTATCACACCAGGTATGGAAGCAGATGTTTATGTCTCACACTGCAACAGCCCTTTGAGTTTATATGTGCAGCTTGTCAGAGAGGAGGATGAACTGCTCTCCCTTGTGGAAAAGCTCAACGATCCCCAATCTACCATCCAAACCATTGACATCAAAGCCGTGCATCCAGGTGACCTTGTCCAAGCAGAGTTTGCAGATGATTCCTCATGGTACCGAGCAGTTGTAAGAGAAATTCACAGCAACATGATGGTTCTTGTTGAGTTTGTTGACTTTGGAAATACGGCAGTGATGCAAATTTCCAAAATAGGCGGACTCCAAAAGCATTTCTTGCAATCTCCCATGTACAGCACACACTGTATGCTGAGCGGCACTGCAGCTCTTGGAAAAGAAGTGCTTGATCCAGAAGTGGTGTCGGCTTTCAAAGAGGACATCAGTGGTACTGAAGAAAAAGTGCTCAAGTGTCAGTTCATTAGGCAGTCAGGATCCCTGTGGGAAGTCAGTCTTGAAGACAGTGGTGTGAAAGTCAAATGTGAGGTACCTACTAGATGTTCAACTTCTGAAACCACCTCAGAGAAACTTGAACAACCTAAGGAGAAACCTGACCAGAATGTTGACATCATTCAAATGCCAGAGAATTCAAAGAAATCACTACTGAACCCCTGTTCTCCATTTTGCCACCAACAAGAGATTTTAGAGGGACAAATGTTGGAGGTCTACATCACAACTACAAATGATAATCTCACATTTTGGTGTCAGCCTACTGTCTCAGAAGAGCTTGATAAGATAACATCAAGTGTCTCAGAAGTTGGGGATGCAGCTGATCACAAAATTATTGATCCAGGCTCTCTCTCCCCTGGCAGCTCATGTATAGCTCTTTTTTCAGATGATCATTTATGGTACCGTGCAGAGATCATTGACAGAGAAGGAGACGAGCTGTGCGTTTTCTTTGTGGACTATGGAAACAAGTCCCAAGTCAATGTTACCGATGTCAGAGAAATGCCTACCAACCTGATGGACACTCCTCCACAGGCATTTTTGTGTGAGCTTGAAGGCTTTGATGCTTCAGATGGATCCTGGGACAATGGTGCAGTAGATGAGTTCTCAGCACTTACAACAGACAAAGCACTACAACTGACTGTCACTAGAGTAACAAGGGAAGAAGGAAAAATCAAATACCTTGTGCAGATGGATTGTGAGGGCCAGGTCATAAATGAGGCACTAAAAACGTGGTGGAAGAGCTCCACGACAGAAAAAACACCTGGTGCAGTTGGATTGACTACTTTATATGAAACACCACCGCAGTGTGACTCCACTGTGGAGACTGCACCAGCCAAGGATCAAATCGAGGATCCTTGTGTCCACCCTCAGAGAGACTACATTAAAGAGCAGGGTACAGGCAGGCTTGTTGAACCTCAAAGAGCAGATGAGGTCCCTAAAGGAGAAAGCAGTTCACAGCACTATGAAGGCTCTGATGATGGTCTTCTTCCTGAGTCTTTTGCTGAATCTCCTGAAGAAGAGAGGGATAAGATTTTGACTGTCTCCAATGAAGGGGTGATGGTAGTGCCCGCCATAGTGGTCTCTCAAACCAAACCCAAAGGCATTTCGCCATGTGAAAGTGAAAATGAAACTGTGTTACCTCCACTCAGTAACATTGGTGACCACAGTATTTTGACCTGGAGCTGTGACAACAATCGGGTGAAGACTGATGAAAGCACAGAAGAGGAGGGTGCTTCAGTGATGGACACTATTGGTCCAGATGACTTGAATCCTATATTGGTTGAGAACCCTACAGAGGCCATAGATGAGGCAGAGATCACAATGACTAGATTGGAGTCTCTGCTCGGAGAGGTGAAAACTTACCTGATGGAAAGCAGCTTTGGCACCATGAATGTTTCTGGTAAGCAACACATCCATTTCTTCTGTTTATCATTGTTTCTGATTAGTAAATAACTCAACTCACAACTGATAGTCACCTGCTCTCAAGATGTGGTTAGTGATTGTTTGAATTTAATAATTGTCTATTTGTTGCTTTTTTTTTTTTTCTTTCTTTTTTTTCATTTCTAGATCCAAATGAGCAGAGCGATCACATCGAGGTTGTTGCAAGGGATAAATCTCTTAGCAGTATGTCAACAGTGAAAATGGTAAACAAACAAAAACAACAACACACATATTACCACTGACTTGAGTACAAATGGGTAAGTAGACTAATTGATCAATCTAATCGAGTGTTCTTCCAAAGGTTCCCCGTGAAGAAAGAATGGATCTGGAAACGATTGATGAGATTTCTAAAGACTTAATTCAGACTGAACTGGGGCCCCCCTCCCGTGTGCTTCCTGGGTTTGGTGAGGGATTCCTAATTCTAACCACACAGCACTCAGGCTAAATTATCTGAATAGGTGCATCATCTTCAAGCCGTGCGATCACATTAGCCTACAACACACTGCAGCTTTAGTAACCATAAAAAATAAAGACAGAAAAACGTCTTTGCTTTCTAGATGATAGGCTAGAAAGCAAATAGATGATAGATGGAGGAAAAAAGTCACACTCAGGAAATGTTAGTGTTGCAGGCTGCAGGCTCACTAAAACGAGTGAAATACTGTGCATGTTCTGAAATGGCTGTGTATGATGATGGATTGTGATTATGATTGTCTTCGTATATGCTCCTACAGAGCAGGAAACTGAAGCTGGAGATGGTATCCCAAAGGAAGAGATTCCACGTGTTACCACACATGTCAAGGTGGTGTTAAAGGAAATGCAGCATTTTATTTGGCTATAAGTGCTTGCATAGAGTAAATGATCTTTTTTTTTGAATATTTACTGTGCAGATATTTGGAGTAAGATATATTATTGAGCCCTCAGATCAGTGATGGATGAATCTCCTCTTTCAGAATGTCTTGATGGCTGAAGAGGATACCTTGGCTCAACATGATGTCTTAGTATCCTCAGCCCCGTTAGCTGACACTGACACAGCAGCCTGCGAGCCACGCACCTGCCCAGCTCCCTCTCGAGATTCGGTAATGGATTTGAATCCACAGAACTATAAAATCAAACTGCAGAACTTGTCTCTCGTGTCTGAGGTCAATTTTGTCTTTATTGCTGCTCAAGGGAGATGAGGTCGAAGACGTGACCTGCTCTGATGAAGAGGCCTGTTTGATGGATGTGAGCACAGGTATCACACTTCAGTGGCAACAACTAACTGCTAAGCAAGCAGTGTGTCATCCTGATAGTCAATCTTATCACAGCGCTGCTTTATAATAGTTTGCAGTAGGTGTACTGTGTTATTGATTTTTTTTTCCCCCCTTTGCACTGCAGATCCACACGAGCCAAATGATGACAGCAAAGTCACTAGTGGAGGAGCTGATTGTCTCAGAAGTGGGACCGAACAGGAAATGGTGAGTTACACCACATGAAGTTTCTACATGTGAGGTATATGCATCTGCAGTGTGTGTGTGTGTGTACTGGGTTAGTGGCTTTGTGGTGTAGTTGGAGCTCAGGGTGAGTACACTGAAGGTGAGTAAAACACAGATTTCATTTAAACTTATAATTCACTCTTTAGTGGTAAATATTGTACATTTTAATATAAGATCCAGCTTTCAAATAATAACCGTGACCATGAACAAATAAAAAAACACTGAGGGGTGAAATTACTTGTAGACAATAACCACAGCACACAGTAGATTCTGTATAATGTGAACTTCCACAGAACTGATCTTGTCAAAAGAGTCGTGATATTGCAGTTACACCACTAGGTGCCACTAAACTGAGGCCTTAAGCTGCCATCAATGAAAGTCAAGACTTCCTGAACTGAAATGAATTGGTGAAAATGAAAATATTACTTTTAGAGAAGTGAATGATAGAATATGACATGACTGTTTTTGGTGCTGTGAAAATGCCCATGATGCTGACTTTATCAAGTAAACAGGTGAAAATGGAGAAAGCTTAGAGTGTACCTTAACTGGTCAATGGGAATAAAAGCCTCCTATACAAGCCTGTTCTAAATAAAGGCCAGTTCACTCTGCCATTGTGCTACTGTCGTATGTGGAGATACATACATATTGCACTGTACTTTCTCCACATTAAGATGGTGCAATTTCTTAAATTGTAGGTCCAGAATGAATCCCTGTTTCCTTTGAAGGAGCTGCCTCATGAACAATTAATCGGTGAGTCATTTTTTAACACACAGTAAGATTTGACACCACAGCTCACATTCAAAGCACTGCAACTCTGTCCCTGAGAACAGCCTCTGCCTGCTGCAGTGAGAGCTGGGTAGGTCGGTAACTTTTGCAATGTGTTTAACAGTCGGTGTACTGTGGGTCAGGATATCTCTCATGACAGAATCTTCAATCAATGATAGTAAAAGAGAGGGATTATGATGGTGGAGATATTTTTTGATTCACAGAGGGAATCAGGTGGAAATCCGCTGAGGGGGGAAAAAAAGGCACTCTGGGTCCTTCTGGGCTCTAAACATCTTTATCTTGTAAGTCATCTCCAATATTGAGCATGTTGTACCACGTGCTTGGTCATGGAGCTTCTTAGATAGAACCTAATGTTGATTCACTTTATTGGCTATAGTACCTATCTGGCAACCCAGAGCTTCGGCATGAGCTGCGTAGATATCAAGCCGAATCAAAACACACAGGCAAATTTCAAAATAAGAAACATACTGACTATAGTCATTTTATAAAGAAGCTTGTATTTCTTGATACATGTTTAAGTTTCACTCTTTATTTCCTGTTCGCACATTGCGATGATATGCATCAGATATTTGCGGATCTCCACAGATGCTCCCCTCAGAACAGCAGGACATATTTTGTGCTTCTCCACGTTAGTTTTCTTCTGAAATCTGTTTGTTGTTAGTTAAAGGGTGCCTATCCGTTGTGAAGCTCAGAGTGTGGCGGTTCGTTGCCATCTTGACCTCGGCCACCTCCTGGCGAGGGATGGATTGTCAGAGGACCTGAAGCGGGCCGAATGAAGCAAGAATGTAGCCCCTCTCTGTTGCCAACCTCAAACGGCCTTTTTGTTTTTCTGCGACTTCTGCTTTGGTTTCACTTCACAGCCACAGATGTTGACGCTTGGTTACAACATAACCTTTGTGGTCAAATGCACACTGAAAGTACGCTCTCTAACATAAGAACCAACAACATTTCAGTGCTACCTAGAACTGCTGTAAAGTGTCGTTTTTCCCCCCTGCAACAACATCAACCGTTGCAAAGATGTTTCTTCAAGCAGTTAAAATTGCACCTACTTTAAGACTCAATAAACTAGAGCTACAACAAACAAAATTATTAACACATTTAATCTCCCTCAACTGATTCACCCTGACCACCGAGTTTCTACAACTTCTTGAGCATTCAGTTGTCTTCAGTTGCTTCATTTCAGTTCACTTTCCACTGACGCAGAGTCTTTGTGCCACCTGCCTCTGTTTACAGCCCTGCAACCGGACACTGAGCCACAAACCTGCACAGCTCCCTTTCCAGATATGGTAAGAGAGATCAGTCAAACACAATTCTAAAATGAAACCCCCGAAACATCTGTGATGATGGAATGCTGTCTCCGTTGCTTTGCAGAGCCACCTGGTTGAAGAGGTGACCTGTCTTGTCAGAGACATCTGTCTGACGGACGTCTGCAGAGGTATCCGAACAACAATGCTTTCCGATTCATGGTGTAAATGAATTTCCACGGCATTTTACTGCTGGTTTGTAAGATTAACCTGATTCCTCCTTGTTTTTTCAGACCCACGACAAGAAGCTGAAACAGAGGACAGCGAGCAGCTGGTGCACACACCTGCTGAACAAGGAGAGGTAACTGTGATGCCTTGTTAGAGGTCCACACGGTGTTAAACCTTTAGATAGAAGATAAAACATGCATGTAGCTGTAGACTCAGGCATTACAGTGTGAATTAGGATGTCCTAGAAACAAGGTTTAAGTTGTTACAGGTTTTTGTCAGTGTGTGCAGTGTACATTGTTTGGGCACATGTACTTTGCTGTGTGGGACCTCATGCCCTGCATTAAAAAAAAACCAAACAAACTGCGGCTACATGCAAAGCAGTGCAGTAGCTGTTGAACAAATCCTAATCAGCACAAAGCTCTTTTCACAAGTCTGAAACACCTGCAGTACCGGTATAAACACGGTTGAGATCGCTATCACTGACCACATTTACATGCACACTAGTATCTTATGTGCATGCAGCTGGTTCTGATAGAATCTGATGTGATATGAGTCAGGCTTCTTGTGTATCCTGTAAGAATTACATCCACAATAAGGTCAAAGTTGCCCATATAAACACTTACTGTCTGAGTTCTGAAATAGTTGATGATTTTTCAGGAGTTAAGCGACGGTGACCTTGAAAAAGAACCGTCTTCTTCTGCTGATGACAGTTTTGGTAAGTGATGATATATTAATATATTAATAATTGATCTTAATATATATAGAATATTAGTTTAGTTGGGGGGGAAAAAACTGACTGTCTTAGAGCGCAACTTCATCTTGATTTTTGATATACAATCTGTTTTCTTTCCTTTCTTTCAAGAGGCTCAGCTGTCAAAGATCATTCATCTCTCTCTGATCATCAATGATGCTTCTGCAGATATCCGGCATGTTAAGCAACAACCAGAGGAGTGACGGCCCTCTGTTTCCTTCCTGTGCCTTTATCAGACACCGAAAATGGAAATGTATCAAATACTTGCGTTTTTAGTTCAATCAGACGGCTTGCAGTAAATTTATTTTCTTAGTTGTGTTTGTTCTGTAAGTCTTCAATGGCAGTCTTGATTTCTTGGATTGACCCGACAGGTCATCTTTACCTTTTGGCCCGATGGCTGGTTTCATAGTTCCTATTGAAAACACAACCAGCAGATTAAAATAGCCTTTTTACAGTGATAGCTTGTTAGTATTCGTTTCCAGTTTCTTGGAGCACTGTTGTGTTACAGACGATCTGTTCTGATAAGACGCCTCCATAATTCTTTAGAAAAGTACTGAATCTTTTGTTGAATATAAAAAAACTAAAAAAAACCTGAATGGTTGTCAGTTGAAACGTGGCAGTTTTCAAGAAAGTTTTCTGTATTTTGTGTGGATACATGCACGCGTTGAAGATATATTTATGTTGGCACAATAAATATCATTACAGATCTGAGACGAGTCGTTTTCCTTGGACCCCTTTGTTTGAAATAGTCTTATCACTGCCAAGAACTAAGAAAGAAGTGTCTGTTTCTCGTATTGAGGAACAGCACTGTCAAGTTCATACAAGCACACAAGTCTGACATTTCACTCTTGAAAAAGGTATACAAAGACTACATGTGCATATACAAAGCATCGTTTATAGCCTTGGAACCTGTTTCTAACCTCCCATGATTAAGGACAAAAACTGAGTGCACGCCATTTGAAGAAGTGGGCACAAAATGTATCTGTATACAAACCATATTTATTAGATTTCCGTTGCGTATAAATGGCATATTCCAGACAACGATTGTATAAATCTAGAAGGCAGTTGCATACATACCACTGCAGTTGCACATGGTAACCCGTTAGTGTTAATATTCCTTTAATGATTTCCTTATGTAGCTGTGCTCTGTTGAATCAGGATTATTTGGTGCTATTAATTCATCTAAGATCATACAAGTCTTTCATACTCATCCGTAGCCGATTGGCTGGGTAGGATTCTCTTCATAAAGGCCTCAAGTAATCACACTGCAATCATCGTGTAGCTCGCCTCTGCTGGAAAGGCATTTATCCAAAGAGGCATGCAGCATTTGTGTGAGAAAACATAATCTCAGCTGGTTTTATATACACTTCAAGAATGAACATGATTAAAAGAATTTCTCTAGGAAATTGCCGGTGATGGTGAAGATTTCACTCGACAGTGAAAAGAGGGAATTGTTCAGCTGCTCGTACGTAACATTCAAGCTGCATGAAAGAAACGCTGGTCCACTGAGTTTGGAGAAAAACAAATCTTTCCTGATGTTGAGGTAGAGATTATCTTTCCCATCCATTATGGCTCCAAATTGCTATCCTGAAATGCCACCTAGGACCCGGCTCGACATTTTAGTGCCGTCCCAGTGAGTCCCATTCAGCTGGTGGCCAGACAGTCCGGGTATTTTCGCAGTATATGAGGCAGATCAGATGGCAGACTGAAGCACTCTGACATTAGTCCCTTGAATGAGGTTTTCGTCTTGTCCGTCAATCAGAGGGTCCCACCGATTAAAGTTTTTCTCTAGACCTGCAAGAGTCCGAGCAGATTTTGAGCATCAAAATTGCAGCAGAACACCGAAATGAAAGAAACAACATGCAGGAGCGGTTAGCGGTTTCTTGGTCATACCGAGATGGCGTTGCAGAAAGGCTAGTGTTGCTTTGTTGGAAAGGTCTATGGCGAGCTCAGGGTCGATCTCTCCTTTCAGCTTCATCAGCTTCCCGATCCAGTTGCCAGTCAGGAAGGTGAAGTCTGGGAAACTCTGGTGGACTGTACCTCTGATCGAGAAATGCACGCAAACATTACCACAAGGTCAAAGGAAGCAGCAGATTCTTACAAGAGGAAACAGACGGAATTTGAACTTGGCGTCGGGTCTGTCAGTTCTACCTGATAGTGATCATCTTCCTCTGGATGACGGCAGAGTCCAGCTTCCTCATGCGGCTGATGTTCCCCGCCCACTGGAACTTCTCCGAGTTGATGAAGAAGATTGGCTGTTTGACGCGAGGAAAGAGTTCGTCATCTAAAGGGAACATCCAGGCGTCCAGCGCTATGCCACACCTGAAGGAAGAGAGTTCAGAGTTTCTACAGAGGATACACAAGTCCAATATGTCTACTTCTTTAGTCTGTGAAGGTTCTCAGTCGTCCAGGTCAACGTTCTTTGATAAGAGTCTGGGTCAGCTGGACTTGGTCGTAGATCCAGGTCAGAACTTAAGAAGCCTCTTGGACCCAGATATTTAATTATTTTAAACTAGTGATGCAAATAATACATATATTTTTATATTGAACTTCTTCTTTATTTGTTGATAGATTGCAAGTATTCCCTGTGAACTCATAATGTTCACATATATTTGATCAGAATCCTGCTTCAGGTTAAGGAGACTGGCCGATAGATGGATGTACTTTATGAATCCACGTACTTGAATTTCACCTCTTTGCACAGGGCTTCGATCACTGTTGCTCCCCCGAAGGAATGCCCCACAGCTGCGATCCTGCACATGTCCATCGAGTTCTGACGGTTAGGAGGTGAAATGGACGATGAGTGATAAGAAAAAGTAAAAGTTGACTCTCCATTGTGTTGTTAAAAAAAAGTACAGAACAAGTGAGATCCAAAGACCCAAGACGATGTAAAGCACAGCTTATCCCCACCGTTCATGTAGTTTGTGTCGTTCTTAAGCACTTTCATATAATTATGCCAGGCTCAGAATCCAAATGGTAGTGTTTTTTTTTTATTTATCGCTGTTTAAAGAGACTTTTATGATGTTTTGATCATTTCTTTCAAAGTTGTACGGCCTTTATCTGAACAAGTTTTCTTAGTTCTACTTAAACTTGATGGTGTTAGATTACACTGATCTTTTACAAGCCGTTTTTCTCGTGTCTCTTGCTTTCTTTTCCCCCTGTGAATTCCTTGAAGATAAAGAGCTGCAACATCTAAACATCTTGAACTTCAGAACCTTAGATGCTGCGATGCAAAAGAAAAAAAAATGAGCCTGCTGACATGCTCCAGCTTGCATTGTGAGTAGTTTCTTTCGGGCCCATACTTCCTGTCTTATTATAAACTCTCTTTGTTTGTTTTTTTTAACCGAACAATGTGCGCCGCTGCCTTGTTCTCCTTTCAAAAAGAAAAACCACAAAGCCAAATACTTCATGACAAAGTTACCTCCAGCGTCGTCCAGTCAAACTGTGTTTTCAGGACATTTTGCACTGGTATCCCTGAGTTGATTTTGATGAGTGTATCCAGAGCCAGAATGCATTCATCTGCTCTCTGTTTGACCTGCAAATGAAACCAAAGGTTCACACGGGTCAGGAGGAAAAGCATACAGTAGACACTGCAGCATTTCAGCCTCGATATAAACACAGCACAGGATATGTTAAACAACTAAAATAACAAGAGAGGAAACACACTGATGTGATACATATGGTATAAAAGGATCTGAGAAGAAACTGAACAAATAAGGATGTGGTTTGATTTGAACATCAGTCATGCAGCATATTGGTTAACAAGTATAAAGTTCAGATATTGTGCAATCCAGCTGCAGGCCAAACCTACACGACATGCAAGAGGAATAAAGTTGCCACCCTGACCTGCTATACTGTGACTGTTGACACAAAAAGGCAGCGGTGATTTTGTTGCGAAACACGACGCATACGTCACATGAAGACCTACCTGTTTATTCCTGAGGGGGAATTCGCTCTCTCCGTGCTTCAGAGATCTGTAGTACATCCACTCTTGTACCAGGTTGTCTTGGGCTGAGGCAGAAGTCGCACTCGCCCTCTCTGACTCGGTCTTCTCACGGTAATAATACGTAGCTGAGGCTGACTGGTCTCTGCAGGGTGAACAAACAGCAACGTTAGAATGAGACAAAAGCTAACTGCCAAAAGGAAAAATATATTCGGGGCTGGATTTAAAAAAAAAATCACTATATGGATGTGCTTGGAGGTTTTAAATACTCGTGTTAATGTAGTTTTACAGCACTGCTAAATGACTGTGGTCAAAGTCTCGTGTCACAGCTATAAACTGTCACAACACTAGCAGTTTTTTTTCCCCCCTGTGGCTTTAACCAACTGCTAAAAGTCAATCCACGCGACTGACTCACTGTGGCCATTCTGTTCATCTCCATATGTTCCCCTTGTCTCTATACTGAAAAGAAATGTGATGACCTGGTTCGTACCATTGTCTTTCTGCTCCTACTCCACAGATAAACAGACAGCGGTGCGCAGAAGAGACTGACCTCTGCTATTGCTGGCTTGGCTGACGTTCAACTAGAATTTCCTACAACTGACACGTGGCCATAGCCTTTAATACATTTACTGTACATATCGATACCTGCAGATTCTATACATGACAACTCGCCACATTTGGTCTGTTTGGATTAATCTTGTACACCTGTCCTTCAATCCTGATACGTGTGTCTGAAGTTAATGAAATAAATCCTGACTTCAACATGAAAACATCAGCAATAAGTGTATTGAAATGATGTACCTGTGTTCCACAGACGCCACAATAAAGCCCTGAGAGGCCAATTCTGCACATACGGCCGAATACAAAGTCCTAGGAAACACCAAGGAGAGTCAGTGAGCAGAGCCTCCAGCTGATGATGAGTAAATACTGGAGCAGCGATCAGACTGATTGTTTGTACCTGAAGGCTCCGAGGCCATGGGAGAAGATAATTACAGGACATTTTTCATTTGATTTAAATGGAGCATCCAAGAAGGCCGGGATCTTAAAGGAGCCTGAGGTAAACAAGGCAGAAGCTGTTTAAAAGCACGGAGTGACAGAGCTTTGTACATTTGTACAGTGTCATCAACTCAACTTCAGCCAGCCGCTGGTTCCCATACATTTCTACCGTGTGAACATTAACTTACAGAAAAAAGGTCATTCATAAGTATAGTTGACATTATTTCTATTTTCAGTGTCATCGGAGTTTCTGTTGCCTGGTAATGCAGCTGAAAGTGCAGACCGCTTTAATCCAGCGAAGACTACGGAACAATAACAACTTTGACTACAATAAAAATGATGCTGAAAGTAGTCCTGGGAAGACTTGAGTTGAAGCAGCATACACTTGTCATATCAAATAATCTGCATATTACTAACTGAAGTCAGATTACCAAAGAGATAGTTGAAAATCTTTTCACTGAGAGTCCTGTTGATTTTCATGAAGTCTGCCAGACCGTTAAAATACTCCTTGCATGGCACCCAATCTGGTCTTTCCGCTTTTTCCGTCTCTTGGCAAGGATAGTAGATCCGGAAGAAGCTGCCCTGTGGAACGAGACACAGTTATCACATTTATGTCATTTGTTTAGGGGAACAAAAGCGCGACCGCCACTGACATGTACAAAGACACACACACATACATACACAAACAGACAACACATCCTGCTTTTTTTTTTTTACCTTTACAGTGTGGTCCATCATGAAGTCAGTGCATCCCACTGCGTTGGGGCCCTTAGCTGGAGGGATCCCAAGGTGGTTACTGCAGGTGTTCCCCATGCTGAAGACACTGAGCGTGTACCTCCTCTGCTCTGTCACACACAAAGACACTTGTATGATAAAAAAAAAAAGAGCACGACTAGAGAGGAAGCAATGATGATGACTAACAAGTCATGTTTGCAGGCATGAAATGACAAAAACATTAAAAAAACAGTCACTCAGCATGTTACAACGTAAATGTCAGCATTATGAATACGGCTTCAAATGAACAATGTTCGTGATCTTCTGCCTTCGGTACGTTTCATTAGTGACACAGAAGACTCGTGAGTGTTTCTGTCTTTAGTTTTTAGCTGCTGCTTTGAATGAGGAAAGAAGGACAAAGCAAACGTGACTCGGCTCTGACAGTTATTACAGTGTTAATCTGTTAACTAGCCTCACCGCACGCGTGTGCCCAAGATCACATTTAATGTATCAACAACACGAAACCTTTCCAAGGGTTTTCAACGAGCTACTACGTTACTATATTCACATTGTTAGTACAAATGCGTGGTTTAAACCCGTACCTGTCCTTCCCCACTCGTAAATCCTCTTGACTAATAACTGAACAAATCCTCCATGAGAAAACATCGACTTCAGTCAAGTTTCACAAGCGAGCTTACCGCTCGGTATCTTCTGGTTAGCCGTTAGCCACCAATATAACTATTTAAGGCCTACCGGAGATACAGAAGTAGTTGTGTGGCAATGTTGCTACATCAGTTGAGCAACATCACCACGTAACCCATTATACTTTCTGGATATTAATCTCCCGATGGCAGTCACTTGGGAGTGGTTTGACAGGTCGCTAGTGTTGGACTTAGCTAGCCTGCTGCTGGCAGCACGGGAGGAGGCTAATCCAGAGTAGTGAGTGGAAAGTGTTGCTTCACCGTCCTGTAGCAGCCGCCCCGCGCCGCGGCTGCATAAAAACCCTCCCCGACTTTAACTTTACAGCAAGCGTTATAAACATATGTACCAAACAGCTGCCCAAATAGTGTAGTATCACTACACTACGCCTGTCCTCCGAAGTCGTAAAACTGAGTTAACTCTTGTATATATGACTCTGCCTGGAAGCCCTGCAAGTCACGTGCGTTTGTTGACAACAATTTATTGACGCTTTAATTGATTGATTGATTGAATTGAATTTTGAGAGACATGCTGTCCTTTACATGACACACACAAACACACAAACACGTGATGTTTGGTCGGTGTTTCGCATGCCTGTACAAACCACTGGCTGTGTGACACACTCCGTGTCTGCAGGGGGCAGCAGAGGGAGACGGAAACGAAGCTAGTGATGGGAAGTTCGGTTCTTTATAGGGAGCCACATCATTTAGCTCAGCTCACCAAGAAGAGCCAAATTTAGCACTGCTTTGACTTATGATTTGTATGTGTATACACACACACACACACACACACACACACACATATATATATATATATATCTTTGTACTGAAGCATTCAAAAGTAAAAAAATAATTTTCTACTATCCATTCTCTGAAACCGTCCAATCAATGCACTAAGGTGCTTGTAGAACCACTCTGCTACACAAAGCAGATAGAAATACCTATAAAAAGGATAGGTATTGACTGTTAGATGCACAGTTCTTATGTGTCTGTAACGGTTGTTTGAGGACCCTGCTCGACACGACAGCTTGGCGTTGCAAAATTCAGCATTCTGCCTTTGTTTTTTTTTCTTTTTTTTAATGGGTTAAAATGCTGCTTCTTTTTCTACTATCACTCAACGGGTCACGTACCGGAGCCGGCTCCCATCGTTCACTTAAAAGAGCCGGCTCTTTGAACCGGTTCGTTCACCGCCAACACATCACCGCTAAGAGCTGAGAAACACTGTGAAGGATGCAGTGTTAGCGAAACAGACTACATAAAACTAATTTATGAGCAATTGTTGATGTTAAAATGAAACTGGTGAGTAAACAAGCTGTAAAAATAATAAATATAGCCAACTCAACCGTTAGCTGTGTACAATGATGCGTCACAGCGTATGTTTAGCTACAGCTACTCTGTTAGCTTAGCAGCTAACAGCACTGTTTGGTCCTGTCTCATCCACTGTGGCTAACGTTAGCGCTACAGCTAACAGCTAAGTTATGTAAACTATTTTATATGTGCAGAGCAGCGTGCAAGAATAATGTTTAGTCAGCTAGTTAATCATATATTGTGTAGTAGAACATTTAGTTCTCATAATGAGACTCGCTACAGCTGTATGTGTGTGTACACAGACTGATAGCATCTCCTGTCTGGACTGAATATGATGTCTTGTCTATCCTGCTTCTGCTGTATCTGTCGTGCATTTTGTTGTTGGCACACTTCTGTATTTTTTTTCCACGTGTGTCTGTATTGACTTTCCTTCCATGTCTCTCAGTATTGTCTCTCTGGTCATCCCACATTGCCTTGCAATGTCCTCAAGTTCAAATCCACCACTATCATGTTGGACTGTGGGCTGGACACCACCTCTGTCCTCAACTTCCTGCCCCTTCCCCTTGTGCACAGGTGAGTCACTGGTGTCACCGGTAGCACCTTTCCTCATTCATTTATAGGGGATAGAGTTGCCATTTGTTCTGACTCATGATGATTTCTTTTTTCTGTTTCAGTCCAAGGCTCTCCAAGCTACCTGGTTGGGTCTCTAAGGATGGAACATTGAACCTGGAAAAGGTATGAAAAACGGTTTAAAGATGTGTTAGATTTAGGGATCTGTATTTACAGAATATAGCAGAGATGTAATATATCATGCATACATGTGTTCTTATTAGTGTATAACCACCTGGAAAAAGGAGTACTTTTGTTTTTGTTAGCATAGAATGAAACTTTTATATCTACAGATGCAGCAGGTTCTCATTCACAGTGTGATGTTGCACTGTTTACAGTAGCCCAAACACTGGCTGTAGATAGGACCTTTTACATTTTTCACACATTTTGCAGCCAGTCTAGTTTCTCCTTGTTGTTTGGGACGTGAGAAGGGGTTGCAATCTACACCGCTATCTGCCACTAAACTCTACACACTGGACCTTTTTAATTCAGTTTTTAACTTGTACCTGAACTTCAACCTGTGTTTGAGTTTTTCGTGAGATCACTTAAAGTTTGTTCTGTTTCTTTCTATGTCTGTGAAGTGTTTCTGTATGGGTTACAGACGTAAACAAACTATTTCTTGTGGTCTTACCAGGAGCTGAAGGAGTGTACAGGAAGAGTGTTTGTGGACTCACAACCAGAGTTCTGCCTCCCTGAGGTACTAACTAAGCTGCCCAGCCACCACACATACAGTATATTTAGCTTCTCACATCAGTCAAATGCTTCAACTAAATGTCTTTTGTGCAGGAAATTATAATCCTGTAAAGTATAATACATTCTCTACTTCTCTACATCTAAACTGCTTTCTCATTTCTATTGGCTACAGAGAGAACTGCTGGATCTATCAACCATTGATGTCATCCTAATCTCCAACTACCACTGTATGATGGCCCTGCCCTACATCACTGAACACACCGGTTTCACTGGGACAGTGTATGCCACAGAACCCACCCTGCAGATTGGCAGGTAAGGAGATAGCCAGGGGTCCAAAACAGCAGGTTTTAAATACATCTTGTTGTTTTAGAGTTTGAAGGAAAATAAATGATGGTGTTGTGAACTAAAAGACTTTGGTTGGTGGACTGTTTTTTTTCCCCCCTCAGACTGTTAATGGAGGAACTGGTGAACTTCATGGAGAGAGTTCCCAAAGCCCAGTCTGCCACCTGCTGGAAAAATAAAGAAATACAAAGGTAGGTACACTGTAGAGAAAAATAGTGAACACATGATAGAGCAGAGTGTGTGTGGTTTTGGAACAATCCCATATCACATGTAGCGGCAAAAAAACCCCCAACAAAGTTACAAGATTCAGTCTCAAAACTATAATAACCTGCTTAACCCTATCTGACATTTAAGTGTCTGTGACATCACCAACAGCAGCATTCTGGCTCTTACACCATCTTTTCATCTTGTAACTTAGGGCTGGGCGATATTTTAATCTATATATCGATATATTTTGAAACGCGATATAGCACAAGACCATATCGTTAATATCGATATGGTTTATTTTTGTGTTAAAACGGCTATACAAAATGACCATACATTTCTTCTTGAATAAACAAATATTTTATTATGTGAGGTTGCTCCCTGGGCCGCTGAAGGATGCAGTAGATGTGTGGACGTGGAAGCGATGCTACAGCATGCAGGAGGTCAACTCCGCCCTCAGCAAAGTGCAGCTTGTGGGTTACTCACAGAAAGTGGTAAGAACGTGTTTTCTGCTACGCTTTGTGCACAGACATACGCTGACACTCTGACACAGTACATGTCACTAAAGGAAGCGTTTTTGTCTTCCTGTGTTATTCTACCTTTGTGTTCTCATTGTGACATCCTCTTTCCTTCTTTCCCCAGGAGCTGTTTGGAGCCGTACAGATCTCCCCCTTGAGCTCCGGTTACTCATTAGGCAGTTCCAACTGGATCATACAGTCTCACCACGAGAAAGTTTCCTATGTGTCAGGTTCATCCCTGCTCACCACACATCCACAGGTAGGTTAACAGGCCTAAGGGAAGAGGAAAGTGCACATGGGGCCAGAGAAGAAGCTGCAGCGATGAAGATTCTAATACTAAAGTTTTACTTGATTTAAGGTGTGCATGTTTGAAGCATCTCTTCTTCTCCTCTTCTCTCAGCCGATGGACCAAAGCTCCCTGAAGAACAGCGATGTTCTGATTCTGACAGGTCTCACCCAGATGCCCACCGCCAACCCAGACGGCATGCTGGGAGAATTCTGCAGCAACCTCGGTAGGTTCTGATTGAAAAAAGCTGAAATATCTTCACGTTATGTGAATACATAAAAGCATATGTAATTGGGCACTTACCTTACTTTATTAAAGTGAATCATCTTTGTTGATTCTTAGTGTTTTAATGTTGTTATTTATTGTTCATCTGTTCCTGTAGCCATGACGATTCGAGCAGGAGGCAACGTGCTAGTGCCGTGCTACTCCTCAGGCGTGATATATGACCTGCTGGAGTGTTTGTACCAGTTCATCGAGAGCGCCAACCTGGGGACCACTCCTTTCTACTTCATCTCACCAGTCGCCAACAGCTCGCTGGAGTTCTCTCAGATCTTCGCTGAGTGGTGAGGAGCCGTCCTTCATTTACGAACCTGTCGTTGTAGAGTAAGAAACGTGGCGCCAGTGTAGTGTTGGATCAAGATAAAACCAACAGACAGTGAGAGATGTGCTGCAGCTGTTTACTCCTTCAGCAATACATCACATTTGTTTACAGCGAGGGGAGTAAACACCAGCATTACACATTCAAACAGGGCAGATGCTGGTGTTAGTGTTGGATCCAAACATTTACTGGTGTTGACTGCAGCAGTGCAGTGTCTACTGATTTTAATTTTCTGCCAGGATGGCGCATTGCGGCAGACAAAAGTCATTTCTGTGAGCCAGCTGTGTTTCCTCTTGATTTTAACGTTGCTTTAAAGGCGTGTAAAAACCAGTCAAATTATGAACCGGGTTTGTTTACAGCAGCGATACTGCTCTTGTTCCTCTCAGCCACCTGCTGCTTATTCTCCTGGATAATTTAGACATATCCCGATCCAGGTTGGTGATTTTCTTTTTTCTCCCCCTTCTTTTCAGGCTTTGCCACAACAAGCAATCAAAGGTGTATCTCCCAGAGCCTCCATTCCCTCACGCAGAGGTGAGTACCATGCAAGTGGAAAACAATGCTGCTTTCCAGGGAATAAACTGATTGTCTGCTAGCAGATGAACACTGAAGTGACTCAGCAAGAAGCTTACAAGTTTTCTGAACATCAGTAGAACATGGCAGTGTTCACTGTAAACCAAAGAGATTGCATTTATATCCAAGTTCAGTGTCTTGTACTGTATATTTTTAGTGTTATTTTACATTAGGTAAAACAAGGCAGTCATTTAATGAAGATAAGTCTGTATCCTCACTGGACTCACCTTCACAGCGCAGATGTTCGCTTACAAGGTGGTAAAGAATCTTACATCATGTCAATTGCCAGACCTCTCCCGGTCTTAATGCTGTCTTTAAGGTGGTGAGTTAACGTACAGGGAACTTAAATGTCAGCGTCTCTCTTAACCGTTCCTGCGTCGGTCCTTTCAGCTGATCCAGACCAACAAGCTGAAGCACTACCCCAGTATCCACGGAGACTTCAGCAGCGAGTTCCGCCAGCCGTGCGTGGTGTTCACCGGTCACCCGTCTCTGCGCTTCGGGGACGTGGTCCACTTCATGGAGCTGTGGGGCAAATCCAGCCTGAACACCATCATCTTTACCGGTAACTGTGGCTGTATTACAAGTATTGAACACATGGACATGAATGCAAAGACTTTCTCTTGTAGTTATAAGGTATGTTTCTCAAAGCCTCTGTGACTTTTGTTTCTTGCCTCCAGAGCCAGACTTTTCTTACCTGGACGCTCTGGCTCCCTACCAGCCTTTGGCCATGAAGTGTGTTTACTGTCCTATTGACACACGGCTCAACTTCCACCAAGTATCAAAGCTGCTCAAAGAAGTCCAGGTACGGCTGATACCAGCTTATCATACCATTCATTAATCTGGTAAATGTATTGCTAGCACTGCTATCTACCAATCACAGACATAAGCAGAAAGTAGATTACATCTACGTGAGCTGATGGTGTGAGTTTACTCTTTTGTTTGTTGGTTTTAAGGATGAGCTTGACAGTTGGCAAATTGAACGGGATAATGACTGGAAAACTATCAATTTGTCTTGCTCAGAAATGGCTGCCTCGTGCGTTTTTTTTTGTTTACACGCAATGCCGGTGAGGGAAGAATTGTGCAACAAGCCAATAATCACGGAGTCGGCCTCTGTGTGTGTGTGGGCGATATCAAATGGAAACAATTTTACGAGCTAAAGGGCCCAAACAAGATAACAGAACAGTGTTGGATCAGCATTCAGGGACGAGCGGGGAGGGAGAGCACAGCGGGTCCAGGGAGAGTGAATTGATGGTTTCATTATAAGTGACTCAGTGGACCCTGTGAATCTTGGGTGATGTAATCAATGTAATTAATCAATCAAAACTTCGCATCAGATTAACCTCCGCTGCATCTTCCTTCAAGCAGTTGTCCTGCACTTTATGGCCTTAAACATTAGATCACATGCAGCAGGTTTAGCTCAGATTGTGGTGGTGTTTGTGATTATTATTATTATTATTATTATTAGTTATAAGTCCTTTATAGCTATGCTAGTAGCTAGCCTCTATGGGTGACTCTGTCTCAGTTTGGTCCAGATCTAAACAAATATTGGATGATGATGCGCTGATCCTGTTTGTCCTCTAGCATCACTTCCAGGACCAACACTGTAGTTTACGACCACATAAACAAATGATTATCGACATTTGCATCAGCCTCTGCTGTACTGTTCGTTGCTAAGCACCAGCAATGTAAACGTTACCCACCAACCATTGGCACGCTCACATTAGCATGCTTATATTGGCTTTCTGTTCAATACGCCATGAAGTACAACCTTGCAGAGCCACTAGCATACTGTAGTTTTTAGTAGAGTTTAATTGGACGGTCTAGACAGCTCCGGCTTTAAAATAATAATCCTCCACCCCTTTGTTTAAGCTTCATTTCAAAAAGATCATAGGTATTAGAAGAAAGCACAGAGCTCATGAGAGTGGAGAGTTTCACAAACTGCAGCTAGACACAGTTTACACACGGTTCAACCAATTCAAGATCTGACCTAATGAGACATGGGTATAGAGGCTTTGAGAAGTCCCTATGCAGCCTTAATTTAAACCCTCCTTAAGTCCTGTCTGTCTTCTACAAAGCAGGCTCAGTCTAGAGCAAGAAACAGCAAACCTGTGTGAACTTTTAAAGGACTGTTCGAGCCACCGGGAGTTGATCAGTGTCCCCTGTCTCTGCCCTCCTGCAGCCCCTTCACGTGGTGTGTCCAGAGCAGTACACCCAGCCTCCACTGACCCAGTCCCACCGCTCGGACCTGATGCTGGAGCTGCAGCCCCCTCCCATGCCCTACAGACGCTGCTCTGTGCTCAACCTGCCCTTCAGACGGCGCTATGAACGCGTCTACATCCTGCCTGAGGTGAGTCACATTAGAGCAGTCTAACTGATGTGGGAATGACTTCATCAACTTGTCTGGACTGAATAAAAGATAAAATCATTACCTTTGGAAACAGATGGTGAGTGCTTTAAATTCTCTGGTGTGTGTGTGTGTGTAAGAGATAATAACATATGGTGTCTAAAAGCTGTCAGAATTCAAGAGAGAAATGTATTGTGGAAATATTCCAACTCTGTCAGAGAACAGGTGGCCAATTTTCTAAGGCTATACGTCCGATTCTTCTATTCCTAGCTCGCCAACTCCCTGGTGCCCTCTGAGATTAAACCTGGCATCTCCCTGGCAACCGTGTCTGCAGTGCTGCATTCCAAGGACAACAAACACACACTGCAGGTGGGTATACGTCTCGTGAATTTGTGCCACAAAAGTCGGTGTGTAAATGAATATGGACGGCGCTTCCTCTCCTGTGTTGCCAGTCAGTGCCCAAACCCCCTCCAATGCCCCCCAGCAAGAAGAGGAAGCGGGTAATAGAGGAGCCGCCGGTAGTGCTGGCACCCAAACCCCTGCTGAGTGGAGCGGTGCCCCTGGAAGCTTTCCTGGCCACACTGCAGAAGGTGTGACATCACTCATTCGTTCACGTGTCATTACCCCCCCATTTGCTGTTGGTGATCATCTTACCCGACATTTACAACGTCTCGACGTCTGTGCATCTCTCTCCTCCGCCCTGCAGCATGGCATTACAGAGGTTAAGGTGGAGGAGACGGCGGACGGGCACATCCTGCACCTGCAGGCGGAGGACACACTGATCCAGCTGGAGGAGGACGGGACGCACATCGTCTGCGACAACAACGAGCCGCTGCGCACCACCCTGAGAGACCTGGTGCTCCGCTTCCTGCAGAAACTCTGACCTCTTCGCGCACACGGACTGCAGACAGCAACAGAGATGATGGTGGAGGTGGAGGACACGACGACGAGCTGTGAACCAGACTGTTTTCATTGCAACTTTTACGGTAGTTTTACTGTGAAGGTCGGATATATTTTGTAAAATAGTATTTTGTATTAAAAAAAATTTCAAACATGTTCAAGAATGTCTTGAACGTCTATCTGAGTGAAATGATCTAAACTCATCCATATCCTGCACAGCTCTATCCAAACATTTTTCATATTCACAGACATTACGACATGTCACTGGAAGAAAAGCTCTGGTGTGAGTGATGAAACGAAAGCGGACTTCTGTCGAGCGGCTTCAGTTTCAGGGTTGTGGTACAGTTCATGCTGCCTCGCTGACTGTCATTGGTAAAACCTCTGCTTTTCATACAGTGTAGTCAAAAGATTTGCTGAGAAAAAGGCACGTTAAAGAGCTTGCTAAACCTTTTTCCACAGAGTCCATGTTGAACTGCCATGTTTCTAGACCGGAACGGACCAACCAAACACTCATTAGTGTCACATTAGTTTCTCTTTCAAAAGGTGACAGTAAACTAAACTAAAAATTAAATAGCACTAGTTTAATTTTCCAGTAAAACTGATCCAGTGTATGAAATATAAAGATTTACTTGTGTTTACATGATTTCTTTTGGTTTTGAACTGCTGGTCTGTCATTTGAAGATCAGTCAGTGACTCCGTGTCCCTACGTGTTGATGGTCACACAAAAGAAACTTCAGGTCTCGTTTGTGTCACAAAATATTTAATTGTTGCCGGGTTTACAAGCAAAGCTAAAATACATTTAATAATGTGCTTTCCATGTACAATATCTTACAGTGTACTACATGACCATTGCTTTGATAATACAACTGTGTGCAGCAGGAAGGGAAGCACATCTCGGACTGATAAATGTAAGGGATTCAGCAAGAAAGCTCAACAAAAACACCCCCCAACCTCTCAAAAGACAAACACTTCCTTCAGAGACTAAATAAATACCACAGAGCTGGACAGACGCAGCAAACCTTTAAACGTAACTGCTTTTGTTTGTCCACGTGCGTCCTCACCTTCAGGAAAAGTATGACGGTATATTTGTTGCGTTTCAGTGAGTGTAGACATTAAAACAGGAGGACGCGTGACAGATGGCTCCTGGCTGAAGAACAAATGAGGACAAAGGTGTTGGTTCAATCAAAGGCGTGCTGAGTGTGTGAGTGTGTGTAATGAGGTCTGTCCACGTCTGTAGTCACCTCCACTACAGAAACAAAATTCATCCAACAGATGTAATTGGTCAGTTTAAACTGAAACATCTGTATGTTATTATTACATCAGTTGTATTCATCCCTAAAAAACGTATAAACATCAGTTTTGTCCTCTCTCTGTTCTTCTTTATAGTTGACTCCAGCTTCAGGCAGTGCAATCTGGAAGGTTTCTAGCATGACATCTTTCACTGGTGCGAACCAAGCAGCGCTACGAAGGTCTTAATTTGGTCTTGGTGCACCCTGAGGCTCGTTTTGTCTGCAGCAGACGGATTGTGAGAAAAAGAGGACAGTAGAGGTAGCAGGGGTGATGACAGAGATAGAGATTAGCGGCATTCTTGTGTAAATTAAGACACAGGAAAGAAACCTGACAGTCTCCCTGCGGCAGCATAAGTCCAACCTGGACGTGAAAGGATTTCTCGAGCAGTGGATGTTCATTACTGTATAGTTCACATGAGAGCCTGTGATTCAAACAAGAATAACACAAGAATGCGGTCTAGAATTTGGTGCATCGAGATGTGATAGAAAAGTATTAAAACGTAGAAACTAGAGTGTAGAGATCAAAGTTTTCCTCTGTGTGTTCAATCAGAAATATTAAAGCTGCTGTAATCAGTGGATCCAATGATTACGTGTTACATGTGAAACATGTTGCTCCTGGCGACAAACCCACAGAGAATGATCAGTGGACAGTTTTCTGCAGCCGCAGCATTTTTAGCATCTTTCAGCTCATTGTTTTGGTTTTCTGGCCTCCAACGTGGCTATTTTGGCTCACTCGTTTTTTGGCTACAGGAGGCAGCTGTTGTGAACAAATAAAGAGCTCTAATAAACCCAGTGTGTGCTGCCTGCCCAGCACCAAAGGGCAGACATACTAGGTTAGTGACTAGCTGGTGGACATAGTGCAGCATTTAGCAGCTAAACAGGCGTTTTTCTCAGGAACTTCTCAGAACAATACTGTACTACATTCACCAGGTTGCCATAAACACTGTTCCTTTACAGGCATATACATGTGTCGGTTGCATTTGCATCTTGTTTCTTTTCATTTGCTGCCCCCATATGGCCAAAAAATGCTATTGCAGCTTTAAAGAGAAGACGAAAATGTGGATTAGAGGGTTTGGTAAAACTGATTTTGGATCTCTGTGAAGACACTGTCTCGTTTTGATTCCTAGATTCACGTCCTCGCCTGTCGGGTACAAACTGAATCAAGTACAAGCAGCGCAGCAGGAGCTCTGTATCTTGCCTGAAGATGTTTGCAGATATTGAATGTAAATGTCCATGACTCAGGATACAGTGCTGCTACCAGACCTGTTTACACTTGTCATCTTCATCGGTATGCTTTCTGTGCCTTATTGGACAGAAGTCAATTTTGTCCACGGCTGCCTAAAGAGTAGATTTATCTGATATCATCTGAGTGTGTGAGCGGAGGTGAGGGGGGGAGCAGTGCGACCTGATAAACTGTCCTCTGTCTTCTCAACTGTTTGGAGGTGTATTGTCTTCCTCTACTTGGATTCTTTCTCCGCATTCAGCAGTGCAGAGCTGATCCCCAGCTTCTGTAACTCCTCCACCAGATCTCCGTTCTGGTGCATCTGGAGCAGGATGTCGCATCCTCCCACAAACTCGCCGTTGAAGTACACTTGAGGGATTGTGGGCCAGTTGGAGAAGTCCTTGACTCCTGTTGGAAGGCAGATGGCGCTGGTGTCAGTGTCAGATATAAAGTAAGAACCAAGATTAAATGAGCTGGAGGCAGAAACATGGGAGGAGTGAGTCCATTTCAGTTTAAAACCTGTTACATGTCCTGCTCTTGACAGAAGAAAAAAAAAGCACAGTCATGCAGGAAGTGATGCATTTTGGTAACAACTCAGAGCAGCGCTTGGTGTGTTATAATTCAGATTATGACTATGACAGAAACTCTTTACTTAACCTATCGAAGCAGATATGAGTGTTACATACTTCACACGACACCACTAGACTTAAAAAAAGAAGTCATTTCGCAGTCAGGGTCAGTAAATATTAGCTTTTGGCAGTCTTACAACCAACATCCCGTCTATCTGACCCCGCAGACACAGGTTCTAAAATTAAAAAGGGACACAATGAGACTCAAATTATATCACGGGAATATCCAAAACATATTCTTGGTCACTGCAAGCAGCAGCATGGCTGTAAATGCACCACAGCTGGCAGCTACAACAAAAAGAGAGCCAGTGTTGGATCAGCTGATTTAACAGGAGCTGTGCATTATTTGTTTGTATCAGGTTTTGGGTGTGCATCACACTGCTACAACAGGAGGTCAGCCCCCGGTGCTAACTTTGTACTCACACCAGATAAATAACTTCAATTCGATACTTTTGTTAGCTGTTAGGTAGAGGACACTCGCCTTTCAACATTCAATTGTTCAGCATCTAACTAACACATGTGTCTCGAGTTTCTCGTCGTTCTTTAACAAGAACTCGAATGTCATGTTCCGTCCCAATTTAACCCCGGTCAATTAGATCCTGGGTGAGTCAGTGTGTCCCCTCTGGCATGACACGATGTATGCCATGACTTGGCATCACCCCGCTGTTGCAGCACAAGCTTCAATAAACCAAATCCCATTAAAGGTCAGAGCTGATGTAATTACAAAAAGCATTTCCTCCTTCCTTCCTCCCTTCCTTCCTTGACGTGTGTGCATTACATGGTTCAGGTTTGTCTGGATTAGACAGACATGTCCATATTGTTGGTGATACGTTTAAGGACCCCACCCCTCTGGTCCTGCTGCAGAGCACTGATAAAAACACAGTTAGTTCAGTTGTCTAATACACATGTGGCAATGAAACCTGTCCACAGGGCAGCTGGCAGAGGCCGATAAATGCACAGAACACTGGTTAGGTTACATAAGTTAGAAGTAAACAGTCTCCTAACATGGTCACTTGTAAGGAAGTTGAGCTGTAAGTTAAACAGACAAGTGACAACTTGTTGCTGTCATGTCATGCTGTTATCTCATCTTAACTGACCTTGTCTGAGGTCCTGGTCCTCCAACACGTTGTACGCAGCATATTCGTCCACCCCGTGCATCCGTAAGATCTGTACTACAGCGTTACTGAAGCCACACATGGGCTGTGCCGGCGTCCCCTTCATGAACACCACAACTTTGTCCTTCTTCACCATCTCACCAAGGTCTTTCTGGATATCCGCCGCCGAGCACAGGAACCGGGCCGAGGCCGCCGACCACACGCGTCCGTCGGTCTGTCTCGGCAGATAGACCGCCGCCCCCGACCGCAGACACCTCGCAGTGGCTCTGATTAAATTGTTCATGGTGTTTGGGAATTCGTTATCTCAATATGAGGAGAAGAAATGTCGTAAATCTTGACTCGCTTGCTTATATACAAACCGACGTAAGAACCAGCCCGTCAACCAGCACTCCATACGCTCGAGAGGAGGGGCGGGATCTACGCGTTGATTGGACAGCTGCGACCAAACAGATTGTAACCTGATTTGCCATTGGTCAACGCCAGGCGTCATTTACAGCACTTACACAAGGAGTGCCTATTTCAAAATGACTATTTAATGAAAAATAAAATATTATTCACAAGACTATTATCACACACGTGATCCTCTTGCTTGTGTTTTTTAAAAATGCAAATAAAAAAATGTGTTTAAATTAATTATTTCCAGGTTATACGAGCCTTCATTAACTTCCGGGGTGACTCATAGGAAGAAGGCAGCGACGGTTTGAAAGATGGCGGCGCACACGCAAAAGAACAACAAGCCTGCGAAAAGCGGAGGAAAAGAGGCTCAGCCTCTGATTATTGCCAAAACTCCGGCGGAGGAACAGCGTCTGAAGCTGGAGAGGCTGATGCGGAACCCGGATAAACTCGCTCCTATCCCGGACCGGCCTAAAGAGTGGAACCCGCGGGCTCCGCCGGAGTTCGTCCGGGATGTGATGGGCTCCAGCGCCGGAGCGGGCAGCGGGGAGTTTCACGTTTACCGACACCTCCGACGGAGAGAGTACCAGAGACAGGACTTTCTGGACAAGATGGCAGACAAGTTCAAGGAGGACGTGGACTATCTGGATAAAGTGGAGCAAAACAAACAGGCCGCCGAGGAGAGGACGGCCAAACGGAGGAAGAAGCGGGAAAAGCTGAAGCAGAAGAAGCTGATGGCGAAGAAAGCAAAGGTGGAGGACAAAGACGACAAGAAGTCTGAGAGCAGCGAGGAAGAGGAGGAAGAGGACGCGAGAGAGGCTGAAGATGATGCCGAGGCTCCGAGCTTCATCATGGGGAAGAAATGACCCCCTGCGGGGTGATGGGCATGAGCTGCCAGGACTGGGTGCTGGTTTGAATCCTCTTTGGTAGAGACACTGTGGCGGAGATGGACACCAGATTCACCCAAAGACCCCTGAAAACAAAGAAAAGTGGAACCAGTCTTTACAGCGTCAATTCAGGAGAACCAGATCCCTGCTTAGCCAGAAACGCCTGGATGTACTGCCCAGTTTTATTGTCAGGAACCACTCAGTGTTTTTAAGCAGACAGTGATGGACAGTTGGAAAAGACATGCTGAGACACTGACTCTATAATGTTTTCATGTTTCAGTGAGCAGACAAGGTGTGCTGTCCCGTCCTCGAGTTTGCCAAACCGTCTGATTGAATCGTTGAAAATCCCTGTTTTAATGTCATTCTTAACATTTTAATAAAAACCACAACATCCGTGTACTTGTGGGTGTTATTATGCAGGATCTCACAGGGCTGAGTAACATCTAAGCCCAAGTGTGTGTGTGTGTACGCGTCACAACGTCTGTCGTCTGCATCTAATCTTTGCAGCCTTGTGAAGCAGCCCCTTGCAAAGACTGTTGCTCGCGGGCTCAACAAGGTTGCAGAAAGCAACCCAAAGAATGAAAAGGCGTGACTTCTGGAGGCTCGGGAGTTTCACGTGCGATGTTCCTTGGACACGCTCCTGCTTTTCCACGGCGGTGGTGGTCTCGCTCTGTAGCCATCACCTTTCTTGAGGCAGGTAGAGTAAAAACCGGACAGCAGGATATTATTTGAAACAGGGGAAGCTCTTCCTGTCAAATACTAACAGCTGTCACAGTAACTGTAGATTTGGATATGCAAAAATTGAGTGTAAGGAATGTCAAATGAATCTCCCCTCTGGGATTAATAGTCATTTGTATTCGTAACTTTGTTGCACGGGGTTTTGTGCAGAATAAATGAGACGTCTCCGCCAGTTATTGAGTCTTAATCTTTTGTGTGCTGCTATTCCACATTTAATTTTATGATTCTCTTTTAATGCGAAGCATCACAGTTCTGCTGTGTTGAAATTAATTCAGCTGGTGCGGGCCATGATTTATAAATGATGTGTGTAATACAAACTGTGAGTTTATTTTAAGTGAGTCTGTTCACTGATTTAAGATTGCACTCCTGAAATATGCATTGAGGTCCCCCTGCTGAGGTTATACGAGGAATGCCAAAGCTGCAATAAATGTGGGTCATGGCAGAAAGCATGGACTGTGTTTCGCCGCTTGTTTCATACAAATTTCATCATATTAAGATCTTAAACGAGGGTTAAGGTTCCCACAGATTTTCCTAAGTGATTTAAAAACTCTTGTGCAGTCTTTCATAAATGTTATATTTTATAAAGTGAGCCCATTACATGTCATACATTTTTCAAAATGAAAGGTACGACCCTGGTTCCAAAAAAGTTGGCACGCTGTGTGAAATGCAAAACTGAAAACTTCATATTTAATTAAAGACAACTTTGAAACAGAAATTTTAAATGTTTTAGAAAAATGTTTGGCCAGAAATATGTTTAAAAAAAAAGGTTGGACTGTAAAAGTAAGATCCTGAAAGAAAACTCCTGATGGAACGTCTCACAATGAATGAGGCTGGCAACACGTTAGTAACATGATTGGGTATAAAGAGCATCGCAGAGAGGCTGAGTCTTTGTGACAGAAAAATGGGGAAGACTACCACTGTGAAAGACTGTGCTGGCAAACAGTGCAATATAAGAATAATGTTTCTCAAAGCGAAACTGCAAAGAATTTCATTGTATACAGTTCATAATATCATTCAAGGGATGTGTGTGATTTCCAGGCCCTCAGATGGCACACCATCAAAAACAGACATAAACCATTGTCTGTGAACAGTTCATCACTGCGTCCACAAATGATAGCTGAAACTCGACCATGCAAAGAGGAAACTGATAAACAGAGTGGTCACCGTGACATCATATTTAAAATGGGCACATCATTTTCCTATAAACATTTAACCTCTATGTTGGGCTATTTTAAATAACTATGGGACGTCAATGTTTTGCAAGTCTACATTTTGTTTGTATTTACATTTTATGGAGCGTGCCAGCGTAGTTGAAAATGAGGCTGTATGCAAAATTTCTAGCTGCAGAAGGAAATCAAAGCGCGCGTTTGACCAGTTCATCAAGTGAGCATCAAACAAAACATCACAGCTGAGAAATATTTCTATGCGCATTGTTTGTTATTGTAGTGCTGCATTTTATAAAAACCTACCCTCAGGCCAGGCAGAGAAAACATCTTTTACCATGTGCCTCCGCAGCAGCCAATGGAGGATTAAAGGATTAAAAATATAGTGCACAATTTTCAATGGCTATGACTCACCAAAAATGGAGTTGAAGTCTCTTTTGAAATATATTTAAAATGCTATAAATTAGCATTATCGTGGTGTCCTGTTGCCGTGCAGCACTCTCAGTTATTTCAAAGGAGCTAGTACAGCAGCGCAGTCGGGGTGCCAACACAGAGGACTGCACCAGGTGTGACTTCATCCTGGTGGATTACTTTATATCATGAGCACAATATTTCTGTTTACCTTTGCTGGGACCTGTTCTGCCTTTAAACACACCAGCTGGACTTGTTAGATTGTATTTCAGTGCCTCAGACAACATGCCTCCACCAGTGCAGACCTCTAAAACTTTAAACGCAGGGCAGTTTCAGATCTAAATGATTGTTTGAGGCACTGACTGTGAACTGTGAACCTTTCTCTGCTGTCACCATCTAATAAAAGCCTAAAAGCCTCAAAGGATGCAATTCTGAAAAGAGTTTGTCTTTTGTGTATATGCTATAAAAAAAGCCTCAGAAAAAAACAGTACATCTGCTCATTCCTGCAAAAACCAGACTCTTCATACCTTGAACTGAACATGCTTCTGTCAGTGAATCACTGTTATGAGCATTCAGAAAGATTTATTGCAGGCCTGTGAGGGATAATCACACCACCTGTAACCTAACACACTGATTCCAGCAGATTCCTTCATTTTGACATTTAAACACTGCCTCCACAGACAGAACGCAATGAGCCGCTGCTTGCCAATAGGACTCAGGTCGAGTTGTCTCGGGGGAGTGGAGGCTGGAGTTGATCAACACCTGGGAGGGAGGTTTCAGCGTGTTCAGGCAAGACACGCTGCCTCGCTTTGCCTTTTCTTCATTTCGTGAAGAAACCTCGGAGCACATCCAATCGCTGCAAGTGGCTGACATTTGGAAGTGTTCTCCCGTCTTCTTCACCTACGCGATGGCCCATAAGAAGAAGTGAGACTGAAGAAGTTAAATGAGAATGCTGGGCAAGGCCAACGGGGATCTACAAAAGACACTGGCGGGAGAGATCAGTGATCAACATGAGCAGCAGTCTCAAGGTACTGTGACAATGAATACTGTAGTATACTGATGGATAGTACTGACCCAGTGTGAGATAATGATGTAAAATGCAAGAGAAAGCTTTTTTCGAAGAGAACACTTTCATTTGTCTTTTCTGCCCTTATCTGAAGTCATTTGCCAGGTAGGTGTCTTTGGCGCTGTGGCTTCTGATTGCCCAATCAAATATGATTTCATCACTTCCTGATAATTTGCCTCTAAAATATTCCCAAGCATGACACATGACATGTTGCATGTACAATACAGAGCAGATAGAAAAATGAAAAGAAAAGTTAGCCCATCTCAAATGTTCAATTCTTCCATTTTGCCATGTGCTATCTTACTGCTTATCACGTTCAACACAAAGTCATGCCATCTCCTGAAACTGCAGTCGTTTCCTTGCCAAGTCCCTGTTTTCCTGTTTTATGTCCCCCAGATGAGAGGAGAGCAGTGCAGACGAGAACCTTCACCAGGTGGATGAATGTGTTTCTGCGGAGAGTAAGGCACAAATCAATACCGTTGTACCGTAATGTTATTATGTAATGCGATTTTTTTATACTCCAGCTCATAAATGCAATCGGCAATAAGGTTTACGATTTCTTATTTCCAGAGTGATCCTCCAGTTACGGTAAACGACCTGTTCGCAGACATCCAGGATGGCAGAATACTGATGACTTTGCTGGAGGAGCTGTCTGGGTGCAAACTAGTAAGAGTCAAGTCGAACACTGTGACGCCACCAATAAGAAAACAGAACAAATATTATGTTATCCTTACTTCAGTTCATCACCGTTAGTTTTGCACCACAATTATCAACCTATGGGATCCATAAAACAAATCAGAATAGTCTTTTGAATGTTGAAGATTGATATGACTGTCTGTCCAGCAAACAGGAAGCCTGTTAGCTTAATGTTAATGTTCCTTCTGTCATGACTTATGTTAGCTCTACAGATTTAGGTCGTCTCCTCACCGCATTTTCAGACTGAACAACATTTCCAAGGCCCTGGCTTTCCTGGATGATAGACATGTAAGTGTGTTTGCTTGTGGCAGTCAATGAAGCGACAACTGTTTTGACATGTAGTACATTGAAATTCAAATCAGGAAAAACTTGATTGTCTCCTCCCATGTCGTCCCTCAGGTGAAGCTGCTTGGCATCGATGCTTCTGGTATCGCTGATGGCATCCCTGCTGTTGTTCTTAATCTTGTCTGGAACATCATCCTGTATTTCCAGGCAGGTTATTCCCCTTCGTTCATCATTCTAATGTCTTAACATATTTCATCTCTTGCCCAGTTGTTTGTCTTTGCCACTGACCTTACATGCACTCCACTCCTTTACTCTAATACAGGTAAAGGCGGTGACAGGAGGCCTCCAGAGGCATTTGTCTTCGAGCCTCTCATCCTTATCAATGAGCAGTTACCCCTCCACCAGTGACCTCTCACCCCAGCCAAATGACATTGGCAGCTACTCCTGCAGCACCCTGCCAAGCAAAGGCAGAAGGGCTGCCAGAGAGCCAAAGTACCATGGGAAAGCAATCAAGACTCTGCTGCAATGGGTCCAAAGATGCACATCAAAGTGAGTTTGAAAGAGATCCAAAAGCATACAGGATATTTTTTTGTCAATGAAACATCCCAAACCCAAACATATACATCTAAAACCACAATGAGTGAAACAAAGTGCGTGAGCTGGCTGTGTAGAGGTTATGTTCTTCTATTATGCATTTTTAAATGTGCAGGTTCGGGGTGGAGGTGCGTGACTTTGGCAAGAGCTGGAGGAGTGGGTTGGCATTTCTAGCTGTGATTAAGTCCATAAACTCAGCTTTGGTTGACCTGAGGGAGAGCCTGTGTAGAGAGCCAAGAGAAAACATCCAGCTGGCTTTCATGATAGCCCATCACAGTTTGGATATACCACCTCTGCTGGAGCCTGAAGGTAAAAGCTTCCTGAATATTAAATAGTAAGCATCTCATTTTGGTGTGTCTTTCATCCACAAACACAAATGTCTTTCTGCATCTTCACCCACACAGTGTAACCACTGCTCAGATAAGTAATTGAATCCCACCATGGTGTAATGATACCACCCATCAATGGGCCGTAGGAGTAAATTAGAAGCATTAGTCCCATTGTAGACCAATTTAAAGGTTGACCTTGCAAGAAATTGCAAGCAAAGGTCCTTTTCCAGTTTTATTGTATCTTCGGTCTTCAGTCTAACATGGAGGCTTAAACTAGCCCCCCAAGAGCAGCATGTTCTCCTTAGCATCCTGTTAATGTGTGAAAACTCTCTGTTCTTCTTTCTGCAGATGTGTCATGCACTTCACCAGATGAGCAGTCAATCATCACCTATGTGTCTATGTTCCTGGGACATTGTTCAGGCATAGATGAGGTTAGCATGGCATGAAAAGTTTGACATTGTTGCTTTTTCGCTTTCCTGCTGAGAAATAGCTAACTACTTAATATTCAATGCACAAATATGAGAATGATATCGATCTTCTTATCTGACTCTCTTGAAAATGATTTTTTTGCCCCTACAAAGTAAAACCAATGCATTCACACACCATGTGACTCAAAGACACTTCCTCTTGAGAAACATTTGCTGACATATCATCTAACTACCACTCACAAACTATGTGTTACAGGATTGTACAAGAGATATTGGAGTTTCTGAGATCACAAATTTTGGATCACTTGAGTCCGTCAGCTTTGGGGAGACCCTCCCTGATGACCCAAAAGCACAAGCTTTGCTCAAAGGCTTGGAGAAGAGCAGCGAGCAGCAACTGTGGAAACAGTGGGCCAGAAGACCTTCAGGGAGCCCCGGTCCCACCTCACTCCATACAAACCGTCTCTCCTCCAGCAGTGATGACATTTTTTTATCCTGTCGGAGCCAAAGCATCACTGAGAAACCCGTTGACAGTGCTTTCACCCCACCATTCAAGAAAAAGAAAAGCAGGACTCGAAGCATCTTAAAACCACCCAGTCCACTGGACGCAGTCATAGTCAGCCAGGACATCCGATCATGGATGGAGAAAGCAGACCAGTCCTACAACAAGACAAGAGTGGACGAAAGTCGCTTTTCTTTGAGCTCAGAGGAAGGAATCTACAGCCTGTCAGCACTGGACTCAGATGAGGAGGAGGCCTACAACTACATCCTGGATCTGAATAAAGAGGTCTTCCAACCATATAATCAGAAGAAAAGACAAGTACCAAGGGTTGAAGAGGAAACAGCGGAGGAAATGTTCCTGAATGGACACCAGACTGAAGAGTCAAAACATCTGGAAGTATGTGAGGCAATAAACGGTGATGGATGTAAACATCAAGAAGGCTTACTTAAACAAAATGTTGCATCAGAGGTCAGGGCTAAGTCAGTGGTTGACTGGGAGAAAAATGAAAGTAGTTCAAGAGCGATGACAAACAATAAAGCTGTTTGGAGGATGGAGGAAGAAAGCAGGAGCAGGGAAGAGGAGAGAGTTGTTAGAGGACAGAGTAATGATGATGGCAATTATTGCGAGGGAGAGAGGAAGCACAAGACAGAAAATGCAAGAATGGTGACACAAGGATATAATAAAACAGAGGCTCTGGTAGATGAAACCGACACAACAAAGCCTTTTGAAGTGGCTAGTTGTAAGAAAGAGCTTGAGGAAAAGAAAGAAAGAGGGCTTCTTGTAAAACATGGACACGAAGAGACGGCATTAGAGGAAAGGCAGGACACAAAGTTAGGGGAAAGGTTAGGGAAAGAGGACAGTTTGAAGGATGCAGAGGGTGTTAGTGATGTTGTAAATGAAGTCAGAGGGTCCAGTGAAACTAGAATTTACACAGAAGAAGAAAGTGACAGGAAAGGCAATGGTCCCAAAATGGAAGATTTAACTTGTAAAGATGAAGACAATGAAAAACACAGTGGTGAAGTCAAGAATTCAATGGATTTTGCGGCAGTTATAACAGAAGAGGAGAAAGACAGAGAATGTAAGATCACGACAACATTAGACCATCCAGATAAAACCACCCCAAAAAATGACACTAACGGAGGCGTTAACGTCCAAAGTCATGACGCCAGTTGGACTTCTGCCAGCAGTGAAACCTCCCAGTCATCCAGGTAGGTCATGGCATTTGTGATTGGTGAATACAAATAATATTTGGCTATTGGCTAAACACCGCCCCCGTTAGTCATTATGATGACTATGTGCCAAGCTTTCCAATTTAGCATTACATAACATGCAGTTTACAATGTAAATGGTGGCAGACTCACACTTAATTTTAAACACATGGTCTCCAATTACACAGGAGTAGAAAGAAGTAGGCTTCTCATTTCCGGCTGGCGACCACACACTTTGTTGGCTGAAATTACATTTTGATGCTAGCGGATTTCATCAGCTGTAGCTAATGAAAGCCACTGCTAACACTAATAGTCTTTGAGGTGGTTTAAACCTTTGCCTCAAGCTGTGCTGAAACAAGAATCTTGTGAAAATGGCCTCAAATATGCACAGGACGGCTACGTGATAGCTAATGCTAAAAGACTGAAGCTCACACACCCAGGCAAACAGTCAGCATCATCGGCATAAGGACATAACCCTTGTTATGCTTCTCTAGTATTAGACTATTAAAACTAAAATTTACCCTTTAATGACTTACAAACAGATACATACAAGTTTGGCAGGCATCTTTGGAGTGAACTCCTCCAAACCAATTAAAGAGCAAACTCTGACACACTAGCATCTTGCCTCGCACAGAGTGGTATTAACAGCTAATTTTTATAACCTGTCACCTCACAAAATAATGTAATAATCACAGGCCCCTGCCTTCAAATAACACTAGGTTACTACTGCAGCTAAGACATGCTGCTGTTTGGATCACACTGTTTGTATCACACTGGTTCAGCTTTAGCAATGATTAAACAGTTACTGGTCAATCAATGGTCATTTCATTCACAAAGACTATACAGCTAATTACATTTTATCTGTGTTTTGTTTTACGGCTTCAATCTACCTTCTATTTCTTCATTATGAATGTGAATTTAAAGTGCTCTGACTCTAACTCTGTTTTTATCTGCTTTTCATCAGCGAGGGAGGATTCATTTTTCAGTCTTTAGCAGCCCCCTGTGACATAACCCCATTAGAGCTGGAAACGCTCTTGGTCCTGTGGATTCTGCTCTACTGCTTCCTCATCCTACCTCAGATGAACCTCTGAGTTCCCCTGCAGTACAACCTTCTTATTAAGATATGCTTATTAGCCCAGTTTCCATGAATGAGCCAAACAGGGGGCACTTAGGGCCGGGTTGACTCTTTATCTGTGTCACTAAATTTCCCACAAGGCACCATTTAATGATTATGTTTGCTTTTTGCCGCCAGCAGGAATAATTTGTCATTTAGCCTATCGTTTCGGATAAACACATAATGCTGTTATTCTCATTATTGCACATTTTTTCAGGTTAGTGAGTTTTGAGGTTGTTTTTTTTTTTTTTTACTGAATGCTAGTCCAAAATAATTTGTTTATTTGATTTATTTTTCTGGCAGAAATACTTTGTCAATTTTAGTGAACACTATTGACCACATGGTGGCATCGCAGCATCACAGCAGCAACTGTCTCACGTGACAGACTTGTCTTCACAGCATTCTGTTGACTGCTGTGAATCCCATATGACCTGCTGTTTAATTAGAAGCTGTATTGACATTGTGAGATTAAGCTGATGATATTTAATGAGCACTTTGACATTTCGTAGACTCGCACTGTGTCACTTGCGGCTCAGAATGTATATTGTTACATTGTTTTCATCTCAGATACTGGATGATAGTTAAAGCTTATCAACAATGCAGGCTTTTTTCATGACATTTTGGGGACTATGAGGTGTAAATAATAAATCAGATGCTTGTTATGTGATACATTTATTCTGGTCCTTTCCATAATATATTATCAACCATGTAAATACTGCATTTTTAGCTGCAGTAGCCACATGTACTGTATAGTATCTTTGTTGGAATACCAGTGTGTACACAGTGAAAACGAGAGTATGTACCGGTTGCATAAGTGAGGATACACTGTCCAGCGCACACACATTCATTGCTGCTAAAATTCTGAGAAACTAAACATGCCGCCATTGTTTGCTTAGAGCTCAACCCATGGGTCAAAAGCTCAGCGCCAGAGATCGATATACTTTCAACACCACCGCCACCCCCGCACAAAGCCACAAGAACAACACTTCCCCAAAGCTGGAGTTTGGCCGGTCTTTTGTGAGAGCAACCTGCAGCATCTTTGATTTAGGCCAAGCCAGGTTGGCGAGAGAAGGAGCGATGGTGTCTGTTATGTGCAGTTTTGCATGTCTAACAGTGCTGGAATTGCTAACGGGTTGTGCAAGTGGGCCAGTTCTACCAAAGCCTGAGAAACGTTTCAGTGGGCCTCTGTGAAAGGAACAAGAGGTCAATCAGCAGCAGAAGCTCAACACATCAGCCCTAAACACAGCCTTGACCTTTGAACCTTACCATGACCTGGCCACCAGAACTACTGCTGAGCCTGGGGTCCAGCAGCAGCAACAGCACAACATCTTGTTCTCGCCCCTGGGCCTGGAGTCAGCTTTGGCCCTGCTGTCCGGACTGTCTGGATCCGGGAGTCGGAGCCAGGCCCTGTAGGCGCTGGGGCTGGCAGCCAACTCTACAGAGCAGAATGTGGAGGCCACCATATCTGCACTTACAGATCTGCAATTTAGCCTCACTCTCCAGCAGGGAGGGGGTAGCGGTGGCGTTCAAAGGGTAAAGTCTGAGGCTGGAGCTGGAACAGAAGCTGGGATCAGGGCTACAGCAGGGGTGGAAATTAGAGGGGCAGATGCTGGAAACAGAGCTAATGCAGATGTTGGAACAAAGGAACTGAGGATGAGGTTCATAATGGAAGTTAGTTAAGTGTGGAGCGGCCTACATTTTGATGGAAAAGCCACACTAGGCTATGATAGTCTCAGCACACTGGACCATCTACCTTCAACATCCGCTTTAAGACATTGATTAAAGACTTAAAAACCTCTGACAAACTTGAACTTAACAAATGTGTATTCCAAAGCTAGCTTCTTGTTGTATTGGTAATGAGAGAGCAATTTTGTACATGCATATTTATCACAAGGTTGGAAAGTGTTCCCATACATAAAGTTGACATGATGTAGAAATATTGAGTGATTTTCGTACCCCCGGTTTCAGAGTGCAATACTAAAATATGGACAGTTGATCAACAACTTTGCTAACAGCCAAATATCAAGTGCAACAACACAAGACATAGCAGCCAGCTAATATTACTTACTAGTCCAACTGCACGAAGCCCGGCTCTGCGTCTGTCTTTCAGACTTTTATTTCACGAAGCTCTCGCCAAGACTAAAAGTCTCTCCTGCTACCTCTTATTTGGTTACTATCTTTTTCTCTTCTTAGATTTCTCTGTCGTCCTCTTCACTCTCTTCGCTTCTGCCATGCTCTGCTGAGCCCAGTTACATTGACTGTACGTCTGTGTCCAGAACTGGTGCCCATTCAGCACTACTCCCCTTCACCGCCCCCCCCTACACCGGGCCTGAAAAGCTCCTCTTCCCGGTGGTCCAAAATAGCAGTGTGATTTACAATCCCCTGGTGCTTTGAGCTCACAGGAGTACAGCTAATGAAGTGGCCTAACATTAGCTAACAGCAGTTATAGTTTGCATAGTTAACTTTACGGTCCATCAGGAAACTTGGAAAACCGTTTTCCTGAAAAACATTTTCTCCAGTTTCACCAAAATCAGTTACATAATGTCGCTTTATTTACATTCAGACAGATGTCTCACTTTCACTTGCTGAAGATAAACGGTACCTTTAAAAACATGTTCGAGTGAAAGCTTAAGTGGAAATGAATTGCAGCTAAATTAGAAAAAGTAAATTCAGTGCACTTCCAGTATGTGCTCATTGTGTCAATGCAACGCCACCCACTGCACAGCATATTGAACACCTGCTTTTTCATCAGTCTTTGTTTTTCTATAAAGAGCAGATGTTCACTCTGACAGTTGGTGGTAGTAAATTCCCACCGTGGGTGCATTTTATAGGGGTGTAACCTCAATCTTTGCCAATTTACTTTCATATTTCATCCGTAACCCGCTCCTTTTAATAATGACATAAATGAGATCGTCAACTGTTTAAGTGGCGCCATGCAGTGCCATGGAGCTTCCTGCTGAATGACCAGCGTGGAGGTTGTCATGATGTTCCGGGACGACTCTTTGGAGGTGATGATGCTATATGACACCGACCGCTTAGCCGCAGTGGTGTGACAGGCCCAGTCTGAACGCCTAACCTCGCTGCTCCTGCTTCCTAAATCTGAGCTGCAGCCGCTGGAGGAATGCCTCTCCGACAGCCGCGTGAGCTTTTGGCTCAGCGACCTGAAGCCGGGGTAGGTAATTGTTGAACAAGAACAAGGTACAAACTGTGTCAAGTGACTCTCTCACTCAGGTTTTCCTGACTACTTGCCTAGACTTAATTACACTCAAATGTATCTCACTTTGCTCTGGTGGTATCGTGCGATGCAGCCATTGTTTTTATATGTCCTCTTTTCAAGACATCTGTCTTTGAGGTTTCTGTTCCCAGCCCAATTTAATCGAGGATAGAATTTCATTTGTGGTGCTCACAGCATTGAACATTTTCACAGCTTTGTCTCTTTCTAGCGGCAGTAAGTGTGTTTCTATCCACTGTTTTTAAGAGGTGTCTCTAACTTTCCTCAAGTCAATGCATTAAACAAATATAAATGGCATATTTCCCAACATCGTTTAAATGACCTCATCTTGTTGCGCAGTATTCTTCTGCAATGATATAATTGCACCTGACTGGATAATTAGCACCTCCGACTGTTTCAAGGAACCGATTCTTGCTAATGCTTGCCTAAGAAGTGGATACGGACACACATGAATTTGCATTTTCTGTTGTCTGAAGATGTTGGTACCCCAAGTTTCAGAGTGCAATACCACTGTGGTAAATATGGACAGCTATCAACAACTTTGCTAACACCAAGCCAAACATCAAGCAAGTGCAACAACGCAAGACATAGTCCAACAGGAAGAAGCCAAACTCTGGACATTCTGTATGCATTTGCACTAGATTGGGATGGAAACACTAATGTCCCAGCTGCTTTGGATAGTCTTCAGAACACAGTGTGAAAAGCTGTTTTAGAACCTTTTCCCATTCATCTCCATTGCACTGGGTGGAAGCAACAATGCTAAAGTCGACTATCTCAAATCCTAGACACATAAAGCACAGCTTTACCCCTCATACCTTTTGTGTTTTGTGCATACGTAGGGTTAAGCATGTGTGATGATTTGAATTTGGCGTATACGTGCATGAGCACAATAACTCAAAGGTTAGCATGTACAGTATATGTGTTTGCTTATCCCTGAGTATGCAGTATATTGATTCATGTCATGGGACAGACCAAAGCCTTCTCACTGGTGCCTTTCTGTTGCTCCGTAGCATGATGAACGATGCTGAGTAGATTCTAAGTCAGCAGTAATTACTGCTCTCTATACATCTGTGAGTGAAAGGCTGCATTCAGGGGTCCCACAAGTTGTAGCAAGACAACTAAGAGCAAATCTATTCACACATTGATTGTTGTTTTCACGGATGGGCATAAATCCTACAGTTTAGAAAGAGGAACTCTGGGGTATCATCTGTTTTCTCTGACTCAGCAGGCTTCTCAGGAATATCGCTGAAGAAGATGCTTAAACTTCTCAAAGGAGACTTCTCATCCTATTTTTCTTTGTCAGAATGGAAACTCTAAGGGATAAGCACTGGGTTGAGACCTTTGAGGAACATTAGACATTAAAAAATCACTTTCATTGATGTGTAAAGTGGACACGCTGAGATATATTTTCCCTCTCCTCTTTATCCTTTATATTCTTTCTCTCACTGCTCCTGTTTGTGCGTCGTTTCATTCAAGCTCCTCATGAGGTTATGCTGGAGGTGGAAGAGACGGAAGACAGGGGGAGACATCTTCCTGGACTTCTTGGTCCCTCAGAGAATTACCTTTAACAGACTGTTCATGCTTCATAATCTACAACGATCTCACAGGGCTCGTCCTGCTCACAGGGAGAATTATTGATCCTACAGTTGTCTACAAAAGTGGACATTGCACTTACCCATGTGTCCCCCTGTTTTTCTAGTGATATAATACTGAATGACTTCCATTATGTAATAGCTTTGGTTTGTTTTTTCACAATAGTATGGCATATCATTTATAGAAGTTTAAAAAAATGCATCTCCAGCTATTTCACTGAAGTAGCAGATTGTGCTTTGTTTTACCTCCAATTTTCCAAACATTGCAGGATGATTTATAGTTCATTTCTCCATCTTCACAAAATGATGAAAAGACATGCAAATGGCTGTAATTTATCGCTGTGACTGAATCTCTGCTTTTCTTGCAAAAACATAAAACACTTTTCTTCCATTACAAAAGCATTTTCTCCTTTGTCATTTTTTCACTCCACAACCCATTTCCTCCTGTAACATCTCTTTATCGTCTTATGCAATTATCGGAAATGGCTTTGCGAGAACATCTATTCTGATTCGCCATCACAAAGAGAAGAAGAAGAAGAAGAAGAAGAAGAAAAGTCTCATGAAACAGTGTTATATTGTAATAGGAGCTCCTGGACATTCAGCACCATTTTTACCTCGACATCAGCCTTGTAGAGATGTCGCGATGATATTTAGCTCAGTGAGGAGATGATGAATAGTGGAGAGTTTGATGAATAGGACAGCAGATCTATCACAAGTAACAGAAATGTCAGCCTATTAATCACAAAGGATACAACCGGCTCCTTGAAAATCTCAGGTTTGTGAGCCAGTGAGGTGCTTGGGGTGCATTGTTTTTTTTCTTCACACAGAAGAAGTCGCAGCCCTGAAACCGACAAACACGGCTACTTCAGCCAGCACCTGACCTGAAGCCAGATGTATAAAAAATGCATACGCCATAATCCACACATAAAACTGTATTTATAAAAGAGGAATGGGTGGTGAGAATATATGCACCTCATACATACTTCACACCAAGAGTACACACAGACTTCTCGAGCCAGCTAAGGATGATATTATTAAATATAGCCTAAGGTGAGAGACATTATTGTGAAACTTTGTTTATTACTGTTTATTTGAGATATTGCCTGGGTGCGTTATTATTTTTGCATTTAAAGGCAATTTCAATGGAAAAATGGTTTATGAATAATTATAATTAAATAATAATTTAATCAAACATGTTAATGATCTTTTAATTGTACTTTCAATTTCATTAAATTTAAATATGAGGACTACACATATTATTCATTGATCATCCTTCTGACATTTAATAATGATGACTGAGATATCACCACCGATGATGGTTCACAGGTACACGTGACGAATTAACGGTGCGGGCGCTATAAATAGACACAGCCGCCTGTAAGTGTCCTGCGTAATGACAGCTGCACTGGTGCAGTTGGAGATCCTATGCCAATGCAACACAGTTGGTTCTTCTTTGCTGTTCTTCTCCATGACAGGTCTGTTCTGCGTGCGAGATTTAGGGGGCTCTATTTGCAGAATATGGCAGAGATGGAATATGATATGCGTAAGTGTGTTTTCATTCACACCTGAAAATAAGCATCATTGTCCACCTGGTTTCTACCGTAGCCCAAAACGCTGGCTTGATAGAGGGCCTTAAGCTTCTTTGCAAGTTCCACATCCACTGTAGCTTGTCCTTCATGCTCGGAAAGGTGAGCGATATTCAGATGCTACTAAATCCTACTTTTAAAACACAGAACCACACACACAGATAAAAAGAGGCAGTAAAAAAAACAGCAGTGTTTCCTTCCCCTTTCTTTTTTTTACAACCATTTCTGGCATTTGAGCAACTCAGTGCAACAATGTGTCTTTCCCAGTTGATGAAACCATGCAAGAAAATTGCAAGCTGGCTGAAGTAGAATGTAATGTTGTGTAATGTTGCTAATCACAAAAGCTAGCCAGTTTCTCAGAGTATCTTTCTGCCTCTCAAACTCACTGTCCTCAGTGTTAATCCTCATCCAACCGCACAATGTTCCTGTGTTCACTGTCTGTGATTTTTAGTTGATAGATTCAACACATAACATTGACCTTGATTTTACATTGCATGCACTGCATCAAGCACAATACTCATAACTGTAACTCTTGTTCTCAAATTCTTCTCTTTGTTAGAGGTTCACACACACACACACACACACACACACACACACACACACACACACACACACACACACACACACACACACAGCCACACACATATATATAGGGGTGTGAAAACATGTGCCAAAGAGACATTTTGCTCCTGCATTCCTGCACCTCATTGGATGGGTTACAGGCACATAATAACACACTGCCATTGTTTAAAGATTTAACGGGCTCTATTTAAAGATTATGGCAGGAAGTGAATATAATATGTATGCGTTTATTAGTGTATAATCATCTGAAAATAAAAACTGTTGTGTCTTTGTTAAAATGAACCTTTTATATCTACTGTGTTTAATACTGTAATGTGTTTCTGAGGTAAGTGCTGTAAGACAGGAGTTCTACTTTGAACATGTGTGAGAGGAAAATAAGGAAGCTGTTGCTGCTCCATGTCCTGTTTATTGTTTTCTTATTAAACCTGCCCCGAACACAAGATGCTCGGTTATACTATAAGGTGTCCTTATTAAAGACTGAACATGAAGTTATTCACCCAGCAGAACTGTCTGGCTTTGTAGCGATAGAGAATAAAACTACTAAAGTAAACCTGAGGACTTGGAGGAAAGCTTGTTCAAGACGTCAGTAGTTAATTAAATTACTGAATGAATATAAACGAAGGTTTGGCTGGACGAATGCAACCCCTGAAATGAACCTGATGTTGTCAGTTAGAGAGAAGATGCATCACTTTGTTGGAGTTGTAGCCAGATTTGCCTGTGCCAGTATTGTGCAAAATCCCATGCATTTCTTTAATATATCTGGTCTTGATTGGTTAAACCAATCAGAGTTGTCATGCGTGGTTCTAACTACAGGATTCAGTCATGGTGCCCATTATGTAGGAAATTGTTGACAGGTGAGGTGAATGCCAACGGAAATAGTCGGTTATACCCACAGCCTACTTCCTATGAGTCAGACTAGACTCATAGGAAGTAGGCTGTTGGGGGGTGGGTACCCCCCACCCCATGGCCATCAAGTAATGCACAGCAATGTTAATGCACACAGTTAACATTAATTAGTGACAGCTGATATGACCTATTGCCTATGTGGTGAAAGTGACAGTCAGCAGGATCACCAGTGTGACCAAATCATTTTTCCATTTTGAACAATCTCATACGGAGCGTAATGCTCCCAGTGTGAGGCCTGGCTGTCAATAAGGAGAGCAGTGCTTCAGCACTTGCAGGCTGAGGACAAAACACAGTAGAGGACAGTACAGGAAATACACCATTTTCCATCCGTCCATTTTCCCATAATCACTAATCCTTATGAAGGTTGCGGGGGACTGGAGCCAATCCCAGATGGCATTAGGCGAGAGGCAAGGTACAAACCCAAGACAAGTCACCAGTTCATCACGGGGTTGATACACAGAGACAAACAACCATTCACGCTCATATTCACACATAGTCACAAATTTGCCTGAATATTTTTGGGGTTTGAACCAGGAAACTTACTGCTAACCACTGCATCATAGCGCTGCTTCCAGTTTTAATCGGCTCATTTGAATCATTACCAATCCATTGCAATAATCAAATCTGTCACAGTACTGATCCTTAGCTTCTTTGTGGGTCATCTCTACTTTTTAGTTATGAATCAGGTCTTTGAGTGTTTGCATTTTAGGTAAACATCCTGTAAATATTAGACCTAACTTGTATTGACAGCATTTATTTAAGATGATTTCATTGTACTCCATATCATATCTAGCTGACTCTTGTATTGTAAAGTTAGTAATGAGATTATTGCTGCATAGTAATAATGTACTGTAAGTTCGGTATCATGCTATTTTGATGTTTGGTTTGGCATGAAGCAAAATACAGGGAGTTCAGTGACCCAATAATATCAATGAATGGCTATATGATTTATATCAGATCATGCTATTTTTATTAAAAACACATTAATTGTTTATTTTATTTACCTAAATAACATTTTTAGAAGAGGCCATTATCTCACTAGTGGTTCTTTACCCAGGTTGTGCTGAGTGAGTCGTGTTGCATCACTAAAGATAGTCCAGCCAGATATCTCAGCACAGAGAAGAGAGGCTGGTCTTGGTTAATTTTTAACCAAACTGTCAAGTGACTCTCAGAGCTCCTGTATATAATGGGGAAGTTTCTGCCAAACTGTCTGCAGCAAAGAGGGCGTTAAAGGTAAGCATAGCACTTTATTGGAATTCACAATAAAGCGTATATATACATAACTTTAAACTTTAGATGTATTAAACTTCATTCTTTAATTAAAAATGATTGGGACATGGTGACATAATTTGGATGTATAGAGCTGTTTACAGGCTAAATCTTATCAGTATGTCTTCTTTAATTAAAAGATAATGAGCCAGTAGCATTCCATTAAAACTATCAGTTCAAAAGACATTATCTTGTACTAATACTACTACTTTCCCTGGACAGGCTGTAAAGATGCATAAGATCTTCACAAGTTGTGCGCTTGCAGCACTGCTGCTGGCTGTAGCCTGGGCAGATCATGCCCACCACACTGACCACAGCCATGATGGAGAAGAGAAATGCCACAAGCTGTCTTCTCCCAATGCTGACTTCAGCTTTGCCCTCTACAAGGACCTGATTTCCAAGACTGCTGCCGGAAAGAACATCTTCTACTCGCCGCTGGGCATTTCCACTGCCCTGTCCATGCTGTCTACGGGGGCCAAGGGTGAAACCCACAGCCAGCTGTTCTCCACCTTGGGCTACAGTGCTCACACTCAGGCAGAGGTCAATGAGGCGTACGAGCATCTTTTGCACATTCTTGGCCACAGCCAAGAGGAACAGCAGATGGTTGTCGGCAATGCTGCCGCGGTGCGATCTGGCTCCAATCCTCTGGAGCAGTTCCTGAAGGATATCAAGCACTACTACTCTGCTGAGATCTTCGACGTCGACTTTACCAAGCCTGCTGATGCTGCAGCTGAGATCAACAGGCTCATTGCTGCTAAAACACAAGACAAGATCAAAGACCAGGTGAAGGACTTAGACCCTGACATGGCCATGGTGCTGATCAACTACGTCTTCTTCAGAGGTAGGAAACATACGCATACAGCAATATTTTCAAATAGAACAGACCGTGCGTACATCTTGTACTTGTACAACATTTAAAAAGATGGTTCTTAGCTCATACTGCAACTTTTTGAAACAAGTACTCACAAGTGTTTGAGCTGACATGCAGTAACTGCATTGTTTTGCCCCCCCCCGCACTGCCTTCAGGACAGTGGGAGAAACCCTTCGATAAGAACATGACCACCAAGGCAGACTTCCATGTGGATGACACCACCACAGTTCAGGTGGACATGATGAAGAGGACAGGTCGCTACGATTTCTATGAGGATACTGACAACCACACCACTGTCATTATGCTGCCCTACAAGGGCAACACCTCCATGATGATCGTCCTGCCCGATGAAGGCAAGATGAGTGAGGTGGAGGGATACATCAACAAGGACTACCTCAAGCACTGGCATGACTCACTGTTCAGGAGGTAAGCGATGAATTTCATTTTGTTCATTGTCATAGTGTGTCTCAGACTACTGACTGAGACCATACCATACCACTTGGACCAAGCTTATTTGATTTGATTTGAGTTTCCACATTTTGCAGAGCTAAAGTTGAGTGTAAAATGCAATGATTCTGACCCTGGTAATGTTCTGTTTCTCAGTTCTGTGGATCTGTCCATGCCAAAGTTTATGATCTCTTCTGAAGCCGCCCTGGACAGCACACTGAAAGAATTAGGCATCACCAGTGCTTTTACAAACGGCGCTGATTTCTCTGGCATATCTGAAGAGGTCAAGCTCAAAGTCTCAAAGGTAAGGAGAAGCAAACATGCCTTCATGTTTGTTTGTTTGTCTATTTTCATCACACTTACACGGGGAGATCTTGACAAATACACAGAATAGAGTTGCAAAGACCCTCTTTTGGCTTGTAGCTTCTACAGTTTTCCAAGACCTATGCTCTAAGCCTCGCCCTGGTCCCTCCACAGGTGTCCCACCAGGCCATGCTGAGCGTGGACGAAACAGGAACAGAGGCAGCAGCCAGCACCACCATTGAGATCATGCCCATGCGTATGCCTGAAATCATGAAACTCGACAGACCATTCTTGGTATTCATCTTGGAGCACGGGACCCGTAGCATCCTCTTCATGGGCAAGATCAGCGACCCCACAGCTGCATAAAGACGCTAAGATAATGAATGTTATATTTGTGACATTTTTACACTGTAGTTAAGTTTTAGTAGCTTCAGGACATTAGCTCATGTTTACTTCAGTATCTGAAAGCCCTGCATAGATGTCACAGAGATATTCAGAGCATTGCAGGAATGATGAATAGAGGGTAGTTTGATGAATAAGACAACAGATCTGTCATCAAGTAACTAAATGATAGTCTATTAATCTGCTCGCAGTCTATCAGCACGACGCATTTATTACCATCTGTCATCTGAACCTGGCTAGGTGTTTAAATGTCTAAATACAGCATTATATATTGCATCCAGCTGACTGTTGTATATGATACACAGATGTATCACTTGAAACATCTGCTAACACATTGAGCCAACGTGTTATTGCGGCATTGCTGTCTCAACATCATTCAATATAAAGTGAAATAAAGACTTGTCATGAACAAATGGCATTTTATGTCATTTTAATCTTTCTGTCTAATCTAGATTTCACAGATCAAAGTATGTTGGACAGGATATATATGATATCCAAAGCCAATTCATGCTAAATTATTGAGAGAAGAAGAGTGGAACTAAGCTAAAATGAGTTTCTTTGTTTCCTAAATCTGCACAATGACATAGCTACTGTAGCGAAATATATATTCATATTTTTCATGAGCACTTTTATTGGTTTATCTTTTCTTCCCAGTTGCATTCATTACAGAGAAGAAGACTTAACTAAACTGAAGTTTTGTGCTGACTTTACATAATACATGTACATGCATTTACTCAGGTAAAACATACATTTATGTTCACATAGGAACATTAACAAAATTACAACAAAAAAATAAAAATAAAATAAACATAGTATGAAGAATAACAGAAAAGAAAAAAATATGAATAGAGAAATTTTTTTTTAGGCAAGTGACTTCTGAGGAAAGTCTGAGAAAGGTCTTCTGCTCAAAACCTCACTATTTGATAATAAATATTTCTATGTGGTTGTTTGTGGTCTGTTTCATCTTAGTTTTTTGATCCAGAATCAGTCCAGGTGGACTTTAACGATATGTGTGTGTGTGTGTTTTTTTCCATCGTGTCTCTTCATGTTTCCACTGACAGAGCACAAAGGTTTCTCATGTAATTTGGTCATGATTATTGTAAACTCATACACATTTAATGCAACACCCACAGCAATTTTCTTTTTTTTTTCTTTTTTTTTTTTTTTGTGTCGAGTGATCTGTGTTGCATCACTAAAGACAGCCTCACCAGAGATCTCTTGGCAGAGGACAGAAAAGAGGCTGGTCCTCTTGAATTTTTAATAGAACTGTCCGCTAACTCTCTGTAATACTGAAGTTTCTGCCAAACTACAGCAAAGGGGGCATTAATAGTAATCATGGCTTTTCACTGAAATATGCTGAATGCTTTAGATAATTTCTCAGGAGTTAACATGTAAATTTCACAAGCAGAAATGAAGCTTTCATTATGTGTGGATCAAAATGTATGATAACACGGCAGCGTAATGCTGTTTAGAAGTAACATGATATCAGTAGAGCATTCTGTTTGAATGTGACTGAGGTGCTGACAGCTCTAATCTTTTCATTTATCACATTAGATCAAACATACCACCACAGGACACTATCAAATGAAGAATTATTCAGTGTGGTTGAACCCAACCAATGATTTCCTCTGATATTTCCTGTCATATGGACAGGCTGTAAAGATGCGTGGTAGCTTTGCTAGTTGTGCACTTGCCGGCTGTAGCCTGGGCAGATCACCAGCACCACCCTGAACATAGCCAAGAGGGAGAGCTGAGCTGCCACTTGCTGTCCTCTCCCAACACCGGCTTTGCTCTCTACTACAAGTCTCAACGCCAAGACTGCTGCTGGAGAGAACATCTTCGACTCACCGCTAGGTATCTCCACCACCAACCTGTCACTCCAACAGGGGTGAAATCCAGCTTGGGCTACAGTCCCTTCAACCAGACTGAGGTCACTGAAGTATATGAGCATCTTTTCCACATGCCCTGGCACAGCTAGGAGAATCAGCAGTTGAATCTTGGCAACTTCGTATACTCTGGCAATCAGATAAGTTCCTGAAGGATGTCAGGCACTAAAGCCAAACATGCTGAGGCTGCAGCTGAGATCAACAGATTCATTGGTCATGAATCCCACGGTATGATCAGAAATATGGTGAAGGATGAATCTGGACTGGTGAGACTTATTCTCATTGGGGTAAGAGTTAAGACATATCTAACTTACTTTAGATAAAGTGAGTCACTGATAGAATGAACAGTGTACTCACTCAATATGGGATGCCTTCATACGTTGGGATTTGGATTTAACAGTTAGTCAGTCATTGACTGGATGAACTAATTGATAAAATGTTAAGTGGGTTAAATGTATTTGATTGACTTGAAACAACAAGTAGGTGTGTGTTTCCATGAGTAGCACAGTAAACTTAGTGAACTCCAGTGAGTCTGATGCTGGTGATGTTTGTTTCTGTTGTGAGGAACTGTTCCTGCCAAAATCTTCCATCTCTGCTGATGCTTCCCTGGAAAGAAATGACAATAACCAACGCTTTTGGGGACAACACTGATTTCTCCGGTATGTCTGACAAAGTCAAGCTTAAAGTCTCAAAGGGAAGAGAGGCAAACACTTCCTCTGAGGTTTGTCATGGGAATTTAAGTTCTTATGAACGACATGGGAATAAGCTGATTTCACTGTGCAAGCAGTAGTTCAGGAACAACAGCAGAATAGTGGCACATACCTCCAGAGGATGCTGAAAAAGCCAGGAGCTTCTACATCTTTCAAACTGACTGCCTCCTCCACAGGCATCCCGCAAGGCTGTGCTGAGTGTCACTTAGATGGGAACCGCGGCAGCAACCGCCAGCGTCATGCGGCTAGTATTTCTCAATTTGCCATCAACCATCAAAATAGACAGACCCTTCTTCATTCTGGAGAACTCTGCCGGGAGCATCCTCTTCAACTAGATCAAAAACCCCACAGCCATGTCAAAGAACACGCTTGGAGAATAAGAATTATGATCACGATCACAGGTGTGTGTTTGCAGGGAGTTTTTACTGGTATCAGAAAGGAGGTAACTCAGGTAGCATTAAAAAACATTTTGGAAATGAGAAGGAGTGCTGCAACAAGTCACTGCTCAGTCAATGGACAGACAATCTAAAAACTATTTTGATAATTGGCTCATTTTCAAGCAAAAAACACAAACGATTTCAGGTTGTCAAACAGGAGGATTTGCTAATTATACTTCTGTTACATAAAAATAAATGATACATCTTTTTTGAGTTTTGGACTGTTGGTCGCACAAAACAAAACATTTTAAGACATCTCCTGAGTTCTACTGATTAGCATTTTTCACTGTCTTCTGATATATTATAGACCAATATCAATCTAAAAATTTAATCTCTAGATTCCTCTGTAATGAAAATAATCATTAGTTGCAGTCCCAGTGAGACAGTTTGATGAGTTCTACATGTAAGCACTTTTGTGAAAAGTGCTTACAGGGATGTCCTGAAAGTCCTGTTTAGTGACAGTACATCTTTTTATTCACTGTTGTTCATTCAACATGACAACAAATAAACAAAAATAAAAGTATTTAAATACGATTTCTCACATTGCCATTCATGAATCTCGTTTTCTCTATCAGTGTTGCCTGACTGATGTCTATATTTCATCATAAATTATAAATTAGGTGTCATGATTCATATGCCATTCATTAAAATTCCAGCTTTTTGGGTCCCCCTTTGGAAAACAGTCCCGGCTGTTTAACAGTTAAGTTTTCATCTGATGATAGCAGCAGAGAGACATGATGTGTAACCTGATGGCCATCAGCCTCACACGACTCCTCGCCCTTTGACCTGTCAACAGACGAGTTGCTGCAGGAGCATTTACACAATCGGTACACATACACTTTGTCTCCCCAGGCAGCACCCGCGCACAGCGACTTCTGCGAAGGACGTGAGTAAGAAATATGTGAATCAGAAAGCTGAGGGTGCAGCTCTTTGAAACTGCAATTACATATGCTATACATGGTCCATATGGAAGGACCAGAGCAGTATTAGAGTGTCACAACTAAAAATAAACAGCTGTTTCACTGAACATCAAACCATATTTTCTTGGCTTGTCAGTGGACTTGAAGCAAACAATGATTTGAAAATACTCGATTACACTGACATATAACTCACCTCAAACAAAGAATTTGCTCAATGGTTCCCCTGCACAGAAATCAATGGAAACCAACAACAACATGTAATAAGAAAAAAAAGTCTGATATCTAAAACACAACACAACAGTTAGCTGTACTGTAATGTTTATAAGTGATTTGTAGTCAATGTGCTAATGCATGTACTAGTGCAGTCTTTCAACATGCAGGACTGATCAATAGGACGGACGTCTTGTGATGTTTGACCAGCCAGAAACAAAACCAATGAGTCCACTGAGAACATAATGTCCTCATATATCTTACACAAAGTACCTCAATAGCTATATAGGATATTTTTGGGACACTATGACCTACTGGCAATTTTTCATTTTATTCTACATCTTACCCACATGAAAGGTTAAGTTGTACATTTATCTACAGATTTACCTTTACCTGTGCCTTTGTATATTGAGAACTTTGGGCTCTGGGTCAGGAGAAGTGTGTGACATGTACTATAAGTCACACACAGAAAACGTTGTCTGGTTGTCCCTCTGATGGCCCTCTGGCTGCTCTGCAGACGATGTTATGAGGCGTTGACGAGGGAGCAAAAAAAAAAAAAGTCTGACAAGAGTAAATCTATGGACAGACTTTTAGTCGTTGGAGAGAGCTTAGTGAAATAAAAGGCTAAAAGACAGACGCCGAGCTGGGCTGACTGCTGCTGGACTGTAAGTAATATTAGCTGGCTGCCATGAATTGTGTTGATGCACTTGACTGAGGTTGTTAGCAAAGTTGTCGACTTGCTAGTTTCTGATCATAAGTTATGTAATCACAAAAAAATACACATGTACAGCTGTCCATCTTTATGACACCAAATTGCAAGAAAATACCAAATCATAGATGTTTATACTCACAATGGGGAGGACACTTATCATTAATTAAGTTATCTGCACCAATCATGCACACGGCATCAGTGGCAGTTTAACCCTAGTTAATTGTATAAAAGCAGACAGTGTGAAAACAGCAGGAACTTAGCTGTAAGACAGGATGTATAATACAAAAAGCCCCGGAGCATGCTGGCAGGGTTTTCTACACAACCACCTCCTAGGATGCTGCAGAACAAAATGGCTGAGTACTGTTGTGGAGTAAACAGTGCATTTGCAAATGTGTAAATGTTCGGTTATCAGTTCTTTGCACATATTTAAATTTTGTGAAGGGTTTGGAGCTACATCCAAAATACAGTAAATGCAGCTTATAAAAGCAGATTTTTTTTTTATTGCAAAGTCTCTTTTGGAGTTCAATTATAAAGGCAAATTAAGTCTGTACTGCACTTTAGTAGCCCCCCCCCCCATCCTCCTCTTGCTCTGAAAAACATCACAAACTCACCATCATTTCTGAGCTTCCACACATACGTAGATGTGTTCATTAGTGTCGAGCTCCACGACTCTCCCTCTTCTACTAGTGAAAATCTCTCAGATCTCTCTGCTTTGGTTATTACTCCTGCCTGAGGATGATCAAATGCGTGGTACGCATGTAAATCAAGACATGATGTGACACATTGTGAAACGGGCATCTATAATGCATACTGCATCAAGCTGAGGGCGTGCGAGTCCAAACAGCAGTTATTTTAGTCTGCTCCTCTCACGCGGATGTGACGGGAGCTTCTCACTGCGCTCACTGACTGACAGAGAAAACATGAAAAATGAACTGATGAGATGACCGGCTGCTCTCAGGTTTATTGTCATCGCGGGTTTTATATTCCAGTGTTTAACAAATGCATGACATTCAAAACAGGAACCGCTGCAAACTCAAAGAGGAACTGTGGTATCTGCAGTTTGTGTACAGACATTGTAACACATTTGATTACAGTCCAGACAACTTCACTTTAAGCTGCTATAATCCCCATTTTTATATTAACACTGGTTCAAATGATGCTCATGTGAAAAGGGTTATATGGGTTAAGTGATGGACTGATAATTACCTCTTAAATATGCACTTCCCCTCAACTCTGTGACTCTGTTTTAGTGCCTTTTAGCTGACTGTTTTGGTTTTTAGAGTTTGGAATTTTAGTGTTTCCAATTGCAGGTAGTATTTTAAGCTATATGAGCCAAGCATCAAACAAAAAACAGGCAAAGTTAGGAGCTAGTTGGTGAACAGAGTGGCGTCATTAGCAGCTATAGAGGCAGATTTTTTTTTTTTTAAAGCGTCTTTTAGCTTATTGTTTTGGTTTTTATGGCCTGAAATTGTAAAAATTGTTCACTTTCCAGTCACAGTCAGATGTTTGAAGCTATACGTTCTGCTATACATGACCAGCACCAAACAGAAGGCTAGTCGGAGCATTTAGCAGCTATAGAGGTAGATGTATGTATCTTAGAAGTTGGTGGAGACCAAAACAGAGCTAAAAGGAGAGTGAATATGGGGCTTAAAACTTAAAATGTTAGTGTTGCTCTGTATTGGCTGAATGAGTAAATGATCAATATGTTTGCTTACACAGCTGCCCTACCAACTAAAGAGTGTAATGCTATGTCAGTGTTGTGTTCAGAGCTTGTTTCAGCTGTCCCTAAGTGGCCAGAACTTGAGTTAAGGCAGGTTAGAGGGTGAAGGTGCTGCGTCTTATCTTCTCCAGTATTCATGTGATCACATGAAGAAATGGCTAAATATGAGCATAATTTCAGAATAAACCTTGACCTCCTGCACTCAACTTTTTAAACATGAGTAACTGCTGGCAATCAGATGTCAATATAACCCTTAAACTGAGCCTGTTTAGTGGTCGTGCTGTGGAATGACCTTAGCCTGCATGTTATTCCAGCACACAGCAGATTTCATTTGGATGAGGATCAGGCATTAATTTACATACAGTATGTCTCAGTGGTGCAACTGTGAATGAAGCTATTCTCAGCTGCACAGATGTGCTCAACAAATCTGCCATAGTTTAAAACACAAGTCATTGAAGACATGCTGATAAGACACTCTGTGGGTGTTCAGTCGTTTCATGATAAGATGCAGTATAATCAGTTGATTTATGATGATTTATTCGCATTTTATCAGGAAACTCAGGACCAGTGAAAGAAGAGACTGCAGTCTGCATGCCAGCACATTTTCTTTGCATTCATTTCCCTTGTTACTGTAACAGTGATAATTTGGGGTCCAATTTGGGCAGCCTAGCAACTGCAGCGAATAACGTACAGAGAACAGTTGGCTGTTGCTGTCACTGTCCGCTCAACCGGAAAGTTTTCTCTTTATTCCTCCTTGGACTCCACAATTACAAGTGAACTTACCAACATAAGGCCATGAACATTTGGAGGTCTTCATTCATTCTCTGCAATTATTTCCAGAAACGAGGAATCAAAAAGAGGAAGCAATAATACAAGATTTGCACAGCTCAATGACAAACATTTCAGCTTTTATGGGCCTGCTTCACAATAAAAAAATGTGACAGCAGCATTACATGCATCACATATTCTATGTGCCTCAAATTGTTCATCATCAATCAGATGAAATAGCACAGGATTACATGCATGTGTCATTTTCCTGTGAATCCCTCATGCTTACGTAGGTAGTCATAATCCAGTGCAGGAATAGCGGACTCCACCACTACCAATAAAAACTACTATAAGACGAGATACTCCATCCATCCTCATCAGGGCTGGAAATTATGTGTACCCTGCCTCTTGGGCGAGAGGTGACCCTGGACAAGTTGCCGCAGGCAGCCCAAGAAACGTGGTACATTTAGAGTCTCCAATTAACCTGCATGTCTTTGGACCCAGAGACAATCCATCCAGACACGAGGAGACCATACGAACTCCACACAGAAAGGTGACAGTGCTAATCACTGTACCACCATGCAGGTATAACCACTGAATACAATATAATAATCATCAAAATGCAGACGATAAAATAGGGTATGATTTCATGAATATCCCAAGGGTTATAACTTTATAACTTTTACGTCCCCCTCCACTCAAACATATGTGAGTTTTCTGGGATGTTTGAGCTTGGTTGTGCAGTCGATGCATGTGCAGACTTCGACACTAGAAGGAGGTTTTCACATTCATCTCCTGCCTGGGTCTTATTTCAGGACATCACATCATAGTTTGGAAGCTATCCGCGGTTTAATAAGCAGCTTACCCAAGTGTGATGTGGAAACTTGAAATCTAAAGCGCAAACACACTGAGAACGAGGCTTTACAGTGAAGTAGGAGACATCTTGTATGCAGTAGTTACACTTTTCAAAGTCTGGATCCAATGGAAAAAAAAAAGGGAGTAGATGTGCTCTGAGGAGTTTTTTCTTTCACTAGTTTGTAGCCTGGAATGTGTTGTGGAAAAACCATCTCAGACAAATTATTCACTGCAGAGAATTTTATGCTTTCAAACAATGCTGAAGGGGATCCTGTGTATAAACACCGAGAGATAAGCACTCACACAAGCATCTGTTAATACTGTGTGGGGAAAAAAAAGAGAAGGGTACACCTTGTTTTTACTCAGTAGGTCACACATACACACACCCACACACAGATGCACACACACCAGTAGGTGGCACTGTTGTGTCATGGGAACAGAGCGGGGGGTCCTTGCGTCTTGCCATTGTTCACTTCGGCTCTGCTCATTTGAGTTTGTAATTTAGCCCCAAAATTAAAGCAGCTCCATTCATTGTTCTGCTTTACACATCAAAGTCAAATCAGTTGACTGCTCAGAAGGTCACGGAAAGGCTCTTTCTCCGATCATCTGTTATCATCTGTGTGCTCGCCGCTCCTCAGCCAGGCAAAACACATTAAAGGAGGAATCTGCCCTAAAAGAAAGCAGCTTTTTTGCTTTGTTTTAATCAGCCAGCTCGGACAGTCTAAACACACGCAGAGAGGGGTCTCTGTGGAGGGAAAAATGTGGGGCTCGCAGATTAGCACCTGATTTATTTTCGCAATAAATAACAGTGAGATTGGGTTGCTTATTAACACAAGTCTAGAGTTACGATCCATGATCATAGCAGGGATGGTTGGCGTATTAGGGTGTATTTCTCAGAAAGGCACACCCTAAAATGTTTCTTCACATGGGCTTTCGCATTGTAATCAGCCATGAGGACACATGAAGACAATGGTTCTCATAGAGACACTGCAGGGGGGGGGGCATTGATGAACATCAGGAGGAGCGCTTTGGATAAATAATGATTTGAGTTTTAACAGACGACGAGCTCTGTGTTCACTGACTCAGACCGACTCCATTAACCTGGATTATGCTGATTTCATTCTGAAATGGTAAAACAGCTTTGATTATGCCAACGTGCTCTGTGGAAACATGTAGAACAGCCTTGATATTGATAGTTTGCAGACTGAGGTGGACATAAACAGGCGAGCTGAGACTCGGAACCACCCGTACGCTGTTAGAACCATGTATCATTTGTACATGTCGGTGACAGAGATTTGGGGTTTCCTGGGGCTGCTTCACGATGAAAACTGTCCCCTGGTGTACAGGTTGAATGTGTTTGCATCAAATTCTTCTTTAATAATCAGATAAAATGGCACGGGATTACACACATGCGTCATTTCCCTGTGAATCCCTTTAATCCATCCATCCTTATCAGGGTCGCAGGGGGTTGGACCCTATATGTACGCTGTGTGCTGGGCTCGAGGTAAGCCTTGACAAGAGGTGGTCCAAGAGGTGGGGTACAACCTGGACAAGTTGTCAGTTCATCACAATGCTGACACAAAGAGACAAACAACCTTTCTGATATACTATCATGCTGACCTTTAATTCAATACAGCTTTTATCAGTTGCTTCCCCTATCATTGTCAATGATTGATAAAATTTGTTGGGTTTGGATGACCAGAAAACGTTAGAAAACCACTGCATCAAGAACCCACATGGTTCCCCATTACACAAGTTTCAACGATAAAACCCACAAAGTACACAAGTGGGATAAACCTAACACGCTGAACGGCTTGTATAACCTCGTTAAATGTGCATGACAGCCAACAAAGAAGAAGAAGAAGAGGTGGGAGCTAAAGATGACAGAAGGAGGCTGCTCCTGCATCAAAGACAAACAATGAAGAAACTGATAATGTTTATTATTTATGTCCGCCTTGCCACAGAAAGTGGAGATGTACAGCGAGAAATCCGACACCTTTTATGTGGAGGCCTCTGTGGTGGAGAGGAGATAAACTCAGAAGAAAGGGAGCGAAAAATGTTTGCGCGCGCCACCGCGTTTGTTTGTGATGTTTATTACAGTAACTTGCGCTGACAGTCCAAAGCACATCACTCACTAACTGCGCTGACCTATGCGTCTGTGCCCACACACACACACACACACACACACACACACCACCGCTGTGTAAAGCCGTGCTTGAGAGGCGGTGGCTGCCGTCTCGATGTGTTTGAACGCCGACTCCGCGACCCTAAAATTCGAGCGCGTCTTTGCTGTTGACAAATGGGATTAGACGTAGCATGTTTCGATGTGGAACCCGCTGTGTTGGAGGATCGACTGCCCCTGTGTCTCAGTTGTACTATATCAATCCAGGTCAGTGGTGAGACAGCAGCTGCGTTTCATTATTATTCCCCTGTCATATCTCATCAACCCTACACAATCACACAGCTCTCCCCAGGTTCTTGATACATGTGTTGACTGTCTTTTTTTTCACACCTGCAGCTCTGAGGTGTGCTGCTGATCCATCAAATCTAATGTGAGGTGAAATTGCTGCTGGCCTGTTAGGGACATCCATGCACACATACATGCACAGCTCCCCAACACCTACGACCCTTCAGATAGAGGCAATCAGTAAAGATTTACCGGATCATAAAAGACACGCTGCAGGTGTGGACATATAAGTCCAAAATAAACTTTCCTTCCCTGGAGTGTGGTTGTAAAACTGTTTTAAGAGTTCATTTCAAACAGCATTATCGAGCAGTAATGGAAACGACAGCACATTAGCACCGAGCACTGATGGAATACAGTAAGAAAATGGCTGCTGTCCAATTAAAATCCAGTTAAAAACACACGAAACAGCAGGGGTCAGTGTGGGAACGAATCAGGAGCTAACTTCTAATTAACAGTTAACATGTATTTAATCAAAGTCAGAGCTGTAATGATGAAATTATTTGAGCAAAGAAACAGTTAATGAACCAGTTACCAATATTATGTCATTTCCTGGATCTCTCCGAATTCGCATTCTCACCATTATCTTAATTATCTTAACAAACCAGCAGCTAAATCGCACAAATTTGATAAATTAAGTCTTTATTATGCATATATTAGTATGTAAAACTAACATTTCCATAGTATTATTTTAGCACCATTAGTAAGTCCAGCATGCATGATTAATACATGAGTAACACAAGCCAGAGACAACAAAAATACAACGTTAATCATAAATTCAGAGCACGGTCACATTGATATTCACAGAAGCTAACTCAGCCATCATAGATGCTAACCTTCTGCTGATCTGATGTATGTTCACATATTAGATTGCATTTTTTTTTTTACTCAATCAATAATGTAAATCTGTGTACTTTACTTAAAAATCTGTATGTTAATGCCTGCCTTCATTCACAAAAGTCATTTCTAACGCTATGCACAGCTACTTAGGTGACATATGGATGTGAATATTAATGTATGTGTGCTCTGAATGTAATGATTCACACGTGATTTAGGGAATCTGCTGTCTCTGGTGTGTGTTTTTTATGAATTTCTGGTGCAATGTTGAGCAAAAATACAAACACAAAAATAGGAACTAATATGTATGTGACAGGTAGTGATTAATAATTACACGTCTGTCTTTTCACAGCTGATTTACAGTTAAATATAAGTAAGGTGTTAATAAGCAGACAGATGTCGATCAGAGGGACCTGCTGGATGTAAATGAACAAGTTTCATCAGACACAGTGTGTGGGAGTCTGTTTCTAAGTGACTTATTATAATTTAATATACTGTATACTTAATTTAAGTGATTATTATTTCAGACTTTTAGAAAATGATTTTTTTCTCTTCTCATCTGCTCTTCAGTTTATAGTCATATTCGTGTACTCCAGATTTCTGCTCTCCGACACAACAAACTCTCCCAGCCGTTGCCGCGCTCACGTTTCTGTTTCCACGTTTCAGAATGAGACTTCTCCCTGAGCGAGGCTTGGTTAGACACACAGCGGATTGAGCAAGAAGAACAGAAAACATTTCAGTTTCCCTGCAGGGTCGCATTGTCACACACTTATAATGACAATCGGAGCAGACAGAAGCAAAAAGAAGCACTTTTAATGGACTTATTTTGACAGTGTACAAGAATTATGTCATAGTCTGTTTTGCAGCTGCTGCCTCTTTCTAAATACTGAATCAAATTTGAAACCTCTAGCCCCCGTTAGTCACTCTGACACAAAAACATCGAGGTCCAGGTTGGAAAAAGAAAACGATGTTACCCTTTATCTATTTTGTCTTGTTATTAGTGAATAGTCGTTAGTTTGTGATTTATTTCTCATCCTACCACGGGTATTACTCACGGGCTTGTGTGGAGGATTGTCTTGTTTTGTATTTTAGTACTTATTAATGGAACTAACACTTAATCATAATGCATTACGATGATTAAAAAGTAGGAAGTTATGTAATTAGTAATTAGTCATAGTTCAAAGTTACTTTTAAAAATAATGAATTTTTTTTGAGTAGTTTGACATTTGTACAAATGTGCTTGAAAATGAGATGAGCAGATGAGTGACACTCTCCTGTTAGATTGGCTTTACGTAAAGTCAGGTTTGTCCTTCACGCGGCTTCAAACTTCTCCCGGAACGTTTCAGAAGTGGATTGTTTTGCCCGTCAGACTTACTCAACTCTGGCTGTTTTTGCTTTACAAACTTCTGGTTTGGAAGGAAGTTTGCCCAGGGTGTTTTATTTTGAAAATTGACCCGGATTCTCTATGCCGTTTGTGTCTGACTTCCAGCCAGCTCGATCTGCTCTGTGGTGATTGATGAGGGCTGCTCGTCAAAAATAGAACAGCCACATATCCTCGGTGGAGAGCTGCTTCTGGGACGAAACAGGTTGTGGTGCTTCTGGTGGGGTTATAAACATTGTCTAGAACGACTGCAACATGCCGACGGAATTTAGCACAGCACTGTAATACTTCAAGATCAGTCTTGGTCTTGGTCTTGGTCTTTCTGTAGGCTTGTCTATCGACTGCATTTTTACGCTGTCTTGTTTTGGTCTCAAACAACTCTGGGTTTTTTTCTCTGAAGACCACCACTGTGGGGATATCATGTCCGATATCAAAACAAACTAAGAAAGTGAATGCAGGAGACAGGAGAAGAAGAAGCTGTGGCTGTCTGGAAGAAGATGTCAACCCAATCTTGTGTAATGAAAATCTGCAAAACAGCATCCAAAAGAAAACCCACAGCTGTATGTAAGTCCTGCAACGGAACACTCGCTGAGACCACGTCAAACTTTTATCAGGAAGCATTTTAAGGAGAGGAAAGTGAGCTAATGTTATCAATCTGCCTGTATATCTAAACTATTCAGAAATCTCTTCACTCCTCGCCCAAAGAGATTTTGTGAATATTACATTTTTTTTTTTTGTTTTTACCTTTGTACAGAGCCTGACTATCTGTGTCCTGTGTATCCAGTCTTGACAGGAGTCTCAGACCACATCTTGTAGCCATGGTGGATGTTGCCTCTTTGTCTCACCTCAGCTCCACTTTGTGTTTATGTGCTAAACTCAAATTCAGGCCTCAGTAAATCCCTGTAAGCCCAAAGGTGAGGTCAAGTCACATTCTTTACTTTTCTACTGTCAACAATCTGCCCCCTAGTGGTTGTTCTGCTGTGTATGCAGCTAAAATAATCATAAAAGGCTCGCTTCACTCTGCACCTGTAGTAAAGTGTTACATTATAAGTGTACTGTTGTGTCCGGAGGCACACCGAGGCACAATGCACCGAGATGCAGAGCTGTAAAAGACTGCAGCTCCTGGTTTGACCCTCGACGAATGTCAGAGAGCGCAGCTTTAACCCTGCGCTGTATCCACAACAGGCAAATGAAAAACAAGCTTGCTTCTTGAGATTCGGCTGAAAAGTCAGTGTCAAACAGAGCGCTGTCATCGCTGACAGACTGCTGCAGGGCAAAAAACATATCATTCTTCTCCTTCACCCCTCACCTCTCTGCCCTCACCTCAGACTCTTGTTATTCTTCAGTGAATTCCTGCGTATAAAACAGAATCTTAATCGCGCGTCTCGTGCAAAGACCTTTACAGTAGCTGCAGTCCAGCCCGGCTCCTCCTGAGCGAGGAGGCGGTGACATGATGAATTGACAAAAAACGATCCGATCTCTGGCTTAGAGTGGACTATAATCAAGATGAATGTTTGTTTTTGTTTGACCGCGACTGTCGAAAACTCTGAGATGTAGCTGATTTTTTGACAGCGGGGGGAAAGTCTCGGAGACAGAGTGACACAGAGAAGGAGGGGAGAGAATCAATGGACCATCTATTATGTCCAGTGCTTAATGAAAAGGCTCTGCTGCAGATGAATAAAGTGCTGCCAAAAAGAAGTCTTCAGAGGCCGTCTATGCCTTTAGCTTGATGTCATGATCAGTTTAATACTCGGGCTTCTTGTCCTCCGCTATTGATCCACTGCTTAATGGCTTTTCTTACACAAGCATCATTCAGACTGCACTTCATGGCTGTGTCTGTTTTCTTACACCACCTATCTATCTATCTATCTATCCTTTGAGTTTTCCTTGGTTTGTGCGTCTCTGACAATTTACAGTAAATCTTGCTTTATGATTTATTTATGAGGAGATGTAATTGCTCTGTGGATTATATATTAAGGCTGTGCAATAACACAGGCAGGTAGAGGAGATGGATGGTGGGCGAGCAACGTGTTGGACGTGAGAAATGTTGAATGAGATCTTGCTTTTAAATTCAAATCCCAGAGCAATTAGTTTTGTTGCTGAGGACAAAATCATGGATTTCGCATCCATTCAAGCAAACTGCTCGTGTTTTGGCGTGTAAAAGAGAAAGCGCAATTGCCTACAATTTGCACAATGAGTACTTTGCAGATGGCCTTCTGATCAAAACCGATGGGAGGGTTCTGTGTGAAACTGTCACTCTGAACGTCTGAGCAAAACGATCCACTCAGTAATCAAAACCTTTCATACATGCATATTCAGGAACTGTCTGTGATGTGGAAACACTGAAAATGAACTAGTGAAGAGTATAGTCTAAAGCAGGCCTGGGCAATCTGTTCCACAAAGGGCCGGTGTGGCTGCAGGTTTTTGTTTAAATCAACCAAGAGCACACAGTTTGACCAATCAACTCTCTGAAGACTGAGATCAGTTGATTAGATGAGTCGAGTCTGGTGTGCTGCTGCTTGGTTGGAAAGGAAACCTGCAGCCACACCGGCCCTTTGTGGAACAGATTGCTCAGGCCTGGTGTAAAGTATATACTGATAAATGTTGATGGGAGCATTACAGACTCTATATACTCTCACAGTGTTGACTTCTCCTAGTAAACTTACTTACTGCAGATATCTGAGTCTAAAAAGCTCAGTGTGATACATGACAGCATCTAGCTCGACAAACCCGACATTCTTGTATAGTACAGTCAGTCAACAAAAAGGCTGAACAAAGCAGAGATTTGTATACGAGAAACATTTCCAGGGTCGGCTGCCATTTTAACCAGCACAACCCCAAAAAATATCAAAACAACCTTTTATTTTGCTTTATCGTTAAAAAAAAGTGATCATGCTCAGTCTTCTGCTTGAAAAGATCTGAAAACCAATTTTCTCCCGTGTCATCTTCTTGAATTGAGCAGTTGGATCCTCCGTGAACACAATTTTCTGTCAAAGTTAGGACAGTTTGGATTATTTCCCATCACAAATTTCAGCGTTGCTTGTTGTTCTTCTAAGGGCTGATGATGTCGCATGGTTCCATGTACCAATCAGGATTCAGCACAATTTAAATTAATCATATTTTGAGGCCATCTGTGGGGGGTTTGTTCGATCAAACCTCAACCACACTGATGAAGCAGAGTAGCTGGATTCAATCTAAAAATGTGTTTTTCTGAAGCTGATCTGCTCATGAATATTTAATTTGACAGAAAAATGCTTACGTCTTCAATAAGTTAGCATTGATTTTTGATTTTGTGCTTTGAAGAACATGACAATAATTTCCCAACATGAACTACAAGCTTTGAGTTGGCTTTCAATGAAAGTTAAGAAACATTTTTGTGACTTATAAATCTATAAATGTATTTCTTTGGAAACATTACCAAAGTTTAAATCAGTGCTCCAACATGCAGTGATAGTTTCCAACTTTCTGCCAAAAGTTTAGGAAAGGCCCTTTCCTATCTTTGTCATGATAATTCGACCTTGCACCAAAACTTGTAAAGAAATTAGTTTTTTGTCGAGGAACTTGAGTGGCCTGCAGCTTTGACCTTTAACTCCTCCTGACACCATTGGGATGAATCAGAACATGAACTGTGAGCCAGGCCTTGTTGCTGAACATCTGTGCGTGACCTCAATGATGTTAAAACTCTGCAGCCGTGCGGGCTCCAGAATCTTTTGGAAAGGAGTCTGTTATGAGAGTATATACTGCAAATGTCACGTCACATCAATCTTTTTTAATACTCTTGAATTAGAGTTATATGTTAATGTTGTACAGTATGTAAATGCATACGTCTGTCACCTGCAGCATGAGCCCATAAATCAGTTATCTCATGGCTTCCCTGGATCTCTGATTTTGTCTCTGTGGGACAGCAGAGTGCAGCGATGCAGCGTTGTGTCCTTGTTAAAGTGCTCTTGGCGGTTTATGTATCCGCTGGCACTGTGAACCATGGCCGTGGGATTTATAACACCTCATTACCAAGCCATCATAAAACCCTCATGTTTATAAATGTTAATGCTTATGATTTATATTTAAATGTCATCTATATGTCGCAGTTGAAAGGTGTGTTAATGAGGAGGGACGGCGAGGAGGGAGGGGGGTGGAGAGCCCGACGGACAGACAGAGGGGACGTCAGATGAGAGGAACGACGTGTGAGGGAATGAAAAGCGGATTTCCCGTGATGGCTTTTTTTTCCCCCGCCGCCTTTTGTTCTTCACTTCATGCTTGCCAATTTGTCATGAAGTCTGCTTGTTCCATGTGGCATATCTGCAATCTATTAGTTATGGATATCTCTCCGTTAGCCACAGTCAGAAGTGTCACTTTCTTTTGTGAAAGTTTGTGGGCGCTGATGATGATTCTTTGTTATTAATAATTTGATGTACAGAACAGTGCGTGTGGCTCTCACTTCAGATGAGATCTCGCACATGCCCTGATCATATCTGTGGAGAAGAAGAAAAAAAAAACGAGAGAGAAAGAGAGGGAGAGTCCCTCCCTCTGCTCCTCTCCTCAGGAGGTGACACACTTCCACATCAAAGCTAGAATTGTAGCTTATTAGTGTGGCAGAGTGAGACCGGCGGTACGGTTCAAGCACTCATGCTCACTTTCAATTACACTTTTGGAGACAGATTCATATTTATATCTGGGAGAAATGTGATCATCAAAGCAAACAAAGCACTGCATGACCACCCTCCTCTCCCTCCTCCAGCTAAGACGAAAGTTAGAGCTCCTGATTTGAGCCAAACGATCAGATTTCATCGCTGCACATATAAATGCAATTCTCATCCACTTAGACTGGATGAATTTGATATTTTCACATCTCTCCATGTGAACGAGGACCTGGTTTCAATGATGAGGTCTTTGATAGTTTCCATGACAAACTGAAGGTTGCTGAAAGTTTGGATCAGATGGACTTGATAGCCAGGAAACACGGCGGAAACCTATCTATGGCTAAAACAAGTTGATTTCCTGAAGCGAAACAGGTAATATGTTCCAGATCCCTGGTAATAGATGTCATTTCAACAGCTTCAACAAAGATATGACCTTCAGGGGTGCTTGCTTTATACTTCCTCCAAATCTGGCTTGACCGACAGGAATTGCATTCCCAATTTTGGCTTCAAATCACACAGGTCTGATTGATCTCTACATCGCTCTCCCTGTCTGCTACATCTTGCTGTTTGTATCACCCCTCCAAAATTCAAATTTGGGCAACAGAGCAGAGGCTGGGTCGAGATCAGGCGAGATGAGCAAGCAGAAACCGCCACGGCAGAGATGCATGTCAATTCAAACCAAACACAGCCCAGAATATTCTCTTTAAAGCTGAACTAATCAATCTTTTTTATATTAACAAGGAATCAAATGGCTGCCAGATGTTTGATGGGAAAGGGGTCATGTAGTGACAATCCTACATTATTATCACCTGATTCTGCACTTCCCCTCAGCTCTTTGTATCATCTTTCAGCTCATTATTCTGGTTTCATTATAACTTTCCTTTTTTGGTTCATCGCCCTTTTCATCAAGCCAGTTTCTAGCAGCGGGAGATGACTCTTTTTAGCATGGAAACTAGGATTAAAAGCCACTGCACACTACCTGTTCAATACCAAACAGCAAAGCTAGCAACCAGCTGGTGAACATGTTGCGTTCAGTGCTAAAAACATTAGCATTTATTTGTAGAAACACAACTACAAAAAAATGCTAATGTTGCTCTATGTGTTTGTGTTTGCAACTATCCATTGAAAAAGGTTGCTGAGAGGCTGCTGAGTAGGCTCTTACTGTGACAGAGAACTCCACAGAACTAAACAGTAACAACAAACTTAAATTGGCACATCGTAACAAATTGAACTAGTTAAAACGATACGATACAATACAATAAGATACAAAAGGAGGTGAGATAATGAGAGATAATGAGATGGTCAGCAGAAGGCAGCTTGCTAACATGTTAGCTGTACCATCATTAGGCTAGAGCTGTGTTGATAGCTTGTTACCCCAAATGGTCAAAAAAATCAAACAGTGAAGGCTTAAACCTTAAAAAAACAAGATACGCTATCACAAATTTGAAGTCTGTGTAAAGTATGAAGAGATGAATTAATCTCTATCTCTCTGCTAGGGGTGCAGGGGTATGCTAAAGGGTGGCTCTCGCTGAGCCACCCTTTAGGAGCGCCCACAAAACCCTGGACTGAAAACTGGTGAAAAACTGTTTTAACCTCTAACTCCATGTTTCACTAGTATATCCTTAATATATCATGTATCCTAAGTCTTTTCACATTTTCAGCAACTATTAACATATTTAATGTATTTTAAAAGAAATCTCAGAATTGCTTTTACACAGACTTTAAAGCTAGGGTTGGCTAGGTTAGCAAAGAATTGCTCATAAGACATAGAACAACTTTAGCCTTCATTTGGAACAATGTTTATGGCCACTTAACAGATATGAGTCCAAAATTCACTCTCCGCTTGCTGTCTTGAGCGGCATATGTTGTTGATATGTTCACTGGCTAGTTGCTAATTTGCTAAAACGTGTCAGCTGTTTGGCCTTGGAAAGGATTTATCGGACCTTTTTGACTGAAACACATCTGCTTGCTACAACTGGAAATTATGTTACTGAGAGTTGTAGGCCAAAGAATTCTCTAGAAAAAAAAAAAAAAGATCTGCACAAGTGAGGGTCACTGCAAGTGGCACCTTTCACAGTCATTTGATCCACTGTTAATATAAAAAAAGATTTGAGCAGTTTAGCTTGACGTTACATTCACATTTGGCTTCAACACTCTGTGATGGTTGCCACTTGGATGAACCTGCTCGGTCTTTCACTCAAATTTATTTTTGAGTCATTTTCTCATCTCAGTGTAGCATTGAGATCCAAAAATCTCCCACTGTGACTGAATCCCCCACATACACATTCCTATCTTTCCCACAGCTTATCAAGTTTAGATGGAGATGAGACGGCAACACCTAGTTTCACCCTTTACCTCTGGAAAAGTAATCACTAAAGTTTGCCAAACAAACTTTACTCAGAAATAATTGTTTCTGTGTGTGTGTGTGTTTCATGAAGACAGACTTCCCTTCGCACGTCGTTTTCATCTGCTTTTCATTAAAAATCAAGCGAGACCCAGTCTACATTTATTTGCCTAAACAGTGAAATCCAGACAGTGATGAGCTGACTGTGCTCGGGATTGAAGGTGCAGTGCATTTGCAAGTGACGCTGTGTTTGTTGTTGCCTGCTGAAGCTCAGCAGTGTGTTCCTGTTTGTTCCCTGAGATGATGTGGCCTTCTGTTTATCCCCTAGACGAAGCGGCCCCTGCGTGTAGCTGCTGTTTCGGCCCTGCGAAGCGCCTGTGTTGGTGTCTTTGTGGGTTTCGGTGATAAAGTGAGGCTGCTTGGTGGTCCTGTTGTGAAGTGTCGGGCAAGTCCTTGTGTCAGCAAAGACAACCACCTACAGACTTCAGAGACGCTCCTTGATAGCCACCGGTGTTATTGTGTTCCCTTTGATGCAAAACTGTTGTCACCTGACGGCAGCTACTTCACTCCTTTCTTTTTAATTTTTTTTTTTTTTTAGGGCTTTCTTAACTCAAACAGGGAAGCAGATTTAGTTGGAACACACAGCACATGCATGTCTTTTGTAGAACTGGATTATTTCGGAAAACCTGATTTTTTTTTTTGTTAAGTGGTAAATCATGAATTAAAGACGAGGCTGGAGTTGTGCTATTGCAGTACGGTGCCGTCGTTGAATAACAATAAGCAGGATCACTTCACATTTCTACAGACGCCATTCACATCCCACTGCATTTTACAGAGGCACAACTTTTTTCTTTTGGCCAGTGTTTACATTGTCGAGTCGAGTACCAAAAAAAAAGAAACCCCCCCCCCCAAAACAACCAACCTTAAAATCCCTCAGCCAGTATAAAAAGAACAATGGGGTCAATCTATACCATGAAAAGCAAACTTTCCACTGGTGTCCCTGCTGTTGTCATGACAACCGGGACCAGTGGCACACCAATGTGCTCTGTGGAAGGAGACAGAGAGAGAGAGAGAGAAACAGACCAATAACAGCCAACAAATAATTCACCATCAGCTGGCTAATTAAAGACGAGAACGACAAACAAGCTGAAAACGAGAAGGGGGCCACAAATACAGCCTTTTTACCCTCACAGCATCTTCACACGTAGCTGAAATTCACAACCAGAGAGCGATTCTCAACATAATGCGTCATCAGAGGACGCGTGTGGGAGAATATTTCATGGATAATTGAGCCGGTGTGATGCCGGGCAGTGTCATCGTCGGGGGAGAGATAGGTGAAGGGCTCCGGAGGAGAACAATCAGAGAGGCTTAACAAGCTCTCACTGGCTTCTCACATCAGCGTAATTAAACCAAGTTGGTGGAACAAGCAAACCCTTCTGAACCTTTTCAGGGAAAGGCGAGCGCGATGCAGTTTCACGTGGCTGCACACTTTTTAAATTTGATTTCTAAATATTAGCGAATGCTCATTTTCAATCTTTAATAAGATTTATCAAATACGAGGCAACAGTATGAAAACTGAATCTGATGAGTATCATGTTCTTATTTCAGTTTTCTTGTTCATTACTATCACCAAGAATAGTCTTCGCATCTGTTTCACACCTGCTGAAAATACAAACTGAGCTCATAAACATAATCTGGCTCCTTCGCACCCATTCTACAGGTGCTCAGGAGCTCGGCTAGAGTCCTGGACACACCGGTGAAGTGGTCAGTTTAGGAAGCACTCCTGGTTGATAATGAGACAATATAAATTCAGAGGAGGTATTTGTAACATCGACTCCTGTCTCATAACTGTCTGCAAACCATTGTTCTTTCATGGAGCCGTTTATACTCTGACAGAGGAGGTTAGGTAGAAGATCAGCAGGTCAAGACAGTTGCTATTGGTCAATGGAGCAAATTTGCATGTGAAAGTGAATCAAAGTTGAACTGGACGAAAAGATTTACGTGCTGAGTGCAGCGGGTCTGGTGAAATGAATTGATTTACAGATACACTTTGCCCCTTTCTAATGAGTGAGTTGAGTTCTCCGCAGTCCATAAATGTGAGCACCGAAGACAGGCCGTGCGTCCACAAAAGATATAAGCGTAGAGAATTTTATTCGTCGGTGGTCAGTTCAGTCAGTGAAGAGAAAGTGCACAGGAGTCCAAGGTATCTTATGCTGAAAGGTTTATTGAAGCTTGGCCAAGGAGAATGGAGGATTTATCAATACACTTGTCATGATATGATACCGCCACAGTTCTGGAGAAGCTGTCCTCTCTGGCTCGTCTATATGATCCCAGGACAGTTACACAACTACTCTATGTCCATAGATGATCATACTCACTCACTGCATCTACAGTATCTGCCAATCAGTCATGAGTCTACAAACAAAGGAAATACCCTTACAACATTGTTATCGAACTCTGTATCTGTATCTTGTGTGTCTAAGGAAGTCCATAAGATTTAACACTATTCCTACAGTGACCTTAAGACATATGCTTAATCTGTGTAACCCCATATGTTACATGCTAGAATAGAAAATTCCCTCACATAAAGACACAGCATTGAAGAGTTAAAAATTTTGAAGCAGAGATCATTTCTGTACTGTATTAAACTTTCCTTGTTTCATACAACTGTCTGTGTAGTTTTACAAAGATCGTGGACACGAAGAGTATGCGGCTGTGCTGTACTTACAGAGTGGCGATTGGCCTCCATTCATATTTGGTTTGGGGTTTTTCTTTGCACTGATAAACTGATCAGTCTGGTGTTATATGATGTGATAGTGTGTAGGCTTTATGTTTACATATTTTATGTTTTGGACAATGCTCATGAATAAAAAAAAAGTCTGGCAGTGATTATGTAATTATACTGGCTTCAGTATTGTTGGCATGTAAAAGACAGATGAATGAATATATAAAATAAAAGAGCAAACAAGAGAAGAAACGGGAATGAAAAGACATGTCAGTGAACTGACTGTTTGGCTAGACGAGGCCAAGAAATCCATCTTTGAATACATGACATGAAAATAATCACCAAGTCTAGTCAAGGCTCTGAGTTTACTACATCTACTCCTCTGGGAAATAAGTCGGTTTATTTTGTGAAATCAGAAGTTTTGCTTGTTTAAAAGCGGGACAGACGCTCTACAGAAACTTTATTGATAATGTGTTAGCGTTTGTTACAGGGCCCATCGCCATTGACAGTTACTCTTCTTCTATCTGCACTTCCCGTGATAGTGTGCAGAAGGGACACATGTTTTTCCGCAGGGCTGTGAAGACCCAGTGGAGGGTAAGGAGTTCAGCACGGAGGCTGTCGGTGTAATCTGAGTCAAACTGGTGAGTGAGAAGACGAGAAATGCTGATGTTTTTAAGCACGGATAATATCTCTGAGCTTTGGGAGGGAATCAATACCAATCCCCCAATTTGCTTACAGGCATTTGTTTCCACTGGATGCTTCAAACACATATATATATGCCTTGGGATGTGATTTTAAAGGGGATCCTTGACATTTGGATTTTTTGGTTGGCTACAGGCTGCAGTGTTTCCCTATTGTGAGAAAGCTTGCATTGGCCCTTCAGTTTCTCTGTAATGTCTTTTTGGACCAGATTATTCATTTCCTACAGCTTGACTGTCCATTGAGAATTTAGCTGATATGTGAACGGTCAACAAGCTGAGAAAAAGTTGGCGACGGCTGAAATTTTCATGCTTTTCATCTATCAACAGTCAGTCAAATATCATGTTTCTCTTGAGATGTGATTTTCATGGACAATGGTTTTTGCCGGGCGGGTGCAAAACAGACAGTTTGATTACAGCTATTCAAAGCGGGCCACTTTACTGCATATCTTAATGAAAGACTGCAGGGTTTAACCTCAACCTATAAAAAAAATAATAGAGAAGAACCGCATGCATCACCGAGGTCAACTGTGAGCTCAGCTGCAATTTTAGACATTTCTGTTCATTTCAAATGAGTGTAATTGATGCTTGGCTGACCACTGATGCTAATACTTAATATTGGTCAAATGCTTTTTCAGAATTCAAAAGGAAATAAACTTGATTTGAGGTTTAAGATTGATGATTAATGGCAAATAATTACAAGTGGCACCCAAAAATATTGGATTGTGCAGTGTAGGACAGTCGCTACCAGAGGGTCTGTTGTAAAATAGGAGGAAGATTTGTACATATTCTGAGCTTCAAAACAGTACAACCTGTGGGTGATGTCATGCGTATATTGTCCATTCTTCATACTGTCAGTGTTTACAGAATTGATGACATAATAAGCTTAGGATTGTGGGTCGGCCCCTTGCCACACAATGTTTTCCTGCAACAGTTAATATATGTACAGACAAAGGAAATTTTTATTAACTCCATAACATGGTAAGTCTGTGTAATGAAAATTATATTAAAAATAACAATTTTCATTAAGCTTGTGGACGTTGGAAATCTCAACCAAATATAACACTAAACACAAACAGAGGATAGTGATGTGTATCAGTGCTATGAGGTGGAATTCACGGTTAATATGAGAGGTAATGACACCAAACACGCAAGGTGTAGTAATGAAATAGATAGAAACATAAGAGGGATGTGAGTGGCAAATGATGAGGTTGAGTGGCAAAAATATTATACATATCTCCACATTTTACTACATGGAGCACTTGAAATGCTCTTGCATGCGTACGAGATACAATTTGTTCCCATGTTTTGATTCATTCGTGTAGACACCTATAGATACAGAGAACCAGCACAACAGACCAGCATCTCCCTGAAGCATGAAGTACTGTACCCCTGATTCAAGTATTAAGCTAAGCACGTTTTGTGCACCCACACATTCTTGCACACAGAGTGAGGCAGCAAGAGCACCAGCTACACACTGACAGCTAAAATTAACCTTAAAGGGACAATATGTAAGACTGGGCCAGAATTCATGAATGAGTTCATGAATGTTTAATCTAAAAATGAACTCAGCTCATCAACAGAATGTTTAGAGGTAACAGTTATGATACTGTCAAAGACATTGACGTACTCTGTTTGCAGCACTGAAAGTAGCTTTGGCCCAGTCACTTTAAATACCACCTGTGCCATGAGCAGCGATAGTGGAGAACTGTAGCGTGGGAGCAGAGAACCGCGCGGAGCAGAGGGACAGAGCTGCTGCTAGCCAACCTCGGCCTCAGCAGCTCAGGGGAGCTTTGGAGGGGAGACCCAGAGGAAGAGCCAGAGGTCCTCGAGGTATAAACACCTAAACGAGTGCTCAGAGTTTACTTTTTAAACTTTTGGGATTAAAAGTGGCTTCATCTTAATCTTTACTCTTGCTTCTCAACCTCTCTGTGGCAGCCGTCGTCAGCTGCGGTGAAACTACTTCATGTTTAGTAAGCAAGGAGGTCGGACTGTCTGATAAGAGCTAAAAAAATGTACGTTTCAGCTATGGGTTGTATTTTACTAGGAACAAAGTTAGCATGGAAATTATCAATCCAAACTCCAGAAAAACATGCATTTTAAAAATGATGAAGTATGACTAGCAATTAGCCTAGCTCAGACTGACATGAGGAGGAAAAAAAGCTACAATGGCTCGGTTTAAATGTAAAATGTTTTCTGCACAGGATGTGCACATAACCTCCACGAAGGTGCAATTGGACTACCTCTCTCTGTCTCCATCTCTGCTCTGCATGGGCAACATGAGCTAGAAGAGAAGAAATAGACTAAAGTGGTGTTACCTGGACCTAACATGTATTGAAAGCAACATACAATTGATCCGCACTGCTTGGAAATCACCCAGAATAGCTGAGGGAACATTCGGTGTGAAAGCTGCTGTCTTTTTTTTTGCCGGCCAGTCCATGCCAATGCATTGGATTGAAGGCAAGGACTAGAAGGGTGACTTTCTGCTTTTTCAGAATTCAAAAGGAAAGGTCTTGGACCCTCACTACCTGAGATGCTTCCCTTCAAAGAAACTCAATTTTCACTTTAAAAGGACGGCTGATCTGCCATCCTCTCTCTCTCTCTGTCGCTCGTTTCTTTTCTCCTCTGCTCTCCTCCTGTGTCCACTGAGTTGTTCCCCTAGCCTGGACGAAGGACGATTACACAAATCTGTCACCCAGGAAATCCCGACACTTTATTTCCTCTCAGACAAAGAGCCAGTGATGGGTGATGAGTTTGTAGCTGCCGGGGGATTTGACAGACTCTGGGGGAATAATAAAGCAATTTCAGCCTGCCAGGAAAGTTGGAGGAAGGAGAGGGAAAAACACACACGAGGAAGATATAAATCACTCGCGTGATAGCTACAGTTTTTTGGTGGAGGAATGAGACAGTTAAATTGTACAGAGATGAGTGGCTTGACCAGAGCATAGATGTGGTGTAGAAATTACACAGTGGCCAAATAAAGATGTATTGCAAGGGGTAAAAAAAGGTATTATGTGATTGGTTGGCTGGGGGAGGGGGGGTTTAACAACCTGTACTGATATTATTTTTATGTCCACCTCCTGACAGATCATAAAGTGACACAAAGATCTATAGAAGGTACATAAAAAAATAATAGAACATAAAGATGTAATACAGTGTAGTATTTATATAATGCACGAAACATATTAAAGTAGGCAGTTGGAAGATTAAATGTGTATATTGTAAACTGTATGTGTAATATGTATATAATATATATATTTTTTATTTTGACCAATCCAAATTGAACAAGATTTTTTTTTACATTTTAGATTCAAATTGAGTTCATTGAGTTCAGTTTTATAGTCACTGAATATTGAGGCACTTCCATCCATCCATATGTATGCCCAAACAGCAAGATGACTGAGTTATGAACTGAGGTAAACATGCCAGCAGCATTTTAGTGAAGGAACCACAAAAATCTTTGAAAGGTTATGCTGTGTATCACTGTCAGGGTTTAATACTGTATGTTTGACATAACTTTATGAGGTATTTCTGATTTATGGGATATTTGGAAATAAAATATTCCATCATACTAGTAATAATTTGAATCAAATTGTATTAAATTGGCGTATATCATGCAGTTCTTATTGCATCATGGATTGAATCACCTAAGTATGAAGAATGGCCAGAGCATAAGTGGCGGTGTAGTGTAGTCTTCTGAAGCGCTGTTTTGAAGCGAAAATATGTTGTGCTGGCTGCCACCATGTTGGAAATACTGCTTCTTCTTCTGCTAATCTAAATATGAGCTATGACATCTGGGTGCTCTAATAAGCCATCTGTAAAGGCACTTAACTGTCAATCAAAGCGCTCTTAATTATGCATAACTTTAAGTCTTAATCAAATGAAATTAAGACTTAAAGTTATGCATAAAATTTTAAAAAAAATCACCCCCTCACAGTTGTCATGAACGGGTAACTTAGCTATAGAGACCAAAACTGTTTTCTGGCTGGCTTCCCAGGCTGTAAACATGTTTATTTCTGCTGTGAAGTTGGACATTTTATTATGGGGGCTTATGGAGACTGACTCACTTCTGCAGCCTGTCTCAAGGGGCTGCTCGAGGAATTACAGTTTTTTTTAGCAGTTAGGCATTGGCTTCATTTCCCAGCACCGGAGGTTGCGGCTTGAGAAGGAAAAATACACACCCAAAAACAAAAAAAACATTTATATTTAAAGAGATTAAATATACAATGTATGTTGTATATACTTCAAAAGTGTGTATTATTGGCTAGTTATACGAGGCGTTCAACAAACCTGCGTTTACTGCTGAACGGTTTGGTCACAGAACATGGTTACTGTCGGCTGTAACCACGCCAAAACAACAACAGGACAGTCACAGTCCCACACATCGACTTCACTGCTGTGCCGTGCTCCGTGCTCCATCCACCTTCTCTCACACCCAGGTGCGCTCTCTCTCTCACCTGCTCTCCTGGCCCCTTGCTCTCACATCCATTCAGACACATTCACAGACCATGGGAAATCACAGAACTCTAACATGAACGTTATGACATTGTAAACATTACTGCAGGGTCGCTACTATATATTTCACTTCAAACACTTCAGAGTCATATATTTATACTAAAAACATACATTTTCTGCAAGGCAATACAGATTTATGATAGAAAAATATGGAGCTCTTGCTCACGCCGGAGTTGCCTCTCGACATAGATTTTGCACAGTGAAGGCAGCAGTTTCTGTGAATTATTATGTATTTTTGCAGTTGAGACAGTGAAAGAAAAATATTGCCGAAACAACATTTTTGAGTCTACATAACAAAACAAGTTGTGATTATCATATATCACTGCAAACAAAACAAAACAACATATCTCATTACAGTGCAGCTCTCGCCACAGTCTGGCTTCCTGCTGTCGGGGACCATTCAGCAAATGTAAATTGCTTAAGTCAGAGTCGACACCAGACAACTCTCTCACTTCATACTGTAAATCCACAGATACAGAGGTTTTGGGAGCTTCGCAGTCTCGCAGTGATATTTCACAATGACAGCAGCAACTACTATCACCCGCCCCCTAAGCTTTTCATGTCCTTTTCGTCCTGACATCCCATCCATCATTAACTGTCACATCATGAAGTTTCAGCAGAAGAAAAGGGTGTTTTTTCTTTACTGCTCATCAATCGACATTACAGAGTTTTCAAGTCCAGCTCAAGCAGCGTGAAATACCTGCTGTGTAGTGCGTCAGGCCGTGTGGCGACGGCAGGTATGTTTGATTACACGAATTGTGTGCTCTTTATTATGGTAATGGATGCCTTTCAAAAACAGCACCTCGTAACCTTTGTACTCTAAGTGCATTAAATTCTTTTGAGATGCTGCTTTAATGGAAAAGCAGACTGTATAATCAACTGCAGGTTGACATTTAAAACATGAAAATTGCAAATTAAAGTGCTGTGCGTGTCCATTGGGTAAATGGTGGAAGTGTTGTTTGGTGTTGGCGGATGGCGCCAGCATCTGCTGAAAAATGATCATAAGTTGCATCCCGGAGGCAGGAAGCTTAAAGTGGCTGTCCCTTTTTTTTCAGACAGGGGCACTTTAGCTTTATTTGACAGTTCACAGCAAAGAGAGGCAGAAAATGGAGTGAGAATAAAGAGAGTTCAACCTTCTCTCATAATAACATGAAGTGATGCAGCTTCATGGATTAAGAACAGGCTGTATGCTGATTTCTATGCGATGCAGGTTTGCAGTTACAAATTGGAGGACGCGAGGGGATAGAGCTGGTTTGATTAAGAGTGCTGCAGTCAGTAATACTCGCACATACACATACACACATAAACAAATCCAACCTACAATCCCCTCCGCACACATAGCCTCACTCTTACGATTCCACTCTGCTGCGCCTCACCACGCAGTGCAGCGCTCTGGTTCAACAACTCCCTCTGTGGGGAGCGAGGGAGGCTGCTTCTACCCAGCCAACCATTGGAAACTCATTATTACAGCACTAAGTGATGGATCATTTCCAAATGATCTCCACATACACCTCAACAATTAAGCCACCAGCAAGGCAATTACAGATCGGCAATATAGCGTTGGGACACTGATGTATTGCCAGGCTTTAACCTTTGGGCTAGCGGACAGATTACACTTATTAAGCCACTGCATTATTGGACCAATAAAAATCGTTGCGCAGCCATATCAGCCCACATAACTGCAGAGTGGACATTCTTCTTGCTGGAGGACTGTGCTGGTAGAGGCGCTGGTCAAAGTGGTGACTGAGTGGAGAGCAGAGGGGAGGAAAGCAGAGGTCAGGCAAAACTCTGCTTGCTGGTAACACTGAATACACCAGTTTCATTCTGGCAACATATTTGATTACATGCATTTTGTATCTTAGATCATAGGCACACAAACTCACTACAGGGACTTTCCCCTAGTAATGTTCTCACTTTTAGTCCATGCATTGCCATGGAATTTGGTACAGATGTGTCTCCCTGCCGCATCACTTACTGTACATGCTAAACATGGTGAACATTACCTGCTTAACATCAGTATGTTGACGTAGAGTTGCACATTTTGAGTCAACAATTTCAGGTGTCCCAGGTTCCTGAAGTGAAGATCCAACTCATGTTTTTTATCTCATGAGACTCGCAGATGGAGTACATCTAGAGTTTGAATCAGCATACTGCCTCAGGAAACACCAGGCTTTTTGATTAAAATGTATGCTACCTAATGGTTCATGGATCAGATCAAATCATGATCGTTGATGATTCATTCAGATCAATAAGTGTCTGTGAATGCTAATGCTAGCTAACGTTACCTAGATGCAATAACTAACCATGGTAAACACTACTTGCTAAACATTAGTATGTTGTCATAAAATTGCAAAGTTTGAGTCAACAATTTCAGGCATCCTTGGTTCCAGAAGTAAAGATCCAATTCTTTTTCCCATAGAGAATCTCAAGAGACCCACAGATGGAGTACATCTTGAGTTTGGATCAGCACAAAAGACGACTGCCTCAGGAAATATCAGGCTCTTTGATTAAAAGTTGAAGGTACAGCACTGCATACATAAACACTTTGGGGAAGAAATTAACTACAACCAAGATGCATTGTAGCAAAAAACATCCAATCATGGAGCTTGAAATTGTAAATATACAGGCCTATTATGTATATTGACTCTTATGAGTTGTGAAACATAGGGTAAATCAAATGTGACTCAAATTATTTGTTCATTTGGTCATCTTATGGACCAAATTACATGTTTTGACCCTGAACACTGAAATGTAATTTAGAGATTAAGAGTCAATGCATGGTTTGCCAGCATTTTATCCTGTCGAGTAGGTTGGAGTGATATCAGTCGCTATCAGGCTAACATTAGCTATCATTAGCAAACTAGGTAGCTAGCTACAGAGTTGTGAGAGAACAGGTTGTATCTAGGTAACATTAGCTAACATCAGCCCTCACTGAGTGACAGGGTCATTGTCCAGTTGTGACCATGCCATTCCACGTGTGTGATACTGGATCATTAAATCATTCAAGTCATCAAATCCAAGTTCAGGTCTCAAGTCCAAGTCCAGTTTCTATTTTTCTGTCAAGTCAAATTAGTAGTCATGAAAACAGTGAGCCAGTCACAATTACTGGATGCCTTCCATCTCTGCCATGAAGCATTGGGATTTGGCGAAGGATTTTGTTGGATTGAAACAAACACAAACAGACTGTTTACTTTCTTCCGTTGCTAAAAAAAAAAATCTTCTTCTAAACAATCAAAAGTCAGATTCATTTTACATCTCCACAGAAGCAAACATAAGCTGCCAAACCACAAGTTACAGTTTATCTACTGTGACACTAACTTGCAGGCTAACTCACATAAAGCTATCGGCTGAAACTCGAGGTGACAGGACGATGGGAGAAAAATCAGTTTAAATTGGGTGAATGAGCAATGAATCCGTGCACACAGTGGGAAAAAAAAAACTCCCCACAAGGACAGTGAGTGAGCGAGTTACGCGCCGCCGAAAAAACGGAGAGCATCAGATTAAAAGAGAAAAGATGGAAATAAACTAACAAGTTTTTCCCCAGTAATGAGGACAGATTAATTCAACGCCACATGCTGCCGCTGAGGTCCTTAATTAACTGCCTCTGTGTAAAGGCGAAGTTATGAGTTTGACAGAATCTCTTTTCTCTTTCTTCTTTGTGGCTCTGCTTCTTCCTACTGATATTTCATTAAAACACCCACATACACATACAAAGAATGTAATATTTGAAATATCAAGGGAACAGGTGGGAAAGTCAGTTCTTTACACTAATAAAAGACTCAGCTGTTCTTAGTCGCATCATTGTGCAAAGTGTGTGTTACTTTGATAACATCCCCGGGTCTTTGACTGTTAGGACTTTTCGCAGCTGAAATGAAAAATAATTAATGACGTTTTAAATACAGTGAGAGGTCTTTCTGCATTTGTCTGACCTTTCTTTTAGAAGCTCATTAACAGTTCCTATGAGATGATTCCAATCAATTTCTCAAGGCTGGTCATTAAAGTTTCGTTCTGATTAATTCCCTGAAATTCAGGAATATGAGTGATGAACACGAGAGCCACATCGAGTGGAGAATAGAGCAAAATTAACCGTCTTTGTTCAACAAAAATGGCTAAATGTCCTAAAATGTCCTATCAAAGAAATAGTAGAGGTCTCCCTAATATTAGCATTATTATGCACTCATTTTGAAGCAAAGCACTTGCTTGAAGTTTTTTTTTTTTCCACTTCACTGATTAATCCAAGCAAGCTGAAAAAACAGCGTTTATTACATTTTTCAAAAGACAAGGAAGTGACAGGCGGACATGTGGTTTCTTTTTGATGAGATAATTGCAGATTAAGATGCATTACAAGAGGAACAAGGGAGAAATGCTACAACGCAGTGAGACTTTAGTAGAGACAATAATAAAAGAAAGTAAAAGTAACAAAATGATTTGTTGCTAAATAATAGTGAGATTCAATATTGTCAGGTATGGGGAACAACTATCTGGCCTGGGAACGCCTCGGGATCCTCCAGGAGGAGCTGGAATGCATTGTTGGGGAAAGTGATGGAATGCCATGCTAAACCTGCTGCCACTGTGACCTAACCCTGGATAAGTAGAAGTAAATGGGTGGATGGATGGATGGATGCGGAACAATTGCACAGATTAACAGTACAGAAGTGTGTTAAGTAATCACAGAATATCTTCTGCTGGCCTGCATATTCCATAAAGGATAAACAATGAAATATTAGGTCACTTGGTGTAAAGCCGTGCTGCAGGGAATGCAGTATATTAAGTACACAGTATGCTAATGAAAACACACATAATGGTTTAAAGAGTACTGGGTTCAAAGAGTACTGGGGTGTGTCACACTAGCAGTGGCGAATGTAGCTTCAAGCTGAAGCAGAGATGAGGTGTGGGCTCCAGAGGTCCGCTGAGGTCACTTCTTTTCTTCCTCGACAGCTGCAGACTTTTCTCATTTTCAAACTTGTAGCTGAGGTTTCCTCAGGTGGCATCATTTCAGGGCCTTTATCAGACTTTGAGCAGCTCCTTCTGGAGCCACAAAAGGCTTCATACAACTTTTCATTTTTTTATTTTTCATACATGCAGTAGTACTCAGCAAGTCCAGCAAATGGACTTTGATGCGTAAAGTCAGCGGAGTCGCCCTTTAAGGGCGACTGACCATTCAACAACAACTGACCATTCAACTCTCCGTGTTTCCTGTCGAATAACAGCAGAAAATATCTGAAAAATCTTACAAAAGTTTTGCTGCAAAAATGACTATGCTGAGTACGATTGTTTATCCACTTGCGCACACTGTGAGCTGCCTCGGGGGTCCTGTTGTTTGTGATTTGTAAGCTCGCAAACACACATACCTACACATATTGTAAATCTCACCTATGCCCATACACACCCATGGGAATACAGCAGATAGAAAAAGCAGACACTGTCTGACAAAAAAACAAAAAACAACAACATATAGCATGTATGCTAATGACAACACACACACACACACCTAATGCCAAACACAGATTCATATGAAGGAAATTAGCATATTGTAAGTGGATCCTGATGAATGTTACAGGAATAGTAAATGTAGTGCCTTTTGACTAACAATCCATTTGTGTGTTACTTTTCCAAAGCTGTGTCTCACTATCGCTTTTAAACGTGAAATCCAGCACTTCAGAACAAAAAACAGCTTATCTATTTATTTAACACCCTGGTTGAGCTGGAAATTACAGTAATAGTTTCGGGACCAATCGAGATGTACAACCATCGCAGAATAAAAGAACTGTCGCAAACAGATAATGAGAGAGCTCCCTGTAGCCCTCTCTGGCTCCGTAGTGGAAGTCAAGCTATTGATTACAGCTCTGTGGGAGAGCATTGATTTTTATCTCAGAGTGAGTGAGAGGACTGAATCCACTCGGCAGAGGGACGGAGCGTTCAACTCCAGCAGCAAAGGGATGGTGGATGGGAAATAGGGTCAGGCTTGACTAAGTGAGTGAGTAAGCCACTTGTTTTCCTTAATCATACGCCACCATAAGACTACTATTTACTGATTCTAATCTAATGTATAATAATGATGATGCTTCTTCCTGCTGTTTTATTTTGTTGCGTTTTTGGCATTGTATGACTTTTGTCAGTCAGCCAATTTGTAAAGTCGTGAGTTCTCTATAGGTTTACATGTAAATGCATGAAGTGTTTTTCAGTTAATCATGATATATATGCATATATTTTTGACATATGAAACAAAAATTTTTTTCACATATGAGGAGCCTCATCTAAATAACGTGCTTTTTTTTCTTTATGACTGTTCTTCTTCTCAGTACAGTTGACATGAACGGGGAAATTAGCTATAGAGACCAACTGCTTTTTGTACCAGGCTGTAAACATGTTTATTTCTGCTGTGAAGTTGGACATTTTAACATGGGGACTTATGGAGATTCTGTAGCCAGCTTCAAGTGGACGTTTGTGGAGCTGCAGTTTTTGGCAGTCCCACGTTGGCTTCACTTCACACAGGTTGCCGCTTGGTTGTGATGTTTTCCTACAGCTTACAGTATGTATTACACCCAAAGCATACCAAACGTTTTCTAAAACCTGATGACATTTTTCATAATGTTTAAAAGTATGTGTGTTTCTCTGAGCAGAAATGTGGGCTTTTCTTTTGTGCGTGCATCTGTACCCCTGCCTTGGAGAATGTTGGCAGGTTGGTTGTTTATACCACATAGAGCTGACTGTATACAGGCAATTTGCTGGGTGTCGCAAATTATGATGAAAATCCCAATTCACCATATTCACATGGTGGCCATTTTCCTCTGACATCACGCTCAGGACAGGAAGCTTGAGCACTGTACAGTAAAGCCTGTGCCATAATGGTGGGATGGTAAAAAAAACAAAACTTGTTTACTGTTTACTGTCACTTTCCTGTGACGAACTTGACAAATGGGTAGATGAATTTGCCAGGATCGCCCAAAATAATTTTCAAAAAGTGTTTACTCATCACACTCCAGACCTGTAGATCGCCTCACACACAAGTGTTTTTGGTCCACGGACACTGGAAGCAGGCAGCCAGCCTCTTCATGGTACACAAAACACTGACTGCAGTGTGTTTGGAACACACTGTTGGACGTAATCTGAAATGAACATTACACAGGAATGTGTTCCAATGAGCAAAATGTCACATTACTGATTACTGACAGAACAATCTGAGGTCGGGCGAAGAGACAGCAAGACAGCTAACATTACATTGCAAGCTTGATTACATCCATTGATGTTTTAAAATTAATTTACCCCTTCCTATCATATCATGTAACTCTATCAAGTGGTAATGTTAGCTAGGATGTGGTTGGATGCTATCAGTAGCTCATGTCTAACAGTGGCTAATGGGTTATCAAATAGCCGGTGCTGATTTACATTGAAATTAAGCATGTCATGTCGTTTTTTCACGATTCATTGTGTTTTCAGTTGGGAAGTGGTGAAATGATAATTTGTAAGATTATCTACCTGAGCTACACGTTTGCTAACCGTTCAGGTAGTTCACACATCCAAGATGCGGTTGTTCCGGCATCCTTTATTTTCATTTTCCAGACTATTCCTTTGTTTGGGCCTTGTGTGAAGTTATTATTGCCAACGGTTATGACAATGACGCATTGTCCCACAAGTCCCAAATATGTGGAGTGGAGTTTCAAGTCTTTTGAGGACGAGTTTCAAGTCACGTCTATAGGTGTGTGAGACCAGACTTGAGTTCCCACCTCTGCACTGGACCTGAGGTATCTGCTGTTAACCAACAAACAAGAGTTTAAAAAAAAAACCCAAAAACATAATGCATAACACTTCATGAAGTAACAATGTGTTTTGGCCCAAAAGAAGCACTTTTGCCTCCGACAGGTCGCCTCTTTTCCATGTATCATCCAAAGTAAGTGATGCATTTGTGAGTGAGCTGCCCAGATGGATGGATCGTTGGAGGGAGTGAAGATAACTGAGAGGAATATTGTCTGGTGATGACCCTGGGGGAGATAAGCACATCCCAGAGGCTATCAAATGATGGCTTTCTGAGCTGCAAACCAACGGCCTGCATGCTGAAGTGTAGCAAAAGAGGGAGAGACAGGCAGCCAGAGAGAGAGACAGAGAGAGAGAGACAGAGAGAGTAAGTAAATCAGGAAGCAAAATGAGAGGCCGGATGTCGGTGGCAGCCAACTAACTGGATTAGCATGTGTAATAATACCAGCAAAGGTTAATGTTTACAGATGCAGAGAGGCTAATGCAGGGCAGCGCTCCATAATAGAAAGGACAGGTCAATGGGACTGGTTAATCGTCAAACTAAATGGCTTGTGATTACAGCCTGAGATATCCTGTAATGGATGTGACTGTCTCTCAGCATATAGAGGACGATTTTTTACCTCATTGGAGACTGATGGAAATGAACAAAAATGGTCTCCTTTACGGAAATCTAGACTTTCCAAACATAATGAGTCACTACCAGAACTATTTGTGAGTATTTAAGTAGTGTAAATGAATAAAATGGATATAACAGAGTCATCGGAAATAACAGTCTCAGACATCGACATAATGTTGCTGTAGTTACCCATGGCTGCGAGTCAGTTATTTGACATAACTGAGAGGCGCCAATTGTACTTGAACCAAGCCATAAATAAAAAAATGACAAATAAAAATTTAAAGGTCATCTCTTGTGTCCTTTTAAGCCATCAATATATAATTGGTCCATTTGCTCGACAATTCAACAAGATGCATCCAAGCTGTCTGTCAGTGTATCAGATGTACACTTGCCATTTTTATGTTTGTACATCAACTGCCCTGTGGAGCATTCAAGACATAATGAAGACAAATACCCCCCTGGGTTATTGTGTCATTCTCCTGTGCCATTATCCATGTCCATCTTCTATAAGATGATAAAGGTATAATCCCTTTCAGGCTGTAACTCCCCATGGCCCCCCGACGTGGCTCAGTTGTGGCTGGTGGAGACAGTTTACTGTCGTTCCAGTGTGTCGATGTTCACCAGTTGAGTAAATGAAGCCTCTCACTTGTGGCTCACGTGGAGCTCTTTTCTCAGATCCACTGTGTTTACGCAGTAGATCAATTTAGGCTGGAGCAGCTCGTGTCTCTGAAGTGTGAAATTCACAGAAGAATCTATGCAAATGGCTTGTATTTATTGACAATAGACATGAAATTTATATCTAACGATGCGTGTCACTTATAATTGGCTTTGTCTTTATGTATAAAAAGAGCAAAAGCCATTTTTGTTTCTTCATTCTTGTTTGTCTGAAGAGAGAGAAAGAAGAAGAAGAAATGCTAGATTCAGGAAAGTTAGATACAAAATAAACACCACATGCTGCATACAGTAATAATGCAGCCGTAAAGTTTTTGTAACCACACTGATCATTATGTGCTGAAAACATGTTTTTAATATGCTTGTAAAGCACTGAAAATGTTGGCAAAGCAACGATATTTGACTTGCGGTTGAAGAAAGTCAGATTCCAGTGAACGTGACAGAACTACAGCTCAGCCACAGCACGACATTCATTCAATAAAAATGATTGAAGAGGGAAAGTATAGCTCCCCGACCTAACAAGCTTGTTAAGCAAACTTGGTAGCTTCTTAGCTAATGGGGCAATAAGTTCACACAGTTTATTCAAAAGACATATTTGTACCAATGTCTTCTTTTCTTCTGTTTTTTTAGAGGAGGTTATATAAAATTAATTGACTCTTCTGCTCTCTGTTCCCTAAAACACTGTCAAGAGGATCAGTCAATGGCGCAAATTCAAGTTTCAAAGTTTACCACAATCTAACTAAAAAAATGTGTGTAGACTGATTTCCTCATTTTGAGGATCTACAAAACGTCTGCCTGTTTTAAATCTTGCTGTGTCCAGGCATAAATGCTCATTACAAACTAGAAAACTAGAAGAATTATACAAGCTGAAAACTGACCCAAATCATTGGGGGTCATCCTCTGGTAACCTTGACTACATTTACTAAATGTAATGGTATATGTAATCCATTCAGTGGGTGTTAAGAGATTTTACTCAACCACCAAAGTATTCACCAAGCACTGGGCCAACTGACTAACCCCTGGATCCCACGTGACACATCACATCGTGTGATGTCATGGCTGCAAAGATTTTTTGGTCCAATTCTCTACACGGCTTCAGGAACCTCTCAGAAGCGTTTTGCCAACCAGACTTTGTTAACTTACTGAGATTTGGTCATTTTGTCTTGGTGTATGTGCTTCTAAATAGTTAAATAGTTTGCCTTTTGGTTGTTTTTATGACCGGAAGTCTGCACAGGGTTATTTCATTTTGAAAATTGATTCTCTACTGATTTTGACAAGTTTTATCTGCTCTGTGCTGTTGGTCATAGTGTCCATCAAAAATAGAACAGCCCCATATTCTCCAGAGAGAGCAGAGCAGAGAGCTGCTTCGGAAATGGACTACGGCACTTTTCGTGGGATCTCAAGAACTGTCCAAAACGGCTACACCCAAGGCACTTTCCCAGCCGTGCCTGGCAGGATTGTGCTGTGGTTTCCATCCATAAATGCAACAACACCACTGCTAATAACAATAATATTATACAGTCATGATGAAAGAATCCGCAGTACTCCCGTCCTCTCATATAATTTAAACTATCATGGCAACAGACTTTGTAAACAGCCATTACAATTAAACTGATCATATTTTTTCATTATCTTCAGAGTAAATTATTGGGTGTGAAGTTTTATTAATTCCGAGACAAAATGTCTTGCTCAAAGGCGTCTTTACTTTTAATATATGCAATTACTTTGCCGCTAAGGCAGTCCCTTCATTTCTCAGTGTGTGTGTGTGTGTGAACGAGGCTATTGTTGAACTTAATCAATGTGGCTCGTAGCTTTCAGGAAATGATGGGGGGCGGTCAAGATGAATAGTCCTGACACACTCAATTTAGACCCCATCAGCAAGTCGTAAGTGTTAAGCAGGGTGAGAATGATTTCAGAGCACTGTCTTCCCAAATCCAACGTGTTCATTAGGTGTTTCCGTATCATTTAGCCTAAATATGTGATCAGATTACTAGCAAATTATATTAGATCTCGTGGCACATTAAATCTTCAGTTTGGTTACATTTTTCTAATCTAATTTACACTTAATTTGAGTTTATGGTTCTTTCTTTCCTTTGCCAGATAGCGAGGAGGGACTGCTTTACGACCTTTCCGCTCAATCGTTGGAGGTAAACAACAACCTGATAAACACCCACATGTCTGTGTTTTATATGTTTCCACTTGATAACTGGCTCTTGATCTATTGCTCACTGATGCATTAAAAGTCAAAGAGTGAGCTCTTCATTCTTGCTGGGTGACAATCTTCTTTTAAAAGATCAAATATCTGCCCGCTTTTAAGTGAAAAGTGAGACAGGCTGCTTTTATATGCAGGGCAGAGGTTCACAGGTTTGCTTTTGAGGGAGTTTGTGTTTACCTTGGATCCTTTTGGGTTAAAAAGTAACATGCATTATCGGTTTTCTGGCTCACAAAAGTTCACAAAGGTTTTTTTTTTTACAGTAGAAAAGCTGCTGCTTGTGCACCTCAGCTTAATTAATGGTATCCAAAAATGACTGAAATATGAATAACCCAAACACATCAAGAAACAAGTAGGGAAGAAAAACTTACTACTAACTACTAATTCATGAATAGCCAAGTAGCCTCCTAAGCAAGCTAATAAACATAGTGTGTAACAGACTTTCTCATATGTTAAAAGTTAATTAACCATGGTCTAATGGTAAGTTAGGAAGTTACTGTAAGAAATCACAAACAGAATAAAACATGGACAGAGTATTCATGACGTCACATTTTCGAAGAACTGTTGTGAAGCTCAGTGTGGTGGCTCTTGGTGACGGCATCTTGGTAGTCCTGCCTCTACCACCTCCTGGCTAATCTAAAAACGGGAGCTTGGGCAGGCTGATGCTCAAACAAGCCACCCGATACAGCACCCAGGCTGTAAACATGTTCATCTCTGCTGTGAAGTTGGACATTTTGGACTTCACTTCACAGCCACGGAGGTTGATGTATGTCCTACAGCTTATATTATATATTGCACCAAAAACATACCAAAGATTTTCAAAAACCTGGTGATATCCTCCATCGTGCCCCAGAGCTCCTGTTCTATATTTCACTATAACGCCGGAGGGCACCATCATTTTAAAATCAGTCCCAGTGTCTGAAAACACAAAAAAGTCCAGAGTTCTGTTTTGTAGACTGTTTAAGGTGCCATCAAAAACCATAAACCAGAAATATACATCATTACACTGACACCTCTGATTTTTCTGGCGGGTTTCCACTGTAAATTAAAAATAACTCCGCCAACAGAGTGTCTCCAGGTTTACAATCTTATGGAAGCTGTAAGATTTATGTTGTGAGGGAGATCCTGACCCACCATGTCAGGTCATTGAAGAGTCTCACATTGAAGAGTGGAGGACTGACCGGATCACACCGACTTCTCCACATAAATCTCCACAAAAAGATCTTTTCAAGTTCAAGACACTACCTACTGCAGCAACCATGTTGTTTGCTTGAAATTCATCCAGACTTAACTCTCTCAGCTCTCACTGCCCAGACAGAAGCTGTTTTCCCAGGGGACAGATCGCCGAAGAGTCAGCAGGGAGGGCTCTCTGGGTCGTGGTGACTTTCACACATATAAATTAGGCGATTTCTTTCACGTGTCGCAGGACTGTTGATTTTCCTTACAAAGGAAACAGCTATTTACAGGAGTTTTAGCACAATTAGTCTTTTCTTTCTGCTGTTTTTACTTGTTGAATCAAACTCTGTTTAAAAAAAGCTACAAATGCCACATATCCTGTATCAAATTAAACAAGAAGTTGTGTTTCTTAAACTGAAAACAAGCCGTGATTGTCAGCGTCTTTCTGTTTCGGAGCTGTTGTTGTTTGAGTAAGAAAAAAGAAATGCTCATTTGAGTTCTCAGTGAACAGCAGCAACAGTCTGGGATTATACTGGAGTCTAGAGAGTCACATTTGGAACACAATTTAGTTCATTAGTCAGATTCAAAAAGCTCACAGGTGTGTGAGTCTGTGTGTTCATACATACATGTGAGAGATCACTGTGTGTGTGTGTGTTAGCACATTCTATTTTATATAGTGTGGTCTGCCAACTCTTGAATGAGGACTGGAGCTGGCAGGAACAATCCTCCTAATCCTATTACGGAGAAAGACAAATATGTGGATGTGATTTTTTTGTCAGCTCATTGTTAGAGCTCCTATTTTCATTAAATACCTCCTTAATATACAACACGCCATGGCTGCTGCAAATTCATATTCAGTTTTAAGACCACTTTTATGAGATTCACATAATAAATATGCCGCACGCTGTATATTTCCCATAGTATATATTGGAAAATTTTGAAATTACACTTGAAACCAAACAATAGGAAACTGTGTACACAGAGCGTGACAGCACAGGAAGGATGAAATTGCTTTTAGAAGCCTGGCATGGTGACTTAGACAGAAGGAGCAAAAAGGAATAGAAAGACAGAAAGAAGGAAAGGAAGGAAGACAGATAGAAATAAAGACCGAAACTAAAAAAATAAATGCAGACAAAAAGACACCCATGACAGTAAATTGGTAAGTGAGGTATATTTCCCAGTGAGGCTCGGCGTCAGGCAGCCAGAGCCGCTTGACGGATGGAGCCTTTAATTGACTCCATCGACGTGGGACGAACGTCGGCCAATCATCAGAAGAGCTGATGCAAAACAACTGAGGGCTTTTGTTTCTAACAGAAGGGCCTCCATTAGACCAGATAATAGGCCAAGCTGTTGATATCTCTCTGCCCTCTATCGTGTCAGTTGAAGGTAGACGCACTATCTCTCACACCCACCCAGATGTTTTTCATTTGTCTCGATATATTTGCTTCCGTCAAGTTTTCAGGTCTTTTCTCATAGATTTCTAGTCATTCAGTCAAAGAGTCAAAACCAAGTTAAAGTAAGCTAAAACATCCACTGGTCATACTGTATACATGTACTGTACATACAGTACACACACAAATATATATATATACACAGTATACATAGTGCACGCTTTGCTTTGGTGAAAAGAGAATATAGTATCTTTACTAATCTAGCACTTCCTTTCCTTTCCTTGAAAGAATTGAATCGAAGTAACACTCTTATGCCATGATATCTTCTATGTTCATTATTTCCTTTGGCTGAAGAAAGGAGCTGCTCTTCATTTGAAAAATGCTGTTCTAAAAGACAGGCTTTTATTTATGCATGGCCTCTTTGATGAGACTCTTATCACATCCATTCCCTTTGTTCATTTATTTAACACAATGGCATATTACTTAAAGGTTAGCATAAGTGATCAAATACATGAATACATAACCCTCTTATATTAATCATACAGCATAACTTAAAGCTGCAATAACAAGTATTTTATGTGGACAATAGGTCATACATGAAAGAGGCCGCTCACATTGATAAATCTTAAACTCTGTTTTTAGTGTCATAGCCTGCTGTTCATCTCTGCTGGAGGTTACTAACTTTAAGGCTAATTAGATCCATAAAACAACTAAATCAGAGTCAGTCAGAGATTCCGAGATTGAGTTGGATTATGGGTAATATAGGTGCCCCATTCTGAAAATATCTCTGGTTTTGCTGCATCGATTTGAGCCTTTTATAAAAACAATCCATCGTGACTCTGTGACATTGTAGAAGTACAAAACCTCTTTTAAACTCCAGAGCGACCACAGAGGTGTGTGAGTCTGTCTACTGTATTTGTCTCACCCTTTACTGGGGGAGCATTCTCCTGCCCTTCATGGCGGTAAGTGTTTAATAACCCTTTTATATCATTTCCCAACGGATGTCAGGGTCTACACCACAGAGGATTCCTGTTTTTAGGTTTCTAGGCCTCTCAAAAGATACTACGTGTGGTTGGTGGTAATGTTGTGCCAAAAAAATGTTTTTCCTCCATCACGGGCTAAGTCTTACAAAAGCTCAGTAGCTGAACACACAAATGTGTTTTTGGTTGTGAGTGCAACTGACATTCAAATGCAGTTTTTACAAAAGTCTGACAAATTTTTCAGTGACATGTAAATGATACTTTGATCTGACTGACTCAAAATTAGTCAAAATTATGTCAACTTCACTTGACAGGCCACTGTGGTAGGAGCATAATACAGTATTATACCATTAAAACTAACTGACATACTGTGCTGGATGTTGTAGAGCATGAATGCTGTCCGCCTTAAAAAATGATGAATAAAAGCACAATGCATAAACAGGTGGAATAATGTGCAGTAATAGTAATAGTTAGTGTTTTATGATTATTTAACAACAGCTTGGTTTCATATAGCACTTAACATGACAACAGCAACAATTACTTAACTGCCCCATCCCCTCATAAATGTACATACGGTCCCTAAAAACAGTGCCTAACACTGTGTAACGCAGCAAAGAGTTATAGTCTACTGACATATTGTATGGTCGCCATTGGTGTGTTGTACAGTAATGAATTCAGAGAGTTTTAACATGACTGAAACCACATAAGGTTTCCCCCTGGGATGTTTCAGCACTAATTTTTGTTACCCTCTGATTACAGCAATTTCAAAGTTCTTTATTGTCTGTAAAGGAGACATGTACCACAGGTGCGCTCCAAGTCAAAATAAATCTGTGAAAGAACGGGATATATTGACTATGACATTTAAATCACAGAAGACCTTCAGGGTATTTTGAGGAGAAATTACTGAAGGAACAAAGAGAATTATTCTGTTAATAAATGTGTAGAGTGAATCACAAGATATAGGAAAAAAGATGTTCAGCATCAATTAAGGATGTGCTAGTGCCAAGTGACAGCGTGTTCAAGCGAGTCTGTACAGAAGCTGGAATCTCGATAAACCCCCAGAGCTCGTCTCCTTTGGCGCTGACTGGATCTCTGAAAGTGACAGATGTGTTTGATTATTGTAACATAAAACCCTATATGCAAAAAGCATTAAAAAATTAACAATACACAGATGAAAAATGTTTTGTATTTTAATTAGGATTGGCTTACTCTATGAACCTATAATGTCACAATTATAGATGATTATTTTAAGACTTAAGAATTCACTGTACTTTACTTTATGTAGTGATTTAGAATTAAATAACTTTTTCATTATTGTGCCATTATGTTGCCTACTTGTATTAATAATGACAAACTGCTGGTAAGTCACATCTGAATTGATGCTGTTGACAGCTCTGTCTCTCACCTTTAGCTGCTGAGCTAATGTTAGCTAATTTCACTGACTGACAGACCGACCTGCTGCTAAGTAGCAACTGTCCAAACATTAAACATTACATTAAAGCAGCATTGTGTAACTTCACACTGATGTATGATCAGGTGAACGGTGTTACTGTCACTCTCACTACACCTCTTCTTGCATTATGTAACTTCTGAAGTACATAACTAAGTTGCACACCATCAACTATATCAGTGACGTGGTGAAAATGGATCATATTTTTTGAAGGAAAATGTTTCCTGGTTTTCTGCCTGATATCCTGTGGCCACTACTCTTGGGGTTTAGTAGAGTTTCCAGGTGGACAGTAATCTGCTGCATGCTATAGCCGCTGTTAGCGAATGTCAGCTTAGTTTGTTAGCTAGGCTGCCCGGAGCTCAGAGCGCTGGGGGAGTGTTTATGTTTGTGCCACAGACGTTCTAGACCACCAGGAAGATGAGGGTATGGGGCAATGCTGACATGGAGTGGAGCTGGTGTCGTGCCAGAACCGGAGCTGGACAATGTAACTGCGCTCAGCAGCCTCTATGGACATAATGACAGAGGAAAAGAGACCGAAGAGGACATTGACAGAGCCAGCAATAAAGAGAAAAGGGGAGAAGAAGGGAGGCAAGAAGCCACAGGACAGGAGTAATTCTGGGACTAACTTTTAGTCGTTGGTGAGAGCTTGGTAATACAAAAGGCTGAAAGACAGACGCAGAGCTGGGCTTCACTGTTGGACTAGTAAGTAATTATTAATTTGCTGGCTGCTATGTCTTCTGTTACTGCACTTGCTTGATGCAGAGTTGTTAAATTGGTTGCTTTTGATCATAATATAATCATATAAATGCACATGTACCACTGTCCATAATTAGAAACATAGTATTGTATTCTGAAACTGGGGGCAAACATACTAATTTCTGTTGCTTGAAGATAACACTATTAACATATTGATGTGATGTCATTAAAAGGATAGAGCAGGACTAATGACAGGATGTCCTGATGATAGCAGCCAGTACTTGACAGCTAGCGCTGGTAGATAGTTAGCATTGCTCGACTGCTAGTAACAACAATGTAAACTACCTGACAAGAAAATTATGTGCAACGCTGCAAGAACCTTTGTCGACCAATAGACAAATCTCGATCTGCTTGTTTTTTCTGAACACCAATAGAACATAATGCTCAAAAATCTTAAGCGTGTTGCAATGCATGTTTACTCTGTAAACAGCAACAACATGTAATGTTGCAGCCTGTCAATAGCATTGTTACTGCCTCAGAATGCAGGGCAAATGGATGTTGGCAGATTGTAGTAACTGGTTCACTCAAGGTCAAATCCTGCACGTGTTCTTTTTTTCTTATTACTGTTTCATTGTTTTTTGTTTGTTGTACACAGAAATGACATATTTTATACGTGCTAATACATTTAGTACATAAATGCAATTACAGCTTTTTGACATTGACAGGTCATAAGCAGTGTAATTGTAGAGAATTAACACACCAACGGAACACAACAGAGAACAGAGAGGAGAGCAGAGGGAACATTTAAGCCAGCATTATGCAATCACACTCACACAAGAGATGGTGCACAGTCAAGGAATTAGTCCCTCAAATTTATTTATTCATTTCCTTCAAAGAGGCAATTTAACGCATGACTTAATCCATCTTTGTGCTGTCGCTGAAATGCCTGCTGCCCTACGTGACACGAGCCGCATATTTGGGCCACAGATAAATACCCAGAGCCAGAACTATTGGATGGCTGCAAAACAGACAAGACGAGCAGCAGAGGGAGGAGGAGGCGGAGGAGGTGGGTCGCAGATGCTAAGCCTGGCAATCTCTCTTTCAATCTGTGGCCGTATATTGGCCACTTTAAAGACAGACACATTTTATTCGCACATGACCCGCGTGTGAGTAAAAATATAAGTAAGTGAGTTTGAAACTCGGCAGAGAAGGGGGGGGGGGGGGTTTCTTGTGGCTGCTCAACCTGCACTGATCCACTGAAGGGGTCTGATAGGCCAGACGGACCAATCAGGCTGCCAAAATCAGAGGAATGTTCATAGCTTATCAGGCCCTGTTGTCATCGTGCCCAGTGGCACGGCTCGCTGTGAGCTGACTGTAATAGGCTGCTAGGACAACTTAGCTGGAAGCAGATTAGCTTGTTGCGGCACCCACTGAGAGGAAAAAGAAGCTCGGTTCACGCAGATTGCAACGCGCGCTGGTGAGTTGAGCATCTGCGGGGTGTTACATGAAGGTTAAATAAAAAACAGGGAAGCCATCCTCCTCAGTTCGGCGGCGGAGCTCTTGTTATTGTAGCTGCACAGGCATGCAAATAGGATTACATTCATCTGATGAGGTAAACGTGGCTAATAATTTCAGTTGGTGCGAGTGCTGCAAAAATCTTTGCCTCATCATTTGTCATAATCATGCAGACATTTTTACAATTACCATCTTCACATAGACGATGGCAGAGGTGATGATGACTATAATGATGATGGCTGTGATTGCGGTGATAAAATATTTCAGACCCATGCTGGCTCATCAGCGCGTTCATTTAATCTTCCTCCCTCCTCCAGTTGATCCGGGCCAGGGCAAAAAGCAAGGATCTCGTGGAGAAAACAGTAGCAGCAGCTGCAACATTAAGTAAATATCGGCGGATGCACGCCGTGTTCACAAGCCTTCCGAAACGAACCCCCCGCTGCTCCTCTGATCTCCCCTCCTCTCTCTGCTACCCACCGTGGGATGAGAGGGAGAGCGTTGCTTTGTAAAAGTTTTGTCTGAACATCCTCCCTGTTAATGGGCAAATAAAATGTTTGTGCACTTCCAGCTCCCTGGGACTGCTTGTCTGCTAAAGCCCATATCAAGACACTGTTCGACCCAATTATGCACAGAGAACGCCTTGTGAATTAACTCCAGCGCCATCTGCGATGACAGACAGCTTTTTTTTTTTTTTACGAGCGTGTGTAGGGAAAAGCCTCCATACTTTGAGCTTAATTATTTTCGGTGGCGTCCCCAGTTTTTAGTAGACCTACAGGAACGAGCTGTAAAGTTTTCATGGCTCTTATTTTGTAGATTTCTGCGGAGGATGAATGTAGACGCTCTCCTCAATTAAATGAGTTATTTGACTCTTTAGCTTCTCGCGGCGTCGCGTCTCTAAATGACTCCGAACAGCCGTCGTGGAAATGGTTTAATTTAGTTTGAAACACGCTGCGCAATTACCGCCAAATAATGGAGGAGCATCAGTTAAGTTATCCATGAGTTGTTCTAAATTATAGTAGCGAATATGCGACATACAGATGCAGCCTGAGCACGTCTTCACGTTGCTGTGTCACCGAAATGCATCCCAAATTATGGAAATTATTCTAAAAACAACATTTCAAATCTGGACCGACTCTCAAGAAAATGTTATTAACCATGCCTTTGCCCTAGAAAGCACTAAATCCTTTGGGATTTGGCGTATTTTGCAAATGATATAATGTCCTAATAATAATGATGCTAATGCCCTCATTATGTTCTTATCATCTGCTTATGATGGGTTATAATCCCTTATCACCTCAAGCCAAGGGTTACTGATGTGTTCATTAGTTTGTCGCCTAATTCAAACCTCGCAGTCCAGACAGAATGAGCATCCATGAAGTAAAATGAACGAATTAATAACAGATTGATCCACTCCACTTTTACCCCCCCCCCCCCAAGGACAGTAGCAGCTTTTGCTCAGATTTCTAATGAATTCTGGAGCTTTTTGTCATCGTCTGCAGCCCTTGGTGAAAACCTCCACACCACATCTTCCCAGCGGACCAGTAAAGTCAGCGGTGAGGAATGCACACGCCAGCCAGGTTGCTCTCCTTCCCTTCTCTGCACAGTAAAAATTTAATGGATCCAAACACGCCATCCATCCATTTCAGCCACTGAGGAGGAAGCAAATTGCAATCACCCCTCTCTGTGCTGTGCCTGCTCTCCAAAGCTACAGCGAAACACACTTTCATCTCGCAGTTACGCCGCACAAAACAACACACGGGCTTCATAAAACCTTTGCTTCCCCCCCCCCGAACGCAACAGATAACTGTAACCTGATTTAATGTAGCTTGTGGCACATTGCCACCTGCCTCCTCTAAAATGTTGAACACGTTGGGCTAGATCGCTCTGTGTTTCGAATCAAAGAACGGAGGGGCGGGAAAAAGCATAATAGCGAGCCTGAACACTTTTGTATCTGCTGTGAAGAAATAAAAAGGATTGGGCGCTCAGAAAAGAAGACATGTTTTGACAGAAAAGTTTGAGGCAATTTCTTGCAAATGGTAGTAGACTTGACTCAGGGGTCTGCAGTGAATTGTTAATATCTCAGCTCGCGCTGCATCCGCGTCTGCTGGTGCCTCCATGTTCCACTGGAAAGACGGTCTGATGTTCATTTAGGATCAGAGACCTACACGGGATTCATTTGTGTCTATGCAGGGGGAATATCACAGGAATCACTAAAAGACACCGGCTCAACAAACTTTTATAGCTTGTGGTCAGGTGGATTGATGTATTCTTCCGAAGCAACATTACACTCATGACTCTCCAAAGACTGCTGGAAGTTTGTAATATATATTTCCTTCCACTAATGTCTCCCTTGACTGACTAAACGTCACAGGAGAAGAGAGAATGAGGCGAGAACTACACTGAAGCACTTCCACAGGCACTCTTTCTTCCAATCCCTTCCAGCTGTATTAACAGCAGCACAGTTCAGTAACAGCGATGGGCTAAGTAAGCACTTCTTAGAGTCGGCTGATTGCTTGTCGATCTGACATGGTGTACGTGAGACTGGGTTCTCTCCCAGGAGAGAGAGGGTGTGTATGAAAATGTGCGGCGAGCTTCTCTTTTGTTGGGATGTGCATTTACTTGTCATTGCTAAAAGCGGAACTTTTAAAACCCATTAAAATGCAAAATATAGACATACACTGTGTCGCGAGAGCAAGCGGTCAAGGAGAAAGCATTAGCGGTGAACGTGAAGCATTTTCTACAGTCCTCATCCATCATGTTTCACAAAGAGGGGATTCTCTGAACATATTCATTGCAAAAACTGTCGGGCAGACGGGCGAGCTGCACCCGGCAGGGCCGAACAAAGGCAGGGGGTAAAACAGAAATAGAAGTAATACACCACCTGAGCATTCCACCAACCACCAGGCTGCCTACCAGTCACATCATCTCTCCGATGCCTTTTCAATGTCACACTTCATGCTTTCGCACATCGCCCGTCTTCTAAAGCCAGCGACGCGTCTGTCAAACACGCACAACGCGGTGATTCAGTCGCTGTGCAGACCGGCTCATCTACATTGGCATCTGTTGTATTGATGTGAATGTTCAGTATGATGAAAGGGATCTTTGCAAATCACAGGTAGCATATTTAGGAGCGCGTGTGAATATGAATAAATGGTTACAAAGCTGGGGAACAGAAGAGAGGCCCGCCATACGCCACAACGAATATTTCTGAAGCTCTAATGGCGCCGAGATGTTCTTCCTAGTTAACATTGCTTGCTCTTTGAAAACAGAATCAAACTTGAAGCTCTTTCACAACAAAAATATCCGTATTATTTCTGACCGACAACTCTATAATAGCTCCTCTGAACGGCAGTACGCCGTCCGTTTGATAACCTGCTGTTCACAAGTGCTTAAATGACTCCACTCTGGCAGGAACCCTACTGCTATGATGGACTCCTGAGCTGGAGACCTTAAAAGTGCCAGATTAATTCATATATAAGCTGATTCAGAATCCAGATAGCCTGTGCTGCAGGAACCAATATTACGCGGGCTGTTACGGATGTGTGATATGGAGCCTTATACATGCAGTAAGCGGCAAAACACTGTGATGCATGATTATGTCACACTTGACGGAGCCGGGTTGAATGTAGCCCCGCTTTTTTCTTTTTTGCTGTTAATATGCAGATTTGAAGGGCTCATCTCTGTTTGTGCGTCTTCTCACATCTGCCGCAGTCTGAAGAAGACTTGCTGTCTGCTCACTTTCCCCCCTTCACTGTTTCGCTCTCTCTCTCTCTCTCTCTCTTTCTCCCTGAAAACCTCAGAGGACTCGACTGTTCCAATCAGAGAACGAAGGAGTGCTGAATCCTAAAGCCCCCAAACCTGATGGGATTTACAGTCTCAACACAATCACACTGCACGGGGCTGCAGCCTTAATAACTCTCTTATTTTCCTCCTTTTTCTGCCGCTGCTGTCTCCTCTGTAACATCGGCTAATTCCAAAATGTGGTCAGTCATGGGTGAAGTACAGTTTTTTTTCCATGGACAGAATTATCACGAATACCCCTGTAGGTATCGAGATTAAAGACAACATCAAATGCATGGATAGTCAGGCGAGCACAGCTGATTCCAAAAATACTCGCAGTCAACACACACACGGCGACAGACACTCTCTCCAATCCTCATCAGCCACACAGCTGTGTGATTTGATAAAATACTTGGCAGGACCCCGTGGCTGACCTTTCCATCCGTGCTTAACACCGCTGCTCCATGAGCAACCTACCGCATGTAACCAGGCAACGCTGCCTCTGATGAGATCTGAGGTCTGGCCATTGAGTTCCTCACAAGCTCAGAGATGTGATAAACGTGTGTGTGTGTGTTTGTGTGTGTGTGTGTGTGTGCACATCACTGATGTTTCATTCGTGGTGAATTTCGGAAGGTGCCTCCTGGGGACTGAGTCCCTTTGAGGCTGCAGAAACAGCCTGCACAGACCCAAATGATTTTTAACTGTCTTCATTATTGGAGCACATGTAACTTTTTCACAGTTTGGTTAACTTTTGGAGGACTATAGGGCTGACGTTGTTTGCGGCTTTGGATGAATCCATGTGTATGATTGCGTTCTTTTGATTCTCCGTCTTTGATGTTGTAAAAACAAGCTGATTGGCCAAATTAATTCAGGTCCCAGCGCTTCCCTTTTTTTCCCCACTCACACTGATACTCTTGCCAAGTTTTCTTTTACTCATAGACAACAAGCCGCACCCTCTCCTCATATCTAAGCGCTTTACAGTTTCCCCAACTTTGTAAAGAAGGAAAGGATTAGAAGAAGATGGCAAGAGGAGAATCCAGAGGAGAAAGATGGAGATTCACACAGCCGGACCGAGGAAGATCATTCCAATTTCCCTTTAAAATTTTAATACCTTTAAGCAATACGTACACAATGAGTGATGCAGGCAATGTTTTTCAGTTTTAAAACTCTTCAAATGAATTCAGCTAGATGGCAACGCCATGCCAGCTGGAGGCATTAATCTTCTTTAGCACCAGAATATTACTTCCATATTACATGAGTACATTTAAAATAGCAGCCTGTGGGAATTTGTCATATTTATAACTTCCTGCTTTTATAAATTCTGCAGCCGTTTCACACAAACAGTCCGAAGCCATACACACCACTATCCCCACAGGGAGACAGATTGTAAATGATAGGACAAATCATCTACAGTGGGCCATGGCTCCAGACAATTACAGTGCGTGGCAGCGTGTGGGTGGACGATCGGGTCGTGATATGCTGTCAGCAGTGTGGGACGTGCTGTTATGACACCAAGGCATTAAGGGAAGTCACGAAATGTGAGTGACAAAATCTGCTCTCGACCCGATGATCACTATGAGTGCTATATGTCATTCCGATTATTCAGCCGGACACTTCAGACAGAGAGCGTGTTTGGGTGTGTGCGCACGTAATCAACAGCCTTTAAAAAAATAAATAAATACTACAATACTCCTCAAATGTTTTGTTTCTATTGAAATCTCTGGGGAGTTTTGGCCAACATTACCCAGGAGGTTTTTTCTTATTCCTAAGAGATGGAAATGCAATCAAGCCACTCACAGTGGAAACATCAAAACCTCTATTTTTTTAAAATTACCTTGATTGCAAGCTGACATAAGAAGTCTAAAAATACAAGCTTAAAAGCATAATCACCTCCTGACTGTAAAGGCTGCACAGCATTTCACATCCAAACTAGTCCTTTTTTTAAAAATACCTTTTACTGCAGACATCAGTTAGAACACTGCAATATTTACTATTTACACTGACACACTGGCTGTCGAGATACCAGAGCCATGAAAAAAAAAATCCCACAGATTGTATTTGTGATTAGCAATTGACTGCAGATCATATTAATGGCTAATTTAATGCTAAGTGAATGCAGCATACAGCGAGCAGGATGCGCTACCACATGCTTAGAGCTTTACACCATCTTATCTGAATTTCAAACTGTTTTTTTTTAGCAGTGTTGAATAAGAACCACTGTAGATTATCACTGTCACTTAGCAGAGTACACACAACATAATTTAATTTTACTTGTATTTTATTTAGTAGACACATAAACCATGAATGCTCTACTCTGCTGCCATCTGTATGACCTCCAGCTTGAGCTAATAGCTGACTGTGGGCAGCAGGAAACTAAAAAGACAACGCTGAACGCTGAACATATTATCACCTTATAAAGTTGGCATGGCAAACATTTTAGCCAAACAGCTGCCCATTTACACATATTGGAGACACAGAGGAATATTAGCATTCATCTGTAGTAAGATCTCTGGCCACTTGATGAATGTAAATCTAATAGTCACTCTCCTTTTAGCTCTGTTTTTGGTCTAAACCAGCTCCTGAGTAGAAATAGCTATCCTGAGTCTGCCACATATTTATTTTTTGCTATGAAGTTGGACATTTGAACATGGGGACTTATGGAGACTGACTTGTTCTGTAGCCAGCCTCAAGTGGCTGTTTGGGGAACTGCAGTTTTTGGCAGTTCTACATGGTTTCACACAGCCACAGAGTCTGACACATTAATACTTAACTTACACAAAAGTGAGTTTGTTAAGAGAAAACATTATTTCTAGTATTTCAGAAGTATTTCTGCCCCAAGCTGTTGAAGAACAGTGCCACCTGGAGCTTTGGCATTTCCACCAAACCACTCGGCCCCCTCTCGTGCCTCCCACAACCCCTAGCTTCCACCAGTGGCACATTATCCAACAAGCCTGCCTGCTCAGGGACATGAGCATATTCCTCCATCTTCTGGTGGGAAAGTGCTTGTAAATATATAGATAGATTCATACACATGCATCCACATCTTCTACACACACCTTATACACATAGCACCTACATACATGACAGTTACCTGTAAATTTAGTTGAGTAATACTATGGCAGTAGAGCCAAAGCTCCTAACATATTGTGCTTGTTTCCAGACCACAGATCTGAATCTATCACCAAATGGAAGCAGTGTGAAGAATGGATTGAGGCGGTGCCTGGGGTCATGTGCCATGTGCGCTGTGTGCTCTGTGTGTATGGCGCTGCTGTTGAGGTCTGAAAGTATGGCAAGCACACCTATTTTACATTTGGGTGAACTTAAAGATCCATTATAAATATTGATGAACTATATATGAACTATGTCTGTTAGGAGGCAGGATGTGCCCACTGAGGGTCCAGATTCCTCTCTTCTCCTGCCCAGTGTAAAACCAAGCAACATTTTAACATGTTGGTGACATTATCTATGATGAAGAGTAAAGATGACATGTCTAAGCGTTGTTATTTATAGTCTCCCACGTTCAGCAGATCAGTGTTCCCTCTTCCAGCTCCCCCTCCTCACCTACTGGATCCACAACATCTATCTATAGTGTAGTTAATGTTAACTTGTCTTTGCATGTCAACCTGTGATAATTAGTGCTGCTGGAAAGACAGGAGCTGGTTATGTGGCCATGAATTACACCATTGAATGGATGATGATGACTTTTGGTCATATTGGTAGTGATATTCGTACTGGTACAAATATTTGTAACTAATAAGTGTAGAAAAATGGCAGTTCAACATGGCAGCCATAGAAAAAAGGGCTTACTTCAAGTCAATGAAAACACGATGATTCTTATTTTATTATTATTATATTTACTATCTATTACTATTTTATCTATCTATCTATCTATCTATCTATCTATCTATCTATCTATCTATCTATCTATCTATCTATCTATCTATCTATCTATCTATCTGACCGAATCTCAAATCCTCCTAAATGTTACGCACTAGACTTTTAAGTTTGTAATTATACTGTAAATCTTACTCTACTCTATATATATTACTGTTAACTGTAGAACTAAAGTACTGCATTGGAGAAAACAGCTGAAAACAACATTGAGGAAAGTAATGAGTGTGAATGAAAACTTTAAAGTTCCAGCCTATAAACAGAAACAATAAGCTGAAAGACACTAAAACTCTGTAGAGCTGAGGTGAACTGCAGAGGGGCAATGATTCCCTGGGTTTATAGTTATAGACAGCCCCTTTCTCATTACATGTAGTCATTTTTTACTTTAAATTTCCATTGTCTCTAAAAAACAGGGATTAGTGCAGCTTTAAAATAATAAAAAATTCAAAACACTCCTCTAGCACTGTAACACCTGGAGCTTTAACCTTGTATTATTCCTGCTCTGGCTGGCCTCCATCTCAAAAAGCATGCCTGTACTCATCATTAACTTTTCTGTCTCTCTTTTTTTTGGAAACAAATCCTCAGTTTATTGCATTTTCAGCTGCTCAAACATTGAGCATAGTGCTTAATTAATGCCCTTTAATTATGTTTAAATAATACCAGGTTATAATAGTTATAGTTTGCAAAGTAGCAGTGTCACATACAAACACTTCATATTCCATAATATGATAATGCGAATTTTAGGAAGCCAAAAAGAATGACAAAAATGTTATTCATTATGCATTCACTCATAGGTTGTGCCAAACAAATTGACTCTGAATGCAAATGGACTTGCCTGGTCTGGTTTTCAAATGGCAGCCAAAAATAGAAATGATGGAGCAGCAAGTGTTCATGAGACTTATTCATGAGACTTTTTAAGATTTGTTTCTATGGCAAGTAACTCCATAATGCTGAGATAGCTGTACAAAAGTTAGCATGTTAGTATGGCCACAGTCAGGTGAAGAGTTTTATACGTGCGTCCTCCTAAAATCAGCTCGGTGCCCCCATGAACTCCACCAAATTGGACAATTAGGCAAAAGTAATTTCGATCCAGTGGCAACATTCTGTCCCAACACAGGAAGCAGAAACAGAAAGTAAGACTTTCATGCAGGAGTCACTGCAATAAACATTTGACTTTGTATTAATGGGATCTATGATCAACCATATCCACACATTGCCAGGTGCAAATATTGCAGAAACCAAGACCTTTAAAAAACGATGGCATTTGATCTATTTCAGGATTTTGCAGAGTCGTCCAATAATGACGTTCTTTTCGGAAGATAGGGTTGCCCAAAATAGGAGCTACTTGACAGCTCGTTGATGTAGTGCAGCGGTTTGCAGGCCATGCAGTGCCTAATATTGGTTGTGTGTTTTGTTTGTCTCAAAAATTCATATGGAGAGGAAAGTCTGTGGTGTTTCTTTCTTTAGCAGAGCAGGGCTGTGTAAAATTGGAAGGTCTGATACAGATAATAACAGCTTCCTCAATTTTGGTTTTCCTCAAAGTGTTCATGGCAGTTTGGAAGTGGTCAACAGCTCAAATTCGTGGGTCAAAGTTTCTCAAAGTGGTACTTGTGAAAGCACCTATGTTTTCGTCTCTGTGAGCACTTCCAATGTTCACTGTCAATCTGTAGAAAAAACAACAAAATAACAACCAGATTTCAGTCTGACATTTTGCTCTTATAACTGCTAGAATGCCATAAGGCCTAATAGTGACACAGCCAATCCTTGCCGAAAGAAATTCAAAATGTTCGTGTAATCCTCTGTGATCCATCAGAAACCCAACGCAAAAGTACAAAGCTGCTGTGTTTGTTTTTGTATGTGAAGGTTAGCCTGCCTATTTCTTGCCATCAGATCAGTATTGGGTTTTTGAACAGCTGCATGGACCAATTGAAGATTTCCTTCAAGGAGAAAACAACCCAGTTGCAACATCACAAGTCCCAAACAAAACAATTTCATACGCTCAAGTTTTCAGTCTGTTTCTTTCATCCAGTCTTTCTTTGACAATCAATAGAATCCTCATTGCTGAAGAACATCTAGTCCACACATTTACTGAATGTGTCTGTAAAATCCAGGTAAACCGCAGGAAAGCAGAAATCTAAGCTGAATTACTCCTCTTCGTTTAACACAATTTGATTCTCTGATCTGCCAAAGTCCTCAGCTTCATCGACCTATACTGGTACTCGTTCTCCTTTTTCTGGTTGTGGATGTCCTCTGGGTGAATTATAAAACCAAATGTGGGCCGGAGGAGCACTCATCTAAATTTTCTCCTCTGATGCACAAGCAGGCAGACTTCAAAATAAATGAGACTGAACTGTGTGTTCGGTAACACAGCTACCTCTTTCGCTTCCTTTGAAGGCACGCATACCTGCGCTCAAGGATTTTTTGACCTTCATCCTCAAAGTCAAATTTACACTTAGAAGTGCTATCAGGGTGTTTGACATTTCTTTAAAAATTTACACGTTTTGCAGAAAACCTTTCGTCCCAGCTTCCTCTGTGAAATGATCCTGCTTTAGGTTTTTGCCACCACCGCCTCGGTGAGAGCCTCTGCAGGGCACTGGTTTACAGGAAGGAGTGACACGATCAATTTGCAGAGCAACTGACACAATCAGCGCCTACATAAATCATATCAGCACAGCCAGGCCCCAAGGCGCCTGCTGAGGTGACAGTTTCATGGCTCACCTCCAGAACGCGACCTGTCAATCAGCGGAGAGTGACAGATACCAGAGCGCAGGTACTCTACACTGTCACACTGATAGCTTTGGTTGCGGGAATTATTTTCAAAATGAAAACTGTAATGATTTACAGATTACCCGCGTAAACCCGCGATCAGACCATTGGATTACTACTGTACATGATCCGAATGATAATCCGATGTCTTTCAGTTGGTGGAGGAGATTTTCATGAAATCAAACCCAGTATTTCGTAGCATTTATGGCCATCTCTGTCTTTTATCAGCAGTAGCCATTAAATGTATCTACATGCTGTAATTTCCTCTTTATCTTTTTTACACCCTTTATCAGAGATGAACAGGAAACGATACCTGTAGGTAATCTAACATTACTGTTTGTGATGTTATCTCATTGATATCAGCCTCATTGTTTCCTGTTGACTCACCTACAGAGCTGAATTAAAGCTCTGGGTTTTGAATTTTTACACATTGTGTGACATTCATGACTACTTTTAGATAAGATGAGATACAATCAAGTTTAAGTCTTAAAAACTCAGCTAATCTGTCATCTGGGACTATGAGGTGCTGGTAAGACCTGATTGATAATGAGAGCAATATAAGGTTGAAAATGTTGGAAAAATATGTCATCCCTGTATTCCTACACAGCCTTAAACACGTCAAACCACTGAGAATAACTCAATAATACATAACACAATAACACAAAATACAAAGTATCTCTATAAAATAACAAAAACAAACAAACAAACCAAAAAACTTGGGGCCTTAAAGTTGCTGCTAATGCAAACCTCACAAAGCTTACATTAAAAGCCTTTAGCTGGCATACATGGCTTGAAGCTGCTCTAATCCATATAAACAATGGAAGTTCAAAAAGTCAAATAAATGTGTGCAGTGAGAAAGAAGTTGTCTGTAGTCATAAACTGAGGGAATGATTGCCAAACTCTGCAGTTCGTGTCAGCTCCAGAGAACTTTAGTGTCTTTAAGCTTATTGTTTTGGTTTTATAGCCTGCAGCTTTGTTTGATTTATGTTCAACAACCTTGTTTTCAGCCACAGCAGTCGGCTGTTTTCAAGAAATGTGAACAATTACACATTTAAATCAACCATATCTTTAATTTTATTACTACAGTGTCGGTTTTAAGACTGCTCCACTACTGTCGGAAAGGTGGGTTTTTTTTTTATTATTCAAATTGTAGTGGACATAATGTACATTAACCCACTTAATCTCTTTGACTCTAGTCATTTGCAGGCTAGCTCATACATTTCAATAAGTTGAGCAGGGTTGTGGAGGCGGACTTTAAAACACTTTGCCAGTGCACATCTACCACCACGTAGGCTCTGCCTGCTGTTCTGAGTGACTAACTGAGACAAGCCTCAGCACCCACTGGAACAACACTTCTATGGCTCGCCTTCGGGCCACCAGCTTACACTCAGTGACATCAGTTCTGAGGACAAACTCAGAAGTAAAAAGAAAATAACTTTGTCTGAAGCACAGGTCCTGATAGAGTAATTACATTTCTACCTTTAAGCAGCCCCAGTATCACTGACACTGGGGCTGCTTGAAATTCAAGACAATGTCAATGATGTCACTGCAGATTTTATTTGTGCTCTAACATGCCACATTTCACACTGCTGATTTATTCTGTCTTGGTTGCTTAGTTATGAGTGGATTCCTATTTATAGAGCAGACACATCACTGACATTTGAAGAATCTACCTTTCACACTGAATGTTGAACTACTCATTAATGTAAACCATATCAGCAGCCAAAATAACGTATGCTGTGTTATTTTGAAGATCATTTGAATGAGATTCAGTCAGCGTAATAAGTGTGGTACCATAAAAATACTTACAATCCAGTACCATATTTAAAATGTCACTTTATTGTAAAATGTTATGCTGCATTTATACGGATTCAGGCAGATAGTAGAAGACAGAATGACAACACCTTTTGCATGGCATGGGAAAAAGCTTTTCCACTCAGTTCTGTAATATCTCAGTATTATTTCAAGTTCTGATCATATAATTCATATAATTGTGGTTCACCAAAAAATCTCATTATTCACCTCACACATGCTTTCTCCCTGTGTGAGGAAGTTATATGCAAATCATTGTCATGGAGGACGACAAAGAGTTTCTGCCAGCTCCATCTAATTTTCTGCCCTTGTGTAGAGGAGTATAAAATGGACAATAGTCAAATAAAGCAAAAGATACAGAGTCAGTCAGTCTCCATAGGTCCCCATATTAAAATGTCCAACTTCACAGCAGAAATAACCATGTTTACAGCCTGGTACAAAAAAAAAGTTTTGGTGTCTATATGTAGAAGAGGTGTGCAGGATGGGAAGGAAAGAGTACAATGAACATGATACTGAAGTTGTTATTTTACGTTTGATTGTTGCATAATGTTGCTTTTAGGTATATTATTGAGTGAATGTGCTTCAACCACTGATAAGAGTTTCACAGTTCTAAGATATAATACAAGTATTTATTAAACGCCAATATCTCATTTTTACACAATCCAGCAGTATGATTACAAAATGTGAGAATTAAGTATCTATTTCACGTCCAATCAACTCTACAGCGGCCAAAACAAGCCAGCACATCAACTGGAGTGACAATTTTGCGGCACTCCTGTGAAACGCCAGCCTGCCAATCAACCTGCTCACAGGTAACGTATCTGTGCTCATGCACACAACCACACACACACACACACACACACACATACACATACACACAAACTCAGACACCTCCTCGGCTGCCAATCCTTTGTGACAGACAGGTTTGAAACACACTCCCTGTCACAGCAGAGGCGGCGGCATGGGTAGATAGCTGCGGGAGTGAGGATTGGCTCAAACAATCGGGACGGTTTCTTTGTCCTCCGTAGCACCCCGTGATGATTACAATGTTTTACAAAATAGCTGAGAACCATGGGAAACATGCTGCTGCAAAGTGATGGTCGCTGTAGGACGTCGCTCGCAGGTATACTCTATGGAGAACGTTGTCAGCGAAGCCTGAACACAATGCATTATTTATGTTCAGGCACCCTCTGAGATGCGTTCTCAATGCTATAGACAATAGCAGGCTGTCCATCCAAGCAGTTTATGTAAGGAATTAGAAAGGTAGAATGGTATAGGAATATTTCAACAGTAAGTGGGATTTTTATGTTTCATCTTTTGAAGGTGATTGTCATGTGGTTTACAGTAAAAACATCCCAAACCTCCCTCAGTGTACTCACACTTTGACCTATTCTTCATTTGCATCTTTACATAATTTGGTATTATTATATGATTTCATATGGAAGCCTGTTTATTGGCCATTTTCAGAGAATAAAGCATGTATCCGCGGTGATTATTTAAAAGAGACATTTGAAAAACAATGACAAAAAGTCAAAATTGAATTCACAAATGAATCATAAAATGTGCTCATTAACTTGATGTTATCACTCTGCCTCAGAGCCACGAATACATTACTGTAATTTGAGACTATTTGTAAAATAATTTTTAAAAAGCATTTAAATTATATGATTTTTTAATGGCTCCACTAATGTGTTTATTTCATTTCGTTTCCCTGCTGCTCCGTTATGGATGTCATTTAGTAAACAACCTCTCACAAACGCAGCAATCAATAAACACACAGCGAGAGCGGGAGGCTAGCATTAGCTGTTGACCAACATTTGACTTCAAATTGAACCTCTCACTAATTAATTTGCAACCTGTTAAGCTACAATTGCTGCTGAAGAAATCCCACTTTCTGTGTCCTTTCCACTGGGAAAGGAGCTAGACTTTCTGAGCTATATAAAGGTATAAAGACATTAGACCTGCTATAAAATGGCACCCAAATGTGAACAGATTTATTGTTTAGACAAGCAATTAAATACTATTTCAAAAGCCTTGGATTGCAACAGAGTGCATTTTTGTTTTTTAAGCTAAAATGGGAATACAAATTGTGATCTACAAATGATGGCTGTCTTCTCTCAGAAACAAAATTGGAAGATCCCTAACATGCTGCAAGCTGACATGCTCCTACAAAGAGTCAATAGCTAGGTTTCTGTTTAAATGTAGTGCACATTTTCCAGGAGGGGTGAGGGGTATAACAATGTGTTTTCATCCCAAACTAGGACAGGATGTTTGGCTCGGTGTGCTACTTCCTCAGTTAAGTACATCCTGAGGACCAAGTAGCTGGTGGCTGTTAAGCCAGTGCAGAAGTGCCAAAAATGTCAGTTCCTCAAACAGCCACTTGAGGCTGGTTACAGAATGAGTCAGTCTCCATAAGTCCCCATGTTAAAATGGTCAACTTCACAGCAGAAATAAACATGTTTACAGACTGGTACAAAAACAGTTTTGGTCTCTATAGCTAATTTCCCCTTTCATGACAACTGTACTGAGGGTGAATTTTTATATAATCACCTGTTCAAATCATATTAAGGGTTTAAATTATGTATAATTAACAGCATGACTGCTTTGATTGACAGGTAGGTGCCATTACAGATTCACAGATAGATTCTGTGGGTGACATACACTGTCTGTTCTTTTTACCTTACGTGCCTGTGACCCAAAAACATCAAATACTATCAAAGCAATGTATTTATGTCAACATACTTGCACACATGAAACATGTGAAATTATATGTGAGTTTTACCTGACAAGCTAAGGCTGTGCACCAGCTGCTGTCAGTTAATGCATGCTAGTTGGCTTAGCCCGGTTAACTCATGGATTAGATGAAAAATATTGTTCAACTGAAGTCGGTTATGTCTGTGGAAACATTATAAGTAATTTATTATGGCTTCACTCCAATGTGTCAATTAACAGAACGAAACAAACACAGACTAGAAAGTGAGTCTTTTCCCCAGAGCATTCAGGAACTTCAGATTCAGGCTGAGCCAAATCACTGACTCCTGCTATAGGAGTGTTTATCACTGCATATGTGCAACCGTACTCAGTCGTAGAGAGCACAGGATTTAAGCATATGGTCAAAGTGCTTGAGTCCCACTACAGTGTGCCTTCATCTGTGCATTTTAGTCAGTCCATTGAGCCTGCCCTGTATGAGGGAGTGTGAGTGGTAGTAGTTCAGGAATTATCAACTGCACCGGCAGTTGCGCTCACCACTGATGGATGGACATCCAGGGCTACAGAGAGATACTTAACAGTGACGGCCCACTACATCACTCCCGAGTGGGAAATGAAAAGTCCATCCCTGCAAACTCGCCTCATTTATGAACAGCAGAGAGGCATGCATATGGCAAAGGAAGTAAAGGAGGGACTATTAGAGCGGAAATTGGGACTAGAGCTTGAATTTATATTCATTGTTAAGTGTTGAAATTACACTGCTGGCTTACAATTAATGGTTCATTATAAATTTGCTGCACTGGCCAATTTTTATTTTGATTATTTGATACTTGAGAGTACAGATCAGAGTCTTACTGACATTTGGGTGAACTTATTGGTTCATTGAGATAAACAGCTGACACTACAATGAGACGATGTATTTAAAAGAGGGCCAGTAAACAATGTAGGAAATATGTTGGAAACATGACATATCTGTTTGTTTCATGTTTTAGTTTTAGGAAGGTTACAGGCTCCTCATTGGTCCACACGGATCTGATGTTTTCTTCTGCTGACATTTTTCAGTCTTGGATTTTATCCCTCAGTCAGTCAGTAAAAAAACATTTGCCTTTGCATTTTCACCATTTGTAAATGCTGATAAAAATGGGTAGACGGAAACTCACTCAATGCTGGCCTCTTTGAACTGCTACAGGCACCATAACCCAACATCGAGGCAGCAGATAAGTAAATATTTACTGTATATAAGTCATTTTGTAAAGGTCATGTGAGTCATTTTGGAAGCCATTGGGAAGTTTTTTTCCCCCACTATATTCTGCTGTATCACAAGTTGTATCAACTGTAAATGGAATTGAGCAATTTCTTTTGGATCAAAGCTGACTTATTCTATGCCATTTGTAGAATGCGTGTCACATACTATCTGAGGTCATTTACAGCTGATCGTGAAGTTAACAAATTCATTCGTGATGCAGGACATCGAACATATGCTGGGAATACACTTATAACCAAGCTACTGTGGCTGTGAAGTAATGTCTATGCAGATTCAGGTCATTGGTTGAACTTTAATGTATGTTTACTATAGTATAGGTTAGTTTTAATGCATGTCTATCTATCTATCTGGAAGTGCCAAAAACTGCAGTTCCTCAAACAGCCACTTGAGGCTGGCTACAGAACAAGTCCGTCTCCATAAGTCCCCATGTTAAAATGTCCCACTTCGCAGCAGAAATAAACATGTTTACAGCCTGGTACAAAAACAGTTTTGGTCTTGTTTATGATAATGGTACGAGTCTGAAATGTTATATAACTCACCTGTTCAAATGATATCAAAGCATAAAGTTATGCATAATTAACAGCATAGCTGCTTTGGCTGACAGGTGGGTGTCCTTACAGGGGGCTTGTTTGAGCAACAAGTCTTCATTCAGTCTGCCTTAGGTCCCCCAGTAATCCATACAATATCTTTATCCATCTTTGGATTAGCCGGGAGGCAGCAGTGGCAGGACAGCCAAAGTGGCGACGGCCAGATCCACCATACGGCCACTTTTCAGAAATACAGTATGTGGATGCCATCACGGATATGTCCATGTCCATGTTTTATCCTGCATGTTTATGGTGTGGCTGTGATGCCTCACAATGTTTACTGTAACAAATATGCTGATGACAAAAGCTGCATTCACATTTGAATGAATATCATCCTCTGACCTTGTGACTGGACAATAGGCTCTTCGCCCACTTCTCATTATTGTACTTCCTCTTTCTATCTCGTCACCCTATCTCCCTCTCTGACAGCGCGGCCCGAGAGGCAGCATAGCTGAGGTTAATACCTACATATTGCTATCTGGGACCACGTGGCTCTGTAAATAAAGCTCGTCCTGCGCCAGATGAAGATATGAAAATATCATTATTGCTTCTCAGATGAAGAGATATAATAAACAGCAGCTTCTCCCTCCTGGGCTGGAGCTCATTTGTAAGCAAAGGGAGGAATTAAACTGAGCCTAAGCCTAAATAAGTTTTCACATATTTGGTTGGGCTGTGCTTATTAAATTATTTGGTGGGCCAAACTTTACTTTTCATGATGCCTGTCATTGTTGGATAATTCCTAACTTTATAACAACAAAGACTTTCCCGTTTTAGTCTCATTTAAAATGTGACCAGTGCTAATGCTAAGGAAATGGTGAGAAACTCCCCCTCGAGCCAGAACAGATACTGTTAGCTTGCAAGAGTAAATCACCTCAAATTTAGCCAGATGTTAATTAATGTCCTAAAGGGTAAACTGTACTCATACTTAATGAGGTGTCCCAAAGTCTGTCAGCCAGATAGGTAATGAATGTCTCAAACATATTTTCTCCTAAAGGAGACCATGCAACCAGCCCCTAATGAGTATCATCAGTTAACTACTAACAGCAAGTTAGCTTCAGGAGCTAAATGCATAGTGAGAGTGAGTGAGGCAGCGCTGCTTGTTCTGCAACATTACTAACAGTATATGTACTAGTATGCAGTATATTTATTCATACAGTGTCATTTTCCACACAACCCTGGACTACTGCAATTATCTCCTCTCCCCATCAACAGTAAATCAGTCTCACACCTCCAGCTAGTTCACAATTCATCTGGTTTTAACAGATAACGTCAGAGTAGTCAGGTTTTTAGCATCCCTCCACTAGCTTCTTACGCCTCTTAGGATTGATTTTAAGATTTTACTGCTCACTTTTAAAGCCTGTCCGGGTCTGACCCCCAACTATTACTATTACCCACATGTTATCCCCATACGAGACAGTTCACAGACTTAGATCCCCATGCGGGTCACTTCTGACCGATCCAACGTCGAGGCTCAAAACTAGAGGCGACTGCACTTTCTCTATCAGGAACCTGGACTTTGGAACGACCTGCCTGAAGAGATGAGTCTCACAGATTCAGTGAACTCTTAAAACTCATTTTTACAGACTTACCTTTTTGTTATGCCGTCTCTGTATCTTACTATGATCTTTTTTATCATTTCTTTTATCATCTTTTTATCCTTTTACCCTTAACCAGACCTGCCTTTTTAATGCTAGCTTTCCCCACTTCTTATATATATTTATAACTCTTATTGCTGTTCTGTTTTTCTTTGATTTCTAAGCTTTCAGAAATCAAAGAACAGCTATTTTTATGTATTTATTTATGTGATCTTTTTGTCTGTTTTCTGTCACTTTAACTTTGTTCTGTTTTGCTTTTTACTTTTCTTAATCTTAACTTCTTCTGCCTTGGTTGGGTCTGTTTGTAAACCGCGTTTTTAAAGGTGCAACATAAATAAAGATAGCATTCGTATTGTTTCTCATTTATACAGCGTATAGTACACTTATGAATACTATATTTTGTTTCATTTTACTACCGAAAGTTGTGTATGAGCGAGAACACAATAAATAAACTGCATAACTGAAATGGAAGTGCATTAGTATGGTGCCAACATGCATTCTAAAAGATCTTGAAGCAAGAAGAGTGGTACTTAAATGTTTTGTATGTAGTTACGAAGCTTTAATCACTAATATAGTCCTTTTGACCGAGACTCCTCCCGTGACGAGAGAGGCGAGTCTTACTCCTGAAGCACATTTCATTTGGAGTTTTTCTTGACTGACTCAGTCTCCTCCCTCCTCCTCGTGGCAAACCCGACAGAAGACAAACGACGTCCTGATCTGAACCCATCCATCAGAAAATAGCAAACAACTATTAACAGAAATTGTACATCCTTTAGATATGAATACCTTTGATTTATGCATCTGTACTCCATGGATTAATATGATTACAGTTATTAAACCTGCAGGATAATGAGTTATGGAAATTCCAGCTCATGAAAGCTTCAGCACACTGCCTATTAAACATCATTTATAATCAGCTCTTTAGTATACAGATAGGATAGATTTGTACCCCTCACACAGTCGTACCAGATGGCTAATATTTGGCATGCAGCGATGGAGTGACAGGGGGTAAATTATGAGCGCTGACATATTGACATTAATATTGGCATGACTAATTGCAAGAAAACCTATGTGTTAAAAGGATCATCAGAATAATCATTTCATACATGACATATGTTAAACAGGTCCATTTTTTTCAATAAACCCCATTATTGGATTATGTTTATTAAGTGCCACTCATTCTTAACCAAACTAAGTATTGTACTTCCATTTATGGAGACGGCAAGCGAGCTGAAAATCGCTATCTTCACGACGTGTGATTGAGTTTTTAAAGTCTGTGGATAATGTATATGAAATATATAATTAAAATGGATATTGAATTTCAAGCTGCAGTGCAGTCATGAATAGAAAACCTTCAGCTTATGAAACCTAAACTGTAATTTACTGAAAGATGCAAGCTGGAATTTCATATCCTGACCTTTTAGCATTTTGTAAAATATATGTCCTAATCTTCCCATTATATTCCAGAGGCAAACTATAACTTCCCCTTGCTCGTAAAGAGTAGCAGTAGTCATGTGGGCTTTGGCTTGAGAGTAGGGATGTGAATCAATCTGCAAACATTATTCGGTTATAAACAGTTAAGTGCTCCGAACACGTACCAACAACCAACAAGTTTCTGCAGTAATATGTTCCTAATGTTGTGGAGTTATTTTCTTTTTGGCACCTTGTATGACGGAAACGTCAAGTTTGAATGAAGCGAGGGTCTCAAAAGTACATGCAGTACATGCAAAGTAGTTTTTAAAAAAAACATTTCAAATGTGCAATTGTTTGGCTACACAAAACTATGATTCAGGCAAGGTTTAGTATCTTTCCATTAGCCACAACTCTTTGTGTTTAATGCTAATTAACACGTGTTTAGCATGCTTACAGGCTAAACTAAGATAGTGAACATGCTAAAGGTGAAACCTGTTGTTTCATCTTCAGAAACGTGTTAGCATACTGGTGTTAGCATTTCATCACACAATTATAGCCCGGTGGAACATTGTACAATGTAAATTTCATAGTGTTTTATCACGTTGGACCAACTTTACATTCATCTGGGCCTCATCTTGTCATATACACAACTTCCAGTTTTTAAAGAAATTATGACCTCTACTGTAGTTTTTTTTTAGTTTTTCATTTCCACACAGACACTTTACAGTTCACAGCTTTTACTCAGATGCAGTTTAGATTCATTTAGGTTCTCTTTGAAGGACGATTAATTTAGATACTTTGTGAATGTGTTGTGTTTTGTTTTTGTGAGCGGCTGCACTTAAACATGCATGACTGAGGAGTATAAACGGCAGTAGAAAACAAGTGAATACAGAAAATGAAGCAGTCGGCAAGCTCAGGTATGGATCAGAACGAAGATATTTCTGTGGATTAACAGGGAGCGTTAGGTCACGCCCCTAGTGGACTGAATGGTGTACATCAGCTGATGGTCCATCTGTGTCATTTTTCATGAATTTTAAAATAACAATGCTCACATTTGTACAGACACATCATTCTATTTCTCATCAACTCAAAGATGGAGCTATTTGTTATAACCGATCAGTTTCCTCGCCTGCATGGAGAAAGAAAAATGATTTTTTTATTTGACATGCACCAAAACAGATATTCTTGAAGACAAAATAATAATTTCGAGCATGCGTAGCTGTGTAGAAAGTGGGTCTCTGTGTGGTGTCAGTGTGTATGCAAATACAACTTCATTAGTTTTGGAGATCAGGAGATTGAGGTGAGGGTACAATGTGCTATAATAGAATGGAAGGCACATGACAGTCCTATTTCCTTTGAGACGTTCCTGTTCACTGTCTTCTATTATATTAAACCAAATCAATTATCCCAAAGGCATTATGCTATAATAGGAAGCTGGGTGGGCAGTTTTAAACAGAGTAGGCTGGCTGCTCAAATCCAAACATGCCGCGTGCGATTACAGTGATGAGGGCATTGAAATCCTGTAATTGAGACATGCAACATTATGATTGCAGACTGATTGAATATAATTAGCCATGGCTTTTTATTTTGTTTGCTTGCTTCCTTTAATTAAAAGATTTTTCTTTTCACTTCATCAGAGTAGATTCAAATTATGCAGGGATGTTTGATAAGTGATTAGCCTGGTAAGGCCCACTAAGATAATTAACCATCTCGTCGTCCAAAAGTGTGCTGCGGTTGCCAAGTGCCTCAGTGACTGTGCTGTAAATAACTCAGCGCTGTCCATGTTTAATCCATAACTGGTCAAGAATAAAGTTAACCTGCAAAGTGACGCATTTTCACAGCCGCCATCTTTTTTTGGCTAATGTGGCTCCCCTGATAAGTAGGTGTGACAACAAGCTCATCGAGGTTAATGCGTCTCTGACAGGTTCGTTATGAGCTATACCATAAATAGATGCTGTAGTTACACCTCTGTGTGTGATTACACTAAACACACACACACACACCTTCCAAAGCCAGCTCCCGAGTTGCGTCTTGACACATCTCTCACATTTCCGCAGCTAGCTATCAAAAGCACTGTCCGCCTGCCTGCTGTGAATATTAAGTCCATTCTCCTCTAGTGTCTCCGTGGGTGTGAGGCCTTGTCCTTGCGGAGTGGAGCACACTCCATCCCTGACAAGGGCTTCGCTTTTATCACCTGATGCTGTGAGAGCCAAATGAGGGTTCGGCCATGTACAGCCATTTATCATCCTCGATCAGTGAGCAGCCACAGGGGCAGAAAGGACCTTGGCTGCGTGTACGCGCTCTCCTCCTGCCATTTGTTCTTAAAGTCGACCGGGTTTAGTGTCACTGTGGTCTGCTGCACTCTCTGCAGGGAAAACAAACATCAACGCGGTGGCTTTGTTTATACACAGCGGGGCTTGTGTCTGGGGCTTTTGTGTCTGCACACACTGTATCTTACACAAAATACTGGCTTCCAAGGTAAGGGCAGATGATGATGATGATGAATGTGGCAAATGTGGTTAGAGGTGCGTTAAATGGGGTGCTTATTTATTTTTTTTGTCACCCGTTCCGTTTGCCAACAGCGCTGCAAAGCGTTCAGCTGAGAAACGTCTGCAACATATAATGAATTGAGAAATTTGTATGCAGCGGGGAAAAAAAAAAAAACCCTTCATATTAGCTAGCATCATTTGACAAACAGTTTCTGTTCTAAGATGTTCAACAGCCTCAAACTGAACTAGCTGAATAACTGCATAAAACCCACACAGCTTCAGTGACATTATTTTTATTTGGAGTTTGATGAATGTGTGCACAAAACCACCTCGAGAAGGTGGTGGCTGGTTTGTTGAGCTTGAACAAAGAGGAGGCCAGGAAGGTAAATTGGTTGCCTTCCCTCAAATTTTCCTAAAAATAAGGGGGTGTGTACCTATCTTATCCTTATTTGCCTTAACAAGAGGGTTGGTGTTCCCTTTCATCCGCCTCGTTTTGCACCCACTCCCTGTGTAATAGCTTGTTTGGAGTCACACTCCGAGATATTCTCTCAAACCGTGTACTTGCTGTGTCCTGGCTGGCCGTGGCAGCAGGACAAGAGTAATTTTTATTCAATGCAGAAGGGACGCACTTTGTGTCAACTTTCACAGTTTCCTGAATGACTCTGGAGGATGTGCTGCTGGAATACACAGTATGAAGGAAGAGCTAAAATACAAATGCAGCAATATTTTAAGCCGTGGTGGCGGCACGGCTCTGGATTTGAGACGATCCATTACTTTGGTTCAGGCTGAAATATCTCAACAACTATGAGATGGTGGTGGAAGATTTTAGTGACCAAGCGCTCTTACATTTCCACAGCTAGCTATCAAAGACACCGTCCGAGGGGGATGGATTCCCATGGTATGCTTTGGTTCATGAGCAAATAAAAAGTAATCAAGTTTGTGTTCTAATTAGTAAATGCTGACAATACAAGGTCATGTCAGGCTGGAGCCAAACCTGTCATGGAATTTTCTATCCTTAGGTCACATGAGGTCACGTGTAGTCAGAAGTAGTAGCTGTTGGCTTTGGTTGGGAACAGTAGTTGTCACACACAGTGCCATCTGTGTCTGCTGACAGTAACACCTCCATGGGTAAAAACATTCTCTAGGGCTAATTCTGGGCGTATAGTATCTGTGGTGTTAACTTGAGGTTTAAAGTCTATCCAGAAGCATGAGTTGGGCCGAATGTGAGACCGACTCAGACACTTCTGATGTACTTTGAGAGTGTCTGTAATTCTCCTTGGCAAAGCGTCAGTAAATATTACAGCAGAAGACATCAGAGGCTCCTGAACACTTTCTTCCCTCCTGACTTCACCATTGACCTTTGACTTCAGCAATTTCTGCACAACAATTCCCGGGTTGCCATTGGGCAAGAGGCGGGGTACTTTGGACAAGTTCTCAGTTCATCTGAAGGCTGCCACATGGAAACAAACAACCAATCACGCTCACATTCACTGTGGGAGGAAGCTGGAGAGAACCCACAGGAAGAACATGCAAACATAACACCTACAAAATGTTAGGTTAGGATATTAGCATTTAGTTATAGTATACTGAGCGATTGGTTTGTGGTCTTTTTCTCAGAACGGCTGCCTGATTTGGACTAAAACGACACCATGAGAGCAGTGAGCGTGAACCAGAGAGCTAAACAATGAGCTGACAGCCATAAAACTCTGTGAAACCATAGTTCTCTGTAGTTTCATTACTGAGTTATGTCTGTTTTTCCTCTTGTTTGTACAGAACAAGTAAAAATGTAACATTTTTAATTTTCTAGCCTGTGTAATATAATAATGTAATATAATTAGCATTCAGACTAGAAATGAAAAAAAAAAGTTCACTGACAAATTTGGCTACATGGTTATAAATTTGTAAATGTAATTTTCTGCCTGTGAAATTTATTCTCAGCACAAAAGGCCTCGTGAATCACGTTTTCCTAACTTTTGCACTGAATGCTGACAGCGGACTCTACATGGTAGCATTTAAGATCATGTTGTGCTAATGTTCTCTATATTTTTAGCAGCCAACCTCTCTGTCTGTACCCTCTCGAATTATAATAACAAAAGACAGATGATTTATTCCTGCTCCCTTTGTACTCCTTTCTTTTCTCCTACCTGTCTCCAGGAGAAAGGGCTGATGCAATAGCCTGATATCAACATCTGTGCCTGTGTGAAGACAGTGCTGGCCAGATAAGATGCTCACGGTGCAGAGGAGGGCTGTACTGTGGGGAAAGATATGCAGCACAGGCCGATAAAGAGAATAACGCGAATCGAAGTGGCTGCTGTGGAAAAAAATAAATAAATAAATAGGATGGGTAGTGACTTCAGAATGACCTCAACAGAGACAGTACAAGGCACTTGAAGAAACAACCATTTCCTGCTGAGACACAGCGGGGATGCAAACATTATACACGGTGTGGACAGACTTTGGGGGCATTTTTTTTTTTTTTGTAAAAACAATGGACCAATTTTTAATGAACGTGTCCTCCCTTCTAAATGTCAGCTACATGTATTCTGTGTGGCAGCAATCTGGATATGTTATTGAATGCCCACTCTACTGAAACAGGTGTTGTGGTTAAGAAATGATTTGCAGATTTAAATGGACACACATACTTGACACAATTATTCTTTTTTTTTGTTTCACTTTTGCTCTCTTGAATGCAAGCTTTTAAAGAAATAGTGTTGGACGGTTGTCACCAAAATCAACAGTCCCATTCGTACCAATTGACAATTTTGCATATTATGCTGCAGCCAGCTAATGTTACTGACTAAACCAACAGCAAGAATCCAAGCTCGGCGTCTGTCTTTCAGCATTTTATTTCCCAAAGCTCTCGTCAATGTCAGTCGTACATTTCCGATGACTTGTCGCTAAGTCACTCTATCCTTTTCTCTTCTTAGCGTCTTCTGTCAGCATCCTCTTCGGTCTTTTTGCCATTAGCTATACCCATAGAAGTTTCTAAGCCTGGTTTCATGGTTCTTCGGTTCTGGTACCACACCAGCTGTACTCCCTGGGGCTGAAAACCTCCTCTTCCTGGAGGTTTCAGAACACCTGTGATACAAACACTCCCCCGGTGCTCTGAGCTCACAGTCTGATAACCTGAGCTAACAGCAGCTAGCAGCAGCTACAGCTTGCAGCAGTTTACTTTACTGTCCATCAGGAAACTCTGTAAATAACAGAGAGTTTATGTGCAGCAGCCAGAGAATGTCAGAGGAAAAACCAGAAAACATTTACTCAATAAAATATGATCCAGTGTCTGTCAGTGTGACTTACGGATTTCTTGAGGGTGATTGCACCCAGAGAACCCAGAGAGAAGTTACAAAGTACAGAAATATGCCTTCAGAGTATGAATGACACCTGATTACACATCAGTGCATTAATATGGTTGAAAATCGGGAATTTTATGATAGAAAAGTTACGCGATGTTGCTTTAAGAGGCTCTTCAAATATTAACAAAAATATATTATGAGCAAAATATCACAAAATGGGATGGTTAGGGTTGAAAAAATCATTAAAAGTCGAGGAAAAGGAAACAATGCTGAAGTAATGAAGTTATATGTAGATTTTCTCCTGCCCAGTTATCATTTTTCCTTCCTCTCTCTTTCTTTTCTCTTCCACTACACCCCCATAGGAGGATGTAAATGTAAAATATGTTGTTCCAGAGTCTGCGTTGCTCCCCAGACTCTGTGGGCTTCAGCTTTAGTTCCTCTGATGTGCCGTAGTCTGATGAATCTGACCAATCGCAGACCATCTGGGGGTATAAGACGAGCGAGAGCATGGCTCCTGTGTGTGTTCTTGCCAGCTTAATGTCAGAATCAGGTAATTATTTGGGGTAAATGTTTTTATATATGTGAACTCCTACTGTTAGGGCGAGAGCATCCATTTTGTTTCCTTCCTCTTTTCTCCTTTTTTTCTGTGTAGTTTGGGAGTAAGATTTAGTACGCTGGTTTTATTTCTAACAAGTGCTTGTTTTTTTCTTTTTTTGTGGAGTGGGCTCTCCCTGAAGTTCAGCTCAAACTTCCATATTTGGCAATAAAAAAATAAAAAATAAAAAACAGAGAACAAACTGTCTCCTCATAAATCATTCCTACTATATGAGTTCCAGACTCACACACCTTCCTCCATGTAACCAGGAGACAATTTACATAGAAAACAGCATGAAGGGAATAGTGCTCTTCATCAGAACTGAGGCACTTTAGAGAACACTTGAGATCTTCCCACCGTGGGAAACTAAGACACTATAAATAATGTTACTGACAACGTACAGAACCGAACTGAATAAAACCTCACAATTTCAATGTATACCTTGGCCAACTGAGCTCCAGAGGGAGTTGCTGCAAAGATGGAATACTTCAGGAAAAGTGCCTGTTCTTGTAGTAAGTGCACAGAACTTGACAACTGAGAGTAAAGGTAAAGTCATTATCCTTTTTTTCCCCTCTTGTTTCAGTCTTGAGAGTAATTGTTTACAGATGGGTGAGGGATGCAACTTTCTAACTAAACTGTTGACCATTAAGAGCAAAAGAGTCCAAAACCAACCCACCGAAATGTGGCTGCTATTAATTCTAAATTTACCTGCTATGGTGTCTAATCAACAAACAAGTTTCACAGTCTGGTCACAGGAAGGGCCCAGAATTCCTTGCTGGTTCCTTGTCTTGCGCATGATTCTCCTACAGGAGGCGTGCTGCGACACAAGGCATGCTTGTTACGGCGCGTGGCGTCTCATCAATAAGGTCGCGGAGCAGCACACACAGATGCTGGCTGAGGTCTCTGTCCTGGAGAGACTAGCTAATCACAGTCTCTGTGGGAAACAGCAGGGGAGCAGTCTGTCTTCCAAAGCTTTATCTGCATACTCTCGCACAAACACAGACGTATACACTCCTGCACCGTCCTGCGAGCGCCCTGCAAACATGAGGCAGACAACCCCTCCGCAGGCGCGCGGATAAACATGTCATCAAGTACAGGATGTAATGCTGGAGAATAGTATTTGTTATTACCCTGCTGAGTCACTTTCGTTTCCTTGCTGATGTGTTTGTCCTCCATCCAAAACAGAGCGTCTTAGTTAGTGAATATATTAGAGTTTGCGGGCCCGTTGCCTTTGCAGTGGTGTTGTAAACATGTGTTAATCTTGTAGTTTCAGAAGCCGAAGAAAAATATGAGGGAATTTTGTTGCCGTATTATGGTAATGCTGTTTGGTATTGAAGGAGATGTTGAATTTTCATAGAAGTGAGCGTTACATATCTGAAAAGATCTGAAAGATTAATATGCAGTTATTCTCTGCCATGGGTAAAGGTTGAGCCTCAAGCACAGAAGCAAACATTTTTCTGGAAAATAAAATACAGATTTCTCTGGTATGTACCGTGCCGTGTAACATTCAGGTACTCATGCACGGGAAGGTTAGAAACATTAAAAAACAACTCGAAAAGGCACGAGAAGAGGACATCAGTGTGGCCACAGTGCTGCTTTGTTCTGTTCCTCACACAGCTTCATTCTTCATCAAGAGTGTTTTTTGCCCACCAGACTTTGTCAACTTGCTCAGATTTTGTCATTTTTCCTTGGTTTACATGCTTCGTCCATGGGTAAGTCGGCCATGTAGTTAAATTGTTTCCCTTTTGTCTGTTTTTACAGCTTGATCTGTTCTGTGCTTGATGTGGCTGGTAGAGGCATCTGCCAAAAAATTGACCATCTGTGTATTCTCAGTTTGTGAAACGAGTTGTGGTGCTTCTGGTGGGATCACAATCATTGTCGAGAACAGGCTCCACCAGTTCTGGTTGCTGTGACATTGTAGCTGTGCCCGGTGGAATTTAGCGGTTACGCATCTGCATTGAATCGACACCGTGAGCCTAGACCTGATGTTCACCTCCCCAGAAATGTAACATCTACACATCCCAGGGACCACAGCAACTGTGATTGGTCCTCTTGCGCGTGTGCGTGCATTCTCTGAGCATTGGAGGAGACCGTGGATGTATTAAGGGAGAACAGATGAGAATCATGCAAAATCCAGATGCAGATGTTAATAATGCTGTTTGAGAATCCCTCTTCAAACATTCAACACATTCACAGACCTGAGTGTAGACACAGACAAACAGGATCACATGGGACGCTGGCTCACTGCACGGCATGTTCCTGTCTGTCCCCTTGTATTCTCTCCCTTTCATTTCACAGGCAGCGAGGGGAAAAACGGAAAAGAGGAAGAAAAGACAGATTGAGGAGGGAGACGAGGGAGGGTTTCAGTTTCAGTCACCATTGTTGAAAGTACACAAAGAAGCTCAACAGAGTGGCATAGAAACCCCACCAGCAGCCTCTGTTGTGGTTATGTTATTTGCAGAGCAATGCAGACACACCAGCAGTCAAGTATAAATGCTCGTAATGCTGTAGGTGACTTGTGTAGGCTACAGCATAGGCTCTATGTACAACTATAAGTCAACTTTAAGTAGTTGCTGTGTTGGTTGTCCATCCAGTGCGGTTACAGAGCGACAAAGTCTACATCTACATGGGAGACATTTTCCGTTTCTTTTAAGCATGACCACAATCGTCCACAACCATAACCACGTTTATTATTGTAACCATGACGATAAAAGGTCCTTTAATCTTTACAAAGTTGTTGTCTTAACCAAAACCATAATCTTTCCCTAAACCTAACCAAACCTTAACTGTAGTCTGCACTACAGTGTTTATTTTCCAACGTGATTCCAAAGGGGTTTGAAAGACACAGATGGACGATGTCTTCCTGCTCATAGAGGCATAGCATCAGATCAGAAAGTGAAAGTGAAAGCAAACATGTAAACTTGGATATCCAACTAAATTGGTAACCTTTGAACAGTGCCTTTGCTTTGGCTTAATCTTTGATTTGAATGAATCTATGGCCTTTTAGCCATGCAGTTAATGGCTCAAACTTTTTACATCGTGTACCACCTCAGTAAAAATTAGGCTCTCCAAGTTCCACCATTATGACCGCAATGCTAAGTAGTTGACAGGCAGGTTTACTCATAGACTGACTGTACAAAGGGAACACTGGAACTCCATACACCGCGAGGGGACCTGGACTGTTTCAATTTGTGACGTTTTCTGAGAAATATAAGTCAACTGGTTTGTCTTCCAGCACCGTGTGTTTGGTTAAAAGGTGCCATTTGAGGTGTAATGGTTTCATGCATTCATTCCAAAGAACGTCACCACATACCGCACACTACTGAGCTCTTCCTCCATCCGGCTCCAACTGAATCCAAATTTGAGGTAACCTGAGTCATATCTCGTTTCTGCTTCGAGCCATTTGCTGCTAACAGGTGCTGTTACTGGCATGGCCACTAGACTTCTTTGTCGCCCACCTTGGTGTCAACAGGGTTGATTAAAATGTTCTTCTTCTCCAACACTCTCTATTTTTTAATGAGAAATTCTGTGTGTTTTTATAGTATTATATGCTTTGAAATATATTTATTTTATTTAAAATATATTTTGACAATTTTTCCGTGTACCACAAGGGGGAGCTCGTGTACACATGAAGATCACTGGATCACTGGTCTAAAGTCTGAAGTCACAGCATGCACTGACTTGTTGACATGTGAAATTTCTCTGTCTTTGTATAGTTTTACTGCAGCGGGTCACATTTGTCCGTCACGGTGATCGACCCAAATCTTATTTATGCTTCAAAAAAATCTGGCTTGTAATTTTCTGTGCTGAGCGGTCAACAAAGCTTGTGCCCCATGAAAACATTTATGTGACGCCTGATTCGGTTGGCTGTAAAGATATACTCCGCTTGCCTGTTGTATCAGTGTGTGTAAACCAAATTAGAGGGGTGTAAAGGTATGAAGGGACAAAACACCCTCACAATGTGATCCAATCAGCAGTAAAACACTCCCAACCATGAACATGTTGTTAAGATCACACTCAAAGAAAATATAGTCTTTATAAAAATGGGAGGATGGCAGATAAGACAGTTCAATAATAACACACACAAACACATACGCTTGAGAGTTTTTTTGGCTCCCTTTCATAAGTCTCTTCACTGTTGTCACTCATCAAAATGTAATATCGCACAATGCACGAAGAAGAGGTTTTATTTGGAGCATGGGGGACCAAGGACGTTCATACAAGTTTTAGGGAATGAAATTGACTTAGCAAAAAATGAAAGATTCATTGAGAGGAATTTATATTAGCCATGGATACACACAGAATGAGTCATTTTTTCAGCTTATGATTCATCAAACAGACGAACTTTAACATGGACAAGCAATATATTCCATCCCTGACTTATTGGAAAAGGACAGAAGTTCATTAGTCTTACCTTATGACAAATGTCTGGCCAGAGAGCCACACTTACTTATTTAATACTTTACCTGCTCTGTCTGATCAATACTTAATTACAGCAGCTTTTCCTTGTTTGGTGGATTATTGGTTAGAAAAAAGGGCTCGTTTGAGAGGTGAGAGTAACCCAGCTGGCTTATAAAGACAGAAACTACCAGAGTGATCTCTAACCATGCATCATTACTCCGCAGTCGATGGTAACAAAGTGTCTTGGATCATGCTTAACGACATTAGAGGCAGAGAATAGGGGTGGACAGCAGATGCTTAGTTTGTTAGCCAAGCCACTACTGATGTAACTGCGTTAGCTGGGCCACCACAGTGCTCTAATGTGTCTGGCAAAAAGAGGACAAGACAATTAATAATCCTGGTTTAAAACATATGCTTCTGGTTCCAGCTTAAAAGCTGCTTTTAGGAGCTTGCGATTGATAAAAAGAATTGATGTTTCACCTTATTGACCTAAGGGTGAAAAAACACCGAAGAACAATGTTCCATTAGAGTTTACTTTAAGTATACTGAGAGGCATCAAAAATCCATAATGCGTGGCATCTAGATGTATCTGCAATTCATTCTAGTGACATAAGGACACTGCAAATCCGTTGTGCCATGTCCAGTGATGGCTGCTCTCTCATATTTTAAGCAGCATGGCAATGTCGGCCTGACCTTTTGTAGGTGCACCACTTTAATCCAGACTGACATACCTCAACAGTTATTGGATGGATGCCATGAATGTTGTACGGACATGCTGGGTCCTCCAGCGATGCTGACATAGCCAACACAGGGTTGACATTTTTGCTCTTTAGTGACATGTCTTGGAGACTGTTGGACAGACTGCAATGACATGTACACTGCCCTGTCCATGTACATCGCCCGGAGGATGAATCCCTACGACTTTGGTGAATCCCTGACATTTTGTCTATCTATCAATAAATCAGCTAAAATGTGTGATGGATGATTGTTTTCCCCAGAAGATGTATCCTCATGACTAACAACACAGCGTGATATGACATATCTCAACAGCTATTCACTGGATTACCATGAACTTGGGTAGAGATACTCACAGTTAGTTAAAAGTTATTTTCTGATTGTTTCACAAAGGTTCAATTCAGCACAACAAGACATACCCACACACTATCAAACAACCCTGTGGCAATTGGCCACAATGCCTGATTGTGTCGAGTATGGTCTTAATGTTTTTAGCACAGTCCAAGTCCAGTAGTTGATTTATCGATAGAAACAATTTTATGCTTGTAGCTTCTCAAATATGATCATTTCAGGCTTTTTTATTAATAGAAACTATAATAAGTTATTTGGAGACTTTCATTGGGCTTAAATAAAACTGTAGTAGTAGTTCTCAACATTTTCTAATGCTTCTTAGACCAAACTATAACGTAAGTCAGAGGAGTAAACTGACTTTGAAAGTAATGACACTCCCATGAGCCTTAGCTGTACTTTGTGCATAATGTTAATTAGCAAATGTTAATGTCGGCAAAGTTAGCATTGTCGTTGTGATCACATTAGCATTTACAGTAGCTCCAAGCACCACTGTGCTCTCGCGGAGCTGCTAGCATGGCTCTCAGACTCTCAGTCTTTCTGCTCTCCACACGTCCGTCTCAATAAATGAAAAATACTTTATGGCACGGATGCACGCTCTGCATACAAATGATGCGCTGTGATATTTCAATTAACTTCACAGTTACCTCAGCAAGTATTCAACCTTGAGAATGTGTCACATTATGATTTCATACAGTATAGTGACCTCTACACGGAATGTGCTTGATATGAATAAGCCTCACAACTCCCTGTGAATAACATCGCCGCTAAATTTGAACAAATCACCACTTAAAGACAAGCCATAGCGGAGATTATCCCTCCCATCAACCTGTCCTTTATTTCTCTCTTTTCTCAAGGGCAGAGGCAGGTGTTAATAAGACTCATTTAGCACAATGCAGCAAACGAAGGCTCACCAGAATGCAAAGATAATGAGATAATGAGATAATAAGATTGCTTTGAAGTAGATAAACATCCAGTAAATATTCCTGGTCTGTCACAGGTGCTTTTGCGCAGAGCGTGTTTAATCAGGGCTCATCAACATTCACAATGCAAAAGGTTCGTCCTTTGGAATTTACACAAGGATAAAAAATAAGGGTGACGGTTCAAAACACTCTACTGTATATCTCGAAAAGCGTCTTAGGGGAAATGGAATCAGTGTTTCATAGGGAAGGATACGTCCACCCAACAAAATCATATCAGTAACTGAATTCCTGGCCATACAAGAGAGCTAATTTCTCTGATGTCTTCATTCCTTTGAATATTTGTATGATATGTTAACGGGGCCGGCTATTTTATATGTTCATCAAAAGGAATAAATAAAGATCATCTTGGTAAATGGATTAGTTGATGTCAGGAACGGTGGTTGTTATAAGCCAGGGGCTAAAAATCTTCCCTGTATCAGATCAATTATGGATTAAAGACTTTGGTTTGTGTGCTTGTTTTCTCTGACGTACCTTCTCTCACGATGTGATTGATTTACTGTATATATATATATAAAGTGAAGATTGGTAACATACTTGCTTGTGCATGTATGAATCTGTGTGGCCTTGCAGCACCGCGTAGCTGTGAAGCCTGAGTGTTGATGAGTTTATGCTGCTTTGCACGTTGACTGCTGCAATTTGGATTCTTCGCTGAACACGAGCAAACATAATACTGGACTGATCATGCTACCCACACCTCGCCCAGCAGTGCATGGAGAAAAATATCAAGCAGTCAGCTCCTGTCGAGTCAATAGATTTTTAGCAACCACGGCTACGCTTGTCAGCTTTAGCTGATTGCCTGACATATTTCCTCAGTGTCTCTTGGCTCATCTACAGTTGTCAGTTCTCCAGACGTGGCTGTTGTAGTCATGCCCCTGGTCGTCCAGTTAATTCCCTGTACGGCCTTTTTTTTCCTTACCTGGACTCAAGCCAGTTCTGTCAGTCCTGATGTCTCCATTGCCCAGAGTGGCTGTGTCTATCTGACTGTAGCCTTGGCACATTAGATTTTCTCTTCTTTCTCTCTCTGTCCCTCTGCTTCCCCCCCGGGTGCCTGACCTCTCTTTATTTCTCTCTGTACCCCGCTTTTCTCTTCCCTTCTATACAATTTTTTCCTCTTTCATCCCACTCTATTTTGCCCCTCCACCCCTCTTGCACAACCTCCCTTTCTCTCTCTGAACTTTTGCAGCGCTCCCAGAGGTACTGCAGCCGAACAGACAGCAGTGCCATATCAGGCACTGTCAGACATATGGAGGAGCGCTGAGCGCCAAAGCTGGGTGACTTCAGCTCAGCAGCAAAGTACCAATGATGCATAACTGATCAAGACGTTATGACGCTGAGGTGAATTTGTCGCCCGTGACATAAAACCCTTGCTATGGCAGCTTGGACAGAAGAGGTTGTTTTATATAAAGATCAGACTCAGTCAAATTTGGCCTCAGCCGCTCTGTATTCTCTCTCCGAGTAGCTGGCCTGATGCAAATCGATAAAGTAATTTTCCCCCAGACTTGTTGTAATTAACAATCTGCCATGTGTGCTCAGGGGAACTGCGGCATTTGAATAGAAGCGACTTCCAGCTGCTACTGCGACGCCTGTGATTTAAGAAGTTTAAGACAGGAAGGCGAGACAAGCTCTATATGAGTAAGCATTTAACACGGCCCACACACTCTTTAGCAATGCTTGTTATATAGTCTGCATCCTTAAAGCTGATTCCAGCTGACATAAAAGACTAATGTCTGCATTTAAGAGGTGTGTGGGTTGGGTTTTGGGGGGATTATCCCTTCAAGGAACAAATAGCTTTATTAATTAATCAAAAATCATTAGCCGGAACTTGTTAGAGTCATGTTGTCACCCATGTAATGGAAAAGGGATGTTTTATATGTGGTATTCAAACTTTCTGATGTGTAATAGTAAGCTGTACAAAGAACAGTTGAGGCTTCCAAGTGTTTCAAAGGATCCAGAGAGATCTTATGTAATGGAAGGTCTAATAAACTACAGATAGACAAGTGTTCATGTTTGGAACATCCTAGCTACCAGTTACTCATTATTAACATTGCCTGCAGTTCAATCTGTTCATGATGAGACGAGATGAGACGGGAAACACTGCATGCAGTTACAAAGCTAATGTCTAATGGCTTGACATGAGCTTTGAAAACTGAGGACTTCTCATCCATATCGTCCATAGTGTCTGTATCCCATTCATAAAGTTGAGCTTTGCAGTTCATATTTGACCTTGGAAGCAGCAAATCCAAGCGACACATTCCCGCTTAAGTTCCAGATTCATTATGATGACGATTGAGTGGTGAATAAGTGGACCTAAAGTGTATAAAGCTGTACTGAGTTTCCAAGGTGAGGAATGAAGTGTTAAGCTGCAATTGCTAGATTGTAAAATGAAGCAAAGCAAAATAATTAATATTGTGATCATTTCAGTCCAATCACCCTGATGTAGTACATAAACCGCTGAATGTCAAAATAAATTCTACTTTTTTCTAATATTAGCAATATGAATGATAAATGAGTAACTTTGGCGTGTCTTTTATTTTTCCATGACAATAATATTTGAAGTGGTTTTAGCACCATATTGTCTAATTGCTGCTTCAGAGGCTTTTTCCACAGCCCCGTCAATACTATTCCATGGAGAAACACTCATGAACATAAAAAGCCGCACAATCAAAGGCAGTCAGAGATGTATGCGCTTTGGAATTAATGAAGGGAGTATTTATTGACATGTAATCAGTGTAATTATCCCGGAGAAGGCAAAGTGAATTTCTAATAAGTGCCTGCATAACTTTTATGGATGATCACTTTCATTTCCTCACACATTTCTCCCTTTGCAGACTCATAATTTCAGAGAGACAGCTCTCCATTGATGGAGAATAAGTAGCCGGCGAGCACAGCAGTGGTATTATCCATGTGCCAAATATGTACAGCCCACTTAACGTGCATTAAACACGCTCTTGGCTTGGAATACACAGGTGAGGTGATTCCAGGTAAAAGCCATTTTCCTCACTGATGTGCCTTATTAAATCCATGCCAATCAGTGAGGAGGAGATGGAAATGAAGAGAAGCAAGGGGATTTTCGAAGCTTAGAGGCGAATGTAAAAAAGCTTTGGCTCAATAACAGGAAGATGTCCTCAATACTTTGTACACAATTTGAAAGACTAAAACAAAATGACTAAAATAAGGAGATATAACACTCTGACACTGAAATATTAATACAGAAAGGGGGAAGATGAACTTTTCTGACCCCTCAATGGGGAAGTTCTTGTTTCACTGAACTCCTACCCCTCTCTCCAGGTGCCAGTCCACACTCCATACTGTGGTTCATGCTAGACTTGGACCAGGCACCCTCCACTGACTGAGCAACTGCAACCCCTACAGTACCTAAGTGATGCTGTCAGTTTCAGATCATCTTTAGCATTATTTAGGGTGAGTGAAGTCATTGCCAAATAAGAATGGCTGCCATTGCACCTTCTGAATGACAGCCTGCTTTATTTCACCACCTTAATACATTTTTTTAACGTCCCTACTACAGTTTGGACTTGGAGTTAAGCTTCATGCTCAGCTATTTATCTCAATGATTACTCCCAACTTAACTATAGTATTAATTCGGGCTGCCCAATCAGTTTTTGGGGTAGCACTGAACACCCAGACAACCTGTCTCTCTCCACCTCTGTTTGTACATTCAATTCATGTCCTCTAAATAACTGGATATGTGCTCCGTTGAGCGTTTATGGGAGATTCTGAGATGATGTGTGAAATAGAGGTTTTCACTGCCACCATAAAACTGGAGAGTCCAGGTGATCTGTCAAATTTATGTCAGCACCGAATTGCATATTTCTCCGCCTCTGTGAGATGAACTGACCGCGGCGGCGCTGAGGGAAGTGATGCAGTTAAAACTGCAGTCTATTAAGAATGTGCGGTTTAATTTGTTTATAGGTAATAATCGGCCGCATGTGTCAATAATGCGTCTATGAAACTATTTGCGAAGCCACAACTGTAGCAATAACTAACAGTAGCTGCGAAGATCTGGTTTCATGTGGTCCCATTGGGAGTTATAAGGCTATGAAATCTGAACTATTGACACAAGAGAGAGGCTGAGAGAAGTGTGACTATATTGCCTCTGTTGGTATTTGTGTGTGCGGAGGTTTAATCTTACCACTGACATGAGGGATGATGTGGTCTGCAGACAATCTGAAAATAACAACCTGTTCCACCTGGCAGCATGGCAGAAAAGAAGAAAGCTGTCCACTCTTTCCGTCTCAATCTCACCTCACTGTACGTACAGTGAAGGGCATTACCTCCCTTTTTCACACCCCTTCACACTCCCTCTCTCTCTCTCTCTCTCTTTGTGTTTTTGTATGTCAGCTTGACTGTTGATTGGCAGTTTGATGGAGTGAAATACAACAGTGAGAAGAAACGAGATCTGACCATACAAACATCCGATGCTTCACTGTCTGCGATTTCTGCCAGGGGAAGCAACAAACAACCAACAGTTTCACCAAGACCAGGCAACCGGGCCAACATATAAACAAGATAAACAATGTCTCCAGGGGTAAGCGAGAGGAGCAGAGGCTGTGCTGTGTTTGTTCTCTGATCGATGGCATACATAGTGCATGAGTTCCCTAAGAACTCTGGGCAGAAGTTGTTCACTTCTATATGAGGAAGTTCAGCCAAAGGGAGAGCTGTGCTATTGAGATGAGGCCGAGCGAAGGTAAAATGCAAGAAGCATTGTGTGTGTTTGGGAGTGAGACAAGTAGCTTCTCATCTCAGATAATAAAATGTGATGTTAGCTCGAGATCGATCCGCAAGTTCAGCCAAGCAAAGGCCAGGGACAGGTCTGCTTTAAATAGGAAAATAAAGAGTGAAAACCAAAACATTTTGATTAATCCGTCATATCCTTCCACAGAGGTTTGACTCCCTCCAATCAACACATAGAAAGCCCGGCTATTTCTGAGCTCTCCGGGAAAATTAAAAGACAAAATTGCCTTCATAAATATTAATCTGGGGAAGGCAGAGGTTGTGCCCTTCACAATTATTCATGCTCTCTGGAGCGCATTTGTCAAGAGTAAACAGTATCCTCCTGTTTACTTAATGCAGAACATTCTGTAGGTGAGTGGGCATAATTGATGCCTTCATATTGTATTCTTAAGGATGTAATTAAACACAGCAGTCTGCCATAGAACACATTCATCTCTCTCCCTCCTTCCTCGTCCTCGCACACATACACTCACATGACGTGCAAAGTACACTTCCTCACAATTGCGCTCTTATCCGTTTCTCTACAGCAGTGCCTTGGTTCACTTGGAATTAAAGGTGGAATGGGAGTTAATTTCACAGCATTTTGGCATGTTATTAACACTCTGGGGCCTGTAAGTGTACTGTAGATGGCTTCTGCCTGGGTGACTCTGTTTTCTTTGGTGGAGGGGGGGTAATGTTATTTGCTGCTTGCTTAAGTGTGACGGAATCATTAGCGAACAGAAAATAAGTCAATAACACCTTTCTCTATGCCTTTATGTGCCGTTATTGTACATGAAATGTGGATCACAATTGTCAGCCTAACTTTTACACCCGGGGTAGGCAATATCTGATACATTTTGGGGTATTGTAAATCTTCTGTATATTCTTTTGAGCAAATATCTTGTTGGTAAAATAACCGGACTACTGTTGGCCAATCCAGTGAACTAAATTCATGTTAAAATAAGCTCTATTTACGTCTCTAATTCCACGCAGTCCACCATGTTTCTACAGTAGCCCAGAATGGACAGACCAGACAAGCTCTAGTAAATAGAGCATTTCGTAGCTACCATAGTTTCCTTTTCCTTCACACTCAGCAGTACTGCTATCTGCAACTACACCACAAGGTGCTACTAAATCTTACACACTGACCCTTTAAATAAAGCCCAGTATCCCCAGGACTTAAATTAGTTTGACAATACTTCCATCCATTCAACCACCTATGCAGAGTAGCGGATGGGTGAAGACAATCCCAGTAGAGGATTGGCTTCACGACGGGTCACCAGTTCATTAGAACTGAGCTGACACAAAAAAAACTATTCACATTCACACCTATGGGCAATTTAGAGTCGCCAAGTACAAGAAGTTCTTCGAGCTTGTTGGGAGGAAGGCTGAAGAGGGCCCAGAGAGAACCCACAAAGGCACTCGGAAAACATGCAAATGCCTCATAGAAAGGTTGCAGGTTTGAACCTAGAACCAATAATACAATATTGTAGTGTGCAATTCACCGTTCACTAAACCCCACCCCTTATTTACTGTTGCTTTGCCTCTCCCTTCCACATTGTGCAGTTAACAATGTTAACAGTGGCAGATTTAACATCCCAAATAAAATTCTTTTCCAAACAAATTGCTCCTGATTTCACAAAGAGAGGAACACAAAAGCATCTTATAATTTCTAGCTGACAACCATTGATTTTGCCATCACTGGTGGTTTCTGTAAATCAACACAAAACAACTTGTCATCCACGCTTGCTGGATAGGTGATTTTATGGGTCTGGCATAAAAGGTCCCCATAATTAATCCTCCCAAAAAGGCTCTATTAGTTTTTCCGCCTATAGAAGCAGCCATGGGCACAGCACCACACATATTGAAAGTGCTAAGTCGCCCAAGTAGAACAATGGCATCAGTCGTTTCTGCCAGTGCCCCAAAACAATAGGCTTACTTTCAAGTGTCAAAGCCGTCTAGTAGCCATAGTAACTATGACAAGAGCAAAGGTGGAAGTCAGGTGATGGCATTATAAGATGACAAGGAGGAAGAGGAGGAGGTCAGGGTGGATGAATCAGTCAACAAAGTATTCATGATGGCAAAAGTCCTCTAAAGGTCATTTAAACCCAAACCTCCCAAAACCTAACCAAACTTTTTTTTTTGCATTGTCAGATCATTTGATTTTTACAGTGACCGCTTTGAGTTGCACAGACAAATGAGGTTGCCCTACCGATAGGGTCTCTAACTTATTTTGTCACTGGATTCAGAGGACTAGACATTTGTGACATATTTTTCTCTTTGTCTGTCTTTGTTTATCTACCCGTCTGTTTTACTGATTCTCAGAAATAAAGTTCAGACCTTTACACACAAAAACAATGCACACCCCCCCCCCCCCCCCCCCCCTCCTTACCCCTGTCTTCCTGTCCATACGGTGTTATGAATCAGGGGCTAAGCTTTGCTCTGGTGGCTGGACCCTGGGGAGGTGCTGGTCTACCTGTAGACAGCCACATCAGATCTTATTCCCTGCACAGGAACACAATCATATAGGGAGAGGGAGAGCGAGCTCCATCTGTGGAATACTGATGCAGGAGCAGGGCGTTTACAAGACAAGCTTAGAGAGGCTCGAGGAACATGGAGGCCAGGGAATGAATTCTTAAAGATACAGTCTGCAGGACTTAGCTATGTTCTTGGAGGAATCAGAAGAATAGCAACAATACTGGAGGGTGGTATGACTTTGTGGGGCGCTGAGCAAGAAGAGGTTAAAGGGGAAATTAGTTGAAAACGGCCTCCAGGTTGTTGTTGTTTTTTTTGCAAAACTTCTGTTTTCCCAAAAGAAACAAGCTGTAACACAAACAAAGTTTGAGGTATTTCTGACTTTCCTGACGAAAGTTTCTATTGACACAGTCCACAACTTTGGTCAAGACTTCAGTAAATATTTGACGAATTACCATGAAACCCTTTAACCCCAGATGATGAATGCCACTTAATCTAGCACCACCAGTTGGTTGAAGCAGAAAGACATTAATTGTATCCAGATGATGAATCCTAATGACTTAAGTGATCCTCTGATTTTGTCCATAGATTGATCTGTCTTCTGTCGGCCCATCACTTTGGTTCAGACTGAATTATCTCTATTATAATTATTGGATATCTTGCCATGGAATTTAGGACAGACAGCCCAGAGGATGAATCCGAATGTTTCTATCTCTTCCAATCTATTTATTTCCACCACCAGCAGATCAAATTTCTACATATTCATTGAAATAGCAAAACGATTCTTGGATGAATTTACATGAATTTGTACCATAAATTTGGTACAGGGCTTTATGTCTTCCACAGGATGAATAGTAGCAACTTTACTTGTCTCCTGACTTTTTGTGTAGTGTCATTGTCAGGTCATTTTTTTAATTTGTCCAATTCTTCAGTTTATGACCGAATGACATTCCCATCAGCCTCAGCTACTTTGTATGCCGTGCTAATTAGGTGAGGTGAAAGTGGGCAGCTCTGGCTCCTCTCCTCTCCTCTCCTCTCCTCTCCTCTCCTCTCCTCTCAATGGAGCAGAAGAGAGACAAGTGAATAACACTACTCATTAAACATTACTGTAAGTGCAATAACATATGATGTCAGTCATGAAGCTAGCTGATCTTGCTGAAGCTCACTGTCTTTATCTATTGGTGTTTTCACGTTACCCACTCAGTCTGATGAAATGTGAAGTGACAAATGAGAAATGTTGTGCAAAGTTAATCGATAAAACTAAACTCATTTAACTCTAAGTCTTACTGTTGACTAATCTGATAACATTTTAGCTTTGCTTTGCTAATTCTCAGCAGGAAACAGAGAGTTTGTGAATATCCCCCAACCCTTTTTTAGGCTCCGATTGTATTCCCCCACCAACCGAATCACACTTTAACCCCTTCTAATCAGCAAATGTTAGCATGCCTGCACAAATTGAAATGCTGATAGACATTACTTGAGCATTTTAGCATGCTGACATTGGTATTTAGCTCAAAGCATCACTGTGCAGCCCCACAAACTAATGTCATCATTTATTGCTGTGTGTTTTGATGATTCAGAGGCAAAACAAGATAATCAATGATTTCAGCATCTTGTAAGGACGTTGAGGGCTTGATAATGTACCATTTCCTATCCCTGAAATAAGATTACTGAATATGAAGTTATTAGTCTTAAACAGTCACTCTCATATCCTATATGGAGGTAGCATTAGCCTAAAGGATAGTAGGGGAAGACTTGTGGCCGGAAAGAAGCCAGTTCAGATCTAGACCATCTGTTAGCCTGAGAAGAAAAACAGAATGAGAAGCACTCTCTCCTCCTCTCCTCTTTACAGCTGACATTAATAAGCCCCATTTGCTGCTGCAGAACTATTCAAAGGCCAAACATAGAAGCCTGGTTGTACTAAGCAGCTCCAAAAATTTATCAAGTACAACGACACAAGCGAGAATCGGGTTACTGCTGGGGAAAAAAAAAAGGCAAGTCATGCTGGAAAATTCTCTTTGAGTAAATAAACATTTTGAAATACTGTAGTTAATTTTTTTGCTTGTACTACTCCACTAGGATTTCTCCAAGAGTCTGTTTATGTCTCCCGTTTCAGGTTAACAGAAGTAGTTCATGCAGACTATGGAGCAGTCAAAACACTGCAGGGCATTTTAGTTGAATTACAGTATTATTCTCATCTAATAGCTGGCTTAAAACGCTAATCATGCATGCTAATTCCTGGCTTAGCGTGCCTATGGATTAGAAGTCCATGTAATGTACAGTTAATCCTATATACACTGCACTGAAAATCCGCCTAGAAGTGGTTCTCATCATCAAAAATTTTTCCCTCTAATTATGTCTCCAGAGAGAAGCTCAACTCCCACTTGAGATGAGTTCGTCCGTGCAGTATTCTCAGGTTCACATGCACGGGGAATACAGAATACAAGCCCTTGATCAAGCACTCAGCTATTGCCATTTTATCCAGATCCGTAGATCAGGACTGATACATGCTCTACTGCATAATATTCAGTAATAGAACATAATCCCACCACAAGGCAGAGTATTTCTATCTTCTGATTCCCTCTTATATCTTCAATGATCAGTTTTGCTTCTATACAGTCACATTCAATAACCAGTCTCTCTAAAGCTCCGTAGAGATATTCAAGAGCAATTTCCAAAACTGTGCCATCACTGAACTCACAAACAATAGCTGAAATCAAATTTAATGTGACTCCTCTTCTTTGAGTGAGCGTGTGTTCCTCTGTGCTCTGCTGAAATATTAAAAACCTATTAATTATCGGAAAAGTGGGAGCATAGCGGGGAATGAGAGACGGAGGGATTGAGGCCGCACAGATCTGAGAGAATATAAAGAGGAGTGAAAAACAAGGCTGGAATTGGCTTCATACTCTCCAACCCTGCAGATTCTCCTCAGAGACTCGTGATTGTTCTTCCCCTTTCAAAGGAATCCGCCTGTGGTCTCATTTCTGAGTTTCGCTCATATTTTGATCAAATCTAGAAATAAACCCACAATATTACTGCTTCGGTTATTAGCAGACTGTCTGACCTCGCAGGCTTTAAAAGCGTCCTACTTCTCAATTTGAAATGCTTTTGCCTTCATTGAAAAATAAAAAGGGATAAAGTTACACTTTATTCACTCAACTTAAGGTTTGATGTTGTTCAAGCGCAAACATTAAAACAAATCAATCACACATCAGACAAGAACGTTGAGACAGAATGACTCGGCAAAAACTCAGATTACATTCAATACCGACACCCAATCCTGGGATTGCACTTTAAGTCTGAATCTTGGCTAATGCTAGTGTGCTATCATGATAGACCAAGATGGTAGACATATATACATTGTACCTGCATATCAACATGTTTGCATTAGTATTCAGACCAAAGCCCCGCTGTACAGAGCTGATAGCATGTGTGTTGTGTTAAAATTCGCTTTTTGCTTTTTTAATCACTACAGTATAATTAAGGTTAGGGGAGGATGGCGGTAGTGTCAAATAAGATATGATGTGCTCTGCTCAGCATGGTTAAGCTTAGGCAACAATTGCACTTTAATATCGCTCACGTGTTGGGAAAAACAGGATATTTTCCCCTCCTGAAACACAGTGTGTTGGTGTTAGCACTGCTGCTAACAGTCAACAGGGCTAGCACTTACAGGACTGTATATGCAGTATGCACATCTGCTCATCATGCAACTTTAGAGAAAATGTAGAAAAGTATGACTTTTCTTTGTAGCACTGGCGCAATGTGAAGATGAGGACGTTTTTATGCGAAGAATTACGATGCATTTTTGAAATAACATTTATGCACATGGTTTGGAAAGACATGATGGATTTTGCGTCTGAATTCGTAAAAAAGACTTTTGCCAAATGATGCTTCTGTCAGCACATGAGAAAAATAATTCATAATCTGTCAGCATACCTGTGCAAAATAAAAATTATAAAGCCTAATGTGTAAATATTGTACATCTCATAGGTTGCTACAGAGACTGATTATTTCTTGTCTACCTTTGCCTTTTGTTGGATCCCATACTCCATCAGACATACGGTACATCGGCCACACAGAGTTCACTGATTTATATTCCTACATATTCCTACCCGTGAATATCCACACTGCCCTGTTTCCACCTTGTATCCCCTGAAGTCAATGTTTGGTCAGAGGAGAATGTATTGACTTCATCACTAATGCATATGCATGTTCTGACATTTCACAATGTGCTTACAGTGCTTTGGACTCCCATTTCTGCAGAGACACTATCACAGGCTAAATGTGTTTCTTTTCCCTCACATTATATAACACACATCTTGTCTAAGTCTCTGATCTTATGTTAGATCATTCACATTAGAAAACATTTCCAGATGATTTCACTTGTAATATATCCACTATAGCTTGAAAATAGCAACGGGTCCTCATCAAAGATTCTCTTAGAGTCAGAGAGACGATGCTCTTAATCTCCAGCTTTGCTTCTTGTCTGTGAAGCTGCAAATGGGTGGAACAAAACACTCTGTCTTCTCCTCAGGACATTGCTGCTTGTAGAGCTAATCAGCTTGGAAATGATGGCTGTGTGTACGTGTGCAGGCAAACCTACACAAGGACACGCTCATTTCACCGACCCTTATCTTCCTGTCCTCATTCAACCTCATCCAGACAACACATTAACCTCTTTGTCTTCAACTTGGACACATGTCAGAATGCTATAATCTAATATTTAATAAAGTAATCTAATTTCATAATTTAATGTGCTTAGACTAGACTAGACTATGTGCTTGGATCAAAAATGAATTATGTGTACACGTTATCTCAAACAGGAGCCTGCTTCATTTGCACACTAAGTATTATTAGGTAGGTAGTATTATGTGCACATGTTTATCTCCACGGGTTTTCCCAGATGTTTGTTGGGTTCTTTCAGGCTAACATCATAAGCTGGTCCCTGATGACCACAGTGCCTCAGTGTGTGGAGATTGTAAAGGCGTTGTGTATTATGAAGGTCGTATAGAGGCGCAAACTCAGCTGGAGTCAACGTCAGAAAGCAGAATGCGTGCTTAGTCTCATTGTTCAGGAGCTCTTGCTTTAAATAATGAAACACATTCCTACATGTCAGCGCCTTGTATTTTTAATTAACATATTTAATCATTTAGATTCCTAGTAGAGTAGTTCTCATTTTTCAGTATTGATCCCCACACATTCAACTACTGGCTTTGATTAAATGTGAAATCTGTGAGCCTCTATGTCAAACTGATGTTAAGATGTATGCACACTAAGGTCAGAATGCAGCCTCACACCACTCCTTTACTACTGTTCCTACGACGATGTTTTCTAGGCTCATGAAATTTTTATTTACACTGTTTGGATTGTTTATGAAGGAGCGGCATTTTCACCTCAACTGTGGATTTTTACCTAGATCAAAACAATACAGCACCTCTTTTTGTTAAACCCCAGTTGCTACAAGTTAATTGCTGGTAACCCCAGTTTATGTGTTCGGTACATTAAACATGTAATAAAATGTATTCCATACCTGGAATGTTTCTAAATCTGCTGTTATAAAAACCAAGTGGAATAAATCTTTGGTCATGTTAACTAAGTTCAAGAGTCAAACCTTTGATTTGTCTTCACATTAAAAGTCTCAAGTGATGAAACTGAAGCCAACATGAATTGGAAGACTACAAGTTATAAAATGAAAAAAGTTGGTTAGTGGAGTTGGACAGAGGTTTAGGTCTGACCCAGCTCTGTAGCTCACTCCTCATCTCTGCTTAAAGCTAGCATCTTGAGACCTGTCAGTGGTTGCATTGTGGGTAATCTAGGCTCCAGGTTTTGACAAGGAAGAAGAATGTGTGGAATAAAAATAGATGACATCTCTGGTTCTGCTGCATTGATTTTGATAGCTTTTCTTTTCTCTCTTTTCAAACTGTCCATTGTGAGTCCAATAGTGTTACTGAGGTGCAGTGTGAAATCAGTGGAGTACTCTTTAAAGTCTTTTTTAGAAGTTTAGGAGGCTGTTAACACAAGCCCCAAAGCGTCAAAAGGCTGTATCAGGACACCAGGGGAATAAACCTGACTTTCTGGTGGTCTCAGCGGTGGTCTTTTTGGTTCATAATCACTTACAGCCACTAGTGACTCTTTAAAAGAATCTTCAAACAACCTCTGCCTGTGGTGATACTATTTTAGAGTTCAAGTTGTGACTGGGGAATAAACATCTCTTACAAGCTGATGCACATTTATAGTCCCCTCCTCCGGGTGTCTGTGAAAATGAGACTGACCAGGGACATTTCCCAGAGCTCCGTCTAATGTCGGATGTGTGTATGCTAAGTGAGAACAACTTGCCAGTCATGTCTCGTGGGTCGTTTCCCGGTCTTTGAGTCAGCGATATGTCCCCTTCTCGCCCACGCTCTGTCCGTCTGACAGTCCCCTTACTTTCGAATTTGCCTGTAAGGTAACAGCAGAACAAATCTGTGATCAGAGACTCATGACAAGGTGGCCAAGACGCATTTATATATTATTCACAAAAGGTGGAGAGCATTTCATCTCAGAAGTTGTAATTCCTTAAGATGGATCACAAGTAGCTGAGAGTATAAATTGAGATTTATAGAGAAGATGATGGATCAGACAGATATATCCCCACTGATGGACTCATATCACTTATCAGGCTAATAGATCTGCTCAGGACGCTATAAACCTGCCTCTTCACTTCACTCTGCAACACCTGGAATCAACCAACACCTACGCATACATCCTCTTAGACTTTAGCTCCCGCTTTCAAAACCATTAATCCTCTGACACTCTCTGCCAGACATGAACATCAACTGCAGCTCTGTGTTACTGGATACTGGAGTTTCTTAGAAAGAGAATACAATCCGTCAAAGTCAACAACGCTTCATCATGCTCTGACCATCCAAACTGGTGTACCACAAGGCTGTGTGTTATGCCCTCTGGTTTTCTCCCTTGACATCAACATCAGTTTCCATGTCATGTGCTGTACATTGGGGCAGGAACAACAACCTCTTACCCAGTACCTCAAAAACAACGGAAATTACTGTTGACCTCAGGAGGAGGACAGACATCGTGACTCACATCTCTGACCCTAACATCATAACCCTGTCTGACTCTTTCACATTCCTATATCGCTAACACTCTCACTCTGAAATCTTTAAAAAGCCATAACAAAGACTGCACGTCCTCAGAAGAAGTATCATGTCACAAAACACCTGTTGGCCCACTTCTGTATAGCTAGAGCATCCTCACTTCATCTCTCACTGTCTGGTATGGAAGCTCAGACAGTCAGACCAAGAGGGAACTGGAGGGGATTGTCATGAAAGCCTCCAACATAATTGGTTGGGACTTTCGCTCGGTCAACTCACTGTTATATAAAGCACACTTTCAAACAGGCTGTTAAAATAACCAGCGACCCCAACCACCCAAACCATCACCTCTTCCAGCTCCTCCCCTCTGGAAGGCGCTACAGGTCCATATTAACCAATATCACTCAAATCAAAGACAGCTTCTTTGCTACAGCAGTGAGAACACGTATCACCCCTCGGCTGCCTTTTTAATTTGATATATTTCCCAAGATTAAATGAGATATGAAACAAAGTAGGAGGATGGCAATTGGATAACAGGAAAAAAAAAGACAAATCCAGAAAATGTCAGCAATGGGAGGTAGATATTCAGCAGAGCTATATACTGTGTATATATACACACATAACACACACATATATATATATATATATATATATATATATATATATATATATATATATATATATATAACACAACAGCTAAAGTGTGATTTTTGGCATGTATTGTTAAATAGGCACTATAATGTCTGACATGTTGAGTAAGTTAACATGCTGAAAAAGTCAATGCCATTGTGACTAAAAGCGGCCGACTCAGAGGTGTGAAATTAGAGGGACAGGGTTTAGAAAGCAGTTGCAGGCTCAGTTAAAAGGTGTTGCCTTCATGGAACATGACTTCTCAGCGAACACAGATAGTAGCATTATTTCCAAGGTGCTATTCACAAGTGAATTAGTTCGTCACACTCGCCTACAGTTTTATGTCCCATTGTACATTTCACAGAGGGCAGCGTCTGCCAAAAAAACTTGAAACACTTGGCTCTATATGTACAGTATAGTTTCGGCATTGTATGTGGTCTACAGAGACAGTATGCATGTTGTGTGATGAAAAGATATTCATGGCTGTCATTTCCAGCCTAACACCTCCAATTTACTTCTGTTTATGAGTTCATCAGTCACTCAAAGAAAATGTAATGACGAATCTGTCAAGGTACCTCAAAGTGATGTAGGTGTAATGCAGGTACAGTATAATGGCAGCCCTGTAACTTTAAGTGTTGCCGAGTTAGAAAAGAGTCCTAACCGGCCCAAAAAATCCCAGAATGACACAAAATTGGTCCTTTTAGGCCCAGGAGTAAAAAGCATTTTATCAACTGTCTTAACTCTGGAAACTACTCTGCTGATAGTTAGAAAAGTTTTAGAGGAACCCGTGAGCTGTTGCCATCGCATGGCATTCAGGCAGAGACATTGTAGGAGGTGAGGTGCTGCGTGACAATGAGCTAATGAAAAGATTGTTCAGACAAAAAGTGAGTACGTTTTGTGACTGACCTTGTGACAAACAGTGTGCTGCTCCTGCAGAAATCACGATTCTGCAGCGTTTAGGCTTTCTGCCAAAATAATGCAGCTTCACAACAGAGGTGATTTGGGTCTGTCACAATCAAGAATGTTGGCTCAGAACAAATCAATCTCTGATTGCTCAGACAGCTAGTCCATAATAATAACATAATAATAATAATAAAAAAGTGGCTGCGTTCACACAAATCACTATTTGCTGATTGTTGGGTTCAATCTTTGAGAGATGTTCTTATTGTATTTCTAAAAAAATATGGAAATTATTTCCCCCAACTTGTTTCAGGGCCAAGCAAGAGTGTAGTCAAAAAGAAACTTTGACAGTAAAAGAGAAGATTCCATAGTGGTGCAGTGTTCTCTGGCTTCACAGCAAGGTGTGAATGTGAGCGTGAATGGTTGGTGTCTCTAGGTGTCAGCCCTGTGATGAACTGGCAACTTGTCCAGGGTGTACCCCACCTCTTGGCCAGTGTCAGCTGGGATTGGGTCCAGCCTCCTGGGACCCTGATAAGGATAAGCTCTAATAGAAGAGATGGATGGATAAAGACGGCCTTGTTCTTGATGAAAAGGTGCACTTCAGCAAACAGTGGCTATGCAAAACACGTGTTGCTTGTGTACAACCCTCAAGATTGGATAACCATCCAGGCAAAGTGGGCAACTGCAGAATTCCAGCAGCACTGTGTGTCAGCTGGTGTGTTAACTTATTTTTATGAAGCCGGGCCCCGTGTCTAAATCTAGTTTCAAGACACTTGTTCATACATGTTGTTTATTCCTAAATTAATTTGTGTTTAATGAAATAAGATTGAAATTAGAGTCGACAGGATGGGGGAGGGAGTGGGAGTGGGGAAGCCATTGTATTTGGAAAACTTGCAGCTTACTTATTTTTAAAAATGTGTAATGTAATGTAATTGTTTCACCCTTATTTACTTACATAAAAGTGTCATATGCAAATGAAAAAATATGTGATCAAAATAATTATATCAATGTCTAGTATGAATTGTCAACTCTAAACTGAAACCCTTAGGTGTGAATGTCAGTGTGAATGCTTGTTTGTCTCTACGTATGTGTACTCTGCCTCTCATCCAGTGTCAGACTGGCTCCAGCCCCCTGCATTCCTGATAAGGATAATCGGTTATGAAAGATAGATGGATGGATACAATATCGACTGTGGCATGAGATAATTTGCCTACACATATAGACCCTACTGTACAACTGAAAAAGTGGTCAGAAAAATATAATATTATTATTGTTTTTTTACACTGAGCGTCCTAAAGCGTCACACACTCCTTCTCTGTCTAAGACATTTCATAAATCCCTCTTTAAAAATATGTAATACACAATAAATCTCTGGTATCTATTGATCTCTACAAGCTTATCTGGAGCTTTATACTTTTCTAGGTGTTGTGAAGGTGGTGTGAGACCCAAACATCCCTGAAAAGAAGAGTTCAAATCCTGCTCTAATTCCAGGTTGCATTATCAGCGGTGTAATTTGCGGCGTCCTTGTATGATAATGCTGTCACATGTAGAATTTTTAATTATTATTTTCACCTCATCTGCTGAACGTGTTGCCACGATGTGGAGCACACACGCAGCTGTAAAAGAGGCTGAATGAGTAAGAATAAATTATCAGCGTGGTGTGGGCTGGCACCAGTCCTGGCCAATCACATCGTCTCATTTCCCTTTAAAAGCACCGTGCTCCTCTCCCCGCACGGCACTGACAGCTATGTTATGGATGAGGAGCCCGGCTGTGCCACTGCACGAAGAAATGGATATTCCTATCCAGGAGGCGCCGGGTTGAAAGGTGCAATTTTGCAGCGTCATATCGGCTTTCAGCATCAGTTAATAATATCATGAAGCACAATCAGTGCTACATCAAACAATATATAAATGTCCATGTTCGCACAGTTCTCAGAGCGCTGGCCTTGATGTTGTGACACTTTGCAGTCTCTCATCATGGACAACACACCCAGACCCTCAAATCATTTTACCCCATGGAAAATCAGCCTCGTTTGTTTACCTCTAGGGCTGAGTTATATCTAACAATCATTCGTCACAGGACAGAGTGTCTCTCCCTTTCATCTCGCTCCAGTTTGGCCTTGGAGTCCGACCTGAATACGATGCACACACACCGTCGCCTCGCTCCAATCCTCCATAGACAGAGCGCACAGCAAACAGGCTTTTATTTTAACTCATTCTGCCTTAGAGACACAAAGCATAAACATTTAGCTGTTGTTGCCTTTCATCGCTTTGGTATGCATGAGGTGATGGAGCTCGAGTAACCACGCTCCAAGAGCAGAGAACAAATCAGGAGAGGATGATTGTTCCCATTCACCTTTCGGCGATGCAATTTTAGGGACATTAAATGAAGTGCCAATGCAGAATTCAGAGAAGATAATATGAAATTTTGAAAGCATTTGGCAGGGTTTTTTTTTTTTTTTTGCACCCCCCCTTTCCCTTTTTGTTAAGTGCAGCCAGAGGAGAGTTTGGCTAATGTGTGATGTCCCTAATGCAGACATAATGGGAGAGCAGCGCTAATGTTGCTACGCCAGCAGTGGAAATGTCACAGTTGACACACTCGGGCTTAGTGGAACTGTAATTAGCCTAAACACAGGAGGACTACACAACAGAGGAGCGGCACGAGGCTCGAGAGTGAAGGAACGCGCGGAGGGATGTGAAAAGAAAGAGTGACACAATGACAAATTTATGCCCAGACTGTTTCCGGCTCCTCCAACACTAAAGCTGCCCGGCTCTTTTGTCAATCAAAGACTGAACAAAAGATGACTCATCAATTTGCCACACCAAATTACCCCTGCTTTTTTTTTTTTCCTGTAACCCCCCCGCCCCCTCCTCCCCCTCATTCCACATTAACCTAAATTGCCTCTGCTTTGCACTTCAACATGAACCAAATGACAAGCAGCACACGAGGCGCTTTGCCTCTTTTTCCGACTCATTTCACATTCAGCCATGGAAATTAAATCAGGACAGTGTTTTTTTTTTCCTTTTTGACATTATTGTACCCTGGTAATGAACGCAGCAATTAGGTGGTGAAAATTAATTTGGAGGGGAAAAGGGCCTCCATTCAGATTTAAGACCTTTGAGCAGATTGTGCTTGTGATGGCATTCTATCCGGCTCTGTGTCATGAAGACAGTCGCCACCGGGAGGTGCTCTTTCACACGCTCTCCCTCATGCACAAGTACACAGTGGCGGTGGAGTAATGCTGATTGATGTGCAGAGGCTTGGCCCTCTCTCAGCTGCTGGCGCTGGTAATTGCCTCCATCCTCCTCCCAATACGAAGGAGCACAGTGAGAGAAAGAGAACCCGTTTCCGTACTCAGCCCTTCCAGCAGGGCAGCACACTTCCCCCGAATCCCTCCAGAAACACTCACAAAAATATTCAGCAGCCATCCACGCTGGAGTTTGACGTTTACTCCCGATTCTGACAGCACCTGACAGCAGCTGATGAGCAGAGTCAGGCTGGGCTAAAATTTCCACTTTTCTTGCCTGGGTTTGGTGGAAGACCTGGTGGGCCAACTAGCCTCAGGTGTGGAGACGATTTGAACAGATAATCGTTGGTCTCACTGAGGCAAAACCTGAATGTTCAGGCCAATGTCAGGCTTTGATCTGTCTGAATACAGCAGTAATGAGGAAATATGTGTTTTCGTGTGCTTCGGTGATCATGTCGAGCCAGAGAGACACAGGAATTAAGGTCTCGGAGCAACATGTTCACAAGTCACTTTGTCCAGCTGCAGCGCAGAGCCAATCCTTTCGTGCCTTTTCAAAACAAAGTGAGGGATAAAGAAGTCTATTAAAGGGATGGGTGGGGTTATAAAAAAAGTGTAGCACCTGTGTGATAATGGAGTTTTTGTTCTTCTGAGATCTGTTACGCACCCACTGGCCTTGCTGCTCACCTAACAGATGGGACACTTGGTGTTTTTCTTATCCTTTCCGCTGTGTCAGAACGACAATAAATTCCATTCCTCCTTTGAAATGGACATGAACATGTATGCACACAGGTGGAAAAACATTCTACAGCAAGTCGTGGTGAAAAAAGGTAGAGGTACTTTTGCTTGACTATTTCCAATTTGTGCAGTTTCGTAGCTCTTATCCTTTAATACTTTACAAAGAAACTTTTCTTTTTGCCCCTCTAGATAATTTTCAGATGAAGCTTGCACTTAAAATAAATTGTTTGATGAACTAAAATAATACACTGCTATCAGTTAAGCCAGCACGCAGTTTGAAGAAGGTAAATTTAGCTCCACCTTGCTCAGCTCCGACATTAAAATTCTATTTGTGTTCTTCTGCATAATGAATCCTTTCACCCTTTAAGCATATTTCCCTAACATTCCTCCGTGCTTTTACTTAAATTATTTGTACTTGGTTATTGTTTCTGTTCCCTGTGATGAACTGGCCACTCGTCCAGGGTGTACCCTGCCTCTCGCAGTCTGTTGGGATAGGCTCTAGTGATCCTGATGAGGGTAAGTGGTTATAGATAATGGATGGATGGGTTACTGTTTCTGCACCCACCTACTTCAATGCCCCTGTATGGATATACGTTGACCGGCTCTGCCACCCGTACATTCAGGACAATCCAAACTTTTCTCTTTTTCTGACTGTAATATAATCTTACATTTTGGCATTGCTACCTTTACTGAAGAGTTGAGGACTTCCGCCTCTAGATTTTGAGGATTGCTTGGACCGCATGAAGCAGCCGTATGAAGCGACGAGGATGGGTTTGTGCCTGAAGGACAGCGAGGAAGAGGAGTGGAAAACTTGCAAACTTTGATGGACAGCAAGCAGAGGGATGTAGAAGTGGAACGGAACTGCGAATGACAGCGACTCCTTTGTTTTGCAGGAGCTATCAAATTGTGATAAATGCAAACGCGCTACTGAAATCTATTCCTGGTGAGCAACTGAATACTGAACACCATGCAAGATGGTTTAAATATACTTTGCAGACCAGATGAAACCATGCGCCCCTTTTTCACACCTAAGTACACATGGCCAACCAATTTAAAAAAGTCGGTGTAGAATTGCAGGTTGTTGATTTTGGAAATTTAAAAAAACTGGTCACACACACACACGCACCACCTCCAGCCTGACCGCTGGAAAGCAGCTTTCTAACACTGTGTGACGTTCCAAACAACACGTCGCTTGAATCATGTAGCAGCTTTAAATCAGCAGCGTGGCACCAACATTCACCTGGCACTGGCACTTGATTTATAGCCGGCTGTTTTACTGCGCAGCACACGGTGTCATTATACGGGCATGAGAGCAGATACATGTGCACAATGCCTACACACACAAAACACAGCCCTGGGAGTCCTCAAGGCCCTCTGTCAAAAAAAGCAGAAACCAACAAAGGGAGCATGCTCAGAATATCAGGCAGAGGACTAAGAGGGAGGAGGTAAAACACACACAACGTGTCTCCAAACAGGTTTTGATAGGAGGGCAGGAGGGCATGGAGGGATCGTGGCAAATTGGACAGTTGCTGTTTAAAACATAAACAAACGCACGCGATCCCTGAGTTTGTCAGAACGATTCCATGTTTTTTATTTTTTAGAGTTTGCTGTTCACTCTGTAAATCTGCTTCCTGCCAGGCGACCTCTGACCTCACAAGGCAGGGTGAGCTAATTAGTGTGATTGCCGTGCAGCAGCAATCACACGCATATTGTCTTTTACGTTCACCTGTGACTTCAAAAGCATCCACGCTAAATATATACCGCTCATACATTGAAAAGTGCATAATTATATGCAGTTTCCTGTATTTTCGTAAAGATTGAATACATGTGCATGATTATTGAGCTTTTCCTTTCATATGTCAGATCATGTGCACATCTTTGCAGCTATAACCTTTTTGCATACAGTCCCCAAATACACCCAGTATAACTGTACAAAATCCCATTATAACAGTTTATGAGTTGTTATGTCATATATGCAGGTCACCTCACATTTATAGCTCAGCACCTGTGTGCAGCACAAAGCATATTCCATATTCCATAATGCTCATTATAGCAGATTAACTGTGACTAAGCTCATCATGGTGGCACAAATATAATAATGCATTACAGCTGAACGCTGAAGTGTTTTAAACCCTCCCCTACAACTGCGTCTATAATTCAAATGTGTATATGATCATTTTCAAATGGTTATGAAGAGCCAAGTAATGCCAGCCTGCCAGAATACACACAGTAAAAATTTGACCAAATTAATACCTAAAGTGATTTGGCAGTGCCATATTTTCATTCATCTTGGCCCGGATTGTGGAAAATGGTTTATTATTCATTGAAATGTTTTAAATATGTTTGTGAATGTGTGCGGAAGAGCTACTGAAATGCTAATCTTCCTATTAAAATCCAGTTGACTCTTACAGTACGGTACCGCATTCCCAGGGACATGCGAGGCTTTTATCTGAGAAAAAAAGGGAGAAAAGATTCATAAGAATCGATATCTGACTCGATCTGATAAAGCTGTCAATTCCAACTTTGTGAACATTCTCCGTAATGAGTGTCCTGTGGGCTTTGTGCATTTAATGCACTTCACACAGCAGATCACAGCACAACAAAACTTACTTTCTTGCGTCTCTGCAAACGCAGCGGCACATTACGAGCCGTTCCTGTCAGCCCTTTTCAGCGGCGCTCTAAAGGTGATCATTATAATCAGCCCCGCTGTTTTTCCAAGGTGACCGCTGAACAGTGACGGTGGACAATGTGCCTGCTATTTCATCTGACAATGCCGTTAATTTATACATCACCACTTCTAATCTGACGGGCCCTTTTTAAACCTTTGTCACAACTTGTCAACAGAGCCATGAATAACAATATATTATAGAGTTTAGAAAATGAAATAAAGGAAGAGAATCCAGCCGTGGATGATATTACGCTGTCAGATATCATCCATCTGTCACACTGAGAGCTTGATATTTAATGCTGACTTCTGCCTCAGTTAGTTATTCCCAAAAAGGACTGTTCACAAACTCTTATTGAAAGCCGTGCTGATCTTTTTTTTTTGTCATAACAATAGATAAATATTAAAAACAGATAATTACTGTCCAATCCAGCAGTTTGTCTCAAGCCCACAGAGAATCTAATATCTTTTAGCTCATTGTTTTGGTTTTATGGTGCATAACTTTATGTATTGAAAGGGAGAGACAGGGCACAAAAAAAAAAAAAAAAGACCCGATAAACCTACTGTACAATACCTGCCAAACATCAGACAATAATGTTATTGACTAACCGGGTGAACACGTGGAGCATCTAGTAGCTGAAAAAACAAAATATTTCCCTCAGGAGTTGTTGGAGACAAGATCAGAGCTGAATGGAAAACAAATGTTGGTGGATAAGAACACGCGACTCCAAATAAATGCTAATGTTGCTGCCTGTGCGCTGAATGTGCAAGTAGGAAACTGTTTTCTCATCAAACATGCTCTAAACTAAAATGATACATTACAAGCTGCACCCGCGGTATGAAATGGTACGCACGTCCTGTCCCTTAAGTAGGGTCGCCACCTTCAAGGGTTCATGAGGTGTCCTCCATGCATGAAGAGCACAAATCAAGCAGAGCCGAGTGTCAGACACTTCATTTCCTGCAATCTGTGGAATTTTGATGCAACTATTTGTGCTTTGTGAATGTGTGTATGTAAGGAAGTAAGAGCGAAGCACGGTTCCATCACTTATATCAAGGACTGAAATGTCAAATCATTGGCATGGTCAAAATGCTGTCAAAGTTGGTGTCCTCTGCCCTTGCGTTGATCAAATGTGGTAGTCCCCAACTGAATGTTGCTTCAGGTCAGTCAGTCCACCATGGGCGACTCTATTAATACTCATCCCCGCTGACAGGACTGATCCACTCATGGTCCGTCTGCCTTTCAGATCTATATCTGGACAGCCACTTTCTTTTCACGGGCGGACTTGAGCTGGAGGTATTTTGCCAGCATTTTTAAAGAGACGTCTGTCTGAGTGTCTGAAACCAGGGCAACCATGAGCCGAGTGACAGACAACTGTCATTCTGAAACGTATTGTGTTTTATTATTTCACATAATTCTGTTCACATGAAAACGTAGTGCATTAGAAAACATGGATCATTGATTTTACAGTAGGGGACAATCCCGTATCATATGGACAGAAAGCCATGGTTTGAAAAATAGCATTTTAGGGTTGTTTGGAAGATACCTTGTGCTATATTGCTGCTTGTGAAAAATTGGTTCACTATTTACTTTGGTAACTAAACTGTGCTCACGTTCATGTCTCCCATTAAAATAAATAGACTGAGGAGCTACTGCTGTTCTCCTAAAGGGTCAGGGTAGTAACGGAACCAAGCAGCAACCTCTGTGAGGTGAAGCCAATGCATAAGTGCTAAAAACTGCAGTTCCTTGAACAGCCACTTGAGGCTGGCTACAGAGCAATCCAAACTCCATAAGATGGCCTAAAGTAATGTATAATTAGCAGCATGGCCGTTTTGAGTGACAGGTGAGTGTCCTTCCAGGTGGCTTGTCTATGCAACCGGGTGTCATTCAGCCGGCCTCAGCTCCACTAAGAACCCATGTCTTGGCTGATATTTAGATGAGCTGGGAGTCGGCAGAGGCAAGACTGTCGACATGGCGACAGCCAGAGCCACCACAATATGAACTGTTCAAAAAAAGCTTCAAGGATAGGTTGTCCACAGGTATACTGTCTATGGACAAAACCAGATGGAACCTCAGTCTCCAGAAGCTTCCAGCTCAATTATTTTGATCCCAATATTTCTGACTTAAAAACCTCCTGCTATTAAACGCTGGAAAAGTTTCAACACAAGGTCTAAACAGAAAATATTGTACATGTTTATTTTTCTCTTTTTAAAAATTTACTGGCAAAAAACATCACATGCCCAGGCCTCCTGCTTCCTTTAAAACTCTGTCCTTCCTTGCTTCCTTCTTCCTCCCTCTCATCCTCGCTGTCGGGTTTTGAGCTATGCTGCCGAGTAACAATATAATCCTGTAATGTGATCAGAGGCAGTTCATTTTTAATTACAACTTACGAGGGCTCTGGTTCGAGGCATGACATCATCTTTCTTCAAAGTGTGCTCTGAAGACTTCACAGAGGAGGGGAGCTGGGTCTCCCCGAAATAGCAAAACAATAACCCTCAGAAAGGATTAGATGACACCAAGAAGCAATCTGGCGCTGATCAAGTGAATTCCATCAAAAGTTTGCAGCGATGGCCTCGCACACACACACACATGCACACACACACGCACTTGGAGACTTGTTTTTGAATTCAGACCCCAAAAGCAAACCTGGCCTTGTGAAAGGTTGTGCGACAGGAAACAGTCGATCACAGACCTTTCTTTCATCTTTCCTCTCCTCTTTTCTTCTTCCCTCCAAATAAACAATGGCGGTAGGGTAATGAGGCCCCTGGGTGTTCTGAGGACATTAGATGAGAAGGAGACCTGGCCACACAGAACTTATAAAACAAGGAGACATGAGGAGAAGCAAGGGCCCAGCAGCCTCATTAGGGAACTATGAACGATGTTGGCAACTATTCATTTTCTCTGCTAACGACTGCTGCCCACCACACACACACACACACACACACACACACACACACACACACACACACACACACACACACACACACACACACACACACACACACACACCAATGCTCATGTGAGCACATAAATACAGACAAACTTATAGCGTGAGCTAGCAGGCACATACAAACATGTCAAAACTCAGAGGACACATTAAAGCACAGTGTGAAGCTGCTGGAGATTATAATTCTTGTTTTAATGGTCGGAAAAGAGAGGAAGAGACGGAGAGAGGGGTCAATTAAGAAAGTAAGAGCTGCCTGGGGGCTCCCTATGCCATAAAGTATATTTTATTTCTTGAATTAATACCGCAGTTTTCACAGAGAGAAATGAAATACAGCTAATTAATTTTAAAGTTGTGAATAAAATAGGAATGTAAATACAAAATCAAGTTTTCTTTCAAAATTTCAAAATAAAGACCCGCGTAATGACCCAAGGTGAATTATGACATGGCAGCGTTTAAACACAAACTGTTGCCGGTCCACCATTTACTCAACATCGTGCATAGTGATGAATTAAATAACTGCTTTGCTGACTGAAATTAGTACGTAATAACACACTTGCAATTACTGCAGAAACAATTTGACTAGTCAATAAGTTGATGGACAAGAAAATGAATCGCCACATGCAGACCATAGAAAAGAGAAAATGAATATTTAATCAACATGCGCACTTGAGTCCATCGTGCAAATGCGTGATGCACACAGGTAAAAAACAAAAGACATATGACGCTAAAAACACACAGAGTCAAAGATAAGTATTGTATAACACAGAAAAACACGTAAACACGTCTTCAGATTATGGCCACATATTTCATTATCCAGTAAGTGCTGTTTTTTTTTGTTTAGATTTAGAGTTGTTCTGTGGGTACAATGTTGGTATGTGCTGGTCAATAGAAAAAGGCCCAAAGGTACTTTATCTTCCTAAGTAAGAGTGATATGAGTAAATATTTTCTGGTTCAAACCTCGCAAACAGAAGAGAAAGAGAAAGATTTTCGACTTTTTTTGTTTTGTTTAGAAGTACAGTTTGGTTATATTATTACATTGACCTCTGAGAATGTGTGATGGGTGGATTGGTCCCGAATTCTATTATCATTATTTATACACTAAATTGAATTAAATATATATATTCTGACATTGAGATAGTAACTTTCAAACTAAACTCCTCCCGAGCTCCAGGAGACACAGCTGTCCTCACAATAGAACTCGGTTACGGTCTGCTGTAAAGGATAAGGCTGGCGATACTCTAAATTTTTGTTACTGCCAGCAAATACTATAAAAAGACCAAAACCAACAGTGCATCACTTTGTCTCTCCGATGCCAATGCCATTTGTTGGGGATTGTTTTCGGCTGTGGATTAATACGCATTGTAATTTAGTGCTCTAGTATTTGAAGCAGCAGGATGCTGTCTGTGGGACTGAGTCAAGACAAAAAGCTGTGCTTTTGTTCATGGTTGATAAAGGAACATGTGACTCAGTGTGAAGCTGTGATTTACTGATATATGTTTAGGCCTGTAGGATAAAAAGGCTACATTAGCATGTTTAAATCACTATGAATACAACACATAGATGGCACTAGTTTTCACCAGGCCTGTCACATTTTTCCACAATAAGAGATGCTGCTTACATATTAAGTATTGAGCATTGAGGCTTAAAGACATGGGGATCAATGATTGACTGATTTAAGAGGTAATTTTCATTTATTCATTTTCAGGGATTTTCACGTTTATTGGCTTTAAAGCTCTGAAGATTTGAGAGATCCATCTTCGAGAGGCTCTGTTGACCTTTGCAGTCACTTAACTCAACACTGACAAATCAAATATCAGGACATGTCCGCTGCTGCGAATAAGGGGCCTGACCCGCTCCACTTGAAAGCACAAGTGCCGTGACTTTCTGTGCTACTGTGGAAATTATTGAACATATGGACCGCAGATCCATTCATAAAACAACAGCAGGATTATTGGGAACGACTGAGATGAATTTGGAGGTCGGAATCAGGCGTCACAAGGCAAGGTTTTTTTTTTGTTTGCCCACAGACATGCACGGACACCTTAAACACCTGCGCACACATAGAGACACACATCCCCGGGTGTTTGGATAGAGAGTATTAGCCTTGGCAAACAGGAGTGTGCATTCATCAAGCTGCAGTCCTGTTTCATTTCCCCTGTCTGGTTTTGAGCCTCAGCACAGGTCAGGAGGAGTGATACCATTTCACCTGAGCTTCTGCATGTTTAATCCCCTGCTTTCCATCCCCCAGTCTCTTCTTGCAAACCTCTGTCTCTCTCCTCTCTCATGCATTGTTCGTATTTTCCTCCTACCTCATCCATCCTGCCTCTTCACTCCATCGATCAATCCCTCTCAATCCGCTCTCAATGTCCCTCCCTCCCTCCTTCCCTCCCTCTCTCTCCATAAATCCATCCACCCTTCACTCTTCTTCTTCGTCCTTCTCTCCTAAAGACAAACACTCCACAGGTTGGACTCTCTCTTCCCTTCTCCCTCTCCCCGTGGACGGTGTGTTTGCTCAGGGATTAGGCCGGGCTTTGTGCCGCTGAGGAAGGAAGGAACTAATCAGACTCTTATTTGTCGTTGCATTCTGTGTCTTATGGTGAGGAGGGAACCTGACCCGCCGGGGGCTCACACACACACACACACACACACACGCATGTACAGATGCACACATGGCGAGCGGGCCGAGCAGGCTGAAAGCTGAGAGTTGGCCAGATTAAAACGCACAGACATACACACACATATGTGCACACACGCCAGACAGACGCAACCTAACACCCCGCCTGAGTGAGCGTGGGAGTGCATACGCCCGTGGACTGCTCTGTTCTCTGCTCTTTGTGTGTGCACACGCGTTTCCAGCACCGCCTTGCTGCTCTGTTGCAGTCTTTGTTCCCAGGGCAGACCTGTTTTCTGATTGGCTAGCTTGATGTGCGGGATATGGATCTGTGTTTTTCCTCATCAGCGGCGGCTCTGATTTGACAAATTCTGTTTTCCCTGCTGTCGGCAGGCGCACAAGGTCACTGGGGTGATGGGAGGCAGCTGCACAGACGCTCGTACGATGCTCCCTGTCTGCGCGCGTGTGTTTGCACAGTAGTTGCCATGTTTCCAGGCATTTGTACAGCGCCTGACGTGTATATGCATACAAACTCACAAGTCACACATGCATACTGTACACACTCTCACCGCCTTATCCAATCAGCACGCTGATTAGCCATTGCTCACATCTCCTTCGCCACTTGTCTGCTCCATAATTCATGCATCTAACAGATGGCCTTGGCTCGGATCAAATTCTCTCAAGCTCTTCATGTTAGACAGACCGGCTCTTTTTTCAGGTAACTCAGGTATTAAGCGTCAAGCCACACTACAACAGGTGTCTTGACCTCCTTTTTTTTGTTTCCTAACACTGCCCTAGTGTGTCTTAGAGGGTATGAAGAGCAGATGCCCCTGTCACTGTTAACACAAATCATTATGCATTTTTTAAAGAGGTGTTGTGAGGGGGGAAATGATTTGTAGTTCCATTGATCCGCTTTGTACAAAATGTTTACAAGCTGCAGTGTGTCTCTGAAGAGTCCCACACTAATCCCAGAGTAACTCTGTATCTGTCATCATGTCTTTCTCCCACTCTCTGATTCTGCTTAAATACAGGGCAGATTGTATTTCTGTTTGTTTGATCCTTGTAGTTTCAAAAAGACACTATAAATTAACAACCTACGTGGATTGAGACCTCATCTCCCATACAGAGGTATCCCAGCAGTTTAGGGTTGGATTAGGTTGAATAGGAATAGTCAAAATCCATGGAGCGGAGATGAAGATGTCCTGATATTTAGACCCTAGCATGGGTCAAGTCCCAAAACCTCTGGATCCTACATTCCCCATAATGCATCACAGTATATTTGTTAATTAAACCCTTCAAACATTCATGCCCACCATCTAAAATGCAGACATTTCCATGAAATATTCTTATCTGCAAAGCCAAGCCAAGATAACCCTGATTACATCACTATGACATCATCAAGGTTCACTTTTGACAAAGCTTCTCAAGAGCCACAGAAAACATTCATAGGCTAGTGCCACCCATGATGAGTAAACTGAACTTGATGTGTAGGACCACAAAATCAGATGAGAATCCCTCTAAATGTTACCCCCAAGTGGAAATTCTGTCTTCACTCAAGTTTGTACATGCATTTTAAACACACAAAGGGCTCAAAAAACATGTAAATTTGAAAGAGATGGTGGAGTGATGGGCATCCACGTAGCAGCGCCCTGGAGCAGTTGGGGAGTTTGGTATCTTGCTCAAGGCACTTGGCAGTGCCCAGAAGGTGAACTGGCACCTCTCCAACTGGACTTGAGCTAGCAACCTTACAGTTCCCAGGCTAAATCCCTACAAACTGAACTACGGCCACTCCTATTTCTTCATCGAAAGAGCGGTAAAGACTGGCACTGAAGGCTTTTCCGTGACGGAAAAGATGTTTTTGCTTTTCTTCCAAATGAAGCTTCAGAAGTTCGTCTGTGATAGAGAGATGGTTCATTCATCATCACCTGGCCTGTACTATGAATTTACTAAAGTTACATGGATTCCAATGATCTCTCAGTTTTAAGAATAAAAATGATCTTCTCTAACAACTCTTGCAGTGTATCCTATTTTTGACTGTCCAAAAGTGTGTTGGATCTGTGTTAGAAATACTTCCCTGTTCCTTGTTTGCTATTTGCATTTGTCATTCATAATGAAGCATAGCTAACAGAGACAGCAACAAACCAAAGCTGTTTGGATGTGTTTGGAACATACTGACCATACAAATAGAAAACAGGCTAGAAGTTACTGCAACTGAGGGTTGAGAAGAAGAATATTTATTGACTGATCCAAGGTGACTTTCTTGTTTGAAGGAAAGCTAGGTATATACAGGAAACACTGTTCTCGAGCCACCTTTCAAAGCTACAAGGTTCTGAATTGTAAACTATGGGTTTACCCTAAGGGTTACTTCTCTCTCAAGCTCTATTTTCTCCTGTCTATCACCCGTTGTATGTACAGCTCAGTGCAACACCATGGATGTCTTTGAGGAGAGACTCTTTGAAAGAGTGCACCTATATACTTTATAGGCTTATGCCGATGTAAAATTCATCGCTCAGAGACTACGAAAACATGGGAAATACAAAGAGTTCTTGGAGAGAAATCAGGGGGGCTGTGTGATGCAGCCAGGAGGAGGCTATGATGGCAAGCTTGTCGGCTTCAAATTGGGCCATTTGGAAACAAGTGCTTTGCCTTCAGACAACCCGCTGCATGAACATGCTGTTTTCAAGCATTCCTTGAGACTGCACACAACCCTGGAGCTTGGTAAGAGTAGATAATTTTGACAACTATATTAATACATTTATCAAATACCATGATTCATTTCTATACTTGTGAATTTTTATGACTAGTAGTAAGACTAATTCTTCCTCTGGTAATACAAGCGCTATGTACAAGGATAATAATTCATGCTTGATTATAAAAAGTAACGATTCTTGGTCAAACACAAGGCTCCCATTTCATGCCTCTAACCCTTATACTCTTGTGCTAAGGCTGAGGGGAATGCGCAGTTCCCACCAGCTGCCTCTTTCTCTCGAGCACACTCGCCATTTCTCATGTCGATTTTTTTTTTGTCATGGATGGAGTAATGCAGAGTTGGCCCATGGCGATCCTAATGAGAGTAAAAAAAAAAAAAAAAACTCTCAAGGCTGCTGTCACCCAACCGGATTCTCGTGAAGCAGCAGGCAGCTCACACACAGCGCTGTACACGCTGTTATTTAGTTTATCCTGATGATCATATGGATTTTTGCTGTTATGATTTCCTCAGAAGTGATTCATTAGGGTAAGATCCAATCATGGAAAGCCATGTGAATGGACTGAGTCAGTTGATCATTGTCCCGGGCACACATTAAATTGAACTTGGACCCAGAGTCGCTCACAATGGATGGATGATGCAAGGACTTTCTTAAATGTAATGCATACTGTATGATACATTGGCCACTGGATGTTTGCCCTGCCTTGCCCATGCATACGGGAAGTAGCTCAATTAAAAGAAATTTATTTTGATTTAAAATATCCATGACAGAGTGATTCTTGAAAAAAGCCAGCTACCCAAATTAACATGCAACATAGAGACATACAATGTACACTCTTACAGAGGAGGCTGGCCAACAGTGAGCTAGAGTGAGAGCACAGCTTGGGTTTGCCCATGGAAAGAGTGGCATCATCCCATTGGTCCTAATATAAAGTAGAGACAGCAGGGCCATGTGGCTGGGTCGCTGCAGGGACCAGATGGAGGGCTCGAGACAAAAACACAAAAACTTCCGAAATGATTGTCCAAAAGGAAGTGGGGTGCTATTACAACTTGTACCTCCAAATGCCACACATTGGGTTATATGATATGAAGTGTAATGTGCCTTTAATAATCAGAGGAATAAACAGCTAATAAAAGGAGGAGCTCTTGCCTCCAGCTGCTTCCTCGCTGGTCCATTTCCCGTCATCATTAGCGAAGACTTCATGGAAAACTTCAGGATTTTTTTGCCAGCCATTTGGAGGTTGAAATACATCTTTAGAAGCCAACCAAGTCAAACACGACTCCTCTTAACCAAATATCTCACACACATATTTGTCACGGGTTTGATCATTAGCAGAGCGCGGCATGCCTTTGTGGACATGTGGGTACCGAAAATGCTATAGGATCTGACATTTGGCAATCCTGAGCCAGTGAAGGCATGTGGTGACTCTGAGTTCCCATTCCTGACAAGCCTTTTCTGCTTGATTTATGACCTTGAGGTGAAACAGAGTTCCCCTGTCCACCTCAGAATGAACAAACTAATGAACCAGATGCATTATTTATTATTGAAAAAGCAAAGCCCAGAACAAAAGCTGAGGTTGGGGTAAAAACACTCCAAACATTCCAAAAACAGAGAGAAGGAATGCTTTTTCTTCCTGTCCTGTCCTCATTATTTTGCACGTCAACTTGGAGCTTGTGCCAAGTATAATATTTGTTAGATAAAAGATTGTTGCAGTGTACTTGGTAATGTGAGTAGATGGCGACGGCAGTTCTTACGCTCTAATTCAGGAATCAAAGAGATTGTTGCTTATCTTGATCAGCGGCGGGCTGGCATGCTAACTGTGGGAGCCGGTTGAAAAGATTAGATCTTAATTGTCTGACATTACAGTGTGGTGGCAACCAGGGAGACACTGTGCCTTGTAATAATGCTTCGTGGTGTTGACACTGAGATCCAAGTTGAAATAAAACCAACGAGCACTGAGGATTGTGTCATTCCTTCTCTAGTAACTTTAATGAGAGACGACTTATTCCAGTAATATTATCTGACTGCTGCCAAGACGTTCACTAACGTCAGGCACAAATACTTCAGAAAGAATTCTGCTGCAGACACAGTTAAGTTTCAGAGACCTTTCAGGGAAGTCTGTGCAGAAATGAGTTGCTGCTAATATATATTTGTTTTAAAGTTATTGAAGACTGGGATCTGACCTTTAGTGGCATGTGCTGCCTTATAAAAATGCCAAAGCCAAAGAAATGGATAATTTCCTTGAAAAAATTTGCTCTAACTAACTGCACAGCTAAACAAACAGACCTGAAACTATCAAGAAAGATCTAGCTGACGGATGACAGCCACAGCTGCCCTTAGGTAAAGCTTCAACTAAATGTATTTAGTGATTTAAGTATCTATTTGATAAAGTGATATATGAATGATTCCGTTCGTCATTCATCATAAATACGTCAGGCACCATCCACCTAAACTAATCCTGCTGAAACTACAGAAGGTCAGCAGAATAGCAATAACTGAACAATGAACACATTCCTAGCTAGCAAAACAGATTCCTATTAACTATATATTGAAAACAATCAAAAAGTTTAATTTTAGGTCTAGAAAGGTGGTTGTTAACTTCTCTAGTTCAGCGTAGAAGGTCAAGATTGTTTCTTCTGTGGAGCTCTTTTATGCATTTGCGGTGCGGTGTTATCTAAAGCTAGTTCCCAACGGTTTAGCTTGTGACATTTTAAAACAATCAAAATTGAACTCAAAATGTGACATCCCAGACTACATCATTCTATAAACAAAGACAAATTCTTCACTTCTCATGTTGCTTACTTTTAGAGTCTTAAAGGTCCAGTGTGTAACATTTAGAGGTCTTGGGGGACATGCATGACTATAAGACTGCAGCTGTTCTGTAGCCAGCCTCAAGTGGCCGTTTGAGAAAGAGCACTTCTGCATTGGCTTCACTTCACAGCCAGGGAAGTTGCAGCTTGGTCTCCACAGTCTGCCATGTTGACCTATCATGTTTCTACAGTAGCCCAGAACAGACAAACACTCACTTCAGATGAGATCTTTAACCTTTTACATGCAGTTCACAGATCTCGCGGTGAGGCGAGGGGATAGCAATTACGTCTGCGCTGCTGGATTCTACCAAATTCTACACACTGCTCCTTTAAAAAAGGTAAACCCCTGTAGCATTTCAGAAAAGAAAATATCAAAGATTAGAGACATATTTCAAAAGAATAAGATGTTTTTATTCTTTGCAGTCTTGTTTATCATCTCAGTGCAGCCCCATGTGGGGTCCTACCCCCTAGCTGGGTACCACTGGTCCATACGCCAGATGCAATAAACAATGAAACAGCGTGAATAGACCTGGGTGGTTAGAAATAAGCATAAGAGTATTAAAAGAACTTTTCTTTGTTTTTGCAGAGAGATACAGAAGCAAGTTAGAAACAACTACAAAAACGTCTTTTAGACAAATAAGTAAGCTTAGATTAAACAATTTTTCATTTTTACTCAGACACATACTAAACAGGAAATAAGTTAGCGGTTACTCTAGCCAAGGAGGTCTCACCCTTGATATTACTGTTTGTCTTTGTTTTTCTTTCATGTGATAAGTCCGTCCTCTGACCTACAAGCTGTTGTTCTTGCCATAAATGTCATCCATCATAGCAGCATTTAGCACTCCCTTCACATTTATAACTGTACTTATTTATTTAAACCCTTGTTGGTTTGACAGCAGCAATGAAAACATGCAGACATACAGTATGTGTGTGTGTGTGTGGGTGTGTGAGAGAGAGACAGAGGGGCTGACAAAGTATGGAAGCCTATTTCTGCCTGGAAGAGACAAAAGCAGATTAAAATAATGCACGATAAAAATATTGTTGTATTATTGTAAGATATGAAGTAAAAGAGATAAGAATGGGGCTAACTTTTCATCGCTGTGAGTAGCGCTGTCGCCTCACAGTTCCCTCCCTCACAGGAGTTTTTGCATTTTCTCTTAACTGGCAACTCTAAATTGGCCGTAGGTGTGAATGTGAGCGTGAATGCTTGTTTGTCTCCGTGCGTCAACCCTGTCAACTGGCGACCTGTCCAGGGTGTACCCCACCTCTCACGTAATGTCAGCTGGGATTGGCTTCAGGCCTCATGGCCTCGATAGGGATAAGTGGTTATGGAAAGAAAAAGAAAAAGAATGCCAAATCTTTCATGTTCTTTTTTATTTTGTTGGCCTTCATTCGTAAGTTAACTTTTGGTAACCTTTGCTATCTATAGCCATTGGAATCACCAAGAGACATTACATGACAGCATTGGCTATGTGCATTTTCCCATAGTCTTTGAACTTGCAGGATATCGCCTGTACACGTGACTTCAAACAGCATAATGTTCACTCATCCATTATAACCAAATATAAAACCAAAGGGTTATTATGAGATAGAAGAAGGATTTACAGCCACATATCAGCAACCTGAGGTGGTGCATGCAAAGGGATTTCACATGAAAGGTGTGTCGGAGGAACTCGAATATTCGTATATTTCACTCTGAGAAACAAGCCAGAACATACTCTGATCTTGTCAAAGCTCTTAACCAGGAGACCCAGACGTGCAAGTTACGAGCAACCTTCCCACACAAACACTAGAAACATTATCACAAATATTTCTTTATCCCTGGAAGAGGTCCAGGACAGTGTTATTCATCACACTAACAAACAGGAAATACCTCCGCCATGCTCATACTTTATCTCAACGTCAGCGCAACACCCGTCATTTTGCACTGATCCACACTCGAGCCCACACACACACACACACACACACACACACACACACCACGGCCTCGACACGGCCAAATCCTGCCATCCACAGAGGCTTGAAATCAGACTGAGTAGCAATGAAGCTCCACGATTACATGACGATGTACATGCATTTTATTTCATTCTCTGACAAAGCCTGATCTAACATTGAGACAGAAGATAAGACAGCTAGCCTGGCTAATCTCCTCAGACAGCTGTGCGATGACATCAGGAATTAGTCGTTGCTCATGCAAATAGAGTGCATATGCTAATACTGGAGCTAATTGGTGGAGAGAGGAGGGGGTTAGTGGGAAGGCTTGTCAGTTGGAAGTTTGCTGGATGGAGACGTGTGCCCGTTCTGCTCTCAGCAGTCTGAAAGGCTTCCAGCAGCCCTCATTACACATGTGGAGAAGACGGAGCACTCAGATAAAAACCACTCAGTTTTGACTAATACAGATGGCAAATTTGTTGAGTCTTTACATCACTGTCACTTTGAGCAGATTTGAATCTGTCCCGCTTCACATCCTGGATGTGATGAATACATTGACATTTTTAATGATAATACACCCAGTGACTACCATGATTATGAATAAACCAGTGAGGCAATAGCTGCCATTATTAGCTGCCTTTATTAGACTAAAGAGCTCTATCATAGGTATTATGGTGTTTTTACAGTTGCCATGGATTTGTTTCCTGTGAGCAATGTGACATAAACAAAAAAGAATCAAGAATCAAGTTTTTGCTATTTTTAGAGTGAAATCAGCACAATCCAGGTTAATGGCCATCTGACTGACGTATGTTCATCAATAACTCATCCATCCAAAGCTATCCTCCTTCTGTCTACATACATGATGTGATAAAACATGTTTTCATTGGTCAATAAGATTCTAAATGCTGACCAAAGATGGAAAAGAATATGCACATTACGCCTATAGAAAAAGTCAAAATCATGTAGATGGAGATGGATGGTTTTCATCAAAACTCTATAGCAAACAAAACAAAATGAACAAAACAATGTACCATGGTTGACAAATTCAGCTCACATAGAACCAGAATCCAAGAGTGAACTGAGATCAACTGAATGCAACAGTCCTCTAGTTAGTTAGTTAGTTTTATTGACACAAATAATTAAAAACCATGTCGTGCAAGACATGACACAAACATAACTAAAATCTTTTTATCAGTGTTGGCAAAGAGAGAGCTCAGTTCTGTGGAATCATGTTTGTATTTTGCAAGGATGTCCTTTGTGTGAGGGCACAAGAGCAAACGTTCCTCATTTTGTATGCCCATATTACAATGACACACACATAGGTGTAAGTGTGTGTGGCTCCATCTTCCCATTTCTACATGCAATCTATGGGAGGACAACCGGAACCGTGTGAATGTCACTCTCAAGTGGTGGAATAGGGGGTGGGTGGATGTGTCGGGGTTGATGACTTGGTAGGTTTTGTATCTTGTTCCTTCATTAGAGCGTATTTTCACAATCATGTCTGCACGATCTCTTTCATTGTGGTCTTGGTCATCCATTAACTCCTTTAGGTACAAATCCATGACCTTGTTTGCCTTTCAAGTCATTTCAAGAACAAACCATAAGGGGTCATCTTGGAGACCCTGCCACTGCATCATCTTAGTCAAGAATCTGACTTGTTTCTGTCTGATTAAGACTTGCACTGAAGGGAGCCCTGCCTCCACCAGGCAAATAAGGTTTGGTGTGATAGACTTCACCCCCAATAAAGATTTCACCCCAGTCACATAAAGAGAGTCAACAGACTTTAAGGGGATTTTTAGCCAAGCCTCACATCCATAGAAAATAGCTAATGAAAAAGCAGCCTCAAACACTTTTAATTTAACACACAATGGACCATCATAATTAGCTGATAGAAAAATGATCAGTTTGTTTAAGTGCTTCATTTTATCTTTGACATGTAAGTCAAGAGATTTTCGAGCGTTACCATCAGCAGTAATAATGGCTCCAAGATACATATAACTGTTGCAGTGCCTTACTATAAATGAGTTCAGATGAACAGGCTGCCTGTCCTTGTCCATTCCCAAATTAACCATAAACTTTACTTTATCTTCATTAACCAGAATGCCATATTCTTCACAGTATTTTTTTTTTTTTCAAAACTTTCAGTTTCTCTGTCAGCTTTTCTCTAGATGTTGCAAAGATAACAGTGTCATCCATTAACATTAAAACATGCAGCCACTTCAGAAATCCATCATCTCCACACTGTTGTTTAATCTGTCTAATAAGCCTATCAACAATCATTACAAACAGGAAGCAGGATGTGGAAGATCCTTGTCTTAAACCGATCGTAGACGTCATTGTGGTGGAGCCCAAGATACTTGTAGTAACATTGTACATTGACATCAAAGCATAAATCATAGTAACCCCACACCCCAAACTTTTTAACATTTGGAACAGTTCTCCTCGTGGGACTGTCGTAAGCGTTAGAAAAATCTATAAAAGCAATGTAGAGTTGCACCTTCTTTCTCATACAATATTCTATCACAAGCCTGAGTGCTACAATATGTTCACTGCAGCTTCTCTGCAGCTGGGCTCCTGCTTGCTCCTGAGATGGCATATACCAGGCCATTAACCCATTATTTAGCACATAGTCATACAACTTTACAACACTACTGATCACACCTCTCCCCCGATTCAGGGGATTACCTTTCTTAAATAACATGATCAATCTAGCAGGGGTCCAGCTTAGTGGGTAGCCAGATACAAAAATAGAGTTTAAAAGTGTGCGCAAAAATACTAGCCATTCACCTGGCAGCACTACAAAGCCCAGTCTGTAGCTTCAACTGCGATTTGTTGATTCTAACACAAATACTTCTCATGCTAATCATCCAGGTTTGTCAATAAGTGTTATAATACTGTACCGTATTAACTTTTATAAAAGTGACAGAAAACATTACCATGCAAGTTTCAGATTCAATGGTTTGGCAGACAAGTGCAACGCATATTGCAGTCACTGAAAAGTAAAGTAAAGGATGAGCACAACCAGAGGGGAGATTCTGAAACTCTGCTTCTAGCAAGCGATCGACATCAAGAAGGATGGTATGCCTTTTGAATCATTTCAGTATAATGTTGCTTTTGTTCCTCTTGTTGAATTTCTCCTTTTCCCTCTCACTCTAATCTTCTCTATCACTTCTGCTTTCCCACGGAGTTAGTCTTCCTCCTGTTCACAAATTCTTACCTCAGCATCTGCGGCCAACCATCTTTCGCTCTGCGTTCTGCAAACCAGTCAGTTGTTGAACGTCCTTCTTTAAATATCGCTATGATCAACCACGGCCTCTTCATCACTACCCCAATCTTCAGATTGCTTCACCAGTGTCTAGACTCTTGGGTGACCCCGTCCTTCATGGACCCACATTTAATTAACATGCTACATGTTGATGGAGTCTTATTTCCAATGCCTTTCTCTGTTGCTAATTCAATAAAACGTGATTTATTTCCAGTTATAATCTTCTTATTGAACTAATTTCTTGGGTATAACCATGACAGTCAAGGTTACTGTGGCCCTCAAACCCACTGTACTGTGGACCACCAGCCGCTCAGCCGGTGAGGCGATCAAAGGACAAACCTTCCTGGCACTGTCTTGCTTCCTGGGTTCACATTTCCAGTTAACCAAACTGGTTATAATTAAGATGTCCGCCTGAGGATAAAGAGAGCAGAGCGAAGAAGGAAAAAAAAAAAAAAGAAGTGATGCTGGCTGGAGCTGAGTTTCCTTGTGACCGCACACACACACACACACACACACACATAAAGACACAAATATATGCATGCTTGTTTTATTATTCTCTCACTGACGCACTCGAGTGCACACACACACACACACACATACATATATATATATAGAAAATCGGACAGCCTCTACCGAGGTCTCCACCCAGACCACACAGACCCGGATCCTCTAGAGGCCTGGCCTCGGGCCCGCTCTGTTCGGCTGCTCAGCCGGCCGCAGAGCAGCGTCTGGGGTCAGAGTTGAAGTAGGGGCTGTATTCCTGGCAGCTGAGGCGGTGTTGACTGGCAGGGAGGAAACACCGATAGGCCAGGCTCCGACCCTCACCCCTCTGGGATTGTTAGGGTCAAAGACTACATCCAGTCTGGCTCCACTGGGCAATCAATGAGCGCACTTTGTCGAAATGGTGCGCCTGAGCTCATGTTTATCTCTCTGTGTGTAACTATTTAAAATGAAATGACTTGAAGTGCATCAAAAAACACTTGATTTACTAATTGTTGGTAAGGTAACTGTCAAAGTCATCAATGAAAACTGTCCAGAAATTCAAGTCAAAAAAAAAAAAGAAAGGAAAAATTGTAAGTAAAAAAAAAGTTTTTTAAAAAAAGGAAAAAAAAAGAAAGAATTAAAACTGAAATAGCACATTGCCAGTGGTTTACCTGATGTCCACCAAAGCATTTGTAGTGTCTAACTTCTGATTTTAAAGATGCACATCTGTCAAAGCTTGGAGCTTTTTCTTTTTGTTTTTTCACATTTCCAACTTCATATGGAAATATGATAGACCAGACTGAAAAAAAAAATCTTATAATAGGAAACCTGCCAACTCTCCTTCTCTTCTAGTGTGCTGTGCAGATGTTATAAATGAAAGGAGTTGTTGTGGTACAGTCGGTTTGAATCATATGGCACTTTATCACTTTATATGCACGGATTGAAAATAACCTTTGTTTATTTTGTTTATTTGTGAATATGGCCACCGGAGAACTCTGACCACCTGATACTGTCTTTACGCTCATCCTCTAGATATTTTGCCGTTAATTAGATCGTTAATTAGCAGAGATAACTATAACAGAAAATATCTTTTTCCTTCCCCCCCTCTTGATCCTCTTGTTTCCCCTTCTTTCTGAGAAAATGACATGTAGCGCCAAATTCACATACCAGTTTCAGGAAATAATCCTGTGATTTGGCACTACCGTATGAGCGAACTGGAGACAATGGAGTCAATTTGAAATGTTAATTACTTTTAATTACTTCTTTAATTACGTCTTTTAGTTAGTGCACAGAGGGTCTGCTAAATGAGCAACAATGTGAAATTTATCTACAATTCAACATATACTGAGAATTATGTTTGCAAGAATGAATGAGTTTAAATTGGGTTTTAAAGGACACTTAAAGGTCCAGTGTGTACGATTTATGGGGCTCTATTTACAACGTAAAGCAAAAATTAAACATAATATTCAAAACAAGAAAAGAAGAAAAGAACTAGAACTAGAAAAATAAGAAAAGAAGAAACATATTGTTTTTTAATTATGTTTTTCTTACCTTAGAATGGGAGTGTTACATCTACAGACAGGCAGGTCCTCTTCCACGCGGTCCGCCACCCTGAACTGCCATTTGTCTACAGTAGCCCAGAATGGACAAACTAAACACTGTTCTTTGCATATTTTGTGGCCACCATAGTCTCTAGGAGAAGGTGTGGTGAGGGGGTTGCAATCCACAACTTCACAGGTCCATGCCACGAAACCCTACAGCCTACTCTTGTACACTTGTTATGGTGGAACAATAAAAATGGAGGAAATATTTCAAGGAAATCAGCAACTGTCCCTAAACTCAACACTCTTAACTAAGAGCTGTAACTGCAAATGTTTGTCTCTAGTTTTGTTGCAATAATTAAATGATTTTTTGACACATCAAATAAAATGCTAATCAGAACATTTGCTGAAGGAAGAGCGTGTGAAAAGTCGAACTCTCCAACATGCACCCTGTGCTTAGTTTGTTAGCTTCAAAGCCTCACAATGAACTTTGAAGCTAACTTTGAGAAACTTCGAACTTTACAGAGATTTCTTTAGCAGCTCTACACACAATACATCATAAACATGATGTAACAGTGCTATCCGGTGAAGTATTCATGGCTTTTTCATGGAACGCATATGATGTATATGAGCAGCATATGCGGCACACTGTCTGTTATTTGTCAACAATTTTTTTGTTCCACTCCACCTTTGTTCCACCAGTGTCTGCAGACATGTTGCATTTGCTGTCTGCTCGCTGTCATTAGATCTTTAGCAGAATGTTAGCAGATTATTAAAATGGTTATTGGTGAATTATGAAGCTGCTGTATGATGCATTTTTTTAATACTGACAAATGCACAGCCTATATGCAATGAATCCAGGACGCTGAGATTTATCAGCATCTCTGTGACGTTGCTGATGTATCACCAGGAGCTTTGAGCCTTATATTACTGCTCTAACTGTTTTCCATCATGACTAAAACACTGCATATCTATGCATTTATAAGGACTCATCCAGGAATACTGATATGACTGTAAATCCCACAAGATAGTATGTGTCGTCACACATTCGAAATTTGACTACGATATGTAAATACTTCAGTGATTAAAGGGCCACAGCGAAAAGGAAGAAATTAAATTAAAAAAAAATTAAAAAACAAGTGAAAAAAAAATCATATTCACAAATCCTCTAAGTGGGAACACACATATTTGATTAAAAGTCCAGTCCATATTCAAATCAGTTCATTACGAAGTCTCAGTCACGTACAGCCTTTGCATAGCATAGATTATAATAGGCGGTTGCTAAAATTGGGATGTAAATCTAATTATTGGAGTGTATTCGAGAACATATCAGTCTTGCCTTCCTGCTGTTGAAATCACGCCCGCAGCAGCACCCTGGGACGGCCTGATCATGTAAATCGCTGAGTGTTTTTAGTATGTACATATTTTAACATGTTAATCCATCTGACAGACCAAACGTTATGCTGACAAGGCCTTCTCCCCTCGGTGCTCCGTGGGCCAAGCCTGATAGCATGCTTTGCTCTGTCAAAGACGAAAAACATAAATAAACCATTTAATTCATTAATATTCAATACAGGCCGTGTCTATTTTACGCAACATTGTCTTAACAGTTACAAAGCCGTGTCACACCTCCCGCCCCCCTCCCCACGTCTCATTTCAATTCAGTCAGTGCTGCAGCCGCTATAGGTGGCAAAACTCTGCACAAAAACTTAGCAAATGTGTCTTTATTCTGCTTCTCTGATCTCAATGGCTCTCCCGAGGGAGCCAAAGTAGTTTCTGGCTAAACAACACTTGTTTTTTTGTACTTTTCACTTCCAGCCTCAGAGAGTGTTCCATCTGCACCGGTTGTCAGGTAACTGTGCCGACACATCTGCGGCTGGTTTAGGAACAGTGCAGCTGTGACCTCTGGTTTGATGTGCAAAAAGAAAACATCTAATATGGCATTCGCCATCTGCAGGCAAGTTGGGAGAGAGGAGGGGGGGGAGAAAAAAAAAGGAAAAAAACGGGGAGGGGGCGGCGGAGTGGAAGGCAGACAGAGAGAGGGAGCATTTTCGAAATCCCTGCCATTTGTTCTCCCCGTCACTAGCTGCAATGGGAGGGAAAACACTGTATTTGTTTTGCGCTCATGCGTTGGCTGCCTCCACGTTCCCTTCATTGGAATGGAAGCTCGGACGAGATAAACAAAATCCTGTAGCAGTATCGCCGATATTGAACGACAGATCTTGCATTTGTTTTCTTTCACTGGAAAATGGGAACACTGTCTAATACGCAGCTGTTGCATATAAATTTTATTTTACACAATCTACTGTATCAGAATTGACTTGCCAGAGTCAGATTCCAATTCATTATACATTGAGTGACTACAGATTGTTTCTCCCACTCTTGATAACACAACTGATTACATTTCTGCCTCTCCAGATTAGGGAGACATTTTTTTTTATTGCTCACATAATATATGAGATGTTGAACAAACAGAGAAATGACGCATGTCAATGGCTTTTAAACTGTTATCTCCAGTGGAATGTATCTGAAGCATGTGAACCCGCTGCACTAAACTTACATATGTGAGGAATGTCTGCATTTGTTTTGGATACAAAATGACGCCGAAGAGAAGAGACGGGGTCTGAGCTGTCTGCGCTTTGGATGTATTGGCTTCCCGCTGAGGCCTCCTACGTGTTTGCATTTAGCCGCTTGAGAGTTGATCTAGAGGGGGCTGACAGGTAGGCTGATGAGAGTCCCTGTGGTACTGCTTCTTACATAGCAATGGGATTAACATAGCGGCAGGAACATGTGCGTGAGAGAGAGTGTGTGTGTGTGTGTGGTTGTGTGTGCCTGTGTTTTAGGTGAAAGGGAGGACGGAGGGTGGGGATCGGGGGGGTTGAGCTGAGACCAGACACCCTGTGGTGCTGGCGTCAGACTGGTACTGAGTTCTTAACACACACAAACACACACACACACACACACACACACACACACACACACACAAGGTGAAAGCTAAATACAAGCCCAAGTCGTTATCTCTCCCCAGTGTTGGTCAACAGCAGACAGCCATGTGTTCAGGCTCTGCATACTTCAGTATAAATTAAGTGTAGAACACAAATCCAGATTTGAGGGAATACAGTAAAAGCTCATTTGTCCAAACCGCAGTTTTCAACCCGGGCAGGCTAATGACCAGCTGAACTGCTTCTGCAGATGTGCAAAAAAAATTATATTCTATTAACAGCATATGTTGGAAACTTGTATTTAATGTCCAAATTATCTGTAAGGATTGGATTATAATGACATGGAAAAAGTATGGTCCAAATTAAAATTCATTTCAAGGACCAGGGTGCAGAATATAGTAACATCTAGCGTTGAGGTTCTAGATTGCAACCCCCTTAGCTCACCTCAGCCTTCCTAGCATAAAGGAGAAACTACAGTGGACACAAAATGCACGGAAAATGGAAAAAAAAAAATAGAGCTAGTTTGTCCCTTTTGGGCTACTGTAGAAACACAGAAGAGGACCTTCAGCATCTAAAAAGCTCATTTGAAAGTAACAAAAATATAACCATTTTTATGTTCGGGATATTAAACACAAAGCTAAACATAGTTTTTGTTCATTTCTGCCATATTGTGTAATAGAGCCTTTTAAATCTTACACACCGGACCTTTAAAATAAAATATATGGAGTGTTTTAGCTTCTAACTTAGCTTCTTTCCATCTGTGGTTTGTCCACTTCCTCTGTTTCTGCTTACATTTTGTCATAATCTGAATAATGGTGTAATGTACCGAGTTCTGTGGTTACAGGACTGCTCATTGTTGTGTCTGGTTAGTTGCCAGTCATTCACCACAACTGTAAAAATGACAAAGAGATGGCTAACGTTAGCTAGAGCCCCTCCTCTGTATAATGTGGAGGAACAGCACTGGAGTCTGTCTGAAACATCCAATGACTCAACAATAAGTAACATGAACAAAAAGCAACATCTTGTTTGGCACATTACCAACTATGTTAGCTAGCTAAGCTAGCCTCCTGCTTTCTGAGCGGACCTTAACAGGATGATGATGAAGAACTTAAAAGTGAAAGTTAAAAGTTTATTTAAGCCTCAGATTTTGTTACCAGGATAATATTTAGCTTTTTATCCACATTTAACCAGGCACATATTATCATTTCCAGCTTGATTGTTTCTTTGCCAAAATGCATCTTGGGAGCCGTGGATAACTTCTTGTTTTGGACTATTTTTTGACTTTGAAACAAAGACATTTTCTAACACAGTTTTTGTACCGACAATAACATCCTGAAGAGTTTCGCCTTTCCAAACTGACAGTGCTTCCAAGTGTTGAAGAGGCTTAAAGCTTAGATCTTTTATCTTGTTCTTAAAAAGAAAGGAAAAATATGTAAACTGTGTCCACAATCATTACAGTTTATACACAAAAATGGAAGGAGAATTCAAATTTCTGTTTAGTCCTATCATATTCTACTGATGGTAGTCTTTTTGTAAACACACGCGCAGGCTAGGGCTGACAAAATCCCCAAACATCCACAAGAAAAACAGATTAATGGTTTTTTGAACATGACATATGAATGTGTTCTACAGAAGTAAAACTATTGAAATCCCCTATTTGGACGAGAGGTAAGATCTTAAGCCCAAGCCCGAGCCCAACCCGACCAGACCCAAATTTCGGGCCTAAAATGTCAATCATTGCTTCGGGTCGGGTCGGGCCGGGCTTCTCTCTCGCTGACTTTCTCTTAAAGTGCCGCGCTAGATTCTTAAGGACGTACTGCTGCTGTGGTTTATGGCCCAATTTTCAACCAGTCAAAATGACGGACAGCCTTAAATTTTTCCCGTCAACTCTTTAAAAAATCCGTCAATGATGGAACATTGTCGGTTAATGTGCCCTCTGCAGAAACAGAAATATAAAAGATGTAAATGTTTATACAGTCTTGTTTAACTTAGATTTCGTTACAAAAGACAGGCTTTAATTTGTTATCATAAATCACCCCTCCTCCTCCTGAGTCCTCACAAATAAAATATGAAATTTCGGGTTTGTTTCGGGCTGGGGCCTGCAAATTAAGTTAATTGGTTGGGCTCGGGCCGGGTCGGGCTGGATTTTTTTAGGCCCGATCTTACCTCTAATTTGGACACACCATCTCTCTGCTGTGTAGCTGAGTCATGGTATTGTCCCGGCTGAGCCACTGTTGTGACAGTTTGTGTGGGTGTTGATGTTAGGAAATGAAGCTCCGTGCCTTGACATTAAAATTATTCAGCACAAATAAGGGGAAATAAAGGAGATAACCTGCACCTAAGAACTGCACAATTCCGATCAGCGCTTGAGTCACGATGACTCCTCGTGAGTCAGCTGGGAGGAGGAGGTGTTGATTATAGCTTTTTAATGTCACGATAACACAACATGTTCTTTTGATATCCAGCTGTTGGATGGTAGTCTTTTAAAATTCTTTTTTATTCCGCTCCTCTCTGACCTCGCTCATCAAGGAGCCATTTTAATCAGTAGCACTGATGCTAAGTGAATGTGTTGAGATGCTAAATTAGCTGCCATGTCTGACATCAGTAATCATAATATGCTCAGAGGAGCTTTGATCAAAGGTTTTTGTTCAGCCTAATAATGAGTTGATCACTAACTGAACCTTTTGAACTTGTCTACATGCTTTGTGTACAGAGTCACCACACTGTGACTCACTGTCTGCAGGAGGGAGCTGTTTACATCGATGGGAAAATGTACTTAATGAAATGGGATTAAGCTCGGGTGTATTCTGAAGTCAGTGTTGGCACTCGACCAGTGGTGACGTACAGTATGAGACTTTTTTACTTCTCTGTCTTGGACTAGGATTAAAGGGAGGCCATTAATAGAGAGAGTCCAGGCCAGCCTCCCTGAAGCTTCCCAGCTTTCACAGCGAGGGCACTGAAGTCTCCACTCAGAGGGTCAATTAACAAAAACTGTCCGAACTCCAGATTCCCCTCAGCGAGATCACACCACATGCTGCTCCTTGTCCATGTTTAATAGAGAATGGGAACTGAAGATCTATCTGAATTTGTGAGTTCACGCTGTGAAACACACAGAGAAGGCAGTGAAACGTTCTCCTTTTCTCTGCTTTGGCAATGACCAGCTGGAAACCTTTGTGTTGTTAGATGCATGCTCCTAATAGCAATGTTCTTAAAGGCTTACCCAAGTATTCATTCACTTCCTCTATGTCTTTAATTATTTTCAGGGTCTCGATCAGGTCAGGGCAAATATTGAACAAAAAGCGGAGTGATGTCAACACATACAGGTGTAGAGCTAGTTGTTCTGATTTCATGTATCCTGACTAATCCGCTGTCTAAACTGTAAAAACTGCATTAGAGATGGGTTAGTGTTATGGTAGGCAAAACACATGTAAATCTTTCCTGTCTGCTGAGTCCAAAAAAAAAAAGGGCTGAGGGTGGACCAAAGGGAAGGGAATAAAACCTCAGGCCTTCTTATTGCCAAATTCCACCGACACAGATGCCAATCCTTTCGTGTGTGCCGCTTGAGCTAATCGTAGCAGTTCTAGTCAAATTTTCAAACGTTAAGTAAAGCATTAGTCCGGTTCAGTGGTGGCTTTTGAGAAAAGGGCAGCGACTCAGCCTCTGTACATGCAGGAGCAGGTGAGCTTCTAGCTCGCTCTGAACCTTCAGCCTTCTTTGAGGTGCGTCTTCAGTTAGAATATGAAGATCTTTGCCCTGTGTTTGGTGTGTCTTGCCTCAGAGAGTTCACAAGGAATGAATGAACCCTTTTCAAGACTTGAGCTGTCCAGGGCAAACTCATGTCCTCTCAGGTCTTTGCATCACCGTTATATGGAATTAACTAACGCTAAATATCACGTTGCATTTAGTCTGAACCGCCTTTAAGAGGCCACCGTTATGCCCTTGTCCAATTACATGACCCAGTGTACACAATTTTCTCATTGTTGAGTATCCAGGGCATTCTGCCTTCTGCCCTAATTCCCACTATTATCAAATAGGCTGTAATGCACAGTTTCATGCATAGTAATTCTGAATACCTGGGGGTCGTATTATGCCTCGATTCATTCCAATCAAAGTTGCTCAATGGGTGCATACTCTAATAACGTTTTTCAGGTTTTTGTGGGTTTCTGCATTCATTGGCATTCAGAGCATGAAAGACGTCTTCTGGTTACTCCCCGTTTGCTCTCTGCACATACATATGGCATAAAATGATTTAATGTTGCAGGCAGAGTGGATCAGAAAGGCTTTTCTGGGTGTTTGCACTTTTTGTACACTGTTGCATTACCAAGAGTGGCCAAAATCACAGGCCAACGCTCTTTCAAGGGGTTTGGCTACATTACATACATGACGTTACAAGAGGATGTTGCAAATTGTTTGCTGCCTCTATGTTGCTAGGCTAGTGAGTGTCTTCAAGTAGGAGTACATCAGTATTCTTAGGAAGCCTAACTTCTAGTAGCTGGTGTGAGGGTTTTTTTTCTGCCATGAAGGAAATAAATCTCTGACAAATGAAACAAACAAAAAATCTTCCGTCTCCAGTGTAGACATGTGTCCAGCAGCCAAGAATTACCGCTGTCACACAGCTTCATAATGAGCTCAAAAAGACGAAAAGAAAAACGGAACCTGCCAAAGAAAATCATTCTGGCCACTTGCAGTCTGACAGGAGAGTGTGGGTATGTGACTGATAAACAAGTTAAAGAACTGACATCAGATGCACTTTAAAACATACTCTGACAAGCTTCGGAAAATCTGCTCATAAGGAAGGAATATCATGTTTCAACAAGAGAAGAGGCTGCACGCTGATTGGACTATCCGCTCTGCGTACTGCAATTCAGAATCAGATGACCGCTTCATTTTGTAACCTTCCAGCTCCTGCGTTTTCACTCTTGTCCGCCATTGTAACTTTGAATCACAGCTAGAGTCCAGTCTTGGTCAGCCAGAGGAAGCTCCTTGATGGATTAGGAAACATGCCGCCCACTGCAGCACCAAGGTGAGAAAGCTCACCTCTGACAAAGGGTGATAACTCATGGGATTACTATAGAATGAAGGCAGGGATGTTGGAGTGGCGTACGTGAAAGAACCGTGACGGTGGGGAGGGTGAACTCTTCTCGGCGGATGGTTTCAATCCATCGACACTGGGGTTATAGATGGGACTGTGAGTGTAATCCCCATCTGAGGAGGCCAGCACATTATTGCTTCTGAGGCAATAACAAAATCTTTTTCCAGTCAAAGGTGGTCGGGGGTCAAAGATACAGTGTGAGGTAAATGATGCTGTGTGTCATAGTCTGCAGTTGCAGTTAATTCCTCAGGACATTGAATTAAACAACTGACTGACACTGATGTAATCTCCCTGAATTACAAGACATAGACAGGACAGTTTAAAGCAGAGCTGTAAATGAAACCCATTTGTTTGAATAAAGGGGATTAATGGCAGAAGCAGTTTCTGTCATGGGTTACCACGAAAATGTAAGCAAATATTGATGTAAATGCAGTAATTCATATTGTACTTAAAGATAAGTGCTCAGAAAAGTTTGTTGAATTTTAATGGTTGTTGTGGTGCAACTGCTTTGAAGGTCAAGAATGAACTTTTAGTCTGAGTTCAAATATATTCAAATTGTATTTTTAATCTTATAAATGGGGAATGCGTGCTAAAACACCTTATGGCCCTTGCACTCTATGATTAATGGTGTGCTTTCATAGTCATCGTGATAACAAAATTGCAGTAAAGTGACTGCTACAATCAATCAGAGCTGCACTAGAAAATGTTTCAGCTATCTAAAACAGCAGTAAACATAATATAGTGTTGTCTGTTGAGGATCAAAAGACGAAGGCTTCTTTATGATTCCTTATTTGCACTGACAGTGTCTTGATGTGCTCCACTGCTTCAAATGTAAAAAAACAAATCTCTAATGTGATATTTATAGAACCAAAGCTCTTTCAAATGCAGCCAGTCTTGGCGAGAAAACACCATTTTTCTCTCTCACATTCAAGGTCCCATTCATTCTCCTACAGTGTCCAGTTTTCATTCTGTTCAAAGATTTAGTCCGCCGCACTGCACCATGATGACAAACAGCTACATACTCCTACCCAAGCTCACTGAGTATTTTATTATGCTAACACCTGTGTCAGAACAAGAAAGGTTGCACACAAATGTGGGGACACGACATTGCATGTTTTGTCACAGAAGATACTGGAAATAATGGACATTTAACATTCAGGAAAAAGTTAGAGCTGCATCTTAACGTTTTCTTAAAGGTCCAGTGTGTAACATAACTATTGGCGGAGATGGACTATAATCTGCATAATTACCTTTCGTAACATTAAAACAAGACCTTTTTATCTACATTGCAAGCGGGTCCTCTTGTGTTGAGTCCACCATGTTGCACAACAATAGCCCGGAATGAAACAACGGATGTACTGTATGCATTGTGTGTACACATTTGGAAGTTGAGGGTAAGGCAGGGGATATTCGGCCACTAGATGGCACTAAATTCTACACACTGGACCTTTAAAATACTTAAAATAGACATTTCTCATCAGTTTCTCTTCCTCATGCTTTGGTGCTCTTGTTCGACAAAGGCTAAATATGGTTATTTCATGTGTCATTTTAGCTTTGCCGTGCTTCATGTCTTTATTATCAAGTTTAATATCTCCTTGAAAGTGATTATTTACAACAGATTATTTTTTTACCTTTATTTGGGTCTTGAATGAATACGTGATGACATTATTTATCTTTCACTAACTCTGTAGCATCGTGGGAACATTTACAATGACAAACTACATACAGTGTGTATAGTATGCTGTGTTTGTCTGTAAGAACACTCCATGTAATGCAATGGATAATTATCAAAGTATTTATGGTGCATGTTGTTGTAGCGTCATCAGCCTTCATGAACATAATTATGATACATTGTTTCCGAAGAGGATGTATATATTTTTATTTCTTTAACTGCTGGTATTCTTGTTTGTCTTGCACTTTAGAGAGCTTAAGGTACAAACAGTGTGATTATGCTTAATGAATAAATCATGAATGTAGCATTGATGCATTTTACCCACAGTCATAATCCATCTTCAAAACTTTCAAGTGCATCACCTTTGAATTTATTTAGCAGAATTGTCACCCCTGCTGAGTGATTAGTCCCACGCCTGAACACTGCTCAGTGACCCCACTGAGATTTCTGCAGACTTGTGTCATTGTCGCAGTCTGAGTGTTTCTTGAGGGAAAGAACGCTGTGCATTAGTGCATCTGCAGAAAAAAAGAAGGAAAAAAAAAAAAAAAGCGTCTGACTCTTTGTTCTATCTCACAGCCCTCGCACATTCAGTGAGATAACCTACGAATGATCAAAGTCTAAGTCTGTCGTCGCCTTTTAAACACAAATATGCAAAAAACAGATAGCATTTCTAGCTGGCGTTATTATTAGTATCAGTCAGAAATGATTAGAAAGAAAGTGTAAGGCATGAAATGGCAAAAGGGTATTGCTGAACTTTTTCTGCTTCAAAGCAAACACTGTTCGCATCTCTTTAAAGGCAGTTTTTTCTAATGTGGCCTGAAAGATAGTTACAGAGGTCTTACACAGAGACTAGTCTTCCATGTTCCTAGTTCCTGGTGAGTTGAAACAGGGTAATATGAAGGAGTATGCAGATGAATCAGGTCCATCTTACTTCAAGGAAACTAACCATATTGGATTCACACTCGCAGAGAATCCCTTTTGCCTAAATAAAGAACTACACTTGTCATGTTTCCTCTAACTTATAGATGCAGTACTTTGTAGACTTCTATCTTTGATGATAGCATGGGGTGACACTTGGATTCATTATCAAATAAATTTGAAATTCAACAAATTATCCAATAACAATACATTAGACACCGGCTCGACGCTGACAAATGGCAGCCTCAGTGGCTGTGAAGTGTCAAAAAGTGCAGTTCCTCAAACGTCCACTTGAGGCTGGCTACAGAATAAGTCAGTCTCCATAAGCCCCCATGTTAAAATGTCCAACTTCAGCAGAAATGAACATGTTTACAGCCTGGTACAATAAACTGTTTTGGTCTCAATAGTTAATTTCCATCTTCATGACAACTGTAGTGAGGCTGGATTTCTGTATAACACGTATTAAGTTATGCATAATTAACAGTGAGGCTGCTTTGATTGACAGGTGGGTGCCATTACAGGTGGCCTGTTTGAGCATCCAGGTGTCATTCCATCAACCTCGGCTCCACCCACAACTGCCAACAGTGCGGTGAACAGAGCAACCACGCTGTGAGCTTCACGGCGTCTCTTCAAAAACCTACCGATGATGTCATGGATATGACATCTATATTTTATACTGTCTATGGTCAGGACACAGAACATTAGCCGTTTGCACAATTAACGACGGCAAATCAAACTTTTCTTCTCATCTAGTTGCTCTAATCTTAACTCAATGACATTTTAGCGGCGTGTTTACAATTGTCAGCCGATAGAGATCATACCTGCTGCCTCATACATGCTCCATTAAAGCAGGATTCCACCTGCGGATATGGGTACAGATATGAGTATCTGAATAAACCTACAGTAGTAATTGCTAACTCAAATACAACTACGCACGCATGCACAGACTACTTGAACCTCAGTCATGCTGCTGTTTTCATTTTTTTTATGACCGTCTTTATTACCCTTTGTTTCTATTTCCTTCCTTCCCGCCTTGGTCCTGTTAATTCCTTCTCTTGCTACTAAATTACCTTCCCTTCTTCCTCCCCTCTTAACTTTTCATGGTCATGTTTTTTCCTTTCCCCTGCTGCACACATTTTCACACACACAAGCACGCAGTTACCACATGACATCACATTGTACCTTCTACTTCAATACATTCATAAGACAGATGTAGTCACTAGTTAGTTCACAAATTAATATGTGACTCACAATCAGCTCATAAAGTACAATAAGTTCTTTGATAATGTCGTAGTTCTTGGTTTCCCCGATTGACAATTCTTCAGAATCAACAAAGACCTGATTTCTTTTCAATAAAACAATAGGCACTTGTATATATAGTTTCATCACAAGTAATTCCTAATTTAGCACGTCCATCTCGCTTAAAATCTCTCCTAGGCTTGTTCCAGCACCCCACACTGTAACATCATAAAACTACTCAGCAGTATGTAATAGGTCAAATTAGCTCAATCTAGGCAGTACTAAAATGCTGCTCACGCATGGAACCATCAGAAATATTAAGAAATATTTTATACAATAAACATGTTCAGCATGTGCATGGACCAACATGTCAGACAGCCTTGAAGGAAGACTGTTCATCCATACAGTAGGTTTCAGAGGGCTTTTTAGGTGTCTTGTTTGTTGTGTACAATAGTAGCTTACAACATGCGGCAATGACAAAGAGCATTATTTTGCTCAAGCAACAGCTCCTTCACACACAAAGGCACTATAGTGTTTATCCAATGTCAAGGGCAAGTCCAATAGTACCAGTGAATTCCTGTTTATTCAATAAATGCAGAGAAAAGAGGTATAAAAAGACAAGATTGAGATGATTTGGAGAGCAGAAAGGCCACAACTGAATTCGGATGGGGAAATCGGTGTGAATAGAGAGAGAAATAGACATTCCCACAAAACATGCAAAAGAAATAAACACCATTTTAACAGGGTATTCCGCCCTTTGCCTTTTACAAGACCCGCGCTCCAGAGGGGCATTTGTCCATCATCTACAGATCCGCAACTGCCAATAAATCCCAGACAAGCTTTTCCTGCTGTCTGACACACAGTCAGCGCAGAAAGAGAAATGTTTTACAGTAAAACCACAACCGTGTAAAAGATCCCTCTGCCTCCCCTGGGGTGAAGGCTGGAACAATGCTGTCTCTTTCCTCTATGGACTTGGAAATAGAGAGATCTTCAGTGTCCGTGCACATGTGGTGGGTAGCTTTCAGGGGCGATAACCTCTGACAGCTCTCACTGGGCCAGCTTGGGGCCAGATGTGATGAGTTTCAGTCAGTGTTAATCTTCTTTTTTAAAAGAAGACGCTACTCTTGTTGTTTTAATATCAAGGGAACATGAACAGAGCGTGTTGATAGAAACTGCCCAGTAGTCAGGGGCAACCACAATATATAATATTAAACACATGGTTTGAAATCAGAGCAAACAGCAGGTTCAAAACTCATCATCTCGCAACAAAGTGAAAATAATCAGTGATGATTCTGTCACATGTTGCAAGTTCAAAGTAACCAGAAACAGATATTGTGGTTCACCGAGGTCAGAGTTCAAGAAAGCTGACCTCTGCGTGTCTTTAATATACTCCACAGGAAGTTCTGCATGCCCAGCTGGACCTGGCAGGTCTGGTCCACTTGGCCACAGCTCACTGCTGGATACAAGGTTTACAGAGACACTCATGGTGTATGACAGAGGAGGAGAGATGGAGAGGTGGAAATGTGATCAGTACATGGTGGTGTTGGCTTTGGAGAAGAGAAAAGAGAAAAGATGAGAGCTGGAGTGGAAGCAAATTCTTTATTCCTGTTCCACGTTCCTCAGTGAAGCAGGGATCAGGGATTTGCCTTACAGGCTGCAGGAGAGGACAGTTAAAGTTGAAAGAAGAGTACAAAGTGAAAGCGAGTACAAAGTGGAAGTGATGGCGGAGGATGTGGTAACATCTTGGATCAGAGATGGCCTCCGAAAACCTCCCTGTCTGAGTCAAAGAAAAAAGGGAAGGAGACGGGGGGAACCGGAGGTCAGGGTGGGGGAGTGTGTGCTGACTAAGCTGTTCGAAAGGTCGTGTTATGAACTCGTTGTTAACCTCTGCATCCTGTAGGGAGGAAGACCGGGGCCTGAGAATCGTGTTGCAACCCAAAGTGCGGCTCTTATCCAGCCATAACTCAACACCGGACAGCTAAGTGTCATGGTTATCGGAGCAGACACTCCCCCACTTCATCCCGACACAGTCTTTTTTCCTCCCTTGCTGATTACATTGCACTTTTTAATAGTCCCCTTCTAAATCTTCCTTTTTTTCCACTGATTTATTGATGCAAACAGCTGGTTTATTCACAACAACACCATCCCCACCAAGATTTGTTCTCAACATCTCTGGATGTAGGAAATTTGGGCTGATGTTGATTGGGTTAGAAGGATATGGTAGGCCAGTAGGCCTTGTGTCAGGCCCCCTCCCCTGGATTTTTTTGTGCGTATGACAGTTTCCGGGTTTAGGCCACATGGAACTCCACCGTTGTTACCATTGGTTAGATAATCTGCGTACTGTTAGCGACTTACAATGCTTCTATGACACATCTCTTGATCACATTTCACACATTTTGGTTTTCTTCGGGACGCTCCGGTTCACCACCGTTTAATTTTAACAAAAAAAACTGTACTTTATTGACTTTCCCATCTGGTCACAGTATGTTTGTCTGGTTTTTCCTCCGGGCTGCTCCTGTTTTCCCCTCTCGATCAAATCAATTGAGAAAAAAAAACAAAAAAAAAACATTCCACCTGCAATAAAAAGATAAGATTGAAAATTGCCGGATTTATGATATCTTTTAATGTCTCTGTAACCTGTAATCCTGTTTACAGGTTTAGAATTTTACAGTAATAAATAAACGGTATAACCATTTCCAGCGTCATCATAAAAGAACATTAATACTGCTGTTGAAGATGATAGCTCATTAACCCTTTAATGAGATATGAAGCTTGTATCAACAAACAATTTTTCAACAGAGCAGCATAAAGGGCAAACAACTGAGTAAAATAAGGACAAGGCACTGGCCTAAACAACACAAAAATAAATACTTTGGGTTTTTAGGTGTGTCTGTCATGGCTCTGGCATCAAACATATCAGACATAGCTACATTTAAATAAAATGAGGTAGGCACCTGAAGGAATTATTCACAAAAATAAAAAAATTTGGTCTCACTCAAATATAAGAAAAGTGCATTTTGTGCTCAGTGCTCTGCTTGGTCACAAAGCCGTCCAGAGAAGAAGACCGGACTTTTTTTTTTTTAGCTCTGAAACGTAACGATGAGTGAGTAGCAAGAAAGCTCACTGTTTACCTGTTTTTCGTTAAAAATAAACAGTGGTGAACCGGAGCCACCCCCTTACAGTGAAGCAGGGCACGGACAGTTCAGAAACTATGTTGCTAGCGGATCTGTTTTCTGACCCACATTGCGGCTGTGACTGGTTCTGAATGAGGGCTTAATAGCAGGCAGCCACTCAAGCCGATCACTCAACTCTAGTTATTACTAGTCGAAATGCTAACAAGCATATCTGAGGACCTGGAGAGCTCAATAGCAATGATATTAATAACTCTGCTGCTCCATCCGGGCTGTCTATTTTCTGAGCTATATTAGTATTGGCCCTTATTGACACTGCTGCTGCATCAAGACGAAATCAATAACCCATTTACTGCACTGCATGGATTAGAAAACAAATCAAGTAAGATATTCGAGGCAAGTAAAACTGTTTGAGAGTATTCAGTAGGTAAGTGCGGGATGCTTAGAAGTCCTTTTTATGTTAAGGGCCGGACACTGTTGCAGTATCTGTCTGAAGCAGATGGTTGAGTAGACATCTGCTACCATCAAACTGAAGAGTGCGTCTGATATTTCCAACATCAAAAACACCTCTTCAGCGCATTTATATTCTGGCTGCCAGAGGTCATATCTAGGAAGGCATACGCGGCATTTTCATTTCAGAGGCGAGTATCAGCTTCAGTTCTAGTCAAAGCACTTCTTTGTTGATGCCACAGGTGCATTGTTGTGAAACAAGTACAGGATGAAATATCATATATCGTGGACTTCCATTGTGTATTTATATTAGTTCATCCGACCGTATCTTAAATGTGGTAGGATCCTATTCTGTGATAGACTGGTGTGATAGTATTGCTGGACCTGCCTTATCATTGCTCATACATACCCCCGTGGTACATACCTCACCAGACATTTGAAGACTTGTAGAATGATGCTAGTTTGTTAAATTTATTAAATAATGAATATTATTTATTTTTAAAGTTGTGAAACTATGTTGTGGGACAGTTTAGGCTCATTTGTCATCAATTATGTAATTCAGTTGCTCACACAAGAATATACAGACATGCTAGTGTCTTTGTAAAGCTGGAGTTAGGAAGTGTTTTGGGCTGAATGCCAGCATCACCATGGTAACATGCATACAATGACAATGCTAACATGATGATGATGTGTAACGTTCAAATGTGAACATGGCAAACAAAGTGGACTACAGCTGAAGCGATTGTCATGAATTTGGCATGTAATTTGTTTCAATACGGACCAATGAACTGAGAGACCAATACTGGCCTTCATATAGCTGCATCGCTAGCATGGCTTAAGATGTACACTCTGCTGTTGCAGACGGACATCTGTACAACATCTCTAAGGCGCAATTCAGACCAAATCCAGCGTGGCAACCATCCGGTTTTCCTTTCATTTGAATGGGGGTATTGAAAAAGAAAATGTTCAAGGAGATTCAACTTTTGGAGAAACACAATCTGATGATCAGACAGGTCAAACCCGACAACAGTCAGCTTAAAATTGCAGACTGTGGTCGAGCAACAAAGACAATAAATAAGGGAGTGGGAACACTGGTATTGAGATAGCTAAAGAATCAGCTAAATAAAAAGCCTAAAATAGCTTAAATACTGGTGTATTGATTTGGTCTGAATAGTGCCTAATTGAAAATCCATGCCTATTTGAGATGTTTTGTTTTCATGAAGCCCCTTTACGGCACTGAGGCACAGCATTACCCTTGGTTGTCAGCTAAAACGATTAGCTAATGGTTGTACGGTAATTTGCCTTTCCCACAAATTAGGTCTTATTTCTGTAGCTTTTGTCATCGTGCTGGTAAGTTGCTATGATCTAGGCGCACAGCAACATTACCACAAAAAAAACCTTTGACTTACTCTATACAACCTACGTATTTATTTGAAGAGTTTACTTGTGGAATCAAAAAATACTACCAACTTTTGCAGTGCGTTCCTTTGGATATTCAAAATCCGCTAAACTGTTAGCATGTTTACAACCTGACTTCAAAGGTTTTTGGCACAATTTAATATTTTTGCAGTGACATCACTGTGTTGCCAGACCTCAGCAGTTACTTTTATGAGGAAAATGTTATCATAACTGACAGCACGGAGGGACAAAAGACTAAAATGAAATTTGAATAAACCAGAAAGATCAGTCTAAAGTTAATCTAGGTGCTTTAAGTTGTTAGTGGAGTAATATAGTTTTATTAAATTAAACTAATGGTCTTGAAAGCTGTCCATCATGCCCCCCCTCGGGCACCATTCATTTCCACTGTACTGTTTCAACATCAAGACACCAATCAGTGAAAACAAACTCTCACCTTTAATGCACGCAGCGCATGTTTTTGATTGAACTTGAACATGCATTTGTTGCCCCCCCCTTCACATCCCATAGTAATGAATGAGACACCTGAGCACCAGACACCCTCTCACATCTTCCCCTTCTTTACTGTGAGTCACCACCTCAGTTCCTATATCCTCCCTACCTGTCATCACGGCTTAAAATAAAGGGAGCCGAGAGCAAGTGATAAAAGAAACACACACACTCCTCTTGACTTTAACACGCTCGCTGAAGCCCACGCACCATTACTGTATGGCACTCTGATTTATCTCATCTCTCATTCTGCCTCCGTAGCTTCCCAAATTCACTGTGTCACATGCACACGCGCCCACACACACATTAACACATACCCATACATACTGTACAGGACCTACACTAATCATCCACTACTGTCTTTGCCCTGGATATGTTGAACATTTTTAACTCAGCCTGGGAACCTGTGCGTTTTAGCCTCTTCTCAGCTGACCTGTCAGCGTGAGTTCTCAGGGAGGGCAACTGCATTGCCCTTAGATTATCGATTAAACCCTGCTGTCTGCTTTAAAAGGAGTACTACAGTGACTTTAGTATTTCATGTCCACAAAGCCGGAGAACATATTAGAGGCCGTAAAATGCATGGCCAAAATGAATGCAGCAGAAGCCAATACCTATTCTACCGTCCCTGCTTTGTTTCTTGCCCACATCTTTTAAATTCCATGCCACTCATCCCAGAAATGTAACACAGAGTATCACGAATTCGAAGCCTCAAGCTGAGATGATCCTCATTTTATTAAACGTCTTTCACACATGCGTTACTACGTCAATGCAGTGTTTAACCTACGTTTCACATGTTGGTCTCATTACCTGAGTCACATCTACATAAAAGACACAATGGAAATATCACTATGTTGGACCTGGTAAGAGTTCTGGAAACATGAACTTGAACATGACACAGATCTGGATGCATTAAAATAGAAGCACGAGGATGAATACACACAGAGAAAGACTAACTATGTGTCTTCTTTCGCCACATTAAATCTGCAACAACTGGTTTTTAGGTCACCTGCAGGCAGCAGAAACGAGTAATTATTTACATATTATCACCTTTCGATTGAATTAGTGAACATGGATTATTTACAGACTGAGTAAGTGTGTATGGGATTCATTCATTCATAAAAAGGCAAGGTGATGACACAGGACCCAACAATAACTAAACCAGTCTTTAATATCTTTACCAAAATATGACAAAACGTTAGAAATAGGGTTAGGGTTTTTTGCAAGAAAGTATGGTTTTTCATTCAAAATTATTTTTCGTTTGCTAGTCTTTCATGCAGTAGCTTAGATGATTTTCATGACTTATTCTTTAAACCTGACTGCTTAGATGTCTACAAGGTTCCTGGCATGTATTGTGAGCAAATAACTTGCTAAGTACTGTCCATACACGCTTAACCAGCTAAATCTGGAAGCTGTTTAACGCCACATGCTTTAAGGTCGTTTTGGTTAAAATCTTCGACCACACTGGCTAAATCTTTTCGTGTCACTCTTTAGTTCAGCAAACACACAAAAAACTTGTTTGGGGTTCAGACATGGGAAAGCTCTCTTCAAAGCCAGTTTTCCTCCTGACGTCAAGTAAACTTTTCTTCATGCGTGAAATGGGCGGAATTCTATATTACATGAGAAGTAGGACAGCATGTATTTATTCAACATCAGCTCGCCTCATTCCTTAATGGTTTCCCCTTTTGAAGCTTTTGATTTGCTTCATTACTGACGGAGACTCGGATCAGATAAAAGCGAATCTTCCTTCCTCTTTGTTGTGTTTGAAGGTGTCCTGCTCATGAGACACCCTCACATACTTTCTGCAGCGTTCCCTCCCTCCCAACCCGATTCAGGGGAAGGGACATAAATTTCCTCTCTTGATCTCAGAGTGGTTTCAGGGGAAGAAAAAAAGAAGTGCTCTGTAAATTTTGTTTCTCTCTTATTTACATTAGTGTGTCAGAGGTCCTCGCGCTAATTCAGCTGGTTCCACTGTTTGTGGGTGGGGAGTACATTACTTCAGTTTGGGTTAAGCATCCATTACCAAAAGCTGCTGGCCTTGAGGTTTGAAATTGTTTACACAATTGCCCAAACCTATCACAAGCCCTGCGCTTCTTCTTTCCCTGGAGTCCTTCACAGGCTTCTGAGGCCACACGCTCACTTTCATCTGTAAATTCTTTGTTGCCAGCAACTTTCTACTACTCATTACATGCTGTATGTGAACTATTTATCCAGATGTGTAATACACTGGCAGTCTAAATGCATTTTATATAAAGTAATACTTTGAAGGCAAATTTCCATGTCTCTCCTTTCCTTGTCTTGATAGTTCTCAAACTGTCACATGTCAGAATGTGTTGCTTTTACAAATTTACTCCAGCAGGTCTGGTTGAGCTCCCAAGAGTAGTATTTTTGATCCCACGTACGGCAGCGCATGTCAAATTAATTCAGATTCTGCAAAATGCAATCCACTGATATTGCTGGAGATAAACTCAGCGGCAGTGTAAAAAGAAAGCCATTAAATAACCAATTTTCTACACACATTCATGTTGAGCCACGTTAGCAGTATGGCTTTTTGGGTTGCTGTGAGTTGATTGAAATATCTCGGCAACTATTTGATGAACTGCCTTTTAATTGCGTGTGTGCACAGTCTTCAGAGGATGTATCACAACGACTTGGTGAATTTAATCTAATGCCACCAGCAGATTAAAGTTTTCATTTATCCAGTCAAATATCCACTAGCTCTGTCTACATGATGGGCTGATGCCAAATTGTGTGCAGACATCTTGTGGTTCCCAGAGGATGAACCTTTTCTGACTTTGGTCATATTTAATCTTGACAGAAAAATCAAGTTGACTTTTTTTTGTGCAAACACCAGGTCAAAATGTTACCTACATTTTACATTCAGCGCTAGTTAGCAAATACAAACACGCGCAACACAACACAAAGAATTACCAACAATTAAAACAAACAATATAAAACATTTTGGTTAGGTGTAGGAAAATAGGTACAGTACATAATATATCTGCCATATCTTATGTTACATGGTTAACATAGCTATCTAGGTAACAACATTTACTTTTGGTTTCACACTGGTTTTATCCTTTGGTTTATTCTAGATCACTAGACATGATGCCAGAGGGACACCTCCAGCGGTCATAGCTAGGAGTGAGAAGAGGCTGATAACACGCAGGGCACCGTATATCGAATAAGGTTAGATTCACAGTCATCTATTAGTGAAAATAAAGTCAACATAGTGGTACCAAAGGTAAAAGAAACTCACTCATTCACTACATTCATGTTCTTGAGGTAGAAAGCCTCCAAAGGGCTGTTGTAATGCACAGTGGACATGAAAAACAGCACAGTGTAATGTAATGTAATGTAAGGTATATCAATAGACTCAGTTAGGTTGTGCAAAGACTCTAAAACCTGTGTCAAACATCGATGGTGATTCCGTGATAGACAGACATTAGCAGGCACATGGTTCAGGCGGACTCCATTTAAAGGCATCCTGTGGGGTCTAACATCAGAAATAGCTATCTAGGACTTACTTTGATGGCTCACATTTCCAATATGCGATGCACTGAGTGCCTTGTCCGAATGGCTCAGACTCCTTGAGATGAGGAATTTATTCCAAGGTTCAGAATGAGGAGTGTGAGAATAAAAGAGGGCCCATTTTGTAGATCTCAGTATGAGGTATTTGAAGTTGAGATCTTAAAATGACTCAGTAATGGAGGCTGTGACTTCACTTTCCTCCCTTAAGTATGTGAAAGCCCACAAAAGATATCATTCGGTATCTCCACCTTGTTGTTAGAACACTTTTCACAGAGTCCTCGAAATGGAAACTTGATTGATAGTACACGAAACTGAAAGTGGCTCATCAATTTCACATGTGTATTAAAAGCATGAGTGCTGAACTCTGTTTGACATTGCAAACAAGTACAACTGATTTTTGTCACAATATTCAGCTCTCCAGGGAGGCCAAACTGCATATGAGTGACAAATTAACAAAAATTATGTGCAGCTAATAAACGGTACTGACATATTGTCTCTCGAATAAGCGTAAAAAAAATGGAGTCTCCACTTTGGACTGTGGCACAGGAATCATGTTTTAATTGATGTGATTACCAGCCACTAAGAAATGTCATGGAAACTTTTAATTAAGACTAGTCTGTAATTAAAAAAAAGTGGGAAAAAAAGGCACACTCCATCGGCAGCTGTAAGCTCATCTGCCTGTGTGCCAGGGACATCAGGTCACTCTCAACCCACTTGATTATTGCTCAAATTGAAACCCACGTTTGGTATCTCTCCGCTTGTCATTTCACATTAATCAACATCACTTTATTGTGAACAAAAGATAACAGATTCAGTGACATGGAAATTAATGGTCGTCATATTCGCATGGTTTCTAAGGCCCCTGTTTTTGAATTGGTTTGTGATTAAATAAATGAATGTTATTTCTACGATACACGGGTCAAACGTAGGCACGGATATGCACAGAGCTTTCTGATAATTTATCTTTAAAGGCTGATGCTGTGTTTGCGAAATCCTTTATTATAATCAAGAGAGGGTAGAAATGTCATACACGGCCGCTGTCACAAATACACAATAGCTGATTACAAAGGCCTCATGCCACCCTCAGTTTTTGTGGCTGTTAGTGGAAAACAGGCCAGATAGCAAGAAAAAAAAAAAATCGATTCTCATAGAGTCGAGCAAATGGCAAAGTTCTTTGCAATTCCTCTGACTTTCTCCAGAAAGACTCTGGCCTACTTGGGGAAGCAAAGATTAGTAAAAGACAGAACATCCCACATGGACTTAGAGTGGTTTTCTTCCCCATTGCAATGCCCACAACTTGGTAATTGTCTTTGCATCCAGGCTCTTAAGGGGAAACGGGAGCAAACCCTTCTCCAGCCCATTGCTCTATTTGTCCCAACTTTCAATCGGATGAAGGAATAATGTTCTGAGCAGCCTCAATCTTTGGGTTTAAGAGAGGGTGATTGAAGCCCTGGTGGCTTAACAGATGAGACAGATTGCTGAGTGCCCGCATGTTGTTTCTCATTCCGTCAGCGTGTGATCTAAAGTCCCTCAATTTCATGTGCAGCACGGGCCAAAACACTCTCACTACGATTAATATTACTCCTCACATTAGTATTCAGAATCAGAATAAAAATGGGTGTCAGAGGGAAGTTTGTTTCTTTAATCGCGGAGTAAAGCATTTCCATTCCAACATAATCTAGAAGATAGTATATTAGCATATTACCTGCATGACATCCTTTTCTTCTTTAACTACAAACTGATGCTTTCTTTATAAAAATTACTCCTCTTTTATGCTCCCTCCAGGTAATGTGGGAAAAATCTGATTCAGAAGTTAAACAGTGAATGTAAGGCAATTAGAACACGGCTTTGGAAAACTTTAAATTTAGGAAATGACGGATCTGTAGGAAAAATACTGGCTCTGAAAATGCTGGAATCAGCTAGAAAATGTGCATGTGCAAATTGTTAGCTCTATGCAGGTGCCTTAAACCTCCCAGAGATGTACTGGTTCCATGAATTTAGGATTGCTATTACCGAACAACACCTGACAGATGTGGGAAGAGGAAAAAATGGAAACAAAATTTTGTTCATTTGCAGAAAGTGTCATCCAAAAAAAGAAGCAAATCTTTAAAAAATTATAAATCCAAAGTGTGCAATGGGCTGTCTGGCCATGAAATAATACCGCACCAAACAATTACATAGCATACAACATATCAGTAAATGACAAGTCTTATCTGAGCAATAATCCTTAGCTGATGAAAATATGACTGGAAAAGCCATAATGTGCACCAAAGTTCAAATTTAAATCAAAAGTGAGACTTAGATTTATTGTTGACATTTGTGTTGTGTTTTTGTTATCTTCCTTCAGAAAACGTTAAAAATCTAATTTACAGGGGTAGAAAAGTGATGTAGTGGAGATTTAATAATGTCCTTTCCAGCTGGAAGAAATAGTGAGTGTCCAAAAGCAAGATAGCGAAGAAGCAGAAGTATCGTTGTGAGGTCAGAGGTGCAAATCGAGCATTTTATGAGGACATTTTGGGAATATTTGGGTTGCGATGAAGCACCGGCAGTTGCTTGTTATGTTAACCCAGATGGAAACCAAAACCCCAATGATCTATAACTGCTTGTAATTGATAAAAAAAGCAATATTTTACTGATGATAAAGACAGGACAAAGTGAACCTTTATTTATCCCTTCAATTCACAGTTAAAACAAGAGTCTGGAACCTCCTTGAGTCTTTGAGCTAAATGCTACCATCAACATGCTAACATATTCACATGTCACATGTCAATGCATGCAACCAAAATTTACAAGTTCATCACTTTATTTTAGCATGCTAATATTAGCTAATTAGCTAAATGGTGGACTGAGAGACACTGCAATCCCTGAAGCACAGCTGCTAGTGTGGCTAAAAAACAAGATGACACAACACTGCAGATACTGCTGTGCTTTTATAAGGACATTTTATATGTGAATGGCACCTCACTGCCCTTCTAATAGGTGAATAGACACAAATGATTATAGACAATGTAGAGGGCAGCTTCTATTTCCTGAATCTGATAGAGAGCAGGCCAGTGTCTGACCTGGTCTTGACACCTCTGCTGATTCTACAAATGTCTGCTTGCAGCACCCATCAAACACCACCCCTGTAAGCTACAAACCCATCTCAAAGCAATCTCCCGCGGCCTGCTCCACCCTCTGACAACCACAGCTGCCACCGAATCTCTGCCTTTCCCCTTAAAGTTAAGCCACAGACGACGTGAGGCTTTGTCTGTTCATTCCTGCCTGTTTTCATTTAGCCCTGTGTAGCTGCCGCAAAACAACCCGATCAGCACTCTCTGCAATTACTGAATAGACTGAGGAAGCAGCGGCTTGATTTAGCAGACTGTGGGGACTGCCATTTTCTATTATCTTTGGGTCTGTGATGATTTATGCCGCATGTGTGCGAACGCACGTGCTCGTCTCTCTTTCTCTTGCACACTTTCTCCCCTTTCCTTCCTGTCTGTCTTTCTGTAGCTTTCGCTCTCCCTCTTTTTCTCCACATGCTAATATCTCATCTTTTTCTCCATAGCGGGGGCCCCTGACCCAGAGTCCACAATACCAGATGTCTATACAAACCAAGCGAGAGGAAGTCCCGGCTACATGATATGAAGATGAAAGCTAAGACGGTGTTCGATAGCCTTCGTGCTGTGCTGCTGAAATAAACAATAGGCTAGAGCGCTGAAATATAAAAGTGTGTGCGTCGTTTTCTCAGAGGATTCCCACACAAAGCAAATAACTTCACCAGTGATTGTTCCATATATGGTTACAGAAGGGACCCCAGTGTGTTAGCTACTCAGCATCACACAGTCTGCAACAATGCCAAGCTGTTCACCATTGCCCTGGGGAAAAGACTATGCACTGCACTCTATAATAAATCACATTTTCTATTCTGTAATTAAAGTATCTAAGTACATACAGCTAAAAACAACAGAACGCCTAGGGAAGGGCATATTATGTTAATATTCATCACCACATAGCCACGTATAGCATAAAATTAAATGACAAATAGCCTATATGAGCCTGCAATCAAAGCAACCTAAATACATGGTGTGTACCGCTTCCTGGTTAGGAAGGGGAGAGCTGTAGAAAGACACGGAGCTGAATTTAGCCAAAAGCGTTGACATACTAAAACCCTCCAGTAGCCACAAGACCTTCCTTCCTGCTTCTCCTCAAACCCGACCCAGCAGGCCATGCTGTTCCAGTAATTGAGTGAGTAATGGACTTATTCCGCTGAGTGGTTCTCTGGGTGTACTCAATACTGGGATGTAAATCCTGTGGCAAATGGCAGATTAGAGGAGAGAAAAAAAAAAAAAAACTTAAGGGAAATAAATAAAAGCACAAAAAAACAGAAAGTACAAGAACAAAAGAAAATCCATACTCCAATTATTCCCACGCAGTAAATTCAGCTGAGGTCTCAGCTTGAGCCGTTTTCATCAGCCTTCTATTTAAACATGAGAAGTCCACTGTTCTCGTTGGCTTACGGGGTCGTCTGATGGCACTGCAGCGGCAGAGACCGCTGGCTTGGCATTCACGATTCTTTCTCTGCCTTCAAATTTCTTTCAATCTCTCACACCCACCGCCTCTTGTTTGTCCTATCCCCCCGTCCAGACATAGTGTCCTCCATACTCCCAGGCTGAACACTGGACTCCTGCCACGCATTCCACCAGTGGGATACACTGATCAGACTAATCCCTTTTCTCCAAACGCACCATGCAGCCTAGATCCTCTAACAATTAGCTTGTACAATAAACCCATTATCCATAAATCCATCAGAGGTCTCAGCTCCATCCCTACCAAGTCTTGCCTTCAACAGAACACAGCCTTGTCTGTACGTTCTTGTGGTTTTGTGTCACCATTAACTAACAACACATTGAGGTCTGCATCTGGATTACCGCGTATCCTAATGACTGCACTCAAGTTCCCATCATCCCTCTATCTGTCCACATCTCTTTCATCTCCATATGAATCAATTAGTCTATTATTTGAATTGCCTCCTCCATTTCTTCTTTTCCGCCTCTCATTTTGACTGCGCCGGCGACCACCCTGGTTAAACAGCCAGCCCACAACATACACTTCACCAGAGGAATCGACTGAATGAAATAATCCCTTTTCCTCAAAACACACCATTCTCCTTGCAATTAGCAGCCCACGGCCAGATATTCTATAGTGAAAATAAGCGACCTCGAGTCAAAACAAACACATGAAGGCAAAGGGTGCAGAAACCCTCAGCACGCCGCCAAGCGAAATATTTTTGGGCCGCCTTGTCATGCTGATGCTACAGTGGAGATGGTAGCAGTGATCTCATCTGCTAAATATTGTTTTTGCCATGTAGGCTACAGGCTCTTTTTCCCCTTGTTCTGCACACACAAATGGGGTGTATTCTTTGCGCCAGGGCTATAAATTAATGTTTTTGTGGGAGCCTGTTGCTAGGGGCTGGAAAGGGGAGGGAAGGAAGGGGGGGGTGGAGTGGCCAGGGGCCAATTAAAATACAGATGTCTGACTGTCGGTGTAATTCCATTCAGCCATGATTTACATTTAGAACAGTCACCCAAGGCCTGCCACTCTACGCTTGCACAGGAAATCGAAGCTGACTCCAACCTAATGAGAAAAGTGAACCTCCCGAACTTTTACGAGACTCTCGTCTGAAAGGAGCCTTGCAACTTTGGCCATAATATGAAAGCCCTTTCAGCTAATCACCCATTGACAGGGGAGACTGGTGCATTAGGAGCTCAGCAACCAATTTCACTTTGTGCTGCTGGCGTGAAAAATGCATGGCGGGAAAGTTGCCCTTTGTTAATACTCCAGCTTGGCAACCTCTCCTAAGGATAATCCCTGTCAAATAGTTTACCTCATTTGGAGCAACGTGTTCAAGAATGTACTTACCTGTGGATAAAGGGTTTTATTGAGCTGAAAATACCAAAGTATCCTTTTTGAGGTTTTTATTTTTATTAAAAACTGAGTATTAGCTCATGATCCCCATGGTTGGAACCATAGCATATGATGTACAACCCCAATTTCTACCTCCATACATATTTATAAAAGGTCATGTAGGAAACACAGCGTAATATGTGATGGGGTAATGCAGAGGTTTAAGTGGTACATGGGACAATGACAAACCAACACATTGGCTATAACATTCGTCTAAACCACTTTTAGCTAGCATGGATAGTGCAGACTTTCAGAGCACTTTCACACAGAAGGATAATACAAAGTAAAAGGCTTATCTCCACTGGATTCCAATGATAATAAGCTGGAACATCAGGGATGTCCCTAGCTTTACCAGCGTGAACCTCTGGCAGGGTCTACGTGTTCTGAACCCAAAGCTGCAGCTGGTCTTATGGGCGCCAAGTCCATGGAGGTCCAAGAGAGAAGAAGAGATGTGAGGGAGAGCTAGTGTTAACTAGTGTTTGTTCTCCTTAGCTCAGGTGATGATAGAGTAATTTAGTCATTTAGAACCATTTTACTACCAAGAATATTTTGGTATGAGCTACCCTGACAGCATTCATTATATTCTCTGCCGAAAAGAGAGAGTCAGCAGGTGTTCTGCTTGTTATCCTTGACGCAGAAACTGCTACCACAATTACCTCATGGTCTTGGTTATTTCATTGTGGTTGAGGAGGAATTTGGTCAATTAAAGGAAAGGTTTTTGGGGATATATACGCTTATTTGCTTTCTTGCAGTTCTTGAGCCTGGTGAGAAGTTTGATACCCCCATCTCAAAACAGTAAATATCTAGCTGGAGCCAGCAGCTGGTTAGCTTAGCTTAGCATAAAAGCTTGCCAGACTTGGTCCATCGGTAATCAAATCCACCTACCAACACTTTTAAAGCTCTATAATTTAAATATTTGGGGAGACTGTGGTTCAAGAGTGGGTCGTCCTCTGATCACAGGGTTGGCGGTTTGATCCCCACCTCCTCCTGTCCACATGTCAAAGTGTCCTTGGGCAAAACACTGAAGCCCAGTAGTCAGACCAGAGTCAGACCAGCACTGTGCGTGGTAGCTCAATGCCATCGGCGTATGTGCTAAAGGATGAATGAGTGGCACTTATTGTTAAAACCCATGTAAAGCACCTTGGATAACAGTGCTAATAAATTTACACTTAAACATTTCTTGGCTGGAGACTTCCTGGAGGATCTGCTGGTTGCCTGGCAACTGGTCCTGGTCAAGAAGAGTTATATAAACTTAACCCCTGTAAATGTTTTTACACTTAGGTGTTTGTACAGATTCAGTGAATGAGATATTATATGTTAATTGCTCAGCTTTAGAAGTGCTGACAGATGGATGATGTTACCTTTGGCTGTTCCCCCTGTTCTAAGACCTTGTGTGCTAAGCTAAGCTAACTGGCTCCTGACTGCAGCCTCATATTCACCGTACAGACATGAGAATGACCTCCAGAAAGCAAATAAGCAGATTTCAGTTTGCTGATACTTTCACATTGTTGGAAACAAACCGTCTTAAAGTAAGATTACAAAGTAAAATAAATCAAATAAAGCTCCGCAAACATGTGAAGTGATTGCGACTTTCATAGGCACTTAGTCACAGCATTGATTTGGTCAGAACAAGGCCATATAAAGCACTGTGAGAACAGATTGTGCTGTGCTTGTCAATAACAGTAATCCTGTATATGGAAGGGAACAGGATATGTTCTGTCCACGGCGATAACTCACAACTTTCTTTACTGTCCGCTGCTTTATGTCAGTGCTTTACTGTAATATCCCTGTCCAACAAATATGTTGACAATCTTCCCTGGCAAAAGGAGTCTTATCGTTTACACCCAACCTCTCGTGCAAATCAGCTCTGGCTTTTGATTCCCATTTTATAAGGAAAGGTCAGTACAGCAGTGATTTATAATACGTTCTCCCATAAATTCAACAAGGTAATCCATCAACGCAAAAAAAGACAGCCCCATAATAAACATTTACCTCCTCAAGAGCCTGTGAGGGAATACACAGGAAAGGTATTTTTTCTACTGACTAAGGAATATTTTTGAAGCATCCAAAAAAATGGTCTACACAGGAAATCTGGCAAAACTCCTAAAATCATCACAAAAGATCGTTAGTTATCAAGAGATGGGTTGCTTTGTTTTGGACATCTGTTTATTAATTTTAGAGCCAGTCTTATCTTCTTTAAAAGTCCCAAATTCAATGCATGACCGCATGCGTGTTGCCAGCCATTCTTCTGAGGCTCATCCAGCTGTAATAAACAGGATACTCTCCTCGGACAATGCAGCCAGGAAGCAGACTCTTGTCCACTTGTCCCTGAGGAGTTCATCTGGGACACGGTGGCTGGCTTTACTTTCTGCCCTTCATGGTCAAAATGTGCAAGTCAGGCTCAAAAATAGAGGAAACGCACAATGCAGTTGGAATTCTGAGCTCAGTGTCAAACAATACTTTTGACCTAACCCCTGGCGTAAATCATCTCAGGCTTTAACTTGATGTGGAGAACAAAGAGGGGAGACCTTAAGTGGTACTTTTTTTCTTCGCAGACGAGGAAGCTGAATTTGCTCGCCGTGCGCCTGCACTTATAAAAAGGGAAACATAAAAACAGTAAAAGTTGTGGGACTTTTTCCGAGCACTCTCCTCGGTGCAGACATGAAGAAATTACCTCTCTTGTAAGATTTTCCCTGGGTTGCACATTCCTGCATGTGGGCGGCTTGTGGGATTAATGCAAACGGGTGACCTGTCTTATTGATCAAGGAGGAGAGCGGCTTCGTTGCGGAAAGCCAATCTCCAAACATAATATGACCCTTCTGATGGAAGAACCGGGGCCTGCTTTGGCACTGCATCCCACATCTGAGCCCACGAGTGTGAGCCCTTTTTCCCTCCTATTTTTTTTTGCCTTTCCATGGGCCATGCTGCACAGCATGAGGCGGCCCGACGCAGACAGACAGTGACAGCGGTGAGAGAGGGCTGGAGAGAGGCACTTCTGAGGCGAGCCTCGTCTCTAATAAAAGGGGTGATCAAGCATGTTCTTTGCCTGTGAAAGAAAATATTATTCTAGAGAACGGCAGATCAGGGTGATGTAGGAGGTGAAGAGGGAGTTACATGCCCATTTCGTCCTCCAATGCGATCGCTCTGATTTGGTTTCAGGGATCGTAGCGGGAAAGTGAAAACAAATGTGCAGCTTTTTCGACGCGCCACCCCTCGTGGATCTCTCTCCCTCTTTGCACTTTTTTCGGCTCCTCTTATTATATATATATATATATTTTTTTGCATGACTTTTTCCCTGACTGCTCTCAAAAAAAAATGGAAACTCACATTCCTCATTCCACCAGAAGCAACAAGGCAGCTCCAAAACACACATTTCCCCATAAACAAGTACACAAAGACTTTCTCTCATCTCAGTCAAAGTCAGGCGGACTGCGCAAACAAACAGAATAACCATGGAAACAAAGTCTTTATTCTTCTTCCCTGGACTCGAGTAGGAAGTGCGTGAGTGGTGGAATTACACTATCATGTTCTTGTTGACAGTGTTGAGCTGTGATGGTAAGACTCTGGGCAGGTAGCTTGGATTTATTTAGTGATCATCAGTTGACAAATGGAGCTCATGTGGCTGAAAACAACTTTAAAATGCTTCCAGTCCTCCTTCTTTGTTTGTGCATCTATGTCAGTATTGTTAACACAGTGATTTCCCTCATGTACACACACACACACACACACACACACACGGAACCTACACCCAGCTGACTCAGCAGGACGGCGGTGATGATGCCTTCTCTGAGGCAAGGGCACATGTGTGCGGGGAGCTGACTGGCGTTCAGCGCGCAGCGGGGTGACATCATCCCCAGGGCGCTAATGATTGGGTGACCTCCTCCCTCTGGTTACAGCAGCCTGCAGAGCAGATGCATAGCAGACTGTTTCCTCACACGGCCTCCTCTGTGTGACTACTGTACTTACTTCATCGACGGCATTAACTCGAGGCCCGGCTCGGGAAAACCCGACGCAGCCGTGCCAAACGGTGCTTCGGCATGAGACTGTATTATCTCTGCAATCTGAATCCAATTAACAGCAAACCCACACAGAGTTCAAGCGCCAGAAAGGGACAGAGGAGGAGGAAGGAGTGTGTGTGTGTGTGTGTGTGTGTGTGTGTGCACGAGTGAGGTGAGATGAAACAGCAGGAGAGAAACAAATCATGCCATCTTTCCTGCGTTTTATTGGGAATTTTATTGCCCCTTTTGCGACATTCAACAATAGCTTCGCTCTCTGAGAAGAGGAGGAAGGCGGTGAGGCTCACCTTTATCTGCACAATTCCCCCGACGGTACCGAAATGGCAAGAAAGAGAATCCCCCCCACTTCTTTTATTTAATCTCATTTTTCACTCATGCAGGGTCACCGGAGCAGCAGGGAATCACTCCTCGCTGTAGACCAGAGAAATGAAAACAAAGACATGTTTGCATGCATGTTTTTTTCCCCCCCTCCTGTTCCTTTATCTTCTGTTGATACAAGGGCACGGCCATCACACACAGAAGACATTGAATAGACGAGGCAGTGACAGCCAGGGCTTGACTGTGCTGCGGCAGGATATGGTAATGTGAACCAAATGAGTCTCATACGCATGGTGAGTGGCCCTCGAGACAGATCCCTTCCTATGAAAAGGGTGTTGAAACATACGGTAATTGCTTTCAGTGTCGTTTGGCAGCGGCGCACCTCCTGACTTCAGGGGCTTTTTATAGACGGGGTAATTCTCCATTATTCTGCCAGCGTTACTTTTCAAATGAGAGGGGAGAGGATGGGGAAACCGGGACGACGGCGCGCACTTAAAAAATTTGAAAAGTGATAAAAACAAATGGAAATAATTCATGTACTAGTTTGGTCACGGCTCAGGAGAGGCCCAGGACCAAAGGAACCCGTATTTGTGCTATTCTGCTGATAGAAATCTAATAAATCATGTTTAAAGGAGACTACACTGGGAGCTGTGTGTCTGACGATTATACAGCGAGGTGCTAAAGTAACAAACACAGAGATAAATACAGCAAACATGGCTGCCTCCTGTCTACCAGCTCTGAATTATTAAAGGACTGCAGGGAAATAGCAGCTGGTGAATGAAAAGCATTCAGTGTGAGTTTTGTGAAGCAGCTTTTGAACTTTCCCGTGCTCTTCTTTCCATTTCTCAGATGCCCATCTGACAATGTCTGTGTTGACTGTCTCTAGACAGAGCGAGTGTCAGCCTGCTTTTCATGGAGAACTGATTTGTGGTGAGGTTTTTTTTTTTTTGACACAAAATGGCTGCCATGAAACGAATCAACCCACGAAGACAGACAGGTTGCTGACGGATGAAGTGCCTCCACTCCCGCCACACCTCCGCCTTCAACATTCTCAGATGCCCCGGCTTGTGAGGACCACCTTTATGGTTCCAATCATAACGAAATCAGCTTCAGAATAATGTCAGTGGTTAGCGCTACATCTCATCGCAGCTTGAAAGAGAAAGTCATGTTACACGTCATAACTTACTGTGAGATGTCACCGTGTGTCACCGTGGAGGAGGTTTACCTTCAGGGGTGTGGGGTCATCGCACCGAAGCATGGCCTAGTTTGGAATCCAGGACTTTATGTGCATGTTATCTCCTCTTCTTTTCCCTTCTCTACCATTTTCTCAACACCACTCAAGTGTCTGGTTACACAGAAATGACACTGAAGTATTTATTTTTTTCTTTCCCTGTGTTATTTTAAAAAAAAAATGTTTTCAAAGAATGACATCAGGAGCGGAGGAGAAATGCCTGGCAGCTTTCTCTGAGGCTGCGGTCATGGCTGAGTGAAGTGCAGCTCCTCCTGAAATGCAGACTAGGAGCCAGGAGGCAAGAGAAGACACCAGAATGACACACTCAACACTTTTTTTTTAATCAAGTTATACATATTATTATACAGGAGGAGATAGATACTGGTGAGGGATGGACAGACAGAAAAACAGTCTGTCTCCGTTATGGAATGTCTGCAATGTTACAGTTTTTTTTTTTAATGTTATCATACAGCATTGAAGAATGTGCTGTTAATGGAAATATGAGAGAACTGATCTCATATCAGGGCCGAATACACATACTTATTTTATATAGGTTCTCAATATACAGTGCAGTGGCGTTCATACTACTGGAAAAGCGATACGATGAAGTCTGCTCAAAACAGAAAATGCAGCCAGTTTTAGGGCGTGCTTTCAGCGAACGCTGTTTTCCTACAGGAATGCAGCACATAGAGGGAAAGGCAGAGCTGCTCAAAATGAAATCAATACAAATACATCCATGTGAAAGAAATTAAAATTAATTGCGGCGGTGATACAACTCCAGAAAAATCTGATAAACTTGAGGAAAAAAAAAAAAAACACTAAATCATTTTGCTCTTCACTGATGTCAGATAATATCATTTACACCCTGTAAACATGAAATGCTATGTTGATATTTCTGTATACCACAGCTGTCAAAAATACTTCACAGGAGGTCACGAGGCCTCCTTGTCTTTAAGGAGTGTAAGACAACTTTGAAACACGCTCACAATGGCCTCGCCTGTATTAGAAAAGTATGCAGCAAAGGCCACACATCAATAAGAAAAAAAATCACTGAATATGACAAAAAATAAGTATCCTGCAGTTATTGTGTCCACTATTTGGGTTAAATGTACAGCTTATCAGCTGTTAACAGCTGCACTGTTACTGTTATGCATTGAATATAGTATAAAATAGCCATAAAATAGATCACAGGGATTGAGGTCATCAGTTTACTCAATGATAAAATGTTATCTGACATTCTAAAAATGGATCTGCAGCTAACTTCAGTGTCTCTGTTGACACCCTCAGCATGTGCGTGAAGGAAGCATATGTTTTTATATTTACTTCCCTCCTGGCACGAAAGAGGATTTTACTGTCGTGGAAATCATCGAGCCCTCCATTTGCATCTTTCTGGTTGGGGGACATTATGTTTTTTCTCAAACTCGAGAAAATCAAGTTTATCCTGAGAGGTTTGGCTGGGAAATGTATTCCTCAGTGGCCAACACTTAATAACACATTTCAAGAAGCAAAAGAAGCTGACGATTGATCAATCATAACGGCCCTACTGCTTACTATGAGCATAATGTCACAGGGATTACTTTTAATCCTGTGTTTATTTATTTATATAATTTTGTTTCATTATCTAATTTATGAGAATAATTGTATCACATTGTGTTAAAAAAAAGACTAACATTTTATAAGGAAAAAATTATAGAAAAGGGTTGGTAACCACTACTGTGTTAAAACACTATAATGATCAGCATGTAATACATTTTGTAGTAGTACTGTATGGAATTTTGGACAGAAGAGTCATGGTAGCGTCTCTGCGAGGCTGTACTCATGCACAATAGCGCTTTGTGCTAAATGCTAATGTATGCATGCAACATGTATGCAATGACAATGCTAACATGTTCACATCTCAGTTCCTTGAGTTAGCATGCTAAAACTGGGAATGTCAGTAGTTTTGATAATCACTGAAGTGAATATGCTCCATCCTCTGGGGACCATGACAATCCAATAGTTGTTGACATACTGAAGTCTGGACCAGAGTGGAGGACTGATCAACAGGCAGGCTGATATTTACATCCCTGTAGTCAGCTACCACTGCTGAATATACAAAAATTACAACCAAGTGAACTGACTGAAATGATTTTAAATTGTCTCTCTTGGGCTACATATGTTTCTGTCGCCAAGCTTTTGTTTAACAAATTGTATTGTGCAAGCAAATATAGGATTTAGTTTAATAACATGCGCTGCAGTAATAAATCAGCCTACTTTTTTAATTGCAGAAAAGCTTTTGAATTTTAATAAGTTAAGACACCAATCTGGGAATCTGTTTTGTCCCTGGAACTACAACTGTGTCCCAGCCCAGCCCCAGAAAGAAAAACACCGTATTAGAAGATCACAGCGCGTCTATTAAAACCAAATGTGTAGAGGGACCCAAGGGTGGAGATCAATTGGATAATTCAAGGACAAACTCAGCTCAGTATCTCAGAGGTTTTTTTTTCTTTTTGGGAGCTGGAAAATGAGAGCGTTCTTAAAAGCAGAAAATAGATGATATTACACTGGATGTCAAAAAAATGTCAGTCCTGTGAGTGCAATGCGGGCCCAAGGCTATGCTTTTAGACTTTCCTTCAGCCAAGATAAGGAGGAGGAGGCAGACATTAACTCCTGTTTGCATGCTTTAATATTACATATCCCTTTACTCAACTGCCAAATATTAACATGGAAATGATGGAATATGAGAAAAGCTTTTAAACCTTTTCGGTGTGGCGATTGTGCAATTCCTCACGCTGCTGTTTAAGTGTTAGTGCTGCTAGCGACTGCTAGCACAAAAGAAAAATGTTAGTAAAACGCTGTGAGAGAAGTGGAAAAGTGGAACAATGTTTGTCAGAGAGATTAGCTTAACATAAACAAAGAAAATTGCGAGAGTGAGGGGCCGCTCGCAGACGATTTGGCTGCCTGCTCCAAAGTAGAGTTGACCAGAGCGATCAAATGCATGGCATTCAGCGGAGCTGAGAGGGCCGGCCAGAGAGAGTAAATCTCTCATAGGATTTGACACTGATCCAGGTAAGAAGATGCCAAACTATCAAAACGCAGCAATCCAAACAGCTTTAAAACATGAAAAGAAAACCTCGCTGTTAAAACTCAAACATCCTGACAGCTCATGGAAGAGCTGACTCACTGCAATGCGCTATTTATTGGCTTCTTTCTCCTAATTATATGCCTTTATTTTCTATTTCCAAGCAGCTACGGGAACCCTCTGCAGAACTGGTCTTTGGTACCAACAGTGAAAAAAAAACAAAAAACAAAAAATCGATTGTAAATGTTATTTCCTAACATATTTCCATCGTAAATTTGAAGCCCGTGTTCATAAAAGCCTGACGACCCCTATATCTCCAAACAGTTCCCACAACTTCCATCACAGCTCTGCTATCTTTTCTGCCGTTTATTACTCCCAGATGCCGTAAAACTCTGCAGCCCTGTTGCCACCCAAGGTGACGATTAAAATCACACAACGGCTCCATTCGCTGTGACAGGCAGTCAGATCTCGCGTACAGTGTCATCAACATTCTCTTATCGGGACTTGTCTTTGACACGCTCATTCAGAGCGATCTCCGCTTCACACGCACACCTCCGTACATACCGTGCATTCCGCTATTGCTCCCATCGCTTGACAAATGACAGGTCTGCGTTTGTTTCTTGCATTTACTCTAATCTGTGTACATTGGCATGCATACAAAGTGTTGTGTGTGTGGTTGAGGGGGCTGGTTTTTGCCTGCACGTGGGAGAGTTTCCCCGCAGCAGAAGAATATGAATGTGTGCATATGGCATTCTGTTTCCTGTCAGGCTCTGCGGCTCCATGGAAGCAAAGTCCATCAGGCAGGCAGGCAGGCACTGCTGCGGGCTTATTGAATGTTGGTTCAGGCCTGCAGGGAGGGAGTGCTTGGGCTTCCTTAATCACAGCACAAATGCCTTTATTCATCTTCAGAACAGTGCAATTAATTCTGGTGCCGGTGTCAAAACCTTTGGGGAAATCTGACCTGTTATTGCCTCTCAGAGCCGTGCATGTTCTTTCTCTCGCTCTAAGTGCCAGACAGGCATTCAAAACAAATTTCAAGGCTAATATTGTATTCATATTCACAGCTCCAAGTGACTGACTAAAGTTTCTTTGTTTCATGTGTGAGTCCTGAACGCTAATGTATAAAAAGCTGAGATTAAAACACAGCTGAAAACTGAAAGTCTGTTAGCGCCTACACAAAGTGCTTCATCTAATTAAAAAAAGTTTACTAATTGTTTTTCTGGTAGCACTCTAGTAACAACCACAAAATCAATTGATATATATAAACGGAATGAGGCTGACATTGCTTTCCTTTTCTTTTTTTTTTAAACCCACAGTATGAAAAAAATAGCAATACGTTAGTCCGTCTCAGTACTGACTTCTCCACCCTGTCTGTGGCTCTCAGCCTGTTATCAGGCTGAGAGCCACAGACATAATAAAAATCTTTAAAAAAAATCTTGGATTTTTTTTTTTTTTTTTTAAAGCCTCAGTTATTTCTTAAAGCAGCTGGGAAATTTAGTTCTTCACAAATGTTGTGGGAGTGCGTTTGTTTGGGACTACTTTGAGCAGTGAATTAATACACTTTTTACTCATATGTCTTATGTCATGTATAAATATATAAAATAACTTTTTATTTTAAAAATAGCCTCAGTGTTTCGCTGAAGCAGCTGGGCACCGTAGATTTTCACAAATGTTGCTAGGTGTGTGCAGGGTGCATCTGTTAGGGACTACTGTATTTTCAGCGGTGAATTAACACATATTTCACTATTTTATTCATTTGTGAGTTATTACCATTTTATTAGCAGCAGCGTGCATAGAAAGTAAAGTACGGTGCCCTGGCCTTTCATGTTACTTGTTTGCAAACAATAAATCTAATTGATTATTACATGACTTTATGCCCTGTGATAAACTGGCCACTTGTCCAGGATGTACCCCGCCTCTCACCCAATGCCTGTTAGGATTGACTCCAGCCCCTGCAACCCTGATAAGGATAAGTGGTTATAGAAAATGGATGGACACGACTTCATACATTAAAGAAACTTCTGCTAGTTTTATTTTAAAAATAAACTCAGTCGTTTTCTACAGCAGCTGGGCACTATAGTTTTTCATTTCACTGGGCGTGTCCACGGTGCGTTTGTTAGGGACTATTTTGAGCGGTGAATTAATACACATTTTACTATGCTTACTTTGCTTGTGTGTCTATGCTATCCTTACAGCAGCAGTGTGTGTATAAACTACAGTGCTCTGGTCTTTCTTTGTTGACAAACAGTAAATTAACAAATTGATTATGACTTAATTCATTGTATAAACATCTCCACTGGTGGAAGTATTACTAAAACATGCAAGATGCATGCAAGAGATCAATCTTTCATTTGTATGTTGCAGTAAAACTGTCAATGAGTGAGTCATAATCGTGTTCAGCGTGTTAATAATTAATATATACTCTACAGTCAAGCAGCAGTTTTGCTGCTACAGTGACAAATAGACAGCCGGGTATTTGTACATGATTAGCACAATAATGGTTTAAATGCATGATTGTAGTAAATTGTTGAAAAGGCGGTTTGAAAAGCAGAAATAAGCATCTGGTTTCGTATAGACTACATTTTATTCTGACATCTTTAATGTCTGGTAGAGAGCAACCGTGCTATAAAATAACAAAATAAAAGGAAAATAAATACAGCTGCCTCTTTTGTACAAGAATCTCAGTTATTTTGACTTCGTCATCAAACACTCATGCTATCATAAAACAAGGGCTGCTTCCCTCCGTGAAATCCCCCCTACTTTGCCTTTGCACTAAAACTGAACGTCTCATGTAAAATATCTTAAAGTCAAGAGGATCATTCTGGATACAATTAAACAAAAACTTTCCAAGCCCGCAAGATTTTACAACGCTGTTCGTGTGATCCTCCGGCTGAGCAGAGGAGGAGATCCTGATACACGAGCTCTTTTAGGACCGCCGAGCTGCCTGCCTGTTTCTCAGGGTGAATCATGACATGGATTGATTTAAATCTGAAAGAAACCAGATGCAACCACAGCAGTTATGAATAACTGGGAGTATTAGCGGGTCCAGATTTCAGGCCATACGGCTTCAATAACTGCCATAATCACCAGTACTCTTAATATGAAAGTGCTTCATGAGGGTCGTACAAGGTTATTAAACATTTGCGTGTTATTTATAGAATATGATACGCTGGGGTTTATCAGTGCTAATGGACGCGGTTGGGGTTACTGATATGGTTTATACAATGCAGAGCAGGGTGAACGACACTGCCAAAGAATATTTTAGTAGTGTTCATTTGTTATATAGTTATTATACATATGTTTGTTGGGCTCATGTAATCTCTTCCCTTTTCCCACGGTTCAACATTTGGCAGTTGCAAAGATTTGCACAAGGAGGTCAACAGTCTCACTATTTTTTAGCTTTCATGGTTGATCAAGCAGTGAGGGACTGTTTAAGATAAAATACCATAGTGTTAAAATACTTAAGGTCCAAAGGTATAAGCATAAAGTTTACAAAATCCATTACAATCAGCACATAGCTATCCTTACGAGTCAACAGTTGATGCAGAGCAACCACAAGAGTCAACTTCTCTAACCAAGCTAGCATATTTACTACCTAACAGAGGGACATGCTTTTAACCCACTAAACCAGGGGTCTTCCATTTCTGAGAATTAAAAAATATGACAAAAATGATAATGAGTAAACCTCAAGCATTAATATGAAATAGGCTAACTCTAGCTAATGTGCCTTGCTGCATTAGAAATATGGCTGCGAGCAACATGCTAACGCAACTACAGTAACTAGGTAAATATTGGCGGTTCTAACATGCCTAGCTGGAGACAAGTCCTCATGTTTGTTTTGGTGACTGTTGGGATGACTAATTCACACTGTAAACACGCAGGCCCTTCTGAGCTAACGGCCTGCCAATGCGTGATTCGTAAGCTCTATGTATTGTACGTCACTAGTTCATTAGCTGCTCTAACGCAAAGCAAAAATGTTAATTAGCTTTATGGGAAAACAGGTCCGCCCTCTACAGTGTTCCAAGTATGACACAGGCACGAAAGCACTCTTTATTACAGCAGAATTATAACTACTCATGACACCAGTTTTGTGTCTACGATTAGCGAGAAGTAAATAACAAGTAAATCCCATTTCAAGATGCTAAATATTTGCAATAGTGTTTGAAGTACTTTGCTCGGGCCCTTACAGGAGCCAGCAGTTGGCTTAGAGAGGTGACAGGACAAATATCAACAAGCAGGGAAGGGAAAAAATGACTCTTCCCCTAGCAACTCCCGGAGGAGTCGAGAGAGAGAGAGAGTGTGTATGCATGTGTGTGGGTGTAGTATCGTGGACGTGCTGGTTTGCGCGAGCATCTGTATATGTGCGCACAGGCATGTGTGTTCGTGCTGTTTATTAATGTGCACGCGTGTCTGCCAAACATCTGGCCTCACCTCAGTGTTTGAACATTTACACAGTACACACAGGTCAAAACAACAACTGCCAAATAAGTCATTAGGAGTGAGTTTATGAAAGTAACAGCATATGTTCTCGAGAGCTAATCATTATTTATCTTCATGGGTTTCCTTCCTCCGTCGTTCCCCAAAAATCACTTATGGATGACCCCATTTGTATCCACTCACCAAACAGATTTTTACAGCCTCGCTCGCTGCACTCGTCTGATATTTACATTCTAATGGAAGGTGATCTGACGCTTTTGTCCACTCCGTCTTCTTTTCATACAAATTATTTTTTTTTCTTTGCAGCAGCAGCTGCATGCACCTGAAGTGTATAAAAGACATTTCATCTTGCTGCTGTCATGGCACCGATCCCACTCATTCCCTCATCTCGTTCTAATTATGCAGCGCTACGTATTTTAAATTGCTCCATAAAACGTGTTTCATGTAAAAAGTAAGGGCGCAGAACCCAATTAGCGCTGGAGCAATGAGAAAGCATGCTGTTCCTGCTCAATAGAGTCAATTATAAGTGGACGTGGAGGTGTGTGTGTGTGTGTGTGTGTGTGTGTAAGGGTGAAATGTGCCACATGGGACTCATCTCCACCTGAATTGACAGAATCACACAGCCAGTGCCCGGGCCATATTTTCACGGGGCATTAGGAACTGGTATTTAATTGCGAGCAGATTCAGTAAATTGATTTGGATTTAAATTGACCTGCAAATGTGGCATTTAGTGCGAGAGATGAGCAGAAAGGCGCTTTTTAAAGCTGCATTTTGCTTTTTGAAATCGTTCAAGCTATAATGAATTTTGCTTTTGTAATTTATTCCTTTTATACTGAACAATCCTGCTTCATCGCCTCAACAATTTAGCAAACGGTTTCTGGATAAAGCCACTAAAACACTTGTTTAAAAGTTAGTCCAGTTAATTACAACCTTTGGTTTATTTGTGTGGTTTTGACCAGCAGTCCCATCAGGCGTGGTACTCACTGAGTTAATGGATGAAATGAAAGCCAGACAGGTTTTAAACACAAGGGTGAAGGGTAAAATTATCCCAGACTGTCTGTTGTAAACATCCAGGATAGTTTACAGACAGACTTCCAGGTTACTCTACTTGTTTGCACAGTTTTCCTGTGCAACAAGGAATTACGACCAACATTTTCAGGCATGCACACGTTTGTTTTTAACACCAGATACATCTAAACTCTGACAGGCCACATTTCTTGCTCTGTTGGAGCTTCTATCTACAATGTAATATTTCATTTAAGTTGTCTCAACTGATAAAATAGATTCTTTGGATGCTCTTGCACGAGGCAGTGCAGCTGAAAGCGACAAAAGTATCGCCCTAAAAAGTTCATATGAAGAGCTTGTTAGCAACATCCAGTGTTTCTTAAGTCAAAATTCACTCTCCTTTTATTTCAGTCCACACCAGCTCCTGAGGCTCTTCAGCTGCTACATATTTCATTGTGTTCACTAGCTGGTTGCTAACTTCTGACATGTTATGCTAAGCAGGTAGCATGCACCGGGTTTGTCAGTGAAAAGGTTACCTGCTGCTTGCTAGAAACAAGGTTTTTACAACCAAAACAATGTGCTAAAAGACGCTAAAACACTCAATGGAGATGACCCTATGAGCGGCCCCTTTCACATTACACGTATAGTTTTCCATTGTTAATGCTGCTTTAAGGTCAGGGGAAGGTTGTGGTCAGTCCTAAGTATTAAACATGTCAACACTGAAGTGAAGCAGAACACTTATAATGATTGACATAGCCACAACTAACCCAGACTGTGTTTCCGCTGCAGCATGGTCTCGATCCATCCCAAAGTTTAACCTGAACATAACTGTAAAGATTTCATCATTGGTGGTCATTGTTTACAGGAGTGTATATTATAGGAAAACATGTCAGCCTGTGTAATTTAGCTGCAGCTAAACACGAGCCGCTAACTGTTTCTCTGAAATCTGTTGACAGCATTGCTTGTTTTAAGAATCTTTTCATGATGTCTGTTTTCTCCAGCAGCAGTAGCAGACATACTGTAGCGATTACTGATTTCAACATGCTGCCTCCTCTCACACAGTAGCACACACACACACACACACACACACACACAGAAAGATGCACCCTCACCAGCAGCCAGATAAGTTGTAGTTAGCCATTCTCAGGCCGTGCGTTGTCAAGGACTGCTTTGGCTATTGATTTCCACTCTTCAATAACTAATGCGTCTCCTAACCTTGGCTACATATTAAGAGGAGTTTCGCTCCTTTAAAGCGGAGAGGGGGAATGAAGCATCAACAACTGATTTGGCACAAACTGTCTCACAGAAGCGATTAAAGCCCCAGATTTCAATGAGCCATTTAGCCCCTTTCTTTGCTTTTGGGTGGAGCGCTCAATGTAAGATTAATTGTTTTATCTCCAGCCAAAAGTGTTGGAGATGATTACAACTTTTCTCTCTGCGGAAGTGGGGAATACTCTCTGTTATAAATCTGCGTGGTAAAGATGATCATCTTAGCAGCGAGGAAATTTCATCCGCAGTATCAACACCAAAATTTGTCACTCTCTAGCCGAGAGCTCTTTTGTGTTTTGACTGTAAAAAACAGATTTAAATTCCAATTTATTTAGAATTTTCTGCCAGGTGAATTTACCTGGCACCGCACAACAGTCATAAAGGAATATTTATGAAGCTCTTTTCATATTAAATAAGAAAAGTAATGCCGGTTTCTTAACTCACTCTGAGTAAAAGCACCTTTGCTGTTTATGTGCGTGAGACAGGAGAGGGTCAGTCGTGTTAATCATGTCCTCTCTTGCTTTTTTCTTTTTTTTTTCCATCCTCATTTCGCACCTCACTTGCCTCTGCCACTCCATTCGCAGGTCAACGGCACTATTGATTTACACCCCTCACCTAATCACTTAGGTAACATTTCCCTGGCGGCTGCTTTTTTTTTTTTTTTTTTTTTCCCCTCCCATGATTCATAGCCAAGGGTTGAAATCTCCCCATTGCCGCTAATTAAGCGTAAGGTCAGCCTTTAATCATCACCTGCTTGTGCGGCGTGAGCGGCTGCCCTTGCTGATCCGACGCCTCGCTGAAAAAGCTCCAATCTGCTGCATGATGAGGCCTGTCGCGCTGCTTAAAAAAAAAGAAAAAAAGAAAAAGTGATGAATGATTATAATTTCTGTTGTTTGAGTGGCTGGATAGAATCCGCTTTGTTGTCGAAGGGAATGTGAGACAAAAAAAATGAAAGAAAAGTCTTCCTTGGATACTTTCGCAGCTTGATAATTGAAGTTGATGTGAGCAAACGCATGACTGAATCATCACTGTGTTTGTTACACTTTACACTCCCACAAGTGTGCACACACACCTACTGTATATCGCTATGAGTATTATACCGGCTACCCAGGACCAACTCATTCCAATTGACATTTATGTGCTATAAGTGCCACTTTGGTCCTATGTGTGATGATTTAACTACTTTCCACACTGGCCAAGAACACATTCTCTCCCTACACTCCGTCTCACACCCACATAAGACACACATGGAAGCCTATAATGAGTGACTGTAGGCAGGAGTTTAACCTTTAGCTGCATGTGTGTGTGTGTGTGTGTGGAAGGAATGAAAGAGTGGCCTATTTGAAGTTATTTTCTGTCCTCCTAGTGGAAGTTTTTGCTTTGTTTTCTCTGCTCCACAGAGAGGTCAGAGGTCAGATGTGGCTACAGGAGGAGATTATTGTTGCTGGGGATTATTGCCACTCTTGGGATTTCCAATAAAAGCACCGTCTCCTTACTTAATGTAAAGCTTATGTTAAACCAGCACCGCTTCAACACGCCATTTCCACCAAAATAGAGCTCATTTCATCCTCGCAAGCGATCAATATCCCGCACAACCATACGTGTAGGACTGTTATACAAACAGCTTGCTTTATCATTAAGAATCCAAGCAGTGTGATATTTCCCCTCAGATGGATTCATGTGCCATTTGGGATCTTATACACTGTCATTTGTCATATGCTACATTTGCGACTGCTGTTATTTACATCTTAGCATGCCTGTGAGTCTCTCCTTGATAAATTGAAGCAAAAAAAAATAAAATGGAGGCACTTGGAGGAAGATTCATTTTTCATTATTCTCAAGCTTTGCATTTGGAGCTTTAAAAATTGCTTGTAAATCCAGCTGTTTGTATCCAAACTGAAATGTTTTTCTCCAGACAAGGCCTCATAAAAAGGCTAATGAGTTCATGGAGTTTGGACACAAATCTTACCTCACTTCGCACTCTCAGGAGGTCAAACATGGTGCTTTATAGAGGAACATTGCACAAAGGGAGCATTTACTGGCCACCGGCCATCCCAGTCAATTCCTGATGTGCCAGAACAAAGGAAAAAGAATCATCCACCAGTGTACAGGGTGATGTATGCCCGTGCAGAGGGTAATTGCAACAGACCACTGTAGTGCATGGAGGCAGACAAGTGAACAGGCAGGCGGGGGAACAGGCGTGGAAGTGGTCCATCCGCTGGAGAGAGGACTTGTGATGGATGGGGTGCAGGAATGCCAGACTCCCTCCAAGAGATTGAAAGCAATTCTCTCAGTGCCAAAGTGGCAGAAACAAATGGCTGAGATAGAGGCTGGGTCGCATTCTTATGAACTCCCAGACATTGATGCCTTTCAGGTCATGTACCCTTTCTGGGGGTTTTGGGAGACCTGGCTGACTAGGTAGATGTCTGCTTGACAACCTCACTGAGTGCTGGGTGAGGCTTACAGCCTTTTGAGACACATCAAACCCTTCCAGCAAAGAAGAAGCCCAAATTTGGCCAATATTAAGTACAATTGATGTCTTCATAATCAAGACCATTTCTTGGCAATGGCTGAGGCGGAATGCTTCTTCTATTTATTTTTTCTTAAAGTGAAAATCTACAGTATATTAATAGAGTGTTCACATGTGCTTGTTCTATGAAGTTGAACCAAGATCAAGCTTCCTCCCCAAACTAAAAACAGGACAAGCCAAACTCTCTGAAGGCATCGAATGACCGTGCTTCATTGGAGTAAGAATAATTTTGTGGCCACTGTGATGGCGCCCATGGATGACTGCCGGCAGAATATGCGATCTGCCTCTAGTTTAGTACAGCTACTGTTGAAACAAACTCAGTCGCATGTAAAAGCTAAAATTACTCCTCAAAGTAAAATTTTAATGAAGTATCAAACTGCCAGTTGAGATTTTTAGTTCAAAAAAGAAGAAAGGTCCAGGGCACTGTTGTGGCTAAAATAAACCTTTATTCAGATGGCTATTTCATGGTGAAATTTCTAAAATCATAGACAATGCCTGTACATGTTAAAATAGAGCAGGGTAACAACCCACGCCTCTGTTTGCTGCCACGTGCGAGTTTTTACCAGCTCTATTTTAACCATCTGAATAAAGGCTTTCCTTGGTCCTTTCTTAAGTTTAAGCGTTCCTCACAAAAGAGCTCCTTCATGACAGGTTTGTTCTTCTGACAACTCCAGAATTTCTTTTGTAAAATGTCTGGATGTTTGGACTCAAGACATTTACTCCATAAAACTATAATCCCAAAGCTATCAGTTTCTTCTTTTGCCGACACCTGTGGTTACTTGTGGTAAGACTAAGAATGTCTTCTGGCTATGGTCAGTGATATGAGAATGCAGGCAAGGGACCAAACAGAAATCAGTTTGTGGTTTGTAGTCCATTTCAACTGCAATTGTTCTTTTGTATTTGATATTGGTTGAGAATGTGACTTTGACGGTCAAAGTTTACCAAAATTGGGACTCCATGTGAGGTGAAATCGGCAAAAAATAGTTGTCGGTGCGTGTGACTTTGTGTCATAAAGTTTCATACACTTCTAGGTGGTGATCGTACCTGGGCCAAAAGTTACATAATGCAAAGACGAGGTATTTCACTCACAGTGGGATTGAAAGGGGCACCACTGACTTGATTACATGTTAATGTGGCACCAAAAGTTTTATTTTAAAGTTACATAATGTTACTTTATGAATATCAATCCAAGAATTTTTAATGAAATGGCATATTGTTCATCGTTAACCTGGAGCAAGAAACACTTTGTGCAGTTGTTCTGCAACTGTACATATTTTGTTAAGTTGCTGTAAATTGCTTTTTCCTCTTCAAAATGCCATGGCTCAGCTTTTCTGTTTGTCTAGATTAGATCGTTGTTTTGAGTGATCCACCCGTGTCCAATCTAACATGGAAATGGTGAAACAGCAATGAATGTAGTGGCTATAGCAGAATAAATGCCAGCTATAAACAGGATAAACTATTGGGTTGGATATTAAGAAAGCCATATCGATGACTTCAAAAATATTTTATTAGAACATTAAATACATTTTTTCAAATTATATATAGTTATGTATCTATAAGAGCTACTAAGAACCTAAACTTAAACCTGGACTGTCTGGGGTGTGGTTTGATCAGATTTAATTAAGAGCCTGACAACATGTATGAAGAAATTACATCACGTTTGGGTGGGGAGTCCCACCCATTTCAAACCAGTTGGAAGAACCAGAGAGAGAAAATACAAATACTGTAATCTTTCATGTGAAATAAACACAAAATGTGAATTTATGTTTAACCTGCCAGGTACAGTAAAAACCTGATTGACAAAATAGGTTTTCAGAGTAAACATCAACAGAATTGGAATTTCAATCTGTTTTTAGTTGAATTTGCCATCCCAAATGATGCAGGTTGGTAACCCCACAGGACGAACCAATTCATTATCTCAAAAAATGAAAAATCAGAAATGCGCTGCAACCATTTCCAGGTGATCATCTCTCCAGCATTTCCATATTGGAAACCTATTCTATCGGATTGATTTCCCTGGGAGACTTGTCAGTTCTCATTCATTTTTCAATTTGCAACTGCATCAGCGCAGGCCCACAGCCTTTGTTGAATCATAAAAAGGCTGTTTTCTTGGCCACTGCCCTGCATGCCAACTGCAGAACCTATGATCTAGCTGCCAAATCAACCATGTGATATATTGATACAATGCAGGATTGTGACAAGTTAGCGATAGATAGCAGGCTGTCCGAAAATATAGAGGGGAAGTGGGGGCGTCCTCAATTGTTGCCTCTGACAGAAGTCGTTGATTTTATTCCTTTGGTGAATGTGGCTGTTGTCCCCATTCCTTCTCGCCTTTTCTTGCTCTCAAAGACAGACAGCCGCAGGATAGCCTTTGTCTTGATGTATTAATTACGTGGTTCTTCTTCTACAAACATGAACCAAAGCGGGGAAAGATGGGGGCTGTTTCCCGGCGCATGGGGAGCAGTTCCGTCCTCCTCCTCTCATCACGGAGGCAGAAGGTGCAGCAGATTAGGTGTCAGATGATATTTAATGTGAAGAGGGCCTGTCTCTTTTCCTGACATCCTCTCCTGGGTACACTGCTGCACGGCACCGATACTCCACTGCTCTCAATCCAGGTCTCATCAAATGGCACTCAAGTCAGAGGCAGAGAAAGGGAGAAAGAGAGAAAGAGAACATATGGCAAGGAGGAAGAACAAAGATAGCGAGGGATGTTGAAAAGAGGCTGAAGAGAGGAGGAGATGTGAGATGGGGAAGAGAAGTCATTAACAGAGAAGTGTAAAAGTCAAAGTGGGAAGGGGAGATGTGAAGTGAATGCATGCTGAGATGGTAGGCTGGGAAAAGGGCAAGGGATGGAATCATAAAAAGGAAAGATGGAGGGAAAGAAGGGAGGAATCCTAGTTTTTCCGTCAAGAAAACCCCAGTAAGCTCAGGCTGCCTATAGTAGGTGAATGGTTGTGACAGTGTGGAAGATAAGAGAATGAGGAGAGGATGGCCATGGGAGAGCTGTGAAATACCCTGGGATGAAAATACCTACCCTGAGAGAGAAAATGCAAAGAAAAAAAAAGCTGTGGGTCTCCTCAGATGTGCTCCCTGGATGGGAATGGCAGAGGACTGGAGCTGCAAGAAAGCGTGACAGGATGCAGGCCCGCAGGTCGTGGAATCAATTTAAATGGTATCACTTCGCTCCTCCTTTCCCTACTTCTCCTCCTACTCCACCTCCTTTTTAATCCTCCACTCTTTCAGCCTCGCAGCCTTTCTTTTCCGTTCCCTCTCTCTCCGCGGCTTAGTCCACTGTTTTGTAAGGCACTGCAGGAGAGGGAGAGAATACTCCACAGTAGCAAGAAATACAGCTTTGCTTTGAACGGTGACTTCACTGCTCTTTACACATCTGAGTTCTCTTTTTCTGCATCAATTATATTTTTAAGAGACATCAAGGATAGCGACACACATTGGTGAATTAGGCTGTTGGCATTTCTCCCTCTCTGACTTCTCCGATTTTCTGCCGTTTTTGTGCGAGACGGTGAAATTTTTTGAGGTAAATAGTTCAAGCAATTCACACTGATGCCAAACTGAAGTTTGATTTAAAGCAGTTCTTCTTTTTTCTTTTAGTTGACTGAAAAATCTAAAATATCAGTACATCCCTGCACTGAGTTGATAGTTTTATCATCTTGTATGTGATGGCTGCAGTCACATATTTCTTAAAGTGTCAGCACGCTTTCTGCTGTTTCCCACAAGGCTGCTGGATAAAGGTTAAGACATTCTTAACTCTAATTGATAATTGTGGTTAGGACTCAAACTGTGGATTGCTGTCCTGGGGGCCTATAGCAGAATTAATGTACTGTAATTATTATGTTGGCCTTAAACACAGTTGGTGGTGATGGTTAGTCATTGGGTTGTTCAATCCAACAGTTTTGTGAAGATATTTATGGTTCCCAGAAAAAGGTTGGGAACACTGGATGCTTCTAGCCCTCAGTGGTCACCATTTTGGGGGTGGATCATAGGCATTGTGAAAATGGCAAGGAAGCTGTTGGAGCTGCTTCAGTTGCAGTGAATACCACAATATACAAATGTACGTATGTTTTATATTCATATTTTGGCAGGCAAATGTTGGAAATAATGTTCCATACAGTTGCAATTCGGCAAAGTAGAAGTTAAGAAGTACAATAGCTGTACTCAAAATGAGAAACTACCCTGCTGAAATTAGTGCACCATGCCACACATAGTGCATTAATGGAAGTATCCAGATTTAGTCACAGCATTCGTCTCGTTTTGTTTTGTTTGCTTTGTTTTTGCCTTAAAGCTTGGCTAACTTGGCCTGGAAGCTTTTGAGAATACCAACATGCTTAATAGGTTAGTGTTTGCATATTGCTAGTCAATGTCCAAACATGCCGAATGTCAGTTAAACTACCCGTTTGGCTGTTCATATGCTAACTTTAGCATACTAGCAGTTATTACAAACTCAACAGTCACTGGTAAGAACATGCTAAAAGTTACAGCAAAATATAAGTGTTAGCATGTAAACACCTATAAACATATGTCAACATGGTGTTGTTATGCTAAGTGTAGCATATTTGCATACCAACTGCACACATGTTAATGTGCTAAAGGATGCCTAATGAACCTTATCTGACAGTGCTGCTAGCATGGCCGCAGTCTTTTAGTCTTGTTGTACAGATATGTATTTCTGAAGACATGATTCTGTGTTTAAATATGTCCTAAGGACGTAGAGTCACATGATAATTCAGATCAATAACATGAATATGAAATGTTTCATGGGCAATTTTCTTTGAGTAACTCCTAAAACAATTCTAGAATTGCTTACCAAGCCAAATAAAAATACTCAAAAACTGCATGTCATGGTATAAGAAATTAGACTTTGTCAGACTCGTGCCATGTGTGCCACACTCTCCCACTCTAGAGATATTGCTCAGGGGAATAACACCTTTGGCGTTACAAGCGATCTGGCAGATGGTCAACTCTGATTGAATTCTCCCCCCATCTCTTTCCTGCCTCCACAAGCTTCATTGCACGTCTCAGATCTTGGCCAATACTGTCCTTTGTGTCCCATGTGGATGGGAAAGCAAAGGCTAGCTGATCAACACACAAGTCAATGCCCAACAGCTCCCTGCGGTTTTGGGCACTGTCCTGAATCGAAGAAATAAAATCTTTGGACTCGATTCACCTTTATTCCCCTTGACAAATGGCCCTGGACAGCCCTCGCTCTTTCAGCACTGTAGTGAAACAAAGGAGAAAGGATTTGTCATTGTTCAGAGCTTATCGCTGTGTTTGTCGGCCATGTTGCATTCTTGGAGTTTTTTGAGCATCAGTATGTGGCAGTTTCTCCCTGCTTATGTAGGTGTTTGCATGTTATGTGTATTTGTAAGCGCACGCTGATGTGTCTGTGTGCTCACGCCGGCATCAAGAGCCAGAGTCTGCCAGCGGGGCGTAGCCCTGTCTGTCCATCTGTCAAGCCTGGAGAGGTCCCACTCTGCGACTCCTGTGGCTGTCAGGGCACTTTGCCCTCCACAGTGTGTTGCTCTCCTCCCATCCCTCCCTCCCTCTCTCTTCTTCCTCACCTCCCCTCTCCTTCCACCTCTCCTCCTCCTCACAGCTGCCTCCTCAGCTGTGTCCACTGGCCATCGGCCCACTCCTTGGAGCATGTCCTGTTTATCTCACACAGTCCGAGCACAAGATGCACATGAATACTGTATGCGTGCAGACACACTTAAACGGGTAAAATGAAGTCAGCCCCACACACACACACACACACACACACACACACACACACACACACACACACACACACACAGTCCCAAGCGTGTCTGAGAGATTCTGTCTTTAAAAATCTGCTATTTATGTCTGTATGAGTGTGAAGCCATACTGCGAGCAAATAGTAGTGCTTACCTCATTATTTGCAGGCTTAATCCACATGAAAGAAAGTAAGTCTTTCTAACTATTGAACAGGATGTCAGTCTCCTTGCTCAATATAATTGCTGGCCATGTCCTATGAACACTAGCGATACAAAAAAGTAAAGGACTCTATTTTGGCACTCAAGGTGACACAAAACATGTTTTGTTAACCTTAACCAGTCTCTTCTCAGGCACTGGGTATTACAATCTTAATTATTTCATTAAGTGTCATTATTTAGTGCGTCTCACATATTTTCTTTCTGACCTCTTGGGTCTGTAACCCAGACTAGTTTTTATTTTTCACAGGTGTTACTGTCAGGGTTTAAAAGTTAGTTAAAGTGAGCATTTCATAGAGCTGCTGAATGTTTCAAATTCTGTTTATGCGTCTGTCTTAATAATTATAAAATATAATAAATAGTGATAACTAATAACTAAAAGCTGACAGGGACCATTTTTCTGGTAATACATCAGTGTTCTTACAGAAGTAAGATTTTGAGCGCACCATGTTTGCCTTTAATTCGTTATTCCTTTATTATTGCATGCCAGCTTTGACTTAAAGGTACTCTTGTAGAGTTTTTTGACAGTATGAAACATGGACATTGCATCCGTGACGTCACCCACAGGTTTCTGAAGAGCTGTGAAGCCCAGAGTGTGGTAGCTCTGGCCACCGCCATTTTGGCAGCCCTGCCTCTGACCCTCTGAACTGAGGCAGGCTGAATGACACCGGGTTACTCAAACAAACCACCTGAAAAGGCACCCACCTGTCAATCAAAGGGGCCACGCTGTTAAATATGCATAACTTTAAGCCTTGATATAATTCCTAACAGATAGAGACCAAAACCGCCTTTTGTACCAGGCTGTAAACATGTTTATTTCTGCTGTGAAGCTGGATATTTTAACATGGGGTCTTATGGAAATTGACTCGTTCTGTAGCCAGGCTCAAGTGGACGTTTGAGGAACTGCAGGTTTTGGCACTAGCGCATCGGCTTCACTCCACAGCCACATAGTTTTTGACCACTGCTGGTGCTGTGGAGCAGTGTTTTTACAGGTGGATCCCTGTTTTATTTGCATCACACACACGCTCAAGGTCGTACGAACACATAATATATCCAGAAACTGGAGATAATCCACAGACCTCACTGTGAACAATTTTTATTGGAACTACTTTCATCAAAAATCCCTGTGAAGACTGTCAACAGCAAGATATGTGGAAACACTGGAAACTGGCAGATTAATGAAAAGAAATGCAGCTATGCATTTCACTGGCATTCTTCTTATTTAGTTTAGCAAAGTAAAAGCAGAAGACTCATTGTTTAAGTGCCATTTAGTGCAGTGTAATTGCTCTTCTTTATAAGGTAATGAGATGTTTCATCAGTTGGAAAAACAGTATATTTAAAATATTGATTTCAACTGTTTCAATGAGGCATGCACATCCATTTGAGTGCATATTACTGTAATTATCATTGGCAAAGAAAGATTCAAAAGTCTGAACACACAAGCCAAAGAATACTGAATAAGGGAGAACAGTTCTGCAACGGAAGAATGGGCACCAACAATACAACAGATTTAATAAAGGTAGGCTGACTCTGTCTTGCTCTCTCATTCTGTATGTAGAAATTTCCTCCACAGCCCCAAGTAAGGAGAGCTGAGCCGTGGGCCAGAAGGAGACTCGCTGCATTCATCTCCAAGGTAAACAAACACCCAGTGGAAAAAAAACGGGGATAATATATGAACTAACTTGCCTTAAGCATTCTTATCATTACAATAACACTGTTTCCCATGGTTAGAAATCTGTGGCCCAAGCTATGTTGTTCTGCTTAGATGAAATTTATTTCAGGGTGGAGATGCAGAGTAACGCAGCGAGGGGAAGTCCACCAGCCAGATTTAACATGTCGTAAATTACACACATATTCTTCGCTCAGCTTGCTTTGATTAGCGGCCTTGGCAAATAGATCACATTTTCCACCGGTGGCAAAATGGAAGACCAGTAAGAGCACTGAGGCTGATCTCACTCGCAGTGTGTTAGGAGAGTACTTTGTTAAGCTCGACTTCCCTTCGTGACTAATGCATGATGACAGGAAATTAGAAGGTACGAAAACAAGCTCAAATCCTCAACTTTAATCTCAGTAAATACATCAGTAACTAAGAGCTTTCTGTGTATTCAAGAAGCATTCCTTTAATTAAGAAATTTATTGACTTCTCTATGCACAGCGGCAGCCAAAACTGGGCCGGTGCCGGCGTTTTTCGGGAATGATAGCAGACTTTGAAATGTTACACTGCCTCGTTGAGATTCGCCAATCACAGTGACTTCTTCCTGGCTCTGTTTCCCAACCGCAGCGTGATCGTGAATCTGAGCCGGAAAATGCAGCTGGATTTGGCAGATGAAAAACTTTGAAATTGAGTTTGACAGTGTTGGAGTAGCAGTGAGTGATACTTAATACCGCGGAGAGGAAGGAGAGGACAGAAGACGAGGTGAGTGATGCGGAGGATCAGGACTGTTTGTGCCTCCATGCTGGGAGGCATCTCTGCCAAACACAGAGAAACACAAAGCTGAAACACATTGTGCACACACACACACACACACTATTACACATGGGTGGATTACTACTCGGCCTACTGGGCACAGACTACAAAAAGTGAAGAAGACCCAAACCAGAGTCTCTGTTTGATGTGATTGATATCTGCATGTTGGAAAGTCTTTTTTATTTCTGATGGTGAGATCCAAGTCCTTTGTCTGCCAGTACTCACAGTTATAATGATATAATATCTACAGTAACTCCACATCAAAATAAACAAAGCAGATGAAATGTCTTTGACAGCAGAACAGCTTTGAAAAATAAATTGCATCACTGGTTTCCTTAGAAAGTTTTGTCTAATATTCTGTATCGTATCCTATTGTTTGTCTCCACCCTGCAATTTTGGACCCCCGAGGGACTGCAAGATAAATCTAAGGGGTCAGAAGATGATTAATAGGATAAGAAAACACACACAAAAACATATCTGCATATGGTTCCTTTCCTAATTTTGGTCCTAAATTTATTGAAGAATCTTTGAATGTGTATAGAGTACTTTTTCCTTCAAATGATTTCGTCTTCCGACGCACATGTGCACCAGGTGTGCATTAAATAATGCTTACTTTAGCTCATTAGCCATGCTGGCTGCAAGACTTGATGAAAACCTCCGGTCTGATAGTCGGCCGGCCCAACATTTTGGTCCAAACGAAAATATCTCAACAACTGTCGGATGGATTGAATTAGTGTTCCACGGTGGATGAATCCTAATGACTCACTGGTGATCGCTCGATGTTTCCTCAAGTGCAGTCTGAGTCTTTAGATCCTCCCTTCTGAACAAAAACCCCAACAGTAAACAGAAAAAGAATATGAAGATTAATATAATGTTGCTATGGAGTCATTGAGCTGTGTTTTTTTTTTTTTTTAGCTATGCTGAATGAGTTATTCGCAGCTCCTATATGCTGTGTACACAGGTAACGTTCACTGAATACTTTAACACTGAAGAAAACTCAGTTCTGATGTTAGTAAAGAGCGTCTCATATCTCTGGATGTGCATAATCTAAAAGTATACATAGTATGTTTGCGTCATAGACAGTATAAAACATGCATGTTGTATCTGTGATGTCACCCACATGTTTCTGAAGAGCTGGTGGCTCTGGCTACCACCATCTTGGCAGTCCAGCCTCAGTACAGTTGTCATAAACGGGGAAACTAGCTATAGAGACCAAAACAGTTTTTTGTACCACGCTGTAAACATGTTTATTTCTGCTGTGAAGTTGGACATTTTAACGTAAAGGCTTATGGAGACTGACTTTGTAGCCAGCCTCGAGTGGACGTTCGAGGAACTGCAGTTTTTTGGCCCATCCGCATCGGCTTCACTTCACAGCCATGGAGGTCGTTTTTGACTCTGGTATGACTCCAAGATAATTATCACTCAATGATTTACTAATTGAAAATTTGCACACTGGCCAAGTCAAGATGTGTTCATCTCAAACATTAACAGACAGCCATGTATTAAAATGAAGACAAAAATAAAAGAACAAAACAAGATTAATTAAACATCAAGCAGGGTGGAAAAGATGTCACACTGTACCTTTTAGCTCTGAGTGAAGACATTTTTTGTCACTCTCCTGCTAATTTTCATCGGGAAGGCTACACTCCAAAAACATCCTCTCAACTCTGCTGCGCGCGCGCACACACACACACACGCACACGTCATTCCGTAATTTCTGCTCCTTTGTATTTCTATCCACTTGAGTGTTACTAATAGAAAGAAAATGAGCAGCAAGTAGAAAGTGCTTTGAAGTTTGCCAGCAACAATTGAGATGATTGATAGTTGGGTTTCTAAATAGCAGGATATTGCATCTAGAGCGCAGAATAACAATGTGAAACAGCATCAGGCAGAGAAAAATCGGGTTTTCCGCCCCGCTCTGAACGCTGCACGGGCACATGCACAAAATGCATATGCTTGTAAAGTTGTCTGTGCGTACATGTGAGCGCTGACACACAAAAAAAAAACACACATAAACAGGAGCAAATAAGCTGGGAAGAAGCCACAAAGTGCATAGATAACTAAATCAGTAAATAATAGAATACGTTTGTTCCCGGTGAAATGGGTTCTTTGGAGGATAAGGCTCGCAGTGTTTGCCGTCTGAGGGATGAGAAAAAGGGGAGCGGGAGAGAAAGAAAGTCGGAGGAGAGAGAGTGAGAATAAGCACAGCTCATCAGCTGGCTTGCGATAGTAGCTTGGAGGGGAGAGATAAAGCCATTTTGGCACAGTCAAATCATGCATCCATCACAATGCTTATCGGTCACTTGGGAAAGGTGCCTATAATAAATCGCCAACTGCAGCGTCAATAGCTCAAAGCCAGACAATGGGAGGCAGTGGAGCAGCGCTCTCTGCTTGTTTGAACAGTGTGACTTATTTGGAGGGCAATCAAACAGAATGGAGATATTTATAATGTGAGCTCACTTCATATCTAGCCAGAGGGAGATACGAGGGAGCCGTGATGGCTTCCAGATTTTTAAGGGGAAAAGGTGAAGAAGATTGCCGTTGCTGTAAGACAGCTGACAACCTCTTCATCTTGTCTTTTGTCATCCCACTGAGGCCATGTGGTGGTCAAAGGTTCAGCTACCTCTGAGATTGTCCACAAGTAGTAATAAATAGGGAGGGAGCCTGTGGCTGGGGGGGGGGAAGAGCTGTTGATGTCAGGTTTCAGCTCGGTCTGTGCTCACTTTAGCTCAAAGGGTCACATCACCCAAATTACCTTTCCAATTGTGTCAGATGGTTTAGATTTTATTCGTTAAGGTTCTAAAATAGCTGGCTCTCAGGTACCCCAGTAGCTCACCTAGCTGAGCATGTGGCTCATGTACTGAGAATGAGTTCTTACTGCAGCGGCCTGGGTTTGATTTCAGCCTGCAGCCCTTTGCTGCATGTCATCCCCTCTCTCTTAAGCTGTCCTATCTAATAAAAGGCTAAGGCTCCGAGGGTACTAACTCAACAACAGAGGTGCGTGTAATTTCATTTGGTGGTGGTGAAAACATGCAAAAACATTTAATAGAACAGCTTGAGACAACAGGCCTCATGAAAGAAACTTTTTCTGTGAGGTTTGCTTGTGTGAGTGTTCCAAGTTGGATTCACTAACATCGCTGTGCACAAACAGGTTGTAAATCACTCGTGGCAACCTGAAGAGTACCACCTGTTGGTGGATGTTCACGAGATTTCATCATTGAAATAAATGTTGCCCCTAAATTGCGATACAAGGACACCTGTTTCACTCTGTGGAGGAGTTTCATTCTCGAAAATGTCAGGAAAAGGAAAAAAAAAGAAAGAATTTCACAACACAGAGCTTCAAGTCCTGCTGTCAGGAATCAACAGGCGATAACATGACAAATAGAGTCAGTGCCAGTAGTCGTATTAGGGGACGCGGAACAATTAGAAAACATTAAGACAGCTGCCCGTGAGATATCCTCTGAGCTGTGACTGTGACAGAAATGAAGACTGAACGGTTTGACACCCAGCTAGATGCTAAACGTCTTTAAAATGCAAAGTGGTCCACGGCTTAGACAGGAGGTGGACAAGGCGACGAGACAGTCACAGTGATGGCCAAGGCAGACCTGCATAAAGGCCCCGAGGCAACTGTCGGAGTGAGGCAACCAAAATGTGCACTGTTGTGCCAAAACATGCCAATAAAATCATTATATATATATATATATATATATATATATATATATATATATATATATAATATATATATATATATATATATATATATATATAATCTAAATAAACTGGCAACTCATGATGATGATGATAAACAGAAATTTTTGGCTTCATTTTCAAACTCTCAGGTCTTGTCCACTTTTTCAATTCCCAAGAAAATTCTAAATTTGACAACTGATGGCAATTGTAAAAATAAGAATAAGCTGCAACCTCTGTGGCTATGAAGTGAACCAGTAGGGAAGTTCCAAAAACTGCAGTTCCTCAGTCGGCCACTTGAAGCTGGCTGCAAAACATATTGATGTCCATAAGTACCCATGTTTAAACTTAACTTAACAGCAGAAATAAACATGTTTACAGCCTGATACAAAAAGCAGTTTTGGTGTCTACAGCTAATCTTTCTGCTCATGACAACTGCACTGAGTCTGAACTTCTATTTAACTCGCCTGTTCAAATTACATTAAAGCTAAAAGTTATGCAGAATCAAGAGTGTGGCTGCTTTGATTGACAGGTGGGTGCTGTTACAGATGACTTGTTTGAGCAACCAGGCTTGATTCAGGCCACCTCTGGTGCACTCACGTTCTATGTGTTAGCCGACTGTTAGTTTAGCCACGTTCTGAACTTTAAAACGTCTTTTCAGAAATCTCTGAGAGTGAGTGAAATGATTTTTTTTCTTTATTCTTTATCTTTCTTTGTTTTAAAGCAACCCAAAAAATACCCATTTTTTTTCAGTTAAGCTATTACCAGACAGCTGAGCAATTCAAACTGGAACTATCTGCATGGATAAAAATATTGTTTGTATCTGAACTGAACTGACCCTTTAATTATTTTATTTAAAAGCTTTTCTGTTGCAGAGGGGGAAAAAAACACAGAGCAAAATAAACACAAATATCATTCAGCTCTGATTAAATTACACAGTCATGTTATAACACATTTATTTCTGATCAAATGAATCAGGGTCACAGTCGGCACAATAGCTTAAGTACCAACACAGTGATGAACACTGTGTATTGTTTGCTTTTCTCTCAGCCAGTGGATTTTGCCGCGCACACACACATCCCATTGCACGGAGTGCTTATTTTTTTTAGCACACATGCTGCCCTACTATTTTCATATTGACAGCGGGAGCAAATCTGCTATGTGGGGATTGAAACATTGGCCTTGGAGAGCCGCGCTAGCTACCAAGACAGACGGTAATCCTCCGGCAAACCCCAGCTCATCCCAGCCCATCATTACATCTCAGTGACCTAGAGCACTGCTTCCAAAACCCCACTCTTACTCCCTCTCTCCTTCCTTTCCTTCGCTCTCTCTCTCGGAGAGAAAGATGATGCTTTCCTCAACCTTATTACCATTTCAAAGATTTCCCACAAAATCAGTCCACATGGCCCTGCGTTAGGCTGGTGGCAGAGGGGGGCACGGCGCTCTCCGATTCCGAGTGTCTCTGAAAGTTAAGACACTGGGAGGCGAAGTAATATTTTGCTGCTATCCAGCCAAACACAGGGGCAAGTATTCCTGACCCGACTTCAAAGTTTCAGTGGGGAGTGAGGCAAGGCTTAACCGTCACGCCCTGGCTACACTGCAATCTAGGCCAATAAAGAGAGTCATACACAGATTCACTGAAAGGAATGGCTTTAATGATTTGCTCTTTCCATGATTCAATACTTCTATAGTGGCCTCTGCTGAATAACCGAGAAGTAATTTTCTTGGCTATGAATGCACACCTAATGTAAGTTCATTTAATTTGTTGGCGCTCACTCAAACTTTGATTTAAGCTGTTATCCAATTTAATGTAAGCGGTTACATTGTCTCTCGGGGTGAATTTTCAGCAGGAAGAAATAAGGTTTGCCCACGCAGAACTAGCTATTTAGTGACATTTAGGGAACACAGGCTCATTCGCAGTTGTCACAAACAGCACTGCAGTGAAGGATCTGATAATAATATTCAACAATGAGCGCACGTCTGCAGTGAAACTACAAAAACAGCCGTGAAGGTGAACTTCTGAGGATTTCTTTCAACAAAAAAAAAAAGAAAGAAAGAAAAATAAGAAAAAGAAAAAAAAAAAGTTCACCTTGCTACATCAAAAGCAGCCATCCTGACACGCTGCGGCGATGTGATTTCATATTAAAGAAAGACTACAAAAACTTGTCCACTTATTTTTCTGTTCCAAAGGCACGAAACATTTGTGAGAGGATAAATAATACTGACGTTTCTTTGCTGTGTGCAAGGGCACTCATTCCATCTGGGGTATGATTGAAAAGCCCCAGTGCCCCAGGTTCAAAGCACTATTACATGGCACTGCGTCTGGGTTTTTCATCTCAGATGGGTATCTGGGGGCCGACATGGAGACAGATAGGATATCAGAGCCAAGGATGATACAAGGATCGCCTCTGAAAATCAATCGACAGACAGTCCTACATTGGTCTCGCCTATTTATTTCTGCATCACTCTATGCGAGGCCCATCATCAGTGCAGCCTTCTGCACATTGTCCCGCATATAAAGCCAGATCTAGTCACGCTGAGCCAGACAGAGACAAAGAAAAAGGTATGAGACAGCGTAACTTTTAGCTCTGTGTTCCCAGCACATCTCCACACAGAGCAAAATACAAAGATATGCATATTAAGAATACAGTAGCTATCTATATTTATCAGTTAGAGTCGTGTCACTTTTCATACAGAGATCATTCTGATATTCCCTATATTCATGATTTCAGTTTGGAAAATACCTTTTCTGAATTTTACATTTTGCTAGTACAGTATGTGAATGGTGAATGATACAAATGAACTCTACAGGGCTTGCAGGGGTGTGCATCAGTGGTTTCCAGCCTGGTGTTTGGGGCCCCTGAAGGGGTCTCAAGATAAATCGAGGGAACAGATAATTTACAAAAGAGGAAAAAAGACTTTTGTTTTAACTTTTAGTTTAACAGTTGAAGTTGTTTTTTTCCTTATAGTTTTTATTGTTAACTATACCGACTTCTCTGAACTACAAATTTCATACGCAGTCTAATTTAACCAACCGTTGCTTTCATGATCTCAGTGAAATTTATTTTTTAGGTTCAAATCAGATCAACTTAAACTAACCCTCCTTTTCCATGCAAGAAGGAGAAACTATGGTGCCTCAAAACATGCAAATGCCCAACAGCCTTTTGCGAGCCAGTTTTTAGTTTGTCTGTTCTGGGCTACTGTACAAACATGCCAGTTCAACATGGTGGACTACTGTACATGTTGGAGCGGATCTGTGGCATCTGTTGATATAAAAGACTCTTTTTTAGGTAACAAAAAAACAACACTTCTAAATTTGAAGTGATTATACACTAATGAAAACATAATTATACATATTATATTCCATTCCTGGACATAGAGCTCCCTAAACCTTACAGGACCTTTACATCATTTGTCAAGTTTAAATACGTTTTAAGTTTGAACATTTCTGGGTTAGGGTTAGTGTAACTAGCATACTGTGAATCAGTCTAGTTTCACTGCTGCTTCAACTCTACTTGTGACAAGTTCAATTGCATTCCCTGCCTTGCATCTCAAGTGCACTATGAAAACGTTTCCTTTTACAGACAAGACTTTATTCTTCTCTTTGTCTTCATCCGCTGAGTTGCTCTTTTCAGCTTCAGACTTCAGTACAACAAGGTTACCCCTCCTCTCTGTTGACTGCCGAAAATTACTAGCAGGTGAGGCAAACTGAGAGATGCAGCAAAAATGCGTTGCATCATTTTAACATCAAGAATGATAAGACTGCATGCGTTATAACGGTGCAAGAGCATTCAAGGGTGGATTGTTTTTTGTACTTTTCAGAGCCTATTGTTCGGTTCCTGCCTCTGCAGGTCAACGGCAACTTTTCTTACTTCTTCCACCTTTCCACCCCTTTAAGTAAAAAAAAAACATAAAACCTCTGCTGACATTGTGGCCTTCAAAGTTTCAGGAAAAAATGTGGAAATTTTCCTTACCCTGTAACACATCACATCTAAAGGTTAACGGCACTAGTCCGTCTATTCTTCCAACAAACTCCCTTTCCATCCCTTCATTTGGCAGTGATCCTAGCAGAGAAAAGTCTGCATTCACAAAATAAACACTACAACTTCTGGAGAATTAGAAGGATTAATCATCTTCTAGGTAACTCGGGCAAATAAATAAACAGGAAAAGCTTCCTGGCTGATGCTGGCGGGTGAAGAGAGAAGTAACAGGTTGCTTGACCTCGTTAACTAGCCCGAAACACAACATCAGCAAGCATGTTTATGTAGATTAATTAACCAGCTGGGGGCGCCTATAGACACACGCCAGAATGCCTGGATTAGCAGCTCATACTTGTCTTGAAATCCTTATTTAAAACCCATTCCAGGCTCAAGGTTTGCTCAACAAGGTCTCTCTTGTTAATAATCCTATAGGGCCAAGAGGGAGTATTCTTTGGGTTTTTTTTCAAATTTTAAAGCAGTACCAACATTTCCCTTTTGGTCAGTGCACTGGGTACAACGCATCAGTATGGGGCTTGCGTCTTTGCAAAACCAACTTGAAAAACCTCTTTCAAAATGTCTGTCAGAGCCAATGAGACTGTCACAGACTCTGCCTTCCCCTAAAGCTACAATATATTCTGCACAGTCACGACGCTGCAGTTTATTTGCAGCTCACCTCGCTTAATCTAAACTACAGCACAATGCTTGCTCACGATTTAATTGACAGGAGGTGAGCTAGCTCCCAACCCAAGATGTCACTATCAGAGTTTGTTTCTGTGTTACGCTTGTTTAGCTCGATAACTATGTGGACTCTCTGCTGTGTAACTTGGCTAATGGATATTTGCTTTGCCTTGCTAACTAATGCTCTATTCTCACCTGTTTAACATTGGCTCGCTAATGACTTACTTGCTTACTGTAGCATGCTAACTTGTGAACTGTGATGGAAGATATTCTCCCTACTGCTGAGCATGCATGCTGCCTGATAATAAAGTTATTCCAAATGAAATGAAATGACTAAAATATGACGTCTACAATATATATATATATATATATATATATAAATTCGCAAAGCGGATATAAAGTCTACAAATAAATTGAACAAATAAATATATATATATATATATATATATATATATATATATATATATATATATATATATATATATATATATATATATATATAAAGTCTACAAATAAATTGACTCTTCGCTTTGCCTTATAATTCTGCACACTGGGTTTGGATGGAAAGAATGGGTGCAAGGTTCAAGTGCTGACTTACTTCCTTACTGATTTTAAGGGTGTTTTATCCAAGCACACATCATTATTGGGTGAAAAGTTCATTGAACATACAGACAAGCCAACAAAAGGTTTCTGGGGTCAGACTGCTGAATGTTCTTGATTGGCCAAGTCAGTCACCTTATTCAAATCCATCTAAGCATGTCTTTAAACTGACAGGCGACCTCAAGGGAGGCACACCCTTAAATTAAAGCTGAACGCTGGCACATCACCCTCATAGTCAGTGTTTCATTTCGAATCCGGTCTGCTGGTGAACAGAGCCAAAACCATGTCAGCGATGTCAGGAGTGAAACTAAAGTGGAACATCGACAGTGTATTATTGCCAGCCTACCTCTTCACCGCCTGTTAAGACAAAGTCAATAACAGGGTTTACGTGAACATGTGGTAACCTGGTTATTGGATAGTCGCCAGACTCCAGTCTTATTGGGGTTAAACCGTTTACATGAACCTGTGAAACCTCCAACTGCCTCTCCCTGTTGCCATCAATCAACCAGATAACCTAATGTTCCTTTGTTTCACATTTATTGTCCCGTCGACCCACAGCAGAAAGCAGTGTAGACTGGATATTTTAGGAAATATACTTATTCACTTTCTTGTTGAGCATTTCACGTGAAATTTAATACCACTCTCATGTCTTTTCATTAAATACAAAGCTACAACCAGCAGCCAGATAACTTAGTTTAGCATAATCCTATCCTGGCTCTGTCTGAAGATAACAAACCTGCCCACCAGCACGTCTAAAGCTCACTATTAAACTCACTATATCCTATTTGTTTAACTGGATCTAAAAACAACTGTTTTACATAGCCACGACTTAGTCCTAAAGATGCTGGAGGTCAGATTTTATCACCTGAGGAAAGAGCCAGACTAGCTGTTGCTCTCTTGTTCTCGTCGTTATGCAACAGTTGACTGCTGTTGGTTCCAACTTCCTAATTAACATGCAGATCTGAGAGTGGTTTCAATCTTCTTGTCTAACTCCCAGGAAAAAAGCACAAAAAAAAAAGTTTCATTCCCAAAATATTAAATTAGTCCTTTACAGTGAAACCATTGTTTCTGAATTTTTGTACTGACTGGATGATGACTCACAGGGCTACTACTTCTGTTGTATTTTCAAAACGTGTGGTTTTCCTAGGAAACTGCAGCTTAACACGATAATATGTTGGGTTTATTGCAGTTTAAAATGGATTCCGCAGATGCAAACTCACAGATGCAGACATTTCTTATGGGGAATGGGCAATATACAAACCTTTTCATTGTTTTCTTGCTATTTATTTAGACATCACCGAAGAACAGTACGAGGTATGAAATGGAGAGAGAGTGTGTATCCTCTATGACTCACATGTGTTTCCAGAGGCAGGGAATCTGGGTGGAGATAATAATTGTTTATGTGAAATTTATATTATATAGTGTATGAAGCAATAACAGGAAAGACTGACTTCAGCTGACTCTGCCATTACATATGCTTTTGACTGTGGTCTCTCATCACTCACTCTGAGAAAGTAATGGCGGTTGGCTCTAAAGGCTAACTCAGCATGATATGACCGCCATATTAAACAGCTTGGTGGAGTGTATTGCCTTACACTGAAAATTCCCTTTGACCTTGAGATGATCTGCTATGAGCTGATAGGTATGCATCTGTCAGTGGATGGTATAGGATGTCCAAACTTTTACCGCCTCTGCTTATATTGGAAAACATTTCTCTCCTTTTATGGAGTTAAGCATTTAGGTGAAATGATACTGCACTACTGACACAAGTAGTAAAACTCTGTTTTTATAAGTCTTTCTTCAGTTTCTCAGACTCATGCAGTGTTCTCTCAACCACACACACACACACAGTCACACATACGGTCACACACACACACACACACACTCAAACCACACACAATTATTATCACAGCTTTCCAGAGGCAGCAAAGCAGCTGCTGTTTCACTTGATCTTTTATAATGGGAACAGCAGCAAAGAGTCAGTAATGACATCTCAGCTCAGAACGCTATTCCAACACTTCCCATTGCATGACCCCAGAGTCGATGAGAAAACTCTAACTCCGGCTTGTTGGTGGAAAAATGTTTAAAGATTGAATTATATGCTGCCAATAACAGACACCGTGGGGGATTGTATCGAGGTCTGATTGACATTTATTGAACGTGACAATTTGGGCAGCTGTAGATTTTGTGCGACCGAAGATCCAGAACACCGGAAGACAATCACGGTTCATTAGCTACCATGCTGCTCGAGCTCACAACGAATCCCACACATTTACTACAAGTAGAATTTTAACATGCCACAGCATCTATCGTTTATGTAATGTACCGGACCATTGTGGGGAAGAGGGAGAGGGAGCTGAGCCGGAAGTCAAAGCTCTCGATTTTCCAGTCTGTCCACATTCTAGCTCTCACCTACGGTCATGAGCTTTGGGTAGTGACCGAAAGAATGAGATCATGGACACAAGCAGCCGAAATGAGTTGCCTCAGCGGGTTGGTTGGGCTCAGCTTAAGAAATAGGGTCAGGAGCTTTCATTCGGAGGGAGCTCAGAGTAGATCTGCTGCTCTTTCGGGCCAGCTTTGGGCATCTGATTAGGATGCCTACTGGGCGTCTTCCTTTGGAGGTGTTCCAGGCACGTCCAACTGGGTAGAACCAAAACTTGCTGGAAGGACTACAAAGCCCATCTGGCCTGGGAACGCCTCAGGATCCCCCATGAGGAGCTGGAAAGTGTTGCTGAGGAGAGGGACATCTGGAATGCCGTGCTAAACCTGCTGCCACCGTGACCTGACCTCGGATAAGCTGAAGGAAATGGATGGATGGATGGATGGAAGTTTATATAGTAACAACCTTAGTTTCATTAACCAAAACAACTGAAAACAAGAAAAAAAAAAAAAAATAACCACCATATAACAAAGCACCCATGTTAAAATCATACACAAACAGATCTATGGACTAAATCATCCACAATCCTACGGAAACGTAGATAATGTGGGAGAACAATCATGTAGACAAACCACAGCTTAGGTCAGCTACCATTTATTTGAATGTTATCAAATTTCAAGTTTTTGTTCATAGAGATAAGATAAGATTTTTTTTTTCTTTATTTCTGATAAAGGCAGCTGAAGAGTGACAGGAATGTGGGAAAGAGATGGGGAATGACATGCGGGAAGAGCCACAGGTCGGATTTGAACCTTGGGCTGCCACAGCAAGGACTGAGCCTTCACACATGGGGCGGCTGCTCTACCAACTGAGCTAAACATCACCCTGCAAGTTTCTGTTTATACTTTTTTTTAAAAACTGACATCCTACAAGCAGATTTAGGAAAATGTTTTTTCCCCATTTGTGTACATTTTCACGCAGATTGAAAAGACGTGGGAGACCAAACACAAAAAAATAAAATTGCTCATTTGTTAGTATTTGCGGTAGAGTTGATGCAATAAAAAGTGATCCAATTCACAATGGCATGCTACTTTACAGCAGCAGCAGCATAGCTTTTTTTTTTTTTTTTTTTTTTTTTTATGTAAAGAGCTGTTTTAACTCGTTCCATCCACGCATTGAGAGTAATAGAGTAAGAGAATTGGACATTAGTGTGGACAATCAAGAGCTTGTAAAATGCAAATCAATCCTCCCCGTGGCCACAGTGCTAATAAAATGCCACGGCATCATTCATGTAAGTGATGTTTAATTGGCCATGTTTGACATACATCATTGATTTGTCCAACATCGTGATGTCTGAGGTGACTTATTTATTTATTTCACCAAACTAATAATGGCGGCAGCCATTATAATTAAATTGTGCTCACCGGTTTAAAGCTGCAGTCCCTGAACATCGTTTTTCTTTCTCGAGCAGGAAAAGCATGGTACGAGTTCTGCAGGGTTCCTGTGGGACAGTAAAGAACTATTATACGTGGTGTGGTCAGGTCTGGTAACAGAGAGGAAAAAACCAAACCCCCGGAGCGCACGGGAGTTAGGATGAATCAATGCACTTATAATCCACAAATAATCCCGGCAGCTTTAAAATAATTTATGACTACTACGCAACATAAATCCATTATCAGAGGTCTTTTGTGAGCCAGATCAGCAGACCTAGACAACAAAAAGAGAAGACGGTATCACATTAGAGTTTTGCTAAGTATGTTAAGATTCCCCAGGTTCATTAGGTTGAAACTCTATTATAGCCAGAGTGAGGAATAATTACTGTATTATCGAGGGGGCTCTCACACCTAACCTTTGGTTTGTGTTTGCCTGGTTTGTTCAAGCTGATGTGAACACTGTCATTATTTAAACTTTGATTGCAGACAAAACAACTGGACCGAGACGGACTGGAAAGGTGATTCGGGCTCCCACATGGGCTCTGATGTGGTTTATTTGGGCTGTGAAAGCAAAACGGACCATCCGCAGAATGATATAACATGCCATTTTTTGCTTCAGCTATGAAGCCAAACTTCTATTAAATCCATCGACTGATTCTTGAATGTGGATTTGTGCGGTAACCGTTTTCCCAGATCACATCACAAGAGTTAAAACAGGTGTGTTGAGCTTGTGTCCTATAGTGTCCTGCCCTGTAATACTACGCCATGAGACACCTCTTTTCGTCCTTTTTCCACCTGCTCGTCTCGCCCAGTAATCCTCCTAATCAATTACTTCTTCACGAGCTCCGCATGATGCCAGTAATGTGCTGTATAAAGTGCTGTCAGTCACCAGGATTTGATTTCCCCACATACAGGATGACATCACCAAAACTGTCCAATCAAACTGTCGGCCGGTATGATGTCATTTTTACTCCTCTAGGTTGTTTTTTTTTTTTTTGCCTTGCATCTGGACTAACTGAGCCAAACTACAGGTGTGGAAGTGACCCAAAAGTCATGCGGCAACACGGAAAAGGGTTGTTCACCCTTTCCTGATGGCCAAAGAAGTTGAATTAAAACTTCCGACCAGCATGTGAAAGCCTATTTATGCTATCTTACTGAGGATGTCCCGGTGGCCTGCAGGTTAGAGCGCTGACATGAAACGTTTCATGTCTGGCCAGGGAACTTTTTTTTTTCATGTCACCCTCCTCTGGTTTCTTTTCATCCCTCCGCTTTAAACTATCTAGTAAAAGCGTAAATCAACTAAAATCGTGTGAAGTAGCAGCTTTACGACGGTGCTTTTAGGGCCTCCGAGAGCCAAAAAAATTGCCCAGATGCCTGTACAAAAATATCAGCAGTGGATTAAAACAACACCACGCTGTGTCATGTGCCACACACACAAACTTAGTGCTCATGTAGCACTAATCTGTGGCTCTCCAACTCCTCGTTCCTCCCCAGCATTGTTCTTTCCCAGAAGCTGCTCGACTCTTCATGCTCGTTGTCGGCTGCTCTGCAAAACTCGCCTATTTGAAAATAATTGGTAGCCCTTTTTTTTTTCCCCCTCCTCTTTTTATTCCACATTCATCTCAACGATCAAGCTTTTGTGTACCGTGACAAAATAGCCCCAATTGCAGGGAAGCCAACAGAGAAGTGACAGCGAATAGTTGCAGTTTTTTTTTTTAAATCACTTGGCTGCTGAAGGACTTTTCACACGCTGAACACACTCTTCAGAGAGCAAGCACAAAAACAACACCACAACACTTTAGCCTGCGGTTTTAGCATCACGCACACGCACGTCTGCTGTTGCTGCTCAAGAGTTTTGGCCTTTAACAACATCATGTACATTTTTTTAGATTAAAATAACTTTACTGTTATGTTGATGAAACACTTTTCACTCTTCGCCCTGTATGCTGTGTAACTTTGAGCTCCGTCATGGACCACCAACTAAGGATTTAGATATCGGTAGCAGGTCTTTACTCTATTGACTCTGAATTGAACGTGATCACAGATTATGAGCGATTCTTTCGCCCTACAGTCACTGAAGTAAATATTGGACTCTTGGATTGGATTTTTTCTCTTCTGAACATTCTGACACTAAAATGACGTTTTACGACAGATATGACCTGTCTCTGTCTCAGCAGCAACACACTCCTGCTAGATCTGTCTTCTCTCTGTCGGCGCCGAATCCTCAGTCTGGTTTCACCAAAGATGATCTATAACAACTGAACTAAAGCTTAAATAAATTTCTGAACTGTCTCTGGCACAACACAGTGTTTTCATCATGCACACGATGTTCACAGCTCTTCCAAACGAGGTTTAGAGACAGGAAGTGTATACCAGTTGTCATGTGGTATCTTCTGTTAGAGTGCCTTTGCCGACTTTACTGCCTGGACTGGGTGTTCAGAGCACAGGGGGAATGTTGTTTCACTATGTTACAGGGGCCTTGGACTGCCGGGAGGATGGGGGGTGCTGATGGAGAACGGTGACCTGAGAGGACAATGAAAGGAAGCTAAGAAGAGGGAAAAAAAGAGCGAGCTGGACAAAGCGAGGATGCTATGTCTTGTGTATATGTCAAATGCACGTGTACAGCTGTCCATATTTATGACGGTGGTGTTGCACTCTGGAACTGCGCGTGCTATATCACCAAAAATCCTACACGTTGTTTCTTTAAATTGAAGGTGACCGCACCTTTTTGACCCCAAGACGGTCAAAAAAGATCGGGATGGTGGCTCGGAGAGGAAATTCAAAGGTCTCGCAGTCTGAAAGGAGGTCTTACAGAAGGCGTGTTCCTCACAGGAGTGAAGTAAATTCATCTTCCTGCCAGCTCCAAAGGTCCCCGCGTTATTTTCTTCTGTCCTCCGCATAACAGGAGGGTAATATCACTCTCCCCACACCGCGAGTATGTCAAACACGAAACAGTATAACTGCCAACAATGCAACATAGCGTGCAGTTCACAGTTATTTGATCAGAGCAATCTTAACTGAAAGCGCTGTCGGCTGAATTCAGATGACTTTGTACTGCTGGTTGTAGGAAACGTGAAGAAAGAGAGAAAACAAAAGGGAAAAGTACTTGGCAGGGATGTCGTGTCTATTCTGCCGAATTCCTGTTTAGTCAGCTTGTCCATACTTAGTGCTTGTGCATTAATGGTCTCTGCAATAAAGGTCTGTATATTTGGCTTTGATACTCCACGGCTGATTTTTTTTCTCTCTTCTTCTTCTTTTGGTCAGGTTATCAGGGTAATGCTCTTTGACAGAGCTGTAACACAAGGCTGCTGGATCAAAAGGCATTTTGTTTTCTTTTCATCTCTCATACTCTCGGCCGAGACTTCACCGAGCGAGCAGGAGAGAGAGAGGGAGCGAGGGAGGGAGGAGACGGACAGAGGGAGACAGAAATAGACAGAAAAACAGACCAGATGACGGGGTGGCTGACAGGCAGGTAGTGGAACAGCCTGCAGTCCTGGATTTGGCCTGTAAATATCTGGGGCATTGCTCATCAGCACATTCATTTCTCCCCTCGTGCTGGAGTTCTTCCATTAGCTCATAGAAGTATTTTGGATAGCGAGTTGCAGATGATTAATTCACTCGCATCAATTGGCCGCCTCTGATGGTATGACTGTTCCTCTCTTGTGAAGTTCACAGTCTCATCTTTCACCGCGCAACACTGTACCGTGATGGATACAGGGTGTAAGTGCTAGTGCGTAGTACGTGTGTGCGGCGGTCCTGCTGGCTCACTTGGCGAAGTCACGTATGTAACAGCAATGTTCTTCCCTCCAAAGTGGCCCTATTGATAGCGACAGACAATACTGTACATAGTAACGGTGCTGTGTTAGTATATATACAGTGAGGTCACCTTTATCGGCGAAGCTTCCCAGAATTTGCAAGAGGTTTCTGTTCACACAGTCACACATATTCACACCTGGAAGCTGCCCAGAACAAACACAGTCTGATTTGTTGGCCACGAAGCTGCCTCACTGGAGCAGGTGGGGGTTAGCGCCTAAAAGAATTAATGACATAGGGACAAGTTTTGACAGATTTATCCATCCCGTCCAAGGATCGAACAGGCTCCTCCAAGCGCTGCCTCCAGTGCAAGAGCAATTTCCCGATGAATGAGGCAACAAAGAGATCTGAATGGGCGTGAACACGAGCGGTCAGATGATCACAGGACTTTTAAATCAACCCCAAGGTTATCTGAACTTATCTGAAAGAGAAAACAAAAGGTGAAGGGCAGCATTTATCAACCCGAGCTGTCCGCTGTAAACATCAATCACGGTTTACACGCCGACTTCCTGGTTCAACTTTGACCTGCTGTGCACACACACACACAGTGTTGCCGTGCAATGACAGATTGAGAGGTGATAGCAGTGTGTTCACTTTGATTTGAAAGAACTTCCAGATAAAAGAGTTCAGTAAAAAAGCTGTTATTATCCTTGTATGGCAGAGGTTAAACATGCTCTGTTATGGAGGAGGGAGTTTTATAATAGATCAACATCATGGGTTTTGTTATAGAGAATTTAAGAAACTATTAGGAGGTCAAATACTCAGATAGTTATGCCTGTGTGCTGAACTGCTCAAATAAATGTAGTATCCTTCAGGAGGAAGACTCCAGATGTGACCTGGCTGATAAATGATTTTTGCAAACAGGACAGTGGTTACTGTGGGTTGTAGCCCACAGCAAACAAAATGAACAGTTAATGCGCTGTTTGCTCTGAGCAAATTCATTAAGCGGCCATTCTGATCGAAGCCCTGTGGGGTCTTCAGGTACCCGTGGGACAAGGAAATACAGTCTGAGGAATGCGTCCACGTCCACGAGTCAGGAAGGTTGTCAGAGCTGCAATCATTTTATCTTTTGTCAGGATGATCGCGAGGTAAACAGAAGAAATATGTGATGGTGCAAAAAGTTCCTGGGCTGGATGATCTTGTGTTTTTCCGTGAGAGTGCCCCGTGTTTTCACCCGTTACATGATGGACCCGCCTCGTTCATGTGAATGAGCTGTTTTTTTTCCCTCACAAGTCAATCAGAACGTGGCCCAATTCCAACTCCTAAAACAAGCAGGAAATACAATCTGACACAAATCACTGTCATAAGAGAGGACGTGACTGACACGGCGGACAGCCTCTAAGCTGACAACATGTTCGCTTACACCTGGAAAATCTTAGCCGCGCAGTCATTTAATCCTTAGCTAACTGGAATCTCTGAACAGTGAGCATAACAGTGAATCTAAACATGTCACTCAGTCCATTACGACAATTTAGTACATTTCCAGCAATAACATAATCAATGAAACCACACAGATGGGAATAGCTGCATTGTTACGTTGCCTAACCTTACTGAGTGTCAATAGCAGACATAGCGTTTTCATTTTGCTGTTATCTGAATGTCAATGTAAGGTTAAATTCCTCTTCTGTTGACAGCTTGTGCTAAAGGGTGCCATGTTTTTAATAATGAACTATCAATACAAATGACTCACAGGCCTGGTGTCCCTAGATGACAAGATAGATATGATATCCTTTTGCCCTTGGATCCCTGCATTAAAGCTTCATTCCTATTGTCAATATGCTGTTTTTTTTTTTTTTTCTTTTTCTGGTGGCTTAAAATCCTCAAGCGCCGCTCCACAATTACTATCTTTAATTTAAAACCGTGGCAAATCTGACTGACCTGTAGCTCTGTCCTGCAGCTTCCGTATCTTTACGATCAGGGGACTTAACAATAATAAAAGCGCTTTGTAAGTGGCTTCTGTTTCAGAAGCCTAAAACCCCTTACCACCCACTGACCTTCCTGAAAGACCCCATAAGGTTAATCCCCAGGCAAATAATTGAATCTTGACCTGGCTATTATTATCTCCCTCTAACCGTTCCACTCTGCAGGAAGCTGACCTCGTAAAAAGCCCCGGGGCCTCCCTCTGGTTCCCCCCTCACTAATAGACAGAAACACACACACACACACACACACACATTGTACCACAACACATTTGTCCTTGTACAACTACGGCGATATAGACTGCAACAAACATGAGTCCTTGTCCACATATGAGAAAACACACAACCACCTACAGGCAGATCGAACACAGGATGAAATACAAGCCTAAATAACACAGTTACAAGGTGACAATGACACATACACACGCACACGATATACTGTACACTCACCCGCATACACATGCTGTCTGGGAGAGAGGAGCGCACCATCATCTGCCAGTGGGTGGTAGAAGCTGTGTCTAAAGCGATCTCACAGACCCGTGACTGCTGCGAGAATGAAATCACACCTGGCACAGGCCCCGACTGGTCAAGCTCTGACACACACACAAACACACACACGCACACGTGTTTTTAACACAATTGAAAAGTACACTTGAGTAGTCAAAGTACGCTTTGACCACACCGGTTGGCGTCTTGTATATTCACACCCGTACATGCACACATTAGACGCCATATGCACCTGTCTCCTGGCAGTCTTGGTCTTCATGGTCTTCTGGTTTTTGTAATTAATTCGAATTCTTGTCACTCCTCAGGGAGAAAGGAAGTGCATGTCTGAGGTCTCTGAGGAAAGATAAAAAGAAGAAAGAGAAGTGTGAGAAAAGTGCAGCACGGGCCTCACACAGAACCCCTCTGTGCACTGCATGAGCACGAACAAATACACACACGTCTAAGACACATGTCTACCATATTCTGTGTATACAACCATATACCATATTCATATATAGAAACACAACACCTTTCCATTAACAGTTGTACATGGTTGTTACTATGAGTTCTTATACCAGTTTCAATCGATAACAACCGCTAACACGCTGTAGCTTCACGCTGTGACACTGATGCAATACATGCCATGGCAGGCATAATCAACCATGCCACCAGCTTTTTATGATTGCTGTAAAGCTCCTTTAGAATTGATCCCAGCATGACGCTCAAAGAGAATTTGCCCACTTTCTAGTGCTCTCACTAGCACCATCACGGAGCTTATTAGTCACCATGCTGCAGTTCATCAGTGGCAAACGTTTACGTGTATCCTAAGGTTCAAAAGGAGCTTCAGTGTGTTGAGACTGAGCTGTCAATGTAAATGAAACACCATTACGAGGTGTGTTAATTGGGTGCTAGGTTGCCATTTGCTACCATGGTCACTTCAGTGTGTATTTTCTCTATGAGAAATGCCGTGGTTATTTTGGTGTGCGCCAACAAAGACCTTAAATTCTGCTTTGGGTTAAGCTGATGGTTCAGAATAGCTTTGAATGAGGTGGTGCTGAACTTCCTCTTTGAGGTGTGGTGGATCTAATCCTTGCCAGAAAAAATCCCCACACCTCAGATGGCTATGCAGCACCTCAATATTAAACCACCCTGATTTCCTTTTTTCACCGTCTATGGCTTTACACCGGAAATTAAAATGGATTTAATTTATTGTCGGTGAGTTACAAAACAAAACTGTTTGGCCCATCCCATGACTCATGACTGGAAAAAACAGTGCTGACGTAAGATCCAACAAATGGATATCAAAGGATGAATCAGGCAGTCCTGTGAAATGAAAGTGGAGTTCAGAGGCAATTCTGTGATGGGAGCTTTGGAGAAGGCCTCCAGCAGTTTCTGTCAGCATTTTAGAAGAACCCAGCAGTATTAGACAGTTGGAAATGGAAAAGAAAAATACGGAAATACCCAAACTTCTCATGGTAGTCCAACCAACCTGAAGAGCCAGCCAAGAAAGACCTCAGTCAGGGCGGTAAACCAAGAATCCAAGGAGATGTCTGACAGAGCTACAGATCTGCTTGGCTGGCCCTGGTGATGTTACTGGAAGAACCATCGTGACCGCAACACTATTTGAATCTGGGCTGTACTGCAGAGTAGCCAGAAGGAAGCCACTTCTAGGTGTCGAGGTAAAGACGGCAGCCTAGACACGGCAGAAAAGCACTTGAGAGATTCTTGAGGGGAGCAAGAGGAAGACGAGTCTCTTCTGATGAAATGGAAACTGCCATAAAACAAAGCACTCTGTCAGGCGGAAACAGGGCACAGCTCATTACCCATCTAATAGCACTCCTATCGTGAAGCACGGGAGGTGGCAGTGTCATGCTGTGGAGGGGCTTTTTTCAGCAGAAGGGACGAGGAGACTTGTAAGGATGGAGAAACAATGAATGGAACCAAATGAACTAATTTTCTCAGAGAACTTGTCTTTAAGAGTGCCAAAAAACATAGATGAGCGTTGGCCACTTATGTTCTGACAGCCAAATCTGCACTGGAATTGCTGCCAGAGTCCTGTAGCAACCCAATAAAGAACAGAATTGAAATCCATTGAAAATTTTGCACAATGATTTGACAATGTGACTGAGCTCCAGCTTCCTACTGGGAAATGGGAGAGCTCCAAAACCTTGATGGTTTTTGCACATAGGATTTAGTTAGAACTCAATGCTTGTATAAAATGTCTTTATTTCAGTCTGTCTGTCAGTCAGTTGGTTGGCCCGCCACTTGCACATATTGGATGGATTGGTGTAAAATTTTGTATGACATTTGCGGACCACAGAAATTTAATGCTATGGGGTTGTCATTTTTGTTTTTTACTTAACGACTATTGGATGGATTGCCATGAAATTTGGTACAGGTATCCAAAGTGCCCAAATGATGCTGACTTTTCCCATAGCACTACCAGCAAGTCAAGTTTTGATTCTCAAGTAAAACATTGCCATCTGCTAGATGGATTGGCATTGGCATATTCTAAAGTCATTCATGTTCCCCTGAGGTTAAAACTTACTGACTTTGGTGTTCCATTTAGATTTAGTGTCTATGACAACCATAACATTTTAGATAAACATTCATGGTTCCCAGACAATGTGGCCATGTGACTTGGGTAAGTCCCTGACTTTTCCTCTAGCGCCACCAGCAGGTTGACTCTTTGTGGTTTGTTTGTGGTAGTGAAATGCCTCAACGACTGTTGGTTGGAGTACCATGAAATGTGACCTTTGCGAACTTTGGTGATTCAGTTTGACTTGACTATTTGAAACACACATCCTCACAGAGGCATAGACTGAGTAGACTCAGCCTTATTAGAACACTGTTTACAGTTTGATTCTTTTTGAACTAAGACTTCAATATCACAAAATGCAGAAAAAGTCCAAGAGGTTGAATAATGAAACCACAGGCCACTTTGCACCTGTGGGTATTTTTATTTTGACAGCTTTCCATAGAAACAGCAAAGCGACAGGAGGTGAGATGAGGAGATGAGCTCTGAGTCTTCAATCTGAGCTATCAGATAAGACTGTAAAATGAGATGTCAGCTTTCTACTCGAGATGCAGTGCTTGCAGTCATCAATGTGCAAATGCACACATCCACATACACTTGCATATATATGACAAATTCAGTTCCTGAGTAGCCATACATAGGCATGAACATACAATCACCATGTTTCAATCCCTCTGCTATCATTAGAATGAAGGGAAGACTTTACACCGACAGCTATTTGTTTCACTAAGTGGTAGCCATATTTGTTTGACATGATTTATGCGGTAAATCCATAACCTAGTTTCTCCAAAGCTGTTCAAGTAGAAACAGAAACTAACTCGACTGACCAATGGAGAAAAATGGAAAACATATGCTGTATCTCATTATCCATTATTTTCATTAATCATCCATTATCTATCCTCCTGAGGAGACGAGCGGAGGAGGAAATACAAATTAGCCTATCCAAGAAGGAATAAAACCCCTCACTGCGTCACCATGTATATATTCTCCTCATCCTAATTGCAACAAATTGCTTACTAACCTCAATAAATATTTAAAGATTATTACCTCTTACAACCTTAGAGCGCGACTTCAAATGTGCATAGTTGTGAATACATTTAGAGCACGTTCACAGAGGATTATAAATATCCCCCAAAGTTAAAGCTCAGCGCTGGTTTATGTTTATCATGTACAAACATCCATTATGTTTTTCGCATAATGGATGTTTGTACATGATGAGTTTCCTCTTCAGAGGATGAGAAATCATAATACAACTGCACCAGACATGTCAAATAAATACACAAGTAAATCAATGGCTTATCAAACAGGAGTAAAGTTGAGAGCAGAAAATGTATTAATAATTTGCTTAGTGTTTATGCGTTATTTGTTAATGATCATGACTGCTCATGACAATGAATGCTAAACTACCTGATCATACATCAGGGATATTAATGAACCCTATTCCATTATTCAGCTATGAACAAATAATGCGCTCTTAACAGGCATCCAGAGATGTTTTTCTTTTCCTGTCACATGATTGATGGTGGTGGCGTCACAGCACTTCTCTTGAAAGTCATAAATATAAAATCATCATACACACACACACTTCAGTGGGAGTCACTCTCTCTCTTCAGTGGTGTCAAGAGCTGTGACGTCCATCGACTGTGAGAGAACAAGAGCTGCCAAACATCACTGTGTTAGCATTGTCATTCAGAGCATGCTAACATGCTGACAGTAGCATTTAGCTCAAAAGCTCTGCGGTGCCGGAGTGCAGCCTCACAGAGCTGCAACACGACTGCAGACTGTTTGTCCTGCTGTGGAATAAACACATCTAGATGCTGCACATATTAATAAGATGGAATGTACTAATAGGTGATCGAAATATACAGAGTACAAAGAAAATCACTGTATGCCAATCATCATGAACAGACCAAACATTAATAATCTCTTATTATATTCAGCCTCCGTGGTCTCCATAATCCATATACTTAATTCTCCTGTGACTAATCAACCTCTATTAAAACGCTTGTTGTGCTTACAAGTAGTGAGTAATCAAGGCCAACTCAGCGACTGTGTCAGCTTTACACAGTGTGGAGCGCTGCATGGAATTAAATATCACATTAAATATCTATATATGTGCATTCATCAAAATGTCTTCTTCGCACAATGTTATCTAACAGTTGTCAGAAAGTTTTTACACACATCACTGTGTTTGAGCACATCAGGAATCTTCTCTTTCAACATTTCAAATATGATCCACTAATAATAATAATAATAATAATAATAATAATAATAACAATAATAGCCTATCCGAGTCGTGTCTTACAGTAGCATTCATGGATAGACATTGCAATTGAATTAGGTGGATAAAGACTACATTATATCTCTTTTGTGAGGGATGAGTCAGTTAATTCTTTTTGGCTGCTGGTCACTTAATTCAGTCTGCAGAGAGAGGAAATGATTTCATTATCTAAAAAATGATGGCACATTAACGGAGATCATTGCAGGAATAATTCCAGGAAGACGGGGCGGTTGTATTTGTTCTCCAGATAGCATGGAAATGCATATTATTTATTGCTGTGTAAAAAAAGTGTGTTTTACTGTCCATAAAGAATGATACGCAGCACCACTGGGACCCCCCGCAGAAGCCAGCAGTCACATTATCTCCCATAATTCATAAAACTCTCCTGCTTTGAAGTGCTGCCACCTGTTTTTATCCCCCGGTGCTCTTTCTTTTACGTTATCCTCATCTTCCGCCTTCCTCTGGGGACTGTAGCTCTAATGTCCTGTCTCATCTCTCAGGGTTTGGATGCGCTTTTACATTTGGTATTCACCGTGAAACTGATCGCCCACGTGTGCCGACCTTGCAGCGGACCTGCTCTGCCTGGTAAGGTAGTCTGGCCTTGCCTGGAATGCCAAATGCTCCAGGCAACGCGTGACCCTGGGAGGTGTCGTTTCAGAGAAAGCAAAATATTATCCGCATGTGTGTGTGTGTTCCCCGCGAGTGCCTCTGCCACTGAACTGTGTGCCAAGGTTCATCATTTTGGCCCGACTTAAATATTAAGTATTGGACAGTGCTGAGATTTCGATCGAGCTTATTTGCATCTCAGCCGCAGTGGGTAACTGCAGATCTGAAAATAATTGCGCTCCGAAATGTCACTGCAGTTGTAGTATCAGAATTGAATGAACTAGGTCACCTATTCCTAAATTCAATATAAATAATCGGATATTAAATTCTACAGTGTGAAAATATGCAGCCACCATGCTGTTCCACAGTGTGCTGAGTGATGCATTGTGTCAATAACACTCCAAGGACTTTCAAAGACCAGCGGATACAGCACCGATTCAGCAGCAGCGTGGCTCTAGGAATGGCACTGTCAGTCTGTTGGTTGGTTGATTCACCACTTTGGTCCAGACGTAACCATTTCAACAACTATTTGATGGATCGCAATGACATTTGGTACATGGCAAACACTGACATTAGCATGTTAGTGTAATTGTGAACTTGATAGATGTTAGCATTTAGCCTGAAGCACCGCTGTGCCTGAGTGCAACCTCGCAGAGGCTGGGGACTCTGTGTTTTGTTAGCTACTGTATGTAGTGCTCTGGCAGCCAGTCCACCATTTAGTCAGGACTAAAATGCCTCAACAACTATTGTATGGAATGCCATGACTTTCCCGCTCTAGTGCCACTAAGGTGGTGATCTTTGTAGTGTTTAGTGAAATGTCCAAAGTATTATTGAATTTACTGCCTTGAGATTTGCTACCATCCGATCAATTTACACTTGAAATTCCTGTCAGTCTCAGGTGCCTTCCAACCGCCTCAACTACGATGATGAACGTTGTGTTGTGCTTCCACGTTTGGTGGCTCGTAGGAAACAGATCGTGAAATTTTCAAAATTGAAGCAGTAGAAGCTGATATATCCTCAACTGTGGTCTTTAGTCTGGTTCAAATCAAAGAATCCTCCACAATGTAACTCAGTATATCTTTTAGTAGACTTCACTGTTCTTTAAATGGACACTTCTTTTAAACTCCACACCTCCCGTTTCAAAGCAGGCTCAATGACATCATCGGGGCTATTATTTTTTGGCAATTATTTTTTTAAACTTTACAGTAGAAGTCATACCACTGTTTTCACAAGCTGAGTAAACCTCCACATCACAAGTAAACCTAGCTCAAAAAATGATGGAGTGCCCCTTTAACTGAAGCACATTAGCATTGTCACTGTGAGCGTGTTTTAAAGCAGCTCCCCGCCTCAGTGCAGCCTCACAGAGCCATTAGCATGGCAGCAGACTCTTCGTCTGGTTGCCATTTGGCCTTTGCCGCATCTGCCAGACAACTATTTGCATTCAAGATGGGACCAACGGCAAGACACCTCGACGCACTGCAGCTCCATTACCAGCTATTTGGAGCCGACCACCAAACACCTCATCATCGTCACTGCCTTAACTGTGATTAATGTGCTTTGCCCTGTTGGGGTTAAAACAACCGCAGCGTGCGCCGTTTATTGGCTTGCCTTATGTGTTTGTTGACAAGCTGTCCGGGACACACTTAACATATCATCCACCACGAAAAGGAGGTTGCATGGCAGCTACTCCGGGGTCAAGAGGTCAGCTTATTACATTACCATCTTTTAACAATGAAACTTCCTCCGACAGACACGATAGACATACGGCTGGATGAGCATGGGAAGCATCATCATACGCCGTGCGTTGCGGCTTCATGGGATACCGCACCATCGGCTAGTAGTTGCAGAGAGACGTGACGCTCCCGGCAGCCAACTGGGGAGAGCGAGAGGAATGCAGGATTGTAATAAGAAACACATGTTGGTAAGTGAGAGGGCCCTGTCTGTTGAGGGAGGATACCAAGAGACAAACATAGCCCTGCACTTGGACGCACACACAAAGGGCTTTGTGAAAACATACCTAAACAGGGAGATGTAGGACATGTCATTTATTTTGCCTCAGTCATGCACCTTCCTCAGCAGGATTTCGTCTCAAACTGAACACAGCGCGAAAGGAGAGAGGGGAGCACAGCCGGCCGGCTCAGGATTTAGCAATAAGGAGCAGTCAGAAATGATAAAGTGCGGATACATGTTCATTTGACATTAAGAATAGTCCCTCACTGTAGCCGCAGCTACAGCCATCCTCGCCCTCAACAAACCGCGGGGCCTGTGCTATATATACAGGCTGGAGAAACATTGCAAAAAGGCCTGGTCATCAGTCATTTCCCTGTGATGGGCCCTTTGGCATGTGTAACAGAGTTAAGACGCTGCTTACATGCTGGCTTTATGTGCTGACAACAAAAGCAAATTGCCTGAATAATGCACAAGCACTAAGAGTTTAATTATTATATCAGAATGGTAGAGTGTCTAAGTAAAAGCTACTCAATAAATACACGAGAAAAAAAAAAAAACCCACGTAAACAAAAGCGAGTGCGTTGTATTTCTTTTTTTAATTCCATTTTTGTTCGTTTATCACCTACTGTAAATTGTTATTTATGGTGTTAGGCAGCCCCTTTTCCAAAATTGGACACAGCTAATTTTATTTCCCGGGCTACTAAGCTTAACGATAAAGTAGGGCTGGAATTTATGATGGTTTCTACTGGCTAACCAGACCGGTCCAATAACGGTATCAATCAGGGAGGAAACTGCTGCAAGGCCACAGCTTTGTGGAATTAAGACTCTGCTCCTCACTGCACAGCTCCCCAGTGTAGAGCTGCAATTACATCCCAGCCACTCTGTTAGCCGCGTGCCTGCCATGCTTTTGGGACTGACTCTCTCTGCACCGACTGAAAAAAAAAAAATATGCATTTTTAAAAATCTGTTTCAGCACCAGAGGAAGCATGTCATACTATCTGGCTTTTTTTCCCTCCACCCACTATAAATTCAATTTTCTCTCAATACTTCTGCTACATGCACAGGTTTGATGAGTGAATGTGCCCGCCCGGGTGGTATTTAATTGTTCTGCTTAGGTGGGCTGTGTTAGGTTAGGTTACAGTGTTAAAGCCTCTTTGTAGACACGAAAAACGGATCGTTGCCGGCTTCATCAAGCTGTTAAAAGTAAGGGCTTTTTGTCATGCACACAAAGGCTGTAGACTTTCACATATGGCTTTATTCAGTCATGACAGGACAGTGTAGAGAAAGAGGTGCACACTCCAGCGTTATTTGGCACCAGGTGCACAGGAGGGAGCGGTATCGTGGCTGGATAACTGCGGTGCGTCGAAGCGTGTAATGATACGAAGGAAGTAGAGTGTGTCCTGTTTTCTCTGAAGTGGATTTTAAAACTTTTTTTTTTTTTTTTTGCCATTTAAACCTTAATTAGTGATCATCATGAGTGATGCCTGCCCCCATTTCTCTTCTCATGAATCCCCTAATGAATTTTATAATCAGTTATATCATATATTAGATAGAGAATTCACTTTGTTTGATTTTTCAGCAAGAAATATGAAAACACAGACACACACACACACACAAAAAAAAAAACAAGCAAAAAAAACTCATGACTCATGATGTGTCATGACTCTTTTAGCCCCTGCCCTTGTACCCATTTGTATATGCTGTATGTAAATCTTACAAATTCATCATTTCAGTCATGCAGCTGTAAGGGTTAGATCGGGTTTTAGAATAAGTGACAGAGCAGCTGTACTCGTACTCGATTTAGCCAGCTGGTTAGGTGTGGAGTTGACATTTTTTTCAATAGGCACGTGCAGAAACTAGTTTATCGGAATAAGTGTGATGTCATTTATTGAACCATAAACTCTGAGTGACTTTCCAAAACAAAACTAAATTAAACATAGGGTTCAAAAACATTTTCAAAACAGCTCGTGTGCAAGAATGTGTGTGGTAGAAAATCCACCTGCATAACTTTAGGCCTTAATATAATTCAAATTCTAATTCACACACAAAACTCAAAAATATGTCTCTCAACAGTGGGGATCGTGGAGGTAGGAGCTTAATCTGTAAGCTGTGGCGAGACTATGAGCCAAAGTGTGTTTTTAGAATTTAGTTTGGAGTCCATTAAGCTCAGGTGATTTGTCGTTTGTCATGTGATGTATGGCTTCATTGAGTTCTTCGTGGGTAAGGGATGGATCTTAACTATCAGCTTGCTCTCTGGATAGTGTGGGTAGGCCCAAGCCCCGAAAAGGTTCTGTTCTTGACTGAATGGGTTCATGATTGAAAGAGAAGTTTCGAAGATATCATTTATTTCCTGTGAACTCACTTTCACCTCTGGAGTTTATTATTAAACAAAGCTTTTTCTTTTTGTGTTGACTCGCTAAAAATGGTGAGATCTTAGCAATTGGATTAGGTATTGCATTTTTTGGTTTATTATATTTTCAAGTATGGGTTTAAGACTGCTTTATTTCAATATTATTTCTTCTGTGTGGTAATTGTAATAAAAATTATTTTCCCGTTTCTTCGGCTGCTTTTACCTGTGATGAATATGATCTGATTACTGTTCTGTTCTTTCTGTTTCCAACAACAAAGGCAACATCTCTAGAGAGTCATTCATCTCCATAAAAGATGCTCACTCTCTTTTTATCAGAGTATTAAAGTCAGGGTCTTCAAGTAGTGATGTATTGAATTGCCACCTCATGAAGAGTCTGATAGATGTTTATTTAATGTTTATAACAAGAGAAACAGGACGTGATTGCTGACCATGAGAAAATGAATTGTGGTTTCAGGGATATAGTTGTGGTGAGTGAATGGCTGACCAGGAAGAAGGTGGAGGGAGATCAAAATAAGAATTTTCTCCAAATGAAAGGTTTCACATTCTCCAACTCGTCAAGTCTGTAATTATTCATGTATATTTTTTGAGTATTTCGGTGGAGTGCCAGTTCTTATCAGAAGTATTTGAGCGGTCAATTGTCGGGTCGATAACAACACTGAAGTCTCCAGGCACCAATTATAATATTTTCCTCTCAAGTTTCTCAGTTTTTCTTCTGCTTCGAGTAAAAGAGACGACATGTTAGAAATGTAACACAGTGATGTTCATCAGGCGAACAAGACACAATTAATTTCTCTCTGTGTAGCCTGTTTAACCTTTACCTGGTGCTGTGGCCTTAAATTAATCTGGCATAATTTAATTCAGACATGTTAAAAACTTTATGGAAATGTCCAGCCCCTTTTTGTGACTTTTAACGTTTACTTTTTTTCTATTGAAAATCTTTGTGCGTGCTCAGAAGTCTGTAATCACTTTCTTAATTTTAATAACATAAATATGTCTAAAAACAAGCATGTTTTTCTCTGTGATTAAAGGTCCAGTGTGTCAGATCTGGGGGTCTCAAAATTTAGCAGACATGAAATATAATATGGAAATATTTTCATTAGTGTATAATCCCCTGAAAATATGAATCATTGTGTTTTTTGCCACTTTGAAATGAGCCATGAGTGGGTGTGGGTACTCTTCCATGGGGTCTGCCATGTTGAAACATGTTGTTTCTACAGAAGCCCAGACTGGACAAAATAAACACTGGTTCTTGATTGGGCTTTTTGCTTGATTCACCACGATTGTTTCTTCCTTCATGCTAGGAAGGCGAGGGTGAGGTGAAGAGATTGTTAGTGCAGCGATGATATCACCAGATGCAGCTAGACACTGGGCCTTTAAAGGAAAAGAAAAAGAGACAAGCTAGATGCTTTTTTAAGAGTATATCATGACTCTGTTTGGATGCTTTCTCCTCTCGAAGGTGCTTCTGTGACTAACCTTCCAGCTTTTGAAATGCAAAAGTACCAATGTTGTTTTCTCTCTCAAAAAAATGTGTTGTCCTGACTTTTTACCCTGAATTTACCATCTACAGTGACCGGTGGACCGGTGAAGACGCTGCTGCAGACTTGCAAAGTGAGCTGGCTATATTGTTGTGCTGCAGTGTGACCAGAATGGGCACAGAAATGTAGCCAGACGAACAGCCAAATCCAGATTTGGTACTTAATGAGGTGTGATGTAGCACTACAAGACTGTAGACATGAATTGGTTCTGAGGGTGAAATAAAATAAACAGACCATGCTTGAACGCTGTGATAACATGATCTCCCATTACATTAGAGGAGTCTAAAGTGAATTGAATTCTACAAAAGTGTTCATGGCGTACTGTCTCGTTATTACTTTAGCGTGATTATCCCAATGGTCTTGTAATGGCACTTGATAAAAGTATTTTCTCCACAGGGGGTTCCCATTGTGGAAGCAGGGGGCGGAGGGTATCTACACACTGATACTCATCCCTACGGCAAACTCTGATGACACATTTGTAGTACAGCAGAAGGGATGTTGAACTATTGTAAATTGCTTCCATCTCTTACTGCATAGTTCCTCTGGGAGGTTTCCAGCTATTGAAAAGAGAAAAAAATTCTAACAGCATTAGAGAAACAGACTACTGTATCTTTGGTCTCTCTTCAGTTGGAAATCCACACTGTTTTTATCAATAGTGTGGAAACCAGAGACCATTTTGTGATGGGCCGTGACGACCCATGAATCATTACTTCATTATGACATGAGTGGTTCGGGCCGCACCCATCTTGGAACTCGGAACTTTATGAATAAAACTTGTTCTGTGGACAGTTCTCTCCTTCTTATAATCAGAAACATTGTTCTGAAGCTTCATTTCAACTCACAAGCTGTTCTGTAAATATTTTTTTAATATGGCAACTTCTGATCAACCCACATCAATTTCAGGCTTAATAATCAACTACCGATTAGTCACATCCACTTCCAGTTTAAGTATCACCCACATCAGGTCTAAGCCAGATAGATGGTGTTTTCCTCTTTTTCGCCTACTGTATATCCTGAACAACACAACACAAAAGTGTAATGAATGATTTAATCAGTTGTAATCAAGCTTCACTTCCAACACACAATGAGAAGATCAGCTAACTACATGGGTTTGAAGGGAAGCCTATGGAGAAGTTCCAAAAACTGCAGTTCCTCAAATGGCCACTTGAGGCTGGCTACAGAATGAGTCAGTCTCCATAAGTCCCTATGTAAAAATGTCCAACTTCACAGCAGAAATAAACATGTTTACAGCCTGGTACAAAAAACAGTTTTGGTCTCTATAGATAATTTCCCTCTTTATGACAACTGTACTGAGGGTGAATTTAAATACAACTGACCTGTTTAATTTTTATTAAAGCCTAAAATCATGTATAATTAATAGAATGGTTGCTTTGATTGACAGGTAGATGCCATTACTTTTACTGAGCTTCAAAACGGCTCTTCAGAAACTTGTGGGTGACATCATGGATACGATGTCCATTTTTTATACTGTCAATGCGTTTAGCACAACGTCAGCCGTCAAGTTCATATTCAGCCTTTTTTCATCCAATTTATGGAACGTTAGCTCAACCAGTTGGCTAGTATTTAGCTGTAAGCTAATGAAATACGCTACAGTTTGCCAGTTGCTGGCTACAAATAAAACTTTTGTCTACCTCTGTCTGAAATCAAGAACCCATTGTTTCAAACATATCCAGGTATTTCGAGTGGTAAACCTGCCATCCACATTGTAAACTGCACGTGTGCCGTGTGAAGATGGAGAGCCTGATGGGCGTAGAGGCAGTGATTAACTTAGCGAATGTTCCGCTGGCTCGAGAGTGAAGGCTACAAGTGGTTTTAATTCAAACGTGTTGTGCTGCTTCGAGGCTTTTTTTTTTTTTTTTTTTTTTTCCACATAAAGATTGAGAACAATATTAGAGCATTACAGCTGTTTGGCAGCGATTTCACCTGCTAGATGTGCTGCTCTTTGTCTTAAGCTCACGTGATAATAATGTCAAGGAGGGAGAGAGAGAGGCAGAAAAGAGGGAAGTAAGTCAAGAGTTAGAGTGACTTTGTGAGACACACCAAAGAGGGGAGGCATCCTTGAGGTTGACATCGATGTGGAGAACTAATCTGCCTGCGGGCTGTGATTCAGACCCAAGGTGAGCCCTGTGACATTTTGAGCTGATTAGGAATTTCACCAGCCTTAGCCTTTTGTGTCGTGTCAACTACTCTGACATTGCATTACGCCGTTTCATTATCATGCAGTCACATCTAATAAGGGCACAGTCCTCCAACCTGGCGAGGAGCATAAAAAGGCCTCTTTAATGCACAGTGGCCTGAGAGGAGGGATAAAAAAAAATAAAAAAAATCAAGTCACAAATCAAGTCTGTAACTGTTAGATAAGTGGGACTGGGCTTTTGGCCCAGAACAAATTACATTACTGTCACATTATGTATCTGGTATGCATGAATTAAGCACTGACTGGGTAATTCTCAGCCCTCCCTGACTAACTTCCTCTTTATAAACCTTCCTCATTTTTTTTTTTTTTTACTATTTATTTTCCAACAGGGAGGAGATGAAGCAGGCCCATTCACAGACGTTCTCTTCCTCTTTCCATCCTATTTGCATGGGGAACAATCTGACACTTTCACCGCTCAGCTGTTGGAATGTGAGAATTGCACTGGGAGAGGAGTGTGGTTAGTCGATGGCCTTTCTGTTGCTGATTCAGACATTGCGAGATGATGAGAGGGTTCTATAGTCAGAGTGACTCCTCAGCCAACACTGCAGCACCGAGACCAGACATGCATTTTTATTCAGGTCAAATGTCAGCTTTTTTTTTTTTTTTGCGGGCTCGGAGAATAGTGTGTGCGGCTCTGAAAAAGGTCGCTGTGACCCCTGTTTGGAACAGAGAAAAAAAAAAAGGCCGCAGTGATTCAGGAGTTTGATTACTCTCCCGTTGGCGAGTCTAAGAGGTCTTGTCAGGCTTCCCCAAACCTTGGTGTGTCATGCTTTGACTGACATGTCGTCCAAACCGATTAATGGTAAGATACGTCCATATCATCACCCTGGAAATGGAGTGAGCAAAAGCAGAACGGCCCTCTGGGACTGAGCTGTCTCTCCCCGTCTCATCGTTACATGGTATGTGTGTGTGTGTGTGTCCTCATGGATGCATACTTGGCTGCTGATGAAGTGGACTCTTTTGAGGTAAGGCAAACAATCCCTGTGTATACTTCAGGGTTCACAAGAGTCACATCCTGCAGAAGAATGTGTGTGCGAGATATGAATTTGACTCAACTGAGTGATGGGACTTCGGGCCGGCCAAATGGCGAGAGGGGAAGGACAGAACAATGTCATGAGGCAAAAAAAAACGAGTTTGACTCATCTATATCTGTCTAATTGTTTGTTTCCCGTGCGATGGAGCCAAGAAGTGACACAATGAGACAGGAAAGAGGGCGGAGATGGGTTCAGCTGAGAGCACGCTCCTTTCTTTTCTATTTAAAAAGAGGAACACGACCTGCCGGCTGTCTTCAGACGATGAATAAGAATAATGGGATACGCAGGCCGCCGTATAGTGCAGAGCATATACCGCGCTACAGTATGCACTGTACCGATTTTCACATCCACGTCATGTCATCCCTCTCCCCTCGCTGTCTCTCGCTCATCTGCCATAAGCAGGGATATTCTTAGCTGACTCCCCCGCAGGTGAATTATGGATGAGATGAAAAGCTCAGACTGATATTTGGCTGATCAAGTATCATGCTAAAATGCCACTTAAAGTGTGATATAGCTCGCTGGGACGGAGCGCTTCCTTTCCCCCACCACCACCACCGCGTCCACCACCCTCTCTTCAAAGACGCGCAAACGCCACAGACAGGCAGCGGAGGGGAGGGAGAGTCGCATCACCGAGGCGGCTGAACAGACGAGATATGAGGCAGACAGTGAGGGTGACAGACAAACAGCCATGGTCATTGGGGGCAACCAGTAGGGAGAAACACTGTCTGGGCGAAGATAATAAGCCGCTGCCTTGCTGGGTTATTGCAGCACGTGCATCCCACAGAGACCTCAATTCTCCATCACTTAAAAGCACGGACAGCCCGTCAGCGGCTGACACGTGACTCGGCCAGGTGTGTCTTATCCATTTTGGTGTTTACGACTTCTTCTTCTTCTTCCTGATTTCTAAATGTCTCCCTGGGAGGACTGGATTATAGCCTCATAAAAAGCCTGCATGTCATAAGTTAGAAGTGAATCTCTCTTCGTGCGTGTGACGCTCTGTGTGCTCGTATGAATTACCCTGCGCCTACATACGCATACGTCACCTTTACAAGGTTATACGCCCGGATCAGTGTGTAGGTTATCTTTAAGGGAGATGCGGTGCATTTCTGCAGCTGCTTCATCAGAAATGGTGACCTTGAGTCGCACAACAGGATAAACAAGGCGGGTCTCGACGGTTCTGTCATTTACATGTGTGTTCACCGCGCTGACATCAATCAACTCCTGTACGCAGGTAATGTTACAAGGTCTGTGTTTCCACATATATCTTTCATTTGCGGCGGCTCCGACGGCGTAACACGCCGCAAATGAGGTAAACAACTGCTAACAGACAAAACACAATCAGTCACAGCGGAGCGAAGTATAAAACAACGGATTCAGACAACATAACCAAACCGTGCCACGGCATTGTTTTAACGTCCTTATTATTTTCTGTTCCTTTCTTGTGTTTCCATCGTTTGATATGCTGCGTAATCTCTTCTCAAATTAGTGAGAAGGCTTTCTGTCTAATTGCTTTTTGTCTCTTTTTCATGTGAGTTTTCTCGCACCTTAGCCTCTGCTACGCAGGCCACACAGTCCTCAGCGATTTCCACGAGACTTCCCAAAAAACATATGCGAGCAGCAGCGACATGCAGCGTGAGTAGCCTCGAGTGAAACAGAAATGAGCTATACATTGCAAGAGCCCAGACACATGCAGAACATGAATGAGTGTGAGCTCGCAGTTGTTGACCAAAACAAGCCGTTTTTAATGCTCTCCCCTACTTTGGACACTTTTCAGTGGCTCGGGCAGCTTCTTACTAAGACCGCTGCATACGTGTGAATTTAATTACCCCTCCAGGGATTACCTTTGCGGTGATTGCCACTTTCAAACCCTCGCCCATGCCAAACACAACACGAGCGTGCAGGTGTGGCCCTACTGTTCACAGGGAACCGTCTCGCTGAGCTGAACGTGTTTAAGCGCTTCCAGCAGGGGTGCTAAAGGAAATCATCTCAACCATGAATACTAAATGACCCAAGGTGTACATTGGTACATCTCAAATATGTGCTTGGCGGTCCAGCGGAAATGAAATGTGACGCCCTGCATGATATATGGAAAACGAAAGGCTGTAATGGGATTGGCATTGGATTTGTGAGGTGTCTTTAGAGTCGACGGAATTTGTTTTGATTCGGGATGTCTGTAAAGTTCCCTCTTTTTTTTTTTCTTCTGGAAAGAAACGGATTTGCGGATGCTCCACGGGGGCCGCTAGATCACTGTCAGATGTGACACAGTGTAAGCTGCTGTTTGTTTTCGCAGCTTCTTTTCATAGCCGATGAGTATGCCATGACATGACAGATACCAGCGAGAACATCACTCCAGTGTGCCCTTCAGAGATGTCCCTTGGAAATGAGCGTTTGTAAGATACACGGAGACAAACAGAGCTCCTCTGTGCGCGCTCCTACTGCGCTTTAATGTTCTCACAATGTTACACGCGTTGTTTTTCCGCCATGAAATAAATCACGCGTTTATAGCGTAGAATATGCTGCAGGTAGTATCCAAGTGCACTGGGAACACTTATTCATTCAGTTTATAAGTTACTACCACCGGACATGATGAAATCTAACCTCTAAAAACTAATAACATAAACACACAGGCAGCAGTAGAAGTCGGAGAATCCAAATGAATTTGTGCAGGAAGAGAATTTCCAGCCACCGAGCTATGTAAATGTATCCACAGCCAAAATCACTTTGGCCCTTGCCATCCAGGTTATTTACGAGCTCTCATTAGCAAATGACTTTCACACAGGCCTGTATACTGTATCCTCTCCTCTTTCACTTCATACTGTAAAAACCAAAATCCACAGACTTAATGTTCCGGAAAATATAGTCGTAATAAAAAGAAGAAAAAAAAAAAGTGTTCGAGCTCTCGTGCGCCGCCAAAAACGTTCCCCCTGTTCACTCAAATCAGCACAATTAACCTGCAGGAGAGAACACGGTGTTTTAATTCATTACCGCACACAGCACGACAATGGGCATCTGTTCAGTGAGTGCATTTAGGAGCCGCAGACTGACAGGTATTCTTACGCCGTTAACTGCGGCTTTGGCTTGACTTGAAACCCACATAGGGCGCTGGCTCGCAAACAATGCTAATAAAAGACGAACAAAGGCACAATGAGCTCTTTATTACAGCCTGAAAACGCTGCTTTAAGTTTGTTTACAGATCAGCACCGAGCTCCAAACTTTCTGCAGTGCAAGCCGGTGTATCAGCCTCATCATAGGTGATACCATCTGGAGAGCCCGGGCGAATGATTGAATGACTGCTGAGTGTATAGCATATTGCTACCTGGCAGGTGGATCCATTAAAGTTGTCCCGGGAGAGTCAGCAGTAGCAGGCATGCTGAACGCTCTCCCGCTGCCTTCCGCTGACATCCTCAGGACTCTCCGAGCTCAGTCGTGCATGCATCATTTCTGAAGCAGGTTGCGCGTCGTCATCTACGCGCGGCGACAACAGAGCCGCTGTGGGAAAACATGCTGTCATACATGATACAGATGCAGCACGGTGTCTCGCAGGACAATAGCCCGGCTCATATGGAGAGGGACAGTGACTTATGACATGTGTATGTTGGCATCGTGAAGTGGCAGGGTCTGGGTGGTACCGTGGAGATAACATGCCAGCGATGAATAGCCTCTTGCATGGACTCGCTCGGGAAATAACCGGACCAAGTGTGTGCCCTTTCAGTGGATTCTTCTGCTAGCGTGATCAAACTTAAAAGAGAAACTCTGGTATTTTTCGACTGAAGGTTTTTGTCTCTAGGTAACTAATGGGGACAGCAATTTTTGAAATGGGTCCAATATTGAGTGAGAGCCAGCAGGGGTGTAAATATAGACGGTGGAGGAAGTGCTGTTGCGTCGGCGTCCATGGACAAAGGTTGATGTAGAGAAAAAGAGCAGGCCCTCTAAAAGGTCTTTGCAAATGAATCAGAGGGCCCAGAAATACACCTGTTCAAAGAAGAACTCCCGTTGCTTTTAAAAATGACAAACCAAATCTGTCACTGTTTTCTTTTTCTTAAAATAGGTAAAATAGTCACTGGCAAACAAAAACATATGCTTTTCTATTTTTGATGCTGCTGCCTAGTGGAGATTCACATGGCTCCTTTCTAGCCCTCAAAGTAATTTATACTGTACACTACATGTCACATTCACGCCATGCAAGGTGCCAACTGCATAGGAGCTTATCATTCGCAAACACTCGCGCAGCCTTCAGGAGCAAGTTCCACATTTCGCCCATGCAGACTGCAGAGAGCCGTGGATCGTACCACAGATCCCAGCAGCTCAGGTAGCCAGGCTCCATTATAATAGCCTGCACTGGAGCCCGCTGTAACTACCTCACACTGACAGCTGGTAGCGGTGTGACGGGCTGCAATGTAATCCTTCAGGGCTACTGCACACCGTCAACGCGCGTCCACTAAAAGATTGTGAAGAAGTGTCTGACGACATTATGGAAAGAAGGCTTCAGAGAGACTTTTTGCTAAGAGTAAGTCCCTAACCAGAAACAGCCGCTCGGTTTGAAGCGACCAGACGCGTTCATGTGATTGCGTGAAATTGCTGTTTTATAGATCCATGATTGCAGTAAAAGTAGTTACACCTCAACGTAAAAACAATCTGCTGCAAAGAAAAGTGCTGCATTTAAAACCTCAACTGAAGCGGCAGAGCAAAATGATCATGGAAGCAAATAAAGCAGCGTGTTTCCATTCAGCGTTACTCACCACGGCCGTCCTCTTAGAACAGAATCAATTCTTTAAACTGTTTTAAATAGTCTATTGTTTACATCCATATTTAGAAGGTGTCAGTCTTCTTCTTCGCGGCCTTTGTTGGTGCATTAATACGTTTCTTGGCACGCCAGCAGCTGTAAATCAGTAAAATAGCGCGGAACAATTGTGCCACCCACAAATTCGACAGAGTACTTCTAAATAAAAGTACATCTTCAACATCAAATATCAAATAAGACAGAGTACTTGTTATGCAGAAAAACGACCTCTGTGACCTCCTTACTGTATTGCAAATACTAAAACATTGAAATGTAGTATATTTTAGTGACGTGGCTGATGGAGTTGGAGCCAGTTGTTACTGTTACTGCTTTTGTTTTTCTAGGAATGCATTTTTTGAAGTGTCAGTCATACATTTTGTTTGTACAGTCTTAATTTTTCAAAAAAACTAACCTTGAATATGAATCAAAGTTATATATCTGCCTGATGAAATGGAAAAATATCAAATAAAATATGTGGAACCTGGACTTACGTACAGTACTTTTGTAAATACATACATACATTTTACATGCTGTGGCTGTTAACAAATCTTCCTCTTAAGACATCATTTCCTTTTTTTAAAAAAAGGAAGTCTTCTCTTGAACAGCTGCACTGCGAGCCAATGTTACTAAAGCAAGAATAAATGGTGCGTTTGATGAGGACTACTTTCAGCTGCAGATTTGTGTGCTAATGAGTATTTCAAAATAAACTCCTCCGTGTGTGTTCATGCTAATGAAGGAGCATGTCACCCAGTGTAACAGTGTGGCTCGGTGATGTGTTTATGGACAGTGATGGAGCTCGCACAGAGGCTTGTTCACTGTTGTTTTTGCCGTTTCTAGAGATTTTAATGACAATAAGAAAAATATATATTTTCTTTGTCTTAACATGCTTGCACCGCGGGGCTTGTTTTTTTTCTGGATTTTTTCAGGCTCACATTACATTTCGAAAGCAGTTCCATGCCTGCTTTCAGAAATTCGGTCTCTGCGGTCACATTACGACCTGCCGTCCTTTTACAGCCTGTCCAAACCGACAGACAAACCGAAGCAGAGCCACTGCAGCCAGCTGTAGTGCATCAAGTAAAATGGAAATTAAAAATAGATTTTACAGAATCACAGAGCGAAGCAGCTGCCTTTATTTGGACATATTTTGACAGCATTTCAGTATTGACGAGCCATGCAAAAACAAGGACAACGGAAGATGGCAAATATCCTCTCATACGATGAGCTCAAAGGGAAACAATGTACGGTGACGAGCAACGGTCGAGGAATGCAGGAAACGAACAAAAGCTTAGATTTGCCTGGAATTCGTCTTTACACTCAATCGTCGACCAAACAATTGATCATAAAAGAGAAAATGCAGCGCAAAACAAAGCCCCGAATGGCACATTTACAAACATGATTCCAAGGTCCAGCATATGTACACAAGAATAATTATCAGGTCTATTGTATTTCCAGATCTGCGCAGGTAAGCGTCAGGCGTCATTTACATTCCTTTGGCCCGCGGCACACCGACTGCAAGCGTCCCTACAGAGATGAAGCAGGGTTTTTTCCTGTTGCCTGTTGATGTCATATCCCTGCAGAGAATAAACCGAGAGTGTTTCCTGTTGATATTAGGATGTCAGCTCCCATCTGTTTGTGCAATCACATTGAAAGACAGACGCACAAAAAAAAAAAAAGAAAAGAAAAGAAAAAAGAATTGACCCCCTCCACCGGGACACATCCTGACTGGGCAACTGCTCAACTCTCACTGACCGCACCTTCATCCTCCCATTGGAGTCAGTCCTCCATATACAATGGCACACACACACACACACACACACACACAGACAATGTCAGCTGCCTATCCACCTCTACCGCTATCAAATGTTCGCAGCTCCCAGTACGCTGTCCAATAATTCCCGCCGACGTGCAGTGTAATTCAAAACAAATCATGTGAAGAAATATGGAGCTACGTGATGTTGATGATGAGCAAGTTCCAGTCTGAGCAAATTCTGCTCTTTAAGGCCTGAATTCGCCATGAATCTTAGGATTTCACTTCTGTTTTAGCGATGCATACACGCCATTAAAAACAATATGCTCATGCTCGGGGATTTGAAGCCACGCCATCGCAGTTACTTATGGTTATGTGTCTGGAAGAGGCCGCATGTCCAGCATGGGAAGAGGAGGAAAAACATCTGAACAGAGCTTGAAGGTGATGAGAGCCGAGATTATATAAGCAGAGAGCGAGACGCTGAGAGAAGAAAGAAAACACGCTCCTAAATAATAGAAATGTCAGGTCCGCGCTCGCAGATTAAAACTTTAAGGAAATAGCACATAAACGGTGTAGCGTTTCCACCGTTCGACAACAAGAGAGGCTGTAAAGCAGACCAAGTGTTTGCTCTAAATCAAGAGCTGACGATGATCATCTCTACGCTTTCTGATTAATACGACAGGAAGCCTTTACATGAAAGCACATAAAAGCACTATGGAGACTATTTCCTGCTCCTGCAGTTTGAATTGTCCTCCACAGTGTCAGTGGATCGGTAGCAGCTCTAAAGGAAATGGAGCTGTGTGCACAGATGGGAGCCCACACAGCCCCACCTCCGACTGAAACGACAGTAAAATGGTACTCTGTGTGTGTGTGTGTGTGTGTGTGTGTGTGTGCAGACCTTCTCTTTGCGCTTGCATTTGTCACAGTCTGTATTTAGGTATGGAAGGTCATCCATGCGTGTGCCTAATTTGTGTGCATGTGTGTGTCTGTGTGGGAGAGCGCAGCTTGACTCCGACTGTTGACACTGGCTCAGTGACAATCTGAACGCTCGGCTGTGTTGACGAGTGGGAGTCCCGCCCCGCCTGCCCCTTTGTGGAGAATGAATATTAATAATTCAAAGTGATCTCAATCTCGGCTGCCTCTGAGGCTGTTACCCATTACCCCGGTATGAGCTGATATTGCCGTTGCATGAAAGGCCACCGACAGGCGAAAGGCAGAGGAGGAAAACTGTGATGCGCCACTAAAAGGCACCCCTGAGGTTTCTGCTATCAGCTCAACCGGGGTGAAAGAAGCGTAGTGCTTTGAGAAGACAGACAAAAAAAACACCTCCCTCCTTGGTCCCGATGTAGATGTGCAGAAAGAAAGCTGTCTCTATTAGAAAGCGAAATGTGTACACAGAAGAGTGATTTCTTATTTGAATCCGTCAAACTGTGAGCAACCATGAGAACGATACAAATCTGCTTCGATGGCGTCTGTCGCAGCTTAAATAAGCCCATTATGTGGTTACTCGCCATCCATTTGTTCTCTTTTTTTGCATTTTACATTCCCCCTATGTCTTAGCTCAAGGTTCAGCTAATACGGCACAACAAACAAAAACCTCCGTGTGAAGACGGCCCTCCCACCCAGAGCGAAAAATGGAGGCTAAAGAGCTTGAGTTGACCTGATGTTGCGTCGCTACGTTTCCATGCTCTGATCCCTGTAGTGAGACGGGATGATGTCTAATCTAACTCACACTGCTAGCCTGATGCATCTGTTTTTACCCCGCTGGCACATAAACCACCTCCATCGATCTGGGTGAAGTCACACGATAGCAGCTATCACGCGGCTCACAAATCACTGAAGCAAAGACACATCAAAGGATTAGCTGTTATCACATTGACAGCTTACTGTCTTTGACAGGTGAAGATACATTAGAGATGAAAAGTGTTATTTGTCATCCGGGACGTCATTATCGGATTTTTGTCCATTACGGAGATCCTGATAACATTTTACGCGCCACCTCTGTTGTAGAGGTCTGAGAATGGACTAATGATAAATGGACTAGCACCTTTAGTCTTCTGACCACTCAAGGAGCTCTTCGCACATTCATACACTGACGGCGGCGGCCCATCAGAAACTAACTAATAACACTCACGCACTTTGGGGCTAATGTGAGGTTCAGTATTTTGCAGACAGGGACTGGTCTGAACCACCAATCTTTTTGATTAGTAGATGACCCGCTCCACCTCACCACACCACCACCGCCACCTCAACCGAAGAAATCATCTCAAGCGCTTGTCTTTACAGGATCTGTGTGTAGGGTTTAATGGTATCCAGCAGCGTAGCTGATGATTGCAATCCCCTTCACCCACCCCTGTTACAAGTATGAGGGAGTAACTATGGAAACGCCACATTTGGAGCCAGTGTTTAGTTTGTCCACGGTGGGCTACTAAACATGTGGGCTTAACATGGCAGACTCCGTGGAAAAATGTATATCTTCCACAGAGTGCACTTCCTAGATGCAGTGATCGCAGTGTCTGTAGATTTAAATTCTAAGGTTACATTATTTGCAGGAAATCATAAACTATTTCAAATATAGCTATAGCAATATGCATATTAATTATATTGCATTTTGTCATGGCACAAACATAGAAGAGGCAAATTCGATTGATTTATCTAAAAAACAACCACGGGCACACTGACAGTGCTAACATACTGAAGTTTAGCAGTTATTATATCAACCACAATCACTGTACTAATTTTAGCAATCTAACATTTAGCACTAAACGTACGGCTGAGGCTGATGGGAGCGTCGTTAGGTCACGAAGCAAATCGGATGTGTTGATGGCACTAGTCATGGAAAGGATCAGAGGGTCAACAGAGTTATTACAAATCATCCGGAGGGAAACAAATATCACAAATGTTATGACAATCCGCCCAACATTTGCCAAAAACCAAAACCACAAAACAAGTCAAATTCATGACAGCACTGAAGAAATATCAAAACAGGCCCAAAGTCAGGAGGACTAAATACATCACATCATGGCATGGCTCTGGGGATAGACATGCAGCTGTCTGATAGATCATTTAGGGTGAACTTACCAGCTACATTACCTTAATGTATATGCATGGTTCTTACTTGTACTGTGTATACATGCTATTGAAGTAGTAGCAAACATGCACAGAAGGTTTATATCTGCAAGTCTCTGAACTGCGAAAAATACCACTGCCGCTATATGTTGAACAAAACTCCAGCTGGGGATAATCGCTCAACAAATCGATTCAGAGTTGATCTGGCAGGGAATTGTATGTGGGGGCCAACATCTCTACCTTCAGTGCACAAGTCAGATCAAAAGTTTTACAAAACAGCTACAGGGACTTTCCAGCAGACTACTTTGTGTGTTAACTTTTGATTCTAATTAAAACGGAATTGTTTGAAAAGATCTCTGGTGACCTGAAGTTTAGGAAGCTGAAGGAGGCTCATGTTTCTGGCTCCGATTGAAGCTAGAGCGTGTTTTTGCCAGATCTCTACAAGAGAGGTTGTGTTACCATGACATGAAGTGTCGTAATGGACAAAAATATGAGAAGTTTTAGTCGTACAATAACGCGTCTTTAACAGCGTCAAACAGGAAGAACAAGCTCCTTCCTGTGCTTAATCTGCATTCGTAACTTAACAAGGGTTAGGTTTACAGGTCAACAACACCTGATCCTTGTTACAGCTGCTTCTCAGGGATCTCCTTAAGAAAATATGTGAACCATTTAACCCTGTTAGAAAGGTCAAAATCTTTCTTGGCTCTAGGGGCAATTAGGTACATCGAGCAATGAGGTGATTCAGGGAGACAAGCTAACCTGAGTTAAGTTGAAACTGTCAGATTGGATTTTTAACGAGGTGCACATTCTTCACACACTCGCTTAGCAACTGTTTTGTGCGTCTGGAGTGAATGACTGTCATGCACTTAACCTCAGCACAAAGGATACACGCGAGATTTTGCTTCAGAGGCTGAGAGGACGCAGGCTAAACAGGCAAATGCGCTCCTCTGCTTTTGTCGTCGAGTTAATGAAATGAAACCCGAGTAGCTTTTCAAAAAGCCAGACACAGGCGATGAGTAGAATCGATCTTAGATCTAGAGGCCGTGCGGCTTAAAAACCATCTAATGCTCAAATAATTGCCCCGAGAGTCGCAGATGCAGGTTTACTCTCCCCGTCCGCAGAAATAAAGTTCACCCCACTACGTGCGGGCCGCCACAAACTTAACATGCAGTCTGAATCTCACTACGTTATCACCGCTCTTCCATTTCCCCGGTTTGCACAAATCCATATTAAGCTGTGATATGTCTTTGGGGTTTGGCACCTTCACACCTTCAGCATGGAGGAGATGAGAGTCGGCCTGTTAAATATTAATGCAGGGCCAGATGCCCGACTGGCCGCTGGCATTTATCTTAACCTGCTCCAGCAGGTGTGAGCCCAGCAGGTCCCATTGGCATCCAGGAGGAGCACTCAACCTCTGGATCATTTAGAGGCGTTAAAGGATTATATCTGCGCTGAACCGAGACTGGACCAATACACCCGAGGGGATGGAGGAAGGGAGTGAGGGAGACGGAGACGGAGAGAGAGAGAGGGGTGAGGGAGAAATGATTGTGTCTTCTCAGCAAGTGGGGAGAGAGGGAGCGAGAGCTGGGAGATGGATGGGGTGTGGTGTGCGCCTGGGCAAACACTCCCCGCTGTTTGCTTCTCTCTTCCCATTTTTCTCCCAAGGGCAAACAGAGAAGCAAGCGAGCTGCAGCTGTCTGAGTGTGAGAGTGTGTGTGTACGCGAGCGGGTGAAGTTGACCTCTATGGCCTCTACATAAGTAGCAGGGAATCACCACCAACAATCCTCCCTCCTGGGGCCCTTGGCCACTGGCCTCCATCATTACTCCCTCGAGAGCCCCAGGCAGCGCCACAGCCCCCTGCCACCAGCCTCGTATTAACCATAATGAGGACACTGTGGCGAGGAGAAGAGGAAGAGCCGGAGTGTGTGTCACAGCTGAGAAAGGCGACGTTGGCTGCCTTGAAAACACGACAGCGCTCACCCCCCCCCCCCCTCTCTCCTCTCTCTCTCTCTCTCTCTCTCTCTCTCCCTCCCCCTCCCTCCTTACCTACCCCATACATCTCTGATTTCCTTGCCTTGTGCCTGTATTTCTCTCCTACAGGGGCACAGAGCAGTGAAACACAGTCCATCATGTTGCTGTAGCATCTGTCCCGAGCACATGATTTCCAGATCATCAGGACAAGCTGCTGGAAATAAGGGGTGGGTGAGATGAGACAACCTGGTTGCTGTAAAATCAAACCGCGGCTCATTTTTAATCTGGATGGCGTGCCATGCCGCTTTGATGTACATAAATGATTCACCCAAAATAAATTGGTTTCCAAGGACATACGTGAAGGCACAAGCAAAATAATCTAGGCCCAAATGCATCGGCCCTGTTGTTTTGTAGAGAGAGAGGAAAAAAAGAACACTCTTTTTCATAATAGATTTGTAGGTTTGACTCTGAGAAAGGGTCTTTGGTTCTCTGGTTGGAGTGTATATTTGATTCAAAGAAACAGGAGACGGGGAGCTCATAGGGAGCCAGAGAAAATAAGAGCACAGCTGTAGAGAGAAAAAGGTTATGACTGAGCCGAGGTAGACGGCGTGCTGTTCTCTTATCTTTCTCCGGTGACGTAAGTTCGTGAAAAATGGGAAAGGGAATGGCTCTTTGCTCCCTCTGAGCCTCGGAACAAAGAAATATGCACTCGAAAAAATTAAATATGTATTTAGGTGTATATTTTTCTATTAGGGTCGTGTAACTTTTGATCTGTTAGAGGATGGCTTGTGACCTAAAGGTTGCTGATTAAAACACCTCCATCCCTCAAAGTGGCTGCACAAGTGCCTCTCAGTTTCTCATGAAGTTTGGCACTGTAGGGACGTTAAAAAACAAATCCTGCGGTCAGAGGGAGTAATTACAGGATGATACATGATGTTGTTTGTCTAGAGCAGCATTTATTGATCTATTAAACATCTGTTAATATACAGATGTTATGTTGTTGTGGCTACCAATTACCTGTTCATACTAAGCATCCAGGAAGTACGCCAGACTTTGAAGCCGATTTGACATAGCGGCCAAACCATGCAGTGACAGCAATGGCATCATGATGCACACGGGCCACAGAAGGACACAGTGCAGAAGCACATGTGGAAGATTCAGCTAATATTCTGGCTTCATGTCACATCCATAGTTAATACGTCCTGTAGACATTGGCATTCATTTTAGTATCGTCTATTGGTCTTACAGAAACTGGAGTCCAACATTCACTCTTCTTGTGTCTTTGTTTTGACTGAGGGACAGATCTGGCCTCTTTAACAGCTACACGTTCCACTGTGTTCACCAGCTAGCTGCTGATTTTGTCCGCCTGCTGTCTGGTGGCGGGTTTATACGGGTACAGCTAGAAACTGCTGCCCGCTGCAAGTTACAAACGAGGCTGATAAGAGCAGTGACAGAACCAAAACAGTAAGGCTGCGGGCCAGAAAATCAAAACAATAAACTGAAAGTAGCTAAAGTAGCACCGCAGAGCTGAGGGGAACTGCAGTGTCAGCGTTAATTGGTTGTGGTTTTGTCACCGTAAGCGAGACCTTTCAAATAACAGGTAGCCACTTGATCCATGGCTAACATAAAAATATTGTTTACTGCAGCTTTAAAATGATAAAGGGGAACACCTGGTGCCTTGTAATATGAAAGAAAGATAGCACAGGGGGGGAAAAAAAAGCTGCATTTTGAAATTTCAGCATTTGGTAAGACAGTCCACAAGAGGGGAAGTGACCTTACTCAGTATTCAAGGAATTGTTCCTTTTCTCAAGATGGTCTCCTGGCATTTTAAGCTCTTGCTGGACTCAGATGTGACGATGTTAAGTGTCCTTTGGAGATGCATATATACGTGTTCGTTTAAGCTGAAAGGCCTCTATTGTGAGAGGCTGTCCTCGGCACCCTCTCCGAGTGAATGGGGAAATGGGTGAAGGTCATCACTACTGGGAGGAAATGTATAAAGACATTCAGCAGCTCTGTGTGTGTGTGTGTGTGTATGTGTGTGTGCGGCGGTCATGCCTAGAGTAGCAGATGGGCATTCGGTATGACTGATGGCCTTGTGAAACATGAAGGTGTTGTGTCAATAAACGATGTTCCACCCCATCCATCAGCCACCACTGACAGCAACATGTGCACATTTTTATCCGTTATACGTTGTGCATACCACACACACACACACACACACACACACACACAGACACACACACACACTCACTGACACACACTCACACACACAAGAACACGTTGCCTTGCACAAATAGCCCTGCGCTCACATCCATGTACAGTACCTGTACAGTATATACACAGGAACACCCACACAGACAGCCATAAGCAGCACACACACACACACACACACACACACACACACACACACACACACACACCTCTCCTGCACACTCACACTGTACTGCACTGCTCTGCAGCAGCCTCGCTGCATCGATACTGTTACTTATGTAGGAAAATACAGCACTGAGAAATAAATCTTGTCCAACAGAGCATGAAGGTATTGAGTTTTCCACGTGTTGCCGGTTCTTATGGTTTCAGCAGCGAGGGACTCGTGCACCTTTACAGCACCGGGTTTCATGTGAAAATCCACCAAGTCCAAGCAGTGCGTGGGTTTTCTCCATGTTTGGACTTTTTTTATGTTCCGACGTTAAAATGAATCCGAGTGTTATGCTATATGGTTGGCACACCGCAGCTGCCCTTTGAATCGGGTTGCGGGTTACCAGGTTGGAGCGACAGCGTGCGGATTGGGTTTCATAGGCGATGTGGCAACTTGGGTGACGTCAGAAAAACGTACAAGAGTCACGGGTCCATGCATGAAGACGATTACTCATGATGGAAGTTTGAGGGCTGTGCAAATTATGGGAGTTTCTCGGGAGACGTGCAGAGAAATGTGCAAGAAACAGGGGAAACATGGGAGTGTTGGCAGGTCTGAAAGCAGACTGCAACTTAAATATTACGATTTGTTAGTGTGAGGACAGATACTGAAGTTTAATGTGGAAAGCATTACCGTGAGCTGATTTTCATTTTATTAAATGTCCTCTTAATGGTGGACAACAAAGATTTCTGAATCTATTCTAAGCAGTGGGTTTTATTTTCTGATCCTAATGACTTCTGTGCACATTCCTTCGATGATTTCCTAACTGTAATATATGAACAGTCTTTTGCGGTTAAAGAAAACAGAAAACTCAATATTCTCTGAGGTCATTTCCATCTCTCGAATGTCTGTCTCTGCCGATTAAATCATCCTCCACGGTAGACAATGCCTGTCTGTTTGCCGTTTCTCTGTGTTTTTCAGACTAAAATACACCCACAGACCCTGTGACATTATTACTCTATCTATGGAAGTCTACTTCCAAATGTCAGGCTCATCCCTCGAGGAATGTCATACAACCTTCTGGCCGAATTACGGATGAGTAGGAGAGCATTGGTCCGACTGTACAGGCTAACCTCAGACTGTTAATAAAGACCAGACAATGCTGTCGGGCTGTTGGATCCTAACTGAATGTTTTCAGCACGCTGCCAGTGGAGATTACAGCGAGAGATTGTTGGACAAACCACAGTAGCCTCCCGAATTATGAACAACTTCCATTTCTGTTTTCCAGAAGAAAGCTGTAGATCAATTTTACCATTATGTGTGTTTGTTGTGGTATCATTGCTTTCTGCATTTTTCATTCCTGGAGTTTTTTCGTGGCACCTCACAGACCACACACACACACACACACACAGCCGACGTGTTCAGACGGAGCAGGCGGGCAATAATATTTCCAGCGATTATCCCTAACAGCATTCGCTTCCATTACGCCTCCATACATCATTCGCTTTAACTTCTCTTGCCAATTCACACTACCCGCCATATTGATCATCTCTGATACCTTAATGTCTCCTTCCTGCCTTAATGGTCACTGTTTGTGATGGAGGGTTCACCTGAGTGTTTTATATGAGCTTTGTAGGCCGCGAGCATTTTTCACATAGACCGGTGCAACCTCTAGTTTTCGGCAAATACCCATAATGCCTCATGATAGCACAACAAAAGCTTAAGTAAAGGTAAAATAATGTTTGTGGGTTTTGTGCAGTTGGTTTTCAGGGAATCTGATAATTGCAGTTTCACAGTGGTTTCTGGGGGGAAAAACAGACCAGTGTAGTGATGTAGCACATACAGATGTAGCCTTTTTATCTGACACTGCTGTGGGTGTAGGCTGTAGTGTATGATGTGTTCTCATTCCGATTACAAAATCAATATGTAATTGCGGTTGACCATGAATATTTAATTTTCCTATGTTTGTTTAATGCATCCGTGGTTGTGATTACAGTCAAAATGTTGGTTTGGAACAGTTTTAATCGTATAAAGCAGAGGTTTCCAGCCTCTGGACTGTGGATCAATACTAAGTGTCTGAACATTTCCTACCAGGACGCAAGGAAACACCATGACCTGAAGGCTGAATAATGATTATATAACTTTATAGGCCATTATCGGATTTACTTTTAAACCTGACACAGTCTGTTGCATTTTTTTTCCCTCATCACTCCGCTTCATATCAGCAGACAATAATACTCATTTCTAATCTGCAGGTTACCGGTCTGTAGTCACCTGAGCAAATACATGATATCCCGTCCTTCATTTGAATTGGATCTTTCTCTGTCCACAGGGTCATCCAACAAAAACGTTGGACTCACCTTGTCTGGTTTTTTGCTCCGACAACGTGCGATATTATCCACCGAGCGCTGCGGCGGCCAATCAAATGCATGACAATGCACATTCCTGCTAGATTACTTTGTAACTCGAACACTGTAATTCTACTGTTTACTTTGCAATTGTCATGGCAGACGATAAAATGACTGGCTTCTCTCGTCTTAGAGTGTTATAAACCATTGTGTAGTGTTTTGGCATCAGAACGGACACCATGCCAGTCAGTTAAAGAATTGAAAAGACCTATAGAAGCCACCTGAAGGTAGATAGGATGAAGATCTTGCTTGATTATTATTGAAACTGTAGTTTTGGCTGTACAGTTACTTCTCCCAGGTCCATGAATATGCAACATAATTTTTAATATAAAAGCAGTCCACCATGCAAAACAGGTTGAGAACCCCCGCTTGAAAAGGCCTTAGTCTTCTTGGTTTGCAATTCCAAGCTCCTCTTTTTTACCTTGACTTACTCAGGTAAAGTGTGCTGCATTTATACACCTCATTGAGCCGCCCCCACTGGTCCAACGGTGCTACCATCTCCACAAACGTGCGACATGTAAAAGCAGAGCGAGCAGACAGATGGACAACCAGACTGTTTGGACGCCCCCCCTCATTAAATCTTCCTCGTGCAGTTGACCCTGTGTGGCCAAGAGGACTCTATTCTGGCACTGGCAGTTTATGCAGCAGGACTGGACTGCCATTCATCACTCATGGCAGGTTAAACCATGTGCACAATCTGTTTATATCCATAATTATAAGGCATCAACCTGCCCATGGGCTGTGAGGGTTCAAGAACATCTGCTTGGAGGACTCCAGCAGGAGGATGTCTGTAGATGGTGAGGTCTATGGGTGATATATCTGTCGGGATTAAATCTACTGTGATAGGTGTAATGGGTGTGATTGTGTGATTCATCAGAGAGACTCAGAGACAGAGTGCACATCTCTATCTGAGTGGACGGAGACAGAGCAGAGTCTTCTGGAGGCTTAATGTTTCTTCTAGAAGGTCGGCGACAAATTGAGTTTTCACGACCTGGCTTCACACCCATGATTCAAATATTTCAGCAGTGTCTTCAAATGACCTGCTCACTTCTTTGTTAGTCTCTTTTCTTCTCAGGGGTGATGAAATCTGAATGGCCTCTAACAGTAGCTGTAGCTCCCGCCCTGGAATCAATGTTTTCCACCGCTTGTTAAAAGACTACTCCACGATTCAGCGTTGCTTTCCCAATGGACAGTTACCGCTGCACGAATAAAAGTGGACACGTGACATCACCCACAGGTTCCTGAAGCGTCATTGTGAAGCTCACTGTGAGTGTGCTGGTTCTGGCCGCCGCTATCTTGGCAGTCCTACCTCTGCCAGCTTCCCACTAATCTGAAAACGGGCAAAGACGTGGATTGTTGGTGGACCTGAGGTGGGCTGGATGAAACCCGGGTGCTTAAACAAGCCACCTGTGACAACACCCGCCTGTCGATGCATCCATTACCTTAATACTTTTAATAATAAGTTTAAGTCTTTTAAACAGGTGAGCATGAAAATTAGATACAGAGACCAAAACTATTTTTTTGTATCGGGCTATAAACATGTTTATTTCTGTTGTGAAGTTAGACATTCCACGCCCGTTGTGTTCCAGCTGCCTCTGCTGAGGGTCATCGCACTCAAGTTGTACTTCAGTCCTCACTTTACTTACAGCCAGTTTAATTCCACAGCTCCACAGTCAAGCTTACTTTGACTGGTGGTTTTTAGATAAAAGTGAAAAGTATGAAAAATCTGGGTCATGTGGCAAGTTTGGTACAAACGCAAGCGTGGCACTACTCCGCTTGTAACCTGGACGCCGCCATTCTGCATTGGGGAAAAAAGATTGCTGGGATGATTACAGAGTTAGAGAAAAATCTTTAACACTATAAACCACTATGTAATGTTTTGGCAGGCCAAACACATGGATGTATTACTACTGGCAGACAAAGAAGTGAAAACAAAGAGAGGCCGGGGGACGTGTAAACAGATTAATGCAGAGAGGAAAAGGACATGGAGAAAACAGACCCACATAATGCGCAGCAAAGCCAGTATGCATATTCTAGGTAGAGCGGAGTGAGAGAGAGAGAGACGCAGCCTAATAGCATAATGATATTAATGAGAGACCATTCATCATGCAGACTCATCACTTAAGTTGATGAATACCAGCAATTTAAAGTAGAGACTCAAGTGGAACATGCCTCTCACTGCTCCACTAGCTAACCTTTCAGTCTATTATGCCATGTGTCTCCCCAGACTTGGAACTGAATGAACCGATACGACAACTGCTGAATATTTACCCGAACGTAACTACAGCAAAATGAAAAAAGCGTAGTGAAGCGTTAGTGGGGGGGAAAAAAAGAAAGCTCAAAAAAATACTCAAAGTGTTTTCAAAGACAATCAAGAATCCAATTATACAAAGGCATGCACGCTCTCATATTTGCGTGCATGCGAGCCCCCACACAGAATCAAACCACCAAACCCCTGGAAACATCTCGATTCCCCCCTCTCTCTCATCTAAGCGCAGCATAGAAAACATTTTAATTATATAGTTAATTAATTACTCCCATCCGTGAACCCTTCTGCGTGATTGCAAGACGCTGATATGTTCATTACTATGGAGGATTGGTAAATAGACACATAAAGTTTGAAAGTGATAGAAATCAAACAGGGGAGGCCTGGCTAATTAAAGCGATCTAACATTAGCTGATTAGGGGGGAAGCTTATCTTGTGGTGGAGAAAAGTTTAAAAAAAACAAGTGAGATTAAAAAAAAAAAAAAAAAGAGAGAGCGCTGTGTTTGCTCCTTGTAGCAATCAAGTCAGTTGTGCATGAATAATTCATCCATAAAAAGGCATTTGTTTGTGAGTCGGTTGTAAGATTTAAGGCATTTAACTGTTGGTGCTGTTTTTTGTCTCTTCTTCTTCGCCTTTGTTAGAAAGGATCACGAGCAGCTGCAGATGTTTTCTGTTTGCGTTACTCTGAATCCTGTTTGCCTTTCTTTTTTTTTCTGTTTTTCCTGAAGGGATTTAAGTAAAATAAGCATTAATGAACACGGCCGGGTGACAGAGAGAGACAATTTACATTCAAATTGTGAGTTTGTGCTGACACTTTTAAAAATAGCAGGAGGATGCTGTTTTAGGGAGAGGGATAAAATGGCACACTCGAAGGTTCACCAAATAAACAAATCTATTTCTGTTATACACGAGCGGAGGAGGAAATATTTTGCATCAAGAGACACAAAAGCTCTGTGATTCCAATTTCTCTCCCCCTGAAAACTTAATTCATTAAAAAAAAAAAAAAAAAAAAACTTTCCAGGTCCAGTTTCCATCCCTAAACCAATCAGTACGATTGTTTTTCTTCCTCTTTTTTTTTTTTATTACACATGCCTGGAAATAATTACCATTTATTAAATCAGGACTATTGAAGACAAAAGGGAACTGTAGCTGCGCTAATTCACTCAGAAATGTGCGCGTTTGAAGAAATGTAATTTTCCAATAATCCAATAACCTCGTCCTGCAGCGCACGCAGGCACGTGTGGACAGATACAGGAGAATTCATTTTCAAGAAGTGAAACAGTTTTTCCTCTGGCAGACAAAAATCCATCAACTCATCCGAGTCTCCGAAAATAAAAGTCAGGTGGAGAAACTGTTCCCGTCTCAAAGGCAATATTTCAGTGTCGGACCAGTAATAACAGCATGTGGGAAGAATGCGCTTAAATCACTCAAGCTCCGGGGATACACATTTTTGAACACTGGAGTCCGACAAGACAAGTGTTTTTTTGTGTGTGCAACTGGCGAGACAATGTTTTTTTCCCCGAGCTCGTCTCAGTCGCTTTCATTTCGTCCGACAGCACTTTACTTTGAGCTCCGACAAAAGGCACAAAGAAAGAAAAACGAAAAAAAATGTCACAATCAAAGGATCCTGATGTTTAGATTGTACACCAGGGGTGCTGACAGCTAAGCAGCACCGTGCGACTACAGTGAGATGCACTTTCACATTTCCCTTCTGCTGGTGCTTCCTGTCAGTCTGGCCCTGTCATCCCATCTCTCTCTCTCTGTATCCGTCACTTTCATCACTCTTCTGTTTTTTCCTTCCTCTACTCCAGGCATGCCCAAAGTCCGGCCCGGGGGCCAATTATGGCCCACAGGGAGATTTCATGCGGCCCACAGCTTAATTTTTATAACGGTTGGTTTAGATTTGGTGACACTGCCATTTAAAAAAAAAAAAAAACGATAATTGTGATAACGAGGCATTTGAATGTCACTTTTATTGTTCATTTTTTTCATTTTAAAAATGTTAGTATTGACCCCCTTTCATCTTCACAAATCTGGCCCTCTGTAAAAGATGTTTGCACACCCCTGCTCTGCTCTGCTCTGCTCTCTCTCCCTTTATTCCTCTTCACACACAGATCATCCTTTATTGGAGTACACCCGGTGATTCTTGCAATAGCAGTGGGCGTGCTATCAGACCCATTAGTCCAATATCCTGGTGTTGAGTGGGGACGATGAGAAATGGATTGGTGGTGATGCGGGTTGCGTGCACTGCTGTGAGGTGTGTGTGTGTGGGCAGCGATGAATGTGATGAGTGTGTGATTTAATGGATGAGCGTGAGGAGTGTGTGGTAAGAGAGGGACAAGGAGTAAGAAAGAACAAGATAACAGGAAGCTGACATAGTAATGGGTGAGCAATATAAAGAAACATATATGTGCAGTGTATTATGTGGATGAGTAAGAGATGGTGGAGAGGTCGTTGTATTGAAAATAATACCACTGTGTCGGCATAAGCCCAGTTCTTCAACCCTTTTAAAAAGTCTGTTTTACAAAGCAAACAAGGGCTGGATTTCAGACTTTTGCAGTTTCATACAGCTATGGTGCAGGAAGAGGGAGGCTGTCAGGGCTGTGGACCCCTAGTAGCAGGGGTAGCTTCAAGTGGAAGCAGAAGCATGAGTTCCAGAAGTTCTTTTTTTCTTTCTTTTTTAAATCCAGCTATCTCGTCTTTCCTTTCTTAATATCAGATTTGTAAAATGAATCACCCATGGTGATCTCCCACTGTTCAAACAATGGATTGGATTTACAGAATAATCCTCACCACAGAGTTCTGAAGCAGAGACAGTGAGCTCAAATCAATGTTTTGGTTTTTTTTTGTCTGGTCTTCTTCTTGGGACATCTTCAGCATGAAGGACAGTGTTCATCACTGATTTACTGTTACGCTGGAGCTTCAAATGTACACCGACCTCTGCCATATCTTATCATGCAATAAGTATAGCTTTGTTTCAGGCATGGAAACAAAGTTTGGTGCTGTGATGCTTCATGCTTCGTGTGTGACTTATTGTGGCCAGCCATGTGGCCGGTTGTTGCAATGATGCAGACCAACATTTCCTTAGAGGCACTCTGCTACAGAGCTGTAGTATTACAGTATTATTTCGACACACAAAGTCTCACATTAACTGTGTTAACTGTGTTGCATGCACACATGTATGCAAGGCAGCAGCCCCTCGATGACAATATATATCTTCTACAGACCTTCAGAGTTAAAGTTAATGTAATAGCTGACCAGAGATTGGTATCAGCCTAACAATCTACATAGAAATTACATGAGAAGAATTAAGACTTTTATTGTTGATATATTATCATTCAATTCAAGAGCTCACTTCAGCTGAATGTGCTAGTATATATGTACATATTACCAACATGAAGCAGTACTAAACACAACTAACAGCTCAATAACCCTCAGTATTCATTATTATAAATATTGGACAAATGAAATCTGGTCTGATCTGACGAAGGTGCTATGGAAAGTTAAAGGATCTTACTTAAGTTACTAGGATAATCCCCTGGGGATCATGAATATCTGTACCAAAAGACGTGTCAACCCATTTTGTAGAAGCTGAGAAAGTTCACTAGATGAGTGAAAAGTTTTAGCTTCTGGTAGCCCTTGGTGAAAAGTCAGTGGATCATCAAAGTCATTATGATTCATCCTCTGTGGACCATGAATATCTGTACAAGACTTCATGGTAGAATTATCCAGCAGATCGACAGATCAACTGACTGGCCAGCACTGCCATCTCTAGTAAACATTTTTATGAATTTTAATGTTTTAAAAGAGCTTTGTTTAGTACTCATAAAAACACCATATGCAGCAGTAGCTCCTGACCAAATAAACAAATGGAGCAAATGCACATACAGAAATTGTATCAACACGGCAATCAGCAGATTTTTCACTAATGGGAAGGCAAGTGTGCTTGAAAGGAAACAGTCTTCAGTGAAAAGTGAAGTGAAAATCAGCATTTTCTTCAAACACCATTACAAGATTGAATATGACTTAGATCCATCAACATCAATCACATATTGGTATTCAGAAGTGACTGAAATCCTCCTCTCTAGCAATGTGAGCAGTCTGTTCTTGTCTGTTTGAAACTGAGTGCAGTTTTGCTGATACCTGAAAAATGCCTTTCCAACATTAACAGTACTAATGCCTATTTAGATTTTGCCTGTGCAATCATCAACCATAACCAGGTTATTCAAGATACAAAATAACCCATTTGCCAATAATCAATGAATCAACAAGGGAAATGCTTCCTGAGTAAATGCAGAGTTGTATTTCATTGTACAATATAATGAAAGACTTGTGAAAAATATTGTTAAATAATGTTTAAGACAAGATGATGTTTTGTTATGTTAGAAAATTCTGATACTCTGTGTCTTGATGACAAAAAAACAATTAAAAACCTTGAAATCATATTTTCTCAATCAGCTTGTTAATGTCAGTGATGAGATCCTACAGTTTGTGTTATTTTAATTGATAGATTGGTTTGTTTTACTCTGAGGACTGAGTTAGAAAAAGGTCAGTATCAGATGCCATTGGATGGACTGGTTAGTCTTTAATTTTATTAATTAGTTTTAATTTTATTTATTTTTATCAAAAGTACTTCAAACACCATTACTGAAGTTTTTTGTGTTGTAGATACATGGGCCAGATGTGGTTGTCGAACTATGAACAAAGATGTATGTCAACAGTATAAATGAATAAATAAATGCAGAAATGAATAATTAAATACAAAAACTTGTTAGTAATGAAAAACACCATATCTAAATGTATTCATTCATTAATTCATATTCATTTCTTTCTGTTAGTTTCACACTAGTATTACTGGTCTACAGTGTAGCATGTGTAAACACCAAGAAATATTTTTTTTAAAAATCCATCCATCCATTTTTGGAACCACTTATCTCTACATCAGGGTCACAGGGGGCCAGATGTGGGGGTACACCCAGTTCATTACCCAGGCTGACAAACAACCTTTCACGGTTACATTGGGCAGTTTAGAGTCACCAGTTAACCTAGAAACCTGCAGCGTGTGGCCTGTGGGAGGAAGCTGGAGTTCACCGAAAAACAGAAAGTAGAACATTTGTAGAGAAACCGCTTTACAAATGTTTCATGAGGAAGGACGCATTCAAGTCAACACATAAGCAGAGTAGCTGTAATCCTCCATATATGTCTACACATGATGCTTTCAGGTACAGTATTGAGTACTGGTCATGCACACAATCACTGCAGTTGCACATTTCGAATGGAGGAACATAGACTTGAAGCGTAAAAATACACTTCAGGTTTAGGTTACACGAGTTATGTAGGGGTGACACACCAGACATAACGCGGCCCGCGTAAACAGCTGTGTTGATTCGAAGCTCATCTGTTCCATCAGATTTGCGTGAGACGCATCCTGTGTGGACAAGCCATTAGACCTCGAGGATACACAAAGCATCTTGGCGAGTAACAATGGATGTAAACATGAATTTTGTTGTTTACGAGAATCCTCACAGGGCACCTTTAATGTTATAAAGAAGTACTTATGTTTAAAGCCAAGTTTTCAGGGCTTTAAAATATGAACAAGTCTTGTTACAGAACAAAGAAAACTTTCTTGTTATAATAGGAAACTGTCTGTATTTCTTTGATGTTCCTGTAACTGTATATGAAACTGGAAAATATGGCACTGAGGTGGCACATATCTGCCTTTCTGGTCTCTCTGGTGAGCGACTGTGGCGTCTCCGTCGGACTGAGGAGCTTCTACTTCTCACTTCTTCCTCATTTATCACTCCTTACAGCAGTGGAATCTTCCTCTCTGTGTTCAGACACATCCACAAGCTCCATAAGTCACTCTTCTGACGGTTTGACAGCCCTGTGAGTGTGTGCGCAAATATGTGTGTCTCACTGTGCTTCTGCGCTAATATCTGTGGGCCATCTCTCAGCTGTGTGTAAGTCTTTGCATGCAGGCTATTCTGATTTTGCGTGGATGTCTGTGCATTAAGCTCCCCTCTCACCACACACACACAAAGGACCTTTCTGTTCCAAAAAAAATGTATCACAGTTTCCCTTCCGAGGACGTGACGGGACAGGTGTGAAAGGCTGGAGGCTGTGTCTGGCATAGGGGGGATAATGTAAACAGCCAGGAATGTGATCCACATCACAGCAACTGATTTAGGAGAGGGGCTTGGAGGGGTGAGAGGTCACTTGCCGCACTGCAACAAAAGAAATGTAACATTATCCCCGTGACAATCAAACCCTACTTAAGATGCCTTTTCAGCCAATTGCCATTGTCTGTCAACTTCCCGGGCGAGTAATGGGTGCGTTTAGCTTCACTGGTGATTTATGTGGAGCTCACATCCACAGAACATGGACGGACTTGTCAAACACGTTACAAAAAATGATTGACAATATAATGAAGGATCAGCTCAATAAAATTACATATTCCATATTATGATTTATCTCTCATGTAGATGATTTTAATTTGCCTTGATTTTGAGCCTGACGTTTTAGCCTCCAGCCCCGATGCAATGAAGGCAAATGCTCACAGCACTGACATGGCATTTAAAATACTTCAGTGGCAACTTGTCTTTTCAGAGACATTGTCCGGGTCACCTCATTATGAACAGTCTTCACTGGAGCTATTGCTGCAGAAGAAATATACCCTATGAAAAGTTTTGACATTGTATTAACTATTTCTTCGGTAGAAAGTTCCAGTGAAAACTGTCGACAGTTAAGTCTGTGGATTATCCGAACTGTATAACTGTTCTGCTGTTGTTGTTTTTTTTTTTTCTTTTCTTATAAAACCAAAACACCACGAATGGCAGGTGAGAATACATGATGTTGTGTAATTCAGGTGAAGTAACCCTTTGATTGAACAGTAATATAGTTTTATTGTGAAGATTGTTGAACTTAGTAGGAGGTTTAAGGGAGTTTAAACTAGTTCTGACTTGAATCAGAATCTAGAAATTGAAGAACTACCATTCAGAAACTTAAATTTAATGAATCCCAATACATATATTTAAATTAATAAATAAAATGAGTCATTCATGAGTCATGTTTCTGGTGTCTTAATGAATTGTTCATACTCTAACATTCGCTCTTCTTTTGGCAATGTTTTGGTCTCCTCCAGCTCCTGATAGAAATGTCTGTCTCTGTAGTCTGCTATCCAGCTAGTTGCTAACTTTCCTTGTCAGCTGTCTGTTTGCTGCTGAGCAGATAGCACAGTTGTAATTTATCAGAATTTAGTTGTGGGCCATTCAACCAAAACAATATTTTGGAAGACTGTAAATTGCTCTATTGAGTTGAGTGGCACTGCAGAGTTGGGTGGTCATCACTACGAGCAACCCCTTTAAATTACTGGCAGTTATTTCATCTTTTGCTATCAAAAATACACACACACACATACCTCAGCTTTATGAGGAGTTCAGTTGGATCAGTGCAATAGCAGTGACCAAAGATACTGGCTTGATGAATCTCCTTGCACCGCTAGCTCATCTGTTTGGACTGACAGACCGAAAGGGCAAGACGATTAGTCGTTTATTAAGCAGGGGAGCTTGCTCTTTAATCACTGGTGTTGTTTAGAGAGACAGGAATGTGTTGCCACGTGCTAGCAATGCCACTTTTTTGGTGCCTCCTGATTGCTACAACTGCGACAAGGACAGCACTCCTAGAAATAAACTAAACCAAACAAACGTTAGAAAGAGTGCCAAAAAAAGTTAGCACATTTAGCCACTTAGATGCATCACCTTTATGTGTTGGTCTCAGTTCTCACCTACCTTCTTAAAATGGCATTTCTTATTATCCGTAGCTCATTATCTTTATCATTTTCCATCTTGCAATTGGTGTGAAAGTACTTGTCTCAGAAAGGCCAGAGGAGCATAAAACAATACAAAAATACCATTGTTATTTTATGCACTTTATACTTTTTGCCTCTTAGCATTGCAGATTAAATATCTAGATGATGTGTTCTTGGCGTTGGACCTCCTGGTGTGATGAAGCGAGTGTGTTCCTCCCACATATATCCTGGTTGCATCTGGAGATTGTACAAGTACACTAAACAGCTAATTACTACTAAGAAGATAATAAAATGTGTGGCAGTTGGAGGCATTGGAAAAGCACTACACTGGAGAACATATGGTGCCGTACATGCAATAGTGTAATGAGGATTGCTTTGTTGCCGCAGACTGAAATTAAGTACAATGAAGGAGAGATACGGCAGAGGTAGCCTGGGTGCCACAGAAGAGGTCCCTCATTCTCAAAGGCTTGTGTCTGCTAAAATGAGGGATGATTGTGCACCTATCTCCAGAAATAATAGAATTACAATAATGAACTGTATTGTTACTCTCTGTTGTTGCTATTGCAACCAAAAGTCACCAAATGCATGAAGAACAACATACACTGGATATTATTTTAAACGTTAATGGTAAAAGAGGATGCTCACCATGTCCTAGTACAAAACTAAAACCATGACAACTCGGTGCATTAACGTCCTTTTCTCATCTGCAATGTCTCACGGTCTATTTATGCTTCCTATTGTAACTCATTTGACTGATCCAAAGAAGACAAGTTTGTCATCATTCTAAAACGCTGAGACATTTTTCTACAACATTTAACATTCTCCATGCAAGTAATTAACGACAGCCATCTGTTTGAAACTTCATTTAGTCTAATCACAGTGGTGTGTAGCGCAGGATGTGCTGTCTGAGGCGAACTTGCTGTAGTTGGGGTAAGTTGCAATTTCGGCATGATGGCACGTTGAGTTTCCCTTTATTTCCCAAGATTCTTCTCAGTCAGTTGCTTTCAAGACATTAGACAAGCCGAGTAAGAGCATAGGAAGAGAGCCACGAGCATGAAACAGCAAATATCTCCTGAGCTGTGTCTGCAATCACTCCCTTGTTCACTACTGTCTTTTAAATTGAGATTAAGGACTTGCTTTTTGTTATAAGGTGGATCAGGAATTTGAAAGCTTGTCCACAAATCAGAAGATAAGTGGTTCAATCCTCCAGTCCGGATGTTGCTCTGGGCAAGATATTGAACTGTTGGGTTAGGGTTAGTTGGCACCTCGCCTGGCAGCCATTGCCGTCCGTGTGTGAACGAATGAAAAAGTAAAAGTACAGTCCGTTTCTTTAAATCTGTTGGTTGTGTGTTAGCATAAAGCGGACATATTTGGACACGTTTATAAAATTCCATTTGAGGTCACTCTATGGCGGCTACGCTCATGTTTTCACTCCATAGTGAATAGCGTGTGAGTTTGTGTGTACTTCATGTTTTACCATTCACTTGTTCATCTGTGACTTGCTAAAATGTAGCAGTAGCACAAGTCAAGTAAAGGCCATTAAAAACAGCAAGTAAACAAATTCAGTAGCGTCAGTTACATAACCCATCCTTCTAAAATTAGCCACTGTACTCATACTGTACTTGGTCGTACCAGACCAAGTGAGGTTGTAACAGAAAAACGCCTCACTGTATTTAAATAAGACATTTGATTTGATTGCTTTTGAGTTAAATATTTAATTTAAATTTGGAAGAATGTGCTATTGCTAGCTAATTAAATGGAGAATGTACAGTTCTCTATGAAAACTCAGGATTGCCCTGAGTATGAGATATTTTTCTTTCACCAAAGATTCAAGAGAAGCTTCGTTCAAGCTCTTAAAAAAAGATGAAAAAAGTATGCAACGCTTGTATGTAGCAAGACAAGTCATTAATTGCAAAGGGCGTGAGAACTGCGAGACCTAAAGAAAGAAGGTCAAGGGGCAGAAACAGTTAAGAACTCTCGCACTACAGTGATGTTAGGTTCAAGCCTAGGTTAAGAGTTGAAGTGAATTGTGACTGGCAGGCCAATGTCAAGTTTCAACAGATCTCAGGCACTCTGCAGTGAAACTATATCATCTCTTGTCACTGATGAGGACAGATTGCCTCAGTTTGGACATGTACATTGCTGCAACTCTATCCTGTTGGCACTTTAAAACTTCAAAACATTGAGTTTTGTGTGAAAATAAAACCAGAGCACAAGTCTCTGCTTGTTGCTGGATGACTAAGCTCAGTCTGCCGTCGACCTTGACATTTCCTATGAATCCACTGGCAATCTCCTCCTCAGGTGTGCTAGTGAAAATGTCACGAAATTTTTAAAAAAGAGGCAGTCATAATTATTCCTTGTAAATCACAAATAGAACAAGAAACATGCCATTCTGTGTTCTTTCCTGACAGCACGGTGACAGCAGGGTAGTAGTCAAAGAAGTGTTCAGACGCTTTAGAGAAGTACTAATTCCAGACATGTTATTACAAGTAAAAGTCATTGTTGCATTCAAAACCTCATTAATAGTATTTATCTAAATTGTATCACTGAAAGGACTCATTGTGTAGAATAATCTGATTTTTTTAGGGTTAGGGTTGCATTTCACTCCTGTAGATGTTTAAGGTTGAGCTCATTTTAACATCCGTTGGGCGGTTTAATGTACAGCAATGCATCATGGTCTATAAGATGATCCTGGGTTTGTCCTATCCTGTGAGAAGCACATATCTCTAAAATGTCAACATTTCTATCAACAATAGCTTTTTCAACTTTGTGGCAATTCCTATCTGATCCAAGGTTGTTGTTTTGTTATTTTGAGTAGTAGGAGAAATAAGAGATTTTTTCAAATCTAAAATCAACCAAGTGCTGCTACAGGTGGCTTGTTTGAGAACCCAGGCATTCAGGCCACCCACGAGCCATGGCTTTACCCATTTTTAGATCAGCCAGGAGGCGGCAGAGATGGGACTGCCAAGATGGCGGCACAAAGACTCTTCAGAAACTTGTGGACTGTGTGACTTCATGGAGACTACATCCATGTTTCATGCTGTCTATGAAATCAAGACATCTGGAGATGCGCGGTTTTCACTGCACAGAAAAGATATAACCTGAAATGTAACTAGTCAATGAAGCCGTCAGAGCAATGGAGAGAAGAAGTACACTATTTGTGAGTTACATAACATGGAGACAGTCAAGTAAAATACAATACTTAGAGTGTAGTGCAGTACTTAATAAATAAATAAAGTAAGTAAATATACTTCATTACATCCCACTCCTGCAGCTGAGACAGAGACAGCGCCGAAGACATCAAAGCGCAGGTGGAGAGTTAGTAACATAGGGGCTGAGCAGGATGAAGGGATCACATCACCTGAGATAAAAGGCCAGGCGTCACACACACACACACACACACACACATACACACACCAAAACAAGACCACCGCACCACAAGGCCCCAGCATCTCTCACCTGTTACACGACGACCTTCAGAAGGTCTTGTTTTATCTTTTGTCTACAGAGTGTCTGGCAGTTTGAGTGAGGAAGGATGTGTGCTGCCTGCAACTGAGTGTGTGTGTGTGTGTGTGTGTGTGTGTGTGTGTCTGTTGCGCCTTCTAACGCAGCAGATAAAACGAGGAGAAACGAAGAGAAAACGCTATGAAGCTAAGAAAGGCGACTGAACTTGCCGTGTGTGTGTGTGCTCCCTCTGAATAATCCGCGCAGGCTCTCGCTCGTCTGTGCATATGTTGATACCTTTTTGCTTCACCTCTGAAGCGTCCCCCCCGCCCCCTCGCCCACCTCTCTCCCTCTATTTAAGGTGACTCAACAGCTCAGAAGCCTTTGAGGCCAGACAAAAGCAACCATCATACGGACAGGATAAGCTTAGAGCTGTGTAACCAGATTTGATCCTGCAGCATTGTAAGAGATGCTCTATTTTACACAGCGGCTCGAGCCATGCAGCTGATCTTACCGCTGAAAACGTCAATCCAAAAGTTCAGCCGGACACAGTAACAAAATGTTCAAGATCCTGGCTTTACTTAAGTTCATATACTTTTTTCTTTTGGACAGGATGTTGTAGTGGACCAAGCTCTCACCTCTTCTCAATCATTAATCACTCAGAGTCTTGCCGGCCAAGATAGCTCAATCTCAAAATGTATTAAAGTTAAACCCAGTCTGACAGGTTGATGAATTAATAATAATGTTCATATGAAGGTCTATTCAAAGTGGGGCGAACAGTGTCAAGAATCAAGATCCTCTCGCTGCTATCACTTTTGACTTGTGAGATCTGTATGAAGTGAATAAAACATCACCCTGGGAATATTTAGCATGGATCGTTTTGCTAATATAAAACCTTTCTGGAGTTACATCAAACGCAAATTAGTCAAAATGTTTTTTTAGACCGTTTTAAGTTTAATTTCCATGTGTTGCTTTGATGCTGCTCAAAGCTCTGCTGTGTTTCCTCTGCGCTGTTGAAAAGTTCAAACAGGGTCACTGCGAAATTAGTTTTTTTTAATGTTTTAGATTTTTAACCATCTGGTGCCTTTTTTTTTTTTTTCTCCTTACAACAATGTGTTCTTCCTAATTATTTAGCATGTCGGCCTTTAAAGAGAAAGAGGTGTGTAGAAGTGTATGTCAACAAACTATTATTCTAATTTCTAATGTTGTACCACCAGAGAGTTAGATCAACACAGCTTAACAATGACCAAACAAGACTAAGAGTCTGTAGCCATGGTAGCGGCTCTATGAGGATGTAGCCAGGTACAGTGATGCTTTGAGCTAAATGCTAACATCAGCAAGCAGTGATAATGCTAATATGTTTAGCAGATAGACTGTTTACAGTGTTCAGCTTTTTTTGACTTGTTGGCATGCTAACAATAAACACAAAGTACAGGATTATGGGAATCTTAATCATTTAAAAAATATATAATTACAACCCAATGATGGCGCTAAAGTAAAAATCAAGAGGTCGCCAAAGTTATCAATTAATCATAAATGGGAATTAAATATCTGTAGTAGTTCATTATATTCTCTTGAATAGTAAATTAATGTAAACCTTATGGTAGTGATATAGAAAAAGCTATAAGATCAAGTGTTAGTGGGATTCATCATCTGGGAACCATGAATGTTCGTAAGTTTGTGCAAAAACAATTAAGTACATGTTGATATAATTAGCAACATCTTTTACAAGCTGATGGCATTAAATGAAACATCCAGGCATCACCAAAGTCGTCAGGATTCATCATCTGGGAACCATGAATGTACAAAAGGTTGCACCAAACCATCAAGTAGATGTTGAGATATTTATTTCCGAAACGTTTTAGCAGCTGATGGTGCTAGATGACCCATCGAGGAATCACCACAGTCATTAAGATTCATCTTCTGTGCACCATCAATACATGTAGTAAATTTCATGGCAGTCCACATAATAGTTGTTCAGATATTTCAGTGTGGACCAAGACACAGGCTGACATTGTCATCCTCAAAGTCAGACTGACATGCCTAAAAGTTAATGATATTATAATGGGGTTTATTTGTGAAACCATACGAAAGGTTCTACAGTGAGAGACAGTAAAGGTGTAACGCACCAGAATTTTGTAATGTTTTCTTTTTCATGGAAGTGTGAAACGCCTGAAGGCTATTAAAGGATACGACTTTGCCCATGAAGTGCATCAACAGGGGCGCCCTGCACAGTAGAGCTGTTGCCCTTCAACTTTGTGTCTTTCACATTTTCAACATAACTCGTGTACATGTCCACCACTGCAGCGATGGTGGAATCGCTCCCCGCCCGGCTCTGTGGCAAGCGAACAGGGTGATTCAGCTTCACAACTTTGTTCATCAGCAGGTACAGGAGACACAGAGTGTGTCCGCTAAACGGTGGGTGACCGACCGTAATGATGCTGCTTTCGGCATGGCTCTGTGTGCAGCTCAAGGCCCCCAGCTGTTACAGCCTGTCTCAGCATTTCTTCTCCATCTGTGGGAGGTAGCGTACTGAACTGCCAGGTAAGAGCGAGCTGGCTGGGAAGAGGTAAGGTATAAGCTGAGGAGAGAAGCATTACTATCCAAAGTTGGACGACAGTTGGAGAATTTATTTTTTTTTTTTGTAAAAATCATATATTTTCACACATGCCAGTGCCGTTTAAGAACATGCTAGGAGCAGTCTTCTTTTTCATTCTGTTATTGTCCTAAAAAGCACAAGTGATGTCACGCATAAAAAGTAAATGTAGCAAAATATGTTGGGTTTTTTTGGTATACTCCAAGATTAGACATGTTGCTACACGTCAAGTTGAAGGCTTGCCTCTTATCTGGTTTGGAGCCGGAACATGATAAATGAGATGATGTCATGATTTTATAACACTCTGACACATCCAGCAGACATATCCACCCCATGAATGTATGAATAGCTCTGACTCGCAACAAAAGATCTGGTGGCATAGGGGTTTTTAAACTGTTTTCTGTCTGCTGCTGATATGGGGTGAACCTAAACAGTGAAGTCACTGGATGTAAAATCAAAACACAGGTTTCACTTTCTGTGGGCTTGTGACTACAAGTGAACTTTTCATATTACACATAGTAATTTGATATTGTTAATAAATAAATTAACAAAAGATAATCATAAAGTTATTAGTCAACTTTAAAGGAAGTCTGTGCAACAGTGATCACTGTGGCCACACGGGACACCTACAGGTTAATGGTGGATGCACAAGTGGAGAAAAGAATTGGTGACTGACCTGAAGCACTAACTAAAGAATGTTAGCATATGCTAACTTTAGCCAAAAGCTACCTACTGGTCATACCAGACCAAGTAAGGGTGTGACTTTAAGTTCGAAAAGTTTTTTAATTGCTATAGTCCAGATTGTCTCAAACTATGAAACTGTCGTGCAATCTTCAAATGGAACAATTGGCCCCTTTCATTTCTCCGGTAAAGCATAATCTGTAATGCAAATGTCAATATATGCCTAGTCTGAGCCAGAACCTGAGTTTCCTGGCCGCGTTTGTCAATTATGTATGTACTGCAGAGAGAAACTATGGGAGACACACTGTTGTTCTACAATCAGGCTGACAGCTTTCAAAACCTTTAGATATTTCCTCTTTTTCAGCTCTTAAAGCTGCATAGCCTGTTCACAGTTTGAGTTGTTTTGGCTTCAAGGACCTTTCTTCCTATAGAAAAAAGAAGCCTGGGTGTCTTAATCTCTGAAGTTCACAAAGTGAATAATAAACTAATAAACAAATTCAAAGAAACTGAAACTTTTAGAAGAGGAACATCATATTAGTTTGAAAGAGTTCTGCTGATGGTCAATCTTTTCAGTTGTCAATCGGTGCAATTTAATTGGATTATTAAATTAAACTAATTTCAGTATTGTTTTCACTTTGTAAGACTGATCAAAAATAAATAGCAAGGTTAACGGTTTCGGGGAAAAAAAACAAACAAAAAAACCCCACAAAAATTCCCAGCAGTGATTTCAAAATAATGTTAGAAAATAGATCCCAAACAAAACATTTTCATAATTGTGTTTGCGATGTAAAAAAATGTACGATAATAGCTGCTCTCACAGGAACACACATGCCTGGACCATGTAATTTACTCCTCTGTGTATGCGTGTGCGTGCGTGTGGCAGATCAGAGGTTTTTAAAATTGTTTACCTGGGTACAAAAGTGTAAAATGCTCTGCTCACCTTGGGACGACACAGTGAGCCAATGAAGCTCGATAATAAAGTACGAGAGTCAGCGGGAAAAAGTGAGTGGAAAGATAAAAAAAGGGGGGGGGGGGGCTTAAAAAAGGCAGCAAGAAACCAAAATAAGCAGCTTGTGGAGAGCCTAATGCAGCCCTGCAATAAACAAAATTACAGATCAGCTTGGCTTCGTTTCACATTTCTACAACCGCAAAACCTGATTTCCTGTTTATCTAGATGGGTAGATAGGGGAGAGTTAAGGGGTAATTTGAATCCATATATCATCAGACTTTAACAAGAGTTTTTTTCCTGACTTGACATCTGTGTGGTGACACACACATTGCTTGTCATATGACTCATTAGTGTGTGCGCGTGTCATAACTGGGTTATGGGTTATGCTGCGTGTGTACTGACTGCGCAATCCCTGCGTCTGTCAGTGTCTGACATATGAGCAGATGTGTGTGTTTGTCCGCATTTTTAACACCGGCATCCGAGGTTTATTGTAAGACTGTGTAGACAGGAAAACCTGCAGGGCATTTTCACATAGTTTCCCCTGATGAGCTTTGCTGCGAGTACGATGGAGGAGAGTGATGGCAACAAAGGAGAAGTTGTCAGGAGTCAAGCTGAAAGGAAATATTACTGTGGAGGAGTTAGGAGCTCGGATAGAAAACAAGCGCTGCATTAAAGTACATCCAGAAGAAACACACTAATCAGAGCAAATATAAACCTTCTGAATAAGGTCAAGGCAAGAGAACAAAACACACCACTTCAGCGTTAGGAATGTAACGGTTACTGGAATTATGGTAAATCGCAGTGAATTTAAAAAATGCAACAACGTTTTCGTTTTTGAGACACTTAGGAGCTGCTAACTGTGTTAGTAGCAGTGTTGCTAAGTGTAGAACAGACACTCGGTCACACTTCTTAACAATTTTGTTCATTTAAAATAAACTCTTTCTGTGCCAGTTGTTTGCCCCTTTGATGTGAGCATTTCATTTTGATAAGATTTTGGCTTCTAATGTTTCAGTATGATAAGAAAATCATGATTTCAATGTATGTGTTTTTTGGACATTTGTACAGCAATTCAGAATATCACCATATATATATATAATATATGTGTAATATATTTGGTCAGTATAATCAAGATATCAAATTTTCCATATTGTTACATCCCAGTTTGTCGTAGATTCTTGTCAACAACGAGGAGGTAGAGTGACCAGCGGCTTTAGCGCTGAGAACAGACTATATTCAGTGCTGAGAATAGCTGCACATCGACATTAGAGCCATTCACATCTCCGTGTGAATCCCACGCCAATATTGTCCTTCCCTCGAAATGAAAAGGTTACATGCAATATCTTCAAAGTAAAATCATGCAAATTGCCGCCTTAAGCTTGATTTACTCTAAGAAGAAGGCTGCAGCCTTTCAAATTAGTGGAAAAAAACACCTGAATTTTTAATCTCCCCTCAAGCTTTTGAAATTATCTCAAGAACTTTCACCCAGGAAAATCCTCGCTGGATGTTTTCCAACCTCACAGGATGGTGTGTGTAAATACATGTTCTAAAGGCATAAATCATACACATTAACCTCACAAATTGGCAACGTGCGCCACAGAGGAGGTTAATATTCGATAAACTGCAACCTTGGTGTTCGTGTAAAAAATAATCTGCCAAGGTACAGTCAAAGTTAATTACAGTGCAGGCGACCTCACAGAGCCGCTTTTGTTGTGTGACAGAGGTTTACGCAATCAGTCAGAAATGCAAAAGGTGAGGTTCCCTCAGGCCGAGCCTCTGACAGCTTCAACTCTCACTGCTATCAAAATACATTGGCTTTTTCCTGAGTGTGGGCCCGACGGCTAAACACAAGACAAAGTCGCCCAGACTCCTGCATGAAACATTATACAATAGCCAATAAATTTTGAACCTAAGGCCTGCCCTTAAAACCTTAACGCATAAATGTAAAACGACCTCAGTTGTCAGGAAACACCCTTTTAGCACCGGCGGGATGGAGTGGGTGGGTGGGAAGGAGTTGTTGAAGTCAATCAAATAGAGTTGGAAAGGATTAGTCCAAGGAGGGAAACAGTTGGTCTCCTTAGCGTCCATTCATAAGTGGGCCAGTCCAAAGCGGCTATACTGATGTCTGGTTAGGTTAATGCAGTGGTTCCCAACTTTTTTTGTTTGACATACCCCCAAGTGAGTTCAAGTACCCCTTCAACACCACATTTCATGTTACATAATGCTGAGATTGTTTATGTTGGTAAAAATGTATTATACTTTGTTTGAGGGCTGCACAATTGTGCAGTGGTTAGCACTGTCAGCTCACAGCAAGAATCTCTGCTGGGGCCAAGTTTGCATGTCCTCCCCGTGTCTGTGAGGGTTCTCTGGCTTCATCCCACAGTCCAGAGACATGCACTCTTGTGACTCTAAATTTGCCCATAGGTGCAAATGTGACTGTGAATGGTTGTTTGTCTCCACGTGCCCTGTGATGAACTGGCGACTTGTCCAGGGTGCACCCCATCTCTTGCACAAAGTCAGCTGGGATAGGCTCCAGCTCCACTGTGACTCTGATAAGGATAAGCGGTTACAGATAATGTATGGACAGTTTGGTCAAGTTTGCATTTAATGCAAATGATCTACTATGTTCATGAGCTTGTTGCTATCTTCATCTGGTGCTGGGCAGATAGCACGAGAATTTCTTAAAGCTTTTTCTTACAACAGCAAGGCTGCCTGCTGAAAAAAGTGGTGAGTCTGAACCAAAACAGTTCAGCAGTTCAACGCTCAATGGACATGAGATGGACATTTTTTTGTCTTACGTACCTGCTCAAGTACCCCTTCAACACCACCCTTCATGAACACACAAATGTGTTCATTTTAACAGTTTTTAAGGTGGTAAGGTTGTTTTCAAGTTGCATTCAAAATCCAACACAAAAGTTGATGTAACCGTTTATTGGTTACTTTTAACTTATTTCAACTCACCATGCAGTAACTGACTGACTGCCCTCACTTGCTAGCTTCTTTATGTATAATCACGTATGTTTTTAGGTGGTACAGCTGATTGCAGGTCATTTGTGGGTGAGCCCTGTGCAGTTAGCCTGTTGCAGCTTGTAGCACACTGGTTAATTTGATAAATTATTTTGATATTTTGACAGTTTTTAATTCAGTTTTTAACCATATAACGTCAGACCTCCTCCACAGTCTCTCCACGCACCCCTTGGCAGCTGCCGAATCACCCCCAGGGGTGCGAGTATCCCCTGGTTGCGAATCACTAATCTATCCACCAACTGAGTAAACTGAATCTGATTCGTAGCTTCACCCTCTGGGAAGATTGGCGAACAGCAAATGACATCAAATCGCTTTGCACCACATGCTCCAACGAACTTGACACCATTGATTGGTTTATTAGACACAGCCGTGCTTTAAGACTCTAAGATGGGAGTGGTGCGGGGTGTATACTGCCACAGGGCAACATTCATTGTGCGAACAGCAACAATAAATCAGCTGCCCACTCTTTATCTCTGCACTGCCACAGCGGTTAACAGGATTGGAGAGTGACAAGATTTCATAATTACATCAGTCTGATTACAAGTTATGTTAATCCTATTAGAAAAGAGTGGTAATTAAGTAAAATGGAGATGTTTTTATGAGGCATTTGACATATTTGAAGGGCTGCAGGCACATTTGTTACATGGGGGCAAATATTAAGTATTCAGAAAATGTGAAAATTGGGATGATAAATCCTTCTGGACAAATTTTTAGCTTAAGACATGCCCAAATAAGTCTAGTATAACACTCCTGAGCTGGATTGATCTAATAACCGTGGTACTAAGTAATGTTTTAACAGGTACTAGTGATAAATTTCATGTCAGAGTGACCTTGCCCTGTTTCAGCCCAGCAGCTGCTCAGTCTGTCAGGCTTTTTCTCCGTGTACCACAGCAGCAGCTGAGGAGCCATTTTGGGGCCTGATGCATTCAACAGCTGGTGGTGCCAAGCCCAGGTTGGGCGTAGGAGGGGGAGCGCGAGGTCGTCTATCGAGCCGTGGAAACATGGGACACAGAGCATATCGGACGGCAGGCAAGCAGCCAAATGGTAAAACAGGAGCAGCACTTCACTCGCATCGCTTTTCTCAGAGCTGACCCAAAATCACATTTAAACTGCAGCTATAAGCGTCCCATCACTCAAACTACTGTGTAATGCATGCCATGAGAACACTGCATGTAACTTGCCCATATTCTGCATGTTTTAGGAACGAAACCCCAGAGCTGGCTTCGGTTCACGGCACTGTTCCCATTCTGGGCCGCGTAGATGCATGTGTGCACGGCGAGACAATGCACCGCTTGTGGATTTTTGAGAGTCGGGCTTCACTTTACAACAGTGTGAAAAAAGAAAAAGTGGATGGTATCCCATTTTTCTTACGTTCCCAGGATGTGTTTACATAAAATCAACCTTAGTGGTGTCAGGCGATGGAAAAATCTCTGCCGGTTTGAATGTTTACAGACACTTGAGGATACGAGAGAGGGTATCGTTTAGCGGATGACCTTTGTCTTCAAAAATCTCAAACCTCTAGCTACGCTTCATTGCAACTCGCTCACTCTGTAATGACGATACTCGTCCACAGCCAGATGTTTAAAGTGCTACTTTCTCCTCTCTTTTCTTGCACTGTTTGGAGCGTTGCGGTGTGCACACAGCATCGGTTTGAGTCGGGAGTACGCCACATGAAGGTGGAGTTTCCTGTAAAGTCGTTCTCACATGTAAATCATCCTCTATCTCAGGGAGAAATGTACACTTTTTTTGCGGCCTGCGTGTGTTTAAGGGAGTCTGCAGAGATGACAAGACAGCTGAACTAATGTTTTAGAGATAAACATTTGGACAGGACACACCAGGTGGATTGCGAGTAGTATCCAGATGGCACTGTGACGAATCGCACTGTGTCATTTCTCACTATTTTCCTCTTTGAGTTGAAGCGTACGCAATTTAAAGGAAAGCATTTTAGGAAATTGTCAGTCTGAGGCCAACCAATGAATAACCAAGCCTGTAATTTCACAACAAGAACAGACCTCAAAGGTAATGGTGCACAAAGGTCCTACATGCTATACATTACATTAAGTCTTTATTTATAATGCATACACAGTCATGTATAATGCATTGAAATTTGTGCATATACAATATACATCCACACAATCTGTTTTATATGTTCTGTGTTTATCTTAAATCTGTGGCACCAATTTGTTGTTTAGTTTCAACCTGGATTGAACAGATGCTGCAGATTAGTTTATGCTGGATGCCCCATGTACATCTGTTGCATAGCTGATTTTTAAATGTATCTTTATTGTCCCCGTTCAGTACAGAAATATGGCTAAATAAAACATGCATCTTACTTTTGGACATCATTTTAATCATTTATAGTAACTATATTCACCAGAGCGACTGCTTAGCTCTGAGTACATAGTGATGTCACTACAATAAAGTCCAACAGGGCAAGAGACATGAGCAGTCAGACGATCACAAAGGTTGTAAACTGTTCAGTCAAATGATCCAAATCACTTTATTTGGATGTGAGCATGTCGTAAAATGCTGCAATAAGTCATCATTGTACAGGAAAAGTGTGTGTGAGCGCAATCATGTATTAAGTCAGCAGGCGGAAGTTGAACTAAGACGTAGGTCTCTGTGAGAGATGTTTACAACAATCTCTGCTGAAAAAACTTACTTTGATATGAAATGTTACTGATAATAGTAGTCCATAGCCATGTAGTGGTTAAAGCTTTGTGCTTAATGCTAATGTCAGCATGCTAACATGCTCACAATGATGACATGTTGATGTTTAGCAGGTATATATTTAGCATCTAATTTAGGCATGTTAACATGCAAACATTTGCTACACAATATCAATGAACATAAAGGTCAGCTGAGGCTAGTATTTGGTCATAGTATAGGATAAACATAATCTTTGACATGAAAACAAATCATCCTCTGAGGACCATGAATACCTGAAGCGGACTTTGTAAGCAATCGATCCATCAAGTATCAGGATATTACAACTATTACACTGAGGATTCATCCTCTGGGGACCATAGTATATCCCAAACCATGCTGCCAAACCACACTTAAAAGGACTGTATCAGTCTTTCTTTTAAAAGAAACTAAACAAATAATTCCATGCAATACCTCAAACATGCAACAATGCTCATTCTTGCCCAGCGTATAGAGCATCTCCTCTGTTTACTCTACACATATCTATACATACAAAACCTTCATTGAACTATTAAGTATTATAGAGGCAAATGCTTGTGGGTCATAATACAGAAACAACAAAACTGTATGTACTTACACAATGAGTTAAGATTTATTATGACTAATTTCAAATGCAGCTTGAATGAAAAAGAGGTTATATACAGCAGATAAGGGAAAAATAATGAGTGCAATAGAGACCTGCTAAGGTCTGCTTCCCATCTCTCTCATCAGTAACAGTGGACAAACACAGTACCTGTTTTACTTCATAAGATTGCATTTATTTGTACAAACCACGAAATCACCCCACAAAGCATAAATTGAATTATACATGCGATAAAGAGTTTTTCCTTTCCGCTTTCTTCACCTGGACTGATAACGCAGTCCAGGCTCTGCGTATTTTTACGATGATTCACCGCGATTAACCTGCATTTCCAAGGGGTTATACGAACACTGCTGCCATATCCTTATTCGACACACTATACACCTCCTCTGGTGCACCCAAGGTGTGCCAATGAATATTTCAGTAAGTCAAAATGGATATTACTCCTGAGTCAGACATGCTGGCAGAGGCTGCAGTGCTACAGGTGGGGCATTAGTGCCAGGCACGCTCAGAGCACAGGGGTAATGTATCGAGACATTATGGGCTCGGGTCACTTTAGTTTTTTTCCCCCCTCCGTTCTATTAAGAGAAGGTCGCATGTGGACGATTTAGCCGCAGTTAAAGACGACTTCAGAAAGATTATTGCAGCTTTTGCTCAGCTACTACGCGCATCTGCAGCTCACATCAATCACAGAGTCTGAGTTATGTTTCTACTGCTAGCCTTACCATAACATTACTTTGCAGCTACTAGCATGCATGTTTTGCTCCTGAGCATTGTGCAGACCTCAAATGCTCCTCTTTTCACTAAGCACTCAAAATTACATCCATTCATCCAGCTGCTTATGTATGATTATATGAAATAAGCTATAGAGAGCATGCGAACACCAACTTAAAACCAGACTGTAGGTTACTCAGATCCTGTCTCCAGCTGCTTACAGTATGTGTCATCCGGAAAGGTTTGAGGCAATAGAGTCCTCACATGGCTCATCAAAAGATAAGCTCCGCTTACAATTCTTGTATTTCAGCTGAGACCTCTCTCTTCCCACAATTATAAATCTGAGCGCACCAAATTGCCTCTAACCAGTCACTGTACAAATACTTTGACGTAAACCACGCATGAAGGAGCTTACTTCTCCCCCCAGCAGTATTTAATGAAAGAGAAAGCACAAAGGAAACGTGACTGTGCTTTTATATAGAACCCCGGAATCAGTGCAGGCTTAACAAGTGATAACAGTGGACTTGATAAACTGTACAGCCAGGATCTTATAAGGATGTGCAAAGCACAGCAGCCATTATTTGGACATGAGAGGCACATTATCCTTGGCTGCCGGCTCTGAATTTGCAAGAGACACTTTGGCTTTACAAAGGGGCTATGAGCCCTATTCAGGGTTTTACTCATGCCTTTCACTCTCATTCATGACAATGCCTCTTATCGTACAGACATATCCATCTCCTTTCATGTCTCCCCTCAGGGACAGAACCAGTATCCTAAGTAATACACCATGCATTAAATGTGGTTCTGCCCATTTATTTTCCATAAGACTGTGTCAGTCAGGCTCAAAAGTAATAAGCCAACCCTGCCGGTAAAGACATTTGCAAAGTAAATAAGGCCTACTTTCTGACACCACAAATGTGGATCTATGACTGCCGTCGTCATGGCACTGCCTGTCAGCATCGTTGTCACCGGTGTCGTCATGGCAGTGTGGGCTGATGTTAATCTTTTCTGCGGGTGTCACAGTTTGTGCTCGGGCAGAGTGGGAAGCAGGGGTGTGGTAAACGTATCAGTCAGCTACTGTTTAGGCAGAAGAGCAGGAGAGAGAAAGTCAGAGGGCAGAGGATGGTTGTCTTTCTTTTTACTCTGATTCACAAACATGTGGTTCAGTTATTTATTTTCCTTTTCTCGCTTTTTCATTCAGCGTGGCTCTAGAAATGGCAATGTAAGCCGGGCTGTTGGTCCACCATGGTTTAATGGAATAGAGGCTTTCAAGGATCATCGGTGGACCTGAGCCAGGCTGAATGGTGCTTGAATAAGCCATCTGTAACAAGTGGCCATGTCGATAATTATGCACAGCTTTAAACCTTATATATAATATCATCTGAACAGGTGAGATAAAAAGAATTGACCAGAACAGCAGCGTGCGTTGACCTCAGCATTCAGCTCAGTACAAGCACAGCCTAACAGAGGTGCTAGCTGCAAGCTTGCAGGAGCCTTGATCTTTGATTCTTCCAGTGGTAACATGGTCTTATAAAACAAGAGTCCCCTGTAAACCGTGGGTAGTGATCAGTTGGTGTTCTGGAGGAGCCGTGAATGAAATATGAAAGACATTTTTCACTTCTCCACCTTTCTGTTTGTTCAGTTTGGTCTGTTTTTCTCTCGTGGGGGGAAACAGACCTCAGCACGGGACACATCTGGGACTGGACAAGTCTGGACCAGTTTGAACGTGTGTGTGTTGGATGGGGGGTACCTACTGTAGTATAGACTGGGTGCTGGAGAGAATCATTACTGTTTTCTTTCTCAGGAGCGTGCCCTGAGCAGGTTTACATTGTAGCCGTGCCATATGCTCTACCCAGGAAATGGGCTTTATTAATACATTTAAGAGCACGTCAGGCGTTGGTGACTTATGGGCTATGTAAGCCAATGTGAAGGTGCATTGTCGGCAACTTTTCACAAATAAAGACGAGGGGGGGAAAAAAAAAAGATGGAAAGAAAAACATTCTCTAGGGGCCTCCGTGGAGCTGGGGACCAGCCGGTTTCAGGGGCTGTCACGGGGGAGAGGGCTGCTTTAGCCCAGCCTCTGCGTTCCAGGTGTTGCTTTTTAATTGGCAATTCCGCGAGCAATAAAGCATTTCACTTACTTTCGCTTGTAAAGTGCTTTCATTCCAAGTCCAAATGATGTAATTACCCCGCCGTCCCAGGCGAGAGGGCGGCAGGAGAGGAGAGGCGTGCGCTCTCGGTGCAGCTCGCTCTCTCTCTCTCAGCAAGAAGCCTGGTGAAGGTTTTCCTGGAGTATGTTTTCATTTAGGAATCCAAACACTATAAAGTGAGGTAGTCGTTTGCACAATAAACGTACACTTTAATTTCATTTCTAGCTCCCTTTGCTCTGTGTGTGTCTAATATTTATGAAAATAAAAATATATAAAAGAATATATAGGTTAGACCTCTTTGATGTGCGAAGGGCAGCGGGGGATGTTCTTTGTTCCTGGAAACAGATGGCGATTGATTTTGTTTGTCCAACATTAATCTTTGGGTGGTTTTCATAAAGCTGCAGGAGCATATTTTTATTTTCATCACCGTTTGAGATCTTTAAAAGAATAATTTGACGCTTTAATACATTTTTTTTCTTTTTATTTGTGCTGCGACACAACTCTTGTTCACAGCTCCACGTGCAGTGCCAATGCAAATAAGTTAGAAGACTTCTCTGTTCCTCACCCGTGTAGAAGCCTTTGTTTTTATTTTATTTTTTTAATGACGAGAGGTTTACAATTACAAATATGCTAATGAAGTCGGCTAACCCATGGAGTGATGTTATCATATGGAATTTTATGGGAAGGGGAGATTTTTTTAAAAAAAAACGTATTTTCCTGTTTGTGCAGTGTGGAATTCCCTCTGAGACCCGAAAAGGTCAAAATCGAAGCCAAGTGTCTGTCGGCCAAGCATGTGGAGACTGTAACACTAACCTGAAGTCATTTGACTAAAACGGATCTCGTGATCCACCTGAGGATTGTGAACCCTCAAGAACAAGTTCAGCCTGTCAGCTCGTGGCATGAAGCGAGCTCTGAAACATAAACTCCATTTGATCAACATCGCCCAGCGATAGGAGAAAAAACAATGAATTCCACTGAAGCCGCCGCGTGCCCAGATAACTCGGCGTCGATGGAAAAGCGCACAGGAGAGAGTCAAAGGGAAAACATTCTTCTCGCATAAGGCCTACCTGGCAACGTTTTTGCATATCAGACCTCCCCAGAGCCTGTCAGTATTCCAGCAGTGGCAACATTGCCAAAAAACACAAAAACAAGCTGTTCACTATCACTGCCGTTCCCATGGGAACAGGCCCGCAGAGGGTGTGCCCGCTCCGACACTCATCTGCACAAACAGTATGCAAGCCTACTCCCCAGCACGGTACACAAACCAGGAGGGGAGGCTGGGGAGAGAGTGCTGCACATCACCCCCACCACCACCACCCAGCCTCTTTTCTCCAAGAACCAGGGCCTCTTACAGAACCCTGCTATCAGTGTAAGCGATTAGCTGGCCCTGCTTGTGAAAAGTGCCACAGGGGGAAAAAGGATCAAGATTCCTGAGATGTTGGGCCTGCAGTGCTCGTTCGCACACTTCCTCTCCCTAATAAAGACCACACATTCCCAGCGGCTGGAGCAGCGCTGGGCCTGGCAGAGCTGCAGTTCAAAGCTTCACCCAAGCTGCCGAAGAGAGGGAAGTAAACAGCCCAACGTCGACCGGCAAAAAAACAATAAACAAATAAATGCCAGGCTGCTTCAATTAGCCACAGTTATTTTTGTCACGCTGCGGTATGAGAGAGGGAAAGTCAGCTTGATGCCATCTTTAAAGGCGTCACTTTGTTCTCTGCCTTTTATAAAAAAAATAAATAAAAAAATTGAAGTAATTGGCTCGTATTGTCAAGTTAGCCATCAGTGGGAAAGAATGCCACCTCCCCCCTCCTCACACCTATGCACCGTCGCCACAGGTGGCCCAAACACCATATAATTAGCGCGGCGTGTACCTGCAATATCTTTGCATCGCTTTACGGGAGCGCATGCAAATGCACAAAAAAAAAAAAAAAACAGGTGTCGGTGACAGGAAACCGTTAACATTTACATATCGAACTACAGCTCACAAATAATAAAAAAAAAGAGGGTATGAAGTTAACGTGCTTGTCACTGTTTTTACATAAAGATGTATTAAAAAACACAGTGAATGGAAACCTGGAAATATGAATGTCTAACTAATTAAATTTTATTTACGAAGCACCAAATCATAACAAAAGCTATCTCATGACACTTTTATACTCTTTGTATTCTTTGTTATTTACAAAGACGCAACAATTCCCACCATGAGCAAGCCATATTTTTTTCACACACACGCACACACAAGCTCAAGGTTGAAGCCTGTTAAAAATAAGTTTTTCCTTGTGATGTTCAGCTCTTTATTGAAACTGAGTCATTCTGCAGTCATGTTGTTGAAGTGAATTGAAACATGCTTTTATTCATTTCAAAAAGGCTCCACGTGCTAGCTCTCTACCTAGCCAGCTAACTCGCTACCTTGGCTTGCACGTGTTAAACAAGAGAGCCAGTGTTAATGGTAGCGGCAAGTTTGGTTAGTTACCTTGGCAGCGTTCGGATTTTTAAAAATGCTCTACAGAGAAAGACAAACACACACGCACACAGACACACCATGACGAGCAAAAACAAACAGTATCACACTGTCTGGTTGCCAACAGGATCTAATGTTAGCTAGCTGGCAGTTGCTGTGCACTGAAAGGTGAGGGGGCAGGGATAAAGTGACAACTGTAGTGTCATGAAAGGTGACATTCTGGAGGAAAAACAGGCTTGAAAAGGAGGAAATGAAATAAAAAAATGAAGTCCAATAAAAACTCCGCGAAGGGATCCCACATTGTTAGCCGTTTCCTTCAAACTGTGGAGCTGCTTCCCTGTATTCTGTGTTCTCGTACTTTTACTGTTGCTGATGTCCTTGACACATTCTTGCGTTTCAGCGAGAGCCTATTTGTATCCGTTATTCATGTTCATTTCATCTAATTATTCCCATGTTTACTTCCTATCGTGACTGTAAAAGCATTGTTATTCCTGTGATTGTGGTCACCCCTCATTAGTTATGTATGTTTTAAGTGTATAATTCATATCTCTGACCCAAGACTGCAAAAATGTGAAACCAGCAAGTCCACAAAGGAAAAAAAAAAAGAAGCCTTTCTCCCTGAGGAAAACACCCCACTCTTTAAGCGAGCAATAAATCTAGCACTTAAGAGAGGTTGTCCGTGTGTGTGTGTGTATTTGAGCGTGTAAATGTACTCAGAGTCCTCAAGTCCACAGCCTCCAGAGCTGTCAAACGCTGCCCGGCCCCGCAACTTCCGTAACCCGTGACCCCTGTAACTCCTGTTTTGTTCTCGGCACTCCAGGCCCCTCAGATATCCCTCCAGTGGAACTCCCCTAGATGACAGACACCCCTCTCCACTATGTTCCTACACACTACCCCAGTAGCCTTTGACCTCCCCAGCACCTCTGCCTCTCTGTGCGACTGCCCTTGCATTCCAGTAAAGGCGCTGAAACTTGAGCCTGCGGTGAGCTCATCGCCGGGGCCATGGAATCAAGAGTTAAATGATACCAAAAAAAAAAAAAAAAAAACAGAGAGAGAGAAGAGAGAAAACGGAGAGAGAGAAGGGGGAGAGGCAGCCGTTGGTGCAGGACAGGTCTGGAACTGGTTCCGTGCGTCTGCTCTTCGGGGGTTAAGTTACACCAGAGAAAGCGAGGAGGAGAAAGAGGAAGAAGAAAGCGCTGAGCGTCTTTGAATTCTCTCTGCTTTTGTCTGCCTTGTTCTTGCCCTCTCGCCGTCTCTCAGCGGCCTGACTGACTGGTGCCTGCAGTTTCCTCTTGACACACTCCGGCGAACCCGCCGCCCTCCATCCGCGCTTTCAAGTTAACGAGCCCCGTCGGTCTCGTCCTCGTGTCAGGGAGAGCCGGGATGTGAGTGTAATGCCGTGAGGTCGCGCTCTCCTACTCTGTCTGTGTCTCTGTTCTTCCTTGACCCTGCCATGACCACCAAGTGTCCAAAGACGGTAAGTGTCCCTCTTTAAATTGTCAGTCAGTGTGTGTTTTTGTGTGCATAGTTTTGGTGGATTGTGTGGCTTGTGAAAGGAGCAAGGAAAGAAAGTCCCCAAATGTCATATCTGAGAATGATTGTGATTCATGTCCCATATTGTAATGAGTACCATTAAGACGCTTAATCACTGCAAACATAATTAAACCAATCAGAGCTCCTCTCAAGCTGAGTTCTGAGGATGACTGCGGTAAGTTAGAAAGAGACGGAGCATCTCCAGCTGAAAGCCAAGATCAACTTTTAAAGTTTTAAGAGTGCCATTAGATAAACCTCTCATACATGCATTATTCATGGCTGCCATGCTTCTTTCTAGTTCACTGCCTGTTGTTCGCTGTGTCTCTCTCTGACCTTGTGCACTTGTCTTGTCAACCTTTGGGGGTGACGAATCCCTTTAAAGCAAAGTTTTAAACAGGGTGATGATTTTAATGGGCGCCCTACAGCAGACTCTAAATAAAAGGTTGAGTACACATTATTTAAAAAAGAAGTGTGTGTGTGGTGGGGGTAATAATAATAAAAGAGTGGATTCACATCCTTGGGAGGATGTTTTTTAAAAAAAATCTTTACAGTTTAGGGGCCAGTTTACAACCTGAAGTGTGCCACCTGCTCTTTCTTTCGGAGCGGAAAGCAATTTAAAATAATTGTGAGCGTTTCCAGCGATAACTTTAAAAATGTCTGAGGTGAAACAGTAACAATTATCTCTAACATCTTTTTGCAATGGTCTCATTATTTAAATGGGTGTGAAGTGCTCCACTGCTCCTCACAGGTAAACAAGTACAACGCTTCTTGGGAAATAATGACATCTCTATGATCAAAAGCTCTTTTTTTTCTCTCTTCTTCCTCGAGAACGCTGCCCTGAATGCACTTCATTTACAAAGGAGGCTTATTCGCAGGTTCTCCTTTATGGCAAAGCCCATACCATGACTGTTAACAGAAGCCATTAATTAGTAAACGTAGCACCTTATAGAGAATAAGAGCACATATCTCACCAGCACTGACATCTAATTATCACAGTACAATTATTTCTTATTTTTAAGCAGTGTTTATGGCTGATGATTTCTATTCTTAAATGGCCTGTACAAAATCTTCACATACATCCAACAGCAACAAAGTCATGAGTCAGAGCTGCACTGTGATTTCCAGAAATGTCTCATGTACGCGTCATCCCCGACAGATGAAGTAATGTTGATTTATTTTAGAGTGGATGTCAGTTAATGCTTCATAAAAGGTGCATATTGTGACAATAATCTTTTAATAACCTTCGTTTTTAATACAGTTGAAAAGTTAACGCTTAGGTAGATTTTGTCATGTTTGCATTCTACTCACACTTGGAGTGTCTTGGGGATGCCAAATGGTTCAAAATAGGGCACCAAACTGTGAAGGTGCCATCAAGTAGCTTATCAAAAGATAAGAATAAATAATGACTCTAATTACGTAAGTAAAGACAGGAAATAATTGATGGATTTCAGTCTCATAAATTGCACTAAACTATTTCTATGGAATACTGATTAATGAAATGAATAATTACAACCAAAATGAGCACATCCACAGCATTTGAAGTTCAGCATAGAAGAGGTTGGCAGCATTCAGTTGTGTCCAACGTTAAAGAGACCAGCATGTACACACACACACACACACACATTTATTAATAAGAAAATAAAAGCACAGAAATACTACATGGTCTAATCCACATGAATAACCTAAAGAACAAAGATGTGTGCGTGTGTGTGAGAGAGAGGGCAAGTGGAAGGAGCTATATTTCTCCATCACTTTTACCTCATTATCTGGACTGTTTACATTTAGCTTTATTTTGTCTTCTTGTTTGCATGCTAATGAGTTTTCATGGAATTTCTATGGCAACATGTGACTTTACATGCTACTGGCTATGAGCGACCAGTACCCCACTTGGTGCGATGGCACTAAAACGTATCGACATGACAATGTGAAGGTACTAAAGAGGCTAGATGCACTTTAAGTATGAAAAGTAAAAGTACTTGTCATGAAGGTAGAATGACTCCTTTGTAATAGAAGTTTTTGGGCTATCGTAGCTGATGGGTCATATTTAAGCAGCCTTTTAAAGCTGGTTGAGGTGGAGCTCTTTTAACTACCATGTAGTCATCATTTTTCAGATATGAAATATGACCCTTTTGTGTTTACAGCTTCTTAAAAGTGGGGATTTACTGCTCTTCTCTGTTTTATATCACTGTAAACTGATATTTAGTTTAGGATTAGGGTTTTGGACAGTTGGGCGGACAGAACTAGACACTCAAATACTTCACTGTGGGCTCTGGGAGTTTGTGCTGGGCTTTTTTTTTTAGTATTCTCACTGAGTAATTAATTTGTCAGATTAATTAAGAAGTAAAAAAAAAAAAACTGATGGTTGCAACCCTAATTTCTATACTCACTGCATATTTTGCATATAGGCCTAGCTGTCAAATAAATGCAGTGGAGTAGAGGTGTAAAGTACGAGTCTGACTGAGGTGACATTTTCAAATCTTTCAAGAATCACGGCAAATTCCACGCATCACCATTCATGCATCAGTTCGGAAAATATGTCACTAAAGTGTCGGTATGGGTGACAGCTCAACATGCACCTTTTTTTTTTGGCTCGTAGGGGTTCAAGTGCCGAGAAGGAGCTCCTTCACCTATAATTGCTTTAGGGGACAGGCAGGTAGTCAGAAACGGTTTTATATAGAAGTACATGAATGAACGTATTTGACAGCTGGAATGTGTTTTTGTGCGCACAGGGGGAAGAAAGAGGCACAGATCCAAGCCTCTGTTTCACACTGTCCGTTTTCACTTTAATAGCCAGAATTTACATCATTGTTTTGACAAGAACGATCCACTGTCTGCATACATCAGACTATAAAGTAGGATAGATGAGACTAAAAACAAACTTTTAGAATTAGAATTCTTGGTTTTTAATTATTAAAACAGTTCATTTAAATGACTTTCTTATTTACACACAATTACCGTATACTAGAATTAATCAACGTCCTAGCAGAATATTCAATCAATCCTCCAACGGGCCAAAAATCCTACAGTACTATAGCGTCAGCTGAACGCAACAGCTAACTGAAAGCATGAATCAGACGTTGTCTGGTGCTGGACATGGCCCGAGGGCAAAGCTCAGATATGCAGTGAGGGAGCAGAAGCAAGGGGCTAAGAAGGAAGCGTGAGGAGAGCATTGAGAAAGATCCGAGGGTGAGGAGGGGGGAGACAGAGAGAAAGAGAGAGTAAACCATAGACTGGTTCTCTGGCCAACTGGGAGATCCAGCACAAGGAGAAGCCTGTTCTTACCCCTGCCTCGGCGTTCTCTGGGCATGTAGCAGGAGGACACGGCCTCCCTTGGATGAAAGAAAAATAGACTCAAATACCAGAGGATAATGTGATTACAGGCAAATAGGAGAATGAAGGTTAATTGGAGTTAAGTGTCTATAAAAAAAACGAGCCTATATATACATCTGCAAGTCAACCTACATTCTGCCAACAGGGCTTGAATTCTTACTGCCTCCTTTAAAATAAACACATAACTCAATAGTTCTGAAAGAATGTTGCAAATGTATATTTTCTGAAGATAATACCTGACCATTTGGAGTCCACTCATTAGATTATAGTCAAATGGCTTAGACATGTGATTAGAATAACATGAGGACCCATGTAAAAAACATGAAGCTGGCACAGCGAGTGTCTCACAGATGTGTGGAGGTCGAAATGGAGCGATTCAACAGCACCCATGATAAATCCCAGAGGCAACCGTTTTCATCAAACCCTCATAATCTCCCACTCGTGACCATTCACGCCCTGTTTATGTTGGAGCTGTCACTCAGAGAGACAGATTAACCTCGCAAAGGTAAGAACGCTTCACCTCAGAACACAACCTTGACCTCTGAAACCCCACCAGAGCTAAACAAGAGCAGGAAAGAATGACTTCTTTTTGCCATACTTTAACTTCCAGTCTGCCTTTTTTTCTTTTTTGGCATGTGCATTGACATTCACGGTGTCATGGTAAATGTGTCTCAAGATCAGAGGTGACTTCTTTTCTTTTCTTTCTTCAAATGAATCACTCAACATTTACCGGCACCGTTGATTGTTCTTTCCAGAACAGTATAAAAATCACAGCTTTGATTGCCGCATTAACAATGTTCTGAAAACACTCTGCAATTCAAGCCACTTAGAGACGAAGAAAGGCCATAAACATTCAAAACAGCCATTTAAACCTGGCTCACACACCCTCCTGTACAGAAAAGACCCAGTGACTGCCACACTGTAAATAACAAATTACATTATTAGACTGGCGCGTCTGACTGGCTGGTTTGAAATTTGTTTTCCAAAATGAATTATAGAAGCCTGTAACAAGCAAGTGAACATGACTTTGAAATACAGTCCAAGTGAAATTTAAATCATTTTTTTCCCTAGCCTATATATTTCCTTGATGTTTGTTTTAAACTGGTGTTGGTTTCTTGTCAAAATGGTACCTACAATACCAAAAATAATGTAAGTTGACAATGTGGGAACAGTTGTTTCAGTTCCATGGGCACAGGCAGTTAACCAGCTGAGAGCCTGTGTTATTAGCCATTGATTTAGCCCTTTAGTAACATTTTTACAAAAAGAGGTTTTGGCGACAAATCTAGTGACATAAACTGCTCTCACTGTATTTCTCATTAAATGTGATGGATGTATTTTCCTGAACTGACTGTGGTCAGTGAGTGAGACTAATCAAAGAAGGCAGAGAAGAGAATGAAGTATGCATAACCACCAATCACAACCTTTGTTTCTTTTTCCAAATGATTTAAAGAAACAATACAAAATATACAAGCTTTAGCTAATGATAACAGTCAGTTTACATTTAGCTTGACCTAATTACAAAAGAAATGTGAATTTAATATGTAAATGGTTATGGAATTACATCAATTATCATGTTAGCCTGTAATCTAGCATTGTCTATCAACCTTCTGAGGATGATTTAGCTCATTTCTATTGGATGTCTTTGTGTGTTAATCACATAGTAATGTTGCAAGATTAGCCGTTGCTGTAAATTTTGGTTCCATTTCCTGTCACCATATGTGACCCAATGAAAGAAACAAAGCTAATGCTAGCCAGTGATTCAGCAGTGCTAACGTTACAAAGCCTGGCTAACTAGCTTCCCCTGTCTTAGTGGAAGCTAGTTAGTTAGCCTGGCTTGCTAGCTCCTACTTTCCAAGTGACTTAACAGTATGATGGACCCTTACAAATTATATCTTAAATCACCAGCAGCAACCGACAATGTGTGCTGTAACGGGAGGAAATCAATCTTCATAGCCTGGGCTGTGACAGGCTTCAGTCAGAACACCACACATGACAGTGCCTCTCTTAGCAGCACTGGCTTCAAATGTCAACAGCTGTATGCTTACCCGGAGGTCTAACCCCTTCCACAAATATATCAAGAAAAGAAAAGAATTTTAGCATTTGCACTGTAATGTTAATATAAAATGTCTTAACACAGAAAATGAGGATACCTTAAATTTACAGCCAACTTTACAGCAAAACTCTCAAAAAAAAATCCTTCTAACTTTAAATCACTGCAATATTTTGTATCAGCTTGATAAGTAAATGCAAACACTGCATGCAATTTTGAGAAGTACAGTGCAGTGTATGATTGAGTGGGCTGACACACAAGTTTTACGGCCCGTAAGCAGGGCCATTCTTGTTTGCTTTGGAGCCTTCTGAAAGCAGCCAAAAAAGCAACGGTGAATGCCAGCCAAAGCAGCTGCCAGCAGGCGTACAGCAAACAACACAGAACCCTGCTCCTTGATTTTATGCTCCAACCACACTGAACTTTTGCGAGGCTTAATGCTGCTGACGTATTTGGGACCCAACCAACCCCTCCAACCTCACCTCTACCCTCATCTTATCTTAAATTTTATATTCACACCTCATAAAAACTCAATTTGTCTTATAAATCTGATCTTTAGGACTGAAATCTTTTTTTGTCATTTACAAGCGATGTTGCATTTTGTGTTCGGGCATCATAAACTTATCGGGATTACTTTTTTGCAGTAACAACACTGTTGCACATAGAGTAAAACTAAAACAGCAAGCCGCAGATTAGACGGAGAATGGAGATGTACGCTCTACCACTTTAGCACCACAGCAGTAGTGGCATTCGGGCCGCATCAGAGATGAGGAGGTTTATATGGCAGCCATGTTTCATGTGGCAGCAGTGGTGGAAAACACATTTACTACTCAAGTACTGCATTGTAGGTACTTGTACTTGACTTAAGTGTTTCCATTTTCTACTTCATTTTTACTTCTAGGCCACTGCATTTCACAAGGGCATATCACGCTTTTGAATCTACTACATTTTTTTGTCAGAATTGCAACCTTTTAGGCTTGTGACACTAACAAAAAAAAGCATTGTGTAGATTGGGCTCCTTATCATGTTTCAGACCTCCAAGAGTTGTAAGCGGTTTCAACAAAGAGTGAGCTCTTCTTTTAATTTTTAAGATGGTTTCATTTAAATCACTCTTCGGTTAGACAAAATATATGAATACAAATTTAAGTAGCAGATTTTTTTTTTTTTTTTTTTTTCCAACACATTAATAATCACTGGGTCAAAACTACCCATGGGTAGAAATCCACCTAGTTTTTTGGGTTATTTACGCAAACTAAAATATACTTCCCAACATTAACAGTATACTCCAGCTCATTCTAATGTCACTATTTATTACTGACCGTTAATAACATATCCAATCGAATGTAATTTGAGGCAGCCCCCCAATCCATTACATAAACAGGACTGTTAGCATGTGGTTAGCTACTGTAGCGTGACTGATATCATCGTATTTGGATTTCAGCTGGCAAAATCTTTCCAAAGAATGTGGTTGGATCTTTAAACCACACACACGAATGATCTCATGACCTCCTCGGATACATCTTGCGATCCCTTGGAAGGGGTGTGACCAAGGACCCAAGCTACAGTATGTGTATATAAAGTGGTTAAAAGACTCCACTAGCTACAACAATAACATGCGACTTACACACCGACACACCAGTGACAATCTAGAATAGTATCTTCTATCTCCTTTACATTAGGTAGGCGAGGGCGATGTGAGGAGATTGCAATTGCGATTACACCACTAGATGCAACTAGATCCTACACACTGGACCAGTACATTTTGCCAACTTTTATGGTTGCACTGGCACTTTTACTGAAGGTCCACTGTTAGTTGCATGGCAGTCACAGCCAGATGTGATGTCACCATCATGTGGTTTGCGTTACGCTCTGCGAGTGACGCAAAGGACAGTTTGAAATCTGATTTGAGTGGCCTTGGACAAGTCATCTAAAATTTGATTTGGGTCCGATTTCAAACCACCTACAGTATGACTTCTACGTGTTTCTTGCCATACACTTTTGATAAAGGCAATCTGATTCCAATCTGGATATGCCCAAAATCTGATTTAGGCTGCCAGTCTGAATGTAACCTTAGTGCCTGTCTTCTCTATTTCTCCCGTTCTCCTTTTTTATCTTCCCTGCATATCCGTCTTCACCCTCTTCTCACTCTTTCTCCCACCAGACTTGGTCAGAGTTGTTGGCCCAACGCTCAAACTTCTCTTCCTAGGTCTAGTCAACACGCAAGCTTTGCTCTCAAACTCTACGCTATACAGACATTATGCAACTCCCTGGACTTCCCGTTATTGCTCATCTCAGAGTTTTCCTTTATTAAACTTCCTCAACCACAAAAGATCCGCTGCATAATATCATGAAATGAAATCATCCTTTCATATGGGAACAAATTTAATCATTCTGTTTATGTGTACCGCTTTAATACCACCTGATACATGATTCATTCTCAATAAAACAGCTGAGAACATGCCTATCCAGTTTTAGGTTTTCCTGCTGGTTTCAGCCTGACAGCCTCTGTTGACAGCCAGGCTTCGACAGCACTCACTGGAGAGTTTGAATTTGTGTGTTCACTCCTCTTTGGATATATGTCTGTTTTGTTTGTATATGGACACCCTGTCATACATGAAATAGTTTCCCCCCTTCTATGTGTTGCCTTGTCCATCTTGTTTATTCTGTGTTGTACAGGCGAGCTTCTCTTCTGGCACTCTACACCATTATTTTCCTATTTTGCATGTCGCTTGCTGAGTTAGCTCACGCTGTCAGCTGCCTGCTGAGTGATGCATTCCCCTCTATCTCAAAAGCTTCACAGTAATTGCTGGGTAATTGTTTGTCCAGTAATGCAGCACGCAAAAGCCTGGTCTCTCATTACGTCTGTTGAGTTTTGTTGAAACAATACGCCGTCAAAAAAAAAAAAAAAAAAAAAAATCGGAGACCTCTGCCTTGTGGCAAGATACTGTCACATGTTTCCAAAACCCAATTATTCAAATAACCTGGACCATATTGAAACAGGGAGGAATAATCTCTCCCAGGTGGCATACAGTTTTCACTTTGTTTTAAGAAAAATAATCTTTCCTGACTATAACAGCCTCTGGCAACTATCCAGCGCAGCCACATTCCACTTTCACATGACCTTCTCTCAGACCTGGTCTGGAGCAAAAGCTGCACCGTCCTTCCCTGACCACACCTTAGTTTGACTGGCCTAGATATTTCAAGACCTGCTTATCTTTTCTTCTTCTTTCTGCATCGTCCTCCTCCTCCTCCTGCGTTTACAAGATTGACTCAACTCCAGATATGCAATTGGCTTGTAAATTTCATTTATGTGCATTTACAGTTTTGTTTTACAAGGACAAATACACCCCCCTCCTGCTCCGAAGCCGGAAGCCTTTGAAATTTATCACAGTGCTGGGGTCGTGTCAGGTATTTTTCACTCTGTCTGTGGCAGGTTTGAAGGCGAGTTTATTTTTATTTAACACATATAGATGATGTCTGAGCAGCTTTAAAGGTCCAGTGTGGAAGATTTAGGTGGCTCCGTTTACAGAATACGGTGGAAATTGAATAAAATATTCATAATTCTGTTTTTATTTGTGTATAATGAGCTGAAAATAAGAAAGTGTTTATTTTTATTGGCTTAGAATGACCTTTTTATGTCTACAGATGCCGTGGGTCCCACCATGAGTGAGACACCATGTTTCTACAGTAGTCCACAATGGACAAACTAGACACTGGCTCTACATACAGTTTCACAGCCTCTGTGGTTTCTCCTTCATACTAAGAAGGAGAGGGTGCAACGAGGGGGTTACAAATGCATTGTCACTAAATCCAGGATAGTTATACCAGTGACTGGTTAGCTTAGCTTGGCTTAGCAGAAAGACTGGAAATTGGCCATCTTGGATCTATCAAATGCATCAAAGGCTTCCTACCACTGACTTTATATCTTGTTTGTACAATCCATAAAAAGAATATTTTTGGTTTTACAGGTGAATACATGTATGACAAACTGGCATTATCAATGCTTCAGAAAAAAAAACCCTGTCCCCAGCCTTTATGCTAAGCTAAGCTAGTCATCTCTTAATATGTGTATGTGTAGCTGGAAGAGTAGTAGGGATCTCAATAACTTAATAGCTTAATTTTGCGTCCATCCCAAATTGTCAAACTATTCTTTTAAGACATTAATCAAGCAAAAATCCTAAACACAGATTTGCAGCTTTTCTGTTTTTTATGATTGTGATAAATGAAATATGGTATTGTTTTGGACAGGACACAGGCTATCCAAAGTTCCCACCTTTTTCTCTGGAAACTTGACATCTCATAGATTAAATGATTTATGACCCTGACCCTAACGTCGTCAATAGCGTGCCAGATAATGAAAATGATCATTATTCGCAACCATACGATCAGCTCTGACTGCCACGGCAACAGCAACCCTCCACGTGTTCGTACAGTCTCAGACTGAAATTTCATTTAGTTTCTCGAACAACAGAGGAAGGCTGTGAAGCTGGCTTCTAAAGCAGGAAATGGAATTGGCTTTTGCAAATGATGGTGTGTGTGTGTGTGTGTGTGTGTGTTTGTATTAAGGAGTCAGAGAGACAGAGCCACGCAGCACTTTAATATCCCCAATAACGTTGTAGAGACGGGGCATCTGTTTGAGAATCCCACATCAAACGAGACGGCATGTCAGCAGAGGGTTATGCATATATTTCCCTCGCTCTTCCCATCCAACAGAAACAGGTAGGCATACAGGGAGAGCTGGTGAGTGGAAGGAGATACACTTTTGATCAGGACTAGAAAATAAGGATGGAAGAAACTAAATATGGAGGATACATGAGTAAATACATAATCAAAACAGCTACAACGGAAACTCGCAAATCAATTACGTTATCACGGTTTGGCATTCTCTTCTTGTTCTGTGGTCGTGCAGGCGGGGATGTTGTTTTCCTGCGACGGCATCTGGAGGAGATTAGGGTCCAACCTGACACTGCAGCCCCGTGAAACATGACTCAGGGATGAATGGAGGCTTTTAGACCAGTGTCTGTCTTCCCACACGTTGTTCTGCTATTCTTTATTTGTCCATCACCCAGTAAAACACGCACGGCGTTATCCGATACCCTCGCGCTCGCCGAGCAAACAAGATTCTGACGATCTTACTCTCTTTTTTTCTTTATTTGGTCATCTAAGAAAGCAAAGCCTCGGACAAAACAAGATGTCACCGACGCTGTCATTAATTTCAAATCATCTGTCCGCGCGAGCGATACATCACTGTAAGAAAATGTAATTTGTAAGGTCAGCAAACGCCTGTTTTTTCTCTTGTAAAAGCAGCGAACCAGAGTAAGATGGAGCGCCAAACAGGGAGCGTGAGGGAATGTAACAGAATAACACTAGTTTCGGCCCAGCCGAGGCCAAATTACCTGCAAAGAGAAGTCTGTATTCAGAGCCCCTTGTTTTGATACAGTCTACGTGGCTGCGGGTTGGACTCTTATTAGATTGGACCTGCGTTTCCACTTGCGGCTCAGACGAAGGCCCTCCGACAGCCTTTATCCAGTTACGCCTGGGCCCCGACATGTGCTCCTCCGTTACGGGGGGGGGGGCGGACGGAGGGGGCTAATGCATGTCACCGATGCCACCTGCAGCTAGAGCAAACAGAGCTGACCGCCGCTCAGCTGGACGCTAATGCAGCAGAAAAAGAGGGGAGGTTAGAGCGTTACTAGTGTTACCGCGGCGACTTGCAGGTCACATAGAACAAACATTGTACAGACTTCCTGTGACTGTTGTTATGCTGCAGTGCCATATCTGTCTGTGAACGCTGTTTTGTTGCCTCTATAATTGCCGTTGCTGCTGCTGCTGCTGTTGCTGTCATTTGTGTTTTCCTAGTTTTTATTGCGAGCTGAGGTATCGACTTGACACGTTATCGTGGAGGCTGTATCTGTCGGTTTGACAAACGTTTCCTGTGGCCCTGAGGATGTGTGCGTACGTGTGAGAGAGCGAGGGAACAGAGAGAGGAGGAACCCTACATTGTTTCCATTTCTTCAACTAGTCGAACGCAAGACTATATGGCGCTGTTCTGTTGGAGAGCGAGCCACTGTCCCTGCATGGGTTTCAATTTCAACCCCCTCAGCACATCAGCGACACGATTGCTTCCTACTGCAATTTATTACAGGCAAATTGGAAGATTCCAAGGTGTGAGTCAGTTTGTGTTGGCTCCGAACGTGCAGGCTGGTTACTTACACTCCCTTTTCTCAGTCCCTTTACATGGCCAGAGCTGTAGTTATTGTAACCAAGTCCTCAGGAAAGAGAAAGACAGAGAGAGGAGGCTTTTCCAAAGCAAAGAGGGAGGATGGCAGCAGTCCCATTAGCTGACCCCTGGGCGAGCTCTCCGGAGGCATATAGGCTTACCAGCGTCAAAACATAAGAATATGCATCAAAGCGCAGGCAACCAGGGCAGCTGATAGCTTGTGGTGACATTGCGCCGGAGCACTCTCCGCCGTCATTACCGTGGATCCCTCGCGTCGTCTATTTATAATCAATTTTCCATTCCGAAACACGCTACGCGTCTCCCATATGGCGTCGGGGGGGAAAGAGAAAGACACGAGGGACACGGAGGACGGTAATGTTGGGAGCTCGGGGAGAGAGCGGGCTGAACAGGGAGCTGTTTGACTATTGCCAACACAGGGGAGAAATTATACATCGGGGACTGCTCACATAAATGGACCCAGACGTGTTAAAGTAACAGCGGTTTAGTGAGGCCATTTCTTTAAAACCAGAGCTCAGACGAGGAATAAAACCACTCAATTTGTACTGGGTCATACTTCAGAATGGTGCCCCCTTTTAAATTAGCTAGTAAACTGGGTAAAGCCGCATCATTATTTGCAACAAAATGGCCTCATTTACAGCAGCCAGCCGGCGAGTACGTATTATTCTGCTGCCACCATCGTCCATTCATTATTTTACACTATAATCACTCGGGGTATGCATGTCGTTTTATGATTTTTCTGTGTGTGTGTGTGTGTGTGTGTGTGTGTTGAAAAGCCACTGATGGGTGGAATTTGTTTTGCTTGCTTTAAATGTCAAAGGAGCGACATTGTCAAAGGATGCACGCTGCAAAGACGCACACAGCTTACTGTGCCCAGATGAAAAACAGAAATGTAGCTGTGTGGGAGTGTGTGTTTTCAACCTCTTCCTGAAGGCATGACCCGAAACATTCTTGATGGAGGCGATGAACCCGCGTCGCACTGACATTCTGTCTTAAGTGTGTGTTTCTGCGTGCCTGTGGTGTTATGTTTTGTCTCTGTGACACACTGATACGCTAAAGGAAGTAGGAAGAAAGGAGTTCAGCTCGGGCTGGAGACTAGTGACAGGGAAATATGACCAAACACGGAGACAATAGGGGTTAAGTGCTCTTTTTTTTTTTTCTTCCTCTCTCTGCATCTTAATACCTAACACTCGTTCAGGGACACATGGATGAGGTTCGTGGCCTTGCGGTGCCACTTTACACCCGCTTCCCCTGCGGCGACAGTAATAGGTCTGGAAGTGTTACCAGTCTCAGAACTGATGCAGGTTAAAGGGAACGAATGGTGGGACTGACCTTTCTGTTAATCTTTCTCATTTTTCTGCTGCTTCAGGCGCACTGACACCATCAGACATGTAGCCCAGAGTGGCACCGCTGCGCCCTCCGAGGCTTGTAGCATTTAATTAATGTTAAAGTAATAATCTGTGACATTTGCTGTTAATTTCGCCTTCCTGTTTAGAACAGCAGGAGAGCGATTGTGTTACTCTTGCTGTCTGTTACACCAGTTACAGTCGTCATCTGGTAAACAACAGCAGGCAGCGGCTAAAACGATGACGCTGAGTTGAAGAGAAAATTGATCTACACTTATTATCGATAAACTGATTAATCCTCCCAGTCATATTTTATGTCAAGAAGCAAACATCTCAAATAAAAATACTCAAAGGATGTGCTGCTTTTATTTGAATTTTATGATGGAAAAATGAATGTGCTTCTGTTTTCATACTTCTGAATAAATCTTAGCAATTTGAATGTCACTTGGTATTATTTATTTATTTTTCTTACTATTTGCTGTCATTTTCTAGGCAAAATGATGAATTGATTCAACAAAAAAAAAAGGTTAATCAAAAATGAAAATGTGTTGCAGTCTGAATAAATATGATTATTAAAAACAAACGCTGAAGGAATGGCCAGGAAAAGGCACATGCTAATGGAATGATAAAATACTGAAATAGCTGAAGTGGCTAAGGTCACAATTACCTACCGAGGTGGAAATAGTTACAGTTAAAGCATAACCACTGAATGAAGTCGAAGCCTCAGTTTAAATAAAAGCCCTGAGTGAAGTGAAAATACTGACGTTGAAAAGTTAAAAACTGAAATTCAAGCACTGAAATGTGTTCTGAATGAGAAATTCAGTCACAAAGTCAGCCTAAATGTAGAAGATGAAATATGTCAGTTGACGTATGAACACTGAAGGCAGCTGGAGTGACTTCTGTATGAGCAGGGACATGTCAGCCTCTGCTGCTATATTTGCGTTTCAACTGTTCAAGTTTCACTTGACCTGACCATTTCTTCTCCGGACTAATACAGTGAGATTATTCCTACTAAAAGTACTAATTGTAGAGTTCAATTACAGAATATAAAGGAGTAAGATGAACCTAACAAATGATAGTAAACCAGTATTGCATACAGAATAACTAACTTTCCAGCAGCTTGTCGCAGTTAGGAGAAGTTACCAGGAATAATGATAACAACTATTGAGCAGAGAAAATAACACAACAACTCATACACAAAAAAAACCCTTCCAAAGTCAGGAACAGAAACTCTAAGGAACAAAGACATCAGGGTATTGGACACATTGGATTGATTGACAAGCGATCTCGAAGGTATTGCTGGGTAAAAACTGTTGCATATCTTCAAAGACATTACTAAAATAAAAATATGCCAAAATAAAAAAATAATTTAAAAGATTCAATCCATCAAACATCTCACTGACAGGCAGTGTTGTCAATGCAAAACTGCTCTGTGTAAAAACTGAGCAAAGCTTTGATAGCTGTAAACTTCTGGAGAGTTTGGAGGGACCGAGTCGGAGTAAAGTACTCGCTAAATGAATCGGTGAAAACTTTACTGGCAATTTGAAAGAACAGATGAGGCTGTAATGAAGAAAAACAACAACATTTATGAGTAAGAAAGGGGTGCAAATTTACAGCAAAAGTTGTTATGCATTGTTATAGAATATTTGGAGAAAAAAAAAAATCATATACGTGTAAATCTGCTCTGTAAATTGTCTCTAAAAAGTCACCCAAGACGTCCACTCTGATTTCCATCATTGAAAAACAATTAAAGCTTTGAGCTTTCTTAACACCACAGGACAGCATCACCACTAATTACTCAGTTATGAGGGACCATTAATATTTTTGACAAGGTGCTCATTATTCATAGGTTACATTTGCATGTACAAGGTAAGAAGTTGACGGACTGACAAAAGATTTTTCCCTCGGATCTCTCCCACGGGACGTCACAAGTCTCGGCTGAAAATGTTCCAATAATAACGACAATGACAAATCATGCCCGGTGCTCTCATCTCGACGTTACAGTTTTGATGATGAATATGTTAGAAGTCACGTTAGACTTTTTCCCGAGTGCAAAAGGAGAAAAAAAAAAATCAGCATCTGCTAACACTCGTCGTGGCCGGACTTCCTGGACTCAGAGGCCCCCCACGCTCTGCTCTATGCTCTAGAATTATGTGACTGGTTGATGAGTAGTTGTGTTGAGTTGGAAGGTCCTTGGCAAGAGGCCTTGGGCACAACTGGAAGACTATCAGAGTGCAGAGTCATTAGAAATCCCTCATTCTCACTCCGCTGTGTAAACGGCCCAGCGGCCTCCAGCTGAACGAGCCCCGAGGAAGGATCACCTCCGTCTGGCTGAAATTGGATCGCGCACAGAGGAGAGGAGCTGTGGGAGCTGAGCGGGGGGAAAAAAATGTTATGTGTTCCTATTTATTGACTCTGCTGCAGAGATCACTAAACTGTTTCAAGGGAGAATCAAGTTTGGGGAGTTTTTCCCATAAGCACTGCGGACATTACGCGAGTGACAGGCTTCCTTCATAAAAGCCTTAAAGAAGAGGACTTGATTGGAAATGGAGTTAGAACCACACATTGAGTCCCTGAACGCAACTGAAACAGCAAACTATCTGCACTGTTGGAATAATGTTTGAAGTTTATTTACACTAAAGTTGACCCGAAAGAACCAAGGCGGGCTGCACCGACTGCAACATCTGCAGAGTAAATTCAGCTTATTCAATATTAAGCCACAATAAATAAGATTAGTTGAGCAGAAAATTATTTTCTGTTTACCTGGCTCTGGTTCTCTTTAAATAATGAAGATAATACATCATATTTTTCAAGTCAATTCTAGATAACTAAAGATCCTTCCTTCAAAATAAAAGGCCAAAAACAAAGAAGGAAAGAGAGAAAGGAGGAAGCCAATCTAAAAGCTGATTTAATTAAAAATGTTTAATTAAAAGTAGGACTGAGAAATGTTTTGTAGCTCTGCACAATAGTATATCTTAATTTAAACACCTTTAAAGGTCCACTGTGTCTGATTAACAGGGGTTTATTTACAAAATAAAGGAAATAAAATATATTTAACTTTTAATTAGTGTATAATGACCAAAAAATAAGAATTATTATATTTTTGTGACATTTGAATAAGTGTTTTATGTCCACAGGTGCTGTGGGTCTGCCAGTGTGAATTAAAACTAAATTTCTACAGTAGCCCAGAATAGACAAAACACACACTAGCTCTATGGGACCAAAGTTTGCCTATACACAATAAAGAGCATAAAGCGAGGGGTTCACTTGATGTTACTAAATTCTACACAGTGGTCCTTTAAATGATTTGACCAGTGCTGGAAAGAAGAAATGTTATTCATTGGTGAATTACACATATTTCTAACTGAAAAAATCTAACTGAAAACGTATTAACCTTACAAATTAAACAACACATCACTGTCTACTAATACTAATCTAATCTAATACTACACTTAACAGAGGATATGGACTTAAATGAGCTACCTCTTTCTCACTCGCCCACACGAGCTCTGTGTTTCTGCACTTTCCAGTCCACACACGTGGCTTCCAGCAGAAGACAGGAAATAGAAACTGTCCAACTCTGTATTGAGATTTTTGCTGCAGTGCCTTGAAGTGGCCAGTGCCGAAGCGTGAGCGAGATTTTTTTTTTTTTTTTTTTTTTTTGGTTTCTTTTTTTTGGCTGAAGCTAGCTGACCTCCACCACCTCCAGCCCCCGCAACAAGCTAACTTGACCCGGACAAGAGTCTCCAGTGAATTCCCAGAGATCAAATTAATATGAACCCTCCATTAAACTCCTAGTAAGTCAAGGCAAGAAGTTTAACCTTTACTTGTTGCTGTAACCTCAAAAAACTCCCAAAGCAATCACATGAGTGTCACCAATAATGCTAATAATGAACAATAACAAAAATAATACAGGCTATTTAATTTTATAATTAATTCTATGAGTAAAATACGTCAAATTCAAGCTCAATTCAAGCATGAATTGAGCTTGGGTTGTGGGACAGGAGCACATTACTGTATTTACCACAGTGAAAACTCTGATGTTGGTCGTACTACCTCCCAGAAAACTAAGCTGCTGCTCAAAAACTAATATTATTGCAACAAACGTCTAATTTAATCCATCATTTACAGTAACACGTGTATTTTGTCCTTACGTGACTTTACAATACCACAATAACTGTGCTTTGAATCATATCAAACCCACATCCACGCTGCAACAATACAACTGAAAGTGGAACATGCAGAAATTGCGTGTAATTGCCTCCCACTTAATGTTTCGTTTAACCTCCTTTATTAGAAGTGCTGGAGCTGTGTGTATCGTAAAAGTGCTCAGTAATGGCAGAAGTGAAAATAGTTCTCATTAAACGCGGTAACGCGATGCGTGATTAACATCACACGCGAGGAAGGAAAGCACACACGCACGCGTGGAGGACGATGGAGTGTTTTTTCTGCTTTGGGTGGATTTCAGGACTTCTTGTGATTTCCGGGGTGTGAGCACGACCACAGACAGCAAAAAGCTTCAGGAGCCGTTTCATTATAAACCTTTTCAGCAGTAATGTTGAGCAGAGGAGGGGGAAAGTATTAACACCTTCCCTCCACACAGACCTTTACTCTTTGTTTAGCCATGTGACGCATAGCGTGAGTAATGCAGCGCTTGGCCTTGGTATTACTTGAGAGTGGGAGCTCCATTTTACACACGCTGGATATGCGTGTTTGCACTGTATTCGTGCAGCAGTCCGAGCGAGAAAGAGGGGGAGAGAAAAAAATGAAGGATTTTTGTTGGCGTGAGTGAAAGACGGAGAACGAGAGGGTCTGCAGCGGAGAAAGAAAAGAAGGAAAGACAAGAAAGAGAGGAGAGACAAGTACCTAATGCTGTTTGTAATTAAATTCTGTCAAAAAGCCTTTTCATTTCAGAAGGCCCTGTTGAGAGATTAGCAGGGCCAGGATGGCTGGGCACTGCACTGTAGTCGACAGGAGCGGCAGCCAAGGAGGTGACAGAGTTCTCCTCTCCTCTTGCTTTTACTCCTCTTACTTCTATCAACCACTGCCATCAGTGATCTCACACTCCCTGTTTTTTCAGCCTCTTTCCCTTTCTCCTGCATTCGCCTCCCTCGTCCGTCTTACACGCGCGCGGTGTACTCGACTATCAGTGTTCAACAAGACTGTAGCCAATCATGTTGAAATCCTTAATGTAATCTGTGGGAGACTCTGTGGCCTGACTTTAGCCTTTAATACCTCCTAAAATGGCACAGAGCCTACTCCAAGCGCCGTCTTAAAGCTGGACTAATCAATAGCCTATTTTTATATTAACAATGGGCCAAATGACTGCATGGAATCACTCACGGTTACTAAACCACTGAGAACGTCCCCCGACTCTGCACTTTTACAGAGCGTTTTAGTGTCTTTCAGCTTGTTGTTTTGGTTTTACAGCCTGCTTTTAAACCAGTCTTTCAGCTCTCATCGACCTGGGCAGCAAAAAGTTCTAAACGCACCACCTGCGCAGCACCGAACGACAAAAAGACAACGTTGGCAACTGGCTGGTGAACGTAGCGTAGCATTTAGCAGCCACAGATCCAGATTTACATTCAGACTGTGTAGCCTAAATAGACAACTGAATCAAGCTTTGTGACATGATAATATGCCTTGTGTGTTTCGTCCACAGCTTTGCTGGACTGTCCAAAAGTGGTCAAAAACAACAAAAATCAGTCAAAGCAGGGTGAAGGATAATCTCAATGTCTCTCAGTAACCTCGGAGTCGGTGGATCGGTATCAGATGTATCTGTATAGTTAAAACACATGTCCCAAGCTAATTGTGCACAACCACAAATATGAAGGAAACACACCAAACCACAAGTGTGTATATGTGTGTGTGTGGGAGGGAGTGGGGAGTTAGGATTTACCTAACAAGACACCACTATACCACCGGGGCACTCCCATACCTACACAAACGCACAAATCTCCCGCATCTTTTCTCTCTATCCTCCCCCGCTCGCTCTCTCTCTCACTTCTGTCTTTTTTTTTTTGCATCGTTTCTCCTGGTTGAAAGATTCAGTTTCCTCTTACTAGAAGTAATAACAAGTCTGTGTGTGTGTGTGTGTGTGTGTGTGTGAGGTGCTGCGATGAGAATCTGGAGGGCATACCTGATGTCAACACTACTTTTGTACCTTGCAAGCCGTGTGTCTTTCTGCCCATCCGTGCATGTGTGTGTGTGTGTGTGTGTGTGTGTATTTATGTGTTTGTCTGTGTGCCCGTTGGTCACAGTGTGTGTTCATGTTTGCCTGTTAGTGTGTGTTGATTTGTCTGTCTGTGAGTTTATTGGCATCTTTGATGTTTGCATTTCTGTCTGTGTCTTGTCTGTGTATCTGTTGATGTTTCTCTGTGTGTGTGTGTGTGTGTGTGTGTGTGTGTACAGCAGGAATAAAGCACCCCATTGATAAGAACAAGTTCTTCTTGTTAACGTATCAGTAGAGCTGGACTCAAGCCAGCGCTGAAGTCCCAGGGGCGTATTTCTACACAACCCCCGCTATGACACGGCAGTTACTATTCTGCAACCCCAGACACACACACACACACACACACACACACACACACGGCTAGATAGCCCGGGAACTGAACATGTGTTAACACTCTCTTTCCAAGAGATACATTGAAGAGGACATTGAGCAATGTTTCGTCTTACATCTCTCTAGCGGCCGCCTGCTCTGCAGTCGTCTAAAATGCTTCCATGTGCAGTCTCTGCATTCCGACTACCTTTCTGAGGCATTTGGAGACTCTCCCCGCAGATACCCGATACCCAGGGGAAAGCAGATAGTCATGAGAAATACCTGCTAGCTCTTAACAGTTTTAAATAACAGGACGGGGAATTTCTGACATTCCCTTGGTCTTCTTTTTTTTTTTTTCCCTTTTGCTTGCACATGTGCCAGCTATTGTTTTCCTCCTCTTATACACCAGGGAGATAGAGCCAAGGCTGTTTTATGACAGTCATAATCACCACCCCTGGCGGCTGCGTGGGGACATCAGCTCCAATGGGCTGTTGCGGGGCACACCTCGTTGTCAAATAAAAGTGTCTGGATGAAGGTCGGGTGGGAGAACAAAGAGGTTCAGTGTGCCGAATGAGCACCTACAAACCCCACTGTTCCTGAGTGCGTGCATGCTCTGCCTCTCGTCTATTTGTTTAACCATTGCAGACCACGGCGGATGATGTAGAGCCAGGCCGCACACTCGCTCTTTGACAGCAGGGACTATCATAGTAAATCTGCGCAGAGCCGCACAATTAATCACAACAGCGGGTCGAACAAGTGGCTCGCCGTGACAAATGCATGTGGGCAGTGCACGCTGGGAGCCCAAGCACAGCATTTAGTGTGAGAATTACATACATCATGATCATGTTTAAAAAAAAAAAAAAAAAAAAGAAATAAAAAAACACAGGTCAGTGCATTCGAAAGTGAGGATCACACGGGACGGCGTTGTTAACATCTGTTTTGGTAGATAGATCAGGAAACGCGAGGGCGTTCGGGGATGAACGCGACCACAATGATAGGCGAGGGTTTACTTTACTGCATCTAAATTTAACGTCATCATCCTCGAACCGTTTGATGTGCACCCGCATAGAACGCTTGCACGAACTGATTCACTGACTTTGCCCCCTCAGCGCAGGATGTAATGTGGAAACTCAAGAAACGGGATTTGAGGGGTCCGAACGTGCTTTTAAAGACAAGCGGGGGACTTTTCCAGATGGCTTTGATATAGATCATAGCGGTGTCACCACCAAAGCATGCTCTCCATTATTGCCATTGTTTAAAAGCTTTACCTCTTAACGTAAATGCAATGTGACAATCTAAGAGGGTTCAGACAAAAAAGGGGGTAGGTCTTACAAATGGAATTGTCCCCATGGGCAAACCACATAATATTCATATCAAACCTGATACATCTACCACTTGAATTTCTAACCATGCAATCAGGGGCTCTGCCAAGTTAGTGAATGCACCCTGATCAGTCTGACGATAAGATGGGACCAACGGGGCACTGTGGCTTTGGGTAAGGCCGTGTTCTTGTTAACTATCAGACATCTTGAGTTGGTGCTGCAGAGCTCTGAAATCTCACTTGACAGGAACAAAATAATCTCACGAGTGGTACAAAGTCCACCCTGCTCTTCCTTTAATGACCCTTTCAGCTGGTGGGGCGAGCACATTTTGTGTTGAAGAATTACCCTTACAGGTGGCTCACATCCTGGAAGTTCTTAGCTCTCACCATAGCATGCCTGTGGTCTTTATAGATAATCCTATTTTTATTGTGCATATACTCTTTTAATCTGTCACTGGGCCACACCAAAATATCTCAACAACTGTGTGATGAGTTGTCATGAAAATTGCTGCACACATGCATAACCGTTGTCCGGTACTTGTCCGGTACTCCGGTTTATGACCAAATACCTGCGAAACTACTCCCATCAGCCTCAGCTTCACTTTGTGTTTGGCGCTAATGTTGCTAATGGCAACATGCTAGCTATGCTAAACATGGTAAACAGTAATGCCTGTTTAACATCAGTGCGTCGGTTAGAACATTAGCATGCTAACGTTACAATTTAGCACGTAGCATGGTTTCAGACTCTTTGTCTTAGTTTTGACTCACTTTTGTTTCAAAGAGCTCTCTGAACAGAATGATGAATTTTTCTAAACGTTTGTTTTGTTTAACGGAAACGGAATATTGGCAGGGGAAGCGTTTATTATAGCAGAATGCTTATTCAGATGTTTTCAATAGAAAAACAATGACTAATCAGTCAAATCAGGCTCATAACTGAGGGTGCACTACGTTTATGACTTTTTGTTATTTCTTTATGACTGAAAGATTTATTGCCTTACTTTTTTTTCTCACAAAAAGAGTTGGGAAATTAAATACAGAAACATATTTATCCATGTCTTTTTTCTGTGCGTGTGTGTGTGTGTGTGTGTGTGTTTATGTGGGACCATTAAAGGGTTGCAAACACTCACATGTCAAGATGTATTAAGACAAACAAATCCTCCTCCTATGTATTGCTCACACCGGCGCCTCTGTGCATGATGTTAACATGACAACCATGCTGTGTTGACATAAAACCCGATCGAGCTGCCTGGCGGGACATTGTTGTTAATGTCACTTTGGTCAACATTTATCACTTTTTCACATTACTTCCTCGCGAGCATCGGTGCCAAATACGCCGTCGGCGACAGTTCACTCTGTCCCCTTCTTTTACTGCTGTTATTCTGGGCAGTGGGTCTTATAAATAACTAATAAAGACCAAAGCTATGACGCATTCATCTTAATGCTAGGTGGCATCAGGGACAGGTGCGCTGGCTTATTCCTACCTTTTGTACGACAGCACAATTAATCTGCTTTGTGCCAGGTTAAGAGCAAGGGGTGGACTGTGGAAAGAGACAAATGAAAAAACCAAAAGGGAAAGTCATGAATTTTATAGTGAACTCAAAACGATGAGAACCTGACCTTGGCTACCTTTACACTTTCTTCTACCTTTTTTAATGTGTGTGTTGAGCACTACTTCCTTAAAAAATAAGAGGAAGGAGACATGAGTGAAGTCGTCTGTTCCCGAAATAGAACACAAGCGAGGATAGGTGATGCTAGCGTGTGCTGGAGAGGGGAAAGTGGGGAGTTATTAGCCATATGTGATTCATTTACAACAGCATGCTTCAATTAATCTGGGCAGGGTGGCAGGCGCCAGGGTTGGGCCCCATGCCACCTGAGTGAGAGAGGAAGAATGATCTGCCGCTCTGTGAGGGATGAGCAATGAAAGCAGATCCCTCCGAATCGATACGCCTCACATTATTGCTCACACCAAACTCACATCCCCTTCACTTTCCTGCTCTCTTTCCTTTCTCGCTGACTCTCTTCCTCTGAGCCTCTTTGTTCTTTCCCTTTCACGGGGACTCAAAGACGAAGCGAATAACAGCTGAACAAGGTACTCTTATTCATCAGGAGCCCCACGAGCACCCCAAGAGGAGCGGCGATTCTAATGTAGGCATCCACCTTAGAGACACCCTCAGGATGTTTTGTGGGGCTGTTCTCTAACTGGGGCGGCATGCTGCGGCAGTAAGTGAAAGCAAAGGGAGGGACAAACTGGCGAGGGGCAAAAACCACAGTGACCAGATGGAACCGCAGATTGTTTTAAAGGGGGCTACTGCCTCAGCAAAACCATATGGGGGCAAAAATGCTATTTAGCGAAATCTCATTTATGTTTTTCACGACATGGTGAGCAGCACTGGAGGATCTTGTACACAAAAGATAAAGTACTAAAACTGTCAGCACGTGATGGAAACAGAAGAAGAAGAAGAAGAAGAAGGGGAAAAAAAGCAACCTCATCTGCATCTGCGTCTCTGCGGGGCATGTTGTTGTGAGGAGTTTTATTTCAACTTGTGAGCAATATTCCAAAATAAGAGCATATGAACACTTGCCAGGGTTTAATACCATAAAGCATTAAGTTACAGCAATCTTGCCAAGGCTAATACTCTGATTGTTACTAGAATAAACACCCTGAAAAAAGTGTTGATGATGATAAATTAACCAGAGGAAAGAAATGTTACATTAATGCACTGGATAAGAATATTAAATTACAACACTTGATATGAAAAGACAAGCAATAGCATCAGCATGGCAAAGGATTAAACACTGTCGCTTAGCGGTGTCTGACAGTATAATTATATTTTCAGCCGTCTGTTTTGTGAGCTGTTTCACCTGGCTTCTGATGTAATCTGGATTTATCCAAACTCCTCAAGCATCAGAGGGATTTATCACTCTGAAAGACAAGGAGGAGGGCTGACACAGATAATGCAACGCACTCAGACATCCATTACTATGTTTGCTGTTGGCCATACAGCGAGCTAAAATGTCTCTTTGCTTCCCAGGCAATTAAAAGTTTCCGCGAGGAATAAAGATTGGCATAGTATTTAATCGTGAAGTGAAGACACGGGAGTATAGACGTGAAGGAAAAATGAAGAACCTCCATGCCTCTTCCCCAGAGTGCCCGTTAACTAACTTAAAAAAAAAAAAAAAAATGCTGATGATAATAAAGACGATGATGACCTCCCCTTTTATTTTATCCAGCATTAAATAAACAAGCAAGCTTCAAAATTCCATCTGTCTATATGAAACTATTGTAATTACCTGTAATTAAAATCAAATAATTATTAAGTGTCTCTCAGGTCACGTGAGTGTAAATTGTTGTGAGACGTTCTCCACGCAGCACTAATTTGAAATCATGCAATAATAAATCAGCTGCAGGGAGAAGCTGTCAGAAAGAAAAAGGTTCAGGGGAGCGTGGTGTTTTGGTGTTTCAGGGCTTAGTTAATTAGTCGGAGGGGAAAGCCCAAGATAAACACAGACTGTGATTGAAGCACAGGCTGAGCCTTTAAACAGCTGTCCACAGCTGGAAGGTCCTGATCAAATCAAGGTGCTGGTCAGACACAGCTGCACAGGGTTAGGACATTCACTCTGACATCTACTCGGATTTATAACTGTTTTTTTGTTTTAAACAAGTGATTGCTTTTTGTTGTTGTTTCTATGTAATAATTATGCTCTTGATTCTTGGTTACTATCATCTGTTTTTTAAGGTCTATGTCCTCAGCTGCTATTTTAACTGACTCACGTGAAAGGCTCAGTAAGAAATGAATGGACGGCAACTTTAATTCAAATTAATCTGAGTTCTTATAAAGCAAACAAATAAAGAAAATGTGGCAATATAAACATTTTACAGCGTCATTAAGTCGTCCACTGATGGTAAACTTAAATCTTCATAAACATGCTTGCATATGTCAAACGAGTTGTGTCTTTCCTGTAAAACATGTAGAGGTGTGTTCTGTGTTCCAATATTAGTTTTTTTTTAAAAAGGCAGCCTAGAGCTGTTTCCATCTGTCTTTGGTTGATCTAGTATCACTTCCTTAAAGTTGGGGGACTCGTGAGGAAAAAAAAAAACGGTCGGAATCGATGCAGCAGACGCTGATATATCCTGACTTTCAGTCTCTTGCATGGGTCAGTGCATCTTACATTTACAGAGATAACTCTGATGATATCTTCACTTATTTTCTACAACTTTGGAGAGGGACTTTGTAGAACTTTTTGCACAAGATGAACAGTGCACGTTGTAATCCGTGATGCCCACTATGTATCAATGTAAACTCCTTTTTTTCATTAATTTGACAAAAATGAAGGGAATTACACATTTTACACAATATACAATCTTAAGAAACATTTCATATAATGTCTATAGTATTAGTCATTCACATTAAATGGTATTGTATGTTATGCATTGTGTCCCCTGGACAGTGCAATACTGTCAAATCAAGTACAACGTACAACACTATTTAGTTTTATTTTATTTCCAAAGTGCCCAATCAGAACAGAACTTATCTCATGACACTTTCCGTGTAGAGCAGGTCTATTCCAACCATGAGCAAGCACTTGGTGACAGTGGCAAGGAAAAACTCAGCTCATGGTGGGTAGGATAGAGAGAGCGGACACACAGCAGCAATAATAATAATGATAACTGTTACTATACACTTTAATGGAGATAGGACTAAGCAGTAATAATGATATTCATAATAATAATAGTATTTGTAGTGGTGGTGGGCACTCTATGTACTTCTGTTGCTTACAATTTGTGTTTAATTGTTCTTCTATAGTTTCTATTCTTATTTTCATTTTACATACTTTTTTTTTGTTTCTGTCTTTGTGCTGCTGAAGCACGGGGACTTTTCCTTTGCGGGATCAATCAAGATCAATCAGTCAAAACATGTTTTATCTTTATTGTGAAATATGTATATAAATGTGCTGTGGCACTTCTGATAAGAATGCATAGTTTTTAACAAAACAGCCCAGAGCAGTGGTTCAGTCTTGCCTTTTTTTTTGTTTTTTGTTTTGCTTGTGACTACTTAATACAAAGCAGCAACTCGTGCCTGTGAGATAGATTTTTGCTTTAGATTGTTTCATTGGAACAATTTCAGGCCTGAAGAGATGAAACTGGTAAATATTTCACGAGAGAAAAAAAGAGGAGACTTTAGAGAAATCTCAACACGCAAAAATGGACGTCATTTTGTGCAGCGATCAGATTTTCTTTCTTGTTTCCGTCCCCTTTAATCATCTCGTGACCCTTTGGGTTCATCTCGTGACCCTCTGACTGAAGCTCGTTCAGAGGTAAATGCAAACATTTTCCCCCGCCCAACGCGATAATGAGCAGTTTGAGACAACATCCACAGTGCTGAATCCTATCACAATATTTTGTCTGAGATTTGTAGTGTTTAGTGGCCAACACCTCACACAGCTGTTAAAGAGTCGTATCTTCTTATCCATCCCACATGTGTCTCTGGATGACTGATACTGATCAGACGTCTCATTCCAGTAGTCATCACACATCCACCGTGATGAGGACTGAGTCAAGGTCTGGACATATACAGTAGGTTTGTTCAGTCCAGTGACTCATGTATCTACAGTATTTGTACTGTTTAGCCTGGGAGGTAAGAGCAGCCTTCAGCCCTCTTTCCACCCACCCAGAAGACTTCCTTTTTGCTCAGCTCAGAAGGGGAAATTTAGCCCAGATGTGACTTCAAACAAAAGAAAAGCTGCAGGGATTGGAGGTGGGATCAGGCCCATCTTTCGCATGACCCCAAGACCTGCTCCTTCCTGGCATCTGTCTATTTTTCTCCTCTTCTGTTCTTTCTCTGATGATCTTTTGTAAGTTGCCGTCCCGCGGGTCCTTTTACTTTTACTCTGAAACAGCACGGCTGTTTTTTAACAAATAAGTGCTGTGTCATTCTTACTGCGGCTGTATATTTACCCAACATTGTATATAAACGATAAGGATATCCCACGTGGAGGCATATTTTCACCAAATAAGGTGAAATTCAAGGATTTATAAAGTTCTCGAGGCGCACACACTGAGGCCTTTGAATGCTGAACACACATTTAAGTACTTCAGCTGTGTTCTATCTTTTCTCATAAATATCTGACCAAATGTACACAACATGATGACACACCACTATTTCCAAGACACGCTTCAGTGAGGATTACGCTGCAAAATGTTTAGCTGTAAAACATCGGTGGTAATTAAACAGCAGGAGTTGGAGATAACACTTGGAGATGTTATTTTTTTTCGTCACACTTCCTCTCTCTCTTTTTTTTTCTTTTTAAACATCATTAACCCATAGCAGGTATACAGCACGGAGATCTGTTTCTAAGAAAGTGTCTGCAGTTCCTCTGGTAATGGAGGAAATGACTTAAATGAAGTGGAAGTGAATATGACAGCAGCACGTCTCAGTTTGTGCCTCTAATGCATCGCCGTTACATCTGAGTCACACAGCATTATATGTCACAAATAATAAACACCTGTCAGTCTTTGAAAAGGAGTTAAGTAAAGCCATGCTAGGCGCTCTGTGAGGCTGCACAGTGGGGCTTTGAGCTAAATGCTAACACCAGAATGAAGCAGATGTATGTTTACCATACTGGATATACAGCTGATGCTGACGGGAATTCCATTAGTGTTGCAGGTATTTGACCTGATGGTGGCGCTACCGGCACAGTCAGATGGATGTTTGTACAACATTTAATGGTATATAAACATGTAGATGTTCAGGCATTCACAGAATAAGAGCACAACTTCGTCTTTTGGTGGTGCTAAAGCAAAAATTGGGATCATGAAAGGTACAATGGTTCATCCTCTGGGCACCATGCATATCTGTACAATTTCATGGAAATTGACCTGATAGTTGTTAAGACACATGCCTAAAGGCTCAGTATGTCAAATATTCCAGCTGAACCCCGTGTTTATGAGTGCACCAGAAGGGCTGTGGCATGTTTCAAGAGCGTCTGTCCGGACTGGGGGTTTCGCTGCATGCCATGACCACCACAGTTCAATCTGCTCTGTGCCGATTGAACTGTCTGGAAGTCAGACAAAAAAAAAAGTCTGGTGAGAAAAACACTGAAACGCTCCTAGTAGGTTATGAAGCCACGTGGAGAATGGACCAAACGGCATTCAGGCCACAACATCACAGAGCCAAGAGTTAATAAACAAAAATGTCAACCTCGTGGTTGCACAAGCAGAAAAGTCCCTCCTCTGAGGATGATGAATGTTGACAATTTTATCTGAATTCAGGCACAGCTTAAGAAACAACATGCAGCAAAGATTGAAATTTCTACCGTTAAGATGGTTAGAGCAGTGTGTGACTTAGCAGTACTAAGTAATAAGTGCTGTTACACAACCTTCTGGGTTTTTCAGTGATTGGTTTTTAATTGGTATTTAATTTTCTGAAAATCGCATCAAAAACTGTAAGTGTACGCTGAAGTAAGACCTTCCAAGGGTGGATTGCTCCTTCAAGCTTTATTTTATTATTTTTTTACAGCAGAGCAGCACGTCAGAACAAAATGGCCACCACTTATCACAACAATTACACGTTGCTAATCAGTTCTCTGAGGTATTCCATCTTGGGAGGACAAGGATAACATGGCAGCCACATGTCAGAAACAGCAGTAATCCACAATCCCCTCTTCCTGTCCTCTTTTGAGCCAATCTAAACCTCCTCCATTCCTTTTCTCCTGCCTCTATTCCCCCCTTCTGTGTCCCCCTCTCTCCCTCTCCACCCCTCACACTCTGCTTCTCTCTCCCCCATCCCTCCCTCAGCAGAACTACAGGGGCTTGCTTGTTGTCAAGTCAGTGTTTTTACAGCCTGGCATTAGCACAGGGCAGCATTCAGTCAGGACACTGCGTTCACTTTGCCTCTCTGCCCTATAACTCACATGCTCACGTGAGAGAGCGTTCGCCTTCACTACTACTCATGAAATGACCCCGATCGAGCATCGCCGGCCTTTTGACAGGCTGACAGACCATTTTATATTCTTATAAAAGCAACAAATAAACATTTTATACATTTTAAATGCCACATATAACACCCCATCTGACATAAGGAAGGCTCAGATTGTGCTGTACTGTACTGCACTGTACTGGGGGGGTCAATCTGTTCCTTTACCAAGGCAGGAAGACGGGGCGGTTGTTTAATCTAACTCTTCCGTGTAATTAGAGGGCCACATTTCATCATTTGGGGCAATACCTCTGACTGAATGTTTCACTCTGTATTAGTTATGGGTGCACTGTATGTATTGTATATTGTATCTTTCAGTGTCTGTCAGTCACAGTGTGTTTGCACAGAAATGGAGCAATAAGAGAAAAAATCCAAACTTGGAAGGAAAAATAAATTTCGGTCTAGAGGGGCTCTGGAGTTGTTGCAATCCTCCAGCTCCCTCGTCTCCTCTCAGCTCCTCGAGTAAAATATACAGTCTGTTGTTTGCTGACTGGTTTCTTCAGCTGTACTCGTCCAGGAGCCCTGCTGTGACATTAGAAGCATGTAGATTGATAATCGACATGGGAGGGCATAATTACATCGCCTTAGAAATTAATGAACGCATTGATTGCCCACTCTAAACATTATCAGCATATTTTTCTTTAAGCCACTGAACTCTCGAGGGAAGGGCCTGATTATATCATAGCTTCAGCGATTTGCTATATTACTGTGGCTTCCCACAGTTCTTTCAAATATCTTGCCAATACTTGTGGGGAGGTTTTAAAACACTGATGTTGTTGGCAGCTTTGAAGTGCCTTTCACTGTCCAGATGTAAATTCACGCAAGGAGAAATGTGATAAGCTAATGATGTCTTCTGGGACTGGAATGAGTATAACCGAGGGATAAACATATATGCATATCTTTCCCTCCTTCAAACCTTCCTTTAACACTGTTTGGGGCCTGAACAGGAGCATATGGACAGAGCAGGCTTTGATGTGCTCTGGGGTCATGTGTATCTGCAGTTTTATCAAGGTACACAAGCGTGCAGAGTAAATATGCCACACCAAAACTCCAGGAAGGCAGAGAAGGGGGATTTCCACCATGAGACCGAAGGGAGGGTGTAGGCTGAAATATTTCTCTGCATTTTTGCACAATAGATCTTAAATATAAGCAGCGTATCCTCACCAAGCAAACAAACAAAAAGAAAGAGAAGACAGCACAGCGTAGGTGTTTCACTTTTTCACGCACAGAAGCTTTTAAAGTCAATTTTGGACCTAATGCAATCAATATGTTTGGGCGGTTTTACATCTCTCTTTTGCGTGAACAAAATCAAATTTGCATACTGGATAATGGCTCAAGCATATTTGCCTATAGCCTCTTTTTTTCAGCCGTTTAAGTGTCTGTCATTTTATACCCATTTACGTGCCTGAAAAGAGACATTTCATAACGCCGCAGCGACCAGGAACAGAGCGCACCACTGCAAAACATGTCCATCAAGGAGAAAATAAAAATAGGCTGTTTCCTCTAAATTCACTCAATCAATAATTCATGCCGCGTACAGAAGCTTGATTTATGAAGGAATTAAATGTTGTGGACTGGGCCCCGCAACAGCCGTCCATCTCTGGGACGTGGCAGCCGAAATTAAACATGAAAGGCAAACACTGAGAACAACCAAATCATCTCGCTGTGAGTTGACGTATTAGAAGACTTCAATGGCACAAGCGCTGGACTGCCACATTTGTGATCTGAGTGGGAGCCACATAATTTGTTCGGAACATTTTCATGGCCAATATGCGTAGAAGTGGGTCACCAAAGGCCAAAGAGCGACATTAATAGTATTTGGCAACTGAAGGCGGAGATGAAAGGCGAACGTGCACCTGCTGACCTGTGGGGATCTTGTAACTCCTGTCTGCCTTTCTGACCTCGACTTAGGCCATAAAGCACCATGACAAACTCAGGAACATGACAGTTTTAGTATTGTTTCAGTCAAAACCCAAGTTTGAATTCTCCTCTCTTTTGTCAGTAATTTATATTTCCTGTCCAGGGCTGATGCACACCTCTCAAAATAAAATTTAAGATCTTTTAAAGAGTGAAACAGAAGACGAATGAATACCATCTCAACAGCAGGACAAACCATTGCTGGTGCTTTTTATCTCGGAGACAAATTTAGTGACACAAATGTCCGTCCTCATAGAACTCTAAATTAGATACACTATCACAACAAATGAATACATTTTTATTTTTTTTAAAGTATTGTTTTGTTTATTTTGTGCACAAACTAAGTACACAAGTCCAAAAAACAAACACGAAAGATGCTGAATCGTGAGGAAAGATTCATTTTAAAGATGATGGCAGCGACTGAGGCCACAAACGACAACTGAGGGGGAAAATGCTGAATGCTAAAACACGGAGCACAAACAGAAGAAGCGCAGAAGAGATTTGGTGATGTTATACAGCGATATCTATATTTGCTAACATTAGCTGCCCTAAGCTGGTGGACAGCCAATTAAGACTATTAGCCAAACCTCAGAGGTGTGGTCTGAATGTTGTTGATTCCACCTTCAAAAGTTACAGTCTCACTTTAATTTCACGTCCAGTTAATCTAATGTGTGTGTGTGTGTGTGTGCGTGTGTGTGTCAAGTGGCTTCATAGTAAATGTCCTGTAGGCCGTGTGTGGATTCGTGTGTGGGCAGTCGTGCAAAAGAATGAGCGCGCTGCATTGATATATGCAGGCGCGTGTGTCTTAGCGCACCCCAGCGCCGGCTGTGTATGTGTGTGTGGTGCGTGCGTGTGTGTGTGTGTGTTTGCGCGCGCGCGCGCACGAGAGTCTTGAAAAGAGTAGGCAGAGCGGCGCGCGCACTGCTGAATCAGTATTAGCGGGAAGAGGCAGATGAAATGACTCTGGGTGTGTATAAATGCTTCAAATCAGCAGCAGAAGAGCAGGGGAAGTGGAGATGAGTCTGTGCTTTTCACTCGGGGCTAATTATCCAGCTGTAATTAAAGAAAACACACCCTTCCCAAAATAACTGGGGCTAGTAGTTCTTTAAAAAAAAAAAAGGACTACAAATATTCCAACAAAACCTCAGCTAATAAGGCCCATCAGGGACACTTTATGGCCCCGATAAGATAGACTAACTGTGTGAACATTAAAGGCCTGCAGTGATGTTTCACTGAGAGTGTGACTTGAAGCCGAATTCCTGGATTTTGTGATTAAAATGCAAATGAAGTCTCGGATATCGTGTCGGGGTTAGGTAGGCCGGGCAAATAGCATGTAGGAATGAAGTGCGTTGAGAGACAAACTATTTTCTGCAATGTGAGGGCAGCGGGGAGGATCTGTGGCTTAAAGCCATCACGGAGCTGCTGGAGGAGACGCATTCTTTATTCTGAGGAAGGGAGGAGGGACCGAGAGAGAGAGAGGGAGAGGGAGAGAGAGAGAGAGAGAGAGAGGGATGAGCAGAGCACACACGTCGCACTATCAACCGAATCCATCTAAGAAAACAACTCGCAGGGAGTCCGGGTCCGAGCTCCGTACGCACCAAAAGGCAACTTTGAGCTCCCCGCTAAACAGCGCGCACCGGACGGACGCAGCTGGCCGTCATGGCCCGTGGCGGATCAGGCAGCGGACACTTCGGCGAGTGCGTCCTCACCGTTCGGACAGAGTGTGGAAGAGGAGACTTGGGCTCTGCTATCACCGCCACCACCAACACCCTGCTGCCACCGCTTTCTTCGCTCCTCATGAGCTGCAGAAGGTGTTGAGTTATCTTTTTTTTTTAATTTTATATATATATATTTTTTTTTAAGAAAAGGCAAAAGCTCCGGATTGAAGCGCCCGAGAGCTGGAAAACAGAAAAAAAAACAGGGGGGAAAGGGAAAAAAGTGTTGGACAGCAGTGCGGACGGACGCGCGAGCCACAACCCGGGGGCAAAATATGCTGTTCCGTGGATTCACCGGGTTAAAGCCGCTGATCGGAACCGACTCCCACCAGCTTAAACGGACGGACCTTTACGCACGGGCATCCAGCAGGACCGCATGAAGGGCAGAGGCTCGGAGAAAGGGGAAAAGTTGAACGCGGTAGCGGGGTTTCTAATGGATAAAGACTCACCAAAGGTACAGTGGCTGTTCCTCAATAACCCGGGGCATAGTTGTTGAGAAACATAGAAGGACATGCAGCTCTATATGAATAGAAATTGGCTACTTTTCATATCCAATCCTGAATGAAAAGCCCGGAGAAATCCAAACATATGTTTCCACCTTTGTAACTTATTAACCAACGCACCCTGCGAACACACTCAGAACCTGATGTTAATTCACCGATTTCCAATGATTCTTTTAAGATAAATTAAAAGCGTTTGGCACTTTATGTGTAGGTTAATTAGACGTTTCATCGAGTTGGAGATTACTGCACTACAAAGCGCACCGCTCCACATTTTTCACCCTGGAGAAAACCTGACTTTTTTTTGTGTGTGTGTGTGATGGTGGGGGGGCTTTCACTCTCAATGCACTGCACGGTTTTCAGTCCCCCCCCCCCCCCCCCCCCCCTCTTTGAAATGATTCATTCAAATGAACACCGCTCACTGAGCACGCTTTGAAGTATACCTGATCCGCCTCTTATCGCCTCTTAAATACCCGATCCATTTTCAACTTTTAATTGCGTTTCTGTCGCTAAATCCAGTTCTAATCGGATTGCGCTGGCCACATATCACAGCGTTCATCTGGCGGCGAGAAACTGTGCTCCGTCGGCTGGAAATTAAATTTAAAAAAAAAAAAAGAGAGAAAAGAGAAAAAAGTCTTTCTGTCATCCCCCCCCCCCCTCCTTGATCTGTCCATGTCCAACATTTATCAGGTTTGCTGTCATGAAGTAAAGATAAACTTGACACCGTGCCTCCTTTTTTAGATTATTATTTGGATTCCTGTTGACATTTTATTTATGCAGCTATAATAATCTTGATGCTGCTGCCTTCTGCTGTTGATTCTGCTGCTGTGGCAGCGCATTTTATCGCCTCATGTGGTTGCTTATACCCCCGAAGCTTATTTGATTAAATTTAGCTCTTTCAATTTAGAAAAGTAGATCACAGATGTGTGTCAAAGGATTGTTTCTCCATCTCCTGCCACAAAGAGCCCATGCAGCCTCCATCTCCTCAACAAACATGCAGTAGCTTCCGGGGACAAATAGATGATTTTCCTTCAGTTAATCATTTCATTGCACGTGTTTTTCCTTTCTTTAGAAAATAAATGAAGTTCGCCTCACTGCGTCATGACTATCAGGCATAAAACATTTAAAAGAAATCTGGAATTCAGTTTTTTTTTTTAAAAATGAGACAAAACAGCAAGAATTCTGATTATTTTCTTGCCAAAGCCTGCGGGACACCTTAATCCACGCTCATGGCCGTTCCTGTGCTTAACATTCAACCCATCATTCTCATTATTGTGTGTCATCCAACATTGACTCAGGGTGGAGCTTCGGTTAAGCTGAAAGCTACCGATGACAACCAGTATCTTTCAATCATGGGGGGTAAAAAATGTTTGATGGGTCATAAAACTTGGAATAATGGATCTGGGGGGTCTACTGTAATCCAACGGCCTTGTGCTTTACTACAAGCCTCTCCATGCTGAAAAATAGGCTGTATCGATCATTTATTGCAGGTGGAGGGACTAAATTATTTTCCAATCCCATTTCATTTGACAGCTCGTGTATGTCACTCCAGCGAGAGGAGGAGCTGATACGCGGGGGTCTCTATTCCTCGATTGCCTCTCCTTTTGTTGTGTAATTCCACTCTTCACGACCTTAAATCTTAAATCCGGTGTGGTGTGGTGTGCTCAGGCCTACACTCAGTAACGAGCACCTCCTTAGGCCACCGGCAAAACAATTGCCTCTGTTTACTGTAAGCACTTGTGTGTTTACTCGTGTACCTCTGCTGACTGTGTCTGCACAGGCAGACAGAGAGAAGGAGAAAAAAAAAAAAAAAAGACTGTGGACTTGTTATCTGTTCCGTATTTCTTTTAGTGTAGAAAATATCCTGTGTATCCATGTCAGAACACAAAGAGGTGATGTCTTTATTAGCCTTATCTCTCTCTTTTTTTTTTTTGTTTTCCATTAAGCAGCACTGATGTTGCTCAGAACCTCAGCGAGTCCATGAGTGTGAGTGCTCTATTCCCTCCTTTGATAGAGCGGAAGGGATAAAAGCCTTCTTTATGTCTGTGAAACCGGATGTGCAAGAGCTGTTCTGAATATTTATCAGATGGTTGGACTTTTTTTTTTGTGTGTGTTTTTTTTAAAATAGCCGGCGCATAATTTGACATCAGCAGTGAAGGATATGTTTTGTGACTCTGTTTTTCTGTTTTGGAGCGAGGGGAACGAGTGTGAGAGAAGGAAAGACAGTTGGTGTGAGTGTGTGCGTGCATGTTTTTATGTCATCTAAAGACACAGAAGAGGAAAAAGAGAGGCCTCCTTTTTTCCGAGAACAGGCCACCCCTAAATATACTAATCTAACGTTCCTTTGTTTTCCCACAGGTCTCTGGATCCAAATGTCACCCCCCCTGGATTCTGCCCCGGTCGGGGACCAGCAGTGTGTGACGGACAGGCGAGTGGAGCCTGTGGTGGCTCTCTTCTGCGTGGCTTCAAATTGGCCCTGGCTGAGCTCTGCATGGAGCAGTGAGTGAAGAGTCCTGCTATGGTCTGATGTCTCAGCATGGATGGAGTCAGTCAGAGGACCGGCCACCACTAATGAGACCATCGCTCTTCAGCTGAGGACTAGCATTTACAGGATTACTCCCACGGTTTCCTGCTCGTTTTCCAGCTAACTGCATCATTACCAAACTCTCCTAGGTGGACCTTTCGTGGGTCTGGTTTTTGGTGGATATATTCGTCATTGCCTTTCTGATTTTCATATTTGTTTCATTTCCTCCCACTTCTTTTTTATTGTTGGTTTCCCTTTTCCTGTTTTGTTTTTCCACTATGGAGTTTCTTAATGGACCCTGGAATAAAGATTGGGCTTCATTCTTGCAATTTTGGTTGACTGTCATCCTAAGCCTCCAAATGCAATTCAGCCCGGGTGCCTCTTGCCCGGTGGAGTGTCGTTGTGACAACCCGTTTGTGTACTGCAATGAACGCAGCCTGACATCAGTGCCTCTGGGGATACAGGAAGGCTTTAAGGTCCTCTTCCTTCATAACAACCAGATAAACAATGCCGGCTTCCCCGTGGAACTTCACAACCTGGCTACCGTGGAGACTGTGTACCTCTACGGCAACCAGCTGGACGAGTTCCCCATCAATCTGCCCAAAAATACCAGGGTCCTGCATCTCCAGGAGAACAATATCCAAACGATCTCCAAGGCAGCCCTGGCCCAGCTGACCAAACTAGAGGAGCTGCACCTTGATGATAACTCCATCTCCACGGTTGGGGTGGAAGAAGGGGCCTTTAGAGAGGCCGTAAGCCTCAAACTCCTCTTCCTTACCAAGAACCACTTAAGCAGCGTTCCCATTGGCCTTCCTGAGGACTTAAAAGAGCTGCGGTTGGATGAGAACCGCATTGCTGTAATTGCAGAGGAGGCCTTCCAGAATGTGACACGCCTGCAGCGCCTCCTGCTGGACGGGAACCTGCTGACGGATGAGGGTATTGCACCGGGGACCTTCCAGGACCTGGTAAACCTCCGTGAGCTGGCCCTAGCCCGCAATTCACTCACCTTTCCCCCTCCCCTTCTACCCAGCCAGTCACTGGTCAAACTCAGCCTGCAGGAGAACCAGATCGACCAGGTCCCTGTGGCAGCCTTTGCTGCCCTAAATAGGCTGGAAAAACTGGATATCTCCAGCAACCAGCTTCAGACTCTGACACAGGGTGTGTTCGATGGCCTGTCGAGCCTAAAGCATCTGATGGTGCGAAATAACCCCTGGCGCTGTGACTGTGCTGTGAAATGGGTGGTGGTCTGGCTCAAATCTCTGCCTTCCACCATCAACGCCAGAGGGTTTGTGTGCCTAAGTCCAGAAAAGGTGCGCGGCATGGCAATCAGAGAGCTCACGTTGGATATTATAGAGTGCCCAGTTAATGCTGACCTGCCACCCTGGCCCACTCTTCGTTCCACACCCCCTCCACCACCCACAACGATCCCTGTCACCACCATGATCTCCACCCTCATGACCACATCCATCCCTTACTACTTTGACTCACCATCCCCTCCCTTACCCCCAATCCATAACATCCCTCCCGGTCCCCTGCCTCCTTACGAGGACCCCCTTCAGATCTCCTTCCATGTGGTCAACGCCACCAATATCGAAGTGAGCTGGGCTTCTTATTTCACCGTCACAGCCTACAAGGTCACTTGGGTCAAAAGGGGCCAAAGCCAAATAAACGAAGGAATGCGGGAAAGGACGGTCAGTGGGGACCGGCGGCATATTAGCCTCGCTAACCTGGAGCCCCGGTCTGTGTATCGGATCTGCGTGCACGTGTTGGACACTCTTAACTCCTACAGGCCTGGAGAGGATACTATATGCTCAGAGGCCAGGACCAAGGCTGCCGTGCCTATTAAGACTGATAGAGAGCAAGCTCCTCAGGAGAGCATCAGCTCTACACTGCTAATGGCTGGGATCATAGGCGGGGCGGTGCTTATCATCCTGGTAACGCTGCTCAGCCTATTCTGCTGGCACATGCACAGGAAGAGCCGGTCATCTTCGACCAAGTGGAAATACAACCGTGGCAGGAGAAAAGACGACTACTGCGAGGCTGGAACCAAGAAGGATAACTCCATTCTGGAGATGACTGAGACCAGTTTCCAGATAGTGGCGTTGAACAATGAGCAGCTGCTCAAGGGAGATTTCCGCATTCAGCCCATCTACACGCCCAATGGGGGCATTGGATTTAGAGACTGTCACCTTAGTAACAACAGCATAGCCTACTGCAAGAGCAGCAACGTGCCCAGTACAGAGTTCTGCCACACGTGATGCAGCAGCAAATAGTACAGAGGCATTCACACACACACACACACATGCGCACACACAAACACTCAACAATACATGCATAAATACACACATACATCATTTGTGTAGACAACAAAAAACATAAAAATTCTAGTAAAATATAACTGTACTATATATATTTCCAAGTTCTGTCTACGATGTAATTTATACTGTGGATAATAATGTGGGATTCTCTGCTATCTTTTTTATTCTTAGAAAAAGAGATACAAGTGTTTCTTTTTTTATAACCAGCAGGGTTTTGAAAGTTGTTTTAATGGTCAGTACTGTACATGAACATGGATTTGTACAATCACGGCACCCTGGGTGTAGCTTCTGACGAACGCTGTCAGCCTTGGAAATGTAAGGGGCGCTTTAGAGGGCTGGGATCCTTTGCTAACCACAGAAGCAAAAAATATATATATATGGCCTTTTTCTTTGCGCGTTAAAACATTGCAAACCTACCCCCCAGTACAACAGAACAGTAGTAAAGACAACACAGCACAGGGGAAATCCAAACACTGCTGATTAGAGCACTGTGGAAATATAGCACTGGTTCGCTGGTGGCATGTTGTAAAAAAGAATTGAAGTGCACTTTTTTATTAATGGAGGCGAGGCAGGAAATGAGCAGAGGTTGGTGATCACATGTAAGGGGTTGCGAATGGTTGCGTAGGGAGAATGTCATCGGAGCTGTGGAGAAGCACGAGCCGAGATTTCCCAAAAGTGCCTTTAACACTAAAAACATCTTTGTTCTGTTGGCGTTGAACAACGGTGGGCTTAGTCAAAAAGACACTTTTTAGGAAACTCTAACAAAAAAAAACCAGGATGTGTCATTTTCAGCACATTTGGGTCTTTTTAGTGTTGGGGTTGCAATTATCAACATGAGTTTCAAAAGCAACAAAGGATTATTGTTCCTAATGAGGTGCATGTATGTGCTGAGACGTGCAGATCCTTTTGAAGAAATTCCCTAACTTGTTCTGCTCCTTTTTCTTTTTTTTTCTCCCACTGTTTTGGTAAAGTGAGGCCACAAGGGGGCAGTTTCCCTCAGCATCGTGTGTGGGACAGAGGAACAGAGGGCAAGACAGACACAGGGAAAGGGGGGGAAAAAAGCTACATAGATCACTTTACCTCCACCATTCCCCTGGAGTCCATTACCCAGACGACATTACTCATGCTCAAACAGCATTGTTTAGAGTATTAATGCTCATCGAGCTACTTAATGATGTGGAATCATTTAAAACAAACAGTGTTTTCTGGGTTTGGTGGCTAAATGATATGGATTTTCACCACTGTGGTCTATCATAGGCGGGTTGAAGGCCTTGGTTTCTACGTGTGTGTGTGTGTGTGTGTGTGTTGAGCGTGTGATGAATTTTCAGAAAGCACACGCATGCCGCTAATTATACACCCACTTATTTCTTTTTGATTTTTGATAAATTAGGAAATTACAACAATAAGAGCGCGCTCCGCCCATGATCCTCACAATGCGCGGTTGTGACTGAGCAGCTCGTCTAGCGTCTCATCATTTATTCTTTTGTGTACGTTTATGAGACTGTCTGCTTCATTTATGGGGTGCTCACCTGAACAATGCACCTGTTCACTCCACCACATCAGCGTCCGCGGTGATGACTCTCCGCCCCATCTACCCTCATTTTCTGTCTCGCTGTCTGTCTCCGCGCCTCTGATCACTGCATGGGCTCAATTAAAACAGTTTTTCCTGCCCTTCAGCTCCTGGACTGGTGGTGGCAGCTCTTTGCATGTGAGGTGCCACTGTGAGGTCTTCATTATGCACTTCTTAAGAAGACTTTATTTGATTTGACATGATTTTATTTTGAGGGGCCAAGCTTAAAGAATTCCCAGCGCTGACCCCTTAGCCCTCCTTCCCCTTCTCCTCCGTCTTCCCATAATCCTCGACCAAAAAAGGGAGAAAAATATGTCGACTTTATTTTCACTTGGCTGCTCGGAGCTCACGCTGGGAGACAGAGAGCATGTGAACTCTTTGTGAGGCGCGCAGATGCAGTTGCTCGAACATACACGGTACACGAGAATCAACACAAACCAGGACGGACGTTTTAAGTAAAATGTTTTTTCGTTTTTTTTTTTTTAAGGGCTTGTACTTGAGTTATTCCACAGGCTCGAGATTATCTCTGATAGGTTTCACCTCCGCACTTGGAATATCTCAAAGTAGCTGCACTGAAATTCCAGCAATAGCTCAGATCACAATCACACGGGTGATTTCCACAACCCCAGTAAATTCTGTCCAAGATAATGTTGTGAGAACTGCCCAACACAATGGCTGAATGAAATCTGTCTTAACATGTCATTTAGTGTCATATTACATCCAAAAATCGTATTTTTAAAACGTTTTTTCTCCAGTACAACAAGATCTTTTTTTGTTGGAATCGAATTTGACATGTTAGACCATCTTGAAAAGACAAAATCCCTGTTAACCGAGAAAACATTTAAAGGATTAATTGGATATTCGGAAATTGCATTTGTTCACTTTCTTGCCTTGAGCTAGATGAGATCAGATTCCACCTCCTTGTCAGTTAACTATGAATTTGTGTATTTTTTTTACACGGATTAAACACACAGAACAGTAAGTAGTGAGCTTTAGAGGTGCTGACAGGTAGATTTTGTTACCTTTGTACAGAGCCTAGCCTCCTGTCTTTATGCTAAGCTAAGCTAAGCTAAGTGGACGCCTGCTGTAGCTTCAAGTTTACCACACACGTATAAGCAGGGTATCAATCTTCTCACCAAACTCTTGGCAAAAGCTTATTTCACAAAATGTCAAACTACATGAAAAAACATTTGTGTTTTGAAAAAAAAAAAAAAAAAAACAGGTTTATTTCCTTTCCAATCAATGTTTGCAATCATGGCAGATGAAGTACATTTATTTTACGTCAAATCCGGTTTTAAAACATCAGCGTATGACTTGTTTGGGTGGATACGTTTTCAGATTGGGTCGATTACTGCTTAGATCTTCTGTGGTTATCAAAGCATCTCCACTTTTTATTTTAACCTTTTTCTACTAATATCCACAGCGGACCATAGACACTTGAGCATTTACATCAGATATTGCTTTGATTATCCTTTGATAGAGATGAAAGCCCTACTTTAAGTCACATGCTGATCGAACAAGGGGTCAAACTATTGCAACACATAGTGAGTGTCTCCTCTGTGAATGTGTAACGGAGACAGATATTTGCCTTACCTTTTATGCAGGACTGAATGATTGGCGAGAGCTAGAGCTAAGTGGGAGGAAGAAAAGGATAGGAGAACAAAAGATGGGACATTAAAAGACGGCAACAAGAAAGCTGAACGGAAAGCACATTTCTCCCAACAGATTGCAGCCACGGCAGCAACAGTAACAGTATTAACAGGAAGAACAACATTAAGCGTTGACACACAGTAGTTAACGAGAGACTGTTCATCCATAGTGCCAGACCTTAAGCAGGGCATGGCTTGATGATTCAACCAGACGGGGAAGGAGCTTTGGTGGTTGTTTTGCAGCGAACATTACTCTTCATTTTCTACTTGCTTGATAAAACGAATGCGGCTGCAGCGCTGTGACCAATGGAATTACACAAAACGTATCACAGACAGCTAGCGTGGAATTATTACTGTTTCAGGGTGCGGAGAAGTAATTGCCCTTAAAGCTCATTGACTTAATAATTATGTTTAATCTCTGAGAGGTCAGTTTAGACAAAACACGAGTGGTTGAAACATGTTTAAAGTCATCTTTAATTCCTGTAGGCAAAGCCTTTCACTGCAAATATCTATTAGCCAGTAACATTCATTCAAGGATTTTTCGCATGTACTGTATTTAGCTTCATAGCCCTTCATTTTTGTCACACCGGGTTTTGGAATTTCAAGTATTTCTTCAAGCAGTCACCCAGTGGTGGTTGAGGTACAGTTTGAGCAACCAGGCAGAAAGGATCTCACATGGTTAAGAGAGAGAAAAGGCTGGAAACTTACAGTGCATGTAAAACGGCTTTGTTGGAATATTTTGCCATCCATCAAGACACTGCAGTGTTACGTTAGCCACCCACACCGAGTTTTCTTAGGAACCAAAGTTAAATTTCTGTTCTCATGATGAAATATTGATGTTGTTCCATGTATGTGCCTTGAGGTTGAACTTACAATGTAAAGTCCTTGAAACCTTTAAATGTTTTTGCACAAACTGTAAATACTTAAGTGAAGCTTTTTGAAAATAAAAGAGCCATTGGATTTGAGCGATCACTCCTTTTTATTTTAGAAAGCTGTGACCTCTTTGGAAATGTTAGTTCATATTCTGTTGCGCTTCAATGAGTGATCCTACATTCTTTGTCTATTACTCATTAGTTTATAATCTGTCAAGCTATGTGAGGGGAGAGTGTGTACGGAAACATGGGCCTAGCTAAAAGCCTATTTTGGGTCAGACGCTCGTAATTCTGGGTCAAAGATTTGCGCTGTACACCCCATGCCAAGTTATCCTCTTATTTCTATACGGAGAGCTTGAGACATCTTAGCGTAGTCACCGCAGCTTAGCGTTCAGCTGGGGAAAATCCAGGATACTCGCTCATTCTACTTGTACGGCACAACTAAATCCCAGAAATGAGCTCCTTCTCCAAATCCCCGTGTTCTACCAAAGTCCAACTTTTTTTTCCTACCCATGACCACATCCCTGTGTTGCCTTCGTAACCTCCTGCCCACTAAAAAACCCACATTAGCCCGGTCTTAATTCACTATGACAATTAACCACATGCATTCAGCTGAGACACAAGAGGGTGTGCCACTTTGGTATTTTGAGCGGGAAATTGGTATTTTTCTCAAAATCCCCAAATGTCAAAATGTGATTTGTCAGTGCAGAATTGTAGGTTTTTTTGGCAAGACCGAGTGGATGGAGAGAGCTGAGGCTTTGGCACTAAAATCATCTACATTGCATTGCTCTCCCCCGCTCGTGTGTAACAAGTACCAAAGTACCATAAAAGATTCAGAGGGTATGATTTCACCCCTGTGCATTCACCAGGATTGGGGTGTAAAGTCCATCACTAAGTTTCGGCTTGTGTTTGTTCATAAATTCTTAGTGACTACTAGCTAGTATCAGGATTTACCAAATCAGACTGCACCACTGAAACTTAAGGAATGTCATATGAAATGTAAAAAATTACAGTTTTAAGGGGGATTGTTGGTAGGTTCGATTTTTTTTTTTTTAATGTTCTTGTTTGGAAATATCAGAATATACTAACTATATATAATATTAGGTTCTTTTTATGACATCATTTTAAAAAATCTAGATCACATCATAATTACGCAGCGGGACAGATGTGATGGCCATATTCTGTGTCACCTTTCTTGCTCTTCAGTGTTATATTAGCACGCATGCAAAGTTCACGCTAATGTCAGTCTTGTCATCAATTCCCAGCAGCTGAGTGTGTAAATATTTAGTAAAGACAAGTGGTGTAGTTAAGTTTCTTTGCTCATACCTTAACTTACTTACTGTATTATACTTAAATACAATTCTGAGGTACTTCAGAATTACTTCATTTTCCTTTTGCTTTACATTCCACATTTACACACAATCCACTAGGAAATATTGTACTTTTAAGTCTACAACCAGTTGTCACTTTACAAATAAAACTTTTACATATAAATTGTATGATGAACCTGGGAAAGGTGTTAAAAGAGCTGTTAAAAGTAGCTACACCTCAGCTAACAACAGAAGTAAAATGCTACTTCTACATTATTAAAGCAGTAACAATAATATCAGTATAAGTAGAACACTCAGTGGCCATTTCTCTGCCTCATGACTACTTTTACTTGTGATACTTGAGGTGCAGTGAGCTTCCAAAACCTGCGTACTTCAGAAGAACATCAGAATCCATCTTTCACACAAGGACAGACCTGTGTAAGAACTAGCTTGTGTGGTCAAACCTGTTTTAATTTGGTGCTTTAGTGTGAATCTTACTTTATAGCCAAGAGAAGTTTGAACTCAGAGCCGCTGCTTTTGGCTCGAGGCCACTGGCTTAATTGTCATAACAGTGAAAAACAGTCCCATAGCAGTGTTTTCCAACACAATGTGCATGGTAACAGTTGTGAATCCCATAATTCATTGAAACCAAAGTGGTTCTGTGTGTCATATTCCATATGGCATGGACTAATAATAATTTCTTCTTTTTTTTTTTCTGCCTTTGAATTGTTCACTGAACAGGTGTTAGCTCTGAGTAGCTGTTTTAGTCTTTCCCAGCCAAAAGAACATTCAATTTTCGGCTTGGTACAAGCTCTCTAACAGCTTCACTTTGTGATCCTCATTTAAGCATCTTCTAATCAGCCCTAATATGGAGGAAAAGTCATTAAAGGATGTTGTTTAAAGCAGTCTTATTCCAGGTATTACAAACAGCCAGGTCTGGCAGACTTAACACTGCAGTGGCTGTTTTAAAGCGGTGCTCTGTTGTTCTTCCCATCTTCCATTGCCCTCGGTAGCCTTTAATTAAAGCCTGAATGCAGGTGAGGCCTTTGCCTCTTTCACAGTACTTCAGGTTAATGCATGTCAGGATGGGTCACTGGATTTTCACCCATTTGCTGCCAACAGTGAATGCCATGAGCATTAACTAAAAGCAGGCTAAATCAGTTTAGGACCATCTTGATACGCTTTTATGTACTTCTAATTTATTTTTTTTTTAAATTTTTTTTAAGAAACAACCTAAAAATGAATCAAAAATCAGTCAAAACAGGCCACATGGTTTGCATTTGTTCCTGTGGTGAAGGAGAAAATAGCCTCGCACGTTCTGTTTTCTCATTTTTTGAGCGCTGCTGCTTCCTGAAGGTGCATACTCTATTTGATGCCAGTCATTAAAATTTGATGCCGTGAGTCAAAAGAGACCAAAACACGGCACAGGCTATATGGGAATTCCTCGGACAGCATTTAAACATTGAGCAAGGGCTATTTTAAGCAATTGCCAATCAGGGGACTGTTCTGAGACTGCAAATTAAATTTGTCCTCCCATTTTTAGGCGACTGGGCTGAAGATCACCATGTGAGGGTACACAGCAGGCACACAGACTTCATGCCTTGGTGTTCCGTTTCAGCAGCAAAGAAAATGAGCTTTGTGCCACTGAGATAAGCAAAATATTTTCAGTAGCAAAATGAATGCTACGAATACTGCCTGAGTCTTTAGTGTCTGCAAGGCGACAAAGAAAGCCACAGCACTTTCTTAAAAAAAAAAAAAAAAAAGCACAGTTTTCTTCCCTTTTACAACTTATGAAAAGTGACTCGCCAGCTGTATGGAGTCCTAATTGGTGACAAAATGATTTTTACACTGAAAACTGCTGTCTAACTGCTTGAAATCCTCTCGGGCCTGGAAGGCATTCACAGGTGTCGACACAATAAAAGCAACCCCTGCTGTATACGGTCTGATGCAACCCGCTAACACAGTCCTGCAACAAATACTTCCACTGTGACGCTTGCAGTTGTCAGTTTGTGATGACATCATGTCCTGCGGGCGTTGATTTGACTGTTTGGTCATTGTAAGGCTGTAGTTTGTGGTTTGTAGTAGATTCCATGATATTCTAAAGTCACTAAAACCAGCACCTCTCTGGGCGTCACACAGGTAATCCAATGTAGTTTGTACATCTGTATCTGGGCCACTCCCGCTGTCTTTACTGGCTTAACAAACTACACCGTGTCTGCGTTTACGGGAGACATGCACGTCTCTTCCTGCCCACATATGCTCGGCATCAGTGTTTAAAGAAGTGAACGTGTGAATAAAGCTGCAGACATTGTGTTACCATCACACTCCGCTCCCTGCAGTGCACAACAGACTGAGTAACAGACTGCGATGAGGTGAGATAGTAGCACGATTAGCAGTGGTGGCAGAAGTGTTCGGCTCTTTAAGTCCAGTTAAAACTGACGCCACAATATAAAAATACTGAAATGCTCTTAAGCAACATGACTGAAGTATTATTAACTACATATACTTTAAAAAAAAAATCCCATAAAATTACTGGTTATGGGAAAAAAATGTCTCGTTATATTAGTATCCATTTTGCATTGTTAATACAAATGCATTAATGGTGTTCTAGTTGTTGAGATGGAGCAAATTTAAATTGTTTTACATTCCTGTGTCTTTGGAGTAAAATTTGAATCTGCATTGAGTGAGGTACTTTAGCATAAAATGGAAATACTCAACATAAGCGCTTCGAAATTGCACTAAAATCTGCAATGTGGCCGCTTAGAAGCAGCAGAAATAAGTTGCAAACATTTACACCATCCTTTTAAGTCCATATGACAAACTTGGGCTTAATTAACCATTCAGCAGATACAGAATCACTCATTTGGAGCCATGTTTGTGTCCACCTTATGTAATTCCAGTATTTACAATGGTTAAGTTCTGTTTTTTGGTCTCTATCAACTCCTCAGGGGAAATATCTGGCTCTTAAGTTGCTAACTGCTCCACTGTCTTCACCAGTTATTCACTAACTGTGTCTGTCTGCCGTTTGCTGCTGAGCAGGTAGTGAAACATTGGTCTGTAGAGCTGAAATTGATTCTTTAAGGGTGGAAACAGTAAAGTTTGAACCACTATAAAGATCCAGAGAGCCGATGAGACCTGCAGATTCAGATGACACTTCTCTGTAGGTTCAACAGTGACCCCTTTTACGTTGTCAGTTTATACATTTGTATTATAAAATATACAATGTAAATACAGTGTAGCTGGTTTGGCGTGTTAGCGCGCCATGTTTGTCGCTAAGTCAGAGCTTTCCAGAGACATCACAGAGCAGATCATTACAAAAGGCAGTTAAAAAAATCTGTTATATAATACACTGATTTTTTTTTCAGTGTCATATCACACATTTCCTTCATCTGTTTTTAAAAAGTGGCCTAAATAAGTCTTAATTATCTGCATCCAGAACTGAGTGGCACCTCAACTGAGCAGACAGAGTTCATTAGCGCTAGTCGTCCTAGTGCGTTCGCTCGTTTCCAAGCTAACAATGTTCCTCTACGTTCCCGCTGTCTGACACATTTTCCTCTGGTATAAAATTCAGCTTTACTTCTTTATACATGAAGCGACAGTAAAACATGTGCATATTTGTATGCTAATTGGTGATCTCTCCGTGCAGCATACATCGCCGTGTTAGGTACCTTGGAGAGGTTGTTATCATGGGAAAGGTGATTTCTCCAGACACGTCAGTATAGAGAAATAATTGGTATGAATCTGAACAACACTTCCTCTGTGTCTGGTTTCCTTGATTGAAACTACTTGTACTTTCACCAACAACTACTTGAACTTTCAAAAACACCATATAAATGTTGGAGTGAGCTGGATGCAATGCTTCACAGAGAAGATGTTTATGCATGCACAACGCATAAAGCACAATAGGGAGAAATGCTCCACTTCGCATTTGCAGTAAACGTAAGGCTCTGGCTGTGAGTCGGCGTTCTTGATGAGAAAATCATTCATGGCTAAACTAAATATGAACTGAGCATTTTCAATAATTAAAACACCACCTGTCAGGGAAACTTAGAACAAATTCCCCAGTAGCTAGCCAGATTAAAGTTTAACTTTCTCCCCTGGACCACATGGAGCATGGCAGTGCCTCCATATGTTGGGCCAGTGGGTCAGCGGAGTCAGAATTCCAGGCGGGACTGAGCAGCTGTGACCTAGAGCGAGACTCACCGTATGGTAAAGCCCCTGTAATGAATGAAGATGGTGATGAATAGTGAAGGCAAAAAGCTCAAGGCTTTCTGGAGGTGACCAGGAGGAAACTCGGGAAATGGCTTCTCCTTTTCTTTTTTTTTTAAACGTTAGATACAAAGTTCAAACTGTGCAAGGCCACAACCCAGGGAGGTTTATTAAATGTAGGAGGGTGGATTACTCAAAGGGCTAATCAGGTTCATGCTCCTTTTATCTTCCAGCACAATAATTAAATGTGTTTATTGTGGTGATTTTATTTTCTAATAAAATTTCTAATAAGATAAATAGTAGGATGAATGGAACCGAATAGAATAAAGACAAGAAAATAGCTCTCCATTTGAGAACAAAACTGCCACGACGGAACCATTTGGGATGTTGTTCGAGATGAATTCATCCCACAGCAAGGCCTTATGGGACGTATTTATGGCTTTGTGATGCTGACCATGACTTGCCCGTTGAGGGTCAAGTTTTCCAAACATGACTTATGAGGAACCTTGATGAAAGACAATGAAGTCTGCACACTAAAAATGCCAACATATATGCTCTGGCATAAATAAGTTCTACAGGTGGTTTTGACCCGGACACTAAGATCTGTTTTTTAGTCATGCAGAGCAGGGAGACCAGCTTTCAGACTTGTATTTAACCATAAAGTTACATGCTGGAGGCTTGTTACTTGTCTTTCTCAGTTTTCTTGGTTTCGCTGGTTTAAATTAAAATGATGCAACGCAGTATGATGACAGGCATCCGCTTCAACCACCCCCATACTTCTGCTGTATAATTCATTTCAGCCATAGGAGTCACATCTGATAGCACTGTTTTTAGCTCAAGTTGCTAGCGAAACAGCAAAGGGGAGACACATTTGTGAAAATGAAATTTTGTTCCATTGTTTCACGATCACTTCTTCCTCGTGCTCCACATGAGAAACGCTGCAATTGTAACATAAGAACAGAGTGAGGACTGTCCCGAGTCACAAGGTCTCCTTGAGTCATGAACTCCTTGTTCAGAGCTGCATTCTTCAGGCTGGAGTCATAAATACCCTCCTTAGTGAAAGTAAAGTCTGTGGCACTGCGGGCCCAGAACAAGACTTTTATGAGCAAAGCATATTCTCCAATTTGTGATGGAAAGACTGCTAAGTGTTTGTTTGTTGCCTGGCAAACATCTGTAGCTGATGTAACACAGGGAAATAACTTTTGATGTGCACTCACAGTCTGACTGAAATTAGAATTTTTGCTAAGAAATTAGTATATGTATGTATTTAGTAACTGTACCAAGATGAACATTAAGTTCAATTTATTTTTCTGCTGTAATAGTACCCTCAGCCTTTTTGGTTCTGACACGGCACTGTTAATTTCATTGCTTGCTACATCTGCGGCATCAAGGCGCACTAAAAATATTCAATAGTTCAATTGTCCAATTGTGACACAGGCAGTTAAATCAGGTGTTGTTAGCCATTGCTTTATCTGATCTCTGATTTGAGCGCTCCTTTGTATCAATACAATACGCAATGCCACTTATGATACCATGGCAACAAGAAAACAAGTCACAAAATGACATTAAGTAACATATTTTTAAGTTAGCAACCTGCACACAGCGCTGCTACAGAAAAAGGTCTTGGTGTAACGTTGTTTTTCTTCCCCATTGTTTTGTCTGTGGTTGACTTGAAAATGTGATTGTAAATCTGTTTTGTTTTTTTCAGTTGAATGACAGTCTGGTCATTTGCCACAATTGGATCAATAAAATGTAGACAGCTGCTGCTAGTCTAGCAACCCTAGCTAATGGTACTTTAGCTAATGGTGCTCAGTAGAGTGGGAAGTTCACTTCACTTTCCGCACTATTTGATCATACGCACCGGAAACCTTTCTACTTCTCGGTGAGTGTAATCCTTAGTGTTATACAGGTATAGATAACTATTCTCTTTTCATGGATGGATTTCATAATAAAAGAAAAGATATGAAATGAGCAAAAAAAAAAAAACACCTTTCCTATACACACTTTTACCTTTTCCTAGAAACTAATTGCACTAATTGAACAAGTAGTGTAATTTCTGCATGACGATTAAAGATTAGCTTTGTTCATTTATCCTTTTCTTGCTCCTGGAATCCAATTGCGAATTTCTAATGAGCTCTTCACTTGAATTCTACAGAATCCACACAAGCAGCAATACTGTATGTGTGTGTGTGAGGGTGTCGGAGCTGTACAGTGCTACACAGAGTGTTTTTATCACAGAAAAAAAAAAATCATGAATTGAGACTTTTAGTTCTGTCCTTGGCTGCAAGAAACAAACAGGAAATGCACTGCTGTTTCCACTACTCTCCAACCTCCTACCAGCAACATAAAACCCTTGTTTTCAAGGACTATTTTTTGACTTGTTGGAAATTCAAGCGCCTCTCATTTTCTTGAACTCCCATTTCCAGTTCCATGTGCTCCCGCTGAACCTGTACCACTTTGTCTTAGAAGGGATAAATTCTTGCGGTCCCAAACAAACATTTCAGTCTAAATTTGGAGCTCATTAGACCCTCACACATCCACCGAGAGCATGGAAAAGCGAGACATTATGAATTGATTTCTCTATATCTGGACTATAAAAGCAGAGTGCATTAGCATTAGAGAAGATGAACGTTGCATTTGAGATCAGCTGAGGGGTGAGAGCGGCGCTGAATTAAACAGACATGTTTAACAAGCTGTTAACAACTCCCACCATCCCGCTCTCTCCCTCTTTTGCCTCCCCTCTCGCTGTGAACAGTGGAGACAAATACCAGCCGCGGCCCGTGTAGGAGCGAGAGGTCCCACGAGAATGCGGCGAGAAAAGGGCGACTGTGTGAGAGGTGGTGACAGTTCACATAGCGAGACTGGAGACAAGTCCACCCAAGACAAAAAGCAGAAGCCCTTTTGTCTCACAGCTGGGGAAAGTGTGGCCCAAAGCTGTTTAAATGTTATGACGGGTAGGAATGGTTCTTATGAGCCCCGGGTCCGGAGTGCACATTACATGTTAATGACTTGGAACACAGACAGCAGAGCAGAGGCTCAAACTGCCAATTAAGCATATGCTGCAGACGCCACTGGTGTTCAGACACAACCATCTGATAGCGCTCAAGCTTGGCCTGCAGATCTGAATCTCTCCATGGGACGTGGAGGCACTCCAATGGTGAGTCATTAGCCACAGACATCCCTGAAAAACCACCAAGGAATATAAGCAGCTGCTGATTGGATAGCAGTCATTCAGCTCCATCATTCGTCGATTCTCTATTCCTTTTGTGAGGCTCACCACTGTCTCTTTGTTTCTTGCTCGCCTGTTTAGTCTAACGCTCAGTGATGATGTTTGCCTGTGAACAAGTAAACAGACTGTGCTCCAGCGATTTAGCACTTCAATCATTCTGCGAAAAAGTGCCGAGCAGCTGAGGAATAGCTCGTTATTAAAGTGACATTAAGTTGGTAAAGTGTTATGAGTGAAGTGGAAGGAATTCTACAGTTATTCAAATGGCTTCGTTTTATAAGCACTGTGCTGTATATACTGTGCCTCGGAGGTTTTCATGTTTTATTGGGGGCGGGGAAGGCACGGCTGTAAAGTGAGTGAAAAGGTGTTGGTTATTGGCAATAATGAACTGCACACTGTTGATATATATAGCAATAATAAATGAGTGCCGTCGTTAAATGTTGTCCACAGCCATGGACAGATTATGACACAAGAGGGCCCTGCATACAGATATGTTGTGGCCTCCCAAGCCCTCCCCTAACAAAAGAGTGAGCCAATGTGTTTCTTTGTGGTCATTTTTTGACTTCATACAAAAGCACTGGCCCCTCTTCCTTTACCTGCTCGGCCAGTTCAGTTCAGTAATCTCTCCAAAATTAGCCAAATAACCTAGGTGAACACCAGGGGGTCCAATCTGCTTTCAGTGGGAGGCCTGTGCCACCCTGCTCTTGCCCTGCCCCTGTTTCCATTATTGACTCACACAGTGTGTGTAATTAAGGCTTTTTTTTTTTTTGATTAAAGAAAAAACTCAAAGTGAAACGAAATCTCTACAAATTGATCTAAATTAAGACCAAGGATAAAATACACAACAATTGATTGCATAATTCATCCATGTCAATATTTAGCCGAGGCACCTTTTGGCAGTGGCTGCAGACTTGAGTCTGTCCGTCTCAGCTTGCATGTCTGAACACTGCAAGTTTTCCCCGTTCTCTTTGCCAAACTCCTCAAGCTCTGTCAAGTTTCATGAACAGCGCGTCTGATGTCCGGCCACAAATTCTGGATTTGATTGAGCTCTGAGCTCTGAGCTCTGGCTTGGCTACTTCAGGACAACAACTTTGTTGTTTCCAAACCTGTGTGTGTGTGTGTGTGTGTGTGTGTGTGTGTGTGTGTGTGTGTGTTCCTGTGTGGCTTTAGATTTTTGTTTATCTTCTCTGAAGATCTCTCACAGCCATGAGTTCTCAGAGTTTTGGTCAATTCAATTGATCTGTTCTTTTAAAAGCTGTCCAGGGCCTGCTGCAGAGAAGCGTCCCTGCAGCATGGCACTGACAGTAATTACGTTGATATAATGGTGGGGGTGGTGGTTTTGTTGACACCAAGCATAGCACTTCATTTACTGAGAACATGGGGTTACTGGTGAAGTAGAGCATTGAGGTTTGAATCTCTGTGCTGTGTTAGTTAGGTAACAGTAAGTGGCGACTCACCTGTAGGTGAACTGATGACCTGTCCCAGGGTGTATCCCGCCTCTGTCCCAATGTCAGCTGGGATTGGCTCTGGCCCTTCGCGACCCTGCGAAGAATAAGCAGTTATAGATAATGGATGAATGGATTCATTGAATTATTAATACACCCGGAGGCAATAAGCACATTCAAGAGAGACAGAAAGGAAAGGAACTTGTATAATGAGATGATAAAAGATGCACAAAATACGCAGAAGGCACCACAACTAGAGAGTGAGGAGCAGGTGGAGGTTGAGGTGGAGATAATGTAGATGTTATGAGGTAAATGCAGCCAAATGCACACTCACCACAGGCTGTCGTGATTCAAGTTCAAGTTTTATGGACACAAACCCTATTTGTTTGCGTTACAGTAATCCGATAAGCGCTAATAAAAGCGTACCTGCTTAATTTGTGTTTCCCATCATTACATTTCAGTCATATATATATATACAAGAAGATTATATTTAATGCGTGTTTATGTCCGCCTCTACAACCTTCCGTGCGACTCCTGTAAATCTCATCTACTCTGTGTTTACGCCTCCTTTTAAGAGGTGGAGAATTTCCACACAAAAGTTTATAGCTGCAAATAGCGGGGCCTCAGCAGATCCATAATCAACCTCTGTTAACGTGTCTCCTCTTGTTATTTAGCTCCCTTAAACGCATGCACACCGTAAGGAGAGAGGGGCACCCTGACAGCACGCGTACAGCGAGCGCTTGATTAATGTATTCAGGGCAGAATACGTGATATGTGTGCCCGAGAAACACATATGCTCAGTATGATGAGATGCGTAATCGGACCATAAAATATTCATATGAGTTTCATTGAACATTGCAGTGCAATTGTTATAAGCACTGTTATATGCCTCTCCTGTCTCACCATGGAACCATAGCTCCTGTGAGGATGCTTAGACTCCCTTACCAGTGCCCTTCTCAAACAGATTCCTAACGACTGAGGATGGCCTCTCTTTGCCAGATTTACTGCTGTGCTCTATTATTTCAATTTTTCTGATTGACCTTTCTGTTCTCTGAGAGAATTTCATGCATTTTTTCCTGCTATTGGCGCTTTTTGGTAACCTTGTAGTAGATTTTTTTGAAATACTCTCGTCGCCATTGTGAGCTAGCCTTAACAAAGAAAGTTTTGCCAGTAAAACTTGTTGTCGGAACTTCCAGATATGTGCATTTAACTAAAAATAATAATCCTTAATTCAGCCCATTGCTTTTAAAAATGTTTTTATATTTGTCCTTAAAAGTTACAATCCATAAAGGGGCACTCAGCGGGATCAGTGAGTGCCTCGTGTGGAAAATGACTTCAACATTAAACAGTGAAGATGATGTCAATGAGATAATACAATGAGATGGAAGAGTAAAGATGGATTATATGCATGCATCATTTCCTGTTAATCCCTTGTGCGCAGACAGGTAATCTGAATCCAGTGTGGTAATGGCGGACCCCGCCACAGATGAAATGAAATGATTTATTCTTGACCAAGTAATGATGTAGTGATGATGTGCATGTGTATCTTCTCAAAACTTCATCACAGGGAAATTAAACCACAATTAAGCTGAGGTCTACAAATAGGAATAAAAAGAGGAATATGTATGAAAACAAAATTATTCCAATTTTATGGGCAACAAGGTAGTTAATAATCTAAAAATCGGCTTTGGTTTCATTAAAAGCATTATGAGAAAAACTTTATTTTATATTAATTAGATATATAATTATCTAATTTGTTTAGGTATTCTTGATTTAGATCATATTTTTCATACTTACATCACATCAAAAATAATCTCTGCAGCTGTATTAATAGATAACACGTCATTCCTCTAAAAGACGCTCCCTCCTTTGGTGTTAGAGAGCTCTGTCTGACAGTGTGCTCTCACACAGGTGCTTAATTGGGTCGAGCTCTGGTGACTGTGAAGGCCATAGCATATGATACAGATCATTTTATGCTCATTAAACCACTGAGCGAGCCCATGTCCCCTATATGGAAGGATCTGCATTCATTAAATAGAGTAAAAGACATTATCTACACATATATATATATATATATATATATATATATATATATATATATATATATATATATATATATATATAAATATAAAGGTATGAAAAGGTATTTCACCAGATAGATAGATAGATAAGATAGATTAGATAGATAATGTCTTTTATAAACAGCAAAGGTGGTGAAATATTTCTGCCCATCTGAAAAAAAAAAACTCTGTGTCGGAGACAAGCAGGCAGCGGCGGCATTCATTCATCCACTCTCTAGCTGCTTGGGATCTTTGTCATACAAGGCACAGGAACAGGACCTCATATTGTACTATTGTTGAAAGTTCATTTTCTCCCTGATGTGCAAGCAGCAAAATCAACAGTGACAATTCAATTTTCCACGTTCTACGACTGTTCAGCCACTCCTGAGCCCAAACCACACACATCTGCTGATAAGCGTCTCCACACACCGAGGAAAGTTGGTGCCAAAAGCAGTTTGCACAGCATCTCTTTGACCTTGGCATGATTGCCTGTGAGGCACTTTAATTTAATCAGCTTCCCCAAGCTTGAAGCTGTGCTCATTGTTAAGGAGAGCAGGACCTGGCGCTATCCACACACACACACACACACACACACACACACACACAAAGGCATACTCCTCCTCGCGCTGAGGCAAGGTTAGCGACAGACCAAAGCTCCAGGGACCTGGGCCTCACATCCTCACAAAGGCCAACAGACAGAAGAGTTTGCCAGGCATCTCCATCAAACAGGCCCGTCTCTAATTATGTCATCAATCAGGGACGAGATGACGGGCAGGTACTCAATTAATGGCCATTGGAATGCAGCGCAGAGTCTTCGGGCACCGTGCCATCTCTGTCATCTTAGGCAGGCAACAGGACATACACATCAATGCACTTGGAGGGCCGGGGCTAGGACAAACACAAACGCGACCATTGTAGACCCCAAGAATGTTAAGGCTGCATTCTTGCTGCACTGCTGCTGAATTAATCTTCTAGTTCTGAGAGAATTTATAAAGTCATGTCGCGAAGATTATTTTGACATACTGGCTGGTTATTGCTGTGACGCCCTTCTTCTTCTTTTGTTGTCCTGGTTGCAATGAAAATCATTTTTATTGATGTCATGCTGTCTGCTGCTCCATGTGTTCCTCAGTTTTGGAAGGATGGGGAAATAATGCAGCGTCACTGTTTTATGGCATTTAAAATTGGTCTAGCAGTCGGTGTGCTATTATTTTTTACTCATTCAGTTCAATTTTGACTAAAGGAAGGCGCACCGCTACATTGGGACTATGGGGGTTCAGCTGGATGGAAATGGATGCTCTTTTCTGTTGGTCAGTTGGACGGGGCGTCAGCAGGGAGGACTGACCGGGTCACGCTGACCTTTCCACAGGAATTCATATTTCATTTTTTTTGTCATATAAGTTTCCAAAGACACTTCCTACTACCACATTATTATTGTTTGTTATAATGAAGTGCTTGAAATTATATCACAATGAGACTGCATAGACAGCAGGATTTAACTGGCTCTTACGGTGGCTGTTTTATGGGGGACATGGATTCGCCGCTGAGTACTGTTGACTGTGAGTAGGAGAAGACGCTCATTTAAGTTCTAAGTAACCTGCAGCAACATGCTAGATCTATAGGGGTCTAGAGGGGTAAAAAATAGGTCAATACCTGATCATAAGAAACATAGCATGTATTATATATTGCAATACTTTCAACACTTTGCAGTGTGTGTGTGTGTTGGAAGATGTGAAGTCATTATTTGCGGTTACACTTTTTCAAGTCAATCACAGAGTGAGATTAATCATTTCATTCACAAATGTAAGATAATATCGAACCTTACATGCGATCATTACATCTAATCAAGGACGCAGACACATATGGAATCCACATAATTTGTTTACTGAGAAGCAGAGGCCTGTCATCAGGGCATCTGATTCCTCCCGTCAGGGCTTTTACAGCGAGCTCAAATGGACTTTGATCGGTGATTTGGTTACAAAATGAATCGCGCTGGAATTAATGATGTTCGATTACCGTGCTAGCCCACTTGTGAGATGCTAACTGCACTCATTAGCCCCTGAACTGGGCAGGCGTGAAATGGGCGCCCACAGTGTGTCAATGCTAGCCTCTGCCTCAATGTGCACCGCACAGCATTATCAGCTGCTGTTTAGACAGAAGCAGCTGATAAATAGAGGGGCAGAAATGCACTTAAACTGATTCATTTGATTAGTATTGGATGTGTTTTTTTCCCCTCGGTGCAGACAACCTGTACCTTTCCGTGAGGGGGTTGAGTCTGGACTGTGTCTGGTTGTGTGTGCGTGCGTGTGTGTGTGTTGGCTGACAGATGTTCTTTCAGTCAAACCATGAAAATACCTCCCCAACAAGTGAATTAAGGTGAAGCCAATACTTGTGCCCACACACCACCAGATTCTTTATACCAGCTGGATCAATAGTTTCTGCAGTGGAGAGATATCCTGGGAATAAGAGGCTGGACATTCCTTTTTTCTCTCTGCAGCTTTTATATATCGTCTAGCATTTAAATTCAAATGAATGCTCACAGAGAGTGAGGCAATATGGATGCCACAGAGTTGCTACAAAAAGGAAAAGTGAAGTCAGTATAGTATAGTATAGTCGACAGTTCTTCTGTCAAGCTTTAGTTCTCACTTGGCACATATGAACAACGTTAACAGTGGCATAATACAGTCACAGTATAGTTGTCATGAATGGGAAAATTCTAGAGACCAAACGTGTTTCTGTACCAGGCTGTAAACATGTTTATTTCTGCGGTGAAGTTGGACATTTTAACATGGGGACTTATGGACATTGACTCGTTCTGTAGCCAGCCTCAAATGGCCATTCATGGAACTGCAGTTTTTGGAACTTTTGGCCTCCCACATGCCGCTTGCTCTAACCACTTTTTAGTCATTTTTGAAACAATGGGTCTTTCCAGCCCTGTAGCTAGCAGATTTTATCCATTGTAGCTTGCTTGCCAGTTAAGCTAACATTAATTGTTTGAAAATAGCGTCTTCATCTGATTCTTCTTCAAAGGAAAATCCTGTAAAACAGGTTTTAAATATGCATTTGGTGGCGACACATTATATCACATACAAACTGACGGTAAAGCTGCATGTCCCAGGTATTCATGTAGAGGGCATGAACAAAAACGATACAACATTCTTGCAGTTCTTATATTACAGTGTGGATATTATATTAGTATGAGGAGGAAAAAATTAAATCCACACTTGATTCTACCAGAATCATGTTTCCAAGTATGATTCACCTTGAGAAAATGAAAAAACTTTAAGGATGAGGACACTTTTGGTTTTGATAAGCTAACTCTCTGGGGTCCAAGCAATTACCCACGATTGCAAAAGCAATTGATAAAGCCATCGATATGACCCCAGAGGGTATAATGCATAGCTGTTCCTACAGTCACCATGTAAAGAAAGCTTGACAGACCTGTCATGTGTCGGTGATAAGCTATGATTGGACAACCATCATTTATAATACAATTATAATAGCCTATTTAAATGGAATATTCCTGGGCTTTCGAAGATATTACAAACCTGAACCCAGAAGTAAAAACCAGCAAACCAGCAACAGCACACATTTGTTGGCAGAAATGAATATAAAACCCATTTTATCTTCAACACCTTTTGAAATCCTGTTGACAGATAATAACATGCTTGAGTTTCAAGTGTTTAACAAGTGGAAGTCTTTCTGCTACTTCTCTTCTATAATGGTGAAGAACTAGAAAAAAGTATGCATGTAAAGAAAAATCATGCAGTGAAATATTCCACACTTCTGAGGCTGATAAATGAATACTCACCTTACTCTGCGTTGTTCTCTAGGCTTTTCATCCTTTTTTTCTTATATATATTTATATATATATATATATATCTTTGTTACCGCAAAACTTCCTGAATGTGATCATCTTCATTTTTAGCCTGTGTCAATCAACATATAATGGCTCTAGACCACTTCCACCACAGAGGACGGCATGCAGGGGGTTGAGTTAACCTTTAATTAGAGCCTTATAGTACAAAGTGTTGAAAGGCAGTCGTTCATGGACTTAATATCTCATGCATTAAAGGATAGTGGGGTATTCATGACAGACACTAACCGGGGGATCATCAGAGATTCAAGGGAACATGACTGGAACTGATTATTTCTTTGTGCAGACGGGCCTGCAGCACAGATGACTTTTGGAAATTCAAAAATGTTGTTGTGCTACGCAGCTGAGGTCCATCACAGTGTTCAAAGAGCCCAATTTCACTGCCTGACTTGACTAACACAGGTTGAATTCAAGGTTCAGAGGTCCACTCCTATCAGTATGACTGATCACCTGCCTTTGCGCTGAACTAGCACCAACTATTGATTCATTGCATTGACTGCTATTGATTCAAGCATCTCCCTTCAGACATACAACTCCTCATAAAGTGATTGTAACGCTGGATTAGATTGTTCTGTGTACTTTCAGTTTTTTGTATTTATCAGAGAAAAATGAGACGGCTAAAGAACAGATTGAAGACATGAATTGTCCGTGTGCTTAATTTTAAATACAATCAACAAATAAAAGGCATTTGGAGAAAACAGTAAGGATTAGAAGCCTTGGAGTAGCAGTGAATTCTGAAGTCTATGGCTTGGTATATTTTGTTCTAGTGTACTCTAGTGAAGCGACAGACTATTTTGGGTATCTGTCTCACAACTGACTCCCCACATTATGGTCTTCCTACTTTATACCGACTTTAGCCCTTTCCTTTTTGATTTACCTCTCATGATTATTAATTTTTAAAGACTTAAATCTTTGTATTTCAGAGTCTGCTCATTGGCAAAGATTCAGATAATAACTTACCTAGTGCTAACACCTAATTAGCGCTTCATTAAACTGTAAAGGTAAATCAGGTGAGTGTATTTATATGTCAAAACATGGAGATAATTCTAGTGCAACCCTTTTGCCAAAGAAGTAATTGTGTTATTAGATGAATCTTCCTTATTATGTTCAATGAAGTTTTTTCTTTCCAGTGCAAAAATCGTGCTTTCTACAGTATCCGGGCATGGCAGCTCTGGTTCAAACTAGATAAACACTGTGGCTCTGGCAAATAAACTATGGTTACGGTTAGGGGAAGATGATAGTGTATATGTCATATTGTTGAGGCGAACATTAATTACAGGTCTGTGATAGGATGCAAACTTCAGTCTTCTGTATGTAAGTGAGATACAGCACATAACTGTCCATTTCTCCAAACCCCCTACCCCCCCTCCCAATTTCCACCTTGCAAAGGTAGAAAAGATAAGCTAATTCCTAGATCAGCATTTAACGTTGGCATTGGACATTAATTACGAGTGGTTGGACTCCAATATGAAAGTAATCTCTCAGGATACTGGGATGACAAGTATCAACAAGAGTCTACTACATGTACCTAAAGTGATGAAGATCTTGGCCAATTTAATTAGTCCCTGTGTACAGGATTTGAGGGGCTGTATTAACAGAATATGTCAGAAGTGGAATACAATATTCATAAGTATGTTTTGATTAGTGTCAAATCACTTAAAAATAAGCATTATGATTTTGTTACTTTAGCATGAGAATTTTGTATAGACAGACACAACAGGACCTCTTTCATGGTGTCTGCCATGTTTCTACAGTAGCCCAGACAGGACAAACTAACTAAACATCCGTTCTACATAGGGCTTTTTCCATCTTTTTTCCATCTTTAGCCATTGTTGTTGTTTCTCTTGTAGAAGAGGGTGATACGAGACGGTTGCAATCAGTAACTGCCTCGCTAGACACCACTAAATCTTGTACACTGGCCCTTTAAACATTAGATGTGACAAAAGCTCACTGCAGCTATCGTTATATGTTATATATGCTTGCATATACTGTACCTACAGCACATGCAAGCATATACTCTCACAGTCTGCCCACAGTCTAGTGGGGAACCACAGCTGCTGTATGACATTCAGAAATGATGGCCTCAGGGTATGAGCACCACTCCAACACATGATAATTCATCAGTTACTCTAAACAGCTGTCACTGTTAGTTATACTTTGAATCAGGGTACCATACGTTATAAGAATGAGAGACTGAGCCTTTAACGTGACATTTATTTATTTTCGTAGACGCAATAACTCTTAACAACAATGTAAAAATGTAGGTGGCATGTTTGTGTTACAGATTGATGAAATGCATTTTGAGAAAATACATTGTCTTGCGAAAGATCTCATTTTGGTATGAATAAAGGACATGCAGTAATTGCAGTACAGTGCAGTGGAAAATGCTGGCCAGTGTTAATAATTCCTGATAAATTCTGAATAAGACGCTCGGTGGCAGATCCATCAATCATTAACCAAACATTGCTTACTCGTTACAAAATAGTTACTATTTTTGTGTCCCCTCAAGTAAAACGCAGCGTTATGCTTACTTCACAAGTAGCTGAGTGGTATTCATTACCCAGTAGTAGATACCCATTAATTAGCCATTTATAGTCATTTTTGAAAACTGCTCAGGTTTTTGCTTGGCTTATTGTAATGTTAGTGCTATGAATCAGTCCGTCAAGAATTCTGGATCTCCAGCAAAAGGAATGTTACGGTAGAGGCTAATGAAGGCTGACTGGGTGAAAGAGCAGAATGGCGCCAGGGAGCCCGCCTGGCCTCAGCCCCTCCAGGGAATCACAAAAGACCTGCAAGTAGAGGAGATCATGGCCCTGCCAATCCCTGATACCCTTTGAAAAGGACAGACATTGTCTAGCCTGCGCTCTGATGCCTGAAAATAAGCATTCCTCTGGGCAATTTGAGCTGTTGTGGGTGCCAGGGAGGAAAAAAGGATCTAGTGATGCAAGGTTAACTTTGGCAGATTAAGACTCTTTCACAGCTGGTTCTGTTTTTGTCAAGGTAAAATCAAGCATTTGTATTTGAAAAATGGACATGTATTCACCAATGTTGGGCAAGCCCTTTCAAAATTGTAATAAATTATTCATTATTATGTCTACATATTACTCATGGAAAAATCAGATTACTTAATTAAGTGTAAGCCACTTTTTTTTTATTGCCCAGTTCAGCTCCTTCAAAGGTTCCTTTCTGAAAATCCAAAGCCTCACACATCAGGTATTTTGTATGTAATGTGTAGAAACAGATAAATATTAGCAAGCCAACAGTTTGGTGGTATTTACTGTCAACAGCTACCTTGAGCTAAACATGACTTCACACACATGACCAAAAGTCCTGACCCCTCCCTCGAGGTGATTGTAGGCTTACCAGTTAAAAACGTTAAAGTAAGTAGACACTTTGTTATTAAGACAATTTTGGACTTAACGGAAGACACGTCTCTTGTTACAGGGAGTTGTATGAGTTGCATTTTCTTTTGGTGCACACCCCCAGTACATTACATCAAGCTAACAGATACTGGACCAGTCAACTAAAGAGACAGTAAACAGGCAGAACATGAAATTACTACAACAAATTTACATATTTGCAGCATACACGTGTAATTTACTTACACAACTAGCATGTACATAAATTAAGAAGTAATCATTAGTTACTGATTATCTTGCATTTACCACCTAACTAAGAGTTAGTTAATTTGTACTAATGCACAGTAATATAAATACTTTCTCTGTAGTAATAATAGCACATAAGGGAATGACTGACAGTATTGAGCAGCACTGGTACTTACTCAGTCAGATAGTTGGATGGGCATTTGTTTTGTGTTTTTTGCTGGAATCTTTGGGCTTGGAATATAATTAATGCAACTTTAAAAGTGAGGTAGGGGCTTAAGAGATGATTAAAAAAGAAGATTGTGTATTCAAAGGAGGACATGAAAAAGACAAAGCTGTTTCAGTGTTGAATAATTAGTGTTTGTTAGATCTCGTACTTATCAAAGAACATGACATTTCGCATAATAAAACTGGTCATTTGGAAGCAGAGCTTTTCAGTACTGCCACTTTGTTGCAATCCCACAGTAACATGGAATGTCACCAAATGGGCCAGCTGGAGGAAGTATAACTACAAAGCAAGAGTGGCTCAATAATTGCCATAATCATAGAGAACGTGTTTCAATCAGCGAAAGTAGCTTGCTCAGAAACTTGACCAAAACAGTTAGCAGGTTAGAACAGCTGGCTTGTCTCTGAATGCGGCAGCTGAAAGGATTTACATAGAGAAGATAAAAACAGTGCAGACGCCATCCACGTATCAATCATTCTCTGAGTGCTTTCACGTGTAATCATGAGCTATGGATGAGCAGCGATGTCAGAGGAAATTGTCCAGGCCAAAGAAAAATGGAAACACTCATCACAGACATCAAAAATGTGTGGAATCATTTTATCGAGGATGTTGGGAATATATTTAACACAGTGTCTGCTGTTTGTGTTATCTCTTTTGCCTATTTTGCAAAGGGACATTGAACACCATTAATCAGAATAAAGATATAGGTTTATGAGTTTACTGCTCCTCTTCTCCTTTTTTTTTTCTCTTCCTGCCATATTGGGCCATAGATCTACAAGGCCTGACACTTCGATGAGCCCATTCCAAGGGAGTGATATTGCACCATAGATTTTAACAACGTGACAGAAACACCAATACAGTGCTGAACAAAGAGGCATTAAGGCAAAGATAAACCTCTGTGAAAAGCACATAAATCTGCAGGGGCCTGGTTTAAGATGGATCCCAGAGGGTTGATGGCCATCCTTAATCAATAAGAACCTCATCAAGAAAGGTTTCCGTCACACCAGTGAGACTTATACCAAGGCTGGTATCTGCTTCATGGATACACTTAGCTTTGCTGGTTAATTTAGTTACTAGTTGTGCAGTCACAATTGCATTCTTAGATACTACGTTAGACTGACCAATGAGTTTTTGAAGCTTGAGGTATTTTTGTTTGGTTTTTGAAGCTTGAGGTTTTTGTTTGTCTGGCTGTGAAATGTAAACAGAAAAAATACAATATATGGTCAGGTGCAAGTTGCTAAACCTTTTTGATGACGTCCTACAATCAGTCAGTTAGCTGTCAATAAGAGTTCACTAAAGAGATATATATGACAAGTCATCAGCTAAACACTTGAACACTAGAAAGGTCATCTCAAGTGCTAATCCCAGGACTCCAGTGGCTGGCCAATAAGCTGAAAGTTCACTATGAGTTCACCGTGGAGAGACCTGGATCAGCTGACATGACCCTCTGCTCTTCCCCTTTTTAGTCAATGTAGGGTCTAAAGTGTGATTCGTATCACTTGAACCAAGTTGGAACCCAATGTCTTAGGAGCTGTTGGCTTTTTTCTTATTTTACAACAGAGTCTTTGTCAGTTTAAGATGTAAAGTCAGAAAAAGAAGCTGATCAGTTATTTGATTTAATTATTATTTGTATTTAAATGTTTCTGTTCATGAACCTTCATCAACCCAAATTAGTATGGCTGTCACAACATGGGCTGGTGTAATCTGACTGTTTGACTCTGTTCCCTCTGGCGCCATCATCAAAACTGAATTTGTCGATGGTGACAATGGTAAACATTATACCCGCATCAAACATTAAACATCAGCATGTTAGCATACGCAAGTTTCCGTTTAGCCTGAAGCAAAATTGTGCCTAACTAGCATGGCTGTGGACTCTTGCGTCTTGTTTGAACTGTACTTGCACTGCAGAACAAAGTGCTGCTGGGGTGTAAATATATGTAGACAGTGCAGGCGGTGTGGTTGCATGGGGCCCAACGGGCCAGAGAATGGGAGTGATTTAGATTGCCACCTCAGAAATACATCTGTGTTTAAAGAAGAACTCATTTTAAATTAAAACAGGTGCCATGTGCTATACAAAATGATGGACTAAGTCTTAATAAATACAGTAAATAAAAACTTTGAATAAAATATTCAATTTCATGACTAACTTCTGTTTTTTTGTAACATGCACGTTGATGTTGTCTAATGGCAAGTGATAATGGTAGTTAAGGCTCCATGTCAATATTATCCATCTATGACAAGATTCAACCAGGTCACAATATACATATTGGTACTGCATAGCCTAAAGACAGTCAGGGATATGACTTGAGATGGGAGCATCTCCGCTGCAGTCCCAGTTGTATGAAGTTGAGACAACAGTCGCACCCTGGCAGACCTTGTGACACACTCATGCCCTTGACATTTACTGCCGCACTGCTGAAATAATTACACAGCTGCAGAGATCAGGCCAACAAAGAGAACAAAGTGACAAGTGAACCAATTGCAGACAAAATAATGTTCCAAAATGTCTCTCAGTGCCACCCCTGAGGTGCTGTGTTACTCTTCTTTTCAAGTACAGCGCACCACGTTTTGCAGGGTTCAATTGAGAGAGTGTTATTCAAAAAAGCTTTGTTTGTGTTTGGCAAGTTTGCTACAGTTATTACCAAAAAAAGAAGTAAAATGTAATAAACGGAAAACATGATGTGTTGATCTCTTTAGGAAAGCCTGTATTGGCTTGCTCGCTTTTCACAGGGAGAACAGTCTTGCAATGTTTTAGTCATTTGTGGCCATCTGCAGGAGACCTCTGAAGATGTCTTTAGACACACCTTTGAAGGCACACTGATCTGGTGAGCAAAGGCAAAGAAATCAACTTCTGTCAGTGTGGAAATAAAAGGTATTCCATATAACTACCCATTACGATAATTTTACAGTAATTACACAACTTCTTTCACTAGGTACCTTTGACTCGTGTTTGGTTTCTTTTCAAAATGTGTCTCTGTAGATATCAAAAGTGGGTTAATTAAGCTGGAAGCCAATGAATGGTGACATTCGGTATTCTTTGGCCAGCAAACAAAATGCACCAGATTTGGCAGCAGCCAACACACCTTTGTAGGATTTGCTTGTCTTTTGTTCTTCATTTTGGAAAGCTTGTGAAAAATGTCTTGTATAAATACAAGAACTCTCTTTGCGCTTGGTTTGGTTCATTCAGGCCGGCGTGAAAGCTGCCAGTGTAACTCTAGTGGCAACCAGAAACAAGAGTGCTTGCAAAGGAGGGTCTCCATCTTTGAGGTGCGAAGCCAGAACGTACCAACCACAGAAATATGAAATCATCTGATCATCAACTGTTAAGAACATAGTCTCCCAATATGTACAAAAGATGGATAGCCTATATTTATAGGATTTGTCATTTGATCATTTTGCTCGCCTGTGGAGGTTTTTTTTCCTGATGTATCTATTGAGTTACACACAGTGACCATACAGTATTTTGCGAGCTCTTTGTGACTTCAGTGAAGTTCAGTGAAGTGAAGTCACCCAAATTAGATTACTCAATGTGGGTTCATATAGCACTGATGGTCGCCAAAAGTGTCCAATCAACCTGTCAATCCGTATAAAGTTTCAGCTCATTTCTAATAAAGTAGTGTGAACACAGAATGGACAAGCCAACAACATTTGGTCCAGACCAAGTGAACTGAACTTCAGGCATGAATTCTCAGACTTTAATCAGTTTATTCTTTACTAAACTAATGCTGTTCCAAAATCATCACAAAACTCTCTGCAGTCTGTCACTATTAGATTGGCTTTTGTGAGGATGAAATAGACACAACATCCTTACACTAATGGTGAAGAAACCCTTTGCATGGGCTGTGAGGCGGCTGCTAAAGCAGAAAGAGCTGAGGCACATTGCTGACCAAATTACATCCCATATCTAATTATTACTGTTTTGATTCTTAATTAACTTCTACACTGGAGCTACTGAGAAATTAAGCACTCGCAGTAGATGACATTGAATTAATTCTTTCCGAATATTAAGCTGTCGTATATTCAAATATTAGACATCATGCTGGAATTAACTTTCACATTATTGCAAATTTTCTACTGGGAGTTACTCCAATTTAAGTAGAGTTTGTCTTTTTCGCTGTCGTGTTTGACTAGTGATTCAACAAGATATAGATATATTGTACATAAAGAAGGACCAGGTCAAGGAAATTTCTCTGACACACAGAGATTTTCTTCCCTTAGTTTCACAACGCACTATGTTTGACAGCTGTGGGACTCCCGTATAGCTTCAATATTCAGTGTAACCCCACAGGGTGAGCACAGTCCTCTGAAGCCTTGCGCCTCCTGAGCCTGCTACACGCAGACTGCAAACACCTTGCTGCTGAAGTGACCTTATCCCCTGGCTTCAAACAGGAGGGTGTCACGAAAGGCCAGGAGCCGCAGATAAATCAGAGATGCTGGAGATGACAAGGGCCTGTCGACTGACAAGCCTGGTGGTGCTTTGACAAGACTGATGAGGACCAAAATACGTTTGTGTAATCTCTCCAATCGGATTAAGTTTCACCTTTCTCTCCGAGGAGTGATGGCGGCATTGTGTATCACGGCTGAAGGCTTTCATAATGGATGTTTCAGCATCTCTATGATAAGAAAAACATAGTGTCATCTCTGATTTTTTTCTGCGTTTCTCATCTTCAGTTGTTAAATCCCACAATGTCTGCATGCTTATTGTCTCGGAAAGCTGCCTGGCACAAATCTAACACCAACCCAAAGACACTGGTGAAGTGAACACAAAAGGAGAAAGATCTCTGTGACACATGATGAAAGATCTCTGACAGCAGCAGGTGGCTCTGGTGCAAGCTCCCACAATTCAACTAATGGTTCTATAGAGTCCAATATCGCCCTGAAGTTACTGACAGACTGGGAAAAACAGGACATTAGCATTCCCTTTCATATTTATAATCATACCATTGTGCATAAAACTATATTTCTAATTTATAAACCTTTGTATAAAAATATAATAGGAACATCTGATGAATGCTCTGTGGTACTGTGATACAAATAAGAAAAGAAGCGGTTGATATTTACCGTAGCAGTGGAACAAGGGAAAGAGAGTCATTCAACACAAATCTCATGGTCTGTAATTATCATCATGCAAATATCACCCATCTGTGCTTTAATGTGGCCTTCACTTTTTTTTTTCCACCAAAGGGGAACATTTCTAAAAAGACAGTAATTACTCAGCTGGGAATGTGGGTCCCATTAATTTCTGCTTTGGCACAAATACTGCTAGTACATCCTATACTCGCTTAATGCTGCAGCTGAGATTTATTAAAGTTCAGCTGGTGCTGTTCCATGATGTTTACTGTATGAGGCTTGGTTTTAGAAATAACCATCAGATATATTGGTGTACACTTTTAAAACATATGGTTAGTTGATTTCAGCACATATGGCCTCATAAAGGAGAAGCTTGAAAATGATCTGGTGTAAATGTGCATTTAAGGACAATTAAAAGTGTTGTTTTATGGTGAGTAACTATAACCACTAGGGTGTTATGCAATACTGTGCTCCCCCTTGTACTGCTCGACCTGAGTCTTCTGTTTGCAGTGATGTGATGTATAATGTGCATTACAGGCGCCATCGCGATTCGGCCATGTTGTTGCCTCATCTTTTGCTCGCCACACAGTTGCGGCAACTTAATCCCACTCAAACGTGATCGGCCAATAAGACGCTTTAAAAACGCTTCTGTTGCCAAAATCTTGGTCGCCAACAGCCAAACAAGCAAGTTCAACGACACATGACAGCAACCAGCTAATATTGCTTACTAGCTCAATAGCAACTCATGAATCCTCCTGGAAACCTTGACGAGTGAATGAGAGACCGTCTGTCTTTCGTCCTTTCATTTCATGAAGGTCTCATTTAGTCTTCTCCGCTGACTTGTTTGGTCACACTCATTTTTGAGCATTTTCCGTTGATGTCACCTTTGATCTTTTTGCCTCTGACATTGCCCATTTGCCCAGCTCAGGTTCTGGCATAACATATGTCAGCATTCCCCCATTCCCCAGGCCTGAAAAACCTCCTCTTCCTGGTGGTCCAAAACACCCATGGTACAAACACCAGCACTTCCACAGTGCTCTGAGCTTAAAGCCCAGGCAGCCTGGCTAACATAGTGCTCTAAAGTGTTACATAATTCTTGTGGGTGGTCATAGAACAGGCATATAGCGCACAGAGAGAATGACAAACTCTTTAAATACTGAATTCTGCTCGTGGCCCCATTACAGACAATTCTCAACAGCATGGGTTAAACCAGAGCAGGTAACCAGCTGTTACAGGTCGTGTTGTTTGTTCTGGTCATGTGTTCTGTGTACTTCAGCATGTTTGTGTACATACATATTGGTTACATGCTGTCTCCCCTCAAAATACACTAGTATGTGTGCTGTAGGTGTCAAATTGAAGGCCTAATCTTTGAACATACAACACGATCGCCCACTCATTTCAGTCTGTCAGGAAAGATCTAGCTTTGATGCAATAAATCACTCGCTGACACACAATGTAATTGGCCATGTGATGCAATGAAGTATGCTTGAGTATGTGATGGCCAGAGGGCCAGTTCTTAAGACAGCTCTCACTTTGCTTCCCAGCACATCATAATTACTCTGTTTCCCTACTGGCTTGCAATCCGTCTCCATAGTGATCCATCTTTTACATTCAGGCACTGTAGGATCACACACATACACACACACACACACACTCACATGCTCATACGCACACTCCCTTCGCATTCCTCTAAGCCCCCAATTAATCTCTGTAGCAGACCTTTCGCATTCATTTTTCATACGTGTTCGTATTCACACATTCATTACATCAGTAAATGTGTATCAACACCATGCTCTGCTCATGTAAATGAAACACGGGGGAGTGGAACTGACAATAATTGTAGGTAATTCATTATTGAAGATTTTTTAGATGATCAGGCCCCATCTGAACTTTAATAGCAACTCATGAATCCTCCTGGAAACCCTGACGAGTGAATGCTGCGCTGTTTTAATTCATAATGCATCATAGTGCACGTCCTGGTCCCAGTGATCACATTAGATCCAATCATTTCCATTTGACACATTTTGAATATTCAAAGGACAGAAACGGTGTAATCATAACCTCATGAATAAAATAGTGCACCATTACAACCTTATGAAGACTGTAATTTACATTTCATGGCGAGATAACTTAAATGATAGCCCAGGGACAAGCTGAGTACTCATAGTCATCATTTATAAGACTGTATGGACTTTTAAGGGAAACTTTTTGGGGTAATTCTGTTCATTTTGTTCATAAAATGATTCCTTAAGGCTTTTCCCATTACATGGTTTCATTGTCACGGTTGTGGGATAGGCTCGCTTTAATGATAGGTCATTTGCTGGTGATATCCTGAGGTTGTGGATACCAGGAGGACGAGCAGTCATTTCAATGACAGTCATAGTGAGCTTAGTACAATTACTGCCAGCTGAATAGTACAAAAAGATAGTAATGACAAAAGAAGAAAATGGAAACAGGAAGGTAAGTCAGGTGAATCCAGAAGGATGTTTTAAATAGTAGAGATCCACCTCTTTATCCTGTCAGACATTATATTAACCTACTTTATATGACTTAATACAGCATTTCCAAATAAAACCTGTGTACACAGCATTAATGTCAAAATAAATAAAAAAAACGTGCATTCATCTCCAACTCCTCACCCTGAGCAAATGCATTATATATACATGTCTTTGATGTGATAAAGATAAAATGAAATTATTGAAAAGTTAAAAGGCTACTTAGTGTGGATGTCTGCCAGTTAATAATATCAAAAAAGATTTTTTAAAAAAGGGAGAAGAGATTAACATGAAAAGTAGAGCTGTTTGCCACAAAAATGAGCATAATAAACTTCAATTTGCAGTTTTGGGTTAGAGAGTCATTTAATTCAATGGAGTCCCAGACTGAGAAAGACCTTGAATGATGCAAAACGGGTGCAGTGTCAGATGTTGCTCTACACTCTGTTAGGCAACACATCCAGTAATAATGCCACTGTGCTTTTCCTCTTGTTTTTTTTTGTACAGCTGCTGTGACTTAAGTCTGGAGATAGAGGTCATGAAAAAAGAAATCACTGAAATAGAAATTGAAATAGAAACTGAAGGAGAGAAGGATGTGTGGGTTTTTGGCAAACATCAACAAATTCATTCTCCTTGTGAGGCCTTCAAGATGTGACAGTTTTGACAAGTGGAAACCTCTGGGGAGATGCTTCCCATAACCCTGCAGGAAATGAAATATGGATTATCAGGAACCATCCATGAAGGACACTGTTGGCCAGATGTGCGCATGAACAAATTAGTTGTATTATTGCGGACAATATTGTATCCTTAACAAGTAATTTTTGTACATCCGTGCAGTGAAATTTTCCATACTGCGCCTGTCAAAACTAATTAATCATACAGCCAGTGTTGGCAGGGCAGTGATGAGCACATCCAATACATTTTCAGTAACTATCACAGGGATAGAGCAGCTTGAACTACATTTAGGGGTGTATGACATTTCAATATTTTGTCCTGTGTTTGGTAGTGATTCCAAGTGCAGTGTTTTTTTGTTTCTAGCCTAAACAAAAAAAGCATTCATGGTCTCCAGATGATTAATCCTACTCACTGCTCACACTGGATTTGACTTTGCCTCTGGCACTACCAGCAGGCTTTTGGTTTTGAGTGGCATGTTTCAGAGTGTACAGAATGGATTTGTTATTGGATATTCACTTTCATGCCCCCCTCAGGATGCAACAACTAAAACTGGAATTTGCCCGACACTTTACGGCTTTACGACATAATGAATGAAATCAGTCTCAGCTCTATTTTGTGTTTCATGCTAATGAGCAAATGTTAGCATGCTAAGACTAAATTACAACGTGCTCAGGAAAAACATTACCTGACAATCATTAGCATGTTAACATTGTCATTATAAGCAAATAGAAGCACTCTACAACATCAGAGAGCCCTTTTTCACATGTTAAATGCTATGTAACCACAAGAATCTATAAAAACATAAAATTGTGTAAAATTGAATTTAGGAACTTTTGTTTTATTATTTGTTCACAAATTTGACCAGAGATCCAAAACCAGTTTTTGGTACTTGATTGTTTTGAATACTTGGTGGACATTTAAAATCTGTCCAAAATGTCAACCTTGTCAGGATTTGGCTCCAGTTGCAAGAGTAACCATTGCTCTATATCAAAGATGTAGGCTTTGCACCCTAACAGCTCTCTATAGGTTATAGCCATGACACTGACACCATGATTTTTGTCCCAACCGATCTTACTAAAGTGGGCCTCTCTAGAGCCAATCTCAGAGCTCTGCAAGAAGGTGAGAGGGTGAACGGTCTGAGCTCTGAATCATAAGCCAGAGTGACCATTTGTGAGCAATATGTCAGTCCCTCCACTCATCGCTAAGGTGAGGGGAGAGGGACGGCGTGGTCCTAATCACAAGTCCCAAGATGAATCAGAAGTTCAGCACTGAAATGTCATGTACTACTTTACTTTAACTCCAAGAGGAATCCGAATGTCAAAAGAAGCATCACTTAAAGTTAAAAGGATGTGTCATTTCCATACGCAGTATCCCCAAAAGTGAGCAGCTCTACATTTTTTCATTTTAAAAAGTGTTTTCAGGTTTGTTTTTTTAACTGTACAATAGATTTTTCTTGGTGTTCATCCACGTTACAGTCACTAAATATACAGCGACATTAGGAATTGCATGACAACAGCCCCGATCTATTGGTTTAGTTTGCTAAAAAGTCAAGAAATATAATATATTTTAAAGTAACTTTATGACTTGCTCACATACTTGTATCATTTCAAAAGCGAATGTGCTGAAACTCAGTCAGTGGATCACAAAGATGGAATTTAATGTATTATTATTATTGTTAACAATGAGTGCAATTTTTTAAATATTAGTTTTTTAAAAAACGGATTCTTGGATTCTGGGTGCAGCACTTGTTGAACAATTACTTTATCAGAAACACTAATGAAGAGCAACTGGGTGTCTGTTTACAGTGCAGCCAAAACAATATTAGTCAATTATGCAGACAAATGCAAATGACACATACATTACATTTCCTGTGTCTGCTCCACAATTAGCGCTACCCGTCTTTCACAAGGCTTGTTGGGGTAACATGAGCAGTAAGCTGTGATCAAACACTAAAACGTCAATGAGATTCAGATTGAATTCAGGAAGTTTGCCTTGTGAATGTGAAGACAAATTCAAATCGAGAAAAGGAACAATTCGAAGTATAACTGTATGTTAGCTTTTCAGTTTCCCTGCTTATAGAGTTGTATCGCTCACATTCTTTTCAAGGATCAAACTAGAAACTTTAAATATATTAGTAATATCTAAATATGTGTACAGTGTCATTTGGCTTTGATTTATATATGAATGTAAGCTATTACCATTTTTCTGTATGTTAACGCAAAGACTGTTTATTAGATAATGTGTCATGCATTGCATGTTAGGTGTGGACCCGAGGAGGATTAGTTTAGATTTATCAGCTTTGATTGCCATGGTATCTGATAATAGCCCGAACGGCTATCACTGAAAAATCATAGATCATGATTAATTTTATGAAAAACCTGTAACATTTACCAACAAATGTCCTTACGATATTTGACTTGTTACCACTTTGTCTCTTTCTTCTATATATTTGAGCAAGATGTCACTCCAATGCCCTCTGGCAGAGTATCACTGCTCCGCTGTCCCACCGCTCCTCTCTGCATCGCTGGACAACATCTGGCTTCATGACCTCTGAGACGTGGCCTGCCGTACTTTCAACGGCACCGTCTGTTGCTTTTTGTGCGAGTGTGTGCGTGTGAAGGAATACCCACACTCACCCATAGTATATGTGTGCCTCTTGATCATGCATGCGTGCACCTGCCGCCTGCTAAGACACCCGACATGAGACCTCCCGCTCGCTCATCCTCACACTCCCCTCTCCCTCCAGGCCTGAGCGTCCCATCCTCCAGAACCTGCAGATGAAACAGAATATTAACTCAATGTAAATTGCCATTTGTCCCCCCATCTTCTCCCCTGCATTTCACCCTTCAGCTTCAGATATAGAGTGTGTCGAAAAGGCGCAGCACAGGAGGATGGATCGGAGTAAGAAACGTGCATGAGAAATGTGGAACGCTGTGCAGCGGTTAGTGAGATAAGTGGCATTTGTGTTTCCTCCCGTGGCTAATTACGCTATTTATACCCCGGCAATAGAGGAGATGCTCTGAGCTGGTACACCGAGATTAGTATTCTCACTAACATTGTTTATCCTCCTGAAAGTGATAACAGCACACACCTCTTGCTTTAGGGCCGATAGCTGTGTTTGGGTATGTGCGTATTTGAGTGCGTGGTTATGTTTATCTCTGTCTGGATGTGCATGCATTCATCTTTTTTTAATGTACAATAAAATAATATTATGCCAGGGGTAGATTTTTATTTTTGTATCTAGAATTGGGGCCCTCGGCCGATGCTATACTGTCAGAATCACCTGTGGTTTATTAAAGTTACTGGGACAACATGGACTTTTCTTAAAGGTCCAGCGTGTCAGATTTGGGTGGCTTTATTTGCAGAACATGGCAGAAGTGGAATATAATATACATTGTGAGGGAGTGTTCTATTTCAGCATGTCTCATACGGTGGTTACACAGTGTCTACGCGACTATATGCTTGTGTTTAAGAAAGCAGGAGCCATTCTGATCATTACTATGGTCATTCCCTAGACACACCGGATAGGTACATAACATGGAGCCCTCTTTAAAGTCACAAAACAATGCCAAGATACTAAATATGAACATATTTCCTTGTTCGTAGACTAATAACTAATTGGCAAATACCTACAGCACGTGTAGATGCAACTAGCAAGACCATTTATAGATATCGAGTAGTTGTGGCATGGTTCAAGCATATTGATAAATCATCCATTCTCCTTGGATTCTCTTGGACTTTCTCTGCACTGACTGAACTGACCACTGATGAGTAAAATGAACTGCGACATGCAAAACTGTCTTTTGATTAGTGTATAAACACCTGAAAATAATAGTCCTTATGTTTTTGTTTCCTTACATTGAGCCTTTTATGTCTACGAGTCCACCGTGTTGAACAGAAATGTCTCTACTGTGAATGCAAGACGAAATTTTACTGAAATGTAAGAAATACCTTCTATGCAGTTACAACAGAGAGCTGATCCTCATAAAAGCTACCAGACATCAGCACCAGAGCCACTTCTTAAGGTAGTGTGTCTGTGAAGCTCAGCCTCATGGGTACAGCAAAATATTCCTTTTAACTAGAACTTTTGGCAAACTCGGTATGCTTTATAGTAAGTCTACTGCCAGTAAATGGGAAATATTATACGGATTTCATATTCAGTTATTGTGGCTTATAGATGAAGTTTATAGATAGATAGGTATGCTGAAAAGTTTTAAAGAGCTGAGGGGAACTGCAGGGTTTGTACCTGCGTGTTTGAGCCTACCCTTTCACATTACACATATTGATTTGATCCTATATAAACTCCGAAACACAGCAGCTTGGATCAAAAACGCACAATAGAACATAACATCACTTCCCTTCATTGCAGCCAGTGATGATGATGTGCGGAACAAGGTGGCGTAGAACGAGTGCAAGAACAGGACGGTATGTGAGAAAACTGGCTGTTCAGAATATCACACCTCATCCACAGTATATCTTATGGACATCTGTACTTACTGCACACTTTGCTAAGACTGCTGCTGCAGCTTCCCTCCATTCATCACAAGAACAAATTGGAAAATTCAGACGTTGTTCCTTCCCTTTTTCACACAGTTTGCTAAAAAGCAGGTGTAGTGGCTTAAAAACTGGTCCAGATGGACTTTGTAAAACTGGAGAACTGGTTATTAATAATCTTCAGTGGTTATGCTGGATGAGATACAGGTGAAACAAGGTGCAACCAGCTTTCTAAAGCAAACTATTGCCTTATTTATGATTCAGTCATTATGCAGGGTGAAAATGAAGCCAAGGCAACTCTATGATGGGCTGTCTGAAAGGCTAGCTAACTTTGAACAATGGGTGTCAAGAAGGGAGACGTCAGTCCATTGTTATTTATCTCCGGTGTTCAGTTCAATGTGAACCAACACAGAGGGCTTGCCACTTAAGACATACTTTGAAGGGCCGAGAGAGTGCAGTCATACTAACAGCTCTCTGTGCTAAGGATGATGGTGCTTCAGGGTAAGATGGAGACTACTTTAGGGAGAGTTTTAGACCATTTTATGCAGGCATGCGTTCTTGTACAGCTGCGTGGCGGTGCTGCAGATTAAAGGCGAAGCGATCAAGTACCAGATTTCTCAAAAATATTGAGCTTATGGTGGTGTTAAAAGAAAAGTCAAGGAATCACCAGGAGAGAATAACTCCCAGAATATCTGTCTGCCTGTCTATAAAAGAGTTTCATGTCAATTCATTTGAAATATTTTAGTCTGGACCAAAGTCATGGACCGAAAAGAAATAGACATTGCCTAAAAACAAGCATCGTTTCTTGTCTGATCCCAAATCCTAGCATTGTATACGTTGGACCCACTTCTCCAATGCCGACAAAGAATTGGCTACCACTGGGCATGACTAACAGGCTAAGCCTTTCCCTGACATCCCGCATGAGTCTGAGATTTTACAGATAGCAAAGAAGCTGTGCCAGATATGGACACTTTGAGAGTGATCTGATATGTGGATTGGAACAGACTTGTTACATTTTCTCATATACTGCTCATGTGCTGGAAAGACTCCGCTACAGTCTTTACAGGTTTAATGAGTGTACAAAAAGAAGCTTAACTGTAGTTGTGTAAGCTGTTCTTGGATTAGGAAACTGATAGCCATATGCTTTGCATTATCTCGCAGCTGGAGACCTGAGAAACAGCAGCCACAGTACAGACCAGCACAGGAGACTTTCTGTCAAAATCAATCCGACCGTTTGTCCTCTCACCCTCAGTTTACCTCACTTCCTGTCATAGATGGTGTCGTGGAAGGTAGATAATGGATTCCCAAGCAGCTCAATGTGATAAAAGGCTGAGGCTTGTGGTCTTATCAGCTCTTTGGGTTCAACATGCAGGACAGATCATCCTACAGACACAAGAGAAGCAAATTGTCTCTTTTTCCCCCCCTCGCACAATGAATACTGATGAACAGTTCCACAGATGCAGACTGGTTTATCACGCAAGATTGTGAAATAAAATTCCCCTTTCCCCCCCTTAAAGTTTTCACTCCGTTTCTCTGTTCCTCCCGTGCCTTTTTTATTTGAACGTTACGGAAGAGTTAAGCTCATGAATGCCTTTTTAAAAAAGGAAAAACATTACAGGGTCTGGCTCAGGCAAAGCAGAATTACAGCAAATCGTTCGTAAAATTAAACTGTAACAATATAGCAAACACAATTTCATTTTGTGTCAGGGCCATAAATCGTGTCTACGCTACAAGAACTGGTTTGTTTTTTTTGTTGTTGTTTTTTTATGTTGTTTGGGCTTGTTTCAGGTTCTAAGCGTAATTTAATCAACCATAGCAGGTGAATGAAACAGAGGCGACTGTGGTTTTGCGAGACAATGGGGGGAAAAACACGAACTGGATATTCCAATTAAACAGTTGAGCTGCTGATTAACAACACTTTTCAATTTCCCCTTCCTCAGCTGCAACTGCTTTCTATCTCCATCCATCCATCCATCTATCCATCCATCCATCCATCTCCATAAAATCTAATGCAAAAGGTAAAACACAGCCACCTGTGCTCACTTGCCTCATTCAAATTTTCATTAACTGGAGTGTTGTTCCTTTGGCTGCTAAATCCAATCATTACAGCATCACCAGTGGCTCTGCATGGCTGATTGTGTGACATAGGACAATTTTGTTGCCTCTATATTGCTTGTGATTGATCTCAGGAGCAAAAAATCCATTTGGTTGTTTTCACAGACAATATGAAAAAAGCAGGAGGTGTTGTATTGAGTGCAAGCCAATAGATAATGTTATTGGAAGCACAATAATTCTTAGATGGCATGTGTGTAACTGATTCAATTAGTTTTCTGTCAATTGTTGCTTTCTCATTTGGATCACTGCTCCAAAGCAATACAGATTATTATTTAATAAAAAACCAAATCAATTTGGTTAATCTCAATGTTGGCGTTATTGCGTTTTCAGATCCAAGAAGCTTTCTCGTGGTAAAGTGGTGGTGATGCAGCCTCATAATTGCATTGTGAGTGTAGGCACTATTGACATACATATACAGCATATGACTTGCATTTTAATGAATCGAGAATCTAAAAATCTTATGAAAACGATAGTTATGCACATCCACAGACCGTCTTTCTCAAAGAAATTTAACACCACTTACTTAATGGCAACATATGATGTTCTGATGGAAATACAGCAGCAGTGTTACCCACAATGTGATTAAATTCCAAGTAAGAAAGTCTTTAATTGCACTTTAAAGGGTCAGTTCACCCACATTGCAACAAAAACATACAAACAAGAAAATCATACGGGTCCACCCACTCTGAGATGTAAACAGTGTACTTTCTTCCTGCCAAAATCGAGAGATATCCATCTCGAAGATTTTGCCGCTGTGTAAATACAATCAAGGAGAATGGAATTTTGCTTTTGGTACTCAAAGCATTTAAAAAAAAAAAAAAAAAAAAAAAAAAGACATTTCAGGAACAGGAACTTTTCTTTCCAGAAACAATATCCCAGTGTGAGAAGCGTGACTGAAATTCTACTGTATTAGGTTGCCAGCAGATGCTTCAGGGACACATGGTGAATCTTAAAGTAATATTTAGACCTTTGGGATTCTTTTTTGCCAAGAGTTAGATGAAAAGATCAATACAACTCTAATTTTTGAATGTTAATTTGAAACTAGAGGTAGCTTGGAACAGCATAAACACTGTTAGCACCGCAATGCATATCTACATTTTGGTTTTTGTACAAATTCAGCAAAAAGATATCAATCTTCAGGTTTCTGAGATGCTGGTAAGTGGATTGTTTCTACCTTCAGAGGCCGTTCCCTGTCTTCATGCTGATAGCTAACAAGCTCCTGGCTTTAGATTAAAATACAGAGAAATAGTGGCATTGATCTTCTCGTCTAATTCTCATCAAAAATAGTGCATTCATCTATAAATCTGAGGAAAATAAGTCACTAGAGGTAACATCTTTATTGGCAAGTGGCTCAAATCCATACCATTTAGCCGTCACCAGCTACTTTGTTTTGTTATTTCGTTTGCTATATTCTCAAAAAGGTTTCCAACAAGGCCAAAATAGGTGACCTGAAAAGCAAAATGATCAAATACAAATGTTAGAGTTCCTCCTGCCTCTAGTCTTTGTGCTAAGCTAAGCTAACTATACCATATTTTCACTTTAAGGGTAACAATCTCCTCATTTAACTCTCGGCAAAAAAAGTGCACTTGTTTCACAAATGTCTATATATCTATTCATTTCAAACCTCAGCGGACAAAACCAACACTATTTACATTTCCAACCCCGGCGGCACAATAAGTAACAAATATGTGTTTTCTATGTGTTCTTTAAAAGATGCCTCTGGGGCTGCAAGCTTTCTTGTGGTGATATAAATGAGGCAATTAGAGTGTAGAGGGCAAATACAGCATTCGAACTGCATTATATAGGCCCCTCACGCACGCACACACACACACACACACACACACACACTCATACACACTCAAAAGTCTTTGACAGCCTTCCTTAACAATCTCCACAGTTCTCACACACAACCACAACGTTACAGTCACTGACTCAGACTCCAACACACACTCGCTTTTTTGTCCAAGTGTGATAAAGATCTGCTGAAGGTCGTGAGAGGGATCTCATTCTCAGCTGAGATGAGCCTGCTGATAGCGTCAGTCCTGCGGGCAGATTAGCCCAGTCTGATTCCACTGCCGCCCCAGTCGTCCCAGTGGTGTCATAGCTGCACCACTGATGCTATCGCGTCCAGCCCGCCACCGATGACCCTTGAAGTCCATTAAAGATTCCATTTAACTCAGTGTCATGCACGGGAAAAGTGTGAAGAGGACAACGCTGTGTGTGTGTGTGCAGATGTCTTGTGAGAGTTTGTGGTTTTGTGTGTATTTTTTAAAAGGATGACTAAAAGCTGAACCTGCTCCACGTTCACTCAACTGGGAGCTGCCAAGTACAGCCAAAGTTTTTTTAAGCAGCTCAAATAGAGTAATTCTGGGTTCGTGTCTTGCTCAAGTGACACCCAGACTGGTTGCTGGAGGAGGGGGTGAGTATTTCTCTTTCAGCCCCTTACCTAGATTTTCCCAGCCAGCCTGAAACTCAAGAATAATAATCCGGAGGTCAGAAAAAACTGTTACGCTGACAGCCTGGAGGTGAAAAGACAGACGTAAAAATGGAAGAAACATGGTCTTGTCAGCAGTTATTGTAGCTCTTACATTGTAGATCTTTGGGTTGAAAGAGAGGTTGTTTGTCTTTGTTGTCATTTCAGAGATGCAAACTTGACAAGTTGATCTATTTTAATCACGAGGATCTTAGGACACGCAGTTTACTTTGAATATCACATTATTCACCACGCACCAAGTTGTTTCTTTTTTACACACTCGCTAATGTGTTTTTGTGCGAGAGTGACAAAAAGCCAAGTTTAAAAATAAAATATCGGCTCGAAGGTTCTCATTAGAGCTGTTACCATAGAAAAGATTTGTTTAAAAAAACAAAAAAACGTCATTCTTTGTCAATAATTAGAACGCTTTTATTAAGCTGTCACACTGACACTAAGATTTAAAACCATCTTGGATACAAGTACTTGTTTTGGCTGAGGACGAATCATCAGTGTCAGACGTTTTTTGTGTTATTTAAGATGAATATTATGGTCGATATACCTTATCATCCTTTAAATATGAAAGACCTTCACGAATGGATTACACAGTTTTGGAGAGTGAATTATTAAAAAAAGGTTTTTCTGGTATTTATGGATTGGCACAGGATTAAACTGGAAGGAAGTGTTCACAATTGTATTTACATTTCGCAGGACTGCAGCGCCGGATTGAGAAAATCCCTTTGGTTCTGGTCTGGTTTATTGCGATTTTCCTCATTGGCACATTCCTGCGGTGTGATTCATATGAAACAAACAGTGTTTCTAATAGTGTGAGATGGATGTTTTAGTCATTATTAAAATGATTTAAAACTCCTAACAAAGCTCTTTACACAGGCTGTGAAGGCTAACCTAAGAGGTTGATCGTTTATTGGGTAACACAATGTAATTATTTAAATTTCATGTTTAGTAACACATTAGTTCTAGGTTTCTATCCGACAATCAAAATGTCTGTGACTGCATGGATGACAGACACAGGAGGTCCCATAGAAAAGCTCAGAGAATGGGCTGTGTGCTGCTCTTTAGTGGAGATGACTTAACCAGATGTTCATTTGCCAGACCAACCGTTTAGTCTGAACCAAAAAATTTGAAAACACATCAGATAAAGCATAAATCTCACCGCACATGAATCTCTCTTCTAGGCACTGGGATAGTTTTACAATTGTAAAACCTTCATGGATTAAACAGAGTAACTTTTATAATGGTGGTCTACAAGGAAAATGCTTTTTGGGCCAAAGGGAGCTCGGGTGGCCAATGGGACACATTGGCTGCACGTTCCTGGTGACATATCCAGATCTCTTAATACATCCATGGGCATACGCAATCATTTTTTGGGGCGAATTCACCAAAATGACTCGGTATTATCAGAATTTGTTATTTGGTCTGATAATTTAAATTATATTTAGCTTTTTAGAGGGAACAGGAAATCATTAAACTAGAAGCATGCAGAAGTTCAAGGAGGTTTGTTTTTTTTCTATGAAGACACTCAATGAGCAACTTTTAATATGAATGGAATCGAAAAAAGTGTTCAAGCTTAGTTTTCTTACTTATTGTACTAAGGTAAGTGTTGTACCAGAAAAGAAACAACAGAGGAGCTCTCTGTGTGTGTATATGTATGCACACACCTGCAGTAAAAAGAGGCAGACTGATGAGGTACAGGTTCGAGGTGAACACCAAAACACTGAATTACTCAAACAATATCACATAACAATATTGTTGGCAGCATGTCGTGAGTCGTATCAAAGTTCATTATTTCAGAAAGAAAAACATTTGTAGAATTTGTCTAGCAGCCAAACCCTTAAAAATCACCAGCTGTTGTCCTGAGGTCTGATCCTGGACAAAAACACTGAGGTTTGCAGCTTGTTAACCGCTACGTTAAGAGAAATACAATAATGAATAGCAAATATGATTAATTGAGAATTACAAATTAAATTCAAGAAAGTGAAGAATATAATCACTTAAATAGAAGCTTTAGAAATGATTTGCAAATATTAAAAGTAAAATGTGGATGTGCTCAGCTACATATGTCTTTAATAAAAGAATACTTTTTGTGTTCTGTTTGAATGTGTTGCACATAAAAAGCACATCTGCATCAGAATATCTGTGGGTCCTTATTACTTGACACATAAACTCAGGAGGACTTTATTGAAGATCCTGTAGGACTGATGACTGTTTTATCAGTGATCCGATTGGTCAGTGGTCAGGCTATTGACATCAAGTGAACCTGCTCCAGCAAGCAGGTCATGCAGCTACAGTATGACTCTAGTTATGTCTTGACTAAAGACTTTGCCTCTTGGTATCCACTGATGCTCTGCCAACATCGGCCATATATGCAGCATTGTATTTTGGTGGTATTATTGTTAATGGACAGTGGTAAGACTTGGACTTCTGCAGTTACCCTGTAATTCTCTTGTAGTTGGAAATCCAAACAAAACACTTGTGTCATTTACATCTTTGTCCTACGTAAAGGTTGTTAGCCACAGTCACAGTTGTTAGCCTTATATTGTTAGTTCCTGTACTTCTCCGGTTGTACTTGCCTGTAAGTATCCAGTATCCAACTGTAATTTGTGGACTGTAATCTAAAGCTGTACCATTGGTAGTTTTCAATGTTGTTTCACTGGCTGAAAGCCTATGAGACTTCAATGGGCTGGTACAAATAGAAAAGTGTGTGTTACAAGGGAGGAAATATTTACCCAAGATACTGTTCATCCTGTTCAAACATAATGTAGCCCCTGGTTCTTCACAAACTCCAGATATTTTCCAGTTGTAATGAAAACCTCAAATGAAATGTGAATCCGATACAAAGAAACATCCGGCAGCACAGCACACAGATTCTGTGAATACTCAAGAGGTTTTTCAACTACTTGGTATTTTTCCAGAACTGACTGAATAAAAGGTTCAAGGTTCAGGGCAAAGGTTCAAACATTGGCATCTTCTATGGTATTCAACAAGATGTGTCAGCAATGAATGACATTAATTTCAGACTTTGTTTAATTTGCGTGAGAATTACAAGACCTTATCTTCTGCTCTTGCCTTGAAGGACTTATGTTTCATAGCAGTGCCCACCAAAGAAAAGGTCGCTAAGGCGAAAATATGATATATTCTGTTTTTTTTTTCTTTCCATCCATCAGAACTTTTTCATTTCAAAAAGAAACACTGTCATATGTTCCTTCCCCCAGGAAGTATGCGCTCCGAGTGTATCAAATACCAACTCATATTCACAATGCGTCTGGCCTTCGCTGAGAAAACATTCTCAAATAATGCATTCGGTTATGAAACCCCGTTCCTTTGACCCCTGTATATTTACAGCCTTTAGTGGTGACAGCAGAGGAAAAGAAACATCCAAACTATCATTTCTGAAGGTTGGAAATATACAGGGAACATATAATTGTCTTTTGCTTCCTCTTAATATTACTCATTTATATTCTGTTTTTTGTACATTTTGAGAAACCGCGTAGACGTCCCGATAGTTCCCCACTGCTGGAAGAAAACAACCATTCTTGTATCACAGCTAATTGGTTTCAAACAATGGAAAACCCACTGTCTAACAATGCCCACTGAGCATTATTAACAGGTAATCACATCATGGGCCAACAACTTCATTTATGTCAACTATAGAGATGACTGACAAGCAAATCTTTCCCCTGCTGTTTTATTGAGGTAATTTGCTGGTAAAACAAAATCATCTCAGTGCAGAGCCGTGAGGTTGAGCTGCAAATCCTCCAGCTTCAGTCTTCTTGCACTGATGATGTAAAACCCTACAAGCAAGCAACTTGTGAAATGCTAATCAAAACATTGCATCAGTGATCAGCTTCCCAGTGCTTCCAGTTATCGCTGGATGCTTCCAGAATACGATTTGCTTTAATAATGTTGGTGTCAATTACTGTGCAGGCACTCTACAAAGCTGCAACATCTTTACAAACCAATAAAAATAATTCAAACATGTTTCAAACATTGCTCATCCTGTATTTGTAGCATGATATATGTTAAAACCCCCAAATTTCCACTAAAATACATGACCTTATGGCACTTACTGTAGCATGCTAACATCGTTCTTTCAACAAACACTGAGTTAATAAGCATAATCCATCCACAATAAACAGCATCACTGCCAATCACTGAAAAAGTAACTAAAATTACGTGGTGAATATACTCAAATGCTATTTTCCATGGGTAGGTTTGGGCATCACTGGAGTTCATTATACTGAAGTGCAGGGGAAAAAAAGAAAAGAAAAAAAAAGTTTTGTTGTTGAGACTGTTTTGATTTGTGCAATCTCCAGACGGTTTCGTGTTGGGTCTGGTGAAATGTTTGGAGTGTTTAATGGTTGTTAAATTTTTAGTCGAATGGTTTCTGTTGATAGTCTCGGCCCACTGCCATATTCTGTTTTGTCTGTTTTCTTTTCAATTCATTCTGGTGTTGAAACCTGAAAAAAGACACACACACAAAAAAAAAAAAAAACATGAGCTGCCCTCTGAAAAACAAATGGTAGTGCATGCACGCTGTTTTAATGACTTGTTGCAAATGTGGTCAGCAATAAAATTAAAGCTACAAGAACACTGGAAGTAATTGTGCCCTGTGTGGCATTTAATTCCACAGGATATATTTGTAAAATGAAAGAATCCTGTGTTAAAGCCCTTCTCTCTCTCTCTCACCTTCTTGTTAGATGTTTCTACAGAGTTTTGTTCCACGTGCATCACAAAGCAAAAAAATCCACAAGCTAGGGTAGGGGGAAAAAATGCTTTTGTAGCTGTTCTAGTTCTGTTTCTGTGGGTCCATGTCATGTTCCAAGTTATCATGTTAAATATAAGCTGTGAGTAATCACACATTACATGGATCAAGTATCCACAAGCTAGGTGAAAGAAATGTGGTTCTTTAGCAAGCTCAACTAGCATGGAAATGCTGAAGAGTTAAGGGAGGTAAAGAACAGAGGGAGGAATAATAACTGAGAAAGCAGAGCTTTAACCTGCTATTGGGATGGACATAAATTCAAATCCACTGTACGGCTAAACAAGTGTGACTGGACTGTTTTTTGGAGTTTGAACAGAATTGTGCGCCTTTGCTAATGAATTGATTTGGTTTCTTGCTTTGTCAGGAAAATGGAAAATGTCCCTCAGCATGAATAATGTTCTATTTGGTCACATCTCCAGCCTGTAAAACAAAAGTTAAGCTAGAATCATCATCTGTCATAGATATAGACTAAAGGGCCAGTATGTAGGATCGAGTGGCATCTAGTAGTTATTGACTGCAACCCCCTCACTTCTCACCTCCTGTCCTTCCTAGTGTGATAGAGAAACTATGGTGGCTGCAAAATGTGCTGGTCACATGTTTGGTACTCTGTCCTGGGCTGCAATAGAGACACGAGAATTCAACATGGTGGACTTGCAGTGTCCTTAGATATGAAAACATAATCATTATTATACACAAATGAAAACACGGTTATTAATATTATATTCAATTTACAACCTATTCTGTAAATAGAGTCCCCCTTAATGTTAAACACTAGTCCTTTAATGAAGCACAATGCATGCTCCTTGTTCAAACATTTCATGTTTCAGAATTGTTCTGTATAATAATCCTTTCAGCCAGTTTGTTCCTCTTTCTTGCGTATAATGAATGTTTAATATTAAAAGTGTGATGCATGTTATTCCTTTAAAAACTGCACCTCTATTTTATTTTTAACACTTCTTTTTTATTCAAGTGTAAACGTCCCATAAACCAACAAAGCATCGTGTGCTGCACACTACACACTGTGCTACACCGGTTGTCGCCGACTTTGTCCTTTACACACAATATTTGGCTTCCAGCCAAACCGCCTGCACAACTGACTCCAGCAAACAAACTCAGACATGGAGGAACAAGAGCTGAGTGTGAAGAGTACCATCAAGCCCTGCTGCTTACCATAGCCAGGTTTTTTTTTTTTTTTTTTTTAGGAATTGCAAGAGAATCCAAAAGTATTGCAAGTGAGTGAAAGAACATTTCCACAGGGGCCCTTAAGGGTAAATGTGACATAGATATACTCACCGTTGGAAGATCTTAGATCCTGAAAAATCCCAAGAATAAAAAGGTAAAAAAAAAAAAAAAAAAAAATCTCTTTAATCAAACAAGAAACTTTTGTGTGAGTTCGGGAAAACTCCAAACATCTAAAATGAATTCACTGCAAGATATAATGAATGATTTATATGAAAAATGAATGTGAAGCACTCGGTTTATAGATACAGAGGTTGAAGTGACAAGAGGGGGATTTGCCATGTAGTTGTATTGAAAGAGGGGGGAAAAAAAGTCCTCTGAAATCATCCATGTGTAAAGTATACTCATATTCTTCCTCCCATTAATCATCCTGTCAGAGTTTAGATCAAGTACATTTATCATTAATAAATTAGTCAGTGATGGTGATGGTGTTGAGGGGTGGGGGGAGATCTCGGGGTCTATGCATGTGTGGTTTTATGATTTTGTGCTAATTAGATCCCGAAGAACATGAAGGCTTGAGATGTAAAACTGCAATATGTCTGTGTTTCAACCAGTTCCAGAAGCTAAATCCTCAGCAGGACACAGTGGCATTAAAGAGCAGCTGTCCAGGCCTCTCTGTGCTTCACTGTCACGACACACAAATATCCAGCGGTCAGCCGTCCAAGAGGTGGTTTATGTGCAGAGGTGAAACTGGAAAAGGTTTTATTTCAACATCTACACGTTTTATCTTAATGTGCCAATGTCCTTAACCAATCGGTGCTATTGGCAGAACATCTTGTACAGGAGGAATGCAGAGTTCATGGTTCGGTGTTTGTGCTTATTTCGTGAAATTTAATGAGGCTGTTTTGTTTCTTGGCTCTGGGCGAGACCACCTCTGTCGAGTCCAATTCAATTTTATGATCAGATCCAGTCCTTTTTGAATTTAGGCCATGACGAAAGAACATTCCTGAGGCTTATCAGTTTACTGTTTTTTTTTTTCTTAAATATTGAAGTGAGTGAAACAGGTAAGACGGTAATAAGTGTTTCTGTTGAGTGTTTCGTTCACTCCCAACACAACCAAACATTACCATAACGTTCAATCCACACATGTAGACAGGTGTTCCTAATAAACCCGTTACTTGATTTATGTTTTGTCAACAACTGTCAGTGCCAAAGCTCTTCTCTGTGACTGAAATTTTATTTAACGGATGAAGGAACTGCAAGTGTAGAATGAAATGCTAAACAAATATCAGTATCGCTACATCTGTTCTGTATCTGTACCTGTGTTTGTGTACGTTGCACGCTTCCACTTCCCCCGGAGGGATTTTTTTTCTTTTCATCAGTGAACATCACACACAGACTCGCCACAGCGTGTAGACAAGCTCTTGTCAAAGGCTTGTGTATTCGTTGACGACTGAATGACAAACAAGACGATGGATCCTTGAATGGCATCCCAGGGCAACGTCACCCTGACAAGCATCTCCCGGACGGTAATTACCAAGCGACAAAAACCGCAGGCTGAAGCCGGTGCGAAAAAACCTTACGGTGTTATACAACAGACGGCTAATTGACTCCCATTCAGCTTCTCTCTAGACATACTAAAGACCCTTTCAACCATGTCATTATGGGCTAAATTATTCTTCCATTAATAAGATTTGCTGGTTTCTCTCTGACGTGTCGACTCGCACCGACTTGAACTCCTCAGACCTTGTGTTCATTTCTCCAGAGAATGCTGTCACAATCAAGTAAACTCACTGAAATACGCGCTGCCGTCGCTAAAATTAGCCTTTACTTTGTATAAACACGAAACAATAGCATCATTCTATACAGCTCCCAATAAGTAACCCTGCGAAATCCCCCAACAAAAACTGCACTCAGTGGTGTGGTGTGATGGCAGCTGTAGCGTGGGTGCCGGTTGTGTTTAGCTGCTGGTGCTTTCAGCTGGTCCAAGCCTTCAGGGCATGTTCCTGGAGCGTGAAAAGCAAAACTCCACAGTCCTTTGGCAGCATGGTGCCCTCCATAAACCGCAGCATTGGGCTTCAAACTTGGGTTAGATCAGACGTTACATTGTGCTAGAAATGGCAAGTACATAGGCCTACTAATAACTTGCGTATATATATTTTTAAAAGGTGGGTAATCTATAATTTAAATATACTTTCATTCTTTCCAAATGCCTGACAGTTGCCTCGTAATGTAGCCTACTTTAAAATGCAGACTGATTTGGCGCGTCTACTGATGAAAAGCCATAAAAAACTGAGATATGACAGTTGGCTGTGAGCAGAATGCACGAGCTGTTCTTTTCGGAAAATCAAATCCAGAAGACAACATGGATTAAGTTAAAAGTGTACTGTGAAACTGACAGCTCCTTCGAGTAATAACGGTGCTGTTCAGCAGCCGTGTGTTGCTACGCTGGTTGAGGAATCAGATGATTGTAAAGAATCAGGATCCAAATAATAAGGATGTCCGTAGCAAAAAATCCTTAAGTTCATGTCTTGGTTTAAATGTTGCTTTTTGTCCTGCTTGTACCCTTCTTTAGTATACTTTTTATCCTCCTTCTGCCATATTCTGATATATTTGTACCTTAACAATCAATACATTTGGGCTCTCTGAAATCCTATTCCTTTGTTTGGCAAGTGCACATTTTTACATAAATTAAGTTGTAAGGAAAATAGAGCATATATTCAGGGTAATGAAGCTACTTTTCAAGGTACTTTTTTTTTTTTTTACAGCAAAATCACAAACAGGCTTTTAGGAGGTTGCTAGGGAACAACAAGGAACTTGACTGGCGGTTGCATAAAGCCACTTCTCAACTTCCTCACTGGTGTCTTCTGCCAGCTGACAGTCAAACTGGATAAGCCCATTATCAGATGTCTAGCTGCCAGAGCTACTTATTTAACAGTTTATAATTTGTACCCTTGTTATTGAATCAAGCGGTCCGTGTGTTTGAAGGTTAGATCTGGATACCACAGTCGCTACACTTGTAAATGCAAAAAAAAAAAAAAAAAAAAAAAACCCTCATAAACTTATTTATTTTAAAAAGCTCTGCAAACATTTGCAGGCAAGATGTCCCAGCTTGCGCTTTTCTCCCTCTTCAAGTTCACATAGCTGCACATCTGATCCCATCTGCCGCGGGAAAAGCACATTCTCAAGACCCTTCATTAACTCTAATTGTGTCAGTCTCTGTCAAAAAATGCAAATTTGTGTGCAACTCTCGACACATCAAAACAACCATATCACATGCAAGTTTAAGCGGTAGTCCATCATTAGTTCTGCACTTCCATAAAGTTGTCAGGCTCATGAGACACAGATGAAAAAAGAAGCCTGAAATATCATTTAGCTACATATATTCATCTCAACTGGACAGATCACAAAATCTGATTGCATGTCCATGCTAACATGCTAATTTCAAACACTAAAGCGGCTCTTCACAATGTTAGCAGTGTCATTTTGAGCATGTGGCATGTAGCCCGTGTAGCATTGCTGTAGACTCGTGCTGTCTCAACTTGTGTTTAAGTTTAAACTATTATTTTTGTTATTTTGAGTACCCCTAAATTCCACCTCGCACTGCGCTCTGTGTGCGCTACGATCACATTATATGCAACTTGTCTCGTCAATGTTTCAAACACCGTCGGAGGTGCCATGGTCCGGTTCAGAAGCGTCCCAGAAGCGGGATTCTGCTCGGCTCCACGAGGAATACGTGGCTGTTCTGTTTTTGACAGATATTTGACAGGAAGCCAGACACAGAAACAGCATAGAGAATATGATCAATTTTCAAAATAAAAACAGTAAAACTGAAGATTGTTAAAAGAGTTGTACTTAAGGGAGTACAATGCTTTGACTGTCCATATAGTTCATGTCAAGGAAGAAGAGAACAGAATGAACCAGGCACATAAACCAGGAAAATGACCAAATGTGAGCAAGTTAGCAAAGTCTGGTGGGCAAAACGCTTTGCTTCTGAAACACTCTCGGTGGGGTTTGAACGCCCATGGAGAACAGACCAAAACAGTATTGTGGCCATGTGACAGAAACGTGCCCAGTGGGGTTTCGGCTTTAGTCTCTAATGTGGTTCACTCAGCATAATGCAACCAAAAGAGTTTTCCAGGCGCTACTGTACAGGCACTTTCAAATCCAGCACCCCCAGAGTGTGATCAGATTTTTGTGTTATGAAGTTGTAGCTATCTTCATGATGACAGCATAAGGTTTTTATTTCTTAGGATTGACAAAACTCATCCGGAGCCAAAGAAGACATAAAATAAGTGTTTTCACAGGTAGCACTTGTACTATAACTTCTAATATTCTCACACACACACACCACATTATATCACAGTGGTACTTATATTATCCAACTTAATGGTATGAGATTATGATGAAGTGAGTGTACGGAGAAATTATACTCACTCTAATAACACTGAAAGTATTCTGCACATTTATCACGACCACCTCTATTAGCCTATGGAAGAGCTCAGAGGAAATAAAGACGGAAGACTCAGAGTTGCGTACGACAGCATTCTGACAGAGGATGCTCGCTCGGTTCCAGGGGGAGTCATTATTTATGCATTAGCAGTGTGAAACTAATTGTATTCATCACCACCTCGCATGAGCCCACAGAGCTGACATGTCATTTGAATTTAACATGCAGAGACATTTACATACACCAACCAAGAGCACCACGAGGTTAAAAAAAAAAAAAGACGTCAAGAAGAAGAAGGCTCGAGTAATGTGCTCGCTCATGTATGGGCTCGCAGCGAAATTTCAAAACTGACCTCTGTTTTCTCAGGTTTATTCTCCGCTTGCGAATTTGTAGCACAGTTTGCATTGAATTCACAGCGCAGTGGGCGTCAGAGGATGGACGGAATGCGTGTACTCGTGTGCAGAAATCGCACGCGCTGATCTTAATATAGTGAACAAAGGAAATAACGCACGACTCACCCTGGAACACAAACTGTACACACCCGCATTCTTCCTTCATCATTCTGCTGCTCTCTTGGCCGATGCGACAGGGAAACATTAATGCCAAAGTGGAAGTCATCGCCCTTGTTTGCTCAAACAACAAAACCAGGAAAATAATACAGTGGCAATTCTGGCAAAACTGGTATCACAAACTTGGCAGGCTAGTGTGTGCAATCGCCTTATATCTCCTCCAAATTAGTGGCCCAATGCTTCATCTGGGCGATGGACTGTGACTGGCAAAGCTCATTGAAAGAAGAGGGGGAAAAAAAAGACAATAGGATGAAATGTGCTGGCAGCAGAAAGGAGCAAGTTTGGCTCTGAGTTTCTTCCCCTCTGTTCTGCTCTCACTTCCAGCACCCCCCCCAAACCCTCTGTCATCCCACTCGTATCTCTCTTTTTGTCTCTTCCTCTCTCCTGATTCTACACCTCCATCCTGCCTCTTACACCCCCCCTGCACGATCTAATCCGAGCAGCTCCACTCCCCTTTGAACCTCCTCACAATTAGGCAAAGAGGACTGTTGCCCTTGATGCATTGTAGTTAAAACCACTCTGCTCTGCTGGAGTTCGACTTTGATCCCTTTAAGGCTGGAGCAAAACGTCAGCGGGCTACAGTACAGGATGCCCTCGCTTCGCCAGGCACCGCCACGCAGACGAGCTTCGTACAGATTGGTCTGACAGCCTCCGCCCCCGAGGCCCGGCGTCAAGCGGATATGGAGAGGAAATCGCTATCACTTTTTAAAAAAAGAAGAAAAAAAAATACAGTACAAAACAAATGGTGACCTCGATATTTTAAGCGCTGTCGTTTTTTGGGGGGAGGAGTTCACTCGACACAGGCTGTAATCTAACACCTTACCTGACACACTGTGGCCGGATAAACTCTGTACGGATAGAGAGCAATGTAAGTGGTGCAATAACAGCGTCCTTTGAAGATTAAAGTGACTGGTGAGCGTAGTAAATTGCTCTCCCCATGTTCTTTGGTGGCAGAGACAGTTGTGGAACATTTATCGCCAAAATCTCTTTGACAGCGAAATGTTAAGATTAAAAAAAAAAAAAAAAAAAAAGATAGAGTAGACGCTTCTGTCCAAAAATAGCAAGCTGCAGAAGTATTTTTGAGTCCTTCAGTTAGTCAGATAAACACGTGCAATTATGATGGTTAGTTGCTGGACCAATTGTCATGTTTCGACTGTTGAAGCAGAACGGAAGACGGTGATGGAAACGCTTCGTGGACTGGAATCAACACAAAGTCTACTTTAAACTTAATCTGCGATGCATCCAACAATTCATTATTTATTTTGGAGATTTAAACAAACTTCAACAAAACAGGCTATAAATATAGATAAGACCAAAGAAAATAAGAGGCAAAGCTCTTCCGAAGCCTCAAAATGGCATTTTTATGCATGCATTGATTTTTCAGTGTATCGACAACATTCAAGCGCAAGAACACACACAACATTGAAATATATATCTAACTATATTGTTTCACAGATAAAACAATGTTGAACTGTTAGTGGACAAAGTTCTTACTCACAGAATTCTACTGGAAACAGGAAATCATTTTTCCTGACATAGAAAATTAGACTTTTTCCCCCCTGCGTCTCCTGAACCTCTCACCCTCACAGCGCTCTCACACAGGGCGGCAGATCATTCCACTCCGCACATTACTGCTTATTGATCTCTCTTCATCTCTCCCATTTCCATATTTGTCTCCGAACGTCTGGTTGCTGTTGCTGCACGTCGTAAATATAACTCAGAATCCTCTGTCGTGATCGGCTTACACAATCTGTTATGCATTTCTCAAAGATGGGAACACACGGCTACATTACTGAGGCGATCGGCCATCGGATTAAAAAGGATGATAGTAATGGACGTCATTAACTAGCTTACAACTAGCATTAACTCCATTGGCTTAACTTATGCTGTAGCAGTAGTTTGATATTTTTGTGGTTAAAGCTGATTAGCATGAAGATGCACGATATAAACTTATATATATATATATATATATATATATATATATATATATATATATATATATATATATATATATATATATTAATATTTTTGTATTTTTATCTAATAACAGCTTTTTTTTTTCTTTTATTAGCCTGGATTTATAAACCTAAATTAAAAACCCAACTTGTAAAATCTGTGTTTTGATAATATACATTTGAAAAACTAATATGCAAATAAAACTAAAAGGACTCCGCAGTGTAATAATGTGAATCAACCTCTGGGCACAAAAACTATGTGCTTTACTTTGTGTTTTATTAAAAGTAATATTGAAGCACAAATATCAGCTAATTCTGAGAGTTATCCCAGAGCAGAACTGATCTCATTAGCACTTTAGTGCATTAGAAAGTCTCTCAGTCTCTTCCAGCGCTGCATTTAGTGAAACTGGTCAGATATTTGCTGAATATGTCCACATATACAATTTTACACATTCACACTTCAGGTGTAACAGTCAGATCACGTCCTTTTTTCTGAAAATATACTGAATTTAAAGGGCAGCTCATCAGAGGTTTGAACAAATCGACATCCTCACTATATCAGAGGCTCTGATTTCATGAGAGCTCTCTGGATAAATATATTTTCTGAAACGTTTCTCTCCAGGTTTTATGCTCTAATGAAAAAAGCCCCTATTAGGGGTAGAACAGGCGGATTCAGTAACACTGGGAGTTTCACAATGCCTTCTGTTCCAGTCGAGCGTCATTAGCTCAAGAGCATGTTACGTCTTTTAAATGTCAGGACATGCTGCTATTCTGCAATAAAAAGTAAAAAAAAAAAAAAAAAAGGAAAGAAGTTTTCCAACTCTGAGCTCATCCAACAAATTGAAATCAAAGCCAACAAGTTTACTTTTACACTCAAACATACATGTTACATTCTGTGCTGATTAGATGTTAATAAAGCTGTCAGACTCGAGCTTGAAGTTTGTTTTGTATCACGCTGCCCTGTATTATGAGGTGAAGTAACATATGTTATTAAAATCTGTTCAGAACATAATTTATTACCTCCATGATTACTCTGCTATCTCTGAGGTAAAGAAGCTTTTTTTTTTTTTTTAAATGATTTTGGAAGTGCTAATTTGTTGCATCTCCAGTTTGCATGAGCACTCGATAATCTTCGCTTCAGCCATAAATTAAGTGAAGGCAGAGGCAAAACTGATTGAAGCCTCGGCTGAATCAATAAATCTCCCAGACTGAATTGGCCAGCCTGCAAAGAGCAAAAAAAAAAAAAAAAATGTTTGCATGATTAAAAGACCTGGAGCTGAGAAGCAGTTTGCTGAATTCATAAATTTTCTTTGTTTACGCCTTCAACAAAAACCTCCTAATTACAAATAATTAGCCTCACAAGGCCTTTGAGGCTACAGAGATGATGCAACAACAGCCATATTAACCATTCCTTTTGATTCTGGTATGATTTTACGATCCAAGATGTTTGGTGCTCCGCGACTTATGACTAATGGATGAGCAAAAATTTGACCTCTGAAATATTTACAGAGAAAAATAACCCTTCATCCTGCGACACTTTATCATCTATAAAACATAAACTCAGGGAACGGAGTCACAAAAATGAGGTGGGAAGATTAGAAAACGTTACACGCTTTGATTCATGGACTAAACCCAAATGTTTAAATACAAACCCAAATCAAAAGCTCTGCGGGATTAAATGTTTTTGTTTGTCATATCTCATAAGCCAAATATGGGCATGAATCGAGGACAGAATATAGAGCCATTCATCCTGGCTCAAAGCATGTTGTTAACCTCTGTGGAAAATGCGGCTTACAGGAGTAAGCTGTAATAATACAGCAGTGCCACAGCAGCAATATGTCTGCTGTAAAGGGATTTCACAAATCCAGAATTCTATCACCGGAGCAGGAATCTACACTTTGGAAAAAAGGTATGAAAGTTCATGCAGCGGAGAAAAACCAACTTCCTGGATGCCTTTTCTAGAAAACATTGCTCGCCTTTATCAAACTCTGCAAATCCTCAGTCTGAGGAAACTAAAGTTTGTTGTGTTTTAAGGCCCTTCTCTTCCCTAAAACTTAAAAAATTCCTTCTCTTATTTCCCCTCACTTCAGTCCACTCCGTAACACTTACTCTCATTTCAATAAAGCACAATGTGAGTGTGCTTTATGAGGCAGAGACATCTTGGGTAATTGATCATCTCCACGTCCTGGGTACAGTCAGACACTTTGGCGGGAGGGAGGAACCGCACTGCCTCGTTGTCAGAAAGACGGGGGGAGAAAAGGCAATAGAAGCGCTGATAAGAGATCGTCTGTCCTCATTTCCCTCGCCGGTTCAATTGTAGGAAGCTCTGTGTGTCGGTCTGCGGCGCACAGGGGAGCTCAGTGGTGACTAAAGGAGGTCTGGATCCTTATCTGTTAAGGAGAGGGGAAGCGTAGAGTTTCACCCCTGTCAGCAGTATTTTGCAGCAGACGGCGAGCGAGGAAGTGTTCTGCTGTCGAGGGCTTAAAGCCTGACGGGCTCGTGTCTTGTTGTAATGTGCGATAAATAGTTAACATGTTTCATCTTCACCCTGGGCCAGCTTGAGCCAGGCCAGAGTTCAGCCGGCGTTATGAATAAAACATGGAGAGTATTATTTGCCTAAGGAGATAACTAATGTGATATCCAAATTCCGCTCGCATACGCATATGCTGACGAATGACAATTCATTTGGTTGGACTTTGACTCCTCGGCACTGGATTTTGTTGAAATATGTTCAGATTCGGGTAATGCGCCTTACAATGTGAATGATAACCACTCACACTGTATGCACTCGCTGAATTATGATATGTTCTTTGTTCTGTTCCGCGCTGGTCTGATTCATTCTGCAGAGAATAAATTTAAGATGAATAAAAAGAGGAATTTAAATGCAAGTTTATGTAGCATGTGCACGCGTGTCCCCGCCTCTCTCACGTGCTTTGCACCTAGCAGAGAGAGAAATGGAATAGAAAGATGCAGGATTATTGACATATTGATTTCAAGGCCGTGCGGTGATGGAAATGCTGTGCATTCTCTAAATTGTATGGACTAAAGAGTAATCTCCCAATTTAAACTGCTGGGGGTTTGCTGTAAATAGATTTGGCAGAGAAAGAAACTGATAATGACTTTGGGGTCAGTATTAAACGTTGGGTGTTATCTGGGTTGTGATAGCGGCGAGCACGCACGGTTCCCACATGGATAATTTCTAAAGCGAAAAGCACAGAGAGCACATCATTTTCACTTTAATTCCTGCTGTGTGCGCCTGAACTTTACTGTTGCGCGGCTACCACAGAGCTAAAACAGCGAGCAACTGTTGCCAGAAAAAAAAAAAAAAAAATTGGCTGCTCGCGCAATTTTTGCTCTGGGTGGAGGACGTACACTAAATCCTCATTTTATGACTTGAAAATATTGCATTTGCATCACACTGAGCACGGAGCTCATGAAACGTTCCGTTACAGTGTATATGCGCAATCAATATAACCTCACACCAAATAAAAAAGTCTTTATCGGACGATGCTCTGACCTTGCAAATAATTATCCCATCTGTGGCACTGGTAATATACAAAATAATCCTGTAATTACAAAACAAAAGCATTTGATGCGTAGCGTAGTGAATGGCAAATAACGCCATCACTAAAATGCTGATTAGTGCAGGAGTAATTCAGGCATTCATTTCAAAACAGCAGATGCCACGAAGTGAATGTTAATTTAATTCAGTGAGTACACCTTTTGCAACATCTTTGCTTCACCAAAACACCAAACAGTTTTTTTTTTTATATTAAACAAATACATCGTTTCCTGTTGGATATGTAGTACTGTCCAATTTTGTTTTTTGTTATTCTATGATGTCTCGCTCCGTCAGGTAAACACACCATGCATCTTTAATTCATGTATCATTTTCATGCAGACATGCAAATCAATGTCACATCACAAAAGGTTCACTGCGTAGGATTTAATGGCATCTAGCGGTGAGGCTGCAGATTGCAACCAACTGAATACCCCTCACCTCATCCTCAAATGTGTATCAAATATCAAACAAGTTCAAGTTCCAACTCTTCTTCTGTGGCAGATTAGTTCAGTGATTCCCTCCTAAGGGTCACAAGATAAATCCTGCTGTGTGTTCACACAGGATGTGTCCACATGTATATTCATTACAAGCACATTAAATGCGCACAGTGATGGTTGGATAAGTTCTTGATAAACAAACCTGACTAATTACCTTTCCTTCCACTCGTTAAAAAATCTGCTTGAAACAGTAAAAACACTTTTGTCCCTTTCATATGCGAATTTTATGAATGCTCAACTTTGACATGATGCTCAAACCATTTCTCAAGACTGCGTTGGCGAGGCAGACGAAGAGCAGCAAAACGCGTTTCAGCCACTGAATGTCAGATTAAGTGTATACCATATTTATAGATTCATATGTTCTCTTTTAAAGCCACCAGACCAGACTCCTTTGACAAAAACATAACCATATAACCAGAATATTACCACATTTCACTGACAAAACTCGATGAATTGAGGATTTAAATCCAAATCAGTTGGTGATTCTTGGTGGTTTGATGAATCATGTTTGAATGAAGTGTGTTTTACGATGAGTTAGCATTTTAAAATAATTTAAGGCAATTACGATAATCTTAACGTGGTAAAGGAGAAACTTGAATTCAGAAGGCATGTTTGTATTTTTCTGTTCAATAAGAGAAATGTGTAAGAATGCTTCCCTCTGAACGTTTGTTTTGTAAAGCTTCTTCCGGCTTCAGCTGGTTTTGGGTCAGATTGAGTGAGAGCAGGGAGGTGACGTGGGATCTTTGTGAGAATAATAATAATAATAATAATGTGCAATAAATGTCCGAGCATAACCATGTCCAATTCAAACCAATATGCGGAAAAGTTTCCAAAAACTTAAATGACAATATTTCGAATCTGGATGGAAACTGACTCCTGATTTAGATGCTTACTGTTATGTAATTAAGAGCCTAAATTAAAAAGTAGACCGTTCAGTTTCGGTGGCTGGAAAAGCCTGAGAAATATAAAAATATCAAAAAGTTAAAACGTTGAAAAGATTCTGCACCCTTTGTTTTTTCATCTGCAGACAAAATGCATGTAATGCTCATTAACCTTAAGTTTGACTCCAGACAGGGGTCCTTGTTGCATTTCACCCTCTCTGTATCACCATGGAGCCTGATATAAAAATTAAAAGGTACATTCATTCATTAAAAAAAGAGCGTACCCACACAGTATTAATAATAGGTGGGGAGCAGCAAGGAAATCTCCTGATCACTTATAACTCTGAATTACTGATCCTTGATTATACTCTCACAGTCTCTTTAATATGGCTTCATAAAAGTACATAATGATGCGGTGATTCACGTTTTATCTTGACAAAATGGTGAGAATTCTCTCACAGCTTTCGACTCAAACATAACTATGATGACCTTACTTTGGAGTATACCTTCGAGTATAAATGATTGAACATTTTACTAGACATTTTAAGATAAGAGCATAACTTCTTTTTGAAGATCTCCTTAGGCTGAAGAAGTCCATCAAAGTGCTTCCCTTTGGAGCCGAAATCAAAAAGAGAAGACGATCAGTAAAGAACTAAAAGACTAAGCAAGTAAAGAGCTGATATTTTAGGCAACCGGCGCACTTCCAGAAAGAGATAAGACATACAGGAGCAAATGTGGTGAGCATATATGAGTTGTTATCAACCATCTGCACACCTCTCACCCATTGTGCCTCCTCGCACTGCCTCTCTCCCTGCTCCTGCTGAGCGCTGAGGCTGGCGTGTGATGCTTCGCCAGCTCCGTCTGATTGCTCAGATCAGATCCAGGCACAGCCAGATGCGACCCCGACCCTGCGTGCACGGGTGTCATCACCAAAGGCTGTGCCAAGGAGGCCTCGCCTGCATGTCTCGAGGAGGAGAGGGCTGGACTTGTAAGACTACTTTCAGATCACATTAAAACACTTTGGAAATTGTTTTTGATGCATTGAATGAGATTTTTGAATGCGGCTTTTTAAATCAGTGATAAAAAAAAAAAAAAAAACGACTACAATTCTACATTCAAGTCACAACAAATCCTGCGGATAATGGAGGGATCCCCTGAGTATCTGCAGCGCGATGAGTCATCCATCTAAGCTCCATCAAACGCAGACTGGTGGCCTTTCAAGTTTTGAAATTCTGACCTTTAATAAGTGTCCCCGTGATGAACATCTGTCTAATGTTTGAATGCCGGTGCACAGATCCATCATCCCCCCCTAGTTCAGAATCATCCCGGAGGTGTCTGGAACACCTGAGATATTGCTTCTGACAAGACGGACACAATCAGTTTCTAGACTAAAAAAGCAAAACTCTTGCACAAACTCAAGCCGCTTTTCCCATGACACTAGGGCTAATGCTGCTCATTAACAGGTCCATGGAATCCTGAATTTGCATCTGAACACCTGTCTGTATGTTTAATATGGAGTTCATCTGCATATTTTAATGAGAAGGCAAACGTGTCTTGATGTTTTTCTGATGGTCATTCACTATTTTGCAGCCAAGTTCTATTTTTTCCCCCCACAGATGCTTATTTTTCAAATTCACAGCAATGACAAATGGAGCTACTGTAAGAACAATAGTCTCCAGCTAAGAGTTTGGAGGATGCTGTGTTTTTTTTTACGCTAAGGGACTAAAAACTCAAAGGAACAGATCAAATTGTGTTAATCTGCTCTACTGTAAACTGCGCACATGACCATGTCTGGCTAACTAGCTTACAACCTGCATCTAACTTGGTGCTATTTCTGAGCAAACTGAGCATCACATAAATTCATTGGGTTGCAGGTTAATTTACACAAACCTAATTCACAACTTTCACATCCGCTGTATCTCCCCACTGTGTGGACACCACCTGCCCTGGATGTTATTATCGATCAGGCTAACATTAACACCTCTGTCCTGCTCTTTATTGGAAGTTTACACTCCAGTGACCCCGGCAACTTGAGTTCACCAAGCACATTGATCAGACCTCATCCTAAAACCCTGTAGAAGTCTGTTGTAATGTAAAAAGTGAAACATTTGTGGTTTCTCTATTTGTGTTCCAGTGTACAATGAGTACCCAGATGGTGAAATCATAGTGGTCAAAAAGTCTAAGAGGAACTTTGGACACTTCTACGTAGCACATCAGCATTGTGAAAATGACAGCCAAGAAAGCTGCTGGTCGTACATATACATCTTATGTTATATTTTAGCAGTCAAATGTTAGAACTAATGCTCCGACCAGTTGCAGTTTGGCGAAGAAGAAATGGTAAAATGCTGTCATTTCCGGTAAGCGCACAATGGCCTTACTCAATGCTACCCTGCCAAAATTAGCACATTATTTCAGGAAGTAAACAGTGTATGACATAGAAGTGTACTCATGGAAATATCCAAAAATGAGACACAGCAATATTGCTGTCAATAGCCATTTTCTCCATGTGTCGAGCAAACAAATGGATATGTTGAATGAAATAAGAATCTGATGTCAAATTTACACCTCATCCTGGGTTGACAGATGGAACAGCATGTAACAAAGTAAAAAGAATAAATCTACCAAACACAGGTCAGACCTCTAAATCCCAGGAAACTAAATTAAGATGGATTTGAAATTGCCTCCCCACTGCTCGAGTGAAACAACGGCCGACCGCATTAGAAGTGATATCAAGCATGTTGGCAATATCTTTGGTGATCAGTCCCTCTCTCGGCACATCTGTCCTTTAACTGCTAACAACTCATCAACTGGGACAATGTCTTCAGTTCTGGGAGGAGATAATCACTGCAACTTTATTAACAATTTAGCAATGACCCAATAAGCTACATGACTGCATCATTAAGTCATCATTCTTACTTGAAAAAGTTGGCCCAGTAAAAACTAATTAAACTTCTGAAGACACTGTTAAGCACGTCAGCTGTTGCCAAACAGCCTAAAGATTCTCAGTGAATGAACTGGCACACTAACCCTATGGATTCCTCTGTCTCCTCTGCAAGAGGTTTAGGAGGCTCCGGAGCACCATATGTTGTGTATCGTCACCTTAACCAGAGGCATATGTCCATGGTGTGTGTGTGGATGTGTCTGCATGTGTGCAAGTGCTCAGATGTGTTTACTTGAGTGTGTACATGGTGCATGGGCCTTAGAGGTTTTTGCGGTGGATATGATACTTCAAGGCTGAGATAGAGATGCAGAACAGGTGGTATTTTAATGACATGCTCATGGCTTGCTTACTCTCCTTACTTCAGTGAAGAAAGAAAGAGGCCTCTTATAGAGCTTTCTCTCTGTCTCAAAATTCTCCTCGAGTGTTGTTGTGGGTGTGAAGCAGGCTGAGGGTAAACTCTCTGCAAGCCTCTGGCTTTAATCTACATACAGATCTCTTTGATGTGCTGTCTTGGGAGCAACGGAAGGAATTACTCAGCCAACCTCAGAGCTCATTGCTCATGGCCAAGGTGACTGCACCTGGGTAAGGTGAAACGTTTTCTCAGTGTCCTGTGAACTCGGCCGGTGAGAGAGCGGCTTGTCACAGTCGATCTGCTCACAATTCAATATGATTGACCCGGGCAGGAAATCTTTAAGTTGCTCATGTATGGACGGAGAAGGGGAGACGGCGGCACATCAAAGCATCAGGGATGCAGATTGCTCATGCATGCCAACATGTCAGCCAAGGTCAGGAGGAGTTGCTAAGTGACTGCTCCCAGTTCAGCCGCTGTGAACGAAAGTGGACATTTATTTATTGCTATTGTAAGGCGATTCTTTCTTCTCTTTTTTGGACATTATCTTTATTAGAGCGAGACAGCAAACATAGGGAGAGAGTGTTTTAAGATGTGTGATTCAACACAGTTTTGAAAAATGATGATGAAAAAATCTAACAATTTTGACAATTTATTATTTCTTATTTTTACCCTGACATTTAGGCTTTTATGCTCTTTTACACTCATTATTTGGACATTTGTTCAGAAGTGTTACAATGAAATCAGAAAAAGAAAAGCTTGGAATATGTGTAATACAGAGTGTAATACCACTGTGATGACGTCATTATGGACATGTATTTGTTCTGATTACATTACTCATGACCAAAAACCAACAAGTTAACAACTTTGCTAATAGCAAAACATGAAGCGAGGTCAACAACACAAGACATAGCAGCTCAGCTCGGCATCTGTCTTTCAGCCTTTTGTTTCACGAAGCTCACACCATCAACTAAAAGTCAGTCCAAGACTCGTCTGCCGGCTTCTTGTTCGTCATTCTTAGGTTTCCTCTTCTTAGCTTCCTTCACCATTATCCATTCCATCTTTTCACCACTGTCATTATGGCTGAGATTGCTGAGGCCGGTAACATTGCTTGGTTACCACTTGCTCAACTCAGGTTCTGTCACAACACCAGCTCCCCTCTACTTCAATATTTGCCCGTGCCATGGGCCTGACAATTCCTTGTCCCAATGCTTTAAATCCAGAAACACTAACACTCTCCCCAGTGCGCTGAGCTCACAGTCCAGGTGGCCTGGCTAATAAACTAAGCTAACATTAGCTAACAGCAGCTAGTTAGTTCATAGCAGCTTACTGCCCATAAATGAACTCCGTAAATTGAGAGAGTTGATGTGCAGCAGCTTGAGAACATCAGAGGGAAAACCAAGAGACATTTTCACCAAAATCAGTGAAATACTTAGTGGTGTGTGACTTAGTTGGGGTGTAGCCTGCCACATTTTTCTTGGCTACAGAAAACAACAATGGCCTCTGAGGAAGCATCCACTATGCATCTTGGGGTTAGCACTGATGACAGTTGTGTTGGTTTAAAGAAATCCAAAAAAAGTCAGAAGGTTTTTTTTCCACCTATAGCAGAATGACAATGGATGCACCCAGATCATCCTCCAGCACTGACACGCCGCTGTGGAGATAGGTCTCACTATGTGAGACTAATATTGTTATTAGATATACTGCATTTCATATATTATTGATTTCTATAAATAATAGAATATATCACCATAGACTGTGTGAATCAATGGCTTCTACCTGATTTCACCTGTTGTGACAGGTAGTTAATAAATAATGGATTGATAAGCATTTTGGCTTTTTGCTTTAGTGGTTTGAATCACCCAAAATTGATTTTCCAACACAGGTCCCCTATCTAATCAAGTTAGGTATGTGTTCCTGATAAACAGAGAGAATGTGTGTGTATGTCTGTGTGTTTGAGTTTGTGTGTGTGTGTGTGTGTGTGTGTGTGTGTGTGTGTGTGTGTAGGTGGGGGCTTGTGGGTAGGTTAACAATTTGCATTTTGAATGCTTTCTTTCCCAACGGGTTTTATTATTAACCATAAATGAAGAGATTGTGTTTAAAGCTGGGGATTGAAAGGCGCCTATATTTTCCATGACCAAACACAATTGATGTATTCATTACTTTTCAGATATGCATGATAATAAACAAAGTGCACTGTACATGCTAATGGCCTCCAGCGCACCGTTTGGGTTTCAACCATCACGGACAGTTCAGGGGGAAACAAAGAGGTCTGTGGCTGTAATTTAATTGTTTTTGAAGCTTTATATGTGGGAGGTTTATGTGGAATACCCATAGCGTGGTTTTGTTTATCTGAGGCACTGGCTTGAGAAGATGACTGAAAGCTGCTGAGCACAAAAGCTCTCTCTGCTCCCTCACGAGGCCCAGGAAGCCACAGTGTGTGTACTGCTTCAAGATGATCAGTGCTACATGCGCCTGCTTCACAGGGTGGCAGCGAGCTTTTTTTTTTGCTTGTCCGTCCTTTCAATTCTCTTAATAGAAGAGTTCGTAAATCAACATTCCCGTCATCTCCCGCTCTCCCACCTTGCCTTAAACGCATCTTTAGAATCCCTCATGCTTGAACGTGGAGCTCCCCGAGTTGAGTGCGAGTTACGCCACCAATCTTTGTTGGGGGACCGAAAAGGGTTTATTTCATATCATGCTCCGTAAACCAGCACTAAACCTGGGAGGGCGAGCAATCAGGAGGTGAACACATTGTGGGCTGAGGGGATTCTCCAACATGGCTGCACCTCCAACTCCCTCGCATTCACGCCAAGCGTTAAATCAAAGATGGGGGAGCTGGCTATGTGCAGGGCTTGAGATTAGTGCTGGAGAAATGATTCCATGCTAATTGGAAAAAGAAACCTGACTACACCTTATAAGCACAAAAACTATTATGCGGCATTATAGTGAGAGAGAGAGTGGGAGAAATTGAAAATGTGATGAATACAAATGACGGCGGACTTTAGAAGCGAGTGGGCTGAACTTCTGATGGATGGATCAGCGTAATAGGGGATGAAAGTATTCAGAATGAAAATCACAAAGTATCTGAAGCTCGAAAGCGGCGGGTTGGGATATTGGGTCGTCAGGAGGGGCATCTTGAGTTGAGCCATTAGGTAGGATGAAAGGTTGGTCTCCTAAAAATCGATGGATGTATCTTGTCTGCGCTGCCATTACAACACCTGGCACAAAAGGACAGCAGATTTCATCATTTCATGATCGTGCCCTCAAAAGCTATTCTGTGTGAAAGGAGTGGTTATAATGTACTGAAGAGGGACGAGGAGCTGAGAGAACCTTGGGAGAAAATAGAAAGCCATGCAGACACTGCCGGGGCTAGTAATGGGCAGAGGTTCGGCTGAAAGGTTGGGGTTGTACAGTTAATTCAAGCTGACAGGGTAGGGGATAAAAAAGGGTTTCACTCTCTACACAGCCAACTAAAGGGCCAACCCTGTCCAATCTCTTTGATGGAAAGAGGTGCGCACCCCTCCTCCCCCTGGTAAAGGGTGAGACAGGAGCGAGAGGGAGGTGCTTTATTGAAGGTGAAAAGTTGCAATGTTTTCTGAGTGGACAGCCTCAAGGGCAGCTGGCAAGAGATTAGAGGATGTTATTAGAAGGCAATGGGCTGTACCTTCCACTCATAATCCTCCCACATGGGAACGTGAGCATGTATCTGTGAGTGCTCCTAACCTGATGCTATCATTGACATTATATCCCCTGGACTATGAAAAACAGCATTTACTGCTCGGGTAAATATTTCGTTTTCTTTTTTTGACACTGAAACTTACTTTAAACCGCTCACATTTTTCCAAGCCTTTCCCCCTAACCTTCCACGTACCCCCAAACCACAGGACAGGCTCTCTAAATGCACTTTACCGCGTAAATATGTTGGAAATTTTACACGACAGGCACATGTTTGAATAAACTCCCAAGTCATTTTTTTCTGGAAAAGTTGCCAGTTTTACTGAGCTGTACCCGCTAATATTTCTCTAACACTTGGTTCAGTCAAAACACTGTCACTTTGAAAAGCGAAATGTGAAATATAAACTGCAATGACAGTCAGAAAAGCACAGCACATTTTCGGACATGTTTGGAGAAAACACTGTGAATCAGGCTTCTACTAAAATATAGCTTCCACTCAAAAAGGTGGAAGATGGTTAATCTAGCTTGCTACGGAGTTCTACTAGAAAATACTCAACTTTTTTCTATACATGTAATATGCATATTATCTTCCATCTATGGCAGCGATGATATACAGACTATATGATTTTACACATTGCAGTATGACTTAAGGAAATAAGGCTACATGAACTACAAACAGCATTTTGTTGTTTGTTTTTTTCTTGTATTGTGAATATTTGGAAAAATGTGTTATCAGGCTATGGCTCAAATCAAACCATTAGAAATGTGATAAATCTCAAACATCTTTAGCAAAAAAAATATCTTAAAATATTTTTGGAAACCATTATTCCCTCAATGGGACAATTTAAAGTCAATTTAAAGTTGGTTCTTCTGTCAGATCGGTCTCTAAAAATGTGTTTGCACTGATTTGTTTTTGCTTTCAATGTAAATATCCGTCAAAGATCAATCCACTTTGTGCTTGGTCACTGTAGGACTGTATAAATTCGGTTTTCCATCTAATAAATTATGTATTTGAGGCGCACATGTATTACACAATCCACTAAACTGACCCCCTAATAAATGTTAATGACTGTTTTGAGTGTTTTCATCCCTCATATTCACGATGGTCATTAATTAAAAAAAAGAAAAAACTGCCTGAAAAATAAGTTTAACTATCCGTCACATCACTGCAACTTGTGAGTGAACTGAGAGCACTTTCGTGATTCTACCAAATGCCAAAATATTACATGAGCATTGCGGCTCTATCCAGAATGGTTCTGTCATGTGAAGCCAGCAGTCTAACAGTTTTCATGTTTGACGAGGGCTCAACACTTAATTCCAGATGTGTAGTTATCCAAGTGTGATCATCTTGGTATGCAGCATACCGGGTTGTTTAAGCTCAGAATCACAACACATTTTTTTTTTCTCCATTCTTTATTTTGCAGCAAACTTGGCATAATAATGAGGGCTTTCTTTTTTGTCTCCCATTTGCAATTTTCTCCAGGTGCTCTGCCTCTCATCGCCCACCCATGACAATAATTGTTGCTTTCTTCACAGGGGAGCTTTGAACAGGTCTCTCAGAACAAGGTCACCCAGGAAGACATGCTCTCTCGGTGTTTTATGTATCCATCATGTGGCTCTCACATCCTCTTTGAACAACCAAGGCTCTTTCGTTTACAGTTCCATTAATATGTACTTATTATGTGCCCGTAATGTCTCATCCTGCTTCATATGCAGCACACAAAGACTCATATCCGGAATCTTTTTCCACCTTAACCCATCCTGTAATTCACTCATACGTCATTTCTGATGAACATGAATGTGCATACAGTAACTACATTTTAGGCTCATTTACTCTGCATTAATAATCCTGTCTGACGTGCGATATCTGGGTAAAATATTTAGATTTTTTACTGTATTTCAATGTTTACAATGAGGCTTTCATGAACAAACAGTCGGCTGAAAAAAACATGCTTTTTTTTTTATTATGCTGAAAGATTGGATTTGAACCCCTGTAACACGAAAGCTATTTATTATTTATAATGTTCAGATTTGAATGTTTGGCTAAAGGCAGTACTCCATTGACATCCATCGTTTTCATGCTGCATAATAATTGTACGCGATAAAAACTCCTTTCAGTTTGGGTTTATTATTCACACATAAAACCCTTATGACATGTGCAGTTTATGAATTATTACGAGGTGTGTAATGCATTGATACGTGTGGAGGCCCATTGACTCATACTGTATTTAATGGTGCGCATGCAAATAAAAAAAAAATGCTCAGTTTTACGCTGATGTACTACAAGCTCATTAGGATGACATTGTCCATGACAGTAGAGTACATGTGCACCTTAGAAGTCACCATTCACTTCCGCTGTGTCTAGAAGTCAACATCAGTGCACACATTTTTCTTTTCTGGAGATCCAGTGTAGTTTTACAGACAAAGCAAGGGAAAAAGAAACCAACGGACTTGTAAGCGTCGATGAGATGTGGATAAGTGAAATACGTATCAGTATAAATTACTGTAAATATCCGTCCAATTTGCATTTTCCGTGTCTAGAGAGCATTTCATGTGAGGAATTTCCTGCCCAAACTTGTGTTGCACCAGATGTGTGTGTGTCTGCATCAGTATATTTCTGAATCATCTGTCTGCCACGTGTGGATGCTGACAGCAACAGCACGGCAGCTTCCTTCACTCCATCCACATGCTGCCCGTATACATCTGACCAGTTTTCCTTCTCTTCTTCTCTCGTCATGACACCGCACTATGCAACGTAAAAACAACAACAACAACAAAAAAACACCACAGCTGATCACTCTTCATCTATAATAAAGCACAGATTTGTCGACATGGTGATAATTATAAGAACTTTAACGGAGGGACTGCATGGGGGAATGACTTGCCATAATTGCAGCGACCATAAATGCATGCTTTATTGCCTTTATAAAGAATTCATGCTCTGTGGTTGATGTGCTCAGAATGTTTCACGACAGCAGCACTGATACACAGCATGACTGATCAGAGTAATAAAGTCTAAAAAAAGGGCAACTGGAGGATAATTCTTAGGAGTCAAAGCAGCCGAGGTACCACTCATTTAACATAGCTGAGTTTTATATTGCCAAAGTATTTCTCGTTGCTCTGTATGTAAAAAAATACATCTATCCAATTTTGTACAAATCTCTCAGCTTTTACTATCCATCCTGAGCTGACGGAGTGAGCTGCAAAGGCTGTGCGAGTCCTCAAATACAGAATGAAGCAGAAAGCCCAGAGGAAATAAATGCTCTTTGGCTTAGAGACGGGGGTGACAAACTGCATCTCTCCAGGTTATTCTAGGACCTCTGTGTAATGACTGTGAAGTCAAACTGACCCACCTTTTCTCCAGTGACGCAAAGCTGGATGAGGAGTACATCTCATTTGTATAATTACTTTACCGAAAAGAAGTCTACCTTCACATCGCTGCACGAAATATTCCAAATTTGCATTTAAATTAAGCTTCCGTTCTTTCTACATAAAGAAGAACAAAATATTAACCGTCGAATTAAAGTGTGACAATCAGGAACACACTGTGTTGGGGACTTATTTCATGTCTGGTCAGGACTCGACTGAAAATCACAACTTCGAGATGAGTGTACCATTTTCTTCATGTTAGCGACAGTAAGTGAGAGAAGACTCTGATCAGGACTCCTGTTTCCCCAATATTCTGTGATCAATCTCTAGAGCTGGGGAAATACATCATTACGTTGATATCTATGATTTTTTGACTGTAAATCTAAAAATGGCCCCAGATTTACAGTCTTATGGAAGCTGTAAGATTGTGTTGTAAGCAACATCCTTAAGTGTTTTGCTCACATCACATAATCACCTTCAGCAAACAGCAGGAGGTACCCAGCTGGGCTTCAGCAGGGAAGAATGGCTGGGTCGCAGTGACTTTTACACAGAAATTAAGACTTTTTTCTCTTGCTTGTTCTTAAAAAGGAAACATCTGTTTACAACAGATTTTGTGATATTTGTTTTTAATCTCTGGTGTTTTTTCTAAGAGTTAAAAACTCTGTTTAAAAAGCTACTAATGCCACACATTTAGTATCAAATTAAAGAGGAGGTTGTGTAGGTTTTATTTATTCATTCATTTTAATGAAGAGAACCTGTGATTGTGAGAGAGTCAAATTGCAGCAAGTCACATCGCTCAGTGACTCAGACAGACAGTGTCACTCTAGGATTTACCGTCAAACTTATTAAATAACTTCAGGATGAATCAATAGTCAGTTAATGTTAACAGACTGCTAATGTTTTTCTAATCCCTTTTCCCACATTAATTAATTCATGTGTTGAATATTGTGGTTTTGAAGATTATCCAACAAAAAATACTAAAAAGGCTGATATGTTAAATATTAAATAAATGCTAAAACACATGTTCTTCAGTTTCCTAATTAGGAGCGGATTTTACAATATTTTAACCAGAATCTTGTGTTGTCATGTGATCAAACCACACACCCTTCACAATCCTTGCTGAACAATATATGAAACTTAACTTGATATGTTTAATAATTCTGTGAATGCGCCACTAAATAATTTGCATGTGATCAACTATACAATTAAATTGTTAGAATAAAAAAAATGGATTCCCTCGTAAACTTCATAAACAGGATTCATATGATATAAATGCATGACTTTAAAATAATTTTACCCTTACAGTACTAAATTTGTGTTTTTAAATAATCTCTCTAGATAGTAAGTGGTTGCCAAAATATAACAAAAGTTAAAAAGTTTGAGTGTCAAAGCTGTAATTTTACAAAAAGGCAATACAGCAATTAAGCAATTAAAACTAACAAAACATTACTGTTAAGTTTCCATTATTCAGTGTTTGTATTAAGCTGGAGGTGTTTCACAGAGCAACAGCTCATTAGTTCATTATTTCTTCATCTTTTACTAAAGATGGCCATTGTAACGTGTTGTGGACATACGTTAGCACCAACTGAAGCTGGAGATTAGCCCATATCCAATGCAGCAGTAAACAAAATGTTAAAAAAATAAATTAAAAAAAACTTAATATTTTAATTGTAGGCAGTGAAGGCTGAAATTTATGTGCCTGCAGTGTCTTTAAAACTACTCGAGCCTAGTTATCAATGCACCCTCCATTCCACTTTGGCACGCATCACTACTGTACATCAGATGTTAAATTGGCCGTCCCTCCGTACAAGCCGAGAGCGCTTTAGACCGGGCTTTATCCATCAAAGAGTATCTTAAAATGACTGGATATTTCAAAATTACATCAATTACAGCTCAGTGAACAGAATACAGGCAGCGCTGATCTTGAGATCTCACTAAATCAAGGCGAAACAGACTAAGCGAAATGCAAAAAAAAAAAAAAAAAAGGTAAACTGGATCCATATACTGGATTTTCACTAGCAGCGTGTGCTATTATATACAGTATAATAAATGTCTGCATCTGGTATAACTGTGCTCTGGTTTCATACTTATGTCAACGGATGGATTAAAAATGTATAAACCGAGTGCTTCCATATTCAAGCTGAATTTGGTGCTGTTCAAACAGCCGATGAAGGTCAGATCTTCTGCACAATTTCTGTCATGCTTGGGTTTCAAATCTGTTTTAAGCGGTAATGTTGTCCTGAGAACCAGCAGGAGGGAGAAATAATGAGATGTGCCAATCTAGAGGAGCACACACGCGGGCTATAGAATGTGCCGTTTGGTTGTAATGATGGTTAAAATGAATATGATGAAAAAATACTATGAGCCTTTTAAGTGCTACTTGTTTGTTGATGTCCACAGAACAGCAAGTTGTGAGGAATGTTTGAATTTGTGCAGAATTAATGAGCATTTATTTCGTATGCCTTCAATTCAGTTTTATTATAGCCTGCTGATCTTACATATAGATTCATCCGGAAATCAAAAACATACACGAATTTCTCAAACACACAAACACAAATCTCTAGTCTCTGGCAATCATCACCCCCCTGAGGCCCTCAGTGGGTGTGATGAAGCCTTGGCCCCCTTTGGCAGCGGGCTGCCTCCTGGCAATCAATGCTCATTTTACTTACTCGTCCACACCCCTCACATTGATCTGTGTCGTCCTGGACATCCTGCATGCAGGCAGCAATTCAACACTGCTTTTTCTATCTAGTCCGAAGCACAGATGGTCTACATGGACCCAGGAGAGAGGACTTGGTGTTCCAGGTCTTCAATAGTGAGATCAGGGGAGGATACTGGGCAGTGTGAGGCCACTGGCAGCGCTTAGCCAGACAGACTAAATGATAATGTTCCATAATGGTTTGTACTTGGATGGATAGGCAGGTGGGTGGATTAGTAAAAAGGGTGGGTGAATGGACCCGGTGCATAAAAGACGGATGGAAATGGGGTGCCACAGTGATGAGGGAGGTGGAGCTCAAGAAATCACTACCATTATCTGCCCCACCAAAGAATATAACAGAGTAATTCAGGGAACGTTCAGGGGTGCAAAGGGTAGATTAGTAATCAGGCCCATGGTTGAGTGAACGTTAATTGTTATTTGATCATTTAGATGAGACATTAAACGGAGGTCTATTATTCATTGCAATTTTGACATACAGCATACATACAGTTGAAAGAAGTCATAGATTTTAGATTCTTCAAAGTTAATTATGGGAGACCATCATCTGCGTTGTTCAGAAGTAGTGTTGGCATACAGTAAATAGACATTATTGACTACTGTAGTAATCCATATTATGGCAAAAACCACTCAACTAAGTAAAGAAAAAGACAAACCATCATTACTTGAAGACATGAAAATCATTCAATCTGAAAACAATGAAGTGCAGTCACAAAAAATGCCAAACACTATGTGAAAACTCTTGAGGGCCGCCCAGGGAAAGGAAGACAAAGGGTGCGGTCGAATAGTCAAATTTGCTTAGGAACCTTCCTCACTGAGGGAAATGACCTGGAAGTATTAATGTAGCTGCCAAGATAAGAGCTGTTTGAATTCTATAACTGTTAAGGAGAGGAGCTTCAATGCTTCCTTTGTTATCTCCTTTAGCAAAGGATACACCGAACCATCCTTTACGAAAGGAAAGGAGGTAATGCTGCCCCACAAGTCCTTGCGGCAGCGACAAAAAAATTGGCGTACCGTTCAGTCATTCACAACCAGACACAAGAAAGAAAACAATGTATTTAAACAGTGTGATGAGCCTCAGAAATCACCACTCAATGCCACCAGATTAGAGCTCACTACTGTGTACTGTAAATGCTTCAAAGTGGCCTTCATGACTGAACTGCAGCAAAGAAACCACGACTGACGCAGAGAAGTTGAACGAATGGTATCTGCATGTATGGTTCCCACTGTGAAGCACGGAGGAGGTGGTGGTGTGATGGTGTAGGGCAGCTTTCACGGTGATCTATTCGCAATTCACAGCACACATAACCCACATGGCTACCACAGAACTCTGCAGAGGCATGCCATTTCATCTGGTTGGAGCCTCGTGGGACTACAGCCAGGTGCTCAATATATATGGCAACTCTTTCAAGGCTATTGGAAAACATATGTATGTGTTTATTTTTAAATTCCCAAGTTCCCATTCCAGTAATAAAATCTATTTCCTATGTTCAACCTATCTCTTGAGCTCTTCTTCCACAGTTACCCTTAATACTGCACCATACTGCACTGCAAGACAAAACACTATCAACTCATCATGGTTTTGAAAAGTCCACAACCTTTTAGGCTAAACACAGGGTTTTACAGACTGATCAGTTTTCTTCTTTTCACAACAGGAACAAAACATTTTAATATGAAAAAGCATTTTCTGTGAATAACACATATTGATCTGACTGGTGAGCTTGTTGAATTCCATAAACACTTGAAAATAATGAGCCGCTTCACAGACAAATGTATCACTGCGGCCTGCATAACAACGTGTATACAAGAGAAACTTCAAGCACCTTATATTTGTTTGTGTCAATTTTTTCTCATTTTGCCCGCATCACTTTTTGAAACGTGTGTGACTCCTCTGAATAAAGGAGAGAGAGAGAGAGAACAAAAAACAGATTCAATATTAGTAGAGGCACAGTGAAGTCCCTGGGCAAACTCTTGAGTTGCCATTTCAAATGAGGTCACTTGCTTCCCCTTGGATTCTAATGACGTTTATTGATGTCTTTAATAAGTTTTCCCTTTCTGTTGGGTATTAATGGACAGTGTGGTTCTGGGGTGGTGCTCATGGTGCCACAAGGAACAGAACAGGGAGACAGATGGGGAGAGAGCAAGATAGACAGAGATTGAGAGAGAGAAAGTGGAAGGGATCCCAAGAGTTCAGTCATACTAATCCCTTTGGCCGAGAGCTGTGAGTCAATTATTCTTCATTTGTCTTTTATCTTGCCACTACTGCCTGGGAATGGTGCTCCTCCAAGACCTGCCAGGCACTTATTGATGCTGTCTGGCCTGAAGGGTTCACACAATTCTGAAGACGGGACCAGGGGCATGCAGGGTCCAAAGGGGTAATTGTGTCAGGAATTGGGGTTGGTTGCTGAACGACTACCTTGTCTTCGCTTGTAAAAAGAAAAAAAAGGGGGGGGGGGAAACGGCAAGATGAAGCTAAAACTAAAACCGAGGAAAGAATGTTTGGCAGCGTTACAGTTTTGATTAAATGTACGGGAGTGAACTCCATTTTGTGTTTCGACATGAGACAACAATATTCATCATAAAACTGGACACGGCTGCTGCTGCAGCAGCTGGACTGTTTAGTGTCCATGTATACTTGTGTATGATGTCACAGAATAGGATATGTCAATTGTGATTAAGAGCATATTGTGGGAAATATGTTTATTTCATTTCTTTTCAAGAGTTAGAAGAGAAAATTGATAGCACTTTCATATCTGTTTATATTGTATGATGCTCAGGCCAGAAAACAATAATGGAAAGCTGACCACACAACTGCTTTGTTTCCTTCATGTTTTCTGTTTGTGTACAGATTAAGCAAACACGCTACAATACGTTAGGGTGAACTTTAGAAGTGTGGGAGCTTTGGAGCAAGCAAGGCTAGCCGTTTCCCTCTACAGCCAGTTTTTAAGATAAGCTGAATGTCTTCTGACATTTAGCTTATCTTATAAGTGGTGAAAATTTCCTCATTTCAAGTTGTATTTCCAAAAATGTTGAACTATTCCCATTCAGGGTGCAAAGAAATATCCAAAACGGAGCTAGATCAGGTGTTTTTGTTGTAGATTTTCATCCTCAGAGGAACAACAGCATCAGCTGTTTTCATCAAGTGTCCTTAAAAGACATACGGTTACGCTCAAGTGTCAAAAGGTAATTATGACGGGAGCATAGGAGGGAGTCCTTAGTGATATTATAGTGTGACAAAGTCAACAAAGGGAGGAAGGCGGCGTGGAGTGTGTCGTCTTGCTGACAACAGATCAGAGGACACTATTACGTGAGGTTTTAGAAGGGAGGGGCAGACGAGATATTTTGATGCTTAACTCGGAGGACTGAGCCGACTTGTACAGTAGCATTTATACGGGTCATGGGGTCAACACATATGTCTTGACGTAGGGACAGTGTTAAATTTTAGGTTGTGAGGTTAAGCTGTGGTTTGTTTAAACCCATGGGTATCTTGGACTATTTCTTATTGTGTATTTGTCACATTCTTCTCCTACGCCTCACTTGGCTCTTCCTGTCATCATGTTGTCATGATGGTGAGGCCTCACACACACACACACACACACACACACACACACCACATGCCCCCGGCCTGTCACTCAGCTACAACACATCTGCATACAGTGCCACAGTGGCTGCTAGTCTGCCAGCTGAAAGCGATGCGAGAGCTGTCAGAGACTCAAAGACGGGGTCTTTTGGCTCAGTGTGGTCCTCAGGATATATGTGTTCCTCACATTAGACCACATGGGCCCTCTGTCAGAAACATGTGGTTCATAATCTAGAGAGTTATTAATTGAATTCCAACGCTTGCCCTCACTTTATTGTTACATTACAATGTGTTAAACAACAGTATCACACTTGATTCTGTTGCGACAAGTCTGAGTCATGTCATGTTGATGTTGGCCGCTTAAAGATGTATTTGTTGTTTGGATATGGACCTGATAATCATCATCATAGTCGCTGAGCTCCAAAACGACAAAAAAAAAAAAAAAAAAAAAAAATCTGTCACCATGGCTGTGGGCTGATAATGAGGCTTTAAATGGTGTAGAAAAAACAGGCCCAGTTAACCTTTAAATGTTACGACTATAAAAAAGGATTTACCAGACCAGCGTGTCAGTAACAAATCTGCCGATTTCCTCGCGGTCAACATATCAGCTCTGTCCTCCATGTGTCACATATTCTTTCTGTACTGCCTCTGCTTTCATTTATCCTAAAAAAAAATCTGTGTGACAACACAGAGTAGAAAGGCTAGTTAAAAGGGTGAAAATGCTGACAGACAGCCAACAGAGTGATGGGGAGAGAGAGAAAAAAAAGAGAGAGAGAGAGAGGCGTCCTGCTATGAAATACCTCTTTGATGCTTCAGTACAACCTGAGATGAAATGTCTGGTCTTTCATCTCCAGCTTTTGAGAGAAATATGGATGAAATGTCTCCATTTTTTAAAAATCAGTGCAAATACGATTGATGACAAATCAGTTGTTCTCGGTTTTTTGTTTTTTTTTAAAAGCTGAAGAAAAGACACAAATAGTTCTGCTTCTACATTTGAGACTTCCTGAATTCATTCAGAAGATGCTCTCTCATATCATCCTGCATTCATCAGGTCCTCCATAGAAGACTATTTAGACCACATTTTGGACATATTATGGTCAAAAGAAATTCCAATATTCTCTCTTTTAGGTCCATTTTTGGTGTTTAGCAGCTCCTGTTTAGTACCGAGCAGGAAAAGAACGCCGATGACAGTGAACCAAAACGGTAAAGTTGCAGCTGAGCAGTCAAACAGCTGAAACTGTACAAAAGCAGCATGTATCAGAGTACATATACAAACATATCAGAATTTTACTGGAGTAAAAGTACACTGATTGGAGATCAGATATTAAACAAATCAAAGGCTATAGATTCAAAAGGGTCTCATGTTTAAAGTTGCTTTTTTCCACTGCAGTCTGTCCAATATTTAAAGGAAATTTCAAAAAACAACAAAGATATCTCTTGCCCCATGTTGCTATGTCTACAATGCACAAATAATCAGTAAAAAAAACCCAGTGTGATCCATTTCCAAAGACATGCTGCGCAGGAGAGGAAGAAATGAGAGCGATGACATGTTCAAATTCATGAATGGGGCAGGCTTCATGCAGGATGTCATCATGAACGATGTCATTCGGCTCTTATTATTCTAAAAGATGCAAATATAGAGCAGATGGAAAAAGGGTCACAAAAGGGCTGCCTGAATATAAAAATATAGTACAGGGGTGGATGTGTATTAATGCAGAGTTTAAGACCAGACAGCTACTTAACGTAAAGGTTAGGGGTTAGCTTTGGATACCTGGATCTTTTGAAACACATCATGTGCTGCTTTGCCTGCACTGAAAACAAATATTATTCTGTCTGTCTATTACGATTTTGCACTGACTTTGATTTTTGACATGTTTCATCTGTCCATTCCAGTCACTACTGATCATGCGACTGCCAACATGTATAAGAAACAGCCCAAAGGTGACCATTCTACCTGATAACGAAAGCCTGAAACACCTTAATGGCTGAAACATGTAGGAAAGGACTAAATAGTCAAAAGATATTAAAGGCGTTTTAAATCTCTGCCTTCTTCAATGCCTCAGATTTCTTCAACAAACCGAAGAGGGACATCTTTTTCATATTCTAGCAGCACTCCATGCAGGCTGTTTGCTGACTACATACTAAACCTGATTATATTGTTTCCTTTTCCCATGAAAATGATTTACACAATTAATTAATTTTGAAATATAAAGAGAAACACCATTTACTCTGTACCCTGTGATTATCTCTGAATACACCTTTAATTTGTATTGTAAAACTATTATTTGTTGTGTTTTTATAGCATTAAAAAAAAAAAAAACTTTACAAAGGACAAATGCTACTATATTTTTTTCTGAATCTCACACAATGCACAAAAAATAAATGACATTTTGGAGCTAGACTGAGTAATTTACTCCACTTAATTACCAGACAGTTGACGCACTCTGTGTTTTGCTGTGCCGTTTTGAGAAAAATAAGTCTGGTGTGTGTGTTTTTTTTGTATTGTTTTCCTTCTTTATTGCGTCCCTCAGTAAAGTATTGATTTTGTTCCTCAAACAAAGCAGCGTGTTGGAAATGAGTATCAGTCAGTCGCTGTGGGAGTTTGCTCTGAGGTAAACTGATGTGTGTGTGTGCGTGTCTAAATTCTCCTTACGTGACCTTTTTCCCCTGCACAAAATGACTAATTGGTGAAGAGGCAGAGCGCTCTGCTAATTATCAGGTATGACTTTTGAATTTCAGATTTGTTGATTTGCATGAATTAGCTTCAGGCTTTTCACGCACAAAAGTCACGGCTCATAGCTTTCCGTGTGATGCAAGCCAAGCAGCTGTCCAACGTCTAACCTCCTTTGGTTAATTCTGCTGGAGCTGGGGAATGCCAACAAAATCAGTCAGAAGTTTGTCCAAAATTTGAGTTACATGCACCAAAAGTTTCCATTTGCTACGTCACTTATGGTCAATGAGGAAAGGAAAAGAACGCTGTTATGACTTGCATAGGGAAGTTCTCCCAAGTGTTAGATACAGGATATTCTGTGACATATTGGTTTAAATATGGCTTAGTTTATTCAGTCAGAAGTGCATTTCCTGTAAACCCTGCTGCTTCCCGCCACATGGAGGGTATTGCCACTGCTGCCCTCTCTCTATGGCAACGCTCCACATGTTTGTTTCACATTCTGCTTGAGAGGATATGCAGGTCGGAAGTGCTTTTTCGCACAAAGTGAACTGAAGGCTGCCAGTCCTCTCGTCAGTGGTCGCATCGGATTACAGTAATTAGCCTAATGACTCAAAATTAATGCAGTAATGATTTACTGACGCAATGGTAAATGCACATCTGTGAACAGGGGGCACATTTAGGGCAAACCGGTCAATTAGCCAGTCAATTAAATAATCAATCAAGAGGTCTGTGTGGCTTTTACTTTTCAAATTGATTTTTTTTTTTTTTTTTTTAATCAGAAGTGTTTCTGCTTATAAAACTGCACAAGTATGTGTGTGTGTGTGTGTGTGCTGTAAAGTAATAGGATATAAACAGAGCCTCACAATCTGATATTAAAGCCTGACGCAATGAAAAGTCATGTGTGACAGCAGGTGGGCTGAAGTCAGGGACCGTTTCAAGAGCGCACGGCCAAGCGAGCTTTTCAGATTATTGTCAAACAGCTTTCAGACGTCTCAACTTTATTTCCACCCGTACCTCCCATAACACATGCATAGCTATGAAGTGAAAGTGAAATGTGTCATAAGCAGCTGAATTTCTAATTGTGTAATGTAAACACAGCTGAATTCTTAATGCTGAAGCTTAAACACAGGAGTTCACAGTTCATGAAATATTGTACATTTGCTTTGAGATCCATCTGAATGTTTGTGGTCTGAATTCTTCTTTCCGTTAAACGCATTTTTCAAGAGTTCACAAATTCATAGAAAAAGCATTCAAGTGCTTAGTATTACAAAAAGGATGTCCAAACCACTTTAAAGTATAAAGGGGCCTATGGTTGCACATCTGTTAACAGATGCACATCTGTTATTGATTCAGACATATCTTAAATTTTGTACCAGATATAAATCTGAGAGCGGTTTTCCAAAAACTCATCATTTCTGCTATTAATCAAACGTGACATGTGTAGCACAGTGGAAATGGACATTACTCTGACATTAATTCATTTAAATACCTAAAAAGGGAAAAGAACATGCAGAAAACATGAAATTATTTATATTGAAAATGCTGACACATTAGCACAGTAAATACATTTCTCTGATTAACAAACACATATATAGAAGCTTTTAGTTTCACCGCCTGTATGTGTGGACAGCTGAAAAGGGAAAATGCGTGTTTTAATGTGTGCGATTACGTACACGAGGGACCTGCTGGTTGGAAAGGCGTCTGCTCTCTGGCCGTCATCTAATTCACACACACACCTCAAGCACTGTACCATAATTCATAATGAGAAAAAGATTAAATTGGACTTACGAGGAAGGCAGCGCGGTGTTTCCGGCCAAGGGTGTCTCTTAAAAATGCATCAGCGTTCATTACATTGGGCTTAATGGCCTTCGAAGAAATGTGTCCCCGTACCATTTTGGTCACGGCTTAGGAAAAGTGGTGATAATAGATACAAATGAAGTCATGAGTAAAGCTGGAAACGCAAACTAACACACACACACGATGCCCGTGACTCTGCTCTTGGATCGCTGTGTTATATCCCATCCACAGTTTGACTAAAATTGGCCTCAAATATGATTCACAGGAAAGAGCAATAAGTTATGATTAAAAAATGATGGAGAACCTCATCCCCCAATTAGGACAGAGACTGTTTCCAACATCTGAAAAGACTGGCTGGAAGTCCTCATCCGCTGATGTTCCAGACATATGTGATCACTGCTCCCAGCCAAGGCCTGCACAGACTGAGGCCGTGAGAGCCCGGTTTGCATTACCGTTGGCTAAAAAACTTTTAGTAGACAAGTCAACTTTTAATGATTTGAAAATACCTTGATTTTGAACTGGCAGCCGCGTATACAGTCACACTGATTCCAGATTTTTCAGGTTATTTTTTCCAGCTTAGTTAGCATTTAAAATGGCCGTGTAAGTTTTAAAATTAATTCAAAACTACAACAACGAAGCCAAAAAAAATGACTCGAAGTGGTCAGCGATCCCATTGAACACAACTATAATTATCTAGTCTCCATCTGGTCGTGTGGCCTCCCGTGCCAGGAGTGGACCTCCTGCTGTCCGCTGTCTGAGCACGGCCAAACACATTTAAGCTTCTCAAATGAGGTCAAAGGAGCAGGCTTGGCACAGCTTAAGTTACAGCTTGGACATTGTAGTTTTCAGTGGTATACATGTTGGCCAAACAAGTCCAGTCCCACAGCTCTCGCTGCAATCAATCACAATTTGCTGTGATTGCTTTATTTTTTATGCCGTTTTCCATCTGAGTTTCAAAATGTTTGTTGAGTGCGACCATGAGGATGTTGTGAGGAGCATGAATACATGTGTGCAATTAGAAACTTGAAGGATCTTGAAAAGAACAAAACCAAAGTGTCTCCAGGGGAAATTTCACAAGTTTGCTGGCCGAACGGATGTATGGGTGAGGGCTTGCAGAGCCTCAGATAAGGTCTTTTTGATTCTATACATTGTTCTGTCAAACCTTTCCCCTACATTACCCACAATACAGCATCAGCTTTACACAGCTTTCCCCACATATCCACTAGGACTCCAAGACTTGTAAACAGACTTTGATGTGTAAACTCCGTGGAATTCCCCTTTAATGATTTGGGCGAAGTTAAAGGAAAACTTTGGTATTTTTCAACTTTGACTCAATTTTCCCATGTTTTTCTGTCTAAGTGATTAATGAGGATAACAATTTTTTAAATAGTTCCAGTATTGAGCAAGAGTGTTGCAGCCGGCAACTGTGAAATGGGCTGCAATATAATCCTTCTAGGCACAGCCAGTGTGCATCCACTAAAAGTGCTTGTTTTTGCCACGTATTGCTCAGATTGTTAAGTGTCTGACGACAAGATGGACAGAGCTCACAGAGACAGACCTTTTTGTTAAAGAGCAAGAACCTTTTTGTTTAACCAGAAACAGCTGTTAAATCACTGTATTCAAATCCACCAGACTACATTGACAAAAATGTGATTTTACCACACAGGAGTTATCAATCCACTGCCTCAAAGTTCATGTTATGGTATGGTGTTATGATTTTTAGATTTAAAATGTCACATTTTGCCAATCTATATCTATCAATATCTTCAGAGTCTACAATGTCCATGACCACATAGATATTATGAGTCTTACCTCTCAGCAGAGGGACCAGGTGGACAGTCCACTCAGTCCTCCAAATGTCATCAAAACACGTCCATGTCCTCGTCTGGAGACAGAGGTTCGTCTGCTTCTGTCTGACTCTGACTTGTCCCCTCATCTGGGCCATGAATGTCTCTTCCAGCTACACCTGCTCGCATCTGTATTCTTCTTTTGTTTCATTCACCTGTAACCATCTGCTGAAAGTGACGTTCCAGCTTTGTTCTTTACAGTCTTTGTCACGTGTGACACCACATGTGAGGTTGGCCCACAGAGGCTGGACTTGGAGCAGAAGGCTTGAGGCAGAGGTTAGGTGTAGACCAAAAGCATGTGCTTATTTCACCCATAAAGCTGACATATTTTTCCACATACAATACTGTGGTCTGCAGGCAAAGTGTGGTCCTGACAGCAGCCATGTTTGTTGGAAACTGGCAGCCTAATATAGCCTTCCATTGGCAATGACCTCGACCCCTCCCATGGTGTGGGGGAATCTGCCCCTCACCTGGCATGAAAAACTTCACCGACACAAGAAATACTTTAAAATACCTCTGTAACATACGACTGTCCATTAATATGCATGATCTTACTTCATGTTACTCATTACAAAGGGATCACAGAGACCCTTATCAGCAGGGTAAAGTTCACTCCCCCCCCTACAATATTTACCACATGGTATCTTCCGGAACCTTTAAAATGGTGGTCAGGTAATGTCAGGACTCTTTTAGCCTGCACACCCTGGAGAGGACACACAACAACAGAGGTTTGTTTGAAATTTAGCACCATGGACACTTTATGTCACAAAACTAGCACCAAACTGAGTGTTTGTCTTCCATCATCCTCAGCTGAGAAGCAGCACAAAGTCTCCAAACACACATTTTTAATACATGCAACAATCTGAATAACACATTCGGCCCTTTGGTTTGTGCCTTGTTTCTTTGAACAGCCTTGTAAACACACTGTGCTACAAAATAATAGTATTGAAGAGAAACCTCCATTACTGTCATGTTGGTTCTTGTCAAAGCCAGCTTTATCCTCTATCCACTTTGCTTCTGGAGAGAATGCTAAAAAGGCGCCCTATCAAATCCAAAGTTTAACAACCTCATTCTGAATTATACACATTTCCTCATTTAACCCTCTAGGCCCGGCAGAATTGCAGACTGTTGCAGCAGTTCACCGATAACTGAAATGAGCATTTTATTTATTTTTTTAATCAACAAACAAACTCTGTTTCAAAAACAGAAAGACTGACAAACACAGGTTGTTTTCATTTTAAAAACAGCTTCCTCTCTAATTTGATACTAATTACGGGCATTTGTAGCTTTTTTTAAACGGTTTTGATTCAACAGGAAGCAAAAACAAATGGCACAAAACTGTTCTTATAAAGGAAACGACTATTGAAAACACCACTTCGAAACCCGTCTCAGAAGGTGTGCTCAGCTCACTTGTACTGCTATCTAGGACCTACATCTAACTGACCTCAGAAAGGAAAATGAAAAATGCTGTATGGATTTACTGTTGAGTGACAAAATGTATAACGGTCCATTCCGGTCCTTGTCTTTAGTAACTGAATTGATTCTCTTTGAAAGTTTTCCATCGCACTTTAAAAGGAAGAGGTGTATTAAATTTCAGTGTCGTCAAGCAGAAGATGGCTTAAACCTGCCAACACTGAATTCAAAGCACCGTCATTAGTTTTCATGAGGAGCGAGGGAGCCCTTTCTCTTTGGAGATGGAGACTCATTATCCTCTCCGAAATGAGAAACAACCAACTCCAATCACAACGCAGGGAGACCAGGAAAATGTATGAAATGTATATATCAATGTGTACTGTTCACTATTTCTTTGGGACTTTGTAAACCTTCCATACATGAGACATTGGGGGTGCTCTTAAATCGGAGCTCATTTTTAAGTCATAAGACATAGAAGAACTTTGAGCAGTCCGATAAATGTGTTTCTGCTCACGTGGCTTTTGAGGATTTTGGGGCGAGAGATCAGCTTGTCACAAACACTTACAGCCTTCAGCTCCTCCAAGCTTACAACACTTTGATACAGTTTATAGTCAATGCTGTAATATATTAATTCAGTGAGGGAGATTTATTCATGCACGCTGCAGCTTGCAAACTAAACCTTAGTAATGTTCCCACTGTTTAAATGATAGCCCTGTGGTGTCATGTTTCATTTATGTTGCTGCTTCAAGCTGTTTCACCGCATGATGCAACTGGACGTGCACACTGCAATAGTTTCAGATGAGTGAGTGTTATGCTGTCCACCCTACGAAGCCAGGAGTTTGCACACATGCAAGTTTGGATACAACCGTACACACAGAGACACTGTTGGGACTAGAGCTCAGGGCTATCTCTCTCACTCTACATAAGAGTCAATGTTGTTCTTCAGTCAGACAGTCATTCACTCAGCGACACTGTTCAAACAATCAGTCTCCCTGTCCAAACATGTTAATCCACCTACTTCATCCTTATTCCCATGGACACTGGCTGCCACAGGCACACACACGTACACGGCAGCATTAGCGAGCATCTTCAAACAAATAACCCTTTTTTTTGCATATTTAAGTGAGAAGCAAATCAGAACACTGCCGGGACTGGGAGAGATGGATGGATTTTCTCGTTGGAAAGAGAAATAAAGCAGTGTGTCGGCAGGAGACTACTGAGATTTGTGGTTTTGTTTCATATTTCCCTGTGTTGCCTGAGTCAAGAGATGATGTACAATGAATGTACAGTATATTTTGTAAACGGATGTTTGACAACCAATAGGAAAAAAAAGTGTAATTTATTTTTGCATTACAGCAGAGCTGTTTGTCCGTTCAGCGCAGACTTCTAACATCTGCTGCGCTAATGCTGATGTTTGAATATGAACCCAGATATAAGTCATTTGAAATGGCTGGCAGGGGAGGCCATTATAAGCCTCTAGTTGTAAAAGAGACAGCTTTCTTTTGATGTTACTGTCTGTGAGAGTAATCAATACATTTTATGCGCATTTCATATTGATTGTTGTGGCACGTTATACTGTATGTACTGTAGTTTAAAGAGAAGCCCATTCAGCAGATGGATGGGCTCAGTTATTTCTCACATCTGAAATACACTTCATGAACTGCGGCTCCTCTGTAAGGGAGATTTATGGACATGAAAGCACTGCTAACATCTCAAAAATACACCAAGGCCTATTGATTTCTACATGCTTGAAAGTTTTCAGTGTAAAATAAGTCCTCATGAAATAATAACATGAATATAATTCAAGAAATTCTAAAACTTTATTACGAACGGTTATTTCGTCATTCTTGAAGTTCATAATAGAAAATGTTCTTTAAAAAACTTTAAAAGTCATCGCCCCCTCTCAGCCAATCATAACTGCCAGATTTAGCTAGTTGGCATCTGTTGGCTAATATCAAGATAACTGTACATTGACTGTCTGCTGGTACACAGACATACAGTACAAACACTAACATATCATTTGATTAAAGTTAACAAAGCTGCACGGTACCTAGTTAGTTAGTTAGTTAGTGTTCATGAAAATGGCTACGGTTAGCTACTTCTCCGTGGTTGCTCGAGCCAGCGTGGACTAGTTAGCATTGCTAACAAGGATTCTTCACCAGGCTTGGTAGGAAGAGTTTTATCTATGCAGCAGCTTGGTGAATGCAGAATAACTTCACAAAATGTGCCATCATAAATGGAGATGTGAAATAATATGATGCCATGAAAGCAAAACTTGAAAGACTTTTCTATAAAGAAAATAAATGATATGCTCATAAAATGTACTATTATAGTGAGAGTAAGAATAATGCAGAAGCATTTCAGTTTTAACATGCATTCCAAAGTGCTTCACAGAGCAAGAACAGAAATACGAAGACAGAAATAGAAAATTAATAAAATGTTGCAAAAATAGATAATGTATAAATAAAGTTTGATAATAAATAAAAGCCAATAAAAAGCATAAAAAACAAGGAGCAACTCAGAGAGCTCAGCAGTGAATGACAAGGCACCCTCAAAAGTCAGGCTAAAGAGATGGCTTTAATTTCACAATAACTTTATATTACAAATTGTTAGATTAATTATGTTTGACACATTTTTTTTTTTTTTTTTAATACCGAACAATTCATGGTCCTAAACATCTCATTAAAAAAATGTCGATTTACAGCGCTCAGAAATCCATCAGTTAATTCTGGTATAATTAATTTAATTGTTCAACCCTGACACAAACAGCAACAAGAGAACATCTCGAAAATGCAGCTTTTTTGTGATTAGTGGGGTTACAAAGGTTTATGCATAACAATATCATGAACGCTCAAATGGTTTCATTTATTTACCTCAGCTGCTTGAAGCTGGCCCGCACACCTTTATTCCTAATATTATGCATATTTTATGTACATCATATTTGAATTCATTATTTTGTGCCGGCTATTATTTGAACACCAGCTTTTGTAAGAATATACGCTATATTGATCAGGCTGTAGTGTGAACTATGATGCTACATGAAGGACTTGATACCAACACTGGAGAGACACAGGATGAATCCAAAAGGAGAACAGTCTCCAGGGGCGGCTGCTTCATATTACGCACATCTGCTGCCAGAGAGAGGAACCGGCTCCAACAGACATCCGTAAATGTATCAACACCATTCATAAATCATGGATCACATGTGATCATAATCCCAAGCATCGCTGTGCATTCTTTCAGTAGAGCTAAGCTGTTAAAAGTGCCTTTGTTTATGCTGATGCCTCTTTGTTTCAAAGCCCATCGCGGCCCTTTGGCGACATCCCACAAGACGTCTTGAAAGGAAGAGCCGCAGGCCTGTCGAGGAAGCCTGTGACATTACCTCTCATATCCTTTTCTGCAAAGTGACATGTGTACATGTGTTGTGGCATTTGTACGCTTGTATATGCATATAAGGCTGTTTAATGGTGAAACATTTCCATACCACAAGGCTTTGGAGTATTGGGATTTGCGACATGAAACATAACGCTCTGTATGACACACGCATTCAACCAGCTGTATGTACATCCACATGGAAGTGAGGGAATTGGAATCATTGTATGGGGGAGTATTTTTGTTTCAGACTATGATCTCTGAGCTTCTGTTGTGGGTGGTGACGCTTTGAGGCTACATTTCCTACCAGTGCGTGGGAGGGGCACAGGGCAAGGGACGGATTGAGGAAAAAGAGAGCAGTGAATGATAGAAATTACACAGTCCCCTGGTTTTCAATGTAACTGTGTGGGCTTGCATCTATGTCTCCCTCGACGCAAGAAAAGCCACCTTTGGTCAGACATCTACTGCCCCCACGCACCTCTATAGCCAAGGCTTTCACGCTGTCTGAAAGAAACTTGGAAAAAATAGGTGAGGGAAAGAAAATAGAATCATAAGTGAGTGAGGAAAAGGGTGCCAGGGAATGAAGGCAATATTCATCAATAAAAGAACAGTGAGGTTCCTCGCCGTGTGACCTTGTAGGGATAAACTGATTTTTTGCTGTGGTTTGGTTTTCTGCAGTGTCTGCCACCTACAGTAAGAGAATCATTAAAGTGACTTTGCAGAAGGCTGGCAGCTCTCCCTGACACATATATCAAAAGCAGTCTTATTAACATTAAAAAAGGAGAAAGCTTACCCCGCACAGTCTTCCATTGATCCTCTCAGGTGCAATTAAAAACTAATTGGTAAGGCTGTTTTGATGGCATATTCCAAATGACTACCAAATGTGTGAAGTAGGAAATTATGAGGTGTTTAAAAAAGCTGTGTTGTTCTTTAATTAGCTGTCAGCAGAGGGCGTGTGATTTATTGTGAAAGGTATGTGGAGAAATTTTGATGTCTATCATAAACGTATCAACCCTCCCTCGAGTAGCATCGTTGTAAACCTCACTGAAACGGCGCCGCTTGGACGCTCGAAGGTGCAGACGATAATGTTGAGCTGAGGTTATGGCACCCGCTGACGCGAGCTGCATACCTTTGACCTTTCAGCCTGAAACATCAAGATATGTTGCCTGTTTTTTTACTCGAGGCTGCGGCTTCAATCCTTGATGTCTTGTGTCTTTGTCTCCTTTGTGTTCAAATGGCAAAAGACAAGGCTAATATACTGTAGCGGTATGCTAACTGAAAGCTAAACCTGGTCCTCTTTAATATAATTACATTTTATTTATATAGTGCAAAATCATAACAGAAGTTATCGCATGACAGTTTCCAGATCTAGGTCTACAGAGCACTCTTTAAATATTATTTAAAGTAAGCCAACAATTCCCACCATGAGCAAGAACATGGCGACGGTGGCAAGGAAAAACTTCTAGCTCATGGTGGGCGGCCATCTGCTGTGCCTGGTCTTTAGTTAAAATGTTGTAATTTATGTAGCTCTGAAAATGATCATGAAATGTTTAACCTGCTACCAATATTGTAAACTGCATACATGTTATGCAAGAAAGCTTGACAGACAGTGGCAACACGTTGCTAACAGTCAACATTCAACAACACACTAGGTAATGCTTTCAGGCACTTTAAAATGGATACAAAAAATATATGTGACTACTATAGATAGTAATGAAACAGATGGTTTGTAAGCCAGCTGTTACACACTTGATTAACAATATAATTTCACTGACATTTCAGTGACACATTTGAATCAGTGGGATAAGGGTTCAAAGTGATTGTGCTTTTGCAACTTACCGTGTGATTAAATTTGATCTGCACAGATGAAGAGATCAAGATTTGTTATCTGTGCTGGAATTCACACAATATGTCAGTACCAGCGTTCGCAGTGTAAACATAACTTTTTTTGCTTGTTTGCTAAAATTACATTCATCATTACCACTGACGTGGTTATAAAATACTCTTTGAATGCCGTTCACTTGTTGAATAGGGTTGGGGGCAGTGGTGGAAAAATGACTCTGGATTTATATTTTATTTAACAGCGTCCTTGTAATATTTATTGTTAAAAGAATGAAAAAGTTACATCATCAAGAGTGTAGAGAAGGTGTTGTGGCTGTATGCAGAGGCCATGATTCCTGAGGAGAGGACCTTGCTTTTTAATGAAGTGAAGCTAACTGCTAACAATTGAAGCTGTACTCTGGCGCAGCTTCAATTGTTAGCTAGCACAGGTTGGTTACTGAGTTACTTTACAGCTAGATAAAGAGCAAGCTGCAAGCTGTGTCTTGATGAAAGAAGTGGACATGTATTTAAAACCTATTGATAAGACATAATATATAGAAATGTTATGATATAAATTTAGCTTTGTGGCATTGGTGTTCACAAATCTGTCTGTTGTGCCAGCACGCTTTGATGTGTTCACATTGAAAATCAGATCTTTTACATTTATTCATTCATTGGCAACTTTTAAACACTGTTAATTTAAAAGTTTCTATAAAAATACAGTTGCATTTATCTATTTGTTGTCCTGTCTTCTAAACAGAATTTATGGAACATGACACACACACACAGGGGACAGATTCAAAATTGACTGGTGTCAGTTAGACTGTGAACTTCAGAGCACATCAGAGAGGAGATACAGAAGTGTTTGTCTTCTGAGCCAAGATGCCAAATTGCACTCTTTACATGCCTGAAGACCTCAGCGAGGCAGAGCCAGTGACCAAACTCAGATACACATGCCTACATATCTGAGAGAAAATCCTGCGTATGTGGAGCCATACGGAGCCGTCCTCCAGAAGAAGGTAGTGGCGATTTGTTTGTGTTGAATACTTCACATACATCAGCTCAAATTTATCAAAGTCACTTAAGTAGTGAGAAACAAGTAGAAGAAAAAAGTACAAAGCAGTTAATGATGGAGGCCCTGCTACTACTTAGTAATTTCAAAAATGAAAATAACTGTAATCAAGGAACATGTCAGCCAGGGTAACACTGAGGCTCACTGATGTTTTTAAACAGAGCTCTGTGGCACAGAGGAATACGACACATCAGACTTTGGTTACACACAGGATTTATTTGATTTGGTCTTTTCATGGGATTTGAACAAAAAGAATAGAATAGAATCTTTGAATTTGCTTTAGATAATAGAGAGAGAGAGAGATGGAAGTAGAGATGGTGAAAGACGAAAAAGAGCAAGAGAAATTCAGCATCAATGCACAGGAAGAAATGTACATGCCACCGTTGCTGAAGGACAAAGAAAAAGAGCATGCGGAGGAATGTTCGCAGGACCTGGAAAAACCGTGCCAGGCATGGCAAAACATCCAGATTGAAGGACAGGATAAATCTGAAGATACAGAGGAGATGGTAGAAGAGCTGGAGAAGCCAAACAAGAAAAGAGCATTTGGAGACACTCTCTGAATTGGCTTAATAAAGTGCCCAAAGAACGTAATGTGCAAAAGATCGCCAGAATGTACAAGAGAGAGCTAGAAGAGGGCAGTCAGCTTTACAGAACATGTAAGGAAATCTAGTGAAACACTCCAAACAATCCTTTTGCTTTATTTTCTCAATTATGTTTTATTTCCCAGCTGTAAACCACTTATATGAACTGCCATGTGGCACACACTCAAATCTTCAAATCTTCTTCTCTGGCCTCTTTACTGTTTTAGCTTTCATGACATGACCAATGACCCGAGCTCAGAGAGAGCGGCAAAAAGGCAGCAGTTGGTCAATTTCGACAGCCTGAGGCAGAGAGTGAAAAGCCTTCTAACCGCTCACTGGGAGATACAGAAACAACTGCAAGAGGCAAAGAGACTCAAGCAAGAGGAGCACTATGAGAAATGGATGGCTGGACATGGCCTGAGCATTCCTCAGTCTTCGCTGGACCAACCCAAGAAAAGGATGAGCAAGAGGGACAAGAGATTCTTAAAGTGAGTCAGGCAGCTTTCTACACAGGGTCTTTGTGTGCGATGTCATTAGCTGCTAAGCATGTTAGCATTATGTCATGTTGATGTTAGAGTTGCCCTTTTTTTCTGTTTTTCAGGGTGAAAGAGTACTTCAGCCACAGATTCATCTGATTTCTAACTTCCCCCACCTGCATAATTCCTTCGACACAGTGTGACGTCAACACTGGACTTCCACATTCATCTTCCAAAAAAAAATTAAATAAAATAAACAAATAATTGCATTTAGTTTTTCTTCTCATAAATGAATAAAATGCTGACATATTAGTCAACAAACAGTATATATATATTTATATATATCTTGCAAAGTCTAGTGAGGTCGGGACCCCAGGTTGGAACCCACCATCCTAAGTGTCTTATTTGTGGTTGTTCAGTTTTTTTTCATGAGAAGTCATTTTATACACTGAGGTCAATTTTTAAAAAAAGTCTTTACACTCTCTTTATTTTACCCACAAGAGTCTCAGCTTTCCGGTCGATCCCAATTTATACAACGGCAATACTGTTTTACCCAGTATGCAGAAATAATAAGTACACTAGGCATATTTCATACTTTATACTGCATGCAAAATTCTCCATGGGTCTTGCCCAAAGCTACATAAGATTAGCATAAAGCGAGCATGTCTGTAAAGAGGTACCCATTGAACACATTTTTATTTAGACATCCAGAGGTCCGGTCAAGGGACCCATAATGGGCATGCCAGATTTTTGCATCGCCAAAATCTAGGCTAACTTTGCAGCATTATTTAGCCCCCTAGCAAACATGCCAAGGAGAGGGCAATCATCTTTCATGAGGACAAACAACAGTGAAGGTGATCCATCAGCACTTCAGAACTCGTCTCTCCTTGAAAAGATGGGACTGATGTATGAACAACACAACATAACTGACATGTAAAATCCCACTTTCAGTGTCATTTAACATTTTAAACCAGGCACTGTGATGAACAGCCTGTACTCAGCACCCTTTGGAACTGAGACGCAATCTTACAAACCTCAAACCAAAGAGGACAAATGTCACCAATAGGCTATCTGATTTATGGAAGCAGAATTTAATTGAATACATAAAGAATTTATATTAGTGAGTGAAATGATTTACATGAACTGAAAAAAAAACTGCATTTAATTCACCCTCATGCCTCCACTAAATTAAAAATGCATTTCATTTTCTGTCCAATTTTAAAGACTCTTATTTCAACTTTTTTTTTTAACTCTTCATTTGGGCCAAACACATATTCCAGTTTATACCGTCGCAGCCGTTAGCTCCTACATAACACAGTCATTGCGGTCATTTGGGTTTACATTTGCATCACTCAACAGGAAGGTGCTTCGCTGTTTAACACTCCACTTGGCCTCGCTGTGCGTTGTCAGAGCTACAAATAAGTCCATTCTTCCCTCCTACTACATGCCCTCATTTTGAATACCCTTTTGGAGAAAACTCGGCTCTTCGTCGGTTAATTTTAGGGTGGAACTTCCTGCAGTTGTTTCACAGTAAAAGCCTTATGGTGCTTCCTTGCTCCATTTTGTTTATTTCTTGTAATGTTTTGGCGCTAAATGAGTTTAGCTACAGTGTTAACTCACCCTCTGAGCCTCACTGCATGTCATTTAATAGTAATTTGATGTTATAAAAGTATTCTCTTCTCTTGATACACATAGAAATGCAGCAAGTACAGTTTTCACTTTATTTTCACTTCAGATAATATACCAGAACCAGGACAAACCAGATAATGGTTTTGCCTATATGAAATAGTTTGAAGACCTTGCAAGTGAAAATTAGTGTGTATTGTATAAGAAGAGGATGGAAATTGAAAAAAGGATATTATTCGTGTAGAGTAGGAATGTGTGTGTGTGTGCTTTTTCCAATCCTTTCCCGTCTAAAACTTCTGATCCTCATCATCTCCAAGATGGATAATGTCATGTAATGATGATGCAATTCATCCACACATTGGCTTTATTTTTTGTCTTTCCTGTATTTAATATTAAAGTCACTGTCATTTCCTATTTCATAATATTTGATTTCATCAGTTAGGGATGCAAAATGTGTGTTACAATATGCTGTCTGGTTCCGACATATGGATGTGAATAATATTAATAATCGTTGCAGATAGTTCTGCTGACCCTGGTTTGTGTCATTCATGAATTAATGGTGCATTCTCTGTTTTCTTGGCAGATGTTATGTTTTAATTGACGGGAGATTTTTTTTCAACGAAGCAAGCTGTCGTCAGTCTGTTCCTGATATTAAAAAACTAATTTTGACCCAAAAAAAATGTAAGCACATTGCAGTTCCTTTCTTACACAAACTCTAAAAAACATCAATGACTGCATGTTTAGTATCTTTATATTGCGATTATGTTCAGAGATTTTTTGGTTGAGTGAATGAAACATGACATTAGTGTACCAGGCTGGGATGCTGTCAGCGCCTTAGACATAAAGTTGAGTCTGCCCATATTACAAGATTGCAAGATGATGGTATACCAGGAAACGTTCATTCACTGTGGGAACTCTATCTTATGCCAGCATTTCATCATTAGATGTAATTAGCTGTCTATAAATGTGTCTTCTAGGAAAGAGTGCTGCATCTGGGTTCATCCATTGTGTTTTGAAAATGTGCAACTCACACATGCTCCATCATTTGTCGTGATTTTCATTTACAGTATCTCGATAACTAGAAGAAACAGAAATAGATTCTGTTAGTCACCGCCTTGATCAGCAGTCAGACACAAAGAGTCTTGGAGCATTAAAATCTCTTTGAAACTAGCAAACTATGACTAAATAATAACCGAAGAGACAGACAGATTTGCCGTGATCTGAACTGGTTTCTCCACAATCATACATAAATTTAACTATTCAAATACTTCCATCAAAAAAAAAAATGTATTTGTTTTTTTTTTCTTTTACAAATTTTAAATCTGAACTTAAGTAGATTCAGATCATTTGTGAATATCGATTAAAAGGCGTACAGACAGCATATACTGCTTTCAAAACGCTGAGTAGATGAAAAAACTTGCATGTCAAGTTACCCCTAAAAGACGATAATCTCCTTCAGAATTATCAGAATTCCTCATCTCGTACTTCCGCAATGATGTCATGACAAAAACAAGCAGGCCGGCATCGTGAGCTTAGTCTTTTATCAGCAGTATGGATTAGAGCTTCCAATAAACACCATGCAGCATGAAGCCTTCTGTTTTCAGAGGGGCAGAACTGTCAAGAGAAACAATGTAAAAACATCAGTGATGAAATGTACCTTTTGTCACCTCGTGTCTGGGAACACTGTGAGTGTGAAACACTTTTTTCTTCTTTCTTTTTCTTTGTTTTGTGGATTTACAAGTGGCGTGATAACAAAATTCAAGCAAAAAAATTGTCACAGAGAAAGCTGTGGTTTGGATGACGTACAAGAGTTTTTCATTTCATCTGGCTCGCAGGGAAGAGATAATGATAATGTGTCAGAAGCATCACAGATGTACGATAATATATGATTTAATATTCTCTGGAATAGAGCTGGAACCAATACAAGTAGTTGATTAATCCTTTAGTTGTTTAACAGAGAATACATGATAAAGTAGTTGTCCATCGTTTGAAGAATTGTCACTTTATAGGTTTGACAAATTGCAGTGGATATAATAAAATCTATTTTCATCAACCTCATACTGAGCTATCTGAAGCAAATGAAAGGATTATATTCTATATTTTCTTGTTGTCAAAAAGTCCCATGAAAAGACCGGCACCATCAAATCCTGTGTGCAGCCAAAGTCTGATGTGTGGCATTCCTCTGTGCCACGCAGGTCCATTAAAAACATCAGTGAGCCTCAGTGTTACACTGGGTGACATGTTTTCGTTTTTTGAAATGACTAAGTGGCGAGACCTCCATCATTACCTGCTTTATACCTTTTTCTCACTAGGGAACTATATGTGAAGTATTCAACAAGAGCAAATGATTACCATTACCATTATCTCAGAGAGGACGTTAGCTGCTCTGCTGTTCACGTTCATCTCTTTCCTGTCCAATTGTTTCCATATACTCAGGACCTTTGTTCCTGCCAGTGTGGGCGAGGATCACTCTGGAAGTTGTCACAGATCTGAGTCTGAACATCTGAGTCTGGTTGCCTAAAATTGTGTAGGTCCCCCTTTTGCCGCCTAAACGGTCCTGACCAGTCGAGGCATGGACTCCACCAGACCTCTGATGCTGTGCTGTGGTATCTGGCACCAAGACATTAGCAGCAGATGCCTGTAAGTCCTGTAAGATACAACGTGGGGCCTCCATGGATCAGACTTTCTATCGGAACCAGCACTGACTTTAACAGTTTGTGCTACAGTAGCTTGTCTATTGGATCGGCCCAAAGGGGGCCAGTCTTCGCTCCCCACGTGGATCAATGAGCCTTGGCTGTCCATGACCCCATCACCGGTTCACTGCTTTTCCTTCCTTGGACTACTTTTGCGGTACTGACCACTGCAGCCCACAAGAGCTGGAGTTTCAGAGATGCACTGACCCAGTAGTCTAGCCATCACAATTTGGCCTCGTCAAAGTCACTCAAATGCTTCTGCTTACCCACTTTTCCTGCTTCTAACGTCAGCATTATAAAATATATATGTCCGATTTCAAACATTATATTTACATCGTGAACATGAGTACTGAACAGATGCCAAACATATCCACTAAATACAGTATAAAGAACAAATCTTGATCTTTTCATCTGTGCAAATCAATTTTAATCACACAGCAAGTTGCAAAACAGCTGACACAATCACTTTTAACCTTTATCCTGCTGATTTGAATCTGTCAGTGCAAAGTCACTGAAATTATATTGTTAATCAAGTGTGTAACAGATGGCTTAGAAACCATCTGTTTCACTACTTTTTAGCTACACTCGCAGATTGCTTGCATCATTTTTTTTTGCAAGCTTTTTCTACAAATCAGGTCTAATGTTTCAGTTAGTTTTCAGTGCTCAAGGTGTGATACTTGCTGTGAACATAATTCATCATTAATTCAGTTAAAGGTTTATAAATTTTAATTATGATGAAGTGTTATTTTGCTGAATAATTTGCTTGATAAAAGCACACACTAGAAAGCAAACCACAAGATCCGTCTCCACCCCGTTTCTGACTGAAAAGAGGCTGATGACTAGCTGGCTAAAAGAGTTCATCAAGAGGTAAAGCCAACAAGGAAATGACTTTCCTCCACCGCCAGCTCAACCAAACCCTGCTGTTTTTCAGTAAATGAAGCCCCCCGGATACTTAATCTTGTGCTTGTTCGGGCCTGTCTGAAGAAAGTGGTTTGGATGCTTTTTTTTTGTACAGAGATAGAGTTTGCACACGAGACAGCCATCAGTAATACGAAGGCAATAACTGCTGTGGAAGAAAGAAGAAGTGCTGACTAACGCCAGGCAGCAACGACCCAGGGCGAGGTCACGCCGATCATTCTGAGAGACAGAAATCCAGACGAGGACAAAAGACCTCTGTGGGCCTTACGGCTAAGATATCTGCGGTGATTACAGATGGATCCTCTTCCACTCTCTCTCTCTCTCTTTTTAATACTCTTCATTTTGCCCTTTCTCATTTTAATTTTTCTCATTTTCTCCCTGCCTTCCCTCACAGTGTCTCCTTTTCACTCCCGCACTCTCCCCCCTCCCTCTCTTTCTGACTGGCCCCTGGACAGCTAACATCATCAACGTCCAATAAAGGATAATTCCCATCTTCGAAAAAGTCCAGATGAGGACCTGAGGTTCAGTGCGCTCCTTTTAGAAGCTGATTAAATGGAATCTGTAATAGCTACAAACCCTGCTTTATTCAAATGTTTCCTTAAATGAAAAGGATACTTGAACTCAGTGTCTTTTACACATTTCAAATCAGAATCTGAAATCTGAACTTCATTTTCATTTTTTGCTTTCGTTATTATGATGATTGTGTTCACTGTTTTAATAAAAGTTAGGCAGATGAACCAAAAATGGAAAGCTTGGTGGAAAGAAAAGTCATTTATATATAATACTTACAGAAGTACAGATTCTGATGTACTTTGTTTGTATCTCCAGTTCATGCAACTTTAGAATTTAAGTGCAAATATTGCCTCTGTAATTCAAGGTTACTTTCTAGATTTGGATTTTATCATGGGCTGTATAAAATATGGACATAGTATCCTTGGTGTGACCCACAGTTTTCTGAAGAGCCCTCGTGGAGGACTGCCATCTTGGCAGTCCTGCCTGACTGACATGGCTCGTGGGTGGAGCTGAGGTGGGCTGAATGATGCCCTCGGTGCTCAAACAAGTCACCTATGACAGCACCCACCTGTCAATCAAGGGACCAGGCTTTTAATTATGGATAACTTTAAACCTTAGTATAATTTAAACAGACAAGTTCTATAAAAATTCACCATTAGTACAGTTGTCATGAATGGGGAAATTAGCTATAGAGACCAAAACTGTTTTTTGTACCAGGTTGTAAACATGTTTATTTCTGCTGTGAAGTTGGACATTTTAACATAGAGGCTTATGGAGACTGACTCGTTCTGTAGCCAGCCTCAAGGTTTGGCTTTTTTTCACAGCCACGGAGGGTGCTGCTTGTATTTTATGTACTAAACTGTACATATAATACTGTATGATCGTGTACTCCTCCTGTACACTACATTATTTTAGATCAAACTACGCAACAGCACGTAAAGCACTTCAGATTAGCTCTATCCTAAGCTCCTGCAACATTTAAATGCTGCTTGCACATTATAGGATCAGTAATCATCATTAAACATTATTATTATGCTAATGCTTCCAATACTTATTTTCTAAGTGCATTTTGCTGATAATACATATGTACCATATTTCATTCCAGTGAAGGAATACCCACCACATTCAGATTTTGTTAACAATTTCTTTGTCTTACATGAAAATAGACCACCAGTAGATCATATCTGGGGGTTTCAGGCGATTGACAAAACAAGCAAGCTGATGTCGCCTTAGTTTTGGGAAAAGGAAAGTTTTCTCCTATTTTCTAATATGCTGCAGACAAACAAGAACAAAAAGAGAAAACAAACAGTAGATCACAGTCATGAATTAAAATGAATTGTTAGTTGTTGCACTAATTAACTTTTTACTTTTTTAGACACTGTCTGCTGCAGCACTTACACCATGTGCAAACATTGCTTTTTCGAAGTCATTATTTTGCCCTGGTTGTCAAAAAAATTGAATAAATAGATAAATATTTAAATATCAAGGAGTACAGAAAAGAAAGTTAATCAATGCGAGTGAATAAAGCGAAAAATAGCTAGCAACTAATTATTATTTAACATATATGTAACATAACACTTTATAAATATGGTTTCATGGTAATGTATCACATCATTTCCAGTGTGGCTCATACTGTGTTTCTAATTTCTCTTGCAGCTCCAGACTTCATAAATCTGAACATTGGAACTACAGTGTCCTCCAGAAGCCAACTAGCGCAACAGGACACCATTAGTCCTTTTGTATGCTTTCTTTAGAGTAGTATCCCTGGCAACTGCAGTACCTGTGAGACACTGATTTAAGTTCTTTTCCTCACTGCCAAGCCTATGAGGACTCACCATTAACACTCCATAGGGCTGCATTGTCAGCACACTAATGAAGCCAGGGTGTTCTTTTTTAAGTGTCATTCTGGATTATGGCCATAATATGAGGGTGAGGGTGGATCTGTATAAGTGTCTCTGCGAGACCTAACAGCATGCGTCCCCGCGCTCTGCCACCTCCCTTCGACTTTGCTGTAACACACTGCGGGTACGTTTGGGGCCTCAGCGCCTGCACCGGCCAGGATCCCTGCCATCACCTCACCGGGCGACTGACACTGGAGTAATTTCATCTGACAGGTGACTTAACAAAGCTTTGGTCCATGGCAGGCAGCAGCAGACTAAAGGCTGGAGGATATATGTTGGACCTGTCAGCCTTGTTTTCAGCTGGGAGCTACGTGTTCTGTCAATATTTAGATTTGCAGCCAGTTTCTGATCAAGAGCAAAGAGAATGAGTTATTGCAGACTGTCTGCGAACTTGTTTAATCTACCGAGAATTATTTAAATATCACCTGATGTCAGACATTGAGGAGCACTGTCTTGCGCTGAAGCCTCGTATTTACTTTTTAAAATTCTCTTTCAGCGGCATGACGCCCTCACTCTGGCCTACTTGAAGCATAAGTAATGTCACAGTGCCGCCTCGGACGAGCCAAATGAGATGCTGTGGGCACCGTTCCTGACAGCAGATAGGGGTCACAGGCGGCAGGCCACTCAACCACCAAACGTCTGACACATTTATTTGACATGAAAAATGAAAATATCAATGGCTTTAACTCCAGGGTCAGAGTCAGCTTGAGAGACAGGTTATCTGAGTGGCTGCGACACGACGGAGCGGAGAAGAATCCACCGTTGTGAGCACGCATAATCATAATCGATGCTGTCACTATACAAGCATCTCATTAGGCAAGCAACAGGTGTAAGTAATCAAATGGCAGGTGTTGGTAATTATATGACAGCAACACGGCCAATGAGCACCGCTTGTGGCAATGTTCCATATTGGCAGGAAATGCATGAAGTGTCATGAAATGTAATAAATAGAAACTAATTTCCCCGCTAGTGTATTTGCACAATGCTGGAGGCATCAGCTGTCAAATTCAGGTTAGTCATGGATGAGACGCTTCCCTCTTTTATACCTGCGCTCCATCAGACCTCTTCATTGCAGCATTTCCTTTTTTTTAATGTGTTTCTTAAACCAAGGACTTTCTGTTTTCAGTCTTCTTTCTTTTGATCTCTGCTGGATAAACAGTCATAAAATGTGTGAAACGCTTTCCATTGAATTTAATTCAAAAGGTAGAGCAAAGGAGCAAATGATTACTAGGATTTTTTTTTTTTAAGGATTATGTTTTTTATTTGATAAGTAATACCAGACGTTGATGGAATATGCGGTCACAGAGAAAAGCGGGTGACACAAAACAAGCCGGAATCAAACGCGATGAACTGGTCGTGGTGGTGCCGTGTCGACACTCCATCCAAGAATATATTTAACTTTTCTAGCCTTTATTTTAGCAGTACCAAACTTTATTAATGCTTCATGGATCATTAAAAAAAAACATTATTAAGAAACTTGAAGAAAATGTGTCTATTCTATTGTAATTGCCCTTTCCTTTAAATCAGATTCAACCACTCATTTTATTATAAGTGAGACTATTTGTTCATATTGGACACTGCACTGTAGCGACATTAATATTTCTATTAAAACTGTCCTTCTACCAGCTTCTTTTTTTTTATCTACCATTCCGATTGCTCCTCATTTAAAATCCTATCTTTATTCTTATTTTATTGCCTTGTGCTTCCTTTGCATCTGGTCTCAATGCTGTTCATGTCACATGAAAAGCCCTTTCAATTGCTTTGCTACTGAAAGCAGCTAAACAAAGAAACTTGCCCTTGCTCACATCCTGCAGACCTGATGGACTGCTGCGAATTTTCCATTGGTTGCTCTCATTAACGGCTGTATATATGTATTGTTTATGACTGCAGGCCTTTCAGAGAGTAGAAAACAAATGAGCGTTTGTTATTACAAAGACTTCTAATTATATAGGAAGGATAAACGCCATCTGCTTACACTTTCAAATCATAACCGCAGCTGTGAATGCTTCGGTTACGTTTACTGTTCTCACCTGATTTCTTACTGTTGTATGTCGTATACAGACCTATTACATAACAGTTATAAAACAGTGTATAAAACTGCATGTTCCCATTGATTAAAGTCTGCATCCATTCATTCATCTATCAGGCTGTAATAATTTAGTAACCATTAATGAAGCCACTGGTTTATACTCATACATCCTTTATAAAGGGTGTTGAAGGGTTTTGGTTTTTTTACACATTCTCTACTATGAGGAAATGTCAGATGTGCAGCTGAGGTATTTACTGTCTGAATGCCACCAAGTTTACTGAGTAATGTGATAAAAGGAAATCCAGGTTCTGTCTGTCTTCCTCTGGAGGTTTCTCCCCTTTTCTTTATGTGTTGAGGTTTCTGAGCAGTTTATCCTTATTTTCCTGGAGATGATCCTCTGTTGAGTCAGGGCTTGAAGAGAGCCATTGTGACACTGAGCTCTACAAATATGACGTGACTTATTGTGAGAAATGCAACAGCTCTTACTCTTGTCATGAAGCCTTGTGAGAGTCTCACCGTTTTGTTTTGTTTTTTTTGTTGTTTTTTTAATGAAGAAAAAAAAAACTTGATTGCTACTAATACGCCACGGGACTGTGCACAATCTTGTTTTTACACTACAATCAATGTTTTGCTACTGTATATCAGTGAGAGGGATTAGACGCTCCTATGGAGGCGATAGCACTCAAAGGAATCAAGCTCACAGAGGCCTCAGGCATGGGAGAGGACGAGGACGAGGCGGTGGGGGGGCAGACCTGCTCCCGGGTATAAATCAATACACAGCATGCAGTGATAAATCCTCCCAGCTCCGATGACCGACTGGCCCTCACACCCTCGCACACAAAACAATCTCGGTCCCCCATGTCAAAACAGCCAAAAGCTATCACTGCCATGGATCACAGGATGCTGATGTGTCAGCTGAAAGTCAGCTTAAAGCCAAACTGAAAGAGACGGCAAGTCCTCGGCTTTGTCGGACTCAACTACATGTGGTAGATATTCAAGGAGAGTGTAGCTTTGGGTTTACTCTGTGTCAGGCTGTAATGTTTAGACAGTCTAAGCTCACTTTTAGGACTGAGTTCATCAGAACAGGTTTTAGACGTGGATTCAGTTTTCAAGTTTCATGAAACATCCGTCAGTTCCAAGTTCTTTGGCAGTGCTAAAGATAAACAAATGATAAATAATAATAAATAAGTCGATTTGAAAACCAGAGACACTCCAGGCAACATCTTAACTATTTATAACATACAGTAGCTTCACTCTGTAACACTGAATCACAGTGACAGGCTGGAGAAGCCGTGTAACGCGAGCAGAGTCTGGATCAGACGACACTGATGGGTTGATCTGTCTAAACACATTGACTCGTCCCAACTTCAGCCGAACCAGAGACACGTCTATGAAACGGAGACAAGGATCAGACCCGTGTGATTCAGCACAGGACCGTCTGACATCACCCTTCCTACCCCGCATGCGATCAGCGACCGGCCCGCGGTGTTAAGACTACAACACAAAAGGCACCATTACACGGCTGAACGGGTCCACCATTGTTGGTATCAGGTCGGTTGACTTTGGCATGTTGATGTATTAAGGGTGTCATCATTCAAACAGTGTGTGGGCTTTGGTGCAAGGCCACAGCATGGGTTTCTATTTGAAAAATCAATAGGAACCAAGCAGTTTATATGTGTGAAAAGGATCAGGTCTGCTGCAGAAGGACACGGCACAAAGCAAAGAACACGACTATGTTATTTCACCTTTCTCAGGGGGGGTAACAAGCATCATAAACCAGGAAGAAATATATGGTTACTTTTCTCCTATGTATGCAAAAGCTCTCAATCAAAGAATCTGATGCACTATCAAAACAAATTGAACCTGTTTTACTGCATCCAACAACTGGTGAGCAGCGTAGCGAGCTGCAATGGAAGCTGCGGTGTTTTCAGGAATGATATACTGTTCTACGTTCAGGCGGCTGATGCATTTTTTATGTTCAAAACCAGAGAGGCTTTCTCACCTTCAATTTTAAAAGTGTTTGCTCAGCAGCAGTCCTGTGAGCTGATGAAATAAGTTAGAGCACCTGAATTAAAAATGATTCTTCACCGTAGATCCTGCCCCCCAAAACGGTCCCCTGCGGCGTCTCCTCCCTCGTAATGATGCCACTGGAAGAAGGCCCTGCCTCACCAATAAAAGGTAACCCTCGCGCAGTCACATCTCTTTTGTCTTTTGCTCTTTCTCTACATTACGCCTGTGTAGCTTTGCGTCTTCTATCCTCCTTTTATGTGCATTCGTATGTGTCATAAGTAGAGTGGCCCAGGACATTACTGAGCAAACGCACCAACAAAAATATTTGACAAAACACATTGAAGGAAACTTTTGTTATATCTGGACTAGATTTTTCTCCGTTTACAGTCTTTGTGCTACATTAATGTGGTGCCAGGAAGAAAGACAGAAGGACTCTTGGATATCATTTTTTAACAGGTCAACATCGCCACATGGGGAGAATTAAACCCCGGGAACTCAGCAGGTCAACTGAGCTATGCTAGTGCTTAAAGGTCACGCAGGTTCATGAATACACAGTGATGATAGCTGTGATTTCATGTAAAGAAATACAACTTTATTTAATACATTTAAAATGGCACAACCGACCAAGTGACAAAAGAAACAATAATATACAAGTAGCTGGCAACTACAACTGATTGAACTCAGCCCCAAGACTAGCTTTGCACTAGGCCATAACCATCACAATGATAATCAACTGTGGCCTTGACGTCACAATCAAAATGGCTGTTCTAAACTAGAGCAAACAAGGGGTGTACAAACAAAATGGCTCCCAATGCACTACTGAAATACTAATATAGTAATCCACACACAAAACACAGCCTCACATGAATAAAGCCAACACAATCAAAAGGGAAAAATGAAACCCAGAAACCGTCCCTGCTTGTACTACGGAGCAAAAGTGGCTTGTCATATGACTGTCATTAACTCACGCCCCTCTAAGGGAGCCCAGGCAAGCCAACCAAGTAAGCTGGAGGATAAAACGAAGCTGATGAATCTCAACTTTAAAACATCCGTGAAAACAAAGAACAACAACAAAACAGAGACCCAACCGAGAAAACAAAGCAATTAAAAGAAACAAAAAAGAGCAAGAGACAAAGGACTAAGAGATAAAAAATATCTAGAGACAATATGAGACACAGCAGACTCGCCTTGGAGTGGAAGCTCAGAGAACTGAGATTGGTGTGCAATTAATTAAAAATCATCTTTGCACACTTCTATATATACATACATACATATTGGAAAGTGGTTGTGCAGCCAGTTGTGCCTTCAGACATGACAAACATGAAAGTAGCTTAATTTAAACTTCAAACTACAGTAGCAAGAGGGGGAAACCGTTCACATGCTGTAACTTCATTCATCCTACCATTATTTACGCTAAGCTAAGCTAAGATATCAAGCAGTGTTATCGAAAAGTCAGAAGAGACAGACAGAATTTTGTTATTTTTGGATGATGTGAGGCTTGCACTTTCTCTGTTTACAGTCCTGTGCTAAGTTAACCAGCTGTTGCCAGTGATGTTTTATTTAATGGGAATATTTAACTTAGCACATGAACTAACTACAGAGCCAGGCTAGCTATGTTTTTAATCTGTGCTTGCATTTTTTGTGCTAAGCTAAGCTATGATATCCAGCAGCTGGCTGTAGCTTCATACTGGAAAATAGTTATTATTCTTGTCTGACCTTCATCAAGAAAGCATTTCCCAAAATGTCAGACTACTTTACTCAGATTTTTTCCATTTGTACCATTGTGTTTTTTTTGTTGTTGTTTTTTTGATGCGTTAAAAAAAAGTTCCTTGTATTTTGAATTATTGTGTTTCCTCTTTTGTACAGGTATTTTCTCAACTGTTATGTTTCTGTTTGCTCAGTGTTTTCCATCCAATCTTGTGTTTTGCCCCTCAGGCCCACCATACATAAAACCTTACTACCTGGTACTTACTTTAGCCTTTTCGCTAGTCAGTGGAATATACGTGATTTCACAGATGTAGTGATGTGGAAAAGATAAAGTCTATACAGTGTAACATTTATTACACTTATTCACTTCCAGTGTACTTTTGGCCTCCAGCTCCATCCAAGCCAATATAGATATCGTACAAGTTGAAGATTTATTTTGACTTGGACACTAAAGTAATCCAAACTTCTCAATGAACTGACACTTTGAAATTTACACCAGATAAAGAACAAGTAAAGTACAAAATCCAATTTTGCTGTCACTTTTGGCACCTAATGAAAACTATTTGTAGGATGAGGAGTAATGCTCTCCTGTTGGAACATGTCCCCAAGTTGCTTGCCCTGGGTCAATGTTGTTCCTTTGGGGAATTTCACAGTGAGCAAGATGAAGCACATGTTGGCTTGGACGGGTGCTGGCCCCAGGAAGCTCGCTTTACTTCTGTGAATTATTTACAATGATGTATAGGCCCTGCTGCTGGGAAGCCATTCTGTTTTTGGCTACAACCTCATATCTGTTTTCCAAGACATATTTGTCACTAGGAGGAATTGAGAAAAAGAAATGGTGGACTTGATCTATGTTTCTGGCTCCTTTTTTGTGCAGGACACTCCAACACCTGAGAGAAAGGAGCTCAAGCTGGATTTCATAATACACTTATGAGGATTAGATATATAATACATTAGCTGCTGAACGCAGAGAGACAGGAAAAACAAAAAGAAAAATCGCTGTCTGTCTGTGTCTGTGCTTGGTGTCTTCACTTTCTAGTGGAAAGCTGTGGACAAGCAAAAGCTTCAGGGTGCCCAGTAAAGTTTTCTTGCACAAACATAAAGTCTGTTGACATGCAGTGTTACTGACCCAAACAAAGTGTTTCCTTAAGGTCTAACAAACTTGGTGTATGCACTTCCTTCCAGACATTTGGCATTTTTTTTAACAGTTTGAAACCTACGTTGTTTACTTGCTACGTAGCTCTGTTGTTCTTCCCTCTTGTTTGTGCTTCTTGCTGCGCTACTGCCACCAGTTTATCACTGGAATAATGTGAAACCGTTGGCAGGAATTTATCACCCCAACCACATAACCATAACCATAACCACATACAAGTGCATTCTTGTGCATAGACACAAAACAAACAGGGATGCACATCGTTCCACTACCAATGGTACAACACTAAACTGTGGCATTCTTGTTTGGATTATGTTTTTTTTTTTTCATTGTATGTTGTGGATGCTCCATTGCTGAAGAAAAACTCATCTGGCTTTGACGGTTGTTATTTTCTGTGTATTTTTCACAGCTATGATATAGAATAACTACAAATTTAGAGTGTTCAATGTGGTGATTTCAATGTTCATTGCTCATTTCAGTTTAAAAACATATAAATGTAGTTCATGCACCTGCAGTGCAGAACTTTTCTTCCCTCCTCTGGCAGTGAGAGTAATTACACAAACACCAGACACAAGACTTTAAAGTTCACCACAGAGTATTAAAGAGTCTGCCAGTCTTAATACAGAACCCAAAGTTCAACTTACAATCAATGAGTCCTGATCTGAAAAAAAAAAATCCTCTTTGCAAAGTAATTCTTAATAATAATATGATTCACGTACTTTTTTTGAGTTTGAGCTTCTTATGTCTAATAGAAAAGCTTAGTGATTATGTCCTGTCTCCGAGGTTAGTTACCTCCCATAGTCCGGCCAGTGAGCTGCTGTCCCTAGGGAATGGACAGCCTGGGAGAAGTTGGAAAATAAACGGGCAAATTATGAAATACTGACTTTTTGGCTTGTTGTCAGGGGTTGGCATCTAATTAACCATCCTGAGGATGGACTGGGACTGCTCTTGGTGAGTAGATGTGTCCTTTTTGGCTGCAGTTGGTTGTTTATGTAAAGCACATCAATAATGGTGTGTCACCACAGACACCAGATTTAAACCTGCATACTGCAAAATAGAGATATTTACCTGGCAATAATTGGTTTAGTCAGCATTACGTGAACTTGGTTGGTAAGGCCTTAGAATGTAACAGACGTTAACATATATATAAAAGTCCTGCTTTAAGTAAATACCTCATTTTATGTGGTCAAATCGTATGGAAGATGTATACTAAAATGGAAATGAACATTAACAGAGGATACTCCGACATACACTTTATATACCACAGCTGAAGCCTAATCTATTTGCCATAGCCATTCCCATTTTCCAACCATTGCCAAGAATTTCTAGAACTTCCTCTCATTCTGGTCACAATCATGTCCCATTATCGCATGTTCCTAACATGCTAACATAAGAAGTTCTTTCCAGTGTTTTCGTGCTTTCACATCGCACAGATTCTCATAGATCAAGGCTACGCCTGGATCGGGCATTGTGGTTGCACCTACTGTTGTGGTCCTGCTACTATTAGTCCCATTTCCATTCTAAATATCGTAATAGTTATTATTATATATTATTCTTGTTATTATTGCTGCTGTGCCTACCGGTTGTGGCAGATGAACGGCCACTATGAGCTGGATTCTGCTCAAGGTTTCTGTCTCTTAAAGGAAGTCTTAGCTTGTCACTGATGGCAAGTGTTTGCTCATGGTGGGAATTGTCAAGTCTCTGTAAAAAAAAAAAAAAAAAAACATTATCTATATGGAAAGTAACATATGTTCTGTTGATGATGATTTGGTGCTCTATAAATTGAATTCAACTGAAACTTTAGCCATCTAAATTTACTACTACTGTTGTTTCTTTGCCGTCCTGATGGGACTCTTATTGGTCGTTTCAGAAAAGAATGAACCCAATAACAGAAATGTTTGCTTTGATTATATTGTGTTATGAAAAAGAGAATACAGTCATTGTGAAGCTGTTCATGCACAAGATTGTCCGTCCCACATTTGCCTGCATGTACACATTTTACAAGTCGAGGATTTTTCTCTTTCTTACTAAGAAGAAGTTATCAAAGCATTCTGTTCGCTTTAATGCAGTAGCACAATTTAGTTATCGACAGTGTGAAAAGGGAAATTGGGTCATCGAAATGTGGAGCACGAGGCATTCTCAGGACACACAAAGACAGTATTTAGCCTTATAGGTTTATCCTCCAGCCTGTTTGAAGTCAGTGATTTCAGGTCATTGGCATTCAAGCACTGATGAGCAACAGAGATGGTTACTTAGTGTCTAGGGGTGAATGACAGTTTCAATTAAAGTAAATTTTGTGAGTTAACTTTAAGAGGTGGATATTGATTGATCTTGTTTTTAAAAAGTCTTCATGCGTGTGATTGAAACTGCTCAATCGCTCCTGGTTTCCTGGCCCGAATGTGAGTCAATGTAAGCCCCTGAGGAGAAATGTGGTGGTTTGAAGCTGAGATCAAGAAGACTTGGCTGAATAAAAATAACACTAAAATACATTTACCACTGAAGAGTTTCCAGGCTTTTGAATAGCAACTGATTGTGGCTTAAAAGAATGGACAGACCATTTGAGCTCTTGGTTAGCCGACAGTACAAAGACGCGTCTGTAAAGATGACTTTTTCTATCTTGAGATTTTTTTCATGTTCAGTCCCCATCTTGAATACGTTAGAACTGTCAGTGACACACAGAGATAAAAATTAGAAGTTATCACTAAAGCACACACACACACAAAGTGGTTAACGGGAAAATTAGTTCTCAACACAAACTTTCATTTAGCGAGATTTCTAGCTAACAAATTTCCAGGACAGGTTAAAGTATTAGCACGACATGGCACCCATTTCACAGGCACGTTAGCAAAGAGTTGATAGACCTATGGAGCAACATGGTGAGTGTACATCAGTATTAACCGTCCATCTTGTTCTGTTTTGGTCTCCACCAACTCCTCAGGGAAACATGTCTTTTTATTTGCTAAATGAACACTTCGTTGAGCCATGTATTTGCAGACTATTATTCTGAAACCCTAACAGTCCAAAAATGGCCCATTGGATTGAAATCCCATTTGTCCAACAGCCCATTATCCCAAACACAATGCCCATTACTCCACAAAGTTGCTGGTTGTAAGACCAGCCAAAGCAACAGCTGAAATTTTCCATAAGGCTTGATAAATGGGAAATAATTATCTGTGACGTCAACATTACAATCAACTCTGTCTACACTTAATTGTATTGATTTATACAGCTTTAGTATCTTAAAGTCCTAATAAAGAAAACACATTTTTTTACTCAGTTAAAACTAGATAAGAAGTGCTGGTTTGAAATTCAATGATAGTCAAACTTTGGATTTATTATTACTAATAAGAATTTTGCTCAAAGGTTTAAAAATATTAAGACATTTGTTCCAAATCTTCTTGCCACATACAAAAATATTTAAATGTTTGCCAAGATTCCTCCCAAAGCATTTTCCCAGAGTTACTGTCATCCTCCGCTGTGTTTTGCAAAGTCGTGGGTATTTGAGCGGAGAGGTGGAGCTGCATTATGAGAAGATAACGTGAGGAGATTGAGCAATCCGGCAAGCATGACACTGCCTCTGGCTGGACTTCTTGATTACCAGCCGTTCGCTGCTTCTGTAACCTCAGCGGGCCTCTTCACCATGGAAACTCCTCATCGCTCGCCTCCCATTGTGCCTCATTACAGAGCCATTGCCTCGAGCACTGGTCCAGGATCAGCTCACCCGGGCCTTAGCACTTCAAAACTCACACATTGCCTGTTATTAATGCTGATCTGGGGTCAGAGCCCATAGACAGTGACAATTGACTCTGTGCCTGAAGGTCTGATTCTGGTTCCAGTATAATCAAATTGGCCTCTTGGTGTGATGATGTTATTGGCTCACCCATGCAGATGGTTCATGTCACCATGGGCTACGAAACACTTCTGTAATAAGGTTAGTGTGATTTCTTATGTTAGACCTTTATGGTGCCATGAACCATACTGTATACAGATGCAGCCAATGGTTAGTTGTTGTGCTTGGCTCATTCTACAGATGAAAGAAACGAGGGCTTTGATTGGAAAATCAATATGGAATGTGGAGAGATCGTTAATGAAATAGCTTAGTATTCTGCACAGTGAAACTCAGATCAAACTATTTATTTAGAATATCGACAAGTTCTTTAAGGACTGTTTAAACGTTTAGAATGTGAATATGAAATATATCTAATATCAGAATATGGTATCAGCACGTAAAATGAGGTTGTTCAGATAAATGTTTAGAGATAGGTTCCTAATTCATGTAATTAGTAAGGTTTGCTACTCATTTGTTCCGTGTACAGTGTCAACACAACCTTCTCTCACAAATCTCAGGCTAATGGATTTTCTTCTTTTGGTTCTGTTCATTGCCTTCTACTGCGTGTCACTTTTACCAATCCCCCTAAACTTGGTACGGTAGGTGAGTTTAATTTAAATGACCCTCTAGTCTTAAAGCGGTTCGGAAAACTTGCTGCAAATCCTCTTTTGTCGCTCCGAGATTATTAAGAAGGTACTGCATTAGCATCTACATTGCCCCATCATCCATATTCAAAATCTTCCTCCTTCAAAGGCTGATCTCCGAGGCTGTACAAGAGCTAACATCTTGCAGGCTCAGGTTTTAAATGTATGGAACAGACAGCGTTTTAGAATATGGTGGCTGCCTTCATGTGAAACAGTAACTGCACATGTCTCTTTGAGGTAGTGGGCTGAGGTGACAGCACAAAGGCTTAGTCTTGTGACGGAAAGGGAGAAGAGATGTAGGCTTCGCTGGCTTTGGGATGAGTCAAGATAGCCTGGAGACATCAGTAGAGAGGGGGGATGAAGGCTAACACATCTGTATCCCAAGACAACACCTCTTATCGCTTGTATGGTCGACTGATGCAGCTGAAAAGCACCTTCAGTCTCTGCCTCTAAGACGCAACACAAATCACTTCAGGTGCTCGTTTGTGCCAGCGGCAATCACACTCGCCACTCGTGCTTCCTGTCCCAAGAGTTTCCACCTCAACCACGAGGCACTGTCTACAATGATCTGTACACTGTTTCTGAACTGTTAGCTGTGACATTGCTTAACACGAGCTGCCAGTAAGGCACACATCAAAGTTTGTAGATTATGTAATCTGGAAACTTAATCTATTTGATATACAGCAGCAACTCCCAAGTTATTATTAGTCTGGAAAGGGGGAACGCTTCTGAACTTTCTGTTTGGTTTCTTGCCAAAAGAAGATAGATTTTCTTTCTCATTTCTCATTGTTTAAAATTAAATTTATGCACCTTTAGTTATTAATGACAACATGAATTGTGCCAAATCAATAGTCAATTAATTGATCTGAAATATTGTGTGGAGCGTGTTTCATTGTTTTCAACTCAAGGTGATGGTGTGCAAAGACAGTGTTAATTATAGCAGTGAGGGCCTCTGTCTCTTGTTATGTATTGTGTGTAGGATTTAGGTGTCACTAAATTGTAAATTACAACCAAATGAATACTCTCCCACACCTCCCTCTTTTTTGGGGCTACTGTAGAAAAATGGCGGTTCAACATGGTGGACTCTGGACTCTCAACTCATCTCTCTAGATTTAAAGGGCTTTGAAAAGAATACAAATCTTATATTCAGGTGATTATACACTACTGAAAACATAGTAATGAATGTTATATCCCATTCCTGCCAATAGATACTCCTAAATCTTACACACTGAATTTTTAGGTACAACATAGGCACATGTTACCCCACCCATTGTGCTCCTCCAATGAAATACACTAAGCTCCGCCACCCCATACGCTCAGGACAATCCAAACTCTTCTCATCTGTTGTTGCCCATGGGTGGAACACCCTACGAGTTCCTCCCAGAGGAGGGGTGTCCCTCTGTACCTTCAAAAACCTCCTGAAGAGCCAGCTCCTCTCCGAACACGCCTTTGTCGCACAGCACCTTGATTGTTTGCCGCACGTTGGATGAAAGTGTCAGCGAAATGACTAAATGTAACGTTCACACCACGCATACTGACACAATATTCCACCTTAACAAACAAACAAACACTGTCCTTTCAAAAATATTTCTTTCTGTCATTAAAGCTGAAGACAGTGGAGAATTAATGGGGGAGTAAATGAGTGATCAGCGGTTAGCTGTTTAGAAAAGGACATTTTTGCTCAGAAGGCTGTGATGCAAAAACGAGTGCATAGCGATGACTAAAAATTCATTGCCGCCTCGCAATGACTGTGATTAATTTTCACCCTTGCTGAATTCAGCCTTTTAAACTTGTTTCGAATTGTTATGAATCCGGGATTCAATAAGGTGTTGAAATGCATCTACGCCTTTGATGGATTCCAATTAGTTACAAATAGACCCTCCGGTGCAGTATGGCACAGTTTTTTTACTCGGATGAATGTTTTGCTGAGTTTGCCCCCGTCTGCGTCTCTGGGAGCCTGCCGTTCCTACTCAAGTAAACTGGTGTGCCCTCACAAGCATATTCCCATTTTCTGCTTCACTGAACTGGTGGTCCCCAATAATCCTAACACCATCATTTAGTCAGGCAGGCTGTGTTTTCATTTTTCTTTTCTTTTTTTTTTTCTTTTTTTTAAACTCCATTTTCTCCATCCCACACAGTAGGCTTGGATTCCCCGAGTTTAGCCGAGTAGAATTAATGTGTATAGTTTGTTCTGCCTTCCTTTTCTCATGCACCCTGAAAGAGAGCAGGTTTTAAATTCAAACGCTCGGCCTGATTTCTCCTGATTCTGCTGCACATTTCTCTCCTGCACCTTACAGAGTGAGCACAGTCTTTGGGAGACTGGGCCCTCCACTCAAAAAAAGGGGCTTTCAAATACAGGAGGCTAGGCAAAGTGCTTTTCCATCATCTCTCCCCGGCTCTGTCATGCAGACAGCAGGTTGGAACAGAATGGCCGCTGCGCTTGTGTTCTCAGAGAAAAGGGAGTGCAACGGAGAGAGAAAGAATGAGGCCCGGAGATGCAGAGAAAAGAAGGAGAGGGAGGGAGGGATAGGGAAAGTAAAGCCTCGCTGTGATGCTGGCACTCGGTCAGGTGCTTCCAACTCTCTCCCATCTAAAGCCGAGAGATGAAAAAATGGACAGAACTTGTGTATAATAAAGAAAATTGGAAAGGACTGGCACGGAAAAGATGTAAAATGTTTTGCCAGATACTGCAGAGGCAGGGGAAATAAAAGTTAAGCTTCCTTGCTTGTCCTTTGCACCATGTCCTTTAAGATGGAAGCACTTTTCCCTCTTCACAGATAAGGATTTGATTATCCAGGACAAGCTCTTCTTAAGCTTAGCCCTCTTAGTTTCGCAGGCGGGAAAGACATCATAGATGAAACAATACGCTGTGGATATGAATCAAATGAGAAAGTTACATGCTGGAAGAGCGGGATGGCTGTGTTTACAGAAGTCTATGAAGAACAAAGGCAGCCTAGGCTTATGTTGATGGACGCAAATCCTGAGTCTCGGTAACTACCCGCTCCGGCTTCCATTCCGCGCACGCCTGACAAGAACTTTGATCTCTCACATCCAGTCACCTGGCTCTTTTCCACTAGCCTGGATAAGTCTAGACAGATAACGCACACACAACTTAGTTCCTTGAATTTGGACTGTTTACACTGGCGAACGGATCCTTTCTCCCACATGCTTTCTGCTGCTCTGCCTCCTACACGAATTTACACGATCAGAGATGAAAACACACTTGTCTCTCACAAAATTCCACCAGTCTTATCGAGGTTAAGGAACAGACAGCTGCAGATTTTTTTTATTATTATAATTATTATTAATTAGACTTTCTTAAATTTGATGTTTTGATGCTGTGTCTGGTGTTGGACTTGAGTACTTGTAATAATGTTTGACCTGTAAATTCATAAAAGTAAAAAAAAAAGCAAACAACACAAAGCTAAGAACTCGTGGGAAGTGATTGTGTGTGTGTGTGTGTGTGTGTGTGTGTGTGTGTGTGTGTGTGTGTGTGTGTGTGTGTGTGGTGGCATGCTGGCTGGATGATATCGATTTGGTGTTTCACAGCCTCCTCTCTTCACCTCCTGCGCTTACCTTCTCTAATATCATGTCATGTCTGTTGTCAAGGGAGCAGATTACAAATAGACGAGAGCGTCCGAGCGCGCTGACACGACAATCTGCAATACATTAACTTTAAGTGGGCGCTCTTAAAGAAACAGTCTTGTGACTTCTTTTAAGAAACGAGTCATGCAACAAAAACACAGATTCAAATTCAGTAATTACATCATAGTTATTATTGATAGAAGGTCGATATCGGTTTGTTCTCTAGCAGGTGAAGGGGCTGCTGATTCGGGGACATAGTTAGCACCTGTTTTCATTTTATCATGTGTACCAGATTAGTTTAGCATTTAAACATGCTAATATTTGCTAATGGTAGAGGCTGATGTGGATGCTGTTTTATTATATATATATATATATATATATATATATATATATATATATATATATATATATATATATATATATATATATATATATATATATATATATATATATGATTCACACTCCTGCTATTTGAAGCCCTTTGAGTTTAAAAATAAAAAAAAGATTCAAAAAGGAGAGGAGAGACGGTCTGCCAGTTGGTCCTTTCTTCAAAAACAATCTCTCCCCCTCTCTCTCTCGCCCTCTCAAGCAGCTCTTCTGTGAAGAATCTGAATGTAAAATGTCAGAAGTAATTGAGAGGCAGAGATTTGAGCTGGAGAGCTGGAATTAGGGGAGGCTAAATTGCCATCAGGCCTGTGTATTAGATCACACCTGCCAGTCTCTTGGCCTTTCAAGGAGGACTCTTCCAGGTCACGTTTAAAGGGCTCAATTTTTTTTTTTTTTTTTCCTATCTCCAGCGTTTCATTCCGAGATGAAGCCATTATTGAACCCTATGATCTGACGCTTGATATGGCGTCCCTGTCTGTATAAGCTGACCTGATATATTGCAGCTTGATCTCTGTGCTTTGGGGAACATTAAGCCCCACTGGTCGTACAATACATTTTGCAGAGCGGCGGCCAGTCAGTGCCTCTAATTCTGGGGGTTTGTTTTAAATGGAAAGCTGCTATTACTCAAACAGGAACCCAAGTGAGAAATGTACTCTCTCCTTAGACTCCCCCCCCCCCTCCCTTAACACCTGCTGTCAAGGTGCCCTTATGTAACTCTCTTTACTCCAAAGTGCTTCAGTGGAGCTGCTCACGGTTCATCAGTGGAGGGCTGAGGATGTACTACAGGGCTGTAACTGCATAGGCAGCTTGGTATAGTTTTCGTTCTTCGGGCAATTAAGCAGCAGCGGGCCTGCAAAGAATCTCTGACCTGACCCGATGTTTAAGAAATCCTTATTAAATGATCACGAAATGTTTTATTCTTGCAACGATCAAATACTCCATTAAAGGGACTTTTCATCAAGTGAATCCAAATGAGCAAGATGTATGACTAGTGCTCAAATGAATTAGAATTAGAAGCTGCACCTTTTAATTCACTCCTTCTGTGGCGACATCAGACATCTTTTACGTTTTGTAAGATCCAAGGATTTCTTTTTTTTCTCCCTTTGACTCTCGCTGATGCCAACTTAAGGGAATGAGGGATTCACCCAATTAATTTACTCAAGCCTGTAATGCAAGCGTCCAAGTGGACGGCCTTGCAATTCAATTAATTAAGTAGAGTGCGTATTCCGCTACATGAAGCACAGTGTAGTTATAAGATGATGTCATGGTGCTAATAGAGAGAGAGGAGGAAGACTTTAGTTAGCACTTCAGACACATACGTGGACATCTTAGAGTTATGAGATGCCAGACCTCTGTTAGTTTAGACTTTATGTGCAAACTTGAGGGCAGGGTTGATGAAGCTGCAAAAAGCACAGTGCACAGCGCGGCGTGCCTCATTCAATTTGCTTTCGTGTGTAAACGGGAGTCAACAAAATTGATGCCGCACAAAGATATTAAATTTTTATATTACTGTAGAGCAGACTTTGTCTGGCTTTGTTGTGAAAATATATATTGCAGTAGGAAAGGTGATATTGGTCCACTTGACAATACAATAGGGATTTTCAAGACTACTCAAGACTACTTTTTTTTAAAGCCATAGCTTACTGTCTTCTGGCCCTGTTGTTCTTGCCAGACTGTGTTTCCCAAAACCATCCTGACTGAGAAATAAGTCATCATTCATGAAAACTTTGCACGTATTTGAAATTGTGCACACAAGTATAATAAAAGCTTTTCCACAGATCCAGATGTTTTCTTGCTTCCTCCACTAAATATTTGTAAGAAGGAATAAAATATATGACGGGAGCGACTCCTAAAGTGATTCTTACTGCGTTCGAGTTCTAGTCAGAAAGCATAACTGTCACTGAGATATACCAAATAAAGAAACACTCCAAAAGAAGTAGGCACTGGCAGTCTTTCTAGCAGCTAGACAAGAAATGAGGCATCCGACTGGTTTCATGTGCCTTTACAATTTTTATCTTTACATAAATGTCCACTGAGGAGAAACATCATCTCTGTGTCGAACGATGTCCACATTAATCAATAAAACAAACATGCTACAAAAGTTCTATCATGTTCTCTATCCAATTTGTTCAAATGTTCTTTTATTCACATTATCTTACCCTCTCTTCTTCTGCAATGGTTTAATAATTGGAGAAACAGTGCCACCAGCACAGTCTCAATGCACACAGCTCCAAATATTTGCATCGACAGTAGTGGATGGAAACATAAATCAATTTTGTGCCAAGCATCTGGAAATTTGGTTAAGATTTGTACTAAATTTGGGAACTTGACTAAAGAGATTCTCAACACAACTCAATCCAGGGATGCTGTGGTTTACAGTGACCGTCTGTCATGGTTTTGGGTTTCTTGTTTCCTGTTTTATTTTTTTGAGTTTTCCCTGTCATCATATCTGTAACTTCACTTCCTGCTATTGTTGTGTTCCCCACCAATTTCGATCTGTTTGGTCTGTTCCAGCCTAATTGGTTTCACCTGTGTCTTGTCATCTTGCTTTCACTTGTGTATTTAGTCCATCGTGCTGTCTGTGTTTGTTCCTCAGTCCATTGTTACCCATGTACCTTCTGCTCATAGTCACTCTCGCTTCTGTATTTTTCACTGTTGGACTTTGGACTGTGGATTTGGTTTGTTTTTGGACTCCTCGGTCACCTTTTGTTTGTACTGTGTTTACCTGCATGTGCAGCGAGTTATTAAAGTCGCCTTTTGTTTACTGTTTGGGCTCACTTTTTAGAATGAAGCCATAACACCATCTTCATCTCTAAGCGACGAGGGAGTGCCCCAAATTACTGCTTCTAACACAAACTTCCAAAAGTTTTGAATGCACTATCTCCCTGGAGATTTCCGCGATATTGGATGATGACATGCGGCATATAACAAGTTGCTATTTTAGGCAGACGTGGCGCGGCGAGCACAGGTGATGTTAATTAAAAGTAATGACGGCTGCATTCCATTTAGCAGAGCCAGTTCCAGGCGCTGATGTTGTGAAAGCTCACTCACTGTCACAGCTTACCAGAACACTTAATGTAACAGAGCCATTGTTATGTTATGTTATTATTGACACCTGTGACAAGTCAAAATGTCTGTTGTGGTCTACCGTATGTCCCTTTGAGCCTAATATTACAACTCACACCGTACAGATGTTTTTGGTCACTAATGACAGCCATATTTTTACCCTGCTTCATTTATCATCCACCCATGAAAATACTTGGCATGTCATATCCAGTGCAACCTTTTCACCAACATCTTTCTCCAGCTTGACCTGAAGGATGCAGTCCCACACCAGCTGGGTGATGTTATTCCTCAAAGGCTATACATTTATCTGATTTCATTATTGTTGCCATCTTTTGCTCAGCTCAGGCCTTATGTAGGGTCATTGGGCATTTCCTTTTCCCATGTTTGGAAGGTGAATCCAATTTAAAAAACAATCCTGATTCACAGATGTTTGCACGACAATGGAAACCATCTCATTTCTCTTAGGCCTACCTTTCTACAAACACAGTGAGCAATCATTATGAGCAAATTTGAAAATAAGTGGACGCTTTGCTCCTTAACAAATGTATACTAAACGCATTCCTCCTTCAGCAAAACCCATAGAATTGCTGTGACACATTTGTCTCATACTATATATTATGTAATTTTCTGCGCTAAAGAAAACGCCTAAGAGGCTAAAGTTCCTCCTTCACATTGTATCAAACACCTTGTCCGACTGCAAGCTTCAGCCTACATGCACAGATCTTTCAAAGTGAATCAACAAAATTGTGAAATAAAGAGAGATGAAGAGGCAAAGTCCCATTTTCGCTTTCATTTTGGAAGCAACACTTTTGGAAAAAAAAACAGGAAGTAATCAATCACTTTTCACTGCCATGTCTGTCCACATTCAAGCTGGCATCAAAGACGAGTTCGGTCGAGAAAGATGAATTTGGTTGTCTTTGAAAAACAACTTTGATTTTTGCATGAATTTTCCTGGTTCTCATGCAGTAACTGCAGGCATTATCGACGTGTGAACTCACAAAGAGACTCGGCAACTTCTTAAAGAGCAACTTTACATTGTTGTCAGCTTAAACTTGATGCTGATACTCCCTCCCCGTTCCACTCAAAATCAAACTCCATACTGCCAGACAGCGACAGCTTTAAACTCTCTACTTTGTCAGTCAAACAGGGATTCTGGTCTAGACTGCTTTGTAGATACAATCGTCAAATAAACACCTGAAATGAAACCATCTCATTTTACCATCCTCCATCATAAACTGTGTATAATGTTTCTCCAAGTTGCAACTCCAAAAAGCCAGTAGAGATGAATAAAATCTGAATATATTAGCTTTTTAAAAGGACATTTTAAATGAGTTGACCGTCTGACCAGTTATGAAGTACATTGTTTAGTTCCGGGAAGTTTTACATGACTGAACCTTGAGAGTCTGAAGGATAAATGCCTAACCACTCTGCTGCCTCCCACCTGTCTGTCACATACGAGACTGCTGTATTGATTTTTGCGCACTGTGTAACGACAGTAACTCCGCCGTTGCCCCAGAATCATCCCGTCTTTCTCGGCTGTGTTGTGTTTAAAGGCTGGTCATGTTCCCCCTTTGTTCACAGAGTGTCAGGGCTATTACCAGCCAATTAAAAAAAGCTGAGGGGGATGAAAAACCAAACATGCAGAATTCATTTACAGTAGCTTCATTTCGGCTCAGTGGTTATGTCATGCATCACGCCTAAACTGATAATGAGAAAAACATTTTTTTGTGAAGTTGCAACACGCGTAGACTTAAAATATCTGCATAATGATCACTGGCAACCTTTGTTCACAAGCACTTAAGGAACATCCCGGTGTCACAGGAATTAGATCCATATTGGATCATTTAAGACTTCTTAATTTATGTCTAACATTCAGTGGAAGCACTTATGCAGCGAGGCAGAAGGAAAGGGTGCACAGTTTGGAGTTTGCATCCTTTAACCCTAATCATGATTTTTTTAAAACCTTCACCAACTGTTTTAATTGCCTGCCCTTAAAATAACACAGCTTGTTTGCCACAGCATGTATCTTTCTAACACTAGACAGTGCTTAAATATACCATACTGTGGCTGCCATACAGAAATATTTTAAACATTAGCACTGAATGTAATCTTGGCAGCAAAGTCTCCAAATCAAACAAGAAAATACAAACAGAAAGCACCTCTATTAGAAGGATTTATATTTCAATGCTTTCCCAAACTGTTACTGGCATGGGCTGTATTATAATAACTGTTTGTTTATGGTTAAAAGACCTTTCATTGGCACGATGAAAAGAATAACCATGTGGTTAAGGTCACTGTTGTCATCCTTAAATGAAATGTTGCAAGTCGGTGGGAAACAGGAAGTGAACGGTGGTTTCCAGTGTCAAAGTCTGACTTTTTTTTTTTCATCCCATCGATCCACCCTGACCTCTTCTTTCTGATAACTTTGTTTGCTTTGCTCACAAGGCTGACTGTAAACATGTGGTTTTTGGGTATTTGGCAACTGATACTGTTGTTTTTCTTCAGAGCACAGTCTTAATATGGTTGGGAAAGATTGCAGTCTTAAAGTACAATGCCTCTTAGGGTCAAGATGTTTCAGTCACCATGACCGCTTCACTTGCTGATGACTTCTCTGCAGCACAAAGACAACCAATGTTGACGGTGAACAAAGAGAACAGTACACAGTAACTGTGTTTTAATAGTAGAGTCGTACCAAGAGGTCATAATGTGTTTCTGTTCAACCTACAAGGTCATTTGTCTCTGTATTCAGATAGAAAACCAGAAGTTGTCATGGTTTATACTGGTTAAATCGGACAAATGTTGTAAAAATAAAACAGTAAATACATGCAACTGCATATAAAAAAAAAAATATTAAAAAAAAAAATCAGCAAACTGCACCCACGTACAAACAGTGCCTCCACGGTTTGGACAGAAATGTGGCCAAACTCAACTCAGGGTTGGTCAAGGCCATAATAACGCTATCTTGTGAAACACACATCCTACACATAGAACAGATTTTGTAGCCTGTGCATATCACTGATTATCAATTATCCATACACAAAGTCCTTCCTCTGTGTAGCCTCACTCGAATTAATCCCAAAGGAAAAAAAAATTCAAACCTTTTTGAGTGTTTTGTTGTGACATTTACTGAAGGACGCAAAGTAGCAAAAATCACCTAGAGGATTCACCATGAGCGCTTCAGCATTCAGCATTTAGCCAAGCCTAGAAACCACCACCAGGCACCTGTTGGTCACGCACCACTGGGTGGGTTTAATTTGTGTTTGCATGCTCACCAGGTGGCGCATTAAATCAGTCACTGAATAAGGTAGATGTGACCTTTTTTTAACTACGCCAAGGTAATCATGAGCAACTTCAGAGAGAAGAGAGAGTTGTCTGTTTCAGTTTGCGCTATCCCAAACAATGTATTTGGATTTGGAGACGAATTTATTTAGTAGTATAAAACATGACCATGGGACCTTGGGACACAGGGTCACTCACCAGCTGTTTTATAATAGTATCTAACAGTTCGGCCACTTGAGGCTGGCCACAGAACAAGTCAATCTCCATAGGCCTGTATGTTAAAATGTCCAACTTCACAGCAGAAATAAACATGTTTACAGCCTGGTACAAAAAACTGTTTTGGTCTCTATAGCTAATTTCCCAGTTTATGACAACTGTACCAAGTCTGAATTTTTCCTCAACTTATCCGTTCAGATTATATTAAGACTTAAGGTTATGCATAATTAATGGGGTGGGTGCTATTATTGACATGTAGGTGCCATAACAGATGGCACAGATTTGCAGATTTTAAACTTCAAAACAACTCTTCAGAAATCTACGGGTCATGCATATCCTGTCCATTTATTTCCTCAACGAGATCTGCTTCATGCCAGAAGAGTATATTTTCACCGAATGTATTAATAGTTCATGAATGGGCCTTGGGCTTTGTTTTTGGAAGACAGACTGATTTAAAAAAAGCAACCATCAACAACCCTCACCATCCCTATCAGACGTTAATTGCATACTAAACATAGCCCGCTCCCAAACCTCCGAATCCCTGTCTGCATCTCAAATTTTGCCAAACGATTGAGCAGTAATGGTCATTCAGACTGAATATGAAGCCAAGCAAATTATGCACGTGTGCGAGGAATGGAACATGATTTTGAGACGCGCAAAAGGAACGGTATGGTAAGGAACGGTAAGTATTGATTCACAGAGTTGTTGTTTTTTTTCACACTGGAAGGTCAGTATGAGGCGTGGGTGTTTTCCTATCACATGAAAGATCCAACACAAGCAGAGAGGTGAAAAACACAGGCAGAGAGAGGGAGAGAGAGAGAGAGAGAGAGAAGGAAAAAAAAGGATATGGAGGTGCATTTTAAACAACTCTTACCCTCGGCACTGCGTGTGGTTCAGATGGGAAGCACAGCGAAAAAAAGCTCATCTCATTCACAGATGGCAACCCAATCCAAGGCAAATGTCAAAAGGACTCACATGACAGCCAAAGCACCTGTGAAAAAGAGCACAGCACAGGGACCGCGACAGATTTACAGATGGTTATGTGTGCAGGGAGACGGTAGAAAGCCCATCACAAATGTCTCTGTATCATCTTATTTTCAGGTACAAAACAACATGTGTGTGTGCGTGCGTTAAAGCGGCTGCAGACAACGCACTCCCATTTGAGCAGGATGTTTATATTTGCCGTGATGAAGTATTAAGGTATTCAAAACAAGGATGTGTGTCTCTTTGAGATGAAATCAGACTTCAAATTGAGCCAGAATATAATGGCACAAAGACAAATAATGAGATTAGGTCAAATAAAACGTGTTTACAGTACACTGCATTAAGGCTAACAGACCAAAAAACTGTTTGATGGAGGCAGAAGCAGCAACACTCGTGTTCCTCACAGGATACTGTTTCACTAAAGGTCACTTTTAACTAAATGTAAATTAGCAAAGTATTTCCTCTCCCACTTTTAGATGATTTCACATTTTTGCTCCCTCGGGATAATTTGAATGACAAAGCTCTGCGGAGCTTTGAGGCAAAAAGGCATAAGAGTCCGCACAAAGCCGCATTCTCTCCCAGCCTATTCCCATCCAATACATATGCTAATACTTCAAGTCACAGCTGGTCGAGGAACTTACAGTATGAAAGATTTTACAGTTAAATTTATTCAAACTAGCCTTTCAAAAAATGTATCCGGATGGCATTGTTGAATGAAATAGTGCAAATATCCAAGAAAGTGGCCTTGTATGTGAAGCTTCAGTTCCGCTGCCAGCCAGGCACGGATCAAAGATTGTCTTATTGGCAAGAAAGAAGAGCAAATATCAGGTTAAAGTCCTTCTGTAATTAGACTTTTGAGAATTACTACGGGAGATTAAAGATGCCGGAATTAAAACTCAAACAAAGTGATGAAGTGAAATAAAACGCACACGTCTGTATGAAAGAGAATTGTTCTTTAACATGACTCTCATAACAATGTGAATTGTATTTCACTTTATTTCTGTGTTTGATCTGTTTTATGGAGACCTTTTAAATCTTCTATACACTGCAGGCAGCACATCGAGACATGCAATAAAACCAGTCAACCCATGTTGTGCAGAAAGCAGCGCTAACCGCTTCAAATGAGGTATTATCACTCTGTGTGGTGGTCGGTGTGTATGTGTGTGCTTTGAACATAGATGAACAATAAAAATTAGGGATGCTCAGAGGACCTTAGAAGTGATTTCTAAATGAAATCATTGACATATCAAAGAGTTTAAATTGGATGTTCAAAGCAAATCATCAAATACTTTCGGCATAATTATGTTGATATGTGGCTTTATAGGTTAACAGGCAGATAAAATACAATTGGTTTCAGGTTGATGGTAGTTCTGAGGATCAGATGTGAGGAGAGGCTTTGATCGAAATGAATTTGCGAAGCTAGCGCTCACGTTTTTTTCGTTTGTTTCTCTGCTTTTGTGCTTCAGCATCTGTTTCTCCACCTGCTAAAGAAAAGCCGTATTGTCTGCTGCGGTGGAGGTTACTCTACCCTGCCTGCTTGTAGAACATTTATTTCATGAAGAGCTTTCAATGTTTTGACAGTGATCCAATTATGACTATATCTTTCTGGGTGTATTCAGGCAACTCTGTACTACCTGCGCTGGTTCAGAGCAACAGTTGTGCCCAGAGGTTGTGAAATATAATCTGGATCAAATCGAGCAGAGCAGACAAGCAGTGCGAGATGAGGCTGCCTCAATTCTAACATATGGAAGTGGAAAATCTGACAGATTGGATTCTTAATTATACAAACATTTCAAAGAGGCAGGGCTGCTCTCTGGAAAGAAAAACAACCTCATTGGTGCAATTAAACATCAACAGACAGAGCCAGGGAGCATTTTATTTATTAATGCGAGGACGCGGTAAGAAAAGAATTCAATACAGCCATTAATGGAGGAACTGCAACAGTGTTTTATGCAGCTTTAGGCGTTAAGAGTTCATTCTCGACCTTGAGAAAAAACAGCTGCGAAAACAGTCTCAGTCCATACAGGAGACTTCATCTGGGGCCTCTTTTGTTATATATGTTCATTTAAAAGAGTCCTCCAGTGATGTAGTATTTCATGTCTGTAAAGTTGAAGCAGCGGAGGCCAAGATGTGAGGTTGTTTAGCCCCTAGTGTGATTCAAGCTTCAAAAATCTCTGATTCCTCCATTTCCCATAATGCACCTTGATAGGATCTTACGTTAAATCCTCCCTGCCTGGTAAACACCCTTATCTTTCAAACTCCACACCTCCGGTTTGTAACGCAGACATCCTGTTTTACATTTATCTCCAAGCCCCAAGCTGTTAAAACCCTGGTGACATCACTATGACGTCACCGGGGATATTTTATTCCCGTGGAGAATCTGCCAGATGAGCCACTTTTCATGTTTCATGAGCGACCATGTGTTTTAATAAAACTTCTATCATTTTCTGTTTGATTTCATGTGATAGTAACAGCACTCAGCCCCTTTCCTGGATCTTAGGAAGCTTGTATGCACCTTCAGACAAATGCACAGCTTGTTTCTGCTTGTTTGGGCCTGTCACATCAGCAATGTTGAGACAGTTTTCTCTGTGCAGAACATCAGATCAAATGGAAAATGACAACAGTTGTGTTAAAATACTGATTGGCTAATTGGTTTCTTTCCTGTCGTGAGTCTTTGACTGACTACCAGGATGCGTTAACAATCTGACACGTACATCTCTAGTTTACAGTGCTGCGTTATGGCATGTGTGCTAATATTTTGATATGAGTATTCTGACAGCGGGGCATGCGATTTCAGAAGAAGAAGCGCTTTTTAATGCATAAACTCAATGAGTTGTTTCCTGGTTGCAAGCATTTGGGTTTCTTGAGCTTGATGTGATCTGTGATCTGTGATTGGCTCCAAACAAGCTGAAGTGATTTTACATTGTCTACGTTTTTATAAATCAAATTTTAAATTTCAAATTCTCTTTTGTTTTTTTTTAAAAAGAACCTTTGACTACTCTGACTTTATTTTCACAGCGTATCGGCTCTGTTGGTTTAGACTGTGGTGAATGCGGAAGGTCAACATTGTACGAGGCAGGCGTTCTGCATGCCGTGATGGGTGTTTACAAGCTTGGGTCATATTTTTTTGTTGTTTAGATCCTGTGTGATCATCTCGCCGCTTCTCTGAGTTGCCTTCTTCGGACCTATTTTAAGGGCTTTCGGCGCACTCAGCAATTACTCTGGTGAGTACAATGTTATTATAACCAATAAAACTGTTGGCCAGAGCTCCGAAAATAACACCCACGCTGTAAATTTAAACTTAAATTCAACCACCCTTCATCAGCAAAGCTGAGAAAACTGGGAGAGCTCGGGTATTTTTAAAGAGTGTGGAATTTTTAAAAATCCCGTACGAAGATATAAATATGACAAACAGCCATAAACAGCATACTGTATATGTCGTTATTCCCATCTACAATAACAGAACCATCGACTGTGAACTATTCACATTATTTAGCCAAATGCCCAGCAGATGACCTCTCGCTGGGAGCTGGAGCTGATGTGTGCATCCAGTAAGGAGATATAGTGTATTAGAGCTGAAGTTAAAGTGGTTACCATGGAGACAGGCCGCGGTTATCCCCACCATCCTCTGTCACCGAGGCTTGCCAAGGCCAAAAGAGGGAAAGGGTTATCTCGTTCCTTTTCAACTTTATCTCTTCAACCATATTGTGCCTCCAATCCAATCCCCTGTCTTCTGCAGTCTGTGGCCTCACTATTTCTTCCTTTTTTTTATGACGGGTAGAAAGAGATATTACCCTCTGTTCTCCACCTGGGGGAATTTTGAAGAGGAGTCATCCAATTTTCAGCAGGTGATTCTGTTCCCTGCCTTACTTAGAAAACAGCACATTGATTAAAATCTGACCTTAGAAACCAAATTAAACAACGGAACACACACATAATTACAAACTGGCCTGTGGACAAGCGAAGCCTTGCGCACACCAGTATTCATGGACAAGCAGTGCAGCTTGCATTCTTGGTTTGCACCCAAATGGCTCATTTTATACACAAAATGCGTGCTATTAAAGCATACCTGAGGGAAAGAGGAGGCTGAATGTCCACCCTGCATTCACATCCAAAAAGAGACAGAAACTTGGAAACTGTGACTGCTTTCAAAGGAAGTAAGAAATTGAAAGTGGAAGACAGCAAGGCTTTAATAATTAATTCGGCAGAGTTTTGGTCCTGGGAGGCCAGAGGAAAATATATTGATGTTTAAAAAATGCTAATTAAAGAAAGGCAGCACACTTTGGTTTGGAAGGCATCCGTCTGCCCAGGCAGTTTGAAATCTCACTGCTGCCTGGGCTAATGGTGCTAGTAATGCCTTTGGGGAAACACGGCATGAAACACAGAGGCGGGCGCTAATGAGTCTTGCGGACCTCTCCGGCACACAGGATGAATGCGAGCGATGAAAAGAAGATGCTGAAAGGGAAGAAGGAGCCACACTTGGTGGAAAATGTCTCGTATTCCTTTTATATTTCACGGCAAATGAGAGAAGCGGTATCCCTCGGTGGGTAAAACTGGATTCACACGCGCCCCGTAGACAATCTGCTGGCAGCTAATATCGAGTCACACTGCAAAAGGGATGCACATACAACACACAGCGAGCAGCGCAGTTACACAGCACACACACACACACACAAAGAAAAAGGCGAGAGTAAGTAATGCAAAAGAACACATTTACATAGAAACAATCTCACTTGTGCGCACGCTTTCATTTCATTTCAAGTGTTTGGTCAATTACATCGAAAACATCCTCCTGCACGAGAAAGAGAAGAGGCTCAGCTGTGCGGTGTGGGATAAATGCTAATGCCAGCATGCTCACAACGACAACACGGACATGTTGATATTTAGCAGACATAATGTTTGCCATGTTAATCTTGTGCGCAACACAAAGTGCAGCTTCGGTTGATGGAACGCCATTAGCTCTGCAGGTGTTTGGGTGTAAATTAAAATATCGGATAAACTGATCATGGTGCTCGCTGAAACGTTGAGGGATCGCCGAAGTTCTTACATGTTTCCTCTGAGGGGGGACATGAATGTCAGTACCAAATCTTGTGGCAATCCATTCAATAGGTCTCGAGGTATTTCACTTACACCCACAAATGTTGACCTCACGGTGGTCTGATTCTCAAACCGCCATCAGCGGGACACAGAGCTACTACAGTTGGACAACAAAGAACCCTTACCCTTAGTGGTCCCACATTGTTATGTGACTCCAGAGAGGCTTCTATGTTATGTACCTATCTGTTGTGTCTAGTCAGTGAGACATCGCTATTGTCTGACTTTGGTTATTATAGTAATAATCCAAATGGCGCCTGCTTTCATAAACACAAACATACAGCTGCTCTGTGTCTCAAGGAGAAGAAGTCAATGTCCCCATAAAAATCCATAATTTAATACTATCCCTACAGTGACCTTAGACAAGCTAGCGTAGTGGGCCATAGCAGAAAGTGCTTGAGAACCTCTGAGCTAGACAAATGTAGTTATTTAGTTAACTTAAGTTCAAGAGCAGGGCCACACCTCTGATCATAAGTCAAGATAGTTATACATGACCTTCCCTTGTGGTCCTGTTTGCCTCAGTTTCCTCAACACACCCTCCATCCCCTTCGCTGCATCCATTCACTTCTCTATCTCATCCCTATCCACCTCACTTCATCCTCCCTCCCCTTCCCCTCCCCTCATCCTTTCCGATTCAATCCAGTGCATACTTCTCCTATGTCTCATTTTAGGTATCGCCTGGGGGTCCGTAAGCAGCTCGGGTGGAAACACACCTGAGACTGAACCCCCACTATGAATCTTCCTGTGCCTGGCTTTCAGCGCGTTCTCCCCGATCAACCTAAGCGACGACGCCCCTCCTCCACGTCCTCCCCACTTTAAATGAAATATTGTTGTGCCGGGGTCCTTGTTAGTGAACAGTGAGGGAAATAAGGTATTAGGAGTCAGCAATTAAAAGCCATGAATATCTAATCCATCTCATACTTCTATAATTACTTAAATTTTCACCTGCTGGTAGTGCTCAGTCCCAGGTTAGGGATCACCAAAGTCGTCATGATTTACCTTCTGGGAACCATGAATGTCTGGACTAAACCTCATGGCAATCCATCCAGTAATAATCAAGGCATTCCACTAAAAAACAAAAGTGTAAATGTCACAGTGGTGGTCACGATCACCCGTGTCATCAGCATTCATCCCCATGAACGCCTTCACAAGATGCGTCTGATATTTCAGTCCAGACCAAAATGATTGCCATCCCAAGAGGCCCAAAAAATAAACACAATTACACAGAAACAACACACGCACGTTAATTTGGGTCCGTTTCTTAGAAAAGGTCGGTCAATTTACGCTGCATCTAATTTGTGCACTCTGTCAAACATCCCTACACTTAGGCATTTCCCAGGACAAAGGAAGAATAACTAATAAATGACAGTCATTAAGTATTAATTTCCAGCCTTGTATGCCTTCTTGACACTTGCCTTCAGCAAATTATGTGCAGCGAACAAACAGAAACAAATTAACCACCTCTGTATGTATATGCTTTCTTTTGTATCGCGTACACAGAGCGGCGCGCGGCTTAGTCCTCGACATGAAAAGAATCTATTCCTGTAGGTAGTGTTTACTCAGCGCTCTCGGGGGGTTATTCAAATGATTCGATCACATGTAGGTTTGTTTGATCTCGTAACGTAAAGTGGATTTTGTTGCTCTTCCAAACAATATCACATCCTATCACGTACAGCCGATAACATCACTCTCATTCAAACTCAGGTGGTGGATACGATGAGCCTTTCACACGTGCAGTATTTGTTTCATGCCCCCCCCCCCCCAATAACTTAACTCAATCAAAGCCACAGTTAGATCGGGGGGTAATAACATTTAATGCATTCCAAGAGGCTCTGCTGGAATAATCTTTATTGCACGCGGCCTCATTAGACGTCCTCCACAGCTTGATAAAACACAAGTGTCTTATATCTCATACAGTATTCTATTTCTGTCCCATAAGAGATAGCAATCTGAGGACGGAGGAGAGATATCGCCTTTGTAGTGGCAGATCGTCAGAAAGATGAGATCTAATCTCTCTCTCTCTCCCGCTCCCTCTCTGTCGAGGACGGATGGGACTGATACAGTATATTGCACATGCAAGGTCTCACCGAGCTCCTTTTCAAAATATGCGATGCACGTAGATGATAAAGTTGAAAGCAAGTGTATCGGAGCAGATATCTCATAACCAGGAGATAGCTCACATAACTGGATAAAGATTGGAGTTTGATTAGACGCAGGGAGTGTTTTATTGATCTCTGTTGCTTCCATCAGATCTGATAAGATCGTTAATTCAAAGCATCCCATTAAATGATATAACCTTGCTGCCTAGTGTGAAAATGCACACTTGTGCCTCGGCGTGTAATCGTCCATTAATTGGAGAGGTCTTACCAGTGGTGGAATGTAACTAAGTGCAATTACTTCAGTAAGGTACTTAAAGATCCAGTGTGTCCGATTTAAGGGGGTCTATTTGCATAATACGGCAGGAATTGCATGTAATATGTACAACGATGTTTTCATTAGCATATTATCACCTGAAAATAAGCCTCACGATGCTTTTGTTACCTCACAATGAGCCTTGTATATATACAGTCACCGCGGGTCCTCTTCAGCTGAGTCCGCCATGTTGAACCTCCATGTTTCTACAGTAGCCCAGAGAAAAACTAAACACTGGCTCTGTATAGGGCCTTTTGCAGTTTTTAGTTTCTCCCCCATGCTTAGAGCACGAGGTTGAGGCGAGTTTACTGCAGTCAGAAACAATTCCATTCCAGAGCTTCATAAACACAATGCAATGTTCAATGGAAAGTCATATTTGCTCATGAAAAGTAAAAAGAAAAGGGTTGTTGGCATTGTATCACAACAAAATCTAATGTAAGACTAAACAAAAAGTAACTGATGTATTACATTTTTATATTGTTATATTTACATATTTTAATAAAATGATGTGATAGATGGACTAAGGCATACATAAACTAATTGCTGCTAACCTGCAGGTTCCTGTGATTATAGATTAATTAAACATCTGTAGAAGGTAAGTTAATATTTAGCCAATGTTATCATAGACTGTTAATCATGGCAACTGGTACGTAACAAACTATCGCTTTAGGATAGAAACTAGAAAAACTAGAAAATCTAATGATTCATTTGACTAAAACTACCATACCGTTTTGTGAGAAGTTATTAAATTAATAAGAATTCCCTAAAAGCATTTACAGTTTTAGATTTCCAGTTTCCAGACAGAAATGTTTGAATAAGACTGAGATTTCTGCATATTAAACAGCCCAACAGTCAACATACAGTCCATGAAATTCTCCCATTGAACGCATTCATGCATGAGTGATAATATTCCAATAATGTAGTTAACCCTTTGGAAGGAGCCATTCAGCGCCAGTACTTTTATTCTTGTTACCTTGATTCTGAATGTAGGACTTTTACTTGAAGCGAGTACTTTTACATTATTGTATTACTACATTTCCTGAAGTGCAGGATGTGAATATGTCTTCCACCCCTGTGCAGCAAAACACTGGCACATGCCCATCACAGTTCGACTGGGCACGGAGAGGTTAACAGTGAACATTCCCAGGCGCTCACCTACAGTAACAATCGACGCCAGAGGTCATTAGCATTCACGGCATCGCTTGGCTTCCCCTCGCCATCGGTCCCACTTCATCAGTTAAACAGCAAGCTTCTAACCCTGGCTTTGTTTGGTGGGAGAGTCCATGTCTGATAAGGGCCCCCATGATATGGCTGACATCATTAATCACCAGCACTGTGGGAGGACAAGGCGGGCAGGTTGAGAGCAGCAAGTACTGCCATCTCTCCCTGTGGATCCTTTTCAACGGCGCCGTGCTCCTAATTAATAGAGCTGCCCCTCTCTCTTCGCAAATATACATCAAAATGCATGCAGAGCGAGAGGTAAATAATGGCAGACGGACAGGGAGTTTAAGATTACTGCTCACTGTCAGAGACGTGAAGAAAGAGAGAGAGTGATGGAGCGAATCAGGGAGAACGCTGTGCTTATACTCAGTGCGAGAGATAAAGCTAGGGAGAGACGGTGAGGACGAGAGGAGGAGGCGAGCCTCGGTGGATGGAAAACGGATATTGCCAAGTAGTTGAAAGGTGTAACCGCAAATGTCAGCGCCATCGATAACGCCGCCTTGTTGGTGACCATTTTTCGTCTTCACATTAGGCGCCCAGGAGGGCAGTAAAAACAGTTGAAGTGGGGTGAGATGAGACATGGGGCCGAAGCTTTAATTTTACTGCTCGTGCACGCTGCTGGCACCAACTTTTAATTGCCTGTTACAGATGACGGATAGAAAAAAGTGGGGCAGGGTGTATTTACGCACACAGCTTTGTCAGGAGACCGGCTTTCTGGTTTGTCACTGTCTGAGCGACCACGAAAAAACAAAACAGTGCATGGTGATAAAAATAGAGGTGGATGTGATTATTTTCTGCTCCTGGTTGCAATCATAATTGTGTTACTTTTCTTGAATGAATGAATGTCTGAGTGAGTGTATTTGCATAGCGATAAAACACAGGAGATGAGATTAAAAAGAAAAAAAAGTTCAAAACACAAAGACGAGAAATTCAAATTGCCTGTGTGCGCAGGTGAGAGGTGTTATATAACGTAAGTAAATACATAAACAAAACACTGACTGGAAAACCTGTGAATGTGTTTCCGAAAGCAGGAAATTGTGTTTCCCACTTCAGCACTTTTACTCCTGAGACTTAAAGCTTCTTATCTCCATACTAATGTCCCTGCTTTACTCATAACCGCTCCTGTCACTGCTCAAATTAAGGGCACTTAGTCATTACCCACACCTGAGGAAAGAAATAAATATAAAAAGCTCGTTCTCAAAAGATGCTCCAGTCAGAACAAAATGAACCTCCCTCATTAATTACCACGAGCTGCCAGGTACACACAGAGATATCCACTATTTTAGTTTTTCTCTTGAGGAAAGCACCTCAGGGAATCTGTCCCAGTCTGAATATTATTGGCAACAACACCAGAATCTGAATCTAATAAAATATCAGTCAACATCATTCACACGGTAATACCGAGTCTCCTCAGGCATTTGCGATTGTACAGTCACAATAATCAGTGCAAGTTCAACCAATCACTGGCAGCAATTTAGCAAAATGACTGCAATTCTTTCGGCAGTGAAAGTAGTCAACAAGTCACTGCCTGTTCTCATATATATACACACACACACACACACATATATGTGAGGAAAGAGAGTTGTAGTTTTATGAAGTAAAGATGTGTAAGACTAAAAAACTGCACTATAAATTTAACCTGCATCTTCTGTGTTTTCAGTCCAAGGAACCAGTCCAAAAACTAACAAACATCAAAGGGCATATTTTGTAAAGAACTTTTTTTTTTTGGTCACGCTCGTGTTTCATCTTCAGTCATGGCTGAATATGAAGTTCCTATAGGACCATGTTAGTGTGTTTTAGGATCAATTCAACCCTGGATAATGAACACATATGCAACTTCCAGTCAGACTTTTAGAGTAAAACAGATGGTAGAGCAGACTGTACCTTAGGGCTCTCTGATTCCGATGTCCTTCTGCCCAGGCTGGGGTTTACCCACCAAGTGAAAGTAGTCCTCATTATCATGAAGATGTTTGAGCGTGCTGCTGACACCACCAATCCACTTGTTGACCAGATCATGAGGCCTTCTTATGGTTTCTGTTTGCTAGCAGGACAATAAATTTGCTTTTTTTTTTTTCAAAAGATGTACTATTAACTCCTGTCACTTAACTGACATAACAGACTCGTCCAGCAGCAAAAAGTCCAGCTAAGTCTATGTCCTTTAGCAAGTTAGTCCCAGATATACTCTTGTCCAGTGGTTTCTTGCTGGGTCAATCTCTACTTTTTTCTTCTTAGCTTCCTCCTAAAGTCTCCCTTGATCTTTTCTCCTCTGTCACTATGTCCATAGAGGTTGCTGAGCCCAGCTACATTGCTCGTTTGCCCAGCTCCAGTTCTGGCACGACACAAACTCCACTTCTCATCAGCATTCCCATCACCTGCACCCCGGGCCTAAAAAATCGCTTTCTGGTGGTCCAAAATGCCTGTTGTATAAACGACATATGGCTATGCACATACAATAAAATTTAGCCTATTTGGCTGTTCCTGCTCAGTCAGTGGATGTACAATGCCGCTTTGAGTGTCTGCTGGCTTGTAGCTCTGCATTTACCTCAGGGTGGTGTCTTGCCAGGTGGGCAGTAACGGTTGTCACGTGTTTCCGCAGTACGTGACATGTGCACGTACAGAGTTTACAAATAGCTTTCGACATGTCCAGTCTGCTTTTCCATTCAGAGCAAAAAATCCAAAGTGTGCTGGTGGAGGTTTTATCTCCGCATTTTTGCAAGTTGTCTGCCATTCTCTGCTTTCTGTTTTTTATTGCTTCTTCAATTTCTGTTTTGGTTTTTCCCACAAACTGATATGACGTCACGTTACTCGGTAGTCGAAGTAAAACATTTCGCCCTAAATAAACTAAAATGAAGCATTTAAATTTTGAAAAAAAAAACACAAAATCTTGATACTTGATACGTGATTCATGGCGCAGAGTGGGAATGATAGAGACTCATGATGGATTAACTCTGCTTACAAGTTGGAGTGACATCAAAATGATCTAAATCTGTCTTTCTATGGTAGAAAAGTTTCTCAATGTTGCTTCAACTCAGAATGTATCGCTATAAATTTTCAAATTTTGAATGCTGGTGTGACAGGGGCTTTAACAAAAATGATTTTGCAGTGTGTTTAAAACCATTTTCAGTTAATATGAAAAAATGAGAACATGTGTTATTAAGTAGACTTTGTAGCCCAACCTTGAATATCTCTTGCGGTTTATTCCCTTGTGAACAAAGACTCTAAACAGATTTTTTTGAAATGCTATTTTATGCTCCTAACCGCCTTAATCAGCTGCTGTGGGATGTTCACCTTCTCTCACCTCTCTCTCAAAAGAAACCTGCACTCTTGAGAATTAGGAAAGGTTAGGACTGGTGAGTAAAGTGGTCAACTTCTGTGTGTGTGTGTGTGTGTGTGTGCACGTGTACGTAGAGAGATTAAAGGAGACAGTGATGAAACGATTCTTTTCTGTTGGTAAGCACGCAGAGAGAAAACAGGCAGCGGGATGCTTGACACCTGAAACCCCTGCACTGGGCCTAGCCATGGGAGGGCCCTGCGTCGAGTGTGAGTAATTACATGTGAGTACTCTGCTGCCCTGTGGCTTCTAAGAACCCTCTTCGTAATGATCTCCACTGATAAAGTCACACACATACACAAACACACGCGCGCCAAAAACCACATTCATATCGTTTCAATCAGTCTCTCGGCGCGCTAATTATGGGAATCAAGAATCGATTTTCGTCTGCTGTAACATCCTCGTTGCTTGGTCTCATGTTTTCGTGAATGGAATGAGTTTTTGTGGGTTTAATAGCTGCAATAGTCACAATACACACAGGCGAGTTATTAGGTCATTAATCTTCTGTAATTCTGAGCGAGCAATCTCGCACACATCATATTCTATTTCTGACTTTCTTCTGCGAATGAGAACAGGATGTGGTGCGATTCTTGTCCTCCCGCGTTGGGCGATCAGATTTGCTGAAACGAACAGACGAAAGCGCACGTCTCGGTTACACTTAAACAATTGAGGCGAGCTTTCCCCCTCTAATCCATAATGAGATTCCTGGCGGTTTTACAATTGATACTGCATGATGAACTTTAATGAGATGCTTTTGAAAAGATGAGGCCAAATCAGCACTTTTGCTTGGATTACAGTCGGCGGCGCGGAGGAAGAAGAGGGAGGAGGGGGAAAAAGAATCTTTTGCCAAGTGAGGGGAAAGCAGTATTGATCCATATGCATTGTCTCGTTAATTTTGCCAGAGGTGTGGATTCCTCGTGATCAATATTTAGTGACTGCATCTTTATTCTTCTGTGTAACCTATTACTGTCGGTGAAATGCGAGGCCCGCACCACAATTAGAGCTCTGGAGCAGGCAAGGCCAATCAATAGCATAGATGTATGATGTGTACAGCAGGAAGCAATAACTAGTCAAAGGTACAGGGTGTATTTTTCCAAGGCTAAAGGCTAACCTGGGTGAATGACTCCACCTTAGTCAATAGCCACCGTGGCTCCCCAAAGTGTGGACTTAATAAGAAGGGGGTCCTCAAGGCTTTACTCAATAGGGCTTCAGGCTCCAGGGTCATGTTCATTAATCTGCTGCTGTTATGTACGTAATAATCTGCTGACTTATTTGCCTTTTGTATGGTGCACCATGCTTACAAGGGAGGTTATGCAAACTGAGGAGAAATATACAAAGGCCTTGAAGGACGACGAATTCCACTCTAAATTTAGAAATCCTTAAAAAACTAGAAGGGCACTCAGAGAGCGCCGACGTCCCCCCGGGACCAACAGTCCAGTCTTCTATTATATGCAAATCTGTACAGTACAACCACTATGTCTGTATTACAGGTGACCTATCTCACAGTGATAACGACATCTGAAAACAAGCGTTTTATTACTGTGTGTCAGAGCTAGCTAACTGCTCTGCAAAATCTTGGATGTGTCTTTATTCTTTACTCTATACTCAGTTCTTAGAAACCCAACCTGGGAGCCAAGTCAGGCTACAGTAGGTCCATGTTAAATTCAGTCTAAACTGTCAAGTGCAGGGGAAAATGAAAGCATGTATTGCTTTTTGAGCTCTCTACATTCCACCCGCAAACGTTGGCACTCAATTTGGATTTGTTGCTCAGATATTTCTTTATTGAGTGTTCACATATCTGTAATTATGGCTAATATCAGATTCCAGTGTCAACTGGTCATTTTTTCAACCCAGTTTAGGTGTAACTGTCCGCACTTCTGTACTTTGAAAGCTACAATGACTCCGTTCCCATGGAAATTGTGCTGGATGACTCCTTCCAGTGGTGGGTATAGCAGTTTGTTAGATGTAGTTTCCTTGATAAACAGAACAACCTTTTCTGCTATCCCTCCTGCTTTGAGCTGCTCCTCTTGGGGGACCTCTCAAACACTGCCAGACTATTTCTGGGCAGAGCAGGAGCAGGGATTGCCGGGTATCCACGGGGTGGGCTGCCTTGCTGAACACACTGAGTACTCCTATCGCCTCGGCGCCTGCCCGGCAGCAGCGCTGGCAGATCTGCCAGGCTGTCCAGCGGTTTGTTTTTCCTTAGCTTGATCTGTGTGAAGGGGTGACCTAGTGGCAAACCGGTGGTAGCCCACCCACAGCAAGGAGCAATTCCGGAGGAGGGGTGACCCCTTTTAGACCCTTTGGTCTAAAACGTTCAATTTAAGGTAACATAAAATAGATAAAAGCAGCAAATTCTCACATTTTGTGAAGTAAGAAGCAGATGCTGGTAGACTGTGTGCACACCGGCGTACCTGCTACGGCACAAAGGTTACACCAGATTTTGGGTTCCCCCATCTGCCAAATCCTGCTATAGCCACTGCATAGTACGTCACACTCAGCACACTGTCCTACAGAAGAAAACGCTGATACTGCATAAGTGGGAGTTCATCATGTACAGTGGGTGCCAGCACCTTTGGAAGGAGATTATAATGAGGACTAGGAGAAATACAGACAAATTGGTCTTGACTTTTGGATTGAGTCTGTAAAATGTATGAAAATCCATCCATATCGTATTGCTTCTCCTTTGGGAAGGGTTTCCTCTAGTCCTTGTAGGACCTATAGACACTCCTCCTGTCATCCTGTTCTGGAGAGTATACAGTATGTGGAATATATGTTGCAGGCGATAATCTCGATAAGCTCCAAAGAGCAACCAACTAGGATTTTAAAAAATGCTCGACGGTATGATGAAGAAGGATGACATGCGGTGATTAAACCAGTGGCATCACGGTTTGCTATGGGATGATGTAAATGTTTCCATGTCATCAGCGTTGCCGAGCCCAGCACTGATGACAGGGCTGCAGCTGCAGAGTGAGATGACATCGCTGCGTAGCTCAAAGCCTCCCCGCTGTATTTTCATATCAGCACTACAGTGGCTGTTAGCATATTAGGCTGTCCTTTTCTGTCAGTCGCTGCCATGGTTTACAAGTAAATGGAATAACAATAAATCACGACTAAATCACACAGCAGAACTAAGATTATGTTTAGAATAATGACATGGCTATAAATCTTCCATGCTGCTGACTGGACTAGACAAAAACACAAGTTTATTCTGGGGGTTGTAATATAATTTCCAATTCAGATTAGCCTGACGTTGATGGATTGTATCATCATTCTCTGAAAATGCAAACTGACTTTTTTTGTTGACAGGCTGACAATTTGACATTAGTTTATTGTGTGGGTGGGCTGCTCTGCCAATAGTTTGGGGGGGAATAAAAATCAAATCAAGTCGATTGTCAGATTCTAGAAGTTTTCATTAACTTTGAAGGGGGGAAAAAAGTTTGGTGGACAAACTTTGCTGCTCCGCTGTCCGTTTAACATGTCGCCACATAGTATTATGGATCCCATTCACTGTGTTGTAAAACAGGAAGAGGTTATAGATATCGGTGAATTGTGTGTCTAACAGCATCCTGCCTTTCTCTTTCCAAGTGCAGAGGCACTTACTGGAGAACACTGATGGCTGTTGGTCATTTGTGTATGGATTTCACTGCCGCGTTTGAGGAGTTGCGGCTCTCAGGTATTCACTGCAGCATGAAAAGCAATAAATAGCAGAGCTATCTCACTGTTAAAGTCCACTTACCTCCTGAGGGCCCAGCGCTCTATATGTAAATGAGAGTGCCTTGTAACAAGTATGCAGACACACTCGCACACACGCATGTGTAGGTATTCTCTCCATTTCCTCCGCACTTTGAGACACACAAGCCTTCACGTTCTAACCGCCCCAGATGAAAACAAATACTCACCGAAGTCCTTTCCACTAGCAGGTTTGGACGCGAGGTGACTGCGTCCTCCTCCATCATTCAAGTGTGATGCCTCCGTTTTCCTCGTTTTCTTTTCTTTTCCCCCACTTCACACTGGCTCAGTAACAATTGAATTAGACAGTGTTTGCCAAGCTGTTAATATCCTGAAAATCAGCGGTTTTGGAAGGTATGGAGGCCTTCTTTGTTTCTAGATCAGAGTGCTTGTTCAAAGCCGGCCTTTCAGCTTTCAATCACAATATTCGGACCAGAGATGAAAGCCACAACTTTGTTTTCGACCCCGCCCGGGTGCAGTCGATTACCTTCAGACCTGAAAAGTCTGAAGGCAGCGTCAGTTAATCACATACATCAATCAAACTAAAGAGAAAAGCAGCTCTGACCCCGCGTGCCCACCACTCATTCCCATGACGTCTTCATGACAGAGGGTCAGACAAGGAGCAGCGAAGAAAAACAAACTTCACTTATGGAGGGGCTATTTAATTAACCATGACAACGTAGTTCTCCTTAATGAGCATTTCTTCCTTGACTTAATTCTGCCAACCATTCTCTGAAGCCTCTCACAGTTGCTCAGGGAAACTCGACATCTTCGCCAGTTAGCCACAAAAATGATTGGGACGCTTGCCAAAGCTTTGTAAATATACAAGGAGATGAAACTGCTCTGCCAACATCATCCGGGTACACTGGGAATGAAGCTTAATGAAGATATTTCATGCTAACTATTTTTTATAGGGGCCTTGGTTTCCTCAATGGGGATGCACAGCTGTCAAACATGTGTGGTGCTTTCTTTTACTTCTCATTCCAGGCTGGCACTGACCTTCAAAAAACGCTTTACTTCTAGACAAATGATGTCCAGGCCTATGAACAAGACTGGGTGCAACACATGTAACAGGTTACCTGCCAGTCCAAAGCACCATGTGATGAGAGAATTACTGTGCATATTGTTTGGCATTAAGATGCATCGGTCCGTCTAGGCTGTATTTACCTTCACCTACATTCATGTGTGCACTGAACTGAATACTTTGCTCTAAAATGTACATTTTGCATATGCAGGAAAAAACACAGTCGTGTGCGTGCGTGACATCACCCACCAAGAGCCGTTCTAAACCTCAAAACCTGTAGTGCTGCTGCACCGCCATGTTAGCAGTCAGTGATGTCATATTAACCTCAATGCTAACTGACGCCTACAAATAGCCCACTCTAATCAATATATCATAAATAGGAAAATCTTAATCACCGATGCCAAATGGTAACGCTCTGAATTCATAATGCCAAAGTCTCAACAGGCACATCTCCATCACGTCACAGCTGCAACACAGCGCTCTGCGCGACTTCCAGCAGAGCAGAGCATTTTGCCCGCCAGATTTTATAAACCTGCTCACACCTAGGCATCATTTTTGCTTTATGTGCTTCTAAATATGCTAGGTAGTTTATTTGTCTTACTATGGCTGTTTTAATGATCACGGATTGCCCTCACATTGACCTGTTTCTAAGATGCATCGGACTGCGGCAGAGCCGGACAACAACAGCCGCGATGCCTTAATGCCCATAATGCGTTTCGCTAACAATAAGGAAATGCTAATCCCCAATGCTATACAGTGATCCCTCGCTACTTCGCGCTTCACCTTTTGCGCCCTCAGTGCATCGCGGATTTTTCAAAGACATGATCATATACGCATACCCCCCCCCTGCTCCCGACTCTAGATTTTATTCTCGTGTTGGCTCGGCTCGGGAATCCATACCCAGCGAAGGAATACCGCATTCGTTGTTCTTTATCGCTCGTGTTGCTCTCACCGCGTGTATACCGTAGTAAGGCCTGTGAAGTGCCAATGCTAATCACTACCAACAGCACATATACACATATCTGTGTTATCTACAGCACAAATACCTTAAGTGTTACATACAACATACTTTAACAGACTTTCATGGCTGTATTTCTGAGTTTGTCATTGCCGTTGCAAAAAAACATTAAGCGGTGAAAATATAGAGATGTTTGTGACTGGAATTGCTGTCGTAAAGGTGAGGCGCACTCCGCAGTCTTTCAAGGGCAGCTGTATGGCATTGACAACGCACGCTGCGCCTCACCTAGAGGGCAAAGTACCCAAACAGCAACTTTGTTTTTAATCAACAGCATGAATTCATTTTCAAAGCCATCTTCCTACAGTTTCCAATTCGACATACCTCCTCATGTTTCCAAAGCACACATCATTAAAATATCTAAAATAATTCTGGTTGAAATTTCCCACAGCGAGCAGCTGTGACTAACTATTAGATATTACTTTACTTCCCTTAGCTGCGAACTGACTTTTTCATGTTAAAGTTGTTTTATTTTTATTTTTTCGAGTATTCTGGTTTCTTGTGAATTTATATTCACTGCAGGCTATCACTTATGAAAAAGTCTTAAAAAAAAGAAGGAAAAAAAGAAAGAAAGGTGCATCACCTTTCTGTTGTGAAGAATATGTGCAGAAATTCGCTTTCTATAACCGTAATATCCAATATGACAGGCTTTAGTGTGGGTGAGCAATTTTAGAGCAAGCCAACCACCCCTGTCTGTCTATCTCTGTACAGCCCTGCATGCAATCGTAGCCCATGCCCAGCTCGATCATAAATGAAAGTGACTTTGAGAGCAAACAAACAAACAGAGCTTAAGTGAATCAGTTAGGCAGAAAGAGGCATGTGGCAGGCAGGCAGGTGATGGATGGTGGCGCTTAGGAGCCGTGACTTTTGGGTAAGTGACAATGACACACATAAAGGTCCACCATTACCCATTTTAAGATGCGGTTAAAATCCTTATCGACCCGCCCGCCTCACTTGCCAATATGCCAGAGCATCACGCCAGCTGGAGCTAGATTGCAGGCAGGGAATGATTTGCATTGACGAGAAACACCTAGCCTTCTCTCTATAACGTTCTCACACACACACACACACACACACTTTCAGACAACTTTCTATTTGTGAGCAGGGTTTAAACCAAAAAGAGAAAAGCACCCGCAGAAGCAAATCATTGATGGATTCCAAATGCTGCGCTCTGCTATTCATCACTTCAGCACTTCAGAGCAAAGTGTGCTGCAGAGTCAAATTAATACCTGACACCAATTTGGTGGAGGACTCTTTCTTCCACATCTCCCAGTGCTGCTAGAGACACTCACCTATGCCGAATAATTGCATGAAATTACAGCTCCTTCCACACGCTCAAAATCTGCACTTAAGCCAAGTTCAAACATCATGTGATCGCTGCATCGCGCAGCGCGCGTCTGTCAAACACTTTTTGACACTGGAGGTTGTTTTCAGGCACTGACAGACACACCTGTGCTATATTTAACTTAACACCTCAGAAAATCGAACGATTTACCTCAGCGGTTTACCTTCAAAGTGGTGCAGGAGGTCACGAAAACGTAGAGGAAGTGAGTTATCATGTAGAGCAACATCCCATCACTAAGACCATTCCAGTCATTTTTAAAGGCAATCTTCCAAACTAGAAGCTGTGGAGGAAAGTAGCTGTGAGCGCAGTCCCGACTGTGTCTCCCAGTATTTTACTGCTTTCTTGAGTGCTCTTAACCCCGCGTTTCTGCCCTTAAAACTCTTCCAATAAACTAGCTGGCTGTTTACTCAACCATCATGCAGTTTTTGTTTTTACTCTGGCAGCTGCTGGTTTTGATGTGCCGCCTTGGCGAGCGATGTGTGGACAGCGCTAGCAGGTCATCACTCAAAGTATGATTCAAACCGGGTGTTCGAAAAATTACAGATACAGTACCTGCGAGGGAAGATGTTATTGATGTTAAGTTTAGTGCCGTTTCTTCAGGGTAACACAAACTGTTTTATAGAACTTTGCTAAATCTGCCGCATATAGAATAGTGGACCTGCTAACTGAGTCTGAATCTTGAACCCTTATTAAATCAGTAGTTGTTTCAGAAATTGCTAAATTGGTAGTTGTTAGTTGGCTGAGAATGCAGATAGACCGCAGTTTCCACTGATATACAGTCACTACCTGACTAAAATGAGATGAATAGCTTGAGATTTACAGTAAAACATAATTGAAATATTAAAAGATGAACTGAATTGTGTGTGTTTGGGATGCCAGAATCCACCTCAGGCCAGCACCACACCAAACACTTTGCTGCCTTTCTGATGCCATGGATGATGGCATCTCTGAATGGGATTAAACTGTGAGCGAGCACATACTCCACATTAAAGTTCAGCGCTCCATATTGAACAGACGTTTGTTTCTTTAGTCCCTACAGCCCACCACTGTCCCTCTTTCTTTCGAATCTGTCGTGGTTGGATTTCCAAGGTGATCTACAGGAAACTACAAGCAGTTTAGCATCCGCTCCAGCTGGGAATTCAGGCCAGGCAAGAGGTCCTTCAAGGAGACAGTGATGAAAGACTGCATGTTATGTGAGCTCATACCACAATAAAGTGGGAGTAATGTGGACATAATACCCCCATTTATCCAAATCAAGATGAATTATAAGTTCATTATATTTGGTTTGTTTCACCTGGTCTCAAGTTTGTTAAAGTATGAATCTTGTGACTGTGATCGTGTTCAGTAACCTGTGTGCAGAGCATTAAACAAAAACAGATTCTTGGTTTGAATATGGACCAAACTCTGCTGGCCCTCCAGGTTCTTACTATGCAAAAAATGTGTGTACATTTTTTCATATTTTTACTTTAAGCTGTATATTTGTTCTATAATTCGTTTCATAAATATTCTAAAAATGCATTGAATCATTGTGTTCAGAAAGATTATGTAGATTTATATTGATCGGACTGTCATTTACTTTAAGGAAATGTTTCTGAACTGGCTCATTTATTTTTTCTTTTAATGAAAGTAAAACTTTATTTACACATTGGAAACAATATGCTGTACAAATGTTGAACACATGTCACAGAGGTCCCAAAAAATATATATCAGAGTTAATTAAAATCCAATCCCACCTCTTTAGATAATGAGTGAAATACTAACCTGACGTTTCAGTCATCAGTGTTGCACATTCAATACTTCTGCCCAAGGAAACGTTTGATTTAATCATATTTTGCTATCCGTGTAATTAAACGTGACTGAAGAACCGTGTGCTAGTTGCTTCTAAATTGCTGTAAACATAATTAATCATTACCTCTGTATCGTGTAAATCAATTCATATCATGGTAACCCCTCGTGTAAAGTAGCAGCATTATCTGTTAGCTGTCAAGTAGCTGCTGAGTTAAAGCCCACACAGCGGGATTCGCCCCCTAAAAAGATGTTAATCATCGCGTTCATAGCACGCCCAGGTTCAGTTCTTTTTGGAAAACCATTTTGGATCTGTTGTTGTGACTACTTCAGAGAGGTGTTGATGTGAGTGCATGGTAATGGCCGCAGGTTTGGTAGTGTCACATGAGATTGTATTCTCGCTTACTTCTGTGAATTCATTCTGTCCACAAAGTCATGAACAAGTGCCCTGGCCCTATCTGACTGCCTGGCCTGCCCATAGTAAATGGTTTCTGTGTGATTGGGAGTGATTCCAAAGGCCCTCAGTCAAGACTGTGGTGGAGATGAAATGGATAAAGACTATGAATAGAGATCCTATTTTCCCCAAAGCAAGAGCATGACACGCAGATACGCGGCGCTGGGAGAAAATCCATAAATGCAAATGGTGTTTTGGATGCACAGTGGCGACTGCAGGACGCGGGGAACTTCATATTATAACTCAACAAGCTCATTGGTTCATGAACAGCCGAGTGGGTGCTGCATTGATTTCTGGCAAAACGCCTTGATGTTGATTTGCTTATTTGGAGGGGGGGTTGGTCATCACGTGTTTTCTGCTGAGCCAATTCCTCCTAATGTTCTGCACTACAAGTTACCAGGAAATAGCATACGACAGATAGCAGAGTATAATAGATAATAATTTCTATATTTACTATTTGAAGCAGAAAATTCAACTCAGAATGAGATGGCTCACCTTCAGCCATCTATTATCACACACAGATCCAAGGAATCAATAACCTCAATGTTCAGTTTGTGACTTTGGCGAAGACTAAACAGAGAATATGAATAGAGGGTTCTTTTTACCTCCAGCCACGACACGACACACACAGATACACAGTGCCGGAGAAAATCCATAAATGCAAATTCTGTTGTGTTTATTGTGGGGGATCTTCATATTGAAGTACAATAAGCTAAGTGGTTAATGCACAGTCCGGTGGGTTTGATATTGATCCCTGAAAAAAAAAATGTCCTCGTAGCTGGTGATGTTCTTGTTCTAGGCTCTTATTTATTGAGCCTGCTTTTCTGACTGAAAGAAAAGTTGCAGATGCTCCTGTGATACAAACTTCAGCTCATTCAGATCATTTTATTACATTTATTTGTTTTGATTCAACTCACTCCCATTTGACACCTAGTTCGAAAAAAAAAAAAAAAAAAAGGTTTGAGAGCTGAATCTAGAAATAAAATAAATGCTAAACAAGAACAAATGGCCAAAAAAAATCTTTTCTTATCTTGCATTTGCAACAGCCTCTTTTCTTCATTGTTGGATGATATCCCTTTGTCCTCATATTGACCTGCGTTAAGAGCAAATGGGCTACGACGGTCTGCTTAAAAGTGCTGTCATCCAAATTCCCCCTGTGATGTTATCCTTGTCTGCACTACATTAATAGATAATAGCCAGCCCAGCTGACTCTACTCTTCAGCCAATTTTTCAATGGGCAGGGATGGACTGTACCATATGTAATGCATCATTTATACATCAGAGTGAGTCTTACATCGGAATGAGTCTTAACTGGCCAAAGATTCTCAGAGTGATGCATGTTGGTCCCACTTGTACGAGGAGCAGAAGAGTTTTATCAGCTTTCTTAATAAATAAGTCATGAATGTAATTTTAAGGAGACAGGGATGATTACAGTACGCTATGTATCAAAATCTGAGCGACTGGTACCGAAAATGTCTTCAAGAACATTTAAAGGCACATTCAGCTACTACTGCTACAAAGTTACAATACGGGAAGAAATGCTGTTTGGATTTCAGACCAAAAGAGATCACGGATAGCCGACAAAATAAAGTTCCCTCCACGGGGTGTCTGGGCTCAGCCTTACAGGCAGGATAAGGCACTCAGACATCCGGAGGGAGCCCGGAGCAGCTCCTTTGTGTGGAAAAGAGCCAGTTGAGGTGGTTTGGGCATCAGATCAGGATGCCTCAAGGGAGAGTTCTGTGCACATTTTTCAGGCATGTCCCACTGGTAAGAGAACCCAGTGTGGACCCAGAACACACGGGAGAGACGTTAAATCCCATCTGGCTTCGGGATATAGCCCCAGGAGGACCTGGAAAACGTTGCGGAGGAGAGGGATGTCTGGACTACCCTGTTTAACGTGGTGCCACTGTCAGAAAATGAATGAAAGGATCTCAGATTCTAAAAATCTAACTACAGTTTAAACCAATAAATGTTTGATGACAAAATGAACTTTGGATATCATAGCTGCCACCATGATAACATACCAGAGTTGTGAAATCCTGGATGTCACTCACAACAGTTATTTTGGCCTTCAATAAAACTTTGAATGCATTCATGTGTAACTCCAGTCGACTTCCGCTGGTACCTCAAAACAAACACACACGGTGAGATTTACTCCTGTGTTCACATTCAGCACAATTCCTTTGAGTGACCATTAAACACAAGCCCTGGTCCCATGTTGCTAACTGTGCTGTAGCCTATACCCATTTGTGGAAGAGCTATTTTTAAAACAACATAATCTGCTTGGCCTGCATGCACTAATGAATGTACACTAATTAGAATATGTAGCAACACCCGGATAAAAAAAGCTCATTTCAACAGGCGTATGAATACGGGAAGATTGTGAGCATATTCTATTCACACAGACGTTAATATTTACTCGCATAGAAGCTAAGTGAAGTTATTAGTGTGTAAACCTACGATGACATTTACCTTGAAATGCAGAAATGATGAGAGAACAGAGAGAAACAAGTTTCTGAAAGTGTGTGAGAAAATTAAACACGATTTGGTCCACCAGTTTTGGAATATGTTACGCCTATAGCCTAAGCACCATGTCACTTATTTTTTTTATTGGTGGATGTCGGCTGCAATCACGGATCTTTTTATGCCGCATTCAACATCTTCCTCACATGCTTGCACACGACTGGTGTGGATGTAAGACATGATTAGTCAGGCCCTGATGAAATGCTTTGGACGGCCCATAACATTTGCCTTCGGTCGGTGGAACACGTGTCATCTAGAATGTGCCAGAGTGAAACGCATGCATAAAAACCGAGAACATCCACTGACCTAAAATGTTCACGCGCTAAACGCGAGTGGCACTCATCCAGAAAAAAAAAAGGGAATGTAATTTATTTCTTCCACCCTTTGACACGCGCAATGCGACGACTAACAGACGCAATTATCAGCAGACTTGACAGCCTAAATGAAGTAAACAATCCTGCATCAATTTTTTCAGAGATGAATAATTACCACATGTGAACGGTCTCTGCAATTAAAATAATCCAGAACAATTTTTTTTTTAAAAAGCAAAAAGAAAAAACATATTCATTGTAGAAAATGATTACAAGCAGACCGAGAGCTGGCCGTTCCCCAGTGATGCAGGCAGAGAGGACTGCGGCACTCTGTGGTGTGTATGTGATGAAATTAGTTTGAAACGCAGACAGAGGTAATGACTGCTGAAACTGGGCTGATTCAGCAGCTGAACAGGTGCTGTTAGATTGAAATCAGACAGAATGCATTCATATTTCATTTCAGTCAAACATGCTTTGCATTATGCAGCAGAAAGAAACACTGTGAACTATAAACACTAAAAAAAAATATGACACATGACACAACATGTCAACAGTTGATCAGAACCTAGACAGATAGAATAGAAATAGCTTTGATTAGGCCACAGGCCATAGACATAAACAGGAGAGTTGAGGCTCGGAACCACCCACGTTTCTAATCCATGTAAAGCCTTTTAAAATATTAAGGAGTTTACCGATGGCTGTGTAAACAGATTTTCATGTCTTGTGCTAAATGTGCCTCATTACAGTTTTAGCTTCATGCTAGTTTCTGAGAAATTCTGAGAAGGACAGAAAGTGAGTTTTTCTGTCTTCCTGAAAAACATGATTATAAGCTCGTATATATTATAACTCGTGTTCACTTTCCAAAAGAGAAGTGAAGCACACAGTAAAAGATGAAGCTTTTTTTTTTTTCTCATTTTCTCTTGCTGTCATGATATCGTTATTGTTAAATTCTTCTGGCCCCAATAATTTTGAAGTGAAGATCTGATTTCAGGATAGCCTTTGTCTGGCCCAGTTTAAATTTACTTGAAAAGTTTTACAACATTTTGCAGCATCAGCCTGACAGTCCATCAAATCGCTGTTGAGAAATCTTACATAAAACCACAAATGTCTAATGCTTGTTCAAGAGGAAAAGTCACAGGCTCATTGGCTTTAGGCAACGTGCGTGCATAAAATGTCATGACAGTCCATCCCAACCCAAGTGGCTGACTAAGAATTGCCACTGGGCTTTCATTTATTTATTAATTTAATACCACAATACACTCAATTCTCCGGCCAAAGATTATTTAGAAGAGTCGGCCTAATCGCTGTGTTAGTGTTATTATGTCGAAAGGGACATGGTTTGAGAGTTGTGTAACTGTATAGCTATGCAACATCATTTTCATCACAAATGATTGGCATGATGGCAAAACCTAGAAAAATATGAGACGTATTTTGAAAATAACTGTTATTATCTTTCAAGAGGAACTCCAATGAGTTTTGGTCAAACTGGAGAGAGATCAAAATCTTTGCCAAAACCTCAAAACCAAACAGAAACATTCCTTCATGCACCAAATCCCAGCAGAAATCTGGCCTCATTTCTTTGCACAAACATGGCAAACGAACTGATGTTAAGAGGATATCAGGTGACCCGTGCCGATACTGGAACGGCGCTTTAAAGCAAACTGCTTTCTTCTCTTCTACTGTATGTGGGAAAATGGGGCTTCTGTGCAGTTAGCTTGTTCCCACACTGCTCAGAGCACAACAGCAAGAACAGCAGCCCCCTCCTGGTCCAATTCATCTGATGTCTTTTGATTTATCGTGGCTTTCTGCAAGGTTAAAAAGTTATGGCTGAGTTACTACTTGTCCTCCATATTAATTACATAAACAGAATGGTGTGAGAGGCAGAGATGGGTACTGATATTCCCTGAAGTCGCACAGATCAATCAATATTGACCAGCAATACCTTGATGTATGGCAACATCTCACGCCTGAGACCTTGGGCAGCTTGAGTGATGATGGCATCCAGAAATGGTGCTGTCTCTAAAACAATTCCCCCCAAAACAGATAGGATGGGATTGAGATCTGAAAACACACCCATCCACCCACACACACACACACACACACCCACCAACACATTTGCTCCCTCATTGTTTTTGCCTAGCTCTTTCTTTCTTACTTTCCCTCATGCAAACACTACTTTGTCTCGCTGCCACCACACAAAGACGCGTCCGCATGGATCTTTTTCCTTGGGCTCGGTGTGATGAGTATGAAATGAAATCCATATGGTTCTGTCAATAACATAGCTGCCAACACAGCTCTACCGCCATTACAAGTGGCTACACCTCGGGCGAAACACAAGCTAATGAATAGTGCAAGCAACCAAAACGAAACATTACTTCATAGCCTTGCCATAAATGAATAAACATGAACGAGAGTGCAGGAATGAAATGTTTACTCATAAAAATCCTGTTTCACTTAAACACATTTTGGATTTTCACCCTGACACTTCAATTTAACTGGGTGGCTTTTATTTAAATCAAATCAGTGGGGAGGAAGGGGGAGGGAAAAAAATGGAAGAAAAGAGGTTGAGAGTAAACACACACACACACACACATACACACACACACACAGACAGACACACACACACACACATCTATTTCTATACACTCACATGACCACACACACATTCAAGGACAGAGGGGAATTAACAGCAGGCGGAGGCAGGTCTCTTTCCCTGGGTGCTTCAGGCTATTTCAGGAGGCTATTTCAGGTCTTCTGTCTTCTTCCTGTGTCTCCTCTCTCCATATATCCATCTGACTGCAGCCGAGGGAGGGCATGGGAGTATTTTTAACGTTGTGTGTCTCAACAACACCTTTTTTTTTTTTTTTCCAGATGTACCTCTGTTCACAGTTTATCATTTTCTGTAAATCGAGAAGGCAAAAGGGCCCATCAAACTCTAACACTTTGCTGCAAAAATATCACTGGCGGTGACATAGACACAGAGCTTTTTAGGTGTTTTGCATGGTGAAATCTACAGAGAATTCTTTTTTTTTTATGTATTTATTTTTTTTATTCTGAGTACATAACAAATGGTTGAGATGTAATTGTACAATATAATTTAAACAACCTGCATAAATTATTCTCTATTAAAGTAAAGAAATGTGTAAACATCAGAAACAAAGAATTTTAAATTGCACATAAAAATAAAACATTAAATGAATAAACAAAAATGAATGGACTATCATTCATGATGTCATAATATGTGGCGAAATCTGAACAGATCATCTGTGTTCAGTCATTGCTAGCAGTAACACCCTACATTTACCTGATGAGTGGAAAAAAAATAAAAATAAAGTTTTGGTTCAAAACATTTACTGCTAATGAACATTTGAGCTGATTGAGTTTTAAACATTTTTTACAAAGTCGTTTTATATTTATATGTTTACGTCATTCTGTTCAGTAAGTCATATGAAACAAGACCAATCATTTTTCTAAGTATGATTTCCTATTAAAAGGACCAGGGTGTAGCTGATTGCAGCCCTGTCACCTCACCCTATCCTTCCAAATGTCAAGGAGAAACTACGACGACGGCTGCAAAATGTGGATAAATGCAACAGGTCCTATCTAGAGCCGGTGTTTGTCCATTCTGGGCTACTGTTGAAAAATGGTGGACTCCATCAAAGAGGACCTGCAGCATCTCTAGATATTAAATGCTCATTCTATGGTAACAGAAACATAATGGTTATTACTATCAGATGATTATAGACTAATGAACACAAAGTTATGATGATTATATTCTCTAAATTGAGCCCCCTTTATTTGAAACACGCCATAATAAAGGGCCTACATTAAAGGCGATTGGCACTAACTTACCGTAAGGTAACCACCTGAAATGTTTTTTAAAACTGCATTGCACCCTGGGGATTTTGTGAGGAGCCTGCCATATTAAACAGAGTGCTTAAATGACTACCAAATTGTTAAAACTATCAAATTTACCAGATTTCAAGATGTTGCTACATTAAAAAAAAAAATAAAAAAAAACATAACATCAGACCAGTCAGACCCTGACCAGTTTGGTGGGGATCAGGTGTACCAATCAAAGAAATTCCCACTCATTTCCTCAAATATACAACTTATTTCGTTCTGCTCCAGATACTCACTTACTGTCTCTGTCTCTCACACATTTGTGCATAAAGATTCAGTCTACTGAATCAGGTTTAACCAGTAATTATTTTTTCATAAAATCAATGCCCTAAGACCAGTTGCCTCCTGGGACCCATTACATCTCACACGATATCTGTATGGCCGTAAACTAGAAAACATTGCTCCATGACTTATCACCAATTTAGTTTTCTCGATCCACTTCATTCGTATTCCCTCCATGGGATTCTAGAGGTATCGACGCGTTAATGGATATCTATAATGGAAAGACAAATGGACTTCCCTTGAATGTATTTCCACCTCTTTCAACTCTTCTTAATTCCAAATCCCGTGAGTCTGTCTGTTCTTTGTATTCCACTTTAGTCTCTACACTGCGGCAAACTACTTCACTACTTTAAGATGGGAAGCTGATCTTCTGACTGTTGGCCTTCTCTGTTTAGCAATATCTCATCGGTAAACGTCGCCCACCAGCTTATAAATTATACATTTTTATACAGCAGTACAAGCGTAGATTCTGGATCAAACTTTCCGACTCTGAACGTAACACCTGCTTATTTGCCGTGCGAACTTATATGCATACATCTTGGTGTTGTGATGCTGCTTACACACAGGGTTTTTATCTCTGGCGCTGTGAACAGTCAGCTGAATGAACCCCTCTCTGTCTGTCCCGACTTATTTCCTCTTGGCCGTGCTCCTGCAGTTCACATCAGATGCATTGAAAAGAAAATTATGTTGTTGTAGTTTCAAGTGCCGCTGAAATTGTTATTCTGAGAAGTTGTTTCCAACCCAGCTATGAATTACTCAACTCTTGGACCGTTGCTTACTGTCACAACTCCAGCCAACTCTCAGACACACATTCTCATGTCTGCTCTGTGTTTTGCCTGCCACGTCCAGCCACTCCCCCCTTGCCCTCCACTAACCTCTCTCCCACCTTTCCCCATCACCTGACCTTTTCCGCCAACCCGCTCACCTGTTCCCACTTTCACTCATCAGCCCTGCAATATATATTTCCCAACCCATCTCATTCCTTGCCAGCTGTCTATTGTGTTTCTGTCACAGCTTTCCAGCCTCTTGTTTGTTCTGCCTGCCCTGACTTCTGCCCCTGTGCCTGACCTTTTTTGGATAAGTTTGTCTGTTTTGATCTGCCTGCCTTGTTTTGACTTTTGCTTGTTTTTTTGACCATGTGAAAACATGAACTTTGACTTATCCTGCTCATCTCGGAGACATCTTGGTTCGAATCTGTTTCCCCATTACAACTAACAATCAGGTTTAACAACCAGTTCCAAATCTTCCAGGGCCTCACACTGATCCTTTTTGAAGTTTTGGTATACATGTTGCTATGATTTGAATAAATCCTTTTTTACACTGTGATCTAAATTCAACACATTCAATCCATGTTCATTTTACAGACGGGGATAACATCATTGTGCCATTACCAGCAGCAGCATCATCATTACACCGAATTACACTGTGGGCCTGCTGGTTTTAGGGGAGTCCAGCATGCATTATAATCATAACAAAGATGAACACACTTCAGGTTCAGAACAATGGTGCAGTAAACAGACTCGTATAGCGCTGACATCTGTGATTCACAATGACATTCAACGATGGCAGTGTCACACTGTGCTATGTACAGAAGCAAGTGAAATCTCACACCTCTGGCACATTTTGTTTTTCACTTGCTGCGAGATAATTAGATCAAATGACTCGGCTGGATTAATATGACATTAATATGATATTGTGTGCAGTGAGATGATGAACAGCTGTGCCCTTTCTGGAGTCATGCATTGGTTTTGTGACTGGTCCTGCTCAGGCACGTCTTGTATCCAGATATGTCACACTTCAGAATGCTTCTCGAATGGCATCAGAGTGACAAGTTGTGATCACGTTTCTTTTCTTTTTCGCTCGCTGGGGAAACTGCAACCGCTGCAAAAGCGAAAAGAACGGATGCATGCGCTTGGCCGTACAGCTGGCAGTGGGTGTTTGGTACCTTGCCTCGGGTACAGACTTCACAACCTTGTCCCAATTGTTTGGCATAGACAAATGAACAGTATCCAAATGTGTCTGGAACTGTATGCAAAGTAAAAAAAAGTTGACTAGGCAGTCCTTCTCTGTGGTCTGGGACACTTTTATTTAGATTTTGTCCCCACTTGTGTTTCCAGCTTCAAGAGCTGCTCGCTGCAGTTTTCAGTAATGAGGTGCTCCAAACATCAGACAAGAACAATAATATAAGATGAATCTGCAAAACACCAGGTTGCGTTCGATGACAACATTTTTTATGCCCGATGTCAGTGCTTTTGAAATTCTCGCACATGGCCATTATAGCTAGGGAAATGTTAAGGTAATGACAAATAAGTAGTGTGATTAGTGTTCTGGGACCCACTACATATAGGGATTATTTCTGCATCGGCTCTGAATCCTGGCACTGAGGGTGAGATAATGTGTAATACTAGAGTTTTTTTTTTTTTTTTTTTTCATTTGAGCATGTTGGCATGTTGCTGTTTGATATTAAGCACTGCATAGAAAATACAGCTGTGGCTCATGGGAATGGCATTTGTTTTGCATGAATGTAGTCATAAAAAAAGTATTGGACAAATTAAGATCTTGACCTGGTGATGTCACTGAAAAACAGAACTGTCATGGCATTGCTGGAGGATAAGTCAGGAGACCGCCAAAGTCATTAGAATTCATCCTCCGAGAAACACAAAAACAGATCTTCATCTCCATCTATCAAATATTTGTTGAGTTATTTCAGGTTGGACCAAAGCAGTGGACCGACAGATTGACAGTGAAAGTCTGCCTTGAGCGCTAGTTCAAACACTGGCTCCAGGGTGGTACATAGATTTGTATTATTCATTGTTAAACCTGTTTCCAAAAGTCAAAATAAATACATAAAGTCCATGATTTTTAAAAAAGGAAATGAGAAAAATAATGAGACCTACCTGATGTGCAGCTCAAAACTCTGATCTTAATCTATCATCGGTACATTTGGGCGTAATCACATTTGGAGCTGGCCGCTTGTGATTAGATTAGTCCAGACAGATTGTGGGGCTAAATTTGAACAGGGCCTGATGGTTATGAAGATATACATGTTTTTCACAAAGTAGTCACACATGGTTCCCTGTAACATCCCTCACTGGTTTAGAAGTTCTCAGTCACCACTCCTTGTGGGCAATATCAGCTCACACAAAAACAGGCGTTGGGCAGCAGCGCCTGGCAGCTGATGGGAGGGACGGGGGGCCACAGCTGCTTTATGGAAGTCTGCCATTTTTCTTCACATTTCCCCACAGGCTCGGTGACAAGCTGACCAGAAAAGAGGAGAACAGGACGTATTGATCAGTAGCTAAGAGTAGAACAGAGCCACTCAAAGTATCAAACCCAGAGGGGGAGGACAGAAGAATTGGCACTTCTCCCCTGCGAGTGTGAAGGACTCCAGTGGGGTCTTTTGTCTCTGGTCTGACAGGCCCCTCGGTGCCTCATTACAGTCAGCCCTGCCTGTCCCCAGCACCAGCGTTTTTAGCTCAAGTTTTTCACCTAACATTTCTGTCTTTCCTACAGCTATCGAACCAAATACGCTGTCGACGGTTTGAGGGAGCGGTCTGGAGTGAGTAAATGTTAAACACTGAGCCACAACACAAAGCAGCCCTTTCTCTCTGTCTGTCTGTCTGTCTGTTTAATCTGCTTTATATTTCTCGGTGGATTAGGAACAAAGGAAACCACGTACATGTTTGAAAGGTAATCAGCATTTCTGTACTGATTGTAGCTCTGGAGAGAAAAACTAATTTCATTTCATTTTCAAAGCGGGCGGCTCCACAGCACCTTGCTTGGGTAATTGTTACCCTCGGAGAGCTGCCAAGAGGTTTGATGGTGTGCCAGATTAGCTGTGTGTGGTTTGTCTCTCACTTGGGCCCACCTTGTATCCGGCCTCTCGCCCAGGCCTACGCTGGCACTGGCCCTCTACCATCTGTCAGAAACTTGGGCTTCGAACCACTCCTACCTTCCCCATTATGAAAAACAAAGAATTCCAGCGCAGACGAATGGTAAAGTAACAAGTGAAGACACCAAATCCATGCACTCTGCACTCACTCATGCCCTTCTGTTGTCTAAAATCTCAGAATGGATTTTTTTGCCCAAATATTTTGGAAAATGAATAAATGTATGAATGTATTGGCTCAGAGAGATGGTCCCCATTGCTCTGGATAATCCTCACAACATACTGTGAACAACTTTCATGGGGACTTTCTTTTTTTCTTTGGCAGTGACTGGCCACCGGGAGCACCAGAAGGTGAGACGCTACACAAATGCATCCCGTCTCCCTCCCAGTGCCAATTACATCCTGCCACATGGCTAGGTCCAATAACTCCGCGTGTCCCTTTTTCCATATCTGTGGAAGTATCTTTTAAAATCATGTCAACACTGACCCAGCTAGCAGTTGACTGTCACTGACCTATTTTATATGGTTGAAAAGCTCAAGGAAAAGAAGTTCCAAACCCCAGAAATAGAAGCATCTAAAAGCCTCCAAATAAGTAGTTAATTCATTCAATGCTGCAGCTCTGCAGATAACAGCCAGAGAGGAGGACCGGAGCAGCGGAGTGGATGCACAACCACAGTCCAGTGAAAACACCAGTCAAGGTTTCACAGCTGAGATGGTAGGCAGAGGGGGCTTGGATAGCAGGGTGAGGTTACTGAGCTTTTTATTCTGCTCAGAAATTCTAATGTGCTAACAACAGTATGTTGTCTGATGTGCTAATTAACAACAGCACACAAAGTATTAAGTCTGTGTGATTCGCTTGAAGCTTTGCTACAAGAGGATTCATTGAGGGAAGAAATACCACTCAAATGAATTATTTTGCTTCTTCTACTGTCCAGTTTAAATTCTAATCTTACACCGATACTTGTAGTCAGTACATCGAGAGTGGAACATGAAAAATATAAGCAAAATACAATACAAATTGAACTGTGATAAATATTAAATAGCTTACTCATAAATGTTCCATTTCTGTTGATAGTACTATCAACAAAAAGGCTGCGCCACCAGTGTGTGAATGTGTATGAATGGGTACCTGCTCAAACTAATGAGCAATTTGCACCTTGCATGGCAGCCAATGCCATCAGTGTGTGAATGGGTGAATGACATATGTCGTGTAAAAGCGCTTTGAGTGGTCGAAAGACTAGAGAGCCGCCATATATAAGTACAGTCCATTTACTACTTTAGTTGTTAGTGTATTTACCTGCTCATGTGGTCTTTTTTGAGAATATACGTGTAGTAGTAGTGGACTGTATTATATGGAGAGATATTTCATGCACCTCACAAATTCACATATGTTGTGGAGGATTTATGCTGAAAGGTTTATTAAAGCTTAATCAGGGAGAACGGAGGATTTATTCATTTTATTATGTATTATAGTGCCACAGCTACTGTATGCGCATACATAGTTATTGGTCTACAAACAGGGAAATATGTTCACCCTTAGTGGTCCGACATCGTTATCAGACTCTGTAGAGGTTTCATTGTTATGTACCTACCTGTTGTGTCTAGACAGTGAGACAGCTCTGTCCTCTGACCTCAGTTACCATAGTAATGATCGAGATGGTGCCTGTTTCCTAAATACAAATATACATCTGTGCATGTGTGTGTGGCATGCTAGAATAGAAAATCCACTTGCTACAAGCTAGTGTAAATAAAAATTATAACACGATTATATGGACTGTACTGTACATTTATGATAATCATTGTATATGACTTTCACTTTCTTTTAATTGTTTACTGTTAAACAGGGGGTCAAAAGTCATGTAGTGCTAATGAAAACTGAAACTGAGACACAAACAAAACAGTTATTAATGAGAATCATTAGTGAGAAAACATGTTTTGTAATTTAAGTGAACTAACCCTTTAAGAGTTGCTGTATTTACGTATAAATGACATGTTGAAATTCAGCTGTATATTGGTCACATAACACCAGATATCTTCATTATTGATCCATGGTCCCCGTTAGACACAAGCAATAATAAAAGGAGAGAGACATAAAGGCATCAATAGTTGGAGGCCTGTCATTTCTAATCACTCTTTGCAGGAAGGTCAAAACATGAGACCTTACTAGCTGCAGTTGGCAGACGCACAGCACGCTTGAGAGACAACAGACAGTCTGGATCCAAAGCATCGCAGGGAAGGGCAATATTCTCTATTGCACATGCACACACACACACACACCGATCCATAGATAACCTCTTGTCCCCATCTCCCACATTACACCAAAAAGCAACTTTCAAAGGAGCCACACCTGCTTGTCAAAGCCATAGTTTGAAACCACCTGATCACTGGTGCAGATGGATGATCATGGACAACTGGTAAGTCTGGAAAGAGAGACTGAACCTATAGTAAGGGTGGAGTGGGGGGTGTGATGAGCGAAGGGGAGTGTCACTCTGATGTACATGCTGCAGCTTTGGCCTTCAGAGAAACATGGAACACCTGAGATTTCAGTGACATCGAACAGGGTCCGGTTGATGTGTAAAGGTTTCATTTGTCAGTTTGCACACACTCCCTCAGCCGCTGCAGCTCCTAATTACATACATCTAATGGTAGAGTGTCATTTATAATTCCTGCTCTTTCATGCTGCTATCTCAAAAGCGTACGCCCACCTTCTTCTTATTTCCCCTATGTGAGAGACAGACAATGCAAATTGCAGAGCGTCCTCCCACCAGAGCCCTTTGAATAAGTTGTTGTGCAACAAATTGTAAAGCAGAGGGCATCTGCTGATGCTGCGTAACCTTCCTTGAAAGATATCAACACACAATTAGCCATGAACTAGCATGAATGAAACATAGCAGCTAAAGCATACTGCACTAACCTGAAGGTTTATACTCCATGTGCATACAAGAATACAACTTTTGATACTGATGCAACTTCACTGCTACATCTGTCGTGGGAACCTTCAATAGCAATTCAAGCATAGGTTGAGGTCACTGTAGGGATCGTGTTGCTCTCGTTGAGACACGGAGCAGCTTTATGTTTGTGTTCCGCAAAACAGGCACCATCCTGATCATTTCTATAGTCACCAAGGTCAGAAGATAGGACTACCTCCCTCTATAGACACAACAGATAGGGAACATAACATAGACGCCTTTACAGATAAAAATGTTTAACCACTAAGGGTAAACATACTTATTTCTCCGTAGACTAATGACCATCTATGGACATAAAAGAGTTGTCAGACATCACATCTTGACAAGTGTATTGATAAATCCTCCATTCTCCTTGGCCAAGCTTCAATAAACCTTTCAGCATAAGGCATCTTAGATTGCTGTGCACTTTCTCTCCACTGACTGAACTGACCATTGCTGGCTAAAAATGTTCACAAATACTTTTTATAAGATGCATGCCCCTAGGCAGCACTAGAGTTTTCTTCTTGCTTTGGCTGTCACTGATTTAACATTTCACGATGAGCAGTTAAGAAAGAAGTCTCAAAATCGATGCAGCAGAAGCAGAGATATCATCTCTTTTGTTCCCCTCATCCTCCTTCATTGTTAAAACCTGGCGCTTACATTACCCTCAATGCAGCTCGACCGCTGCAAGTCGAAGATTTGGGTGTGTTATGTTAGCAGCAGCTCAAATGGCCTTGAGCTGTTAGCCTCAAACAGAGATGAGGAGTGAGCTACAGAGGTCGAATAGGTTCACTTCTTTCTTACTCCACGCACACACTTTTTTCATTTTCAAACTTCATTTCATTTCATTTTGTTTGTCAAACATCTGGTGTTCTTGGTGTGGCAATAGTGGGGTTATTGTCATTCTTGGTGGGGCTGTAGCTGTACCTTGATGTGCCTAGGGGCAAGCCTCAGATGCAGACTTATGAATATGATAAAATGCTAAACCAAATTAATTAGTGTTGGATTTAATGTTTACCAGGAAGACATTCCCTGAGCTGAAGCTGGAGGTTTTTTTTTTATTATTATTATTACCATTTGCCACATGAGCAGCAGTCTTTTGTCTTTGTTAGTTTTTGTTTTGTGTTTTATTGTGCATGAGCAGCCTATTGACTGTTGCTTGTTTTCTTTGGCATTTGAAGGATATTGACGCTCGCTGTTTGTTCATGGAGGCTGAGGGCAACTATGGATCCAAGCATTCCCCTTCATTCTTTGCCATCATGTTGTGTATGAGTGTGTGTCTGTGTGAGCAAAGAAAGACACACACCATACACACACACACACACACACACTTGTACTGTATAGTGTAGAGTGGTATTTGCTTTCCCCTCTTTAACAGCAGCCCATAAAAAGTTTACTGAGAGCCCTCCCTTCTGCTTTCATCAGCATATCACTTTGAGCTCCTATTATGCAAATGAAATCACGGCTCTATAAACCATATGTAAATGGAAAACACAAGCATGTCCATACAAAATTACAGTCATAAATTTGATCAACAGCGCTCTAATAATCAGAACAGTAAGTGAAGCTTTCCAGCTCTGTACTGTTTGCTGCAAACCTTTCCATTCATCAGTGTGATGTGCCAGCCTAGACGTGTCAAATTGCCAGAATTTGAAGGTTGATTGTCGGAAAATTTGCTTGGAGCTTCAATAATTGTGTGCTGCATTTCCAGACATCTTTTTAGACTGCTCAAAGTACTCTTAAAATACACTCATCACAGATAAAAATGGCAGACAGCTCGACTGTGCATGACTGACTTCTTTGCGATTCCATTTAATCAAAACACGTCTATGCAAAATCGTCCCAGATGTAACTGTGAGGTATTGATCAGCTGGACTCAAAATGACGCTTCATATCGCACATAAAATGCTTATACTTGAAAGCAGTGGGAGTTAAAAAGCAACACATCAAGCAGAGAACAGAGTGAGATGGAGAGATAGATTTAAAAGGCCATGTGGACCGAATGGATCCCGTAAGCTCCTAATGTCCAGCAACATTAATAATATATATAGCCACAAGCGGCTATAAGTGGGGGTCCAAGCCCATGAAGCAAATGGTTTGACAGTGGGAAGATAAAACTGATTCATCATTTTGGATAAGTGCTTCGTCTCTAAGGTAGAAACAACGGCAAAAGCAGATGAAATGTTGTCTCAAAAGGCCAATTTTGGTGAGGATACTATGTGCAACCAAGTGTAGCCTTGCACACTCTTAAGTCCTTTTCAAAATGATTACGTTTGATTAAGCACCACTGAATTATGCATGTCTTCTTGTTTGCATGAAGACAGTGAGAGGCGGTACAGTATGATACAATGGTGATGTCAACAGTTGAAATAACAATAACACAAGGTTAGGTCAGTACAGCACCTCAAATGAGCACTGCATGCTAAAAACAAAAAATAAGAGTTAGCACTATAACACTGTTAACACTGCTAATTCTACACCATATTTCCATGACACCCGCCTACAGATATTCCATCCATTATCAACGTAGACATTTAATTAGAGCATCTTTAAGCCTTTTAGTTAAAAAAGATAAAAGACGTTTTCTAACACAAATGACAAATGAGTCTGATGAGAATGATTAAAGAAAGTTTTCCAAACACTCCACCATCTGTAGGTTTCAGTGATCGACTTAACTTTAAGGGGTTAATGAGGTGTCAGACTGTTAACATCATTGTGTTAAGTGAAGCTTCGACGATAAAGTGCTGCATTTGTCTGCTGTAATATTTACAAACCAGAGGAGCAGAAAGTGTCCTTGTGTAAGGCAGAAAATAGCCAGAAAATTATCAACTGGTGTTCCGGCGCTGTGTTTGGCTCCCGCTGTGTTAATGGGCTCTGGTCCATATCCAGAGAATGACCTGCCCAGCATGACACTGGTTTACTTTAGCTTTCACACAGACTGTGACCCTGTCACCTCTGCACCAGCTTCACAAGTGACCGACCACTGTGTTTGTGTGTAGTCCGAACAAAAGATGAGACATGTATCTTTCTATCGGTTTTCTCTAATGACATACACTGGTGGTACAGAGGGCTAATGTTGGCACTGAAAAACGCCGTCCTTCTTCCTGTCCAAGAGAGGGAATACTATGTTTTCATGGGATTTCACAAAAAGTGATCATATTATATGATATATTAAGGTATCTCAACACTGCAGGGTTTACTGGCTTTCTAAAGGGTAAAAAGAATACATTAGAATTCACTAAATGACATCATATCATAATTTATCAGTTATCTCAAAGGGGCCTTTTTTCAATTCAAGTAAAAATGAATTTTAAATAAGTTCAGTTTTAATTTGTGAGGGCTTTTTCCTTCCCTAAATAACACACAAATGTAATCAGTGATCATCAGAAAGCCTTGAATTTGCAAACTAAGGTGTACCTGTAATGTTATTATAAGCATTTAAAGGGTTTTTATTCCCTAATATCATCTTAAATCATGTCTTAAATCATTAATGAACATATTTATCAAATATACCATGAATGTATAAATTACAAAGAGACTCTGGCAGCACTAAAATCTGGAGGCCAGCACTAATCGGTCCAGGGTGTAAGATTTAGGGGGCTCTATTTACAGAATATGGCAGAAATATAAGATGGATAACTTTTTACTAGTGTATAAGCACCAGAGAATCGTTATGTTTTTGTTACCTTAGAATGAACCTTTTATATATTTACACGCCGCAGGTCCTCTTCCAGTCAGTTATGTTTTCACATGGGCAAATTAAGGGATCTCTGACTACCATTCCAAAGACATTTATTTAAATTTAGATGTTTGGTAGGTTTTCAGTGAGGAAAAACTAAGGTTATTTTAATGCATTGTTGTTTTCACAGCAAGCTTTATTACCATGAAGGAAATTCGTATTTAGAAAATAACTTTTAAAAAGTGAAAGTTGAAACAAAGAGTGCATTTCAGGGCAGTTTGAGAAGTGTAACCTACACGTAGACAGCTATTCAGCCTTTATAAGAGCTCCTGTCTTTGTCTCCAGAAACCCATTTAGTCCAGAAAAAAACTGCAATGGGGTGAGTTGTGAGAGCTGATGTTACCCTTGGGCCTCTGTTGCTGTTATAATATCTAATATGATTTTGCATATAACTCTGTTTGTAAAGTACTGCAGCTTTTTATGGGCGCATCAAAATCCATTGTGTTTCGTAAACAGACAATCCCCAGTCTGTCTTCTGCCTTCTAAATTGACTTCTTGGCTGCGAGCACCATTGGGCTGGTCTGAACCTTTGAACCTGACACGTTAATGGGCTTGTGTGTGTAACACAAGTCTGACCTGGTCGTGCCAAGACAGCGGGAACATGGTCCCTCTCCCTCTCACACAGACTGTCACCTTCAAGTGAGAGTGTTCACATACTTGGCACAGCAGCAAGAGCTCCACGCCCATTCGCATTTGGGAGTCACACACGACAAGCACGTAGCACCTTCTACAATCTGCTCAGTCAAAAACAAACAAAGAAAAAGCATACCGATTCCACACACGTATGCTTTATGCATGCATAGATGAGAATTTAAACACAAGGGGATACACAACTGCCCCCTGCCTGCTCGTCACACACACACATATCAGGCTCTATCTAGCCTGAGGACTGATCAAAACCACCGCCTTGGTTCCCAGAACATAGACGCTCCCTCCCTCTCTCCCCTGAGGCTCCTGAACCACCCTGGCCTGCCATCCTCCACATCTGAGGCAAACCCAGAGATGAAACAGTAATTACTCACATATTGAGGTTACATGTCACATATCAAACAATATGGATTTGGCTAGTTGGGTGTGACCAGATATTGGCATTGTAATAAAGCGCTCCTCTCTGAGTTTCTCTGCACCGATATGGCCCCAAATACGATCCAATTACCACAGTGAAATATTAAAGTTTTAAGGTTCAACCATATTTTTTTCTTTGCATTTCATGCTTTGTACATTTTCTGTAATCCTGCAACCCGGTATAGAGGTCCATTTTTTTTTTCCATCATAGGGATTGTTGAAATTTCATCTCATCATTTGCAAATACGCTGTCTGAAGGAAGAACATTTTATCATACATCCAGTAATGGAACTAAAAGCACAGTGGCCCCATCAAGGTTATTTGGCTGCCATCTTCATGCAATTTCAGCTACATCATAGTCTGTACAGAGATGATAGTTTTGTCCTCTTTTAGATGTGAGGGACATGTCATGACACTTCAGAACATACAGCAGACGAAAGTCATTTTTGTAATTCTGAGAGAACTCTAATGAGAAATTAAAGACACATCTATTGGTGACTAATAGTTTACTCAGCATGCGGGGAATGTCAAGACCCATTTTGCATATGTTCTCCAGATAAGGTCTACGCTAGTAGAAATGTAATTACATTTCAAACTACAAGTCATATCTCAGTAATGCCATGAAAGGATTTGAATGTGTTCATACTATTGAATTGAAATTAACTTTTATCTACATGAAAATGAAGTTTGATACTTCGCAGCTTTCCTTCTTGAAGTCCTCTGAGGCAAATGTGACTTTGTGCTATACAAATAAAATATGATATGATTTGATTTGATTTTGATCTGGCACCACAACTCAGCAGTTAGCCAGCTGCTGCACTGATCACGTATGAGTCTGTGAGATAAATAACAGCAGAACTACTTCTAATCTGTGATGCTTTCACTTACTGTTTTGTGTACCGAAGTACATTTGAACAGTGATGCATTAGCTTACTGTTGTACCCACTAAAGTACACTTGAACATTGATGGGTTTGCTTATTGTTGCAAGCAGTGAAGTGCATTCAGACTTTGATGCATTCACTTACTGTTGTAGGTACTCAAGTACATCTGCATCTGAACAGTGATATGTTCACTTACCTTAGAAAGAAAAGTGAACAACAATAGTTAGTGAGTACAAAACTTTAAACTAGACTGAATTAAATATTCAAAGCAGAGACATGAATCTGAATTAACACCTGTAGTAACTAAGAGTTTAGCTAATAAGAAAGCTGTTGAATTTTTTTACTTTAGTAGCTGACATCCTTATGAGTGGATTATTATGGGTCATTATAACATGCACAATACTGAAATGCAAACAGAGCACCAACATGCCTGATTGATTTGTTTTAATTAAAACAAGAAAAACCTTAAAATGCCTTGAAACCCTAAAAATGATGTTTGCATCTGACAGCGGAAAAGGAAGTGCACACACACACACACACACACACACACACACACACACACACACACACACACACAAAAGTGCCCACCGGTCATCTAAAATGCCATTTTATGTGAGCAAATGTATAGCACATTAATGCACGGCTTCTCCAGGTGTACAAAAAAAGTATGTTTACAAAGGATAAGATTCATGTTGGAAGGTGATTCTCGCTGAACACACATTCCCCTGCCAGTAAAATTCTTAACTCCTCCTGTATGATGTCCAGAAAAAATAACCTCAGGTAAAAGTAGTCCTATCCAAACTGACAGTCTTGATACTGCTGGCAAAGTTCTGCATGCATTGCCCATGATACTGAACGGATATGAACCATCTGTTCAAATTGTACTTGAAAGCAGCATTCGCCCCCAACTGAGATCAGACCAGATGCAAACGTTATTCTACATGCGATCTCTCTCCACCCCTGCAGCCCTGCATGTTAACACCAGCTGCTGAAATCATGTATCGCGCATTGGACATTTTTGGCGCGATAACGCATAAATGAAGTGGACACGTGTGATTCTGGTGAGTGACCGCAGACTTCTTTCATCCCGTGCAGTTTGGCATTCACATTACAGATGTCCTGTGTTAACAGTCACTTCATGTAGACTGAGCCTTGTCATAAATCAGCCGTTTATAAACAGATTTGTTCATAAATCTTTCAAAGCCACATCCACAGAGTGAGATCGGGATTGACAAATGTTTCTATAGTTTTACGTTTACACAGTACATAACACTGATGAAGAAACTACTGATTTGTTGTTTTCAGCTAATGGCAAACAGTCTTATTTAACAGGGTTAACTATTTAAAGGGCTAAAGATTCAAATGATCTGGACCCAGAGAACTGACAAGGACATTTGTTAACAATCTAAGGCTGTCTAATGTCACTGACCCCATCTGGAACAATGCCAGAGCACAAACACACTCCCACTAAGGCCATAGTGTGATCACGAGTTTGGAAGAGAAAACCTACAGTTGTTGTTTTGCCTCCTCCTGTGCCCTTGATTTTTCTTTGTGTGGCAAACCATGTGCCACTTTAAAATCTACTACAACTACTGTCTTTTCCCTCCCCTCCCTGTCATTCACCTGCTGCGTGATCTTCCTACATATGGCAGCTTTTTTTGGAGTCACAGAGCCAACAGCACTGAGCATTACCTCAGTTTCTGCTGCTGCTGGCCCAGTTTTCTTTTTTCTTTTTCTTGTGTACGTGTTCTTTCTTTCTAATACTGCCTGATCCCATGATATTAAATCATGTTAATTAAGGTTCCTTGAACATTTCTGCCATGTAATTTGGATTCATAAACACACTCAGATGAATGTGAATGAAAACAGACCATCCTGAACATTTGCTGAGTACTGCCTGTGCTTCTGGTTTTTATTATGTGAGTGTAATTACTGTATGCCACAAATTTATCATGTATTGGTACACTGAGTTTTGGAAAGTAATTCCATTCAAACTCCGAGGTCTTTGAGCAATGGTTGGAGAGTCTGGGCAAAACGGCAAATCTCTTCTTGCTGAGAGATCAGAGGACTGATACCACTCCCATGTCCAATGAGACAGTTAGATTAGCATCAAGGCTGTAAGATAAGGGGCACATCTTGCCTAGCTCTGTTTAAAGGTGACAAAATACCAGCATCTCTAAAGCTCACTGCTTCTCTTTTGTTTAATCAATACAGAAACCTGAAAGGTACAAATGACTGTGTCTTAGTTCTTGGTCATCATCACAACCAAGAAAAAGCTACAGAACCATTAATCCTTCCCAGTCCCTGTCTCATATTTAAAGGAGTGGTGTCAATCATACTTCAGCACATTTTCCAAAATGTCAAACTATCCCTTTAAGATGGAGTTGCACAGAAATACAAATTCTCCCCACCCAAGTGAGGAAATAGTATATATATATATATACATACAAGTTGCCTGTTTAGTTGCAGTATTGGATTTATTTAATTTTTTCACAGCCAGCTGCCTTTGACAGTAAGTGTTGTGTATAGACAGGGGTAAAAATAGCAGCACTTTCAGCCGCAATCTTAATAATGGTCAGACCTGTAGCTGAAACTGAAAACAGATGCCTAAATATGTTCCCCTTGCTGCCGTTCACATCGGTTCTTGACAGCAGTTCTTAGAGATAATCATAGTCCATGAAGATCAGATGGTGAGGCGTCAATGTTTGCCTGCACTGTTTGCCGTAAAAACTGAAAAATCTTGAGGAGGCTGTGACAAAAGGTGAACAAATCCCTGCTGGAGACAGAATGAGATTAGTGTTTTCTAATGAATACATTACCAAACCCACGTACTGAAGAACTGACACGTTCAAATTCAAATCCTGTTGCTTCTTCTCTTGTTGTTCCTCTGAAATTAGCTTCTTGATGAATCCTCATAACAAATTATTGAGATTACTCAGGTCTATGGCTGTATTATGTATTATTTTCAATTTTAGAACCATTACAACAAAAGACTAAATCAAAACCTTGGAATAGATTTATTGGTTTTCTCTGCATGAGCCCTACATACGCCTCCGCCCATTCAATTTGCTTTGTTCTATTGAAGTGCACCTTCATGCTTGCCTTTGCAAATTGCAGTTTTTACTTAACACAACGCTTAATTGCAGGCACATGCTTGAGTGGTTACGGTGCCCATCAGAGGCAGAATGAGTCGCAACAGCGCAGCGTACATTATTCTGGAATCAGCAGCCGATGTGCCAGGCTTCCACTCTAAGCCCCCTGGTTGCAAACCGGAGCCGAGTCCATCTCTTGGGCACCAGCACCAGATGGCAGAGCCAGTAACAGAAATAAGTGGGGGAATAAGTGGTGAGGAGGAATGAGGAATAGAGAGAGGAAATGAGAGAAAAGTCAGAGATTGTGAAAAAAAGAGAGGATGGAAAGCGCCTGGGTTCAGTCTGATCATTAGATTTCTAAACTCAGACGGCTGTGGATAGATTTGCATAGCCTAGGGTTGGCAGTGGCCCACTTTCCCCTCGCTGTCTTTCTGAAAGACTGCCAGTGCATTCCATTATTTGTGTCAAGGCGGGTTCTGTGATGAAGAAAATAACAGTGCTGGCGCATAGTCAGAGTTTACGGTCTCTCCCCTCTCCTCTCCTCTCCTCCTCCCCCCGGTGTTCACTGTGACTGGCTGATTTCTGAATGCAACCCAGATATCTGCTGAGGAGGGAGGGCCCACCAGAACCACCAAACACAAAGCTGCAGAAAAACGAGGAATACAACGGGCAAAAGAAAGTGTAAATATGATGAAGAGAGAAAGAATGTGTTGAAGAATGCGAGAGAAGAGAGAGATCAGTGCAGGACAGAGACTCTCTGCAGGCAGAGCTCGAGGCCTGGCTCGCTCTGGAGACTGAGAGTCCAGCCAGAGACCAGCTCCCACAGTTCACAAGCCTTTGAGACATTACTTTTATATCTAACTCCTGTGCTAACAGAATAGCAAGAACACAGAGCCATGCATTCATAAGGGGGATACTAGCTATGGAAGATAGAAGATGGACTGTAGATATTCAGATGCTGTGGAACTAAATAAACATTTATGTTTCCAGAAAATGTGTTGCTAAGCAAAAATAAATGACTTTTGCAATAGTTTTCATAGTTCACATGTTATTATATTACATATATATTGATATGTAATAAATAAATTGACATATTCACACCTTATGGGGGCAAATTAGTAGTTTAATTACACTTAAAATACACACTAAGAGTAAACTAAGAGTGTTGTTTATGCCATTAAGTGCACTTTAAAAGGTCCGGTGTGTAGAATTTAGGGGCATCTCGTGCTGAAGTTGCAGATTGCAACTAACTGAATACCCATTTGTCCTCCCTCCCAAGCATGAAGGAGAAACTACGATGGCTGCAAAACTCACAAAAAACGTGAAAGGTCCCATCTGGAGCCAGTGTTTGGTTTGTCCGTTTTGGGTTACCATAGAAACATGGTGGCCTAACATGGCAAAATCTGTGGAAGATTCTAAAAATGACAATGATTCATACAGTATGTTCAAGTGATTATTGGGTAGTATTGAGTATTAGAAGTGAATATACCTGTATATGTGCAGAACTGTAGGTTTAAGGGTAGATTTACTTGGCACACAAAATAACCTGTAGAACACACACTTCTATACTAAAAAGTGGGACTATTTGATGAAGTATTAAACTAGTCCACTTACAACTGTATGGTTTTACCCAACACAATATTTACCTTTTGACAGAAGTATAATTAATGTACACTTGAGGTGTGTTAGATTTTTGTAAAGGTGTGTGTGTCTGTGTGTAGGCTACATCATTCACACATGACTGACATGTCATTTTTTGTTTTCAATGCCTGTAATTTTATGTCTGATGCCGTCTTATTTACTGTGGGTGAATGTCCCTTCTCTGATATTCTGCATATCAGAGTGGCTGCCTTCCTCACAGGGGGCTCTTGCGGCATGACGCTATTGTTATTCATGGGCCAAGGTGTTTTCACTGTCTCTGCATATTTTTAAGGATTTGAATAGCCATCCCCCTGTGGCTCCGAATCTGCTGACCTAATGAGCCAGCCTGACTGATTGACACAGGAGACCATCAGAGCAGCCATTCATCATCTCCTGTGGTGAATAAACATTGGATATTTCATCCTGCCAATATATGCTTGATAATGGATCATTTTAAGCCTGTTGGAAAAAATAAAACAAATCTTATACAGAAACTGTCAGCATGTGTCTGACAAGGCCCGATCGCAGTCCCACATCTTTAATCCACATGAGAAGGGTGCGGAGGCTGCCGAGAATATTAAAAATATGAAATGATGATTGCTTTTTAGATTCACACAAGAGCTCATTCTACTATAAAATTGCTGGTGGCAATACAAACTGGAGTAGGGAAAATGTTTTTTTCTTTCAAATAAAGTAACTGCAGTTGACAAGTTTGAGAAGGCGTCTTTAGGAGAGCGATGAAATGCAGCACATGAGTGACAATGGTGCGAGTAAAATGCACTGGATGCGCTTTTAATTGTTTTTGTCACTCATGTATTCAGAGGCGCACATCAAGCTGTCACTTAACAAGACTTCTTGTTGGAAATCACTGTGTTCTGGCTTTGCCTCGTAAGAGGTTGGGCAGACGCAAACTTCCTAAATGTGGCATTATCCTGTCAAAAAGACGACTTGTGGATAATGTGCATATGCCTGGCCTGGTTTCTTTTAAGATTTTTTCCCATGTTAAATGCAAAACAAACCTAGAATTGCTGATTGAAAAATTGGTCTTTCAAAGATGAGAGGCGAAATAGCACTGAAATTATAAATTAAGTCATTAAATAAATCTGACCATGCTGAAGTAGCTTTTGGAGTACAGGGGTGAGTGCAAGGTCGCACAAGTTATTACAATTGAGGAAACTGGAAACTTTGTTCCCTCAAAGTTCTATAATTTAAGTCATATTTATCTAGAAATGAGTGGCCAAAGCCAATGTATAAAATAGTAGAAAATATGTTGGAAAGCTATGATACATCATGTTATAAAGAGTTAGATGAGAAGAAAAAGATACCACATCTCTGTTAAATTACAGCCAAGCGGCAACCTCAGTGGCTGTGAAGTGAAGCCAATGCAATGCAAGCCAAAAACTGCAGTTCCTCGAATGGCCAATACAGAACGAGTCAATCTCCATAAGATCCCATATTAAAATGTTCAACCTCCTATCAGAAATAAACATCTTGCCTGGTACAGCCTGGTACAAAACAAACGTTTTGGTCTTGTTCATGACAACTGGACTGAGTCAGAATTTCTACTTAACTCACTCGTTAAAATTAAATTAAGGCTTAAATTTATGCATAATTAACAATGTGTCTGCTTTGATTGACAGGTGGGTGCCATTACAGATGGCTTGTTTGAGCATCCAGGCTTCATTCGGCTCACCTCAGGTCTGCCGATGATCCCCGTCTTTGCCAAGTTTTAGGTCAAATTAAATTTTTGATTATTTGATTATTCTGTGCTTCAAAATGGCTCATCAGAAACCTACGGGGTCACAAGGCAGCCTTGCTTAGTTAAAAAAATCTGCCTACCAATGTGAGATAGCTCTAACATTTGAACAGAGCCAGCTAGCTGTTCCACCCCCATTTGCACTCTTTATGCTAAGCTAAGCTAACCTGGCCATAGCTTTGCATTTAACATACAGACATGAAAGTAGTATAATTTATCATTTTATGCTCGGCAAGAAGCGAATAAGCTACTGCCCAAAATATACAATACATTTCATTTTAGCGATTTGACAGGAAAGTGAATGCATATATTGAGTCCAGTAATCAACTAAAATGGCCTGTGTTGATCGGTGTACTGCATTTCTGATTTTGCTTAAATTCTAGTGAAGAATCTCTGGATTTCAGAATTGAATTACACGCAGTATAATGGTTGTTGGTGAAGAGGGCATCAACAGTCCTCTTCACTTTGTCATGATCATCAACATTTCCACTTGTCATGAACACGTGTCACTGACACCATTTATATAGCGATGCTTACTGAGGAGTGTCTGTCATCTCTCAGCAGGAAAATTGTGGTTTGAGGAAGAGTTGCTCCAATTTGTACAGAGCCATGGCCTGTTTACTGAATATATTTAGCAAGTTTATGGTGTTTGTAGGATTGGGGTTTCCTGAAACATTTATGCTCACCGTCAGTAGTCCAAGTCTAAATGCTGAGGGTAAGTAGAGCACAGAGTTGCTTTAGAAACTGCTTAGACTGGAAGACATACAGTAGTCCTGCCCTTTATGTCTTTGGCAGTTCAATCCTAAAATCCCTTAGGGAGGCACACAGCCATTTAAAGGCCGTTAAATGATGATTGATGAGGCATCTTCACAATGAGCGTGCCCCCTTCCACTACTTTGGAAACAATCTGTTATCCCCAAAACACCAAAAGCCAGGCCACTTTGTTGTATTTGGCCCCCTAATTTTCTTGTATCGAGGGAATGGGAGCCATTAGCCATTTAAGTGACAGCAGAGAGCTTCGAAGGTCAAATTGTCCAGAGATGGAAAGTCCTCATTCTAACTGGAGGTCAGAGGGCCGCTAGTTTGTTGTACCCCTTAGGGGCCTCACACAGCACACCAACATGCTCCCTTTTAAAGATAGCTCAGGAGAACATATGGTCCGGAGGAAATATTGGGGAAAAGAAAATAGTAATTGAACAAGTAGGGTAATGTTGTTTACTTTTCAGTTCACTGAATCTATTACAGAAAGTGCGTGCAACGATATTACAGACTATTAGTCAGGCTGTCTGCTTTTTTGTGTTGAGTTGTCTGCCTTTATACATGAAATAGCTCTCACAGTAGCACATTCTACATGCTCTATCTCATGTGTCCACAGAAATTTTAATTTATCAACATGCACAGACCCTTTGTTGACCATCAGATCATTTAGACAATGTCCCCTGAGAAGGTTGCTTCTCTGTCTCTGATTGGGAATAAGGTCAAAAAGTATTTTGCTCATGTAGGCACGTAGATCACATAATTTCAGTGGATTAAAAAATACAATTACTGCTGTAAGAATTCAGCCATAGACAATACTTTTCAGTAGGACTGTGAGCACTGTGGATGTAACTGTAAACTACTTTAACTGTATCAAATAGTTAACGTAGTTTAAGAAACTGATGCTAATGTCGAAACGGTAATAAAAGTTATTACAACAGCCAGTGTCTTTTATTCTCTTATACTAAAGTTAAAACTAAGATAGTTGGTTAAAACTGTTAAAACAGCTAGCATGTTTTCATTTGATGTATGCAACTACCAAATTATATGAAATGTTGGCTCCTGGTCTAGTACCTTGTAATGCTTTCAAAATGTTCCTGAAGGAAAGTGAGGCTTTAGATTGCATCTGTGTATGATAGTTCATGCAACCTTGAACTGGAAATTGCTTGCCTTAGAGCTGATTGTGCAGAGTCACAAAAACGCCACGTGGCTTTTCATTTACCACCTGATGGTCTGAGCACAGAACAATGACTTCTCTACACATTGTGCACACACCACTGCAATAATTTCAAAAGGCTTAGACATTGCATGCTTTCACAAATAGCAGTTCTTTATGGATGCCGTCTACATGCCTTGAACTAAGATTGTCTCTTCTCCTTATCTTTCATGAGTACATGAAAGAAAAGATGCAGCAAAAACATGTTCTGACAGCCGTATTTACACTTGTTTGGCACCATGTGTGCTGTTTTCTAGAGTCGATATTACATCTGAAAGATTGAACATGACTGTTAAAGTGAACAGAAAGATAGAAGGCATATGAACCATTGATTGAGACAAGTGCAGAAACACTAGTGAAGAAAATGTCTGAAAATAGGAGATGAAATCAACAATGGAGATAAATTGTGATGCAGGACATAGTCCAGAGAATTGATTGTCAGGTTGGTATTTTCACCCCTCCTCCTCCTGTCGTAATAAATTGTCCACTCTGGAGTAGTATTGACGCCCCTCAGCAATGGTACAGTATGTGAAAAGAAGAGCAAGAAACAGAAATAACCAAAAGGAGACAGTGAGAGATAGAGGGAGAATTTCACAGGGAAGAAGAATTACCAGGAGAGAAACAAAGACAGATAGAAAACAGAAAACGAGTGAGAAGAGAAGCAGTCCTGGCAGCCAATAGAAAATCTGTATTGACTCCAGCAGCGTGAAAACTTAAACCCTTTATAGGATTTTTTTTCATCAATGCAACCAACACAGAATGCCCCGACTTATCAGACAAGAGCCCACTGAGCCCTCTGCCCTCACATTACAGATTTCCTACTGAGAGCAAATGGGAAAACTCGATCCTTTGTTTCTGCTCTCTCTGGGCCTACAAATCTTTTTCTGATCACTGGATGCGTGTGGAGACTCCAGCATTATTGGGATATTGTATTTCCTCTTACCAGAATTGCTGCATGCATTTGGTCGAACATAGACACAACAGAAAACCGTGGAAAGTTGGGAAATGATTAAAGAAAGAAATGAAAAGACAAAATATAAAACGTTCTCACAGCTTTTCAGACACTACAAATAAGTATATTAGATGATAAAGGCTCCAGGTTCTGTTTGTCAATTGGTTTGTGGTGTATAAATCAGATTAAGTGATTGCTAATTTGATTTGAATGTGCATTTAAAGTGTTATCAGCTGTCTTGGGATTCACAGGGCACAACATGTCATACTTGGAAAAAAACTATGAGGAAAAATGGCACCACAATATGCAACCAAGGACTGAAACGCTAATAAAATGCTAGCTAGCTAAAAGCATTTCATTTCAGCATGTCCAAGAATTATTTCAGCATGTGTAACAGAGAGGAAAGATCAAAACCAGGTCTTGCATCGCTTAGTTAGCTTCAACCTCGACAGTCTGTCTGTAAAATGTAAGCATACTGAGTGTCAGGATGCCACAGTTTTCTTCCTGCTGAGGCTGCCTCACATTTTATTTCCTGTATCCACTTGTCTTCTTAAAGGCTCAGTTTTTTAGTTTGGCAGCTTATAAAAACTTGAGTTTGTTACCCTGTTGGTAGTGCATCCCACCACACAACAGCTTTTAGGCATTTTCCTGTTGTTTGCTAGGAGACAGTGACAAGGACGCACCTTCGTGCAATACAAAGTCTATAGAGAGTGATGAACTGTTTTCCCCTCCAAGTGCTTCTAGTGAAATATCAACAAAGTAGCAACCATTTGGCAGCTCACAGGGACCTAAATAAAATGAAGACAACTAAAAAGAAAGAAACTTGCACTGGAGTGTGGTGGCTCAAATTGTCACTGTCTTGGTGGTCCTGCCTGCGTGGGTGGACCTGAGGTGGGCTGAATGAAGACTGGTTACTAAAACAAGCTATCTGTGACGGCACACAACTGTCAATCAAAGTGGCCACGCTATAAATTAATAAAAGCCTAAACAGCCTCAGTACAGTTGTAATGAAAGGGGAAATTAGCTACAGTGACCAAAACCGTTTTTTGTACCAGGCTGTAAACATGTTTATTTCTGCTGTGAAGTTGGGCATTTTAACATGGGGGCTTATGGAGATTGATTCATTCTCTAGCCAGCCTCAAGTGGCCATGGGGCTTGCCACTTGTGTTCACTATAGTCGCTAACTCTGTTGGTCACAGTTTAGTGCTGGGCAGGAAGTGTGCCAGTTTTTTTAAGCTAAATCTAGACCGAAAAGGACATGAAGAGAGTGAACATATTTGTGATCTACTGTTCACATAAAAATATTTTATATATTTCATAAATATTTCAGTTGTTCTGTATCTGTTATTTTCAAATTCAAGCTGGGACACAAACATTAAATAAAATAAATCCTTAACTGCCTCCAGTGAGTCAGTTTATGTTTCCCTTCATGTACTCCCTGTCGGTTGCTGCCATTTTTATGAATAAAAAATATATACTCAGTTCAACAAGCCAAGTAATGAGACAAGTCAGGTCTGGATTTGGCCTGTAAAAGTGGAACATCTGAACTCTGTCTCTGCTTCTGATTCAGTGTAGAGAGAGGCATCACTCCCTCGTGATCAATTCAGCAGCCACCCACTCCCTCATGCAACACCTCTACCCTTTTCTGCCCGCCAAATCCCATCCCCTTCCTCACCTCTCACCTCCCTCGCCCTCTTGCACCCCGCGGCCCCATCCTCGCGCAGCTCACAAGACTATTCTTTGACCTGGAGTCCACTGACAGACTGCCTGTCTGATTAAATCAGATTAGCGACTCTTCTTATTTGACTCTGTCTGTCAGTGTCCCACTTTGTCTATTTACTTTGTTAAAAGAGAGTAGACAGCATGGAAGAGAAGGAAATAAGGGACAAAGGAAGAAGAGACGCAGCCTATAGTGAAGGGGCTGACATGACGGCCATTATTGTTGCATGATGGCCAATTATAACCTCTTCTTCACCATTCGAGATGGTGCAGTAGACAGGATTTCAAAGTATAAGTGAAGTGCAGCCTCTTTAATGACAGTTTACAGTGAGAGTTTCTGTTTTTCACGAGCGCTTCCGTCACACAAAGCCAAAAGTGTCAATTTAGCACAGCAGCTCTCAGCCGGAGGCAGTTGGCCACTACATGCTGTAAATGAGTTTTGTTGTCATTGCGGAGCTGTCTCGATGACAGTTTAAAGTAAAAGTTGGAGGAAAAAAAGGAACTGAAAGTGGAGTAAAGTCGTTTGACATCACTGTATGGTGTAGAAGTTGTACTAGACACCAGTCTGATCAACAACAAGTTTGGGATTTTTATTTTGACAGGTTTGAGTTTATTTTTAGGTTAAAATTTCATATCAAGCTTCTAATCCTGCGAGCCAGGATTCACAGTAAGGCAAGTCTAAAAACCTTGCTCCTTCTTTCCAGACTGATGTTACATTAGTGAACCTGCACTATGTCAGGTCAAAATTTCACAGAGCACAGTGACCCTGAATCTTTCCTGAAGGGATATCTTGACATTAAAATACAAGAATAAAATCAAAAGGACAAAGTCCATGCGCTCAGTAACACTTTTACCATATATATACTCAACTCTTATCACCGAATCACAGACCTTAATGATAGATTCACGTTCTGTCATTAAGAGACTGTGTAAAAATTACTGGGAGGATCATTTTTCAAAACAAAACAAAAAGACCCTCCAGATGATTAATATCACTTTTTTTAATATACAATATTTACATTCCAAAACATAAAAGCCTAAAATATTCTAGTGACTCCGTGAGAACCTCCTGTGAGACTGACTGCAACCGTGTTTTAAGCTAAATGGTAATGTCGGCAGGCTACAATACTCACAGTGAAAATGCTAATATGCTAATATTAAGCAAGTTTACTGTATTTAACATCTTGGTTTAGGGTGCTAACATGCTAACATTTGGGACTAAACCCAAAGTATAACTGAGGCTGATGGGAATGCGATTAGTTTTGCAATTAGTTGCTCATAAAGTAATAAAGTATTTCACAATTTGTAATTAAAAGTCAGGGGATCACTAAACTATACAGTTCATCTCGAGGGGAACATGAGTCTCAGTACTATATTTCATATCAGTCTAATGGTTGTCAAAGCAAAAAATGTTAACCTGCTGGTGTCACTAAAGGAAAAGTCAGGGATCGTCAAAGTTTGTACAACACATTTAACTAGTTCTGCCTTCTGTTATGTAGATAAAGAGAAGGAAGAGCTGCTGCATGCTCTCTGGATACTGTTCAATCAGTAAAAACTCCAAAGATCTCTGTATTGGTGCTCTATTGATCCTACGATTTGCTTTAATGAGGATGGATGATAAATAATGAGGACAATAAAGCCCCGATACAGAGACCGGATTGATGTCTGCACCTTTATGACCCGCAGTGCACACAAAGCCAGTAAATCTACCAAGGGAAGAATGGAATAAAATCGGGTGAGAAAAACTTAAAAGGTTCTCCCCTGCTCTCCTGAAAATTGTAGATTAACCTCCCAATAGCAAAAAGAGAGAGTAGTGATTTTCATACTGTTGCTAACCTGCTGGTGATTTAGATAAGAGTGTGTATTTTTGTGTGTGCAGGGGTGCGTGCTTGTGAGGCTGTATTTGTGTGAAAAGGAATGGAAGAAAATGAGACACTGTTGAGAGACACTGTAATGTTGTATCTAGTAATAGTCTATTGAGGGAACCTTAATGAGTTGAGACACTGAAAATGCAAAGTTGGAATCAATGACAAAGCCTCCTAAACATTTACTGATCCCATTAATAACACAAATTAAGGCCTACATCAAATCACGAGGACTATCTCTCATAATTGTGATCGCAAGAGTGGCATCATATAATATCACTATTGCCTCTTTCTGATTAATTGCCCTCCAGATGCACACTGCATATAGCCCAGCACTCAACTCAAGGACAGCCACCTGGCGTCTGCAGTGTGCTGTGAAGAGAGCTGCCTGCTCATCACTGTTTGATCCTGCAAGCGCCAGCAAACCGGTGTTTTATCAGGACGGCTAATTATAGGCAGAGAAGGATGTGGAAACGGCATCCTGCCTCCAGAGGAACGCAGCGTGCCCACACATTCATTTGTACACACACGTGCTGAGAGGCGTCCAAGGCTTGGCACATGCATTTGTGTGATTGGGGTGTGCATGTGCATACACACAGACGTCACAATTTCCTCTGAGGTTCACCACCATCCATCTATCACTGAGACAGGACAGCAAAATGACACGGCTAACTGCACTGCTGTGGTTGGTCAGTGACAGAAACATTTCTCTGGCCCCAATTTGCGGCCCTTGAACTCTGCGGCCTTTGTTTGTATCCTCCCATAACCCCGGGCTTCTCTATTGTAAGGAGATTTGTCGAGGTTGAGTCTAGTTTGGGGAGGTAAACATCTCAGTGGGCTTGGGCGGAAGTTGCTCTTGCATGCAGAGGGTACTAGAGTTCACCTGGGGCCGAGTTCACTTGTGTTATTTGCTGGAAAAGTCAAAAGAATTTAGTCATGACTCTATGACAGATTGTTTTGGTTTTATCTGGGATGATAAAGTCTGAAATAGATTAGAAAACTTTTTCTGAGTGGACAAATAAAAGAATACATTTCAGTATAATTACATGCCCATTTTCTGTCTGCTTTTTATCTCAAAGGGCAATTTGTTAGAGGAAATAAATACGATTTAAAAAGCAACAAACAGGGAAAAAAGGTTTACACATATCAGCAGAGCACAAATAACAAAATTTTCAGTTTCCTGACGAAATGTCAGTCAAAGCGTGCCTGTGCTCTCGTTGGAGTCCAACAAACAAACACTTTGCGTAATTATATCTGAATTACCAGCAACAAATTCAGCACCAGTTCATCAACTGAAAATGTGTCGGCCTTCAAACCATCAATCTGTCCATCACCATGGATCTGTGAGCAATAAGGTCTGCTTTAAAACAAAAATAATCCTCAGATTTTGTGTGTATAGGTTTGTATGTGTGTGTGTGTGTGTGTGTGTGTGTGTGTGTGTGTGTGTGTGTGTGTGTGTGTGTTGTGTTCTGCTTTGTGTTCAGACACACTCCCGGCAGCTCAAGGATGTCAGCAGACAACGCTCTACCCTTGGATGCAGACTTCAGAGCAGGAGTCATAAAACTGCTACTTCTACAGTAAAGTGCCTTTCACCTGCTTTGGGCCCATTTTCCCATGTTTCCTCCACGCTAAATTTCCAGCATGTTGCAGAACTCCTTTAAGCATGTCATATAAATTATGATAAGTAATTTTCATGGCCATGACAGCGCAGCGAGGGGAACCTGGCTCCTCTTTGCGGCACAGGCCCCTCCTTAGGGCCCCCATAGTGAGCAGAAGATGGAAACATTGATGTGTGCCATTCATCTTCATGTCAGAGATGTGTGTGTGTCTATCGGCCTCTGGCTCAGTGTGTTGTGTTCTGCGAATGCCTGTGTGCGTGTGTGTGATGTATTTTATTGATAGATGTTCTGACAGCACAGTCGTCTTCCAACCTGTCTAAGGAAGAAGCAGCAGCCTGTTCTGATTTGTGAAGAGCTCAGAAGCTGCAGATGTCAGAAACCAGAACAGTGAGTGGTTTGTGAATCTCTTTCTCTCTGTCGCCTTCTCTTTTACTCTTTAGCGTTTTATACATGAGCATGCAGACAGTCGAAGAGAGATCCATGAGGGGAAAATTTTGTATTAAGTACGCAAACAAATATCTACCATATCGATTGCATAAATGAATGAATGACTTAGAGGACCTAAGTCAGAAACCTGCAGTGTGAGACTTTTACACAGAAATGATGTCCATTACATTCAAGCTTTTTCCAAATGAGTTCTCACAATGCTAATTTGAGCCTATCACCATCAGGTATTTCACAGTGTACCAGGGCTTTGATATCTGGTGTCTGTGGTGACATTCCTGCACTGGCACTCTGGTTTAGTAGTGACTGTTAGTGACTGGTCACTTCACCTTGTAGCAACACAGATAAACAGATGGAGGCAGCTGTTCTACAAGGTAAAATGGTTCTTTTTGTCAATAAAGCTTGGTGGCATTAAAGACAGCATAGATCAATATAAATGCTTCAGTTTCTCATTGTAAAGATAGAGAGGTGAAAATACTTTGATGATATCCCGGTCCGCAGCAGTGCTTTGCTTAACATGCTGGTTCTCTTATCTGATTCTCCAAACTGGGGATGTGCCATCTGCTGTAGGTGCTGACTATGGATAAGTACCTCATTCAACACTAACCCTTTAAGCTACTTCAGTAATACATCTACACTCATCTGTACAGTCCTGCCTTCAGCATCAACAGCAAGCCACTCCATCATCGGTAGGTTTTGCCCCATCTATAGCAGGAGGTCCACCTACAAAGTGGTCCTGACCCCACCTCCTTGTTTTGAGGTGTCAGTTAAGTAAATGGGCTGGAAGCAATTGAACTGTTAACCCATAGAAATACACTCCAACGTCTGAAAATGTCTGTGGGAAAGACATCAAAACCATAAAAGATATTCTCTCTCATTCAAATAACTCAGGATTGTCACGGTTTGACATATATGCTACAAAAAACTGAGATGAAAAGGATTTTGAAAGCAAAGCTCTCAGCTTGATCAGGCGGGTGAAATTCACTTTATGGTAGTCGTCTCCACTGGGTCAGACTAGAGTTAAACTCTGGGGGGGGGGTTGATGACATCATATTGCAAGGAGACTGTTTTAAAATGATGACATTTAAATTATTCACTCCGCTCGCCCCTCCACTAATGTAGCCAATAAACTGTCAGTGTAGGCTGACCTGGCCTCTGTTAAATGTCTGGAAAGGAGAAATGTGCATAGAGACAGAAAATCCTGCTCTGCACCTGAACAGAGTGCGTGTAGTGGTGATGTGCAGGACAGGATGGGTGGACTTGTTAGAAAAAAATCAGGCGGGAGAATTAAGTGATAAAGCAGCATTTTGGATAGGTTTTTAATAACTTACAGAAACGCTGCACCTCCCCTCTCTTTCTCTCAAACACACACATGCTGGTTATAGTGCTGTGCAGGAACAAGAGCATCTAGTGAGGGCACTGGCATTTTGCTCGCAGCTCATGAAATAGGTTAAATCCTGGAGCTGTAGACACTGTTGGCTCTTTTTCGACAGTGCAGCCAAACACTAAAAACACAGTATAGACATCAAAATGTAGATTCCTATTTTGTTCAAATTCATAGTGACGACAGGATGGATAGATCATCTGTGTGCAGTGTATGTGAGGAGTCAGAGTTTATGTCTTTAATGTAGCTGAAAGTAAAATAATTTAAATGAATGAATTTAGCATCTATGCTAAACTCTTAAGCAACTGCCATTGTTGTTTTTTCAGCACATCTTGCATAAATACTTTTGTAGCTCATGCCATAGCTACAGTTTCTCATAGGGCACTGATTGGTCCATAACCACTGTGTTTGAAGCCTGGCAAAATGGATTGTGATGTGATCTCATGATTTCATCATCTTAGATCACCTCCTTCACTGTTCACTGCTTCATTTTCTTATTCCATGGATTCTAACACAACAAACCTAATCTTCTCCTGACAGAAACACACAAGATAAATAAATCAGGAGGCTGACCTTGTGAACTGATCTGAGAATAATCTGAGGAAGAATCTGGACACAGACAACCCAGTCCAAATACGACTGATGGATTCGTTCTTGTATTTTAAGCTTTGCATCTTACAGCAACAAGTGGAGACAGGCACATTTTGATGTCATTTGCTTTCGTTATATGCTATACTTCATTTACATATATTACATATATAATCACTTAGGCACCCTTGCATATCCAAATCAATCAAATTGATTTTCATGCTTAATTACTTTGTTTTAGTAACAGTAATGGAGGCAGCGGGGTGTATAGGAGCGCTGCCATCTAGAATGAAACTATAAGGATGAACATAAGGACAGAGGTGAACAGATTCAGACTCTGACAGCTCAGAAAACCTCATGCTCATATTTTCCAAAGAATGTTTATTTATGGTGTCTGCACCATTCAGCCTATCTTTACTAAGCCTGTAAATAATTACAGCCATCGTTTGGTGTCTCTTTAAAGCATTACACCTTTCACATATATCAGTACATTTCTGTCTGGAACATATTGAATGTCTCAAAAACTCATTCAGCGCTGAGAGCACAGATGAAATGTATTTGAGTTTGACCTCAAAGAGGTATTTTGAGTCAAGGAAATATTTCAAGTGCATAAAAATGATTCAAATTCAAATTGCACAGTAACAAGTGCCAGTAGTCACAAAGAAGTTTTCCTCGCCCACAGTACATGGTTTTCTCTGGTTGGAGCGAATATTAGTATATCCTTGCCCTTTTGCTCTTCTGATCCACTTGTAACGAGCTGCTTTAATATGGCTGTACAAACACCGGGGCGCTGAATTAACTGGATGTTTTGATGTATGGAAAAAAAAGAAAATGAATTTCTGTTATGGGCAGTTTCCTTCAGACGGGGGATTGATGAGAGCAGAACACTTTGGAGAGTTAGAGGTGGTGATGAGGATACACAAGATCATGTCTGCTTATTCTGCTTAAAACTAGATGCTCACGAATACAGACATATGCTCATACACATATAGTTGGAGAGGTGCTTTATGCTTAGAAAATAATCTCCAGATAAATCACCACACACAAACACACACACACACACACACACACCATAGCAGGGTCTTTGCTTTTTTCTGCATCATGGTTTGAGTTCTATTAACAATTTAAATCTGCTGCAGCCACCAAATTGTAAAAAGGCGTATAAACCCCTGATACTCTTGTGTCCTTTTCGAGCTTTCCATTCTGCTATGGTTACACTGCTTGCTAAATCCACCCAAAAGCAGAGTAAGCAATGAAAGCTTTTTTATCAGCACAGCTGGTGCCCAAATATTCCGTGAAATAGTATTTAATATTCTCTCCCGCTTTCTCGCCGAAGAGATGCCACCTCATTTCTTTTGTGTTGTTGTAATGCAGAAAGTCAGGCCTGCCTGTGCTTACCTTGAAGGCTCCTGCTGCTTGTCAGACTCTGCTCTGACATGAGGTTTTAAAGTCTCTTTTAATTCACATATGATTGTTCCTGGTTGGCAACCAGCATGCTGACATGTTTTAATTGACAGTTAGATAAACCCCTCCCCTGAACAGCGGTTGTGCAAACATAACTACGCACGGCAGGCCTGTCAAGCTTTATTTCTCCACATTTTAGAAAAGGTGTGATAGGGCTGTAATAAGAGACATTTAAAGAATTTGGAGGACAAGTCTTTTTTTTTTTACTTTTCTAAAACAAAAAACCCAAGAAATGGAACATAAGCTTCAATTCTTAGCATGTCTAGTTTTATAACCTATTTAACATAGTGTTACTTACAAGCCAAGGAGCATTAGTTTGGAGGTTATAGGGTTTTCTTCAAAAAGCCCCATGCATGTTGAGCATCACATCTACTGTGGAAGCTGTTCAATAATATATGTTTCAGCTAACTTTAGCATCTCTGTCCTCACTCCAACTAATCCAGCCAAACTCATTATGGGAAGTAGTGTGATGATCGCCAAACACATCGGTTAAACCTCATTCTTCTCTTGTCACATTAAAAGTGAAAGTATAAGTATAAAAGTGTCTTAAGTAGGACTGTGTTAGTCAAGGAACCAAACAGGGTGATGTTAGAATGAAACAATATTCTGATCTAATATCTTTCCTTATAATACTTACAATACAAGAAAGTAGTTCTACACTGCAATGTAACCTTCTTTTTTATTTTCATTTTACATGGATAATCAACTGGTGGGGGTGCTAACTTTTATCCCAACACATGCAACTATAGTCTATAGCAATATTATGAATTTAACCATCAGGTGCATAATAAAACACACTTTTACAAGAGATATGTTCAATTCAGCCTGAAGCATTAAACAGTCAATGGCGTCGTTACCAGCTCATAGAGCCAACATTAGCTTAATTAGCTAGCTAAAAGCTGCTGCTTCAAAAACCTGCCATCAAAAGTTATCATTTCCGTTTGCCGTTTGGTTTGCCAGCAAGACATGATGAAGGCTGCTTTTGTCTGCCTCTGTGTCAAAACAAGGACACGCTGTTCTTAAAACCTTTTAGTGATAAAACTGCAGGATGTGCCATGTCAGAATAGAAGATCTTGGCCTTGAAACAGTCATCTTAAGTCTATAAATGGGAGAGTTAAGCCTATTGCATGTATGAGGTGGATTGATTTATTTTGAGTATTTTTAATGCCTTTTCATAGATAAGGTAGAGTTATTTCTCAATGTTCTAATATTATATTCATCGTAATGTTAAGTAACATCATCATTTACTAATTAAGCCGTAAATTGTGACGAACCGTGAGTTAAGCACAGAGAGAGAACAATAACTGCTGTGCATGTCAGTGCTAAGTGAAAAGTGTCATATCGTATGAAGTATTAATACAAATTGAAGAAAAGTCAGTGATTAATTCCTGATTAATTTGACTTTGATTGGTGAAGAGAAAGAAGGGTCAAAGCAGAAAGTTAATTTTTCTTTTCTTTTTTCCCTCAAGAAGACAAATGTGTGTCTTCTGTGGTGCCTTTATGACCACTGAGTGTATTTATTATCTGGATGTAGTGCAGTGCAGACTGTACATTTTATATCAGCTCCTTTTGTCCATTCACCACCTCTAAAAACCCTCCCATATCTGTTCCCTTGTTTTTGCAGAGCTGTTAACAACACTCCTACAGTCTTGGTGGAAAGCATGTTTGAGGCCATACAGAGCTCTAACTATGTGGAGGCAATGGGCCAGTGAGAGGGATAATTCACGTCAACAGCAGAGCTCATATCACCCAGGGTGTAAAGGGACATCGCTGGAAGGGAACGTACCATAATATGTGTAATATCATTAAAAGCTGGGAAAATGTCCTGCTTAGCATGAGGCAGAGACAACACTCCCTGCATAAAACTACACATGTGCACAAAATCCAGACATGTATGGTGCATACAAGTCTATTGCTCCTGCACACACACTATTTCCACAATTTTCAGAGCTTGCACAGGACACCTGAATAAACTTTGCTCAAGGTTTAGGAATAATAGCTCCGTGCAATCCTAATATCTGCACCATACCTCCGTCATTTGAAAGCCATTATATTTGAACTGATTTCATAATACACACTTATCCAGTCTGAGCAGTCAAATCAGTAGGTTTATTGAAATACGAACTAGTTTCTGCCAAAGCCAAAAAAAGGTGAACACATCCGCAAAGCAGTTACCACTGAGGCCCCTTTTTACACCTTATTTGGTGCAGTTGAATCAAATCCTGAACTGTTTACCCTTTTGGTTTTGGCTCCCGTCAGGTTTGGAGAATGCTCCAATCAAATCAGGTCTGCATGAAACAACAGCTCCGCAGCCAGCCTGACACAGGTGATTTCACGCCACTTTCAAGTAAATCTTGAAGAGGGCAATTTAAGGTGAGAAGCCAACCAGAAAAATGCACTGTCTCTTACTAAGCCCACGATAAAGTTGATCTACTGCTTGTTTTTGGCTGCTGTATTTTTCCTTTGCCTGTCGAAATGCCTCCCAGACCATCACTTTGTGGTTTTAAAGCTGCAGTGAAATTAAAGACATAACTGCTAGCTATTTGTATGTCAGTAAGTCTATCTATTAATACAATAATGGATTTTGGGACCTGCAGTTTTTCAAAGTTCAATGACTTGCAACCTCATATGATAGCAGTAACCTTTTGCATGAGACACATCGGCCGCATCCTCATGCTTCCGATTTTACCCTTTTGAGGAATCCATAATTTTTGACAGCTCAAGATTAATAATGTTTTGTCCAATAAACAGCTGACCTGAGCAATCGTGTGACTGATTACAAATAGCCTGCTTAAATGCCGTTGTCAGTTGTTAATGGGGAAAAAGAGCAGAGCCAATGAAAAACTGCAGCACAACTTCTGCTTTGGACCAGTCCAAATAAATTATGTGAGAAGAGGTGAAACTGTAAATCCTGGGAGAGAGCAAATTTAATATCCACAGTAATGGAGAACGAGCTCTAAAACCTGAGTGTGAGAAGATTCAGGAATATCTGAGATGTGGAAGCACGTTTTGGCTCATAATTAATAAAACTGTTTAAAAATGTAAGTGATTTCCTCATGCACCTCAAGCAAACATTTGTGTGAAGTCACAAAATGAGGCTGGTCTGCATTTTTTAAGGGGAGACTCCAGTTTTAATATCTGATGACGTAATGCTGTTGGTTGTAGTTTGAAGTAAAATCTCCCTGTTGAAGTGACTGTGCAGCAGTCCAGGGTGAGACCAGGTAAGATAAGAGTGATGAGCAAATATAACGGGTTCTGCTGGTGATCTGTAAAACTCAGGATTCAGAGCCAAATAATTTACTGCCCACGCAGAGACACAGCTGCCTCAGAGGAGTTTCTGTCTGCATTTGATGGAGCTCTACTGACATCTAGTGGTGTTAAATAGTACATTTAGGTTTGGGATGATTACCCAGCTTTCTGCTTCAACTCAAAGAAATTCTGCAGGGGTGTGAGAAATATTCAGATTCTTTACTTCTATAAAGTACTAACACCTCACTGTGAAAGTACTGTCTGTATTCTCTGTCAAGTAAAAGTCCTGCAGTCATCATCTTATTCAAGTTATACAGCTAAGAGACCAAGAGCACCTTAGAAGAAACTCAGAACCAGCAAATACTCAACATTAAATGATCGAGATTAAAAGAACAAGAACAACCAATGTTCGTTAAACTTACCTTAAACAGAAACAGATGAGATGTGAGGCCCCCTGACGCCTCGGGCCCCTGCGTCTGTGCCGAGTAGACCCGTGAGAAAGTGAGCCAGCATGCGGAGTACCTAAAACCATATTATGTTCAGTTTCCATCAGTGTTATCATTTACACCTGTGTTTTTCCTACTGTGACATGTCAACGTGTATTCAGTAAACCAGACCTTCATTCCAATGTTGTACGTTTTGTGAATTTCCTCTCGATGTGTACGAAAAGAAAGGCATAAAAGGGTCTATTGCACGAGTACGGGCCTTTTTCACAGCAGCTATTTTGCCATGAAGGGTCGACGCAGGTGTTTCCAATGATACTAATCAACGCTCGGTTCCGTTTAGTGCAGCAGAGACTTTCCAGTGAACCAACATGCGGCACAGCAGCACCCTGACTCTGTTTGACCTGAATGGAACTGAACCTTAATTAGCATCACTGCTAACACCTGTATTTACACTACTAGTTCATGTCAAAAAGTCAGACTAAAATTAAGAATGATTGATGATTATAATGACGACTCACTAAACTCTTCATGAAGAACTGGTTGCACAGCAGACATTTTCAAGCTAGACAGACAGACAGACAGATAGACAGATAGATAGATAGATAGATAGATAGATAGATAGATAGATACTTTATTGACCCTGAAGGAAATTCAGATAGATAGACATATTATTATTATACATATTTATTATTATTTGCAGAAAATAAATATATAACTGTGTTAAGAAGTTAACTCGTGCTAAACATCCATACAAAAACTATATAAAAAGTAAGAAGAAAAATGTTATATACAAATAGAAAACTATATAAAAAAAAATAAAGTGACCGTAGAAATAAAAATGTTATATAAAAAAAATATGATAAAGGACTGTGTACAATTAAATTAGACTTTTAACAGATGAATGAAGGCTGTAAATAAAAGGGTTAATTTAATAACAGGAACAATCATTAATCTTTAATTAACACACCTGTGCAGACGAGCTACGCACTTTTTATTTTTCCATAGTGTGAACAGCTTAAATCATTAGCCTACAACAATTAAGCTAGTAGCATACTATATGTTTGTTATATTCAAATGTCGTTTTAAGTTAGAGTAAATGTGCCGTTGAAACGGTAAGGTTCAAAGTAAAACACAGATAATAACTTTTCGCGGTAATAGTTACCTGCATTACCTCTGCAGCGCCGATAAACAATCACTTCACATCCCACGGACGTCACGTCACGTCACGGCACGGCCGCGGAGGATTGCACGGCACTTCCGGGTGTGGCCGCGCGGAGGGGAGGCGTCGTGCGGTGGGTGCAGCATCCAGAGATACAAAGAAGACGGCGACAATGGCCGATATATCACTGTACCTCACTAACGTTAACGTGTCCATAGGACAGACCATGGACGTGCAGCAGGTCGGTAAACAGCCTTCTCTTTTTAGAACGCCACATTTTCTGGTCGTGTTTTGTTTACTGAATGTGGCTGATGATGATGATGATGATGTCGCCTGTAGCTTGTTGTCACTTGTCAGCTGTGTCATGTCGCTGTTCCACAGGGTAATACACTAGAAAATGATATTATTTTTCACTGTTTTTAATCCCACCTAGAGGCTGCATTCATTAACTGACTCCCTCATAAAATTGTGCCATCATAATAACACACACTGCCCTATTCTTTATTTGTGATCCCCCCTCCCAGACTCAGAGCCCTAACCCGGGTAAAGACTTTGAGAGTGTGGAGCTTGGGGAGCTGGACAAGAGAGAGGAGCAGCAGCAAAGGGAGAAGGTTCCTCGCAGGATAATTCATTTCTCCAGCGGGGAGACCATGGAGGAGTACAGCACCGACGAGGAGGAGGGAGAGGACAAGGAGCCAGAGAGGAAAGACCTTTTGTCCTCTCCGGTCGATGCGGTGAGGGTGAGGAGCTAAATGAGGACAAGGGCAGTGTGTGTGAGAGAAAGAGGGACAAGTAATTTGTGTTCAGTGTGAATTATTCATATTCATAGAAATATAGGAGACATACATGTAATGCTTTACAAATTTAAAAGTGCCCTCTCGACTGTACATCTGTGTTGCAGTCAAAGTTGACCTGGGGTCCGTACGTCTGGTTTCACATGTGGAGAGCTGCGACGTCCACCATCTCAGGTTTGTTCATTAACGTCATTATTTACAAGCCAAGGATCTATTTCTAAGCTTGATTCAAGTTTTCTCATATCGTAAAGTTGGGATTAAAACTGTAACCTGCTGCGGGGAAGGTTCATTTAAGAGGCTAGTCAACAGATCGAATACTGACCAGTCAGATGCTGACATGGACAAAGTTCATAATAAAGTGACAAGTAATAAATAAATCATTTTCCTTTTTTTTTAGGAATACCATGACGATTATCTCAGACAAAAAACGCTGGTTTAAAAAAACTGAGCTTCTAACAATCAGAGATTTTAGTTTAACACTGTCATTTGAATGATTGGTGATTATAGCCGCGTATTAATTGCACACACTGTTGTTCCAGTTGCTAATTAGTACATTAGAAATGTAACGTTCCAGTCAGGTATTCATTTCTTTACCTCCGTTTTATCTCTGTCTTGCAGTAGGAAGAGTCTCACCTTACCATAAACCACTGCAGTATCATTAATTCATATCAGTTTATTTTGATTTTTTTGTCACAAAACACCAAAATGTCACTCTGTTATCCGTTTATTTTGCGTGCTCATTTCAGAGCACACATACTGAACAGGGCCTACGTTAAGAGCTGTCATTCTTTCAAAAAGTTCCCAGTGTTTGGAACAAATTGGCTCCACCAAGGTGATGAGATGAGTTTGTTGTCTTTCCACGGTGAACACACTCAAAACTAGTGTCATCCTCTGATTTTAGTAATTCGCTTAGTTCACTGACAGGTTAGTAGGGCGTGTTGTAGATTCGTTGGACCAAAACAACAAACCACATTAAATGGATTCTGCTGCTGCACAAATCTGATTTGTGTGCTTCAGATGAGATACTCCAACACGTGTTTCTGGTGATTTTGTCTCAGTTCTTATGATAAAAATCAACTCCAAAACTCAGACTTGTTTAGGAAATGACATGAGAAACCTAATCGGTACTGCTGACATTAAACAGGTTCGTCTTACGAATGTTAAATGGTCCTTTGTCATTGATTAGTCCAAACAGGGTGATGCATCATTAGTTGAGGATATTTGCCTTGTATTTTATCACCCGCAGATTCAGTTGCTTCTTTACTCTTTTCCAGCCTGTGACTACCTGGGGGAGAGGATGGCCTCCCTCTTCGGGATCACATCAGCCAAATATCAGTACGCCATCGACGAATACTACAGGATGAAGAAAGAGGTACATTGCACTGAGGTTCTGTAGTTATGAAACTATGTTACTGTTATTGTGGCTTACCAACTACTTCTTTGTGGTGTCAGAGGGAGGAAGACAAAGAGGAGAACCGGCTGTCAGAAGAAGCAGAGCGATCCTTTGACCAGCTGCAGAGTCAGGGAGACGAAGACGAAGCGATCACCATGGCGGACCAGTCGGAGGCGTGCGCCGCTCACCCTGATGTGACCTATCAGGTCGAGGATGAAAGTCAGGCACCTTCGAGCACCATTGTGGTCCCCGCGATCGTCACGGCAACCTAAGCATCCCTAGAAATGGACCTTTGCGCTTTACTGTCTGTCTGTTTGTTAAAGAAGGAACACTGTCTTGTTTCACCAAGCACCGTTTGGTTTGCGTACGACACAGCTTTAGATGGGCAGTGCTGCTGTGTTGTGGTTGTTTGGCGAGGACGTTAGCGGTGACTGCTAAGTGTCCCTTTGGAACAGTGTGGTAACTGATGAAGCACCTGCTGGATAATGAAGCAACACATTCAGAGCTTCAGATACATAAAAATAAACAAGTGTGTTTTGAAAACATACATTATGAGCCAGAAAATCGGTAGCTCCTCGGTTATCACTTTATCCAGCAGCATTTGCATTATCAGTTGCTACAGCAGCCTCCCAGATTTGAACGTTTGCTGTGGAGTGACCGTTAAATGTCGCTCCCCTGTGCCTCCGACGGACCAGACACTGTGCCTAAATCACCAATACAGCCAAGTCAGTGACAGTTCTGGACAAAAAATATATTTGAAAATGATTTAAGGCATTTCTAAATGTTTGACGCACGTCCAACAGCTGTTTTCGTCCAGATCTGGCCAAACTGGTGCATTCTTGTTAGACCTGGCTGCACCAAAGAGCTGGCCATTTTGACACACACTCACCTTTTCATTAGCTCTCTATGTTTTTGTATTGACGCTTACTAAGAAGCTTGCATTGCACCCAGTGTCTGTGTGGAAGCACCGAACACGTTTAGCCTTGGTTACGGACTCACCTGTGGACCACGTGTCTGACATTTTGTTAAAAAAAAAAAAAAAAAAGCAATGAAAACGGGTTTATGTGTTCTGTGTTGCTCTTATCGTCTGCCTTATCCGCTATGAACATAACATAGCAGATGTGGTGTGTATGCCTTTGATAGTGGCAGGGAGCATTGTTACTCTAAGTCTGTATAAAGAGTTGCAAACTTACATTTTTAACTGTTTTTCGTACGATTTTTGATATTTCTGTATTTATTTAACTGAACTGATGAAGCACTTAATTTAAACATTTTTTTCTATTGATTTAGTAACACTGTAATGAACTGTTAATAAAATCATAATTATTGTCTGACTTTTCTACTCATCCCTTTGTCAGGATTTCACGTTTCCACTTTCCACAGTCACGAAAACCTTTATTATTTTCCTAAGTCAATGTTGGCAGTTGTGCTGATCCGTCTGCTCCTTGAAAGACTCCTAGTGTTGCTACAGTGTGAGTGAAGTGAGGGGTTTTCTTTGTCACTGCTAACAAAGAGACTTGTGTTGCTCCGTACGCAGACTGCTCTGAGGTCAGAGGCCTCATCCACCGGCCGCACAATAAGTCCATTCTCGGGTCAGAGTGGGTTTCTGTGGTCCTGAACGACCTCCACACAAGATACACAACAGTCATACTCACATTCGAAACATAGACACGCAACAGAAGAGCTGCAGGGTTTGATAATGGAATGCACATTTGTTCCAGCAATGATGAATGGGTTTTTCATGAAACAATATGTCTCCCTACAGTGTATATGTTTTATTGTGATGTCAGGTTTGTACACTGCAGAAGTCACTGTTCAACATGTTTCCAGTTCAACCCAACCCAGCTTTCAAGATTCTTCTAGAAAAAAGCTAAAAATGTAGGACAAATATCTGGAGAACAAGTTGCTTGGTGTTAAATGATGTCATTACACTGCAGAGTTTTCTGATGTTTTAAAGGATTGGTGTGAAGGATTCAGTGACACCATGTGGTGAAGTTACAGATTGCAGCCTCCTTCACTCGCTCCCCGGTTCTAAGCATGAAGAAGAAACTATGGCGATTGCAAGACACCCTGTCTAGAGCCAGTGTTTCATTTGTCCCTTCTGTGCTACCGTAGAGAAGTGAACACCAACAGTCTTCTAAGATAAAAGCATCAGGTGATTATGATTGAGAGTGATAGTTATTATTTATTATTATTCGATTTCTGTTGTATTCTGTAAGGGGAGCTGCCTAAATCTGACACACCAGAAGTTGATGCTATGTTGAAAGCTAGCCTGGCTGGCCAAAGATAACAAAATCCATCTGCCAGCACTTCTGAAGCTCAGTAATTAATATGTTCTGCCCTGTTTGTTGTTGAGTCAAAATGCTGTTTCTGAGGTCAAGAATGAAGGTTTAAGTCAAAATGATTGCAGCATATCACCTATTTGTTTGGGTTTTGCTTTTTGTTTGATCCTGATCACTGTGCCAGAATTTGACTAATTTAGTTTGTTGTCAGGTCTCAAATGATTTTCATATTTTCTTCAATGCGAAAACTACACTTGTCTCCAAAGTGGTTTTTACTAATTTTCGTGATATTTTGCTTGAAACAACACAAACCAGTCTGTCAGTATTTTCACAATTAATGACATGCTAATTGAATTACAATGGAAATGTTTGGCAGTGATTCCTCAGAACGTGACAGGAATGCTGAGTTTCCTTTTTAGCACGATTGCAAAAGCCTCCCCTGTCTGGAAATTGTATATTTTCGAGACGTATCTTTCAAACTGTGAAAACACACAAACGCGATATGAAAGCAAAGCCATCTGCCGGATGATGCTCCATTTGGTGGCTGCCTGCATGCCGCACCGCGTCATTATGGTGATGGCATGATGGGACAGCTCGTCTCTAATGGTCACATCGTGATGTCAGTCCATGCCACGGCGAGGCCACACAAGGCCGCCTCACACAGCATCCAGACTGACAGACAATACCACCCACTGACAGCCTGCACGCCCACGACTCATGAAACACTGACAGAATTCTTAAGGCTGGTAAAAAATAAAAATAAAAAAAGGCCAGATTTTCTTTTTTTAATATGTTTCCAATCTGAGATATCACAGATGAATATTTTCATTAGTAGTTGCTCAGTATCAGTTGTGATATGAGCCTCAGGGCAAGGCCAAGTAGGCGTTCTTCCAAACATGCTGTAATTGAAAAAGACTCCCTTAAAAAACAGCTCCTGGCTGTTTTTATCTATATTATTTATTCATATGCTTTTGCTTAAATAATGTACATACTTAAAGCCTCTGGTGGGATTTTTCGTTCCGATCGCATACATTGCAAATTCCTCAACAGTTGTTTATTCCCCAAATCTGATATATTCTGGGTGTCAGTTAAGTCTTATGGGATTTGATCGGACTGAAAACTTTCTCCACCCCTCGAGGCAAACAAGGAGAGTTTTGTGTGTCGTAAACAAGACATCCACACGCAAAAAAGAGGATCAAAAAATACAAATATAATGGAAACAGGAAAAGTGGAAATACACAAAGGTTAATGGCAGTGGTCACCCCGTAGCCTGGCAGCAATATCCAACACCACAAAGGGACATTATGTCAGAAAATGTCAATGTGTAATGATTTATCCCATTTATTTCTGTTCATACTTACTTCTGGATGATCATTTCTTTAGTTTTGAATACATTAAAGGTCCAGTGTGTCAGATTTAGGAGTATTTCTTTGCAGGAATGGAATACAATATTCATTAGTATGTTTTTCTGAGTGTATAATCACCTGAAAGTAAGGATTGTTGTGTTTTCGTCGTCTTGAAATGAGTCTTTTATATCTACAGTGAGAGCGGGTCCTCTTCCACGGAGTCCTACATGTTGGACCACCATTTTGGTATAGTAGCCTAGAACAGACAAACCAAACCATGATACAAATATGGCCCTTTGCTTTTAATGTGAATTTGTCAGACAGAGTTTTTGTTACATGCTTGGAGAGGCTGAAATAGTGGAGAGTATTCATTTAGTTGCAATCTGCAGTTTCAGCACTAGGTGCCACTAAATCCTAAACACTGGACCTTTAAAAGAAAAAGATCTGTCCCACCAGTCTGCAATTTCTTGCACTGGGGCTGCATGTGATTGGCCTGACTGCCTGAGAAGAGACATAACAACAAGTCAATTTTACAATGTGGTGATTGATATGATTAAGGTGACAGTTACCTGTATACAACTTTATTTATTTTGGAAGAAGTCATCTCTGTCTCACTCTGATTTTACACACACGGGCAGCTGTGATTGACAGTATTGGCCTATCAAGTTTTGGAGAGGTCTGAGTGCGCCTCAGCTAACAAGCCATGAAAATGGCCCAGAAACATAAGTAGACACTGAGAAAAAAGCAGGGTGTTGTTACCTCTCCCACTGGCACGTACTCTTTCACTACATTGTTTCTTCTTTTTTTCTGTCTCAGTCTCGCGGATGTCCTGTGCACCCAAAGTAAACGCCTCAAGCATTTGCTTCTGCTGCCTGCCAGCAGCCGGCTCTGTTCCATGGACCAAATCTCAACCATATCATGAACTAAATCTTTGCAGCTGTTATATTTTGATTTCAGCTGTATCAGCCCAGTAAGAACGGGCTGCGTCCACAATCGATAGACTGTAAAATACACAGGATTAGTAAGTGAGAGTGAGAAAACCTTGTAATTAGTAGGGCTAGGAAAGCAGGGGCTGTGTGTGAGCAGAGTCCCAAATGTTCCCATTTAGTGCCTACAGATAGTGTATTTTTTATACTACCTTCTTTCTTTCTTCTTTCTTTCTTTCTTTCTTTCTTTCTTTCTTTCTTTCTTTCTTTCTTTCTTTCTTTCTTTCTTTCTCTCTTTCTTTCTTTCCTTCTTTCTTTCTTTCTTTATTATAAGTCATTGTCAGTTTACTGTTTGGTTAAGAAACGAGCAAAAATTCTGCTGTGCATTGTGAGTCCACTAGAGGGTAGCACTGGATTTAACAGGATTAGACTAACTGGGGTTACTATGGGCCAGTGCTGCTACTCAGGTTCAAACAATGAATATAAATAAAGTCAAAGTCAAGTTTTGGGAAAACTTTGATTGATTGCTCTGACAATGTACCTGGCAGTGTGGAAGTAAAGCACATCATGTCAAAAAGTCCTGATAAAACAATGATAAATGGAATCACGGTGTACTGGAGTACATGTCGACCTTTTTTTTTCTGTTTGGATTTGGGGTCTGATTATGTGAAAACATATTTGACTGAGTGTCTGTCATTGGTTGGTGTGCGGCCAACAGTCTGCAGTGGTGCAGCAGAGAGGAAACGGACTTTTATCTACTTGAGCAGCTTCCTTCTGGGAGACATGAGACACGCAGCAGTCATCAGGCAATCTGTGATTAAGAGGGAAAATCCAGAGTTCACAATACCATTCCTTGTGACTTAGTGTATACCGCTGCAGCCTTGAATGCGTGTGCCCGCACATGTGTCCACATGTGTGCGAAAGGGTCTGTCCCAAACATGACAATCCCCCGCCTGCGTGTCCACGCACCGGCCTCTGGATTGTGTTGCTGCTTCAAACATACCTGACATTTTTGTGGGCTTTGAGTAGTGGGCGTGGGGACAGAAGGTGTTTTTAGCGCTCTGGGGAGACCAGTTTAGCGAGCATTTTCACTTCTGATTTCCTCAAAGACGATGCACGGGTCTAACCACATGTCCTAAGAATATGTTACACCACACCTGACTGCCGTATGTGCTGATGCATCCACTCTGTTATTCATCAGGAGGCACATGCAGTTTAGTCACTCGCCAATTATTGCTGCAAATACTTCACATGGGTACAGTTTGTGCTGAAGATGCAACACGCCCTGCAGAACAGTTATGGATTAAAAATAACCAGGCAGGTTAGCGGCAAAAAGAGACGTGTGTATAAATGGAAACAGGCGCAGAGGTGAGGGGGGGGGTAAAGGGGTAAAGACACAGAAGGACAGTGAGACATATAGAAAGACAGAAGGAGGGAGGATGATGAGAACAGCAGCAGCCCCTTTGATGTGGGCCTCAGCGGGGCCTTGTGTGTCTAAGACGAGGCAGGCCTAGTGAGGGAAGGGGATTTCCAGCACTGCTTGGTCTCCTGTCTCACCCCCTTAGCCTTTGCTTCCTCCGTGGGCTACAACTTAAAAACACAGACAGCCCGCTCAGACCGAGACAAAGGGTCTAGGCCCGACACCGTCAGTCTGGAATAACACTTCAGTGATAGAACAGTATTTTATTACTACATCCCTTTGGTGGTGAGGTGTAGTATAGAATATGTCAGATGGTAGTTTGTCGGTTGCTTTGAAGCATCAAGTTCCTTTTCTTCAGGTTTGCATGCTGCATGATGATAGTGTGATGCTTTTTAAATATGCCCATACTTCCTCATTAAATCATTAGCATCCTTTACTGCATGATAATCATATTTCATCCACAGTTTGCAAGCAGCGCAACATCCACATCTAGAAACATGAACGCTCACCATGCAGTCCTTTCATTTTCAAACACACATTTTTTTATTCACATGCACAGAAAACATCCTACGATAGTGATCTCTGCGACTGCTAAAGCTCCTCTGCATGTCTCCACACACTTGTAGCCTGTCTGCACACAGTGCCCTTTACGCACCCAAACACACATGCACACACCCAAATGCAGAAACGTGCACTTTCTGCCTCTCAGAGAGCTACTTCACACGCACGCGAGCACACACATACGTACACACTCGCGCACGCACGCACGCACACACGCGCTCTGGGTTGTGGAAAGTCCCTGGCACTAGCTGCCTCCTATCTCAGCTGCAAGTTTGCTAGTACAGGTGGCTGCTACAATGACAACAATGCAATGAAAATGTAACCCCTCTGAATGTATGCCACCTATGCTGTACCAGTTGCACACGCACTGATTAGCCTGCTGTTTGCTATAAAAGAGAAAGCTGAATTTAAACGCAGTCAAAACAAAAATGGGTGGGTGGGTGGGGGGGGGCTTCAGGGCTTGAAATTCAGCCCAGCCGCAAGCTAACTCTGTCTGGCAAGCCGCAAGTTCATATATGCACTTTGCAAGGTTTTCCGATGTGTATTCAATAATTCTAATAAAACACTGAAAAACAAAAGAAGGCCTTGTGGACTAAAAATCTACTGTTATTTGTCCATGTAGTTGGAAATCTTATATCTTGGTGAAACATTGCCTCCTTTCAAGATCTGAACATTTATACGCAGTGGTGTGCCTGGAGAAGTGAGTTCACTCTTAATTTATGCTTCCAATTTTTTTTTTTTTTTTTTTTTTTTTTTTTTAACAGAGGTCCGTCCAGCAAAGGATGCATGCAACACTACATGTAAGACTACTCTTGCAGTCAGCTCACCTTAAAATGGGCCGGTATGTTTTTTTTGCACAGTCGCTTAACTTCTGCTGGTTGACTTCAGGGAGTAAATATCATTATGAAACAACTATTAGCAACAGAATAGCTGCAGATTTTGCAATAACCCACAGGCGAGTGAAACAGCTTCATAATCATGCACTTTGAGTGTTCCTTATTGGTTAACGCATGAAAATGATCATGCCTTCATCATCCTAGAAAAAACAAAATCAGCTGGCAGCATATGACTAAATGATGTGCATTGGAGTGGATTTAGAAGAAGTGGGTATAGGCCTATGTATACATGCCTATAAACTGCACTGCTTATAAGTTATTTTTCTGAATCACAACTTTAACTATGAACAGAAATTCTGTGCAACTGTCTCTGTACATTGTCCACTTGCGCTGTTTTCTGTCAAACTCTATGTTAAAAGCTGTTTTTAACCTGAGTCAGGCCCACAACTGGTGATGTTTTTCCTGCGAAAAGATAAAATGACAAGAAAATTAAGCTACCTCTGTCATAGATGCCTATGTATATGAGTTTAATAGAAGTCAAGTATCTTTTTTTAAGTGCATATACCATATGTACAGAAAGTGTTTAAAAGTCCTTGCAGAAAAAACAAGGTGAATGGAACGTATGAGTCAGTTCAGATCATTGATTAACGGAAGCAGCTGATAGTATTTCATCCTTATCAGTGCTTTCTCTGATTGTCAGACTCATTATGACTCAAACTATCGTCAACCATAAACCTGTGGATACAGTGTGGCCTTGATCATTACCTCTAACTTTCTTTTCATGTGGACACAAGTGACGATTGCTAGATACCAGCAGTTTGTGAAAAGTCCCTGTGCAGGACTGACCTGTTTTGTTTTGATATGCATATCCTTAACTGGCACGATAATCACACTCACATAAACACCAGCATATATTGAATTTCACACATTTATTTCTACTTCTATCAGTCAAACCAGAAACAACCACAAAGAGATACAAAACAAATACCATGAGAACTAAAACAACTACGAAGAGACATAAAACAACTACAAACAGACTTAAAACAGTTACAAAGAAACATATATAAGGGATATAAAACAATTACAAAGATATATATTATATATATATATAAACAACTACAGCAAGATGCTAAATGCAGCTGTGTCATTTGTGTATTATTAAGTCTCGGTGTCTGACCAACATGCAGAAAGGGCGGTTTCTATGTCTATGTGCCCACTGTCTCATAATCTAAGAAGGGCTGTCCCTGTTTACAACAACTATTAAGAAAAAACATGGTTATATAGTTTATAATATGAATGTGGTAATAACTAAATATTTGCTGTTAGTCCACCCATGACTCTCTGCGTTACCACTAAAAATGTTGTTTCCACTTGGAACAAGTAGCAGTAAGTCTGATTATTTTGGCTTTTTGACTTTGTTTGAGAAACCTTCACTGGTCAGTGGGTGTTTTGTTTTGCAGGGTGGAGGCCTGCACCCTTTTTCAGAATGGCTTATGTAAGTGTTGGTCAGAACAGAACAGTAGTGAAACATCCTCTGCAGAGTAATGCGTCTGCATGGGTGGAGCGTGGAGCTGCAAAGGACACTGAGGTCCAGATGTATACTTTAGGTACTTTCCACTGTAAAGAGCAGTCACCCGGTGTCGATCACTCATGTTCTCAGATCTGATATACAGCGAGCGGTGTGAAAAGCAGTTTGAAACAAGGAAGCTGTAAATGTGTCAGCCCCCTGCTGGGTCAATGACAAACAGCTCAGCTTGCGGTCGTCTGTGACAAAAGTAACAGGACAGGGACTGTAGCTCTACCTTTAACTTTAGAAACAATTGTATTTTAATCATTCACAGACAACAAGAGTATAGAAAAGTTGTACTGGAGGACAAAGGGAAAGCAGAGTTATCATCTGCTTCACATCTGTCCTGATTCAGAGGTTATGAGCAACACATTTAAGTTCATTTAAACTTGCTTTGTGGACGGCCTGTTGTGGTGTTCCTCTTAGACAAATCTGCAAATTTCTATTTTAACTTAGACATGAATAAAAAAAAACAAACAATGGCACTAACTATGTAAAACAAGTGGCTGCAAGTAAATTAGTTTTGGTTTTTTTTTCCATTGGAACACTTTCTATAGTATCATACAGCACAACAGTTATAAACATGTGCTGTGAGATATGATTATGATATTGTCATTGTAATATGATCATTCTTTGTGCCACTTGTGGTGTAAACACATCATGTGTTAGCAAACATTCTTTATTTAGAGTCATGTTTCTGGCCCACTCACTAATATAAATCCAATATTCACAATACTTTCAGCTCTTGGTTTTGGTTTATATTAACTACTGAGGTTAATATCCGGCACTTTAGCCTGTAAATAATCGACTTATTATGTTCAGCGGCTAGTTGCTAGGTTGCCACAGTAAGCTTTAGACTAATCTTGAAAGAAGAACACTAACCATTGTATTTATAGTGCAATATCGTATGTGTGCCAAATAATGCAGTTGTCTCAGTTCTGTTTAAAAGAGGGAATATGTTGTAAATAGCATCCCTAACCCTAACACGACCTTTCTTTACTCCGTGCTGTATACTGAATATGACAACCATGGGTGCGTCCATTCACCTTTGATGTGCAAAAAGGAGTATCAGGACCAAATGTCAAGTATGTAGCATGTGCATATACGTATTGAACACGACCTTTCTTTCCTCCGTGCTGTACACTGAATATGACAATCATGGGTGCGTCCAATTACCTTTGATGTGCAAAAAGGAGTATCAGGACCAAATGTCAAGTGACCTTGTGAGTGTGAGCCTTCAGGGAAAAGTTGTCATACCCATACGTGTTATTTGGCGCTTTTAACGCTTCACGTCACAAACTGTTTGTGTCATCAGTGCCAGGAGAGAATGTGAAGAACGTGATGTCCCGGCGGACGTTGTACGTAGATCAGTGACAATCAGAACATCTTGTCCCAAATTTGGTAACGCTACCACAAGGAAATCTCCCGACATCCTGGAGGAGAGGAAACTCCCTGCTTTTGTTGTGCTCTGTCCAACCTACGCAGCAGCAAAACAATAGATATTTTTAGCCCTTTGTTAAATTTAACTCACTTACCAGCACTGTTCAAATGAAATTGCTATTTACATTTCTGGAGGCTTTTTTGGCAAGCAGGAGCCTGTCTGCTGCTCGCTGCTTTGATAAAGCACTTGTGGCTGAAGCCGTTGCATCTTTGTCTTTGTCATAGGGAGGATGTGTGTGGTGGTGAGGTGCACTCAAAGCCCACGGTACCAAATACAGCCTCATAGCTAAGTGCTTGTTATGTCTGTGCCTCATACACAGTACTGTATATTTACAGAAAGACTTGGCTCTTTTAATCTTCCCTTTAAATTTCCTCAACACAAAAGATCCCACGCCTTCTGGAGTCGCTACCAGACCAGTCTGTTTGTCTGTCTGTGGGGGAAACAGTTCATGACACACAGAGGGAAATATGAGAGGAAGAATAGAGGGAGGCAGTCAAGCAACTCATTGTCCCGAGTTGAGGATTCAGCGGGACAAACTATATGGAGACACGCAGTGAGAGAGGAATTCCCCCAGTAAGTTCAAATGATTACAGATGTGCGCCTGGCCGACTGCTACTGCACACATCTGGGCCAGAAAAGCTTCCCCGCACGCCTCCTCGTCCATCCTCTGAGCCCAGCAAGCCTTGTCTTTATAACACTGCCCTCTGCTCTACCCTGGAAAAGCAATTAGGTAGAACACATGGCCGGTGTAAACTACTACTCACCAGGCAGCCAGTTCACCAGCTGCGGCGGATCCACAGCGGAGTCGGTATCGTAGAAAGGCCTGTAAAGACCATTATCTTGGCGGCAGGGAGGAGAGATTTGGCGGAGGGAAAGTTTGGGGGATTTCAGAAGGGAGAGATGCGGCCTCTAAGTAACAGTGCTACTGGAGGTCAGCAGTAGTCTGCCACCCCTGCACTTTAGGAATACAGTACTGCAGAGTTTCCAGATTGTTAAATCCTCTTTTTCATTTCTTGAAATCACTTCTCCAAACAAAGCAAGCAAAACCAAATGAAGACATTCAGAATGAGTATGCGTGCCTGTCTGAACAGTTTGGTGTTAAATTTAGAGTACAGCATGTCCTCCTGACGATAACGTTCCCTGCTATTGCAAATGATTCATAATTAGGCTGAAATAGCTCTTGCACACAAACAAGAGGCATCTTGGGCACTCCTCACCTGGCACGCACCTCATGTTTACTTCTTCCAAACGAGACGTGCACCTGAGTCAGTCAGACTTGTTTATGCTCACTCACAGACAAGAGGCGCTAAAAGCTAGGCCGCACGCGTGCCCTGCTGCACGCATGCGCAAACACACTAGTGGGAAATTCCCAGCAAAAATTCCACTCTAGCCGTGTGTGTGCACATTCCTGCGCCTTTCATAACATCTCTGCTGCTGAAATGAAAGTCGAATTTACAGTTGTGGGGCAGTTTTGAAGATCTAGCGTACCCTCAAGCTAGCAATAAATCTTCTTAGACTGAGGATATTGCATGTAAGCCTATATCCCTGCTAGATTTCCTGGATGCAGTTCACTCTGGGAATGTGGGGGAGCGTGAAAGAACAGGCAGAGTAGACAGGAGGAGGAGGAACACACCAAAGGACTGGAGAGAAAAGTCATTCTTTAGGTGCTAAGATGTTAAACCCAGTAAAATATTGGCCAATAATTCATGGGATTCCATCTCTAAATAGAGTCTATGCTTCACCAGAATGCAAAATAGCATTCTGACTCACCATCAGTCATGTTGGTTGTTTAATTTTTGGGAAAAGTTTCCTCATTTCAAATTCCCCTAACATTCCCTACAGTGATTTCATCGGTGAATGTAGTTATTTAGTTCTAATTCTGTTTGACTATCTAACGTAACCAAATAAGATCGATGAGCGCATGTTTCCCATCTGTGGACAATGCGGACGCTCAATTAATGAATGTATAAGTGTGTGAAAGGGGGGATTTTTATAGGCGTACAGTAGTGTGCAGAAAATGAGTCATGCTTTTTGGACACTTGGATCACTCTCCCTCCACAGTATGCTACGAGCGTGTCTATCAAGCTGCGGTCTTGCTCCAGTCCAGCCCAATATTTAGTAATACAACAGTTTTATTGTTGGTCTTTCACATTTTGGTTTGATGTTATCGCTTTCATCATGGTGTATGTAATGGTCCAAGGCGCAGTTGGTTTGGACACTGCTGCAGGGTACAGTTGGCATTGCTGCAATGCAGCAGGGTGTTTCCTCTCTTCTTAAGCCATCAGGAGATTACTTACTCCACTCTGTTATTACTGAGGCCTCCAAAATTACTCTATAGATGGGTTTTCCAGGTTCTGTATCAGCCATCTCCTTGTACCTGGAAAATCTCTTCAGTTTCCATTTGTAGGAGTCACTTTACTTTGGTTAGGCAGAAGTGCCACGTTGATGTGGATGCTAATGCTGTTGATTATTTTTCATTCATTGAATTCTGCCCTTCTAAAGAAAACTAGAAACAGAAGGGCAGCTAGCCTGGCTGTGTCAAAAACAAACTATCAAGGCTGAAGTTCTTCAGCTTAGAATGTTAGTAGTCTCTTGAAAGTTGTGAAAAGTAGGTAAGCCTGTTTGTATCATTTGCTGGACTAATTATGAGCAATAAAGTAACATCTGGGGTTCCTTTGCACTAATACGTTGGCAACTAGCTTTTGGGGTAGAGCATTTAGCAGCTAAAAAGTACAGTGGCTTTCAAAGACAAATGTGCTACAATGGCTCAAAACATTTCCATTAGGAGAAAAGTGTTGCGAATGAAAGAAGCGGTGCAGAAAGACAAAAACAAATACAGCAAACACGCCGCAAATGTGGAAATAATGCAAAATCAAAAACACCAAATGCAACAGAAAAAATGCAGTCAACACAAGGGAAGAAGAAGATGTCAGCCATGTGAACCAACTCTGCAGGATCACAGCAACATCCGTTGGGAATAAAAACAAGATTATTCAATTGATCGACTAAAAGAAATTGTTGCAAATGAATAAAGTTGTTTGGAGGTGTTTTTAGCCTCGCCCAGGGCAGTGGCTTTTTGTTTTCTGGTTTGAGCTCAGCAAAGTGAAAGATATGGCTTCAAAGCCTGAGGGCGAGGGCTAAAGTTGCACTCGCTGTCAACGCTCATGTAAAACCCTGCATGTCTGGTTTGCACACCCGCTATCAAATGGTGGGCATTAAAGGTGCACATAATGAGATAGCTCACCGTGACGCATAATTGACTGTAGAGGATGATACGGTGAGCAGGGTATGAGGCACCGCTCCACAAAGCTTACCAGTAGAACCTGATAGTTAAGGCCTGTCTGAATACGCCTGTTGGTGAGTACTCGGAGACACTCCGAGACGTTCGCAGCCTCAAAAGACTGAGAGACTTCGAAAAAAGAAGAAGAGGTTTTGGGTTTCCTGCTGCCCTGTGGCACAGCGAAGCGAGACATGTTTACTTCCTCAAGCTTGTTTTTGTTGTTTGAAGTCCCCATTTGAATTTTCTCTTCTGGTCTAAAACAGCTATTGAACTTGCCCACCTCTCCGACATCCAGCCGCGTGGGTTTCTTTGCATATTTAGAACCTTTTTTATTACAACATCAGAGGCTTTGTGCATTGAGTGCTCATCTAATTTGAATTAAACGTGTCCAGCATCTGTGAATATAATTTGTGTTGTGTCTGTCTCTGGGATCTCATGTGCGGTTTATTTCAGGCTTTTTTCTCTTCATGTGACATTTATAGTAGGATATGAGGGTTACAACCACAGATACCCACACCTCCCCCCGCCCACATCATGGCTCTATTGTTTCTGCACACACCTGCTCTTCTACGGTTCACTTTGAAAGACCAGGCAATGAGGTCCCAGTCAGCTCTTACTCACTGTTCATTGACTAAGTTTTTACTGGAAAGAGGAGATAATGTCATAGGAGGGGTGAAAACGGGGACTTTAGAGGTCATCGCCACTGCTGTTACTGTTACTACTGTCGCGATAACCTTACACCTCAGGCTATCTTGTGTGAATATGGCTAAACAAAAGGAACCTTCAGCGGGATTTTTTTTTTTTTTTGTTCACACTTTAGAAGTGCACGACTTTCCACACACATCTACATCTGTCTTTGACAAAAAGCAGAGGAGGAACATGTCAGAGCGCACGGCGCAATTGCACAATCATCATGACTTCTGCTACCGGCATGCAGCTTGTATTGAACCCTAGCCCTTGGCTTTGGTTTAAACAAACTGCAAAGTTAAATCCATGACACGCTGAATTTTCCAGCTGAAACTCATCTAAAAATCGAACGCTGCGGTATCTATTTTTCAACTGACTGTGGAAGCTTTATAATGCATCAACCACATTACATAAACACTGCTAAAGTTACTCCACGATGTGGAAGAATCACAACCTAACGTGGCCCACTACACCAGTGCTGCAAATGGTCATGATGTGCTTTAAATTATTGCTCGCCAGCGGGAGGTAAACCTCGGGCAGACCCACTGCTTTAGATGGTGAAGCGGCATGAATGGCTCCAGGATTATCACTTAAATCTGTAAAGGGGCATTCTGGCAATTTTACACATAAACGTCAGTTTCTTTGCCATGAAAAGTACAACATACTCTGACGACAACAACAGGTGTGAGGTGAGGGAGCGTTCCAAAGTTTGAAATGTTTTTTTTTTAACATAAAGCCTGTGGGCTTAAAAGAAATTAAAATTTAGGTGGTAGAGGGTTTCTTGTGCAAGTTGCTATTGAGTTGTATTATGGGAAATGTAGGTCCAGCGTTTTGGCCCTCTGCTGCCTGTACATTGACTTTTCTTTTTAGAAATGTCTCTAACAAGTCCACTTTGTGTGTGATAATAAATCTGTTAAATACCCCCTTAAAAACTTAAATTAGCATTTTCTACTGTGAGTTTTACCCCTAATTACTAGACAATGACATCTGATGCATGGGCCTTAACGTTTAGTGTTCAGCTCTCAATATGCACATCAGTTGAGGGTGGAGTTGTGTAAAGGTGGTGTTACTGGAGGTGATCTTTTACATTGCAGGGAGACTATCTTTGCTTAAGAATGTGGTCACACTGTGTGAGACAGAACGTATTTTGATCACACTGCGTTCTACATGTATTTAAACCTTGTCTGTCCTCACAGGAAAGAAGAGACAGGATTCAGATACTGGACCACGCATCTGATAAAGATCTGCATTCATTTCCTTTTCTCCTCTTAGCATACATTTTAATTACAGCGTGATTTATGAGCTCTGACGTTGCGTTTGCATTCCTCGTCTGCTGTAAAGTTGCAGCAAATATGCAAAACTGAGTTTTTTATTTTCCTATGAGAGACTTTATTCGAAACCAAACCACGATAAGTTTTGTTTTCTCCATTTTCCAGTCTCAGTGGGTCATTGCACATCAGATATTTAGCTGCATGATGATCACAGCAGCACTGAAAGACATTACCTGAACAGCGCATGTGTGAAAATACAGCAAAATTTCCTGGCGAGTAGTTCAGTAAATAAAACGTGTGTTAAAGTAGACTTGACCCAGCTGGAATCTGACCAACTCATTGTAGCTGGACTAACACACCTCCAATGGAAAATCATACCTGCCTGTGTTTTCCAGTCTGTGTGTCAATATTCTTTTCCAAACAGGCGAGTTTGCTCAGAGGCTCAGCAATAATTTAGGGCATCAGATCAGATGTGTGATTTTTATTTTAAAGGCCTGGCATCTGTTCCGTGCTGCAAAGTAAATCTACCCACTCTTAAAAACCACGCTCACTGCGTCCATGTGGATCTGCGTGAAGCACTACACCGCCTGAAAGATTGCGTGTGCTCTGGTGTCTCACTCTTGAGCAACCGAGCATGAATGAAAAGATTCTATTTAACTTTAATCACACTATGGGTTTTCCATTTTTGAGTGTAATACCAGAAGGACTTCCTTAAGCGTTTCACCACTAATTGCAACGCACCTTGAGGCTATTGTGCAACCTCCCTGGAGCGTTTGCAACATGACAACCTACCAGATAATTTAGGAGGAACAGCGTGCAAATTCTAAAGAAGATGCCTGCAGTAAAAGGAAGCTAGCACGCAGGATTGTCATCACATGCTCACTTGTATCACTTTTGCATCAGTGTGCATTTTGGTTCATTTTAGATAAGCCGTTCCTAGAAGCAACAGTGTTCAGATTCTTAGAAAAAAAAAAGTGTTTTTTGTTTTCGTGAGTTGAGATTGTCATGCTTTTTTAGAGTAAAAAAACTGTACAGTGTAATGATTGTGGGCATTGGGTTTGTACATAAAACCACGCACAAAGAGCAGCTTCAGAGAAATATATTTGGGAAATTTTAAAAACTGGTTTAAAAATGTCCCTGGTTACGGAAAGAAAAGTTTGAAATGTTTTATACAAATGAGTCTAAATGTCTCGTTTTAAGTTAAGAGGGCTTTCAGAAGAAGGCCTCATCATACTAATGTTTCCCTTATTGCCTAACAGCTAAACTTTTTGTGCTTGGAAAACATTAGACAGACTGTGGCTTTGCAATGTAAAAAAAAAAAGTATTTTCATAGATGGTTGGAGATCCCCCTGCACTCCAGAGTTCAGTCCCACGCCTCTTCTCTTAGACCCGGGGGTGGGGGTCTTTCTGGTTTCAAATGTGAATACAGTGTGCATATGCTGCGTTGGTACTGTAGAAGAAGAATGAGCCGAGCATTTGTAGAGTAAGAACAGAAGCGGGGGGAGAAAGAGAGAGAGAGAAAGAAAGAGAGGTGGCAGAGGTGGGGAAGAGGACAGGAAAGGGGGAGGAATGGTAGCACTGGTTGAGGGTGAAATGTCACAGCAAAGGATGCTTCAGCAAGATGACAGACACATTCTATTGCTTTGTAGACATTTATTTAATTCCACTATAAACCTATTTAAATTCATATCATCAAAACATCAAATTTTCTAAAGTGATGATAAAACTGCACATTTTGGAGTTACAACATCATTGTTTATCCTCCCGCAGCGCTGTTTAGTAAAACGGGAATATTTGTGGTTGTGCAGGAGCAGACAAACTTTTTTTTGCAATACTGGAGTTTGCATTCATGTTTTCGGTGATTAATTTTAGAAGATGTGTGTGAGCGGCTCATATTTCAGAAATGTGGTCCAGTGGTTGAATACAAATACTCCCATGTATGTCATCTATGATTGTGTCACAAACTATATCGTATTTAGGATAATGACATGGAAACTAAAGACGGGGACTTTTCGTTATAAAACCATGTCAAAATATAAAATAAATAACCCCTTTTGGCATCACAGACCTGACATCCAACTCCTAATAATCAGCGACCATGGTACCACACTGGTTTTGCTGCATGAGTCATTATCTAAACGTGTGAGTAAGTTGTAAAGAGGAAGCAAACATCCTCTCTTCAGCTGCACTGGCTACCTGGGGACAGAGGGGAAAATCCCTGATGATAGTTTTTTTTTGTTTTTTTTATTTTTTTATTTATTTTGCAGGAACAAGGAAAAGGGAATTGAGTGCTGACCAAGTGACCTGTCAGTGATTGTGTTCCTGTCAGTGATTGTGTTCCACAAATTAAAAAAAAACAAAAAAACAAAAGTACAACAAAAAGCACAACTTGTCACGATGGCATTATTTTCACTTGGCTTGTTACGTGATAGGTAAAGTAAACTCGTGGTATCAGAAGAGAATCAGCTTTCATTGTGATAGTTGGAAATTTAGCTGCATGCAGGTTAAGCAGAAACGGTGTTATAGCAGGAAAGGGGAAGCTGCTTACTTTACACACTGTTTGTAATGTAATAGGTAATATTTAAACGTTAAATATTAAATGACAAAAAAAAAAAAACCTGTTTCCTCAATTATTCATTGAGATGGTACATTCTCGTATGTGTCAGTAGGTAGTGCTGTGTACTACTGCATGTGGTCAGCTCCCAGGCATAGTTGAAAGACAAAAATTAAATATTATTAGAAAGATTCACAAAGGTGGCGCAGACTTTTTCACAGCAGACAATTGGACTCGTCATAGCAGGGAAAGCACAGGTGTTACTAATGTCTAATGAGTAATGATGGCGCCTTTCCATGTCACTGACCCAGCGTCTACACACTGTCTATTTAATAGAGTGCGTTGTGATAGCACAGGTTTGAATAACACATTTAAAGCCAGGTGTTAATAAGGAATGTTGACTGACTGGCTCCAGGTACGCTAGCTCACTGTCATGACCCACTGAGACATTTGAGTATTTTTTGTTTATTTGAGGCTTTCTATAGGAAGGGACAGAGCAAACTCTACTTCCTGAGGAAGCGCAGGTCCTTTAATGTGTGCAGCAAGACGTTGCTGATGTTCCACCAGTCTGCTGCTGCGAGTGCAATCGTCTTTGCAGCCATCTGTTGGGGCAGCAGCATCAGAGCCAGTGACAGGGAAAAAAAATGAACAATCTGATCAAGAAGGCTGGCTCTGCGCTGTGGACTCCTGCAGCTGTGTTGTGGAAAAAAGAACGCTCCACAAAATGCTCAGTATTATGGACAACAACTCCCATCCACTGTAAAAAGGACTGTGTTCCTACTAACTGTTATATCCTTGTACAACGATTCCCTCTGTGGGGAGAGAGTTGAGCTGATGGACATAATAAGGACCACATGTATATTTTAATTATGTATTTTTTTAGAGGTAGAACCACGTGTTCTTCCTCCTCAGATTTTTATTCAATTCTATTTATACCGTGTCAATAGACCCTTTTCACAGCAGCCACTTTGACATGAACTAGCAGGGTCAACACAGGTGTTACCAGTGCTTCTAATTAAGGTTCAGTTCCATTCAGGTCAAACAGAGTCAGGGTGCTGCTGTGGTTCATGCTGGTTCACTGGAAAGTCTCTGCTGCAATATATGGAAGTGAGCATCAGACCTGAGCTGGAAGAACTATTCAGAACCTTTACTCGGTGTTGCACTAACTAATACTCTTAGTAAAGTGCTGCATTTAAATGGTTACTTGAGTAAAACTATGGAAATATTGTCAGCAGCGCGTACATACACATCAAAAGCACTGATTAAGCAGACACATTTGTTCTTGTCAGTGCTATCTTTTAAATATTATTGAATTATATTATTATTATTATTATTACATGCATTTTTATGTTGAATCTATCTACTTTAATATCTACTTTTAGCGCTTTTAAATAAAATGTATTATTATTATTATTATTTATTTACTGTTTGATAAACTCGCTGTATACATCATATATTTTATAATAATATTTTCATATTTAGCCGTCAAATAATGTAGAGGAGCTATAAATCAGCATAAAGTGACAATATTCAGGTAAATATAGCACTTACGTACATTTTCCCAAGAACAGCAGGCAGACGTTGGCACAGCCTGAGTATTATATCACCATGGAAACGAAGCAGGCCTCTCACACCGGATGAAGTTCAGATCCCCATCAGTTCAACTTCCGGGTGGAAATATTGTGCATGAAGTAAAATCTGCTTGCAGATTGGTTTGGACTAACTTCTCGGCCAACTTTAGCTCGTAAAATGTCCCGAGGTTCGAGTGCAGGGTTTGATCGGCACATCACCATCTTCTCTCCCGAAGGAAGACTCTATCAAGTCGGTCAGTGTGCGGATCTGTGCGGACTGAAGCCGGCTCGCAGCCTTACTTGTTTGCTAGCTAGCTAAATGCTCTGTCATGGTTCGGTTAGCTTGGCTTCTAGCTGATAAATAACTCTCCGCCAAAGCGAAAGCGGTGTCATATAAAACCGCAAGAGTCCTGCTCGTGTGGCGCCGGTCGTTAATTTACGTCTACTTTGCTAAAGCCTCAGTTAAAACAAACCGCGCGACTCAATCTAGCTAGCCGGCTAGCAGGCTAGTTAGCACGGTTAGCATTGCAGCCAAGCAAGCTGATTCATTGCTCAAAGTTGTTACTGAGATGAATGTAACGTTAGTTTAATGTTGAATCTTTTGATTCAACTTTCTTAGCCATGATAGCATTTTATCTCATTGACGGCTATTTAATATATTTATACGAAATATGTTGGTTGGATTTAATTATCAGTCACATACGTTTTTTCTGTAGTTTGCAGTTGACTTTAAACATGTGAATCTTTTTTTGTTGTTGTTCTTAAACTGAACATGGATGGACAAGATCTTGTTAATGTAACCTGATCATCAACAGTCATAAAAACAAATTTTGAAGTTGCCACACGAGCAGTAAATAACAGAACACAGCAGCATTCCTTGATATGCAGCCATAAACACGATAAATATCATTTACTTGGATGTAACAACTGAAGCTAGACTTCTGAGCCCGCGGAATCGATCAGTCATTCATTGCTTGTAACTCTCCTGTTGGAAATCTCTCAATGTTGTGACATCCTCTTGTCCTGTTTGCAGAATATGCTTTCAAGGCCATAAACCAAGGTGGACTCACGTCAGTAGCAGTCAGGGGGAAGGACTGTGCAGTCGTCGTAACACAGAAAAAAGTACCGGTGAGTTGATGCTAAGTCTTTGTTTTCATTCTTGAATCTGTAAACTCCGCCGGTAACATCATACTGTAACGCGTAAAGCACGTAAAGCTCTTTATATGTGGAAATACTGTGTTTTCATGGAGACTCTATGTGGTCCATTCATTTGTTCATTTAAACATACAACCTGTGCCTCAGATTCACCTGCTCACACTCAAATTGATGACATTTAACCAGCAGTCAAAGACTGGTCCAATTCATAGTGATCAGTTTATATTCTGTTAGCAAGGCCTTCAATGTCTTCTGTGTAATATTTTTATGTATTGTATCCGTGTTTACATGGACGTCCTAGACCAGACATGTGCAGACTATTCCTTAAAGAGCCGTGTGGCTGCAGGTTTTCAGTCAAGCAGGAGTACTTCAGGCCACTAAAACTGTGTGAAAAACATTTTAGTTAACGGATAAGAAGAAAAAGTAAAACTAAAGACAAACTGAAGTGATGCAGGGAATGTCTTTAGATGTCGTCTCTGTTATTGTGGTCAACTTGTCAACACAACCAGAGGAGGACGCACTGGTGCATATGTTCACTGAGGCCGGGTCGAAGTGTCCTTAGGCAAGATACTGAGCCCCAAACTGCTCCCTGTAATTCGCTGTGGATAACAGCGTCAGCTGAATGACTAAATGAACAATACAAAACTAAAAACTTAACGCCAGGCTCGACTCATGTCTCTGACTGAACCCAGTGAGTCTGCTTCACACGCGCCTGTGCATTGCTTAACACACAACAGGGTTTTAAATGGAGTGTAAACTGCCAGCCAGCTGCAGCAACCGCGTAGTTCTCCGGGTGACAAAACAAACGTCAGCCTTCCTACAAGACACAAAGTTACCATCATAGACGGTGGTATATGATTATATATAAGCCTTATCAATCCACCTTGACTTGTTTGTGTTTGTATGGGCTATGTTGTCGTGGTAACCAAACAGCAGCAGATCCGACAAAAGTCTTAAATGGTGCGCAGACTCCACCTTCTCAGTGCACCACAGGTCTAAGCCTGCGTGGTAAAAGCGCGGTTCCGCTATTCAAACAATGAATTGGTGAAATCGGATGTGTTCTTAATTAGTAGAACTAAAACCTGCAGCCGCGTGGTTGTGTTGTGTGTTTTTTGTTTTTTTTTGTTTGTTTGTTTTTACCCGACACTTCAAATGTATTAATTTGAAGTGTCGGGTAAATCTTTCGATGCAGTAAAAACATCAACACCCAGGTTCCACATTAATTTGTTTTCCTCCTTGAAACAGGACAAGCTTCTTGATGCCGCCACAGTGACCCACCTTTTCAGAATAACAGATAATATTGGATGCGTAATGTCCGGGATGACAGGTAAGACTTCTCACCATGCAGGAAGCCCCGTAAAGTTGACCACCCAAGATAATTCAATTGTCCAGTTAGCACTGCCTGTCATAAAGCCGATTTATAAAAGCAGTCCAGGAATGAATCTGTAAAAAAAATAGTAATAATAATAATGATGTACATCCAAAAACCTGGACAAATATTAGATTAAACACTTTAATTTTCTTCTTCGGCTGCATGTTCCGCAGCATTTTTCAAGCATTTTCTTCAGTGCAGCTTGTTGTAAACTTCCCACTCATGTAAACTTGTAAAGTGCTTTTATCAGCTGGAAACGCAGTACGTTTTGAGTACATGGGAACGAAGAAAAAAAATCAGTGTGCAAACCAAAATATACGTCTTTGAAAAATCCAGAGTATTTCAGTACTGTCGCTGTTCCCATTAGTCACTGCGTTTACTGTAGTCGATGGTTCCTCTTTCCTAACAGTTGTAATTTCTGACATGAGGACAGCTTTCTGTGGATATCTGTGAAGCACTGCATTAGACAGTGTGACAGTTAAGCGGGTGCACAGATCAAATAATGCGTTTTCCCTCCTCTTCCTCACACTCATGTCTTACAGCTGACAGCAGGTCTCAAGTCCAGCGAGCTCGCTACGAGGCAGCCAACTGGCAGTACAAGTACGGTTATGAGATCCCAGTGGACATGCTGTGTAAGAGAATTGCTGACATCTCGCAAGTCTACACGCAGAACGCTGAGATGCGACCACTGGGCTGCTGTAAGTGCATCGACTCTTTTACAGCCGGCTAAGGTTTTTTTTTACATGACTGCCCTTCAGACAAATCCACAGGTGTGAGACACTGACTGTCACTGTCTCTGTTGCCTGTAGGTATGATCGTGATCGGCATAGACGAGGAGTACGGTCCCCAGGTGTACAAATGCGACCCGGCAGGATACTATTGCGGCTTCAAGGCCACAGCTGCTGGGGTGAAGCAGACAGAAGCCACCAGTTTCTTGGAGAAGAAAGTGAAAAAGAAACTGGACTGGACCTTTGAACAAACGATTGAGGTACTAAAACATGGGGGACATGAAAGTGAAAGTAACCTGTCGAGTAGTTTCTTGCTGTGTAGTTTCTCGAAAGGTTAGACATGATTAGAAATGGCCCGAACACAGTCTGATCATCCTGCTCTTCTCTTCCCCAGACGGCAATCTCTTGTCTGTCAACTGTTCTCTCCATTGACTTCAAGCCCTCTGAGCTGGAAGTGGGCGTTCTCACAACGCAGGACCCCAAGTTCAGGTAAACAACCAGCTGTAGGTGGAGGTGTGTGACTTGTTCAAATCTGTTCTTTTAAGGCAGAAGAATTCCCAGATGTAGCTTAAAAAAGGCTGGAAGAAGGTTAAGTTTTGCACCTTTTTTAAGTGAATTTGCAACAGTTGCAGCTCTAGTTGGGGGTCAAACATCATCCACCTCCCTGTCTTCTCCCCTCTCTCCAGGATTCTGACAGAGACTGAAGTGGACACCCACCTGATGGCCCTGGCAGAACGGGACTGAGCGAGCAGAGACGCGTCACCTGTTGGATTAACTTAGAGCATGATGGGATATGCAGTTCCCAGAAGGAGACCGGTGTTATCTTTGTTTGCTGTACATTTACCCCACTGTTTCATTCAACAATAATAAAAAAAAAAGTTTTTGGAGTAAAATAATCTTTATACTCGTTTGTTATCTACCAACACGTACAGCAGATACATCTGCATGATCTGCTCATGTAAACAGAGGCCTCTGTTTCACCAGCTGTGTTTTTAAAAAAAAATCTCGGTTGAATTTAGCAGCAGGGGGAAACGTTTCTGGGAACACGAGCGGTGCAGAACTCTACCTCTGAGCTTCCTGTTGTGGCTCTCAATGCACTAAAAATCACATGACTTTCCGAGGTGCTGCGGAGAGGATGTTTTACTACACGGTGATGTAGACCAGATTTGACCTGATTTTTCTTACCTTTTTGACACATGTAGCATGTCAGAAATAGATGACTTGAACTCACCGGATACATTATACAACACAAGTAGTTTCTCTTTGCAAAGGGAAAATTTGTTCCCCTTCACACTCGAAAATGACAGCTGATATATATAGCCTATAGTGTGTCAGGGGGGCGGAAACAGTGTCTCAGGATTCAAGTCAACAATCTTGACCAGCTCTGCATCATATGATCAGAAATGATGTGCTGTCACAATAAGTCGCTTTTAGGTCATTTCCCATCACCATGTCCCCTCCTTTGTGTCTCGTTACAGAAAGTACAGAAAGCGAAATCCTCTAAAATGTCATGTCATTTCATCTTAAATGCAGCGATTAACGTCAGGACTTGATGTTTAAAGCCTCCGTCTCTTATGTAATTGCCACTGTCCTTAAGAAACAACTTGGGGAAAACCCCCCCTGCACTCCTGTACAGGTCTGTAACCTTGTTAGGGTTTACAGCCCTGAAGACAATTACAGGCTAGATACAGAACATGCAGCCATTAAACCTAATCACTCAGGGGAGTGTTCAGAGAGTGTTGGCTCGGAGTTGACTTCTTACTGGGAAAATAGGGTGGGTTGTCCCGGGTGTTTTATGTAATTCCTTTTCTGAAAATTTCCTGATTGCTGTCCGCAAATCAGCTGACCGTGGGTGGAGTGTAACAAAGTACGTTTACACACTGCAGCACTCAAGTACGCATTCGAGATGTTCTGCTTGCCTACAGTCATCCGACAGCTTTACTGACAAATAAAATATGTTTCTGTAACATACACAGAGCTCATAGAGGTCTTATTCAAACTACCCAACAATTTAGAACAGCAGAAATGAATATCCTTTATTTGGACCCATCAGCTCCAGCTCCTGAGGTCAACACAAAAACAACAGCAATAATAAAAATGTCACAATGCAACATTACATTGTATTAATAAAGACAAACGGGAATACAAGTCGAGTATAAATAAGTAAAACGACCTCACATGAAACAAAAAATGACAAAACATCATAGAGACACCAAGAGTCTCCAACCAAATGAAAATAAATGCCAAATATGTGGAACAGCAATACCAAAATGTCTACATTTATCTGTTTCTGATCTGTCTGAGGCTGGAAACAATTAGTTGATTGACAGAACATGAATTGCACCATTGTCATCATCATTAGTCCTTTTTCTTGTGAAGAACACTTCATGGTACCAGCTTATTGTTTATTTGCTCCTTTTCCTTCCCCGTTATTTACGTTCAGGTTTTATTGGTTGGACAGGATCAGCATTGTGATGCTGTCACTCATTTCTTCAGAATTTTTACAACCCAAACAAACATTTGATGGGAGAATAATCAGCTGATGAATCCATAATCAAGATAAGTCCCCTGTTTTAATACTTTCTAAGTTCTAAAGTTTTTCCTGATGGATATTTACTTAGCACAGTATTTCAACACTGTGGTATATATATTTTTTTACTAAAGAAAGGATATGAATATTTCCTCCATCATTGCGTCTGACAGGAGAATTTTGTTCTTCCAAGTCTGCTGCTACGTTTCCTCATAATTATGACCCAGACTAACCCTCTCTGGCTCATATTCCAGTCTCCGATCTAAAAGACATTTCCTCCTTACAAAATTTCCTAGGTATTTCAAGCGAGTGCCAGTTCCTAGCTACCATTCAGCGTTAGTACCATTCAGGGTAGGGCGGAATATTTAAGTACACCATGTTCCCCTTATGGTGCCTAGGGACTTTCAACGCGGTGACTCAGATACCCGGTGACCTCGCCTCAACAAGGAAATCCCAGACTGTTCCAAGTGGCTGAGTGTGATCGGGTTTTTTTTTTCTTTTTCGCAAGTGATGACTCTCTTCCTCGTCACTTTGCATAAGTGAGAAGTGATGCTTGTTTTACAAGGTGGAAAGGCCGAGAAAGGAAAGGCCGAGTGCAGGAAACACAGGTCACAAGTCAGAGCTGGTTATATTCATAAACTTCTTTATTCTGAACATTTTTTGTTAATAGTGTTTAAATTCACACATCATATGTACAGGTACAAAAATAATATCTCTGTATTTACAATATATTACACATCTGGTATATACAAATCAATATATATTTATACAGTATATAGAAGGACTATATCGAGGTTGTGGTCTTGCTGTTTTGGGGTTTTTGGAGCTGATCACTGGGTGATCTGAAACCGGCCTCAACCAGACTGGACGCCATCTTCATTCATGTTTGTGATCCTAGGGCCAGCCCCTTTGGACTCGGACTTGGACCTGGACGGAGGGACGGAAACCGACGTGTCCCTCTGGGCCGTGACTGGACGACCCAGTAGCAGCTTAACTGTCGTTCACACCACCAGCGGTTGGATGCTTCCATTTACTTTCCGAACTTAATGTCATCGTACAGCTGTAGGAAAGAAAAAGAAAGAACGTTAGAAACCCGCTACTTAAAGACGTGATTACATGAAACGTTAAGCTGATGTTCCTTATGGGGACCATGAATCAGAAACTGACCTCATCTTCCGATAGGTCCACATCCTCCATATCGCTCTCGTCTGATTCGCTCTCGGGCAGCTCTCTCAGCTCCTGCGCTGTCTTTTCGTACAGCTGGCAGCGGATCTCTTCGTTCTGGCGCCCGTAGGTGAGGTGGTACGCCGTGAAGCCGCCGTAGTTAAAGCAGTTAACGTCGGCACCGAGGTCAAGTAGGCAACGGACCAGTGTGGGGTTCTGGAGATCCACCGCCAGATGAAGTGACGTCCGGCCACTGCACTGTTCCTGCGAGCAACAAGGAGAGTAATGTTAGGTTCCTGCTGATTTGCCTTTAGATATATTATTATATATAGTGAACTATATATATAGTGGCTGCCTTTAGATTCCAACACCTACCTGTGCGTTGATGTCTGCACCAAGCTGAACGAGGTTCTCAACCAATGAAATGTAGCCATTAATGGACGCCAAGTGGAGACAGTTGTGTCCTGCGATGGAGAAAGATTGGGAAAATCTTGGTTACTAAACGATTCAAGTACAGCTTAGGTGAATCACAATGATCTGTGAGTGTCTTTAATGGTTCTGTTAAACTGGATAATTACCACTGTAGTTGGGGAAGGACACGATGGAGGCGAGGTGACGTTGGCAGTTCTGGGTGATGACGCCGAAGCAGGCAAGGGAGCCCCTTTTGCAGGCGATGTGGAGAGCCGTGTTGCCGCTGTCGTCGGACAACCGCGCGTCGGCGCCGGCCTTCAGGAGCCTCTCAACCAGCTGGGGCTGCTCTGTGATGACTGCGAGGTGGAGGGCAGTCTGAAGAGGAGGAGATAAATTCGATTAACATCATGACTTCAGAGGGAATCGGTGTGCATGATGAGGACGGTGCTGGTTCTAGTCGATTCTGATTGGACTGTGGTTATTCACCTGTCTTTGGTGGTTCTGTACATTGAGGAAGGGGTGATTGTGAGACAGTTTGATCATCTCCAGGGCATGATCTGTGGCTTCATGAATGACGGCCAAGTGGAGAAGCCTGTTGGTTGAAACAGAGAGAGAGAGGTTAGTTAAAATAGTGCTTAAAAAAAAAAAAACTACTCAGAGGAAATGGTTCCAGCCAAATAAGAAAGAACAAAGCCAGAGCACTGGAGCGTTTCGCAAGAATGGACTTTTGTCGGGTTATTTCCACCAGTTGTGGCTTGACACATCTGATGCTTTATCAGTTCCTGGCAGCGGGCCAGGGACTTTCCTGAACTCGCAGAGCGGACTTTAGCACCGCCCATACTGCGCTCTCAGCCAAAGTACACACACAAACACACACACACACACACACACACAGAGTACGCACTGTGCTGCACACACACACACCACACACACACGCACACTCAAAGTTAAAGGCCTCTTGTTTCCGTGCAACTTTTTCGCCATTTTCGTGCGCACTTTTGCAACTTGCCATATCATTTAAATGCATTTCATTTCAACTTTAGATGCCGCGCTCCAGTGCAAAAAAAAACAAACATCTACGCGCAGCGGCGAGTTTGCAAATGCGCAGCTGCATTACGAAGAATAATCCGCAAATGAAAAATTAAAAAGAAAGGGGGGAAAAAAACACACTTACGTGTCACCGTCCTCGGTCACTGCAGCTCTCCAAGGCTCGTATTCCTGTTTGAGATCCTCGCTTGTGTTCACAGTCATGTCCTCAAAGTCGTTCACCAAGTCGTCCTCCTTCAGCGAATCCAGGCCGCTGTCAAAACGGTCCTCATGGCAAGGCAGAATTTTCCCGTGTTTGGGCTCCATGTTGTCGTTATAATCCATTTGGTTGTGGTTAGGCACTGTGCGGACGTCCATGTTTGACTTTGCGACTGTCAAAGAAAGCAGCAAACGTCTGTGTGGAAAGGTCAGGGCAGAATAGTGCCGCTGAGGGAGGCGCACGGGGTTTTGTGCGCTCGGCTGGGCGGAGCCACGGCGGGGATTTCCAATTGACTTATCTTAGAAAAAGCGAAGGGAAATCACACAGAGCTTTTGTGAGAAAAATCCCCCCCTCAGAGAGACTCAGAATGAAAACTTGTAGTTTCCTATTAGACACCTATTTTCACCTGTGATGTAGGTTAGGGGACATTATTTATTTCAATGAATGAGCCACTGATGGGCATGAATGAGAGGCAGACAGCCCCTGGTAGGCTCTGAAAGAATTCCCTTCTGCTGCTGGGGAAATTATCCGTTTCAAGTGGCTAACCGAAGTAGCATGTGTGCTCCATTTATTTTCCAAAACCAATTTAGATCCGTTGAAAAAAGAAGAAGAAGAAGAAAAAAAGCAAAGTTTCCAATATGAACTTTAGAATTTACTCTGACCTATGGCCCACACACCTACACTAATAACCACACTGTGTTATCACATAACTGCTCCTGAGTCTGTGGCTGTCGTATGACCATATAATAATAATAATAATAATCATAATGCAAAGCACATTTATATATTCGACTCCTACACATGTGAATACCACAAAGGTTAGGAGTATGTTTGATTTAACTCAAGTGTTGTGCAAAATTACTCATATTCCACTTTGAGCTGTGAGGTGAGAAAAGGACATATGTATATGACATATATGAAACATATGTAAGCGTATTCTGCTTGTATTCTTTATATGTTTGTCTTTTTATTCTATTTTAGATTTTTACAGTCTCAAAGCAGCTCATTGTTATGATTAGACATGTCTCTTTACCCCTGTCAGTCTTTAAAAATCATGTTTTTGTGATCTGTATATTAATTGAATGAGTGAAAATGGCCCATAATATATATGTATATGTGTATTTTTAATGTTTCCTGTCACTGTTCTGCCTGTTTCTGTGGCGTTGAATCTGTGGACCTTAAATGTGGCCTTCTGTTGGATCTGTTGCTCTGTAAAACACTTACTTACTTCTCATTGTTGTTATGTTCTGACCAAGCAGGTTGCAGGATTTCCACACTTGTGTCTGTACACGGTTACACTACAAAGTGATTTTTACGCAGAGTCCAGGGGAAAGGGAAAGATTCTAAAGTTTCCTCCTGGATACTCCCTTGTGAAACCAAAACTGTGTGTTCCACAATAGGATGGTCTGGACTTACCCATCTAGCATTGCACATGTTCAGACCCTGGAGGTGAAGTCCTGCAAGACCCAGCTTTGATCCTGGAAAACACAGCGCTTAGTCATGCAGGAAAAGTGTAACTTTGCTTTGACTTTTGGTAGAAATTTTGAATATTTCCCTTCTTTTTGTGACTTTCCTTGTGACCTTTACCTATATGTATATATATATATTTTTTGCATTTGTCCCACTGTTGCTATGAAGTCGTAAAGAGGAAATTCCTTTCTGTTGCACAACACAGTGGTGAAGTGCGTGATAGAGCTACCTGTCTGTCTTCCCCTGACATTTAAGAGAAAAATTCCCAGGATAACTTCTGTTTACATTGTGAAAGGTAGGCTTGGTGAAAACATAGCAACCGTCTCCAAGAGCATTCACAACTCTATAGGGCGATGCTCAGTCAAGATGACACACAAATACACACATACACACACACCCAGCAGGGCTGTGATGTCACAATCTCAAACAAGTTGCCATATCTGTGTGTGTGTGTGCGTCATAGCAGACGAATGTCATATGGGCACACGGGTAACATTGAATTCCAAACATTCTTCATTCTGTCTGCCAAGTATCAGAATGAAACATCTGTAAGGACAAAGTGTGACAGTCTTGTGTTTTTTCTACAGTTGCAGAGATTACGTGCGTGTGTGCATACAGTACATGGTCAGATTTTCACCACCTATGGGAAATACTGGGACTTCCACTTTGCATCTTTGAGAATTTTTTTCTCCACTCGCCTTGTGTTTACCGCTGGTTGCTATGGACACCAACCGTTCAGAGAAAGCACTGACGCCAGTTCAGTGTCAAGGGCTGTACATTGCCCTCTGTCTGTGGGTTGGTGAAAGCACCTCGTATCTGAGTCAGTATCATGCCTCAGGGGGCTTCACACCCTGTTGGCGAGGTTGCTGAAGTCATGAAACTTTCCCACTTTCTTGAATGACAAACTAACACCAACCTCACCCTGCATTCTTTGGAAAGATGGATGTTTCACTCTGTGTCGACATTTCGTTGGCAAAACTAATGCAAACTAATGCACTCCTGCAATAAATGAAGGTAATAATGTTCATATTTTTGTGAAAACTGGTGTTGATTCAACTGTATGGTCACTTTGGAGCCTGTTCCTACCCTCATTGGTATCAATGGAGTAGATCAAATATTATTAACAGCCGTGCAGTGGTTTTCAAATGTTTTCTGGAATGCCCCCTTCATAAGTGGAAAAACACTCATGCCCACCACCCTACAATTTATAGCAATCATTAACAATGATAAGGGATCTAAAACTAATAAAAAGGGATTTGACTGTAATGAAATAAAGGTCAGCATCAGTAAGCTGATGCTTGTTTATTTTCTTCCATCTGCTGTGGTTCTATATGCCTCACAGTTTGAGACACATTACTTAAGTAATGCAATGTAATTCTGCAACCTACACAGAGGAGAGTTGGGACAGAGTTGTTTTGTTGAACTACATTAGTCAAGTTCTTTAGATGGAGGCTACTTCATAAACTGGTGACTGTTGAACTATGTTCAGACAAAAAAACAACAACAAACAAACAAAAACCATTATCAAATATTACATCACATTTGACATTAATGTTTGTTCAAGTGGAATTTAAATAATTTTCCATGACTTTGTTTTTTTTTGCAGCAACAACTTGAGGAAGTCGGGGGGACAGGGAGGAGAAAAAAAAAGTCAAACTACTAAAAGTGAAATTGCATCATGGCTAATTTGTGAAACTGAAACGCTTGTGATTTCTGGAAAGCATTTACTATTTGCACTTAAGGGAATAGTTTGACATTTTGGGACATATACTTATTCACTTTCGTGCCAAGATTGAAACCAATCTATATGGTAATAACGCGGGGAGGTGATTTGTTTATCAAATTTCTTTAGCGATTTTATCATTACAAAGAGGAGGCACAGGGGCCTGTCCACATTTTTAAAAAGATGCACAACAGCACCATATAAAGTGTAACGTTACATCTATCGCGTTCAGTTTGTACACAGACAGACAAACTTTTTGTTTAAACTTTAAACCTTTTTTTTGGTTTGTTTAGATCGCTAACTATTTTCACTTGTTTCCAGTCTTTAATTTAAGCTAAACTAATAGCCTCCCAGCTCTAGTGCCACATTTAGCATACAGACAAACCTCACTTGTTTGAGTACAGATTAAGCAAAAATTATATAATGTGTAAACAAAGCTAGAGATGTGCCCATGTGTAGATGTTTTTGTCTTTGACAGCATGGCAGTGATATCAATCTTCTCGTTTCACTTTTAGCAGTAAAGCAAATATTCAACCATTCGTTTAAAATCTTTCTTTTCTTCCCCTCTTGTGAGGTCAGTGTAGTGCACATTGTTAAATTAGCTGTTTCTGCCTGCTTCCAGTAAAGCTAAGCTAATAGCCTCCTGGCTCTAGTTTCATAATGGTGTACGAACAAACCTGTATCTCACTACTATAGATTAGGCAAAAATTATATAATTTGTTAATAAAGCTATAATACGTTGGTGTGTGGAGTTTTTGGAGTTTGTTTGTTTGTTTCTTTACTTTGCTTCTGGTATATAAGCTAATAACCTCCTGACTTTAGCTATTAGCATACAATCATCAGAGTGGCATTGATCTTCTCATCTAACTCTTAGCAGAAGAGCAAATTAATTATTCACAAAAACTATTTGTTTTAATCCTTACTTACTTACTTTGCATATTGTTAACCTTGCTGACTGGCTGTTGTTGCCTGCTTCCGGCTAAGCTAAGCTAATAGATCTTGGCACTAGTTTCATTTAGCATACAAACAAACCTGTATCTCAGTTGTTTGTGCAGAGATTATGTAAAAATTGTGTTAACATGTTAACAAAGCTAAATAGGTGGTAAGTCTTTACTATTATTACTAAATTTGTCAGAAAGGGGCTGTGAGGCAAATGTAAATTGAATTTAAAAAGTCAAGTAGCAGAGACATATTTTTATAAAGTGACATATTTTCGTAGTGTTTCTATGAACAGAGTATCACACACCAGATGATTTCATTTTGAATCTGTCATTTATGCCGGTAGTTTGTATTAGTGATCCTCTCCTAGCTGAGGTGTCCAAAAGTAACATCAGCTTCCCAGATGTGGCTTGTCATTCATGACAACTTTCCTCCCGTTGCAGAAGGAAGCTATCTCTCCATTATTACTGTAATCACTCACTGGACAAAAACCTCAACCAATCTATTTCATGTGTGTGGGGGCCCGGTGACACAGCAGTTCTATATCCAGAGTTTACACATACTGCACCCACTTAATGTTTTCACAATGTGTAGCTTGATTAGAAAAAAAAGGAGGTGTAGTATGACAAGTCCACGCATGGCTCTTTGTATGGCTTGTATTAAACAATGGGTAGGCACACTTGCTGTTTAATGATATGAGTCAGAATGTTTTTTTTCAGCACAAACATGCCATATAAAAAGAAAAATATATACTGTAGCTATCACATGTAATTACATCATGTACACACTATTACATTTGACAGGAGTTTATTAGAGAAAGAGAAAAGACATGGTTGTGACCTTTATTTTCATGACCTAATCCAATGATCTCATTCAATGACTAGCAAGGGAAAACCACACACATGGGAGGTCTTTTATCATGTTTCCTAAGACAAATTTTTTAAAAAGCTGCTCAAGCAGGTTTAACGTACCTGTAAAAACAACAAAATTATTTCTTTCCCTTTCTGTGTCATGGTCATGAGACTTAGCTGAGACGAGAATGGGGGAAAAGAGAGTGTTTCAGCATCTTTCTTTCGCACTAGCTTCTGAAAAAGTGACTAAAAAACATCTGTGACGCAGGGTATTGATTGAAACTTTCAAACTGAGGTGAAAAACTCTGAGATCCTCCCCTCTGTTGCCTCAGTTTCGCGCTGAATGTGCAAATGCATATTTTTTCGGGGAAGCGTGGGTGTTTTTTGGAGAAGGGGTAATACCTTTATTTCCCTCCCCATGCATTCCCACAGTGTTTTACACACACACAAACGCACACCTACTCTCTCTCTCTCTCTCTCTCTCTCTCACACACACACACACACACACACACACACAAAGGGTTAATTGTATGTGATGTGATCTGTTGTCCTACTGCCCTGCTGCCAAAAGGCATCTCTCACGGTCATAGAGTCACCATAAGGTTCATAGTTATTGTCTTATACCAACATAGAAACACATCAAGGGGTTAAAACTCTCCCGTTACGGGATCTAGCCATTTAGGATTTTTGTTCTATTTGCAGCTGTTTTGACAAATATTTTATTATATATTTGTATTCTCCTTCATTCGTTTGTTCGTACACAGAGTTAACTGAAAAGATAGACACCACTTTTATACGACCTTTATACGACTTTTAACTAGAGTTAGCAAGCGGTTAGCGGGTATTTTAGTTTATCTTAGCTTGGCTTAGCTTCACTTAGCTTAGCTTAGCATAAAGATTAGAAACAGGGGGAATAGCTAGCTTTGCTCTATCCAAACAGCCCAAAAAGTGTAAAATCTACAAGTTGTGGTGTTATTGTCAACAGTGTGTGGTTAAACAGTGTTGACTGCTCCCCGCCAAGACATACTGTTCATAAGAAGTCAGGGATATCCAGCTTTCGGTGGTATACCCACCGCTTTTCTTTCAATAAATTGTTTGAGATGATGAAATTACCATTGCATGATTCTAGTTAAATGCCCCACTTTCATGATATAATATCACTGTAGCATGAACTTTTTCCATGTTCCATAAATTTTACCCAAAAGTTGAATATCAAAGGGAGTGAGAGAGTTGAGACTGTGTGAGAAGGTTGTTGTTGTTTCATAGTGGAAAATAAGCACTTACCACAAACAAGTCAAAATGCATTTACACATGATAATGAAATAATGAGCCACAAAGGCTGGAGGATCTCAGTCTGTGCACATGTAGAGCTAAGAGCTCTGCAATGCATCATGAGTGAGTTAAATGGGTTTCAACATGATCATTAAATTTAATAGGGGTTAGCAGAGGAGGATCGCTAATGTTGGGGATTTACAAACACTGCTTGGCCTCAATTCAAATACTTGCTGCTGCACATCGAGACGACAGATGTGAAGACGTGATATTCGAGGCATGAATGGAGGGAGCTGCAGTAGTTCAAAGGAGTTCAGATAAAAAGCATCAGAGACTTCGTCCTGTTTTCTGATAGTCATTCTTCAGTGGTAGGAAGCGAGTTTTCACTTGCATCTCTACCTGTTCTTCAAAAGGTGAATCAATAATCGAGCTTTGGGTTGTGAATTACAGAGATCATCAAGATTCTTAGAATAAAGATCAAATGAAGTCACAACAATATGAAACCGAATGAAAGGTTATCGTATTATTGATTCTGTGAACTTCAAAACACATCAGAAGACTGAGGCATGCAGCTTATGTAAGAAAGTCTGGCTTTACACACTTACACATTGTTAGCACAATAGTCACCGTCCTCTGAGTGCAAATGCAAAGCAGTTAAAACAATGCAAATAATACTGTACTGCCAAGAACTTCATCCAGGGCGCAGCTTTAGAACAGCTTTAAGTAATAAAACTCGAGGAGACTTGGAAAACATGCTGAATGACCATAAACTGTGGTTCACTGTTTGGTTGTATTCTCATTCTTGAGTTTCTCCTACATTCCTTTGTGTGCAACTTTATTGATAGCCCATTGTGTCAGCAGCCTTTACTCTAGACTGTGTGAGACTATGAGTTAAAAAAAAGCTCACTATTATGAAATAAACCACAAGACAACTCAGAGTTTCTGCAATCACACTGCACTCACTGCCCTAAATACAAATTAGACCAGCAAAGTTTCCTGACACACTTACAGCAGTGTGGAAATGGATCTGACTGGCAGTGTGCTACACACCACGGAAATAGTGAGGCTATAACAAACCGCAAACCAGCCGAGCAAAAATCTCTCACTGTTTAATATTCTCGCATGCAGTTTTGTATTCTGTGAGAGGTGAGCAGGCCGTCTGCCTGTTAGGCCAGCCTGTGTGTCGCAAAGAAAACTCCAGCTTCTTGTTCTGTCTGCTGATGACAACACGCAGTTTGTGCTTCATTTGAACAAAACGTGAAACTCATGTCATACAGCATCATATTAATAACAGCACTGGTCTTTTTTTTTTTTTTTTTACCATTAATAGATAGCAAGCATTTCTGTTCATCATTTCTTCATCAGTGTTTCTATCCTATTTCATTTATTCACATATCAAGTCATGCATTCTTAAATCATCTCCCCCTGGTTATCTTTCATCCCTTTGGTTATCCCTTCCAGTTTCAGTACCAGAGTATAAATCATACTCTTCAGGAATGGATTCAAACTGATGAACTGAGGAGCTGTCGTTCAACCATCTAACAAAGGTCTTTATCGCCCTCATGTGCTTTAAACGCAAACTGCAGGTCCTCAGATTGCAGGTCTGCCTCTATCAGCTGCATAAAATGCACCTACGATCATAAAAGATACGTATAAAGAAGAGCAGATGAGAAGTATTTGTAATTTTACATAACATAGTACAATTTCTAGCAAATCAACAGAGAAACAGTTTATGGATCACATGCTTCTAACTGTCCATCACACTGTTCAACAACACCACAGCTCCAGTCTCCACCCACCCCTCAGTCTGTCCATCAGTGCCACCCAGGTGAGTGAGAGGAGAGTGAAGCAGCTATCCGTGACAGCTCTAGCCCCAGGGTGCATGAATCATCTGCCAGTCAGCTGGCAAAGGCTCTCAAGCTCCTTTTCAACATACCCCTCCAGCTGCACAGGATGCCTGCACTGTGAAAACCTCCTGTCTGCTGCCAGTGCCAAAAAAGGTGTTCAAGCTCTCTGACAGACTATGATGATGGCACTGACAGCATGTATTAAATATCTTTGAGTGTGGAACTGCAGGACTAACACACATCTCATTCATGAGTCACCAGTCAACATATGACACTCCATCTGTGGTATGCTACCCACACACCTCAACAGTATTGATTGTCTCCTTTATACTTGGTCTAGATTTACACAAGTAATAAGAAGGAAACCCATAAATGGTACCATTGTCTAATAATTTATAGGATTATAAATTAGAGAATTATATGTTTTAACTTAGTTTTACAGGTTTAATAAACCATTAATGATTCTTTATTGATTAGTTATTGATTAGCCATCACCAACAACAACTTTTAGGTTCCCAGGTTGTGAAAAATCTTTTTGTCTTTTGAACCATTTCCTATAAGTAACAAAATGTTATCAACTAATATCACATTATAAACCATCAAGCCTGCAGTTATGACTGTTAATAAGTCATGGTAGTCTATGGTAGCCATGTTGGTCAAATGTGTCTTGAATTTTGAATAAATCCCCCACAGCGTCAGCAGTAAAGCATTCTAACACGTCACATCACCTCCTCCGTGACTTCAGTGTGGGAACCACACATGCAGATACCATCCATTCACATTAAAGACACGGCGGTTGGAACCAGAAATCTAAGATTTGGATTCATCTGACCAAATGGCAGTTTAAAGTCACAGAAAGGTACATACTTTGTGCCGTGAGGTGACAATAATAGTATAAAAATGTATTAAGAAGGCAAGAAATTCAACTAATTAACTTTAACAAGGCACACCTGTGTTAATTGAAAACCACACCAGGTGATTTCCTCATGAAGATGATTGAGAGAAAGCCAAGAGTGTGTGAAGATGTCATTAAAACAAATGGTGGCTACTTTGAAGAATCTAAAATATATTTTACTTTGTGTGTTCTTTCATGGTTATCATATATTCACTGAATATAAAACGTATAGCATGTAAGAAATAAAGAAAGAAATAACATCGAATGAGAAGGTGTACCAGGTTTGACTGGTACTTCACCTGCACATACGGTACATATTAGACAAAAGTTTTTTTAAAAACTACAAATCCCTACAATCCTTCCGTACAAGTGGGTTGCCCATCTCAACATTTGATTGGACGGTCTCAGTAAAGCTCCGTGTGATTGGTCGACGGTGGCCATGTTTGCATTACAAGCTGTCTAGATGCGAGCTAGCTAACCGGTTAGCTGTCTGAGGTACATTTGCCTCTTTATTCGGGTTAAAGAAAATTACCGGACAGCCCTTCCACCCCGTTAACACCGGCCCACGTCACAATGCCGGTCCACTCCCGGGAGAAGAAAGAAAGTAACCACGAAGAAATGGAGGTGGACTTTCCCGAGCAAGACGGCAGCAGCACAGACGAGGAGGACACAGTTAGCTCGTCCGTGTCTGAAGATGGAGACAGCTCGGGTAGGAGAAAAATAGGCCTTAAATATCAAACCACGGCTACGCGTATTGAATATGTTTGTCTGTCAGTTCGTTGTGCTGTTTATAATTAGCCGACATTTTGCCCAGGGAGGGTGTGTAATGTGCAGTATGTGGAGGTGATGTCAAAGGTGTCATGTGTTTGTGTGGACAGAGATGGATGATGAGGACTGTGAGAGGAGGAGGATGGAGTGTCTGGACGAGATGACCACCCTGGAGAAACAGTTCACCGACCTGAAGGAGCAGTAAGTTCTCCTCATGTTGTTTCGTCCACTGAATTCACAGAGGACTCCACCAGAGATTCACCCAGCTGCTTGTGCCCCTCCACGTCTATGTTTCTAATCACTCCACCACTGAAATCTGAGTTTCGTCTGGCCGCCATCCCCTGGTCTCACAGCGATGGCCTGTCCCCGCACCAGAGATTGACAGCGTGGATTTTCACTCACTCACTAAAATACTCCCTTTTCCTCCCAATCTCATGACGCTGTGAGAAAAAAAAAAAAAATCATTGTCCTGTCTGCCGCTCTGTCCTGTGTTGTGTTTAAGGAAGACAAAAGAGGGAGTAGTCTTTATCTTGCCATGCTGTCATTTGAATTTTGGTGGCTGCACCCTGGGTCATCAATCATCATCATCATCACAGGCCACACACACACACACACACGTCATACACTGGTCAGGTGACTTCAACCGACCAGTAATCATCACAAGTCTGACTGAGCATCAGAGCAGACAGAAATGAATAACACGAAAAGACAATGGAACAAGATAAAGAAAATACTTTTTTATTCATCTTCATATTTAGTTAAGCTGATCTATGATTCCCATCCTCCTCACCCCTGTTGACCCTTTTCCTGTCAGTTCATCGCGTGACTGAGATAAGGCGAGGGGACAGGAAGCGTTTGATTGGACAGACAAACTACACCTATGTAAAAACCGGCTGGAATCTGAGTGATAAATGTATCAACCATCAGCCAGTTGCTTTTAAATCTTTGATTTTGCAGGCAGAGGCAGACTTTCCCCACGGTCTTTGTAGTTTATTTGTGCCACATACAAGATAATACAATCCAAACAGAAAGCCTACATAGACCTGTTTCATAAGATTCACAGTTATTGAAATTATACAAAAATGATTGTTCAGCTCGCTGTGATGCTAACATAACACCAGTTTAAACTTATATGAATTGTTGTGCCTCCTCATTTGTTGCTGTTCAGGTTGTACAAGGAGCGTCTGAGCCAGGTGGACGTCAAGCTGCAGGAGGTAATGGCTGGCTGTGCCCAAGAGTACCTGGAACCTTTAGCCAACCTGCAGGAGAACATGCAGATCAGGACCAAAGTCGCTGGTGGGTCAAAGTAATATTGGAAGAAGGCATGCGACTGATCTTGACTTGACTTGTCAGCCACAATGACAGTGAGGACAGAGGGAGGATGACTTCTTATGTCACATGAATAAAATAACTAGCACAATGGTAAACTTAATGTGCTTCTTTGCAGTTTAAAGGACATGTAGTCACTTGGACGTCATCTTCACTACTGACTGATTTAATGTGTGAATGCTTGCTGTCACAGGGATCTACAGGGAGCTGTGCTTGGAGTCGGTGAAGAACAAGTATGAGTGTGAGATCCAGGCTGCCTGCCAGCACTGGGAGGTGAGAGGTCTATAAATGAGTCAGGTCTTATGCGATGGTCAGGTTTTCATTTTCCATTTTAAAAACACATTTTGTTCAATCAGATTTCTGCCTGTTTGCTGCAGCGGCCACTACCTGAATGGATTGAATTTTAGAGCTACAGTCAACTGTTATTGGACTGTCAAGGTCTTTTGTACTTGATTTAGCTGTTTGGTCCATGAAATGTCAGAAAATTGTGAAATAATGTTGCCCAAAGCCCAAGATGACGTCCTCAAATGTTTTCCTTTGTCCACAACAACCCAAAGATGTTCAGTTAAAAAAAATCAGACAGTATTCACATTTCATGAGCTGTTGAATCGGTTTATTTAATAGTTGACCGCCCAATTCATGAACTAATCATTGCACCTCTACTGGTCTTGTTTCTGTCTCCCAGAGTGAGAAGCTGCTGCTGTTTGACACTGTGCAGAGTGAACTGGAGGAGAAGATCAGAAGACTGGAGGAAGACCGACACAGTATTGACATTACCTCAGGTACTAACCATCAAAGAAAAAATCCCTCAAAGTTTGGAGAAGTCTGGCCAGCAGAACCACTGTTCAGTCTTGAAAGTGAAATGGAGAAAAGCATTCCTCACATTTACTTTTATAAGGCAGTAATTATATATATTACCAATAAAATTTAAACCAATAAAATCTATAAAACATATTGTCATGTATATGAAGCAAATATCCTGCAGAAAGAAGGAAGTGACTCTCCTCCCTCTAATCCGTCCTCCTTGTTTTTCCAGAGTTGTGGAATGATGGATTGCACTCCCGGAAAAACAAGAAGAAAGACCCATTCTGCCCTGTCAAGAAGAAGAAGCCTGTTGTTGTTTCTGATATCCTCTTTCGCCCTGTCTCATTCCTCCTATCGTTCATGTGCACTGACGTGTTATTAAGACGGATGTTTCCCGCCGCCTCACTGTGTATTTTTCCTTAACCCCTCTATTACGGCCTTATATCGTTTACATGCTGCAGGATCTTGATATCCTTGAAGACTGGACCGCAATAAGAAAGGTAATCATGAAGCAGAGACAGCAGTAGTCACTTGGTGAATCTATGTGTGTTGTGATTTGACCTTTTTTTCTTTTTTTTGTTTTGTTGTTTGCCTTTTCCCCTCCTCCGCAGGCGATGGCATCACTGGGGCCGCACCGGGTGAAGGTGGATGGTAAGAGTTTCACCTCGTCCTTGGTTACAGTCAATATCTGAATGCAGCGATCGACCCGCAGTCACCCAGCAGGGGACGATTCAGTACTTTCAAATAGAAGTACCCAAGTTCATTGTTGAAAATTAGACATATGTTGCCTCCTCGTCTATCTTTGTATCCCTCCCTGTGATCCATGTTTTATATTTTGTACTGTATTCTTGTACATGCTCTGTCCCTGCCTTCCTTGAGCTCTTCTCAACCCGGCATGTCTTCCTCTCTCCCCCTTTTCCCTCTCTATTTCTCTCCCTCCTTCAGTTCCTGCGGTCAAGCCTGACAGACATCACCATGTAGCACGCTCCGAGGACGGTCGACTTTTCTATGACAACCAGTGGTACTGCAGGGGACAGGCCATCTGCATCAACAGGAAGGACGAGTACCCAACTAGGTGTGTGTGTGTGTGTGGGAACAAAGCTCTTTGTAATAATGACAGTGACGATGAGTGATGAGTTTTGTTTGCAGCATGTGTGAGTTTTAACGCTGCACAGTGCGTGAACTCGTGTGTTTCTGCCTCACTGTGTGAGTCCGCGTAACAGAGGTGGTCACATGGCGCATTTAGTAGCCCTGGGAACGATCACGATAGATTTAAACAAAGAGAGACAATGTGAGGCTGAATGATTTCATGATTCGTGATTCCACGTTCTGCTCTGAGTGTATGCGCTCCCTCGGAGCGGTGATACAAATTCAACAGACGGCTCACATGTGTGAGTAGAGCGGCTGTAGCTGCATCTGGATATCCATAAAGCATACCAGACAATCTGTGGACATTAACGTGTGGCCAGAAATGAATTTCTGTTGGTGTGCGTGAAAGATTTTATGACACTAAACAAAGACTGAAGACATGTAAACACCAGGGACCGACACATAAACTCTCTGCATGCTAATTCAGTGTTTTATGGTGGTGTTAACACCAGCAAAGTGACAAAATGATGTACACTCAGTCCAGACAGTATGCATACTAAGTACAGTCTGTATTTTTGAGTGTCGGATTCTCCCACAGTGCAGAAATGAAATGGAGGGAGAGCTGCGCCTGAAACCTTTTATGACTTGAGTCATCAGTTGTAAAGACCATGAATCACATTTCATCAGTTTAGTTTTTTAGCTGTGTCAGAGCAATGCCGGAGCGACAGCATGACAGGTCGTAAACTTCACTGAGCCTCAGAATGACTGTAAACACGTCAAACAGAGACGGGTGATGGAAAAGGAGGGCAGCGTGACTCCGGTCCTGGCTGCTCTGATGCGCTCCGTTCCAGTGATGACTGTCAGTGATAATCAGCTAAACCACCGCTGTGCGACCTCCTCTGCCGCTGCCATCACGAGAGAGACGCTCCATGGTGCGCACTTTTCCCCTCTCTGACTGTGTGGAGATCTGCCGTTTTAACAGATGACGAGGGTGGACGTGAGGTTAGAACATGGGACACCTGTAGGCTAATTTGAGTTTAGCGTGGTGCTGAACAGCCAAAATCGGATTCGGCTGACACATTTCAGAGTCGGGCACGGCCCTAAATGGAGGAACCACTCACAGCTGGAAAACCAAACATAAGTGATCAATGTTAAAGACATTTTGCTTTGTATTCGTGAGGTTTAAACTGCAGGGCAGTAAATTGCGTTAAGTCCAAACCTTTTGCACGGCTGTAACTGTTTACGACATCTGTTTCACTAATTTATGAGGCCATTCAACAAGCGATTTCCCAATCACCAAGTACTACGATAACTCGGACAATGAAAGGAAATGCTGCTTGCTCAGTAGCACAATATCTGTTTACCACTTGAGCAGAGCTTGCATGTTCATGTAAATACCTTGGTTTGTAGGACCGGGATTTGATTACGCGCTAACGTTGTTGTGTGTTTGTGTCACGCAGCGCCATCATCACCACCGTCAACAACGATGAGGTGTGGTTCAAACGTCTGGATGGCACCAAGTCAAAGCTGTACATCTCCCAGCTGCAGAAAGGCAAATACACTATCAAGCACTCGTAAAAAAAAAACAACACACACACACGTATACAGACAAAGACCATCATCTCTGCTGTGTTTCTTTATGACTCCTTTCCGTGTGGTATCTCTCTACATTCTTGCCATATGTACAGTCACACAAACACACCTCACGTCACTCTCGCTCTCTGTGTATAAGCAACAAAAAAAGCAAATATCAATATCTTCAATTAATCGAAGGAGACATCTTCTCTGTAAATATGTATGTATGTTGATATTGTTGACAAGGCCACAAAGTGTCATTTTCTCTGGAACGGAGATCAATGCAAAGTGCTGCTAAGAAAAAAAAACAAAACAAAACAAAAAAAAAAACAAAGTGTGGAGAACCGGAGCAGTAGCGAACTGTGAATCACGGAGCTCAGTCGCGTGCCTTTCTGAGACAAGACGATGCCTACGCTGACGGAGGGGGGGGAAAAAAAGTCCTGAACTATAAATATCAATGCAGTGAAGCCTTACCCTGTACTGTGTTCGCACCAAGAGGACTGAAGCGGGTCAACGAACCAACGAGTGCATGAGAAACCCTGATCCAGGTGAGGATGCAGCCAGCGGTGCGTTTGATTTTCCTCTTCGGACGCACCGGTTAGATTTGAAATTTGATGCTCCACGGAGCCTAATAAATCTGTATTAGGATCCCCGGGGAGCCCAACTTAAGATCATGTTTGATTTAGTAAAAACAATTGCACAAGTGTCAAAATGGACATGAAGAATGATCGATCAGTTTTGAGTAAATGAGTATATATCGTGAACGTAATGAGCTAAAACTAATCGTCAAGAACACCCCGGGGTTTCTGTTGAAACTCACTTGGGAGAGCTACTGTACTAAATGATCTCTTGATATCTCGACGTTTTAGTGTCATTTTCACCGCACTATATTTTAAGGTCAAAGCAAGGCCAGCCCCATGCACTAAGCAAAGCGTAAATGTTTGAAGCTGTGTTTTAAGCAGACAGTAGTAGGAGGTGCCCTGTATATAGAGATGTCCTGTCTTTATTTCACTGTGATTCTTCCGTCCATCCTTTTATCATGTTGCCATGCGTCTGATAGTGCCTACAACTAAATACTAAAGGCGGGATCCAGGCTCCAGTTGCCTGAAATTTGTAATTCATAGTGCCATCATTCAGTTTTTTTTTTCTTTATGTGTGCTATGGTAACAATAACTGAAAGAATTGGTTATTAAGTCCACCTCTGAAAAATCAAAAGTATTTCCTGTTCCCTGTCCTTTCTTCTTGTCTGTGATCCTCCCTCTCAGCTGTCACTTCTCTTTCCCTATTCCCCTTTGTCTTCCTTCCTCCTGTCAGTAAAAATGTTCCTCAACTTTGACGTACTAACAGTACAATGAGAAAACAAGGTTATGGGATGTGTTTCCATCCAACAAACCTTTTGTGCGTGAGGAGGGGGGGGGTCTTGCTTTGTGTTGTAATCACGGTGCTTTATATTTTCAATACTGCATACATATTCAAAGTATTACCTGCCAATAGTATTGTATAAAAAAAAAAACAGAGGTGCTTGCAACAATATCTCATGAACAAACGTGTGAAGCCTGATGTGGCATTCACTGAGAAGAACATTTGAATTCATGGCAAGTTTTGTGTTACAGTTTGCATTTTTTTAAAAAATGAATTATGGTTCCTTTTCCACATTAGAAGTGAAAAGAAAACTTGACATTGTGCCAATGCATGTACAGCTGATTAAAGGTTTTGTTTGTATCATTTGAAGAGTCAACAGTCTGCACCGACGATTCTTTATGCCTTCATATGCAAAACAGAGCAGCGGGTTTTAACTCAAGTTGAATGGTGTTTGTACTGGACGTTCTACCTGTGTTTCTCTCAGAAAAGAGAAGTGACATTGTGTGTATAGTGTCAACCTGCCCTGTTGAAGCTAATTTCCTTTCCTTGGGCTTAAAGAGCTTTGCATAGAACTTAAATATCCTATTGAATTAGGTCTATTATGCACAAAAAAGCCCAGATACAATCTTATATAATACTCTGGTGTACAAAGGGAGGAAGTCCCTGACAGTGCTCAACCCAAAGTCACCCCCGAGGTTCGCTGAACCCTGGCTTCACTCCTCAGTGACAATAAAAAAAAAAAAAAAAAGTGGATTATTTGGGAGAAACTTGCTGAGCTAGTCCTATTTGATAATGGCTCTTAGGTCTGCTGTGCTGTCCAACCTTTCAGTCACTTATTTCTGCCAGAGGGACACTCACTAGATTAACACCACACACTGGTATTGATTCGGGATCTACGCTGATGTACCAGTTTCTTGACCCCATCCTCCCTCATTGTCCATCAGCACAGCCTCGGGCCTTTGCAGACCACTGACCAGTCACGTGGAACCACTGTGACCTTTTGATCTATTGGGAACGTTGATCAGATGCGGCAGTGTAGTCAGAAACTCAAAGGAATCAATTGAAAGGCCAATTGGTTAAATTTCACCTTCTATATAGAGCTTCATAACATTAATGCAGTCTGTTATAATTTCCCATATGGTCACACTGGGTCAACATGAGCCACAAAAAGTCTACGAATGAGAATTTATCTCAATATTCTGCCATCTTTACCTGCACTGCCATTTTTGGCCACAAGGTGTCAGTAATGCTCCACAGGGGTGAAGACTCAGCCTCTGCACTAGTTAGGAGGAGGGAGGTGGTCTGTGAATCTGGGGCACCCTGCTGCTGAAGCCCTCCAGCTGATGAGATAGAGAGAGTGAGGGGAGGGATGAAGGCACAGTTTGATCACAGCTCGCTGGCCACGTCTGCTACCGCAACAGAAAGGGGGAGAAAGAGAGAGAGAGAGGAAAATCCCCATCACCGCGTCAAAGGCAGCAGCAAGCAAGCGAGCAAGAAAGCAGCAAGGCTGTCTGTATCTCCACACAGCATCTCTTCAGTCTTTGTGGACGTGTTGTGTATGTCTGAAATGGTCAGGACAGGCCATAACAGGCCTTCCCCTTCCCGACATGCACATACACATGTAAAACAGCAAAGGGAAGGATTTCCTTGTTCGGTGTCTGTTTAAAAATGGTGCTGATCCAATCTGGATACTTATCCCCGGGTTTCTGGCTATCTCCAGCCCCATCTATACTTAATGAGTAACCAGAACTGGAGGGTCATTGGGACGTGTTTACTGCAACACTGGGGCTAATTAGACCGTGAAAGTGTCACACTCTGCTAAATTCTTTATATCTCTCCCCCCCCACCTCTGTGTGATGCATGTTTGTGTGTGCATCATCGTTATACATTTTAAAGCGAGCGAGACCGTGCATGTGAATCTCTGTGCATGCATGCACGTTACTGTGTGCCAGGCCTCTTGCGTGGGCGTGTACCTTTTGATGCTGATTGTATAAGAGAATGTTAAATGCATACATAAGTTAACATCAAAGGGATGAGGCAAGCTGCTCATCATCGGGGTAGTTGAGGAGAGAGAGACGAGAGCGAGCGTGGATTCAAGTGGACAGTGGTGCAGACTGCAACCTGTGATCTAAATGTGGCTGGTATCACCTCTCTAGGTGTGTCAGCGGTGGTGGCCTAGAATTCACCGTTAGCATTCAGGCCGTAGCCGGTTCTTCAACCTGTACCGTCTCTTCATGGATGAAGCAGCTGCTTTTTTGAGAGATGGCTTTAATTTGTCTTGCACACTTGCAAAAGAAAGTTTTAAAGGCTGCCTATTGTATGAGTAATATTTTATATTGATATAAATGACATCATGGCCTAGACACCAAACATTAACACATTATCATGATGATAATTCCATGTGCTTCACATATTACCATTGCAACCTATGCACAACACGGGGATCCGGTATCTACCAGATGCTACCCCTGAGTATTTTCTGCCAGCATGATGTCGACTGCCAAGCCGTCTTTTCAATGAGGTGCATGGTTTGACTATTTCCAGTGTCTTCACATGATGGAGCTCCATTTTTGGTAATGGCATAGAGCCGTGTTTAACAATTCTTCTCAGGACTTCTCTGCTCCTGTACACAAAACCCCAGCCCTACTCCTGGTTAGTACATGAGAATCGTGGCTTCCTTGACTGCCCGCAAGTGAAGGGCAAGAATGACTTGCCATGGCATCCATCCACTCAATGGTGCTATGCCTCCGTACCTTGGCATCTGCGATGTGTGTTTGTGTTTAATGGCTACCTTTTTCATGGAGGTGGGCAACAAAAACATGGAACAGCATGTAGCAATATCTTCCTTGTAATCTAGTTTGCAATTACTGTCGACGACTGTGTGGTGTGTCTCAGACAACAGGAGAGGTCTTTGTTTCAGGAACAGAAACTGACTGATGTAGCTACAGTCACTTCCTAACTGACTTCTGGAGATCTGACAGTGCATGAATCCCTACAGTTGTTGGGGTCTTCCGTCCTTACAAACTTTTTGGTGACCAAAAGACCCCCAGAGCCAGGGAAATGAGTACTGTGGAGTCAGTTCAAAGAATGCAGTGCGGCAGACAAGTGACAGCCTTTGACTGTCGCGCCCTGAAGCATGATAGGGTGCATCTAGGATTGACTCCAACAGGGATGGAGGAAATTTCCGAATTCAGTCCACCATTTGTGTTTATAAGGAAAATGGCTGGGCTTTCAGACACCATGTGAGGAGTGGGAGTGGACCCTGAGAGCTACCCGATCTGTTCTGTTCTCTCTTTCCTGTCTGTCACATTTTACTTTTAAGGTGTATGCATCACTGATCGCTTCTTCTCATGTGGGGTTTGGTGAGAGTTTATTTTTAACCACCTTCTACTGAGTTCAGCTGAGGCTGCTCTGCCCCCGCATTAGAAATTGCCAGTTTATACCCATTGGCGAGGGGCCTCTAATGGTGTTATCCATCAACAGCTGTGACAATAGCCAAGACGGTAAATAAGTTGCGTGACCTTTCATACCACCCAAGCTGCATGCTTAGCCGAGGGAATTTGAAAGACACTACCTTAAGACAGAACCTTTCCTTTTATTCAACCAATATTAAAAGTTTATTTAGGTACAGCGTGGCTCAATTTCAATGCTTTTTTATTCTCAACCCCACAAGGGATGAAAAAAAGAAAAGTCGCATCTTCTCTGACCTGTGGGGAGCTTTGGCATGATATGCACTTCTACTCTGCGGGCAGTGTTGTTGGTAAACCCCCTAAGGCTCACCCATTGGCTGTTCGGGGGTATCTTGGAAGGACTCCCTTGCCTGTCTGCGTGGACTCAACAAGAGGAGGAACATCTGTTGAAGACATCTGTATGTTAGCTTCCAGGTTGAGGCCCTACATTTTTATCATATAGCTTTTACATGTTCAGTATTGGTTCTGGTTTAAATGAATGGCCATATGAGTTGCTTTTAGCCATCCTTCTGTACAGGACCAGGGTGTTTGAACAAACTTTCTCTTGCTAGGTCTCTGGCACCTCCTGCAGCACAGACAAGTGCTTTACTAAATAACTTCAGTAAACAGTTGGTGCAGTCACTTGGCGTAGGAGGCTGCGCCCTCTTGCACTTTCCCCATGTAGATTGCTTGGCACTTGGTGAATGCTGCTTGCCTACATGCAAATTTTAAATGTTGAGCTCTATGATCACACGTGGCCAAACTGTTCGAGGGATCTGATGTGTATTCCTGTTGGTCAGCAGATTAAGGTGACATTTGAACAGTCCGTAACACTAGAGCTCCTTCCAACAGAACGGCGATAATTGATTTTCTTGAGTTATAGCTCTTTTTGACTTGATGGCTTGAAACTGAGGAGCTCCAACAGGCTGGCAAGCCTGCATGTGTCAGGCTTATTTAGCTGACCAGACGAGGTGACGGTATCACCTTCCACCTCCACACCCACTGTCCTAGGACACCATACAGTATCTCCTCATTATGTCAGGTCTGATATGCAAAGTAGCGCCGGCAACCACTGTAGCATGGCAGAGGCAGACAAGGGCATTGTTTCCGTGTGCGTGCGCATAAGAAAGAATGTGTGTTCATGTCCTTCTCTGTCTGTATTTAAGTGTCTGGATGGGCTCTCCAGCCAGTGGCAGCACTGTAGCTTAGATTTTACATAGAGGTGGTATCAAGTTCAACTTCATCTCCCCAAACAGATAAACACACACAATTTATCCACCTCATAGTGCAGGCTCAATATGGAAATGTAGTCAAATGGTCAACTGACATTTGCGACAGGATAAGAGACCACAGAGACTTGGTTGTCGGGGCGATTCTCCTGCATTGAAATTTCGACACGTGCTTCCGTTCTTTCGGGATGCCGATTGTGTTTGTTTACTGCATAAAAATGCGTGTGCATACCTGTGTGGAAAACAGAGGCACGCCGATATACAGTATGTTTCGCTTGAACGTACACTTGAATGTGTTAGGGCCTTGTTTGCTGCATGTGTGTATGTGCATATCTGGCTGTGTACATTTGTGCTGGACGCAGAATCAGTGGAGTGAGAAACTGAAAGCTCACCAAGCCATTTGGCTGCAGTCCTAATTGGCTGTGTGCTGTTGACAAGATGCTGACAGAGCACATCGCGCAGACAGGTACTCTGTTTCTCCCTGTTTCATCTTTAGGGTTCGTGAAAATATTTCCTCTGAGGAATTCCCTGCTCTGCTCATTTTCAAGCATGAAAAAAGAACCTTAAGTGGCGCCCTTTGACAAGTTACAAAGAGTGTTGTTTTTCTAGTGTTTGGATACAAGGAAAGGGAATGGAGAGGCTGGAGATAGGCCAGCCTTAATGAGACGGTTCACTGCTTCTTATCAAGTCTGGTGGTTTTCTGTTCGGTGACCTGCTTGGCTTCTGTGTGTGTGTGTGTGTGTGTGTGTGTGTGTGTGTGTGTGTGTGTGTGTGTGTTCGGTGTGTGTGTCTCTATGCGCTTGAACACACATGCGCTCACTTTTCATATCCATGAATTAGCATCCACACAAGCATACAGGGATTCCTTTTATGTATAAAAAGTATGTACCCATACAGACTTCACTGCAAATTAGCTTTGCACTCAAAAGGTAGAAAGACAAACGTCCTGGGTGCAGATAATACCACTCGTCATAATGGCATACTTGACTCTGTGAGGAATACGCATGCAGGCACTCTTGATTGACAGCAAAGACGTGGGATGGGAGACTGCGATGCAAGTAGAAGAGGGGGAGGGGACACGAGCAACATCTGAAACAAACCATGTCCAAAAACGGGAAAGGTTGCCGCCTCAGGGTGCTTTTACCCAACACTTTACTCTGATGGGTCACAATGATATCACTTAATGCACTTCTTTCTCTCTCGGCCTCTCATTCACAAATACATTTACTGAATCTGAGATCCCTTCAGGTGTTTTTTCACATTGTGCACACTTTGTGAAGTTATGTCATACTCCGACTGCCTTTTAGAAGGTCTAGGTGTGTAGATGTGCCGTACAAGATCAGCCACGTTTGTGAACAAAAACACAGAATCATCATGTCCGTCAGTCTAGACCTGAGGGTTAAAAAGATGTTCAGGGCTTCTGGAAGCTATGCTAGCTAAAACAATGCATATTTTATTTTGGGTTCTTTTATCTTTTTTTGTTGGGATTGTGGCAGCTGTCCATTAAATATAAGGTTAGCCAGCAGCCAGTTAGCTTGGCTTAGCACAAAGATTGGAAATGGGGTCGAACAGCTTTTGTCCAAAGGTAATAAAAGCTGCCTACCAGCACCTCTGAGCTCACTAATTAGCACATTATGTCTCATTTTGAGTCACCACTTGTTGCCTGGCTGTTACTTATGCTCCATTCATGCGATGTTGGTATGAGAAGAACAGGAAAAACTCTCTTATTCCGACTTTAGAGTGTTTATGTATTATTCTAAGATGGCTAACCTTGTCAAAAAAGCTAACCTAAATTAGCTACTTTGCTTTTGCTGTTACTTTTTTGGGCAGTCCATTAACACATGAAACCAGAAATAAAGAAAGTAAAGCTAAAATAGCTGTATATATTGCAAACATATAGATTTTAGTTCATTTAGGTGTAACTCCCAGTGATGGCAGCTTTGCAGCCACTGTGCCATGCCAGTGTTTTTTTTTTTCTTGGAGAAGTTGTTGCTATTCATCTATTCTGAATTACATTTTAGGAGACTGATGTGAAAGGTTAGCATTAGCGCCAAGAGCACCCATAACATAACAAGCCGTTGTTTTTATGCCCCAGTTTTTGTGCAGATTAATTTAATGCGTTAATTGGTTATCTTAGACTGCTAATTTGCTAATGTTAGCATTCTAACTCCAAACTAACATGGTATTCATGCTAGACATAACACCTGCTGAACATCAGCATGCTAGCATGTTAGCATGCTAATGTTAGCATTCAGCTTAATGCATCACTGTGCCTAAATACATCCTCACAGAGCCGCCAGCATCCAGCCCCTTAGTGTTGTTTATCATTTATTCACAACATTAATAGATTCATGAAAATAATTATAGATCATTAAATTAATTATGCATTGTAGCCCTAAAATAAAGTTAATTATGATTCAAATATACAGTATACGTTGTGACACCAGAACATGTTTTTAATTGCACACCTCTTTCGAGGAATCTTCCAGAAAGAGGAGACTGATGTTTGAGGCTCCTGGGAGACTCAGCACTGAGAGGAGCTGAAGTGTCCTTAATTCCTTTAATCTGGAAGGAGGGTTTAAAAGGTGAAGCTACTGTCGGGCTGAGTGCAGGGAGGGAAGCTTATACCCTTCAAGGAATGACCCCACATTTTAAAGTTTCCTTTCCTGGTGTTGTGCTCTCTCCTCTCCAACTGCCTCTTTAATGTTACATAACTTTCTCCATGTGGTATGTTCTCATACACGCTCTTTGGCTCCTAAATCTTAGTCGCACATTTACAGATGAAGCCTTAGTTGGGCTTTTTTTTACCTGCGTTGTACGTGATGCACATTTTCCTCCCCACAATTGCCTTTCAGTTCGTAACTTTTTTATGACTTGGTTAACGGTAGAAAATGATAAACAGCAGCTCATGGATTCAGACCTTTCATTGCTGTTTCTGTATTATTTTTTACTTGATCAGAGGATTCACCGACTGAAAAGATGACTTAGAGAGGAAATGATTTGAAAGAATTTCACCACAGGGGATCAGCTAAGATCAGTGTGCTGAGAGTTCACCCCATGTTGCTATAGATAGGTTTACCATTTTGAAATATTTACGTGATGTTCCAATTTTAATAAAGCTCTACTGCCAGAACTGTTAATACCAACTGAGCAAATGGCATATGACGTGTGTGATTCCCTGCATTTTTTTTCCCCAAGACATCTACGCTTTTGGTTTTCATTGGGACTTTTAGAAACCAGCAACGTGGTATCACAAATGCAGTTCAGTAAATTTGATCTATTGTCTACAGACACTGCAACTCGTCTACTGCCATCATGACGTTCCTCCATCGTCAATGATGATCCTCTGACTTTCTATCCAAATAGTTCCCTGCTCAGATAATAACACTCCCGCCAGCCTTAGCAGGGCTCTGTGTTTAGTGGTAATTAGCAGATGTTGGCATACTAACTAAACCAAAATGTGGACATTGTAAACATTAAACTAGCCAAACATAAGCATGTTAGCAGTGTCACTGTGAGAAATCACTGCTGTGGCCAAGTACAGCTACACAAAGCTGCTAGCGTGGCTGTAGACTCTTAGTCTTTTTGATAAATAGTTGCAGATTAATCAACTAATTGTTTCAGCCCTACCTCCTTTATTTACACGAATACAAACTGTTGCTGACATTGCTAAACATGAATAAAACCCAAGGGATTTCTCCGAGCAGAACCCAACAACCAGCAGATGTAAATGTGCGCAACAGTGACAGGAAGTACACCTTTATTTACTTTCACATCCAGTCAATATGTTGATTCTGTCGTCTGAGCCGTGCTACCACAAATATCTTTTAAACCAATTAGCGTAATGGAAACCTACACACACACACAAAACACAAGACTTCCACTTGTGCCTTTTGTCACCCACATTTCACTCATAATGCCACATCAGCTGCACAGCTGTGAGCTGAGCAACTCTGCCAGGGGACCTCAGAATACAGCAGGAAAACGAGGGTACTTGTCAATGTCTGGGCCCATAGGCTTGGCCTCGTCACAGCTCTCCAAAGCCGACTTCAGATTGGCTGTCATCTCCATTTATTATCAAGACTCTGCCTCTCTACCGTCGAAGCTACTGTAGCAGTTGCGAAGTTAAAAGGCAGGTGTCGAGCACGTGGTACGGAGCCATCCGAGGACACGATGAAGTAGCCACTGATTCATAAACACAAGAGAGAACACGGTGTGAAATTGTCCAAGTGATTCGATGCCTCTCCAAATGAAATCATTAGGTTGTGCAGCGGTCAAGCTCATCACTATTCCAGCATGTGTGCGAGCTGATATGGGCCAAATAACGTGAAGGAGAAGCAGCTGTCCAGATTATGGATTCCTCGCAAATCATCCAAACTCGCTCACACGTTTGAATATCGACTCGCGGACTGGACAGAGGCTGAATTATGGTACAAATTGTGTCCGGATTGCTGAACGGAGTGAAGATGAAGAATGTGGACCACGGTATTCACCATCCAGACCGTGTAAATGTGAAAGCATGTAGGTGGATTCGGAATCGGTGCGTGTGCACGTGCGCGCGTTTCGACATTTGGATGTGCGTGGGTGGGCGGGATGTCATAGAAAGACAGAAAAAGAGAGGGAGAGAGAGAGAGGGAGAGAGGGAGAGCAGCATCACCACACATGCGTACTGTACAGAAGCACGGGTGTACTTGTGTGTGTGTGTTTTTTCGCACAATGGGGATTTCTCTGCGCTGATCTCAGCGAAATCTGTTGCGTCTCCAGCAGTGTTGGCAACATAAATATTCATGAGGTCTTCTTGTCTTTGGTAAAAGCCTCGTGTTGTTCCACAGAGGCCTGGTGCTGGGGCGCATGGGTGCTTTGTGTGCACTGCTGAGGTGAATCAATGTTTCATTGCCGGTTCACCTTTTGGGCATCTGAAAGAGCCGGGGGTGGTCGTGTCAATCAAGAAGCTTCTGCACACGAGTGTGCGTTCTCTTGGTTCTGTCTTGTGACACGGGCAGAGGTGATTAAGTGATCTAGATTTTACCCGTTACCTGATTTATCCTCATATGTATGTATGTATGTATGCACCTGTATATGCAGTAATTATCTCTGCTTTGCATTTAAGAGGAGAACACACACATCATGCGAATGTGTTCAAAACCAGCCCTGGAGCTCTCTGTTTATGAATAAGTAAATAGAATTTCCTGTCCAGCAGTGGCTCCATTTGCCTGCGCCCAGCTCACTCCTTCTAGCTGTTTTTTCTTCCATCACGTGGTTCTCTCCAACATACACACACACACACACACACACAAACCTCTATCACCCCTTTGGCTTAACAGGCCTACTTTCACCTCCGGCTGCAAAAGCACCGGTATTCCTACATCTTGCATTCTTACGTAACCCTCAGAAGGAGGGCAAAGCAGAGGAGCAGGCTCGCTCTGTCTTTATGTGCTGGATTCATTGAGCCTCGGTGATGCCCAGGGGTGCGTGTTAAGCCCCGCAGACTGCGCACTGGAACATACATAAAGACAGAGCGCACTCAGAGCTACCTGACCCGCCCATCCATCCATCCGTCCATCCATCCATCAACATACATGTTTAAAGCGGAAATGAATAGGGTGAAGTGTCTGCGTCTTCTTTATAAGGAAAGCCTCCGTTCCCTTTTTTCTGTCAGTGAACTAATGTAGCTGGGATAAAGAAGGGCTTTTATTGTGAAATGGACGCATCCTTTAATGGGTCGGAAAGCGCGGGAGAGAAGGAGACCACATGAGCAAGAAGATGCAGAGAAAAGAGAGAGCGGGCACTAATGGAATCCACCATCATCCAATCATTTTCAAGTCCAAACCATTCCAATAAGGTTTTTTCATAGCGACAAATTTGCTCTGCTTCTGAGGCGATTATGACTGACGTAACTCTGCCTTATTATGGCATGATAATAATATTAGCGAGTACTTCCAAAAGGGTTGAGAGCTGGATTTTCCGGCGGGGTTAAGAGTAAACCTGCCCTCATTAATGTTTCATCAGGTCAGAGCTAACAGCAGCATCGCTAGAAAATTCCAGCTTGTCTGAAACACCCCAATGAAACACCGCTACCACATGATAAGAAGTTTCTGGGTTTCAAACCTCACCGTGGGCCTTTCTCTGTGGAGCGCCCCCCCCCCCCGCTCCCCACGTGTTATCCCCTCCAGATGTTAGGTTTTCTACGGCGGTGTACACGAGTAGGTGAGCTGAATTGGAAATGGTATTTGAAATAGGTGCGAACCTGAGTGTGAATGTGTCTTTCTGCAGCGCCGGAAGAACAATCACCGCTTGTTGGCAAGACATGAACCGATCCAACCATCGAAATGGTGTTGCAAAAAAAAAAAAAAAAGAAAACACCAAATGTTCGCGGGTTTCAGCCTCTCCAATGTGAGAAGCTCTTGGAGTTAGTCGGACAAAAGAAGCAATTGAAAGACGTCCTTCTCGCTGCGGAAGAATGGTGACGGGCCTTTTTTTTAGTACTGTCACAATATACAGACTAGCTCTGCCTGAATAAAAGTGTTTGATTTAAATCAGAAACTATCTGATGGATAAATAAGTAAACGAGATTGAGAATCGTATGACAGGTTTTGAAATACTAGGAGCATATTTCCATCATTACCAAAGGGTATTGAGCTTCAGTACCTTGGTCTGCTGCTGTCATTTACCTGAGTTTGCTGCTCACTATACTGTTGGGTCTCATTATCACAGTGACCTTGGTCCTCCTCTGTGCCTCGTGCTGGCCTGGGCTCTGTGCCCGCTGGCCTTTGTTTGCCCCTCTCACTTGTTGCCCCTCTCCTGTGGCTAAGCGTTAGTCTCTAAATTGTTGGCCTGTAGCTGCTCCAGACCTGAGCTGAGCTCTAACCACAGCCCGGTGAGTGCACCTGCCCTCACCAGGCTACAGCCTCTCTATTATTCATCAGCCATCTCGGGTGACCTCTCATAAACACTCTGTTATCATTTAGGATCCAGTGTCTCATTAGCGGTCCATTCAGCTTCCTCAAATATTGCTTTTGTGACTTCAGCCACCCGTTGCCCTAACCCGACCGATTGATCCCTGGCCGTCTGTCATTCGCCAGCCGGCGCCACGGTGCTGTTGTGATTGGCCCTCATTGGAGAGGCTGACTACAGGTGCTACTGCGGAAACTGAAGACGCCTCGGCCAGTGGTGGTGAGTTTCAGCAGGCTTCTGTCGTCTCAGGTTTTCATCTCTTAAAGTCCCCCACAGGTCTCCTTGGTAACCATGGATGAGGTGCATTTTCTTCATTTAACCTCCCCACCCCGCAATTGCACTGTAAGTACAGCAAGATGTAGTTACAATGCAAGTCCCTATTAACCCAGAGGAATGTAGAATAAAAGGATATTTTTAGTTCAACAAGCTGTGCTTCAATGTGTTTAGCCTTTGACCCTCCATTAGCACTGGACAGGCTTCACTGGGACGGACCTTTGTCCATTTAGATTGGGTTCTCAACACTATATACAGCAGCTCCATTACTACCCAGTTTGCCTTGAGCACTTTAATAAAACATGCTTTGATGCTTTTGTGTAGCCTTCTGTGTGTGTGTGAGTGTTTGTGTGTGTGTGTGTGTGTTTGTGTGAAGAAAAGTCACTGTTATTCTTGATTTTTTTTTTCTCCTCGTAGTTTTCATTGGTTAAGAAAATGAAGGGAAAAAAAGAGACTCAGAGATCTCTTCATACACCAAAAACAAATGACAATCGTCCCAAGAAAATATCCATTCTGAAATAATCTGACCTTTCCCTGGTCTGTTCTTTAGTTCCTGAAAAGGCTTCAGCAATATGTGAAGTCTTGGGTTTTATTTCTGGCCATCACCAACACAGCAAACAGACAATCGCTGGTGGTTGTAGTGGATTATTTAGCAGCTAAAGAGCCTCCAAATGAATGCTAAAGTTGCTCTGTGTCTTTTCTTGAAATATGCTATTGTTGCTAACACGTTAGCCATGAACTTTATGGGTGGATGTCAGTTACAGCTTGTTCCATTGCCCCCAGATGACCCCAGAAATTCATTAATGCTGCTTTAACCAAACTCATTTAGAAGATAAAACAAAGGTAAACAGTGACATGATTACCCAGTGTCCCCTTGTAAACATCTCCCACAGTTTTCATTTCAACTTCAGTCATCACGTGCAATGAAGGGATATCATCGCCATCGTTTTACCTATAAATAAAGTAGATTAGTTCATCTGTATAAACTGTTAGCTTGTTTACAACATGTCTGATCATCTGACTTTCTCTGTTAGACTTGTGGCGCTGTCACCGTGCTGATAGCAAAAAAACGTTACTCAATACAATGTTAACACGACGAAACAGAAATACCCAAAGCTGTAAAAATAAGCTTAGATTGAACATAAAGGGCTTTGATAACCTAGGCCCTCTCCCTTTCCAGCAAACAATGATATAAAGATAATGATACACTGCAGGCTACAGAGCAAGAGGAGGTCTCTTCTATGTAAGCACGCCCAGCCTCATTTGATGCCCCCCCCCACCACCACCATTTTGAAGTTGGGTGGCGCTGCTTTATTTGTCTCCATGTCAGCTAGGACTGGGCCTTTGTTAGATACTCCACTCTCTGCCACAGTGTTTTCAAAAAACAAGCCAGGGAGGCTGCTAATTAAGGGCCAGGCTGCTGTTTGTGTTTAACGAAAGAATCCTCCTCATTAGTTTGCCAGGCAGTAATTAGAGAGAAAACGGAGGGAGAGAGAGCGAGTGAGGGGATGGAGAAGTGACTGACTCTGCTCAGCACACGGCGCTGTACTGTACATCAGTTTAATGACGACTGTTTGACCAGCTGCTCAATTTGTTTGATGTTCTGTATGGTGCAGGGTTTACCTGAAGATTGAGTGGATCAATGTGGTGTTAGTGCTGTATTATCTGAGTATCCACTGGCAGGAATGGGATACAATATTCATTAGTAAGTTCCAATAGTGAATAATCACCTGAAAATAAGAATTGTGTTTTCTTTTAAATGAGCCTTTTATATCTACAGAGAGAGCAGGTCCTCTTCTGTGGAGTCCACCATGTTGAACTGCAATTTTTCTACAGTAGCCCAGAACAGACAAACCTAACACTGATTTAAATATGGCCTTTTACTTTTAAAAAAAGATATTTCTTTGGCTTTTTCAACCTTTATGGTATAGAGACAGCTAAATCCACTAAATCCTATTCACTGTACCTTTAAGTTACTTAGGAATAAATAAAAGCAATAAAGAGATTGGCAGACCTGAACTGATTAAAGAGCTCTGATGGAGAATGATGATGGCTCCTTTTTTTTCTATACATCTGAACCAAAGCATGATGTATTTTAGAATTTATCAAAGTGTATCCATGAAAAAGACTAAGTAGAAACCCAAGAGCAAGCTTGAGGATTTGAGAATAGACTGAGATATGAACAATATAGAGCTGTATGGAGAATGTGCGGTTATGTAACCCGATAAGAATGCTTCTCTCATTTTCAGTTTTCAAGTTTTAAAAGGGGTGTTCATGGTGGTAAAAAGTCTGATTAATCACTTTCTCTCCAACCAAAGGTACTTGTTAAATATGATGGGAACCACTTAGGGAAGCATTTTAATGCTGCCGTGTGTGATTGTTTTTAACCCCATTGACTTCCATTTACATTAACAGCGTCTGTTTCGGTGTGCGAACGAGCCAAGGTCTGACAGGCCTCATGGTGACTCACTTACATTTCTCGGAATTCTCAACCAATGCTTTAAATTCTCCACGAAGGCTCATCAAAGGAGGATGATGGCATAACTATTTATATCAAGGCGATTCTCTGTTCTGAATCAGCCTGTGCTCATCACTGCAGCAGGGGTACGTTTGTGTGGGGAGATGAGGAGATGGAAATCATCTTCTTTTGGCTGGGGAAACCATGCTCTCGCTGTTTCCAGTGGACAGGCGGCCTCAGCTGGCCAATGAGAGTGGACTGCCAGCCGCCCACCTGGTGACTAGGCCTCTGTGTGGGTGGACACGGCGGAGAGGACACTGCTGCTTTCCAGTCTTGTCTCTGTGTCGCATATACACACATTCGCTTTTATATGCATATCGCATTCAAAGCAAATAATTGAGTTGCTGATCTCAGTAGCGAGAGAAATCTGATGGGTCATTTCTCAAGAAATCTCAAGTTGATTTTGGCAAAATGTTCAAAGATTTGTTTCATTTTTCATTGGTATCTGTTTTTTGGAATCACACCCAGTACCTCCTTTTCACCATTTTTACTTTTTGTGTATATAATTTGCCGGAAAATGGTGGAATGCTCCCTTTGGGTTGGAGGTGAATTGCTGCCCCAAGTGAAGGAGTTCACTCTGGGTCTTGTTCACGAGCAAAGGGAAAATGGAGAGTGAGATGGACCGGCAGGTTGCAGCGTCAATGGTACTGCGTGCGTTGTATAGGAATGTTGTGGCGAAGGATGGGCTGAGGTAGAAGGCAAAGCTCTTGATTTTCCAATCTGTCCACAGACTACTACTCACCTGTGGTCTTAAGCTTTGGACAGTGACCAAATGAATGAGATTGCAGATACAAGTGGCCGAAATAAACTTCCTCCGTTGGGTGGCCAGACTCAGCCCTAAAGAGATAGGGTAAGGAGCTGCTCCTTCGCGTTGAGAGGAGCCAGCTGAGGTGGTCCGGGCATCTGATCAGTTTGATTGTATTTATAATGTTTATATTCAGAATTGTAGCGATATTGTAGAATATATGTATGTTGTATATGAATATATGTTGTAGAGATATTAGAAACACAGTTAATCCCATTGTCTATTAAATCTGTTTTAATGTCTTTAAGGCAGAATTCAACTTTGTCCCCTCCAGCATTTTCAAGTGGTATTAATGTTCGTCCTGTTCAATCAATCCAATAACAATAGTCAAAACTAAAACAATAATGTGAACCCAACATGTCCGAAAAGGAGTAGGTTGAAGCATATGCTTATTTAAACCTACCCCTTCTCTGCTACTTAACAATCTTTCTCCCCAAACGTGTGTATATATATATATATATATATATTTACATTTAAAAAAGAAAAGAATTAGATTAAATAAACAAATACATAAATCATAAATCTTTAAGGTTACGTTATTACTTTGCACAAACAAGCAAGTACTAAATCGACTGGAGGAGAGAGTTTGTTCATTAATTTAGTCTATAGATAAGTCTAATAAGTTTAATTTTCCTGGGAAATATCATGCCCAGTGGCAGACAGAATTGCACAGTCTTATAGGAACCAGTCTAAATGTGAATGGTGTCATTATTTTGTAGGCATTACACTGTGCAATCAACGTTCATTTCGGTTTTAGCATGTTTAAGCAAAATAGTTGCCACACAACCATTGGCCACGCTTCTTTAGCGATGCTGCCACCGTGTTCTTAAATGCAGCCAGCATAACTTTAACAAGCTAGTATTTCTGCTGTGAGCTAGTGTGGGTAGCAGCATTTAATAGACTAGTCAACTAATTGCACACGTCCCTCAAGATTGAAATATTCCAGCTATTGGATGGATTGCCATGAATGTTGGTGCCTTGGCAGACACTGCTTACAACCAAATACTTGCAAAATAATTGAAATACCCTTTCCTCCCCTTTTCCCTCCCATCATCCCTCTGTGTAGTGCCAGGTTGGCGCCAATCAGCAGGGGCTTGGCAGTGAGCTGTTGTGCAGACGGGGCAGTACATGGCTCAGTAGTTCTGCAGCAGCAGCAGTAGTGTTTGAAATAAAGTTATTGTTGGGTATTGGTCAGGATTATGCAATGAGCCCGGTAGAGATTAACCATCTGCCTCAGCTGTGTTTTTGAGTGTATTCTCGAATGTTAGCATGCTAACATGCTCAGCTAAGCCTTCTCCTTCTTATCTTTGGCATGTATTGTCATTGTGGGTACGTTAGCATGCTGATGTTAGCTCACAGAGCTGCTTAGCCAAGGCTGTAGACCTTTAGCTTTGTCAGTAGATATGCAAAGTTGAGATTTATTATTTATTATACATCATTGTATTAGATCATATTGCATTATGTAGGTGTGTTTATAAAGTTTGAAGTGGTAACTTACTGCACAACTACATAAGACTGATGGTGCAAGTTAACACAAATGATGTTTCTATTCCGTTGAATAGATCGATATCAATACAATATGCTCTTCTAATTGTTGAGAACGTTATATTTGGACTGAGTATTGATTGCCGTACAGGGTCATTTGAGGTCTTGGCCATATCCTAACCTGCAAATAGACACCTCCCATGTCTGCTTTAGCCTGAAGTTACATATAACACGTGTCCATGCAGGGTGATGCCATTGTGCAGAAAAGCCTGACTGTGGTGTTGAGAACAAGGCTTTTTTACTTGCTGACAGTTGGCCTCTTGTCAATCAACACAGCTCTGGATTAGCCTGTGCTGACGGCTGGCTGACCGACCCATCCAGGGAACCAATGCTCTGCCCTTCCCTCACCGTCGCCTGTCAGCACCTTTCACATACAATATTATACAAATGCAGAACCTCTCCATTCCCGTCATAATTCCCCCCCGCTGTCTCTTCCAACTACCCCTTGACAGCAGGTTTTCTTTATTTTTTTTTTTTTACCCCCACAGCACAAAATGTGGCTCGCAGCTCGTCACACCAGGACAGAAAAAGTCTGAGTCGGCTAGTTGCCTCAGCTTTCTTGGCACTCAGATACAATGCAACGAAGAAGTGACAGAAAGAGAGAGGGAGAGACGGACAGAGAGTGGTGGTTGGGGCTGAGGGGTTACACAAACACAACGAACAAATACGTGATCTAAGCATAAACCAAGCTGTCACAACACGTTGTCTGTCTAATTGAATTGTTCCTGGCAGCCCTGAGAGAGCGCAGACCATTTTAAGCTTAGCTTTATTGAATTATTAAATCAGAGAAGCAGGACGTTAACATTTCAGGGAACATTCTCCAGACTTGTTCGCTGAGGGAAGAAGGAATGGCGCTGCGACTCCCCGACTGTACGCAGTCTAACAAGAGTTGAAACAAGATTACTTCTGAAAATTGCATTACTCCAAACTGCGTCAGCGTAGATTGCCATGTCTACATTACCTAAACCCCAGCCTGTTTGCAGTAATGACTTCTTTTGTGTCAAGGTACATTTGAGCCGTTTGTGTTTTGCTCAGACGGTGCACATATTGGTAATGAATAATTGAAGAGGTGGACACGTGTGCATGGATTGTTAAAAGAGTGTGAGCGCGAGCTGATGAATGTTTATGCGCGCGCTTACAGCGGGTAGAAGGTTTTTTAAATTTTTTTTTTATGCCGTGTCAAACAAATCTGTCGTCTGGGACTGCGGGACAAACTCTGCACATTCTCACTTTCATCTGCAGCTACTGTTGCACATTTCCATCGCCTTACTAAGATGTAATTCATACTGTACGTCCATCAAGGTCAAGGGTGCGTTTCAAGCAGCATCCCTCCTGCCCATGGGGGCTTGGAGAAGCAGCCCTCCCTTGGACGTCCTTGCCCCGTCTCATCTGCAATGCCTCCCCCCCCCCAGCACCACTGCATTATGTTGCATTTGCATCGTATTGCCTCTGCATTGCCTCTGCAAGACTGGCCCCCCTTTTCACACTAGCCTCCATCCACCCACCAACCCACCCCCCCTCTCCCTTTTCTTCTCTTGCCCTTTTAAATCTCCACCCCCGTCATCCCTCTCTTTCTCCAGTGTCAGGTTGGTGCCAATCAGAAGGGGCTTGGCAGTGAGCCGTTGTGCAGACGGGGCAGTACATGGCTCAGTAGGTCTGCAGCAGCAGCAGCAGCTGCGGCGGTGTTGGCGTTTGAAGTAAAGGTACAGTGTTGGGTATGGGTAAAGAATATGCAATGAGCCCAGGAAAGATTATGTTGCGGTAAAAAAAAAAAAAGGGACTGGGGGGATACATCAGTGGGAGGAAATCCCTAGCAGGAGGATCCCAGCTCAGCGCGTTCTCTCCTCCTTCCATCCCTCTGCCTCATTTTCCCCTCCCTCCCGTGCTTTTTCCTCCACCCCCCTTCTGCATCTCCTTACTGTCTCTTTGGATTGCTCTCTCTGCATTGATCCTCCTCGCGTTCCTTTTTTTTTCTTCTTCTGCTTTTTTCCAGAGCCGGGGGGGTTTTATGCCCATTGGAAGAGCCACTGATGCAATCCACTGCCCCCCGTACACACACACACACACACGCCTTTATTTGTTTTTTGCATGTGTATGCATTTAACTGCATTGTGTGTGGATCAGAAGGCCGGGGATATCCGGACCAGGGGATATATAAAGCTTTACTAGCCCTCTCACTGTCACTTTGTCAATGTCTCTCGCCCCCGTCTGAACAATATATAATTCAAAGGAGGGTTTGCACGACCGGATGTGAACTTCAATGCTAACCCCACAGTGGCTGTTGTCAAGTGGGCCCTGTGTAGCAAACCGGTCCACGGATGTTGGTGCCTTCACCCAAAAGGCCTCGTGTGAGAGTGCAGGGTCTCTCAGCCTCTGACCACAGCCAGTCGACTGTTCTCCTGAAGCTCAATAGGGAGCAGTTTGTTCTGCCAGGCTGTTATTAAAGGGCTGTTTGTATTGCCTGCTGTTTTTTTCATTAGCAGGAATCTTATATCATCGCCTCTGAATATTGCATGAGGTTCAGGGAGGCTTGGTTGTCGTGACACCGCCGTAATATTTCACAACAATCAAAGATGGATGAGCCTATTCTTCTAGGTAAATAGAGGGGGAGGGCTGGCACCGGTGAGGAAAAGCCCAAAGACGGTGACGGTGACACTGACACACCATAAAGGAAGCTATAGGAAGAAGTAGAAGAAGACGGGGGGAAGGAAAGAAAGAGAGAGAGAGAGAGAGAGAGAGAGAGAAACTAGAAGAGTGATTGGAGTCCATAAAAATGAAAATGCACTGTAAGACAAATGGAGCAGGCAGAGACGAGAGAGCAAGGTAAATGAGGGGGAAAGAGAGAGGGAGAGGACAAGAGAGGGAGACAGAGCGAGAAATCAAGACGGAGGGAATGACAGAGTGAGGAGGATGGGAAAAAAAAAAAAAAACGAGAGATGGGGCTATTAGAGGTTGAGAGAAAGAGTTAGTGAGAGACCCACGCTGCTCCCAGTAATTGAAAAGGCACCGGGACTGATTTAGAGGGGAGCTTAGCTGGGTTTGTTGGGGATGGCGGTGGTGATGGTGGATGGGTGGGTGTGGAGGGTGGTGGGGGGAGACGAGGCGTACGCTGCATTGCAGAGTACGGAGGGAGCAAGAACAGCCAAACCCCCCCCCCCCCCCCCCCCCCCCCCCCCGCGGTGCTTTGCTCCACCACCTCTGTAGTCGTCATTAACGCAACACGGTGAAAACGACCCTCCAAGGCCCGTAATAAGCAGTGAGGCTGCAAAAACATTATGGCTAAATCCATACGAGCTAATTACTGTAGGTGTCTTTTTTTTCTTTTTTGGCATGAATAATACAGGCAAATAAAGAACAGGAAAGGACAGCTTTAAAGGAAAAAGATAAAAATGCAGTAATGAAGTAGGAGGAAAGTACTCGCGTTGCCCAAGGTGAGGCCCGTACAGCACGAAATACAGATACAGAACAACCTTAATGTGTGTGCGTGTTCAGGTGTGTGTGTGTAAATGCGGAAGAGTAAAGATCAAGCTATTATAAAAGATTGCTTTTTATTACAGTGCTGCTGACACTCTACCTTTAACTTTAGCAAGAATTGCCCCATTCCTTTAAAATGTTGCCACCTTCACAGCAACCAGGAAGAAAGATGTGCTTGTTTAGCTCAATATAGCAGCATCCAAAACACATTAAGCTGGTGGTAATGGACTCGTGTGTGTGTGTGTGTGTGTGTGTGTGTGTGGGGTGGAGTGGGTAGAAAGTGCCAGAAGCTTCCTCATATTGATGTTGTGCCCGGTTCAGCTCACCTTATCCACTTCCTTAACTTGCTAATACAGCTGGACACTACACCAACAAACAGGGTTCCATGTCACTGCACACATGCTCTGTCTACACCCACCCACACACACACACACATAATACACACACTCACATAGACATACACACTCCCGCTCTATGCCACGGGGCCTGTCTCATAAGTGTGCCTGTTCTTTCCAGGGGCGCTGATACGCGATACCTCAGCCCAGTCAATCCTTCTCGCATTACTGCCTCCGCAGTGTGCTGCTTCATTTACACGTGAAATATTGATGTTCTTAATTTAACCCCCAGGGTGCTCAAGTGTCCCTTCCTCCCCTGAGAGGATGGGAGGCCTTTTCTAGGGAACCCGCAGCCTCAGCGATGAAAAAATAAAAAAAAATAAAAAAAACACCCTTCCTGTCTTGGGATTGGTCGACAGGGTGTGTTTAGTTTAACCTCATTGGTTGGCGATAGCACAAACCTACCAGTGGAGTCATATCCTAGTGGGTTTGGCCTCTGTTTGGTGGCCCACCTGTTCTGTGTGTGTGCGTGCGCTTGTGTTTGCAAGGTTGATATGTGCGTCCGTATTAGGGATCCTTCGTGCCTAAATACAAGCCAGTTCCAGGGTATGGAACTCAATATTAAGTAAACAGGTAAGACATTCAACAAAATATAGAATGAACTACAACTGACAGGATTCAATAAATTCTTATGTTGTCATATGTTTATAAAAATCTAATCCCGTAATATCACTTTTCATGACAGGTGTCACCTGTCCCCCAAACCTTTCAGTCAGTCACACGCCCCATGCCTCTCTCAGCAGGGCGCAACAACTGGATCCACATTTTGTCCAGCCAGCTAGTCCTTGTTAGCAGCGAGAGCAACAAGTGATTCTAAATGAGGCAACTAGCTCAAAGTAAACACAGTACAAACACAGCAAACTCTGCCTTTATTTACCTTCACGGGGGCTGCACATGCTTCCAAAACCAGCGGGCTAACTAGCCCGGCGGAGTTGCGAGTTTATACTTGGGATTAAATTGAAGAGCCAGTGTTAACTGCCGGAGCTAACTGACGATTTCAAGTCTTCAATGACATAAAATGTTGAATTTAAAGTAAGAACAGAGTAGCACTTCATAGTAATCCAGTTAGTTTGAAGAGTTTAGTGATTCAGTTACTATTTGTTGCTTCGTTGTCGTCATTAATTCCATGTCTTGTTTATTTTTTAAATGTTGAACACACTGCAGCTCCAGAAAAGAGCTCTATTTTCCATCCAGTGTAAATGTCAAGGTTTGAGCCACCTGACTTGTTGAGGTGGCCTAGAACAGCAGAGCTTCGGTCCCTGGCCGTCAATCAACTGAACAGCAGCTCCTTATTGGCTCGGCTGGTGCTGCAGGGAGGGGCGACGAAGGCTGAGTGTGTTAGTTTGCCTGGTTTTCTTCAAAATAAAACGCCATGGCTGTAATTAGAGGTGATAGACATACTTCCCAGTTACCGGCAGATCCTGTTTCTTGTTACCCGCTGAACATGAGTTTACCTGATTAATGCCCGCAAGGTTCATCCCTCAGTAGCTAAACGCCGTCTAATTTGAACCAGATCTGCAGATAATGAGTGTACGAGGAATGTTGACAATGTTCTGTGTTTTTTCCCCTGAAAGCAGAACCCCGCCCGATCGCTGTGTAAATAGAATAAGGTGTGTCCATGCCTATGTATAGAGGTATGATTAAGGGACGGCTCGCTTCATGCTGTAGGTGGGTGGAGGGCTGTCTCAGCCTATCTTTGCTCCTTTCTAAACATGGTCAAATTACAGTCCAAATATAGTAAAACAATGCAGCTCTTACATGACTTTTTAGACATTCAGGTAGTATCGCGTCAGGAGGCACGGCAGAGACCTTCCTGCCTGCTCTGCCCTGCGCCTTGCGTGTGCTGTTTAAAAAGTGCACACGGCAGTGGTGTTGTGGCCTGGTTTGCCTTACTAGGACAAGCCAACATGGAGTCATCGGCAGAAGCAGGAGGGTTTATTCTCCCACTTTAACTCCCACTTGCCTTTTCAAAAAAAAAAGAAAAACCAACATCCCAGTTACAGCATGTTCCTGTTGCCTAGCAACCGGCCGGGTCTTGAGAGAGGAGAGAGAGGCGTCATAGATGTGTATGTATATCCATGGCTGGGCGCGAGAGCAAACACTCTCCGCTGCCTCTCCCTCCTCCCCTGTGAGCAGCTCACTCTCTCCACAACCTCACTGCCATGTAATGGAGCACAGTATTGCACAGTGTGAGTCCTGCCTCTGCTGAACATCACCCAGTCACACTGCGCACATGCAGAGAACACTGCTTCCAAGCGTTCAGGGCTGACACACACAGACCGTCTTTGTAGCATAAAAATGACATAAGACATGATAAAGTTCATGGTCTTTTATTTGAAAAAAAAAATAAAGACTAGCATGTACAACTTGGAATGAATGTAAACTGAACTCAGACGAACATTCGTGAAGACTGGTGCGCTGACAGTCCTAACAGCATGCGCTGCGAACACAGCTCACCCCCCACTATGCTCTTGTCTGAGTCGAGAAACAGAAGAAGAAAAAGAAAAGTGAAGGCCAGTGATTCTCTCTTGCAAGAAAAGAGGACAGACACTCCATCTCAGCGAAAAAAAAGAAAAGAAAGAGAAAAAAAAAATAGAAAGCTCACCGTAAGACTCTTTATGTCCCCCCTCCTTTAAAAAGGGCAGGACGCACAACTACTAAGATGGCTGTCCAAATAACATAACAAAAAAACAAAAGAACATGCCAAACATTTGAAAATGTATTTTTTTGTACATTGTTTTTTTTTTTCCTCTTTTTATCTAGCATACAATTAAGTCCCATTCCACTTTTAACGCTTGAGTTAGAACCTGGTATATTCTCTCATCTTAACAGGGTTCCTCTCCAAATACAAAAAAACTGTACCAAACCAACAAGAGGACAGCTTATAGTGGAATCAGCACGCTCTGGTAGCCCGGAGGAGGGATGGGGGAGGAAGGGCGAGAGGGGAAGGGCGGGTTAGTGCTCCGGTCTCAAGCTGCATGCATGAAGAACAGAAAACAGAGAGAAAGAAGAGATGGCCAGCCCAGACATTTACCACTAGCAAATGGAACTGGAAGGAGTTCGCCAAATGCTTTTGCTTTAGTCTGAAGGTAGTAGTTACAGGGTTTGTTGTTATTATTTTTACTTGTTAAGTACTGATGCTAAACTGATCTCCGGGGGGAGGGGACAGGATCACTAACCATCATTTTCATGCAGATATTTTTTGTATATTTTTATATTTTACCGTGTGGACAGAAGGATATTTTATTTCAACATTCAATTATTTTCTATACAGAAACAGTATGAATAAATGAACATTTTTTCCAAGAGGTAAGTAAAACATTTTGATTTTTTTTTTCCTTTTTTTTTTCTTCTAAGAGGGGACAGGACGGGGCGGGCAAGCTTCACTTTGCAGTCATCATCTGTACAAACTCTGCAGGGAGAGAGAGAGAGAGAGAGAGAGAGAGAGAGAGAAAGGGAGAGGACAAAAGACAATAAGGACATCACGTTTAAGGCTCTGGCACAGTCTGTTGCCAGTAAGAGCAGTCACCTGCTAAATTGTTAAATGCTTTATTAATTTTTTAATCAAGTTGAGCAGGTTCAGAACACACATCCTAATTAGTGTCGCCTTTCCAAGCGGCTTCTGTGTTCATCTCATTAAACCCATTTGATTAAAAAGCTCTTGCGTTGTGCTTACAGTTGTGGATGGCGATAATGCGCAAATAAATAAATATAGAAGAGAAAGCTTTCATTGTCTGTGGAGGGCATATTCTGTCCCTGGTACAATGGGAGTGTAGAAGTAGGGCACTTTTCAGCCAAGACTTATGGACTGTTCATAATATATCAACAGCCTTCTAGAAAATGAGCGCAGTCTATCGTGTAATGTGCCAAGGGACCAATCGTAGGGGGGAGGGAGAAAGAGGGAGAGAGGCAGCCAGAAAGAAAGAGTGAAAAGGCTCCTGGCACACTGATGATGATTCAGAGGGATGGCTTTCTCCCATCTCTGTTTCAGCAAGCTCCATCTATAGCCCCTATCTAATAACTAATATTATGTGTGGCTGGCTTGTCTTACAGTTGCCCTCAGAGAAATACACAGCTTGGAAAATCAAGTGCTCTGGTCCCCCTGTTTAATCAAAGCTTACAGCATGTCCTAGAAACTAAAGCTATTTGTGCACCGTTACATTTTAGTGTGCGCCTTCCTTATTTTACCTTCGTAGTTGACCTGTCCGTCTCCGTCAATGTCTGCTTCTCTGATCATCTCGTCCACCTCCTCGTCCGTTAGCTTCTCTCCCAGGTTCGTCATGACGTGACGGAGCTCTGCGGCGCTGATGTAGCCATTTCCATCCTGGAAACAGGCAGCATGGTATCAAATGTGTGAAACATCCCAAAGGCAGTTTAGATCAATCCCACAGGCTAACTGGTTGGGGGAGGGCGGCAAGTTTCCACCAGGGCCATTAATGAACAAGATGTGGAGGCAGGTGTTAAGCAAGCAGGAAGCTGGAAACTGATGACTTTTTAATTTATTAGGTAAACTTTACTCACGACTAGACTGTCCTGGCAAGGCTCATGTTTTACTTATCTCACGTGTGAGTCATCATGCTTATTAAAAAAAATCCCCAGATGACCTGACCTCAAACGGAGGTTTAGCTTGCCAAGCATGGAAAGTTTCTCTCTCATTCCGTTCTTAGAACCTTGACCTTATTTACCTTGTCAAATACCCGGAAAGCCTCGCGGATCTCCTCCTCGCTGTCTGTGTCCTTCATTTTTCTGGCCATCATGGTCAGGAACTCCGGGAAGTCAATGGTTCCATTACCTGGAAGGGGTGATCAATGGGGCATATTTAATCAGCATGAACTGCAATTAGTTAAAAGCAAACTCAGATAAGCAAGCACAATATAACTGAGCATTTAGCTGATGAAAAGCACCCGTCTGAAAATATTAATTTAGTCCTCCAGCCCTCGTTTTTCTCTCACATTCAGGGCAGTGATGGTGCAATTTGAGACATCCGTAATCTCAGAGCGGGGAACACTAAAACTATCATTTAAGCATACACCTTCCTTCCTGTGATAAACACAGCTACAGCATGCTGAGAGGAGGAGAGAGGAGGGAGGATGTATGTGTGTGACTGTGTGTGTGTGTGTGTGTTTTCCTTCCTTCCTCAGGGAAGCCCTCGGAAGATGTTGCGTATGTTGTACACAGCACAGCAGGATTGCGGAGGGTGGGGGGGGGGGGGGACCCGTGGCCAGTCATCCATAATGTAGACATATAGTATACTGTGCAGCTTGGCCTTCAAGGAGCCTGGATAAATCAAAGGCTCTGTCCCTGTCAGAAACCCTGGCTGGAGGAGAAGAGGAGGGGGGAGTGGGGGAGCTTCAAGTCCAGCTGCTCCATGCCCCCTTTCCACTTTCATCCATTTTTTAAAACCCTCTGTCGCTTCTGTGCTGTTTGTGTGTGCTCAAAAGGAGTTCAGATGGAGGAATCAGTGGTTTGGTTTCTGGCGGTGCTGACGGCAGCTGCTGCGCGGGTGGCGCATGTATGCGTGCAACAGGATCAATATCCATGTTACTGTTGTCAAGACAGGATTACCAGGGGATCAGACCCTCTTGACAGGGGGAAGGATCTATGAGGAGCTCAGCGGCTCACCGAATGCAACCACAGGAGGGAGGATGGGAGGGCCGGTAACTGTGGTGTGGATGACTTAGTCTCATGTAGACCTGGAGATGTTCAGAGTGAATGTAACGGTGTGTTTTTAATTGAAAACTGACAAACAAACAAAAAAGTTGAGGAGTGAAATGAAGGTCTGAGACACCGAGGGCAAAGTACCAGAGGGATTAGTCCTGGGGTGGGCGGGGATTGTACGCACATTAACCAATGACAGAGCACGTCTCAGAGAGTGAGCTAGAGAGAGAATAAGCGAGAATGTGTGTGTGTGTGTGTGTGGAAGGAAAAGGGATGCAGTAATGTGATGGGGCAGATGGTGATCTCATGGCCCGGGGTAACAATCTAAGGACCTGTTATCTAACACACAGAGACAGCCAGCAGCATCGAGGGAACACATGCTGCCACTGGGGGTTGGGAGAGAGGCTGAGGTGGGGAGGGTTGTCCCAGTCTTGGAGAAGAGAAGGACTGCAACTGGATAACCATCATCTGATGGGAGGAGGGGGGGGGTGACTAAAGAAGCAAGGCAGCCCTCGAGTTATATCTGCTCAACTGCACCTCGAGCGCAGCTGCTTTAGTGGAAGGAAGCATGGAGGGATGAAGACGGGGAGGAAGTGAGAGAGAGAGAGCGAGTGAAGATGGTGGGAGGGAAAGAGAGAGAGAGAAACTATAGAGAGAGGGAGTGAGTGGGTGGGAGAGAGGGAGATGGAGATGAGGGAGATGTGAAGAGGAGAGACTATAAGGAGTGAACCGAGTGGGAGATGGTGCGATTACACATAAGAGGTGCTGACGCAAACTATAGAAGGCTGAGGCATCGCTGTGTGTGGTCATCATTTTTTCCTGCATCATAAAGCCAACTTCCATCCCCGAGATGAAGGAGAGGGGCAGGGTTGTGTAATGATGGTGAGGGATGTGCTGGAAGTAACGCCAATATTTTTATCACACATTTATTGAATATATAATGAAATGCTTTTATCCAGATGTGGTCTCCTCTGACATATTCGTCTGTCATGTGGCAGGAATACGTCTCTGAATCATTTTGTGCAGGCGTGGTTAGCATTCCTGATCAGTGTGGCTGTTAAGATAAACATTTCCATTTGACACTAATCCACGCTGTCCCTAAATTGCGGCTTGGCTTTTACAATCACATAACCAGAGGACTGGTTCTTTCCAACGTCTCCCTGTCAAGTTAAAGCCTTCCATCCTCGCTTCCATTCATTGTAATTCTTTGCCACAGCCTCCTTGTTTGGTAAATAAAGCTGATTTTCAATGGGCCAGCTGACATCCCGTGGCTGCCGATGTGGGTACTGGATGTGCAAAGCGCAGAGAGGCCTTATGTAACCACTTTTATTTTCCAGTACTAGCTTCATTGCTGTCTGACCTAGATTGCATCAGCCAAGGGAAGCAGAGGCAGAACAAGGGGATGTTAGTGGTGGTGTGTGTGTGTGTGCGTGTGTGCATGCTTGCTCTTGGGTGTAACTGTAGGGGGAGGGTGCTGAGGATGGTGGGAGGACATTTCAATAAAGGGGCAGCCAAGCTGCGGTGCAATTGATTTCTCCTGATCAATGCGGTCCCATTTACAAAATCCTATAAGCTGACAGAGCACCACTGGAGTAAAGGTCCCACTGACAGCTAACATCCTCGACACCGCTGCCCAAGGACAGCCAGCTCTGGAACTGCTCGCCAACTTCTTGGACTCCTCTCACTTTTTCTGTCTCTATCACTCGGTTACGACAACTGCGGCGGAGGATAAAGACTCTGTGAACCTCTGTCTGAATTGCGGCGCTTGGCCCGTCGCACTGACACTGACTCATGTCTTTTGACACGTAGTCCGCTCCTCTCACCAGCACTGAAAGCACCTCCTGCACACCCATTTCCCCGACATTGTCAACTATGATGGAGCCGAACACACAATGACTAAACTGCTGACACAGAGGAACACGTCATCTGAAAATAAATCTGGCCGGACAGTTGGCTTGGACAGTTGGTTGACAGTTGGTAGAAAAGGGAAGGGAGGTGGGCAACGACACGAGTGATGTGTTTTAAGACGGGGCAGTAATGGATGCTCTATTTAATCCTTTCTGCATTTATGACAGAGGTCTTACCACTGATGTCATGCAACAAAATGCTTATGTGTGGTTTTATTCCTCATAAATGACTGCAATGCCACTGTACCACCTTGTACTGAACCAAAAAAAAATGGAACAAAAGGTTATGTTTTGCAGTTCAGGGTGACAGCAGCAAATCGTTTCATTGATGTAAAAAATGGGGTGAACGAGAACAGACGAGATAAAGTGCTGATGGGAAAGAAAATGGCATCACCTTATTAACCTAAATATTAAAAACCCTCCCTCGTGCTTACCACAGTTCTTTGTAAAATGGGAGTAAAATTAACGACTTAACTGATGATTATCCACCTTTTAAATTCATCCCAGTAAATGAAGCCAGAAGTGGGTACATGTGGGACATGCCTGGATAGAAAATGATTCACGAAATAGATGCAAATCCCTGCTGTCTTTGTAATATGGCACATTTCCAGCACCCAGTGATGATTTAGTCCACTCTTCTGTTTAGACTTTAGCAGAAATTATGACTGAGTATATGAGGTCATCACTTCTGATTCCAAACTTCAAACCATTGAAGCTCTATTTCCTTATTTAGCAGCTGTTATGATGTTAACAGAGAACTTATTTATTACCGATTATATCAGTAATGACTAACAACTGTAAATGTTGCGGGTGAATCGACTGTGTACTGACCGTCAGCGTCCACCTCATTGATCATGTCCTGCAGTTCGGCCTCTGTTGGGTTCTGGCCCAGCGACCTCATGACGGTGCCGAGCTCTTTGGTGGTGATGGTGCCATCGCCATCCTTGTCGAATAAGGAGAAAGCCTCCTTGAACTCTGTGGAGGTGAAATGGAGAGGTTACACTGCTGTTCCAGAAGTGGGTTGTGTTAGGACACTGCAGTCAGGTGAATCGATCACTTGTGACTACAGGGCCTGTGTTAACTCAGTTCACACGTGTCTGTAAATGTGCCGAGCTCTAAAAACCGCACGTCTGATCTTATCATACTGTGAAAAAAAAAGAAAGAAACGAGGGCGATGCAGAACACTGGAAGTTGACAGACTCTACTGTAAGAAGTTCATTGTTTGCACCAGTTTGATCTCTGTACAGCAGGCTTCTAAACTACAGGCCATAAAACCTCCTCATCTAGGGAGGTGCAGGCAATAGAGAGCGTTAGCCTTGCAGTCTTAGCACAAGCTAATTAGCCACGGAGGGAGTTTGACTGAGAGAAAAAAAAAACGTGAAGCCTCCAGTTTTAGAGGCCCCATCATTTATTTATCGAGGATATCAAGGTGCCTTGGTGATGGAAGCAACTCATAAACTCGGCTGGAAAACTGCCTTTTTACTGTGGCTCCATGAATCATAGTCCTGACTCATGACACATGGTAAATGTGCCTTCCTCTTATTTCCCCGTTCAATTTGAGAAGCTAATGATCTACCAAGGGAGGGCAGGTGCCGAATCCTTCAATGTTCTGTTTCATTTCATGTTCTCCGTGAGTGACGTGGAAGCGACCAGAACAGCTAATGAGAGATATGGTGTTCCCTGTGTGACGGGGGCACTTTATTGAATAAAACAGGGTGGAACCGATCCAACAGGGCATGTCAGCACATGTGAAGAAAGGATATGACTATGCGGGGAAGAAGAGGAAAAGTGTTCCTACCTGCAATCTGCTCCTCTGTTAGTTGGTCAGCCTGTGGGTAGAAAGAAGAAACAAGGAGGGAGAGGGTTACAAACAAAGAAGTTACTCAACAAGGCGTTTATTCCAAGTCCCCCAAACTGTTTCGTCACCACATTCCTCATCGTCCCCACACACCAACCACCACGCAGCTCAACACTGGCCACACTGTTCAGCTAGAATCTGCTCTCAAGACTGCCGATATTTACTAAAGACAATACCCCAAATGAACCGCTAGCAGCCAGTGCACTGCCAGTCTTCTACATTTCTTATCTGAATGTTATTTCCTCCTCCAAGCAGAACGATAGCGTGCTAAATTGATTCTGTCCATGTAATAGTTTAATACCAATTGGAGTCCATCTTGACTCCAGTCTGACTTTGACTGCCACAAAATGAATAGCAGATATCAGGCTCGGTTCAGACTGATAGCGGAGGCTTATCAAGATGTTTTTTTAAAGGTTGCGTTTGTTTGACAGACTGCTACCACACAGAAAGCTCCAAAAAAGACGCCACGCAAAATTTAATTTCCAGCTGATGAGCGGCTCCATGGGTCTGACTCACACCATGTCCATGTTCAGATTTGTAGGCTGCACCATGGCGGGCCGAACGAGAGAGAGAGAGAGAGAGAGCACTGGGCAACAAGATAGTGCAATAAAATGGATGAAGTGCCGTTTCCAGACGGGGGAGAGAGAGAAAAAAAAGAATGTTTAGGCGGGGTTGTTTCAGGACATATCAGCATGAGAGTGTTTTCCATGCTCATACCAACAGGAAAAAAGGCTTGCTGCGTTGGCATGGTTTGGTTCCCCTCACAGCCTGTTCCCTCCCTCCGCTAGCTGGGGCTGTCTAATGGCTGATAGTGACTCACACACGCTTTAAATGGTGAGCGAGCGTCCACTGCCAGGCTTTTCACATAGATGGATCAAGCTTCTATGTGATGGAGCCACTGATTTCAAACAAACACCCTCAGTAGTAAAGTGTGAATACGGAGCTTGTGGAGCACACAGCACCCACGGACGCCCCCCTATCTCTGCTTTATAAAAAGATTTGTTTTATTATTATCATTATTGTTAACAGGCCACACTGACATCATTGTGCTTGGCAGCAACAAAGGAACACACGCAGACAAACATGAGCAGTTGCAGATGCTAAGTCACACGCTAACATACATGTATGTGTACTCTTGCAAACACACACACACACACACACACACTTCTTAATGGCATTCTTCCTCGACACCGATACTTTCCATCCCCGTGTTTCCTGTGAATTACTCAGTTATGCCTCCGAGCGCATTCCTGCAGCCCATCGGTGTGTTTATGTGTTTGTCTAAGCAATCTTTGGCTACAGCTAAGGAAGACTGAGCCTCGTCATGCCCATGTTTGGAGGCGAGCGCTATGTTATTTTGCTTATCGAGCCGGTGAATCGAATTTGTTGCATAATGATGGCTGGATTCAGAGAGACTGGATAGGAGGATTTGGCAGGTCACCACATGACACACTGCGAGCTGACCTTTTCACTCTTCAGAAACAAAAGGCCTCTCCTGGGTGGCTCAAGTAGCGGCAGCCGCTGGATGGATTGATCCAGCCACTGAGAGAGGCTGGTGGATATAACTCGAGCGGCACTCATACGATTAGCTTCCATGATTCAATAACCTGCCCCGCACACAACGACGGCGCTCGCTTTTCTCCTCCCTGCGACCTCTTCCTGTCTCCGTTCCCATCTGTGAGGTTGGAAAATGTCAAGAGACAAAACAGCTCTGCAGATGCTGACATGCCACCCAGCTCGACCAATATTCTGTCTCTCAGTGTTAACTTCTCACTCTTTTCTCGAGCCTCCTTTCTTATCGTCTCTTAGTCACCCTCTTTGTCACACTGTGTCGTTCCTGCTGTCTCTTTCTGTTCCCCACTGTCCTACTAAGTAGACCGGGTGTGGGGTTGGTGACTCAGTGCTATGGATCCTCTCTTGGCTTAGGCCCAAGCTGTTGAGGCCTCATGGTGTTGCTGCACCACCAGGCTCACTACCGGCCCATCCCTTCATTTTCTCCTTTGTTCTCCTCCTTTCCCTGGCACTTGAACTTCAGCCAGTACCTCCTCCTCCTCCAGACCTTGACCCTCTGCGTGTCCCTTTTCCTCTCTCTATATGTGACACACTGTTCAGAGGAAACTCCCTGTGATTCACCATCCACAGTGTCTTATGGACAGGGCTGCTTACTGCCAGGCTTCCAGTCTTAATAACAGCTTGTAGAGGAATAGGAGTGTATGAGTGTTTGGGAAAGGTGTGTGTGTGTGTGGGGGGGGGGTTCTTCTGGCAGTGGCAGTGGCGCTGGCATGAGTGGGTCAACCACTCCTGCTGTTGCCCGGGCAGCCGGCCCCAGCAATGCGCTCCAAACAGGACTGTGGGAGACAGGAGGCTGTTCACCGGGCCAGCGAGGAATATCTTTCGCTCTCACTTGATGTCATATCACCCTTGTACAAACATACTGCATCGCTGCCTGTCCACACCGGGTTCCATTTGATAGGGGCAAAATTAAAATGGTGTCAAAGAACGCAGACAGTCATCGTCTCCTTCTCTTTCTTTTTTTTTTTATAAACGCTGCACACACTTTGGGACGCCGAGAGGTGCCCAAACAATCCTGAAGTAGCGTCTGTATATTAATCAAGCGATAGGTGCGCAAGAAGCTGTCACTCTGTCAGATGGGTGTGACACACACACACACACACACACACACACACACGCATACACACACACACTTCCATTCACTCTAACACGAGCACAAACACAAAGAGTCAGTGTGACACACGCTCCCTTTCTATAGGGCCACTGAGCTCCACAGAGCGCCTGAACGCCTCGTCTCTTTGAGTTCGGACAAAAGGCAGTGAGGCCTCTGGGCCGGGCTGTGTCTTGAGGGGAGGAGGTGGATGGAGAGAGAGAGAGAGAGAGAGAGAGAGAGAGGGTGGGTGTAAACAACACCAAGCATGCCTTCACCCTGTGGAGCGGACAGGGCCGGTCCACCATATGGCCAGGTGGTGGTAGGTGGCTGGGCACTCCTCCGCCCCACAGAGAGCACTTTATCGCTCCTAGACACGGGGAACATGGGACATGGCTAGGTGTTGCCGCCAAGCATATAAATTATGCATCGCAGCGGATCGGATGTCCTTCAAAGTTACTAAACATGCATCAGCAAACAAGAGCGTAACAGGAACAGGATAGGGCCTTAGCATGGTCCGACTACTTATTCGATACTTCCACCTCAATGGGGGAGGCTGTTTCCACTTCAATGGGCGTATTGATGCAGACAAGGGGCTTACGCCTGTGGATTTAACTTTTCAGAGACGCTGATACGCAGGCTAACTCCATAACAATTCCAGTTTACACTCCAATTACTGCGCCGCGATGCAACGTGAAACTGCATTGCAGCTCGATACCATATATGGGATATTTGATCGCGGCAGAGGGGGGAAAAGAGGTCTACAGCTTCTTGACTCCCTCTGGCCATTAATGATCTATCAAGCTTGATAATCAATGGATTAGCTCGAAGGCCTCTTTTGCACATGCAGATCATTGCCGCTCGGCAACTTCTCCTTCCTCGTGTGACGTAGCCCACGGAGAGGGGGGCTTGTGTTTCATTAGCCGGTTGCAGATGTCTGTGTGTCTCCAACATCTGGTCGGATTGGTTAGGATGGTGTGGTAACGTGGATGTGTCTGTATTTTGCAAGTCACCGAGGGCTGAGTTGGTTCTCAGAACTGAGTTGCTACATTAAAAAAAAAAAATGCACATAGAGCAACAAAGTCCTGTAATATTCGCATTTCACAAGATTTCTCATGGGCTGAACTTCACAGCTGTTGATGTTTCGTGGTGACCAGTGGCAGGCAGAGCTTCTCGGACAACTCACATGGGCACCACATTTGCATAACATCGAAAATTTGCAAAGAGGCAACCAAATCAGCCGACATAACACAAATAGATAACACAGCCTAAGATAAACCTTCAGGGCCTGCAGTGAAGGCGGAACTGCGTTTCATGACGTTATTTTTTTTCCGTTTTTTTTTTTTTTTTATCATTTGATTTTTTTATATATATATATAGCCCATGTAGCTATAAACTCGTAATTACAAATTAGGGTCTGTTTCCGTTGCGGAACACTGACGAGATACAGTAGTTGCCATTCCCCCCTCCATCATGGCTCGGCTCGGCGAGCAAGATGGTGCAACACAGAAAAAGGGAAGCCGGACGGAGCCAGCTCGTTTTCCTCTCCCGACGAGAGGAGTGTCGCTTCGCGGGGCTCACGCCGTGTTCAAACCGCGCTAATAACAGTCGCGTTAAACACGCATACCCACCTCGTATAGCCCCGAGCTGCGTTAAAACATGTCTAACATGTCTCCACACATCTCGGCTCCGTTAGGAAAATGTCTCTCCTGTCAGCCTACTAACGGTAAGCAGGCTTCCCAACACGCCTGCGCTCCTAAGGCGGATTGTAAAATCTACCCTAATGCATTTATGGCTGCAGAATTATGCTGTAATGACTCAGAATAGCTTGCTAGTTATTACGATACCACTAAATCTAGTCCAGAAATTAATTCGAGCTGCACCGTGCAGCTGTGAACCAGCTACTTGACCCGATATAGCCGAATAGCCAATAACGCTGTATGAATTGCGCAGTTATGGGGAAAGACGGTCCCATTTCTGAAAGTGTACATCATTTCAGACACGGGAAAACACACATATGAACAAATACAGAGCATAATTAAGCTTCGCGTTATCCCGTGCTATAGCGTAAACATGTTAAATAAGCCTTTACGGGCGTTTTTCCGTCTCCTATACGCATATAACAGCCCATAAGAGGAATCAATGAGTGAACAGCAAACAGCCCTCATCAACGGAAAAGCCTTAAGCTACAGCCGGTTTACACTTGTAGTAAACAGGCTGCCTTACAATTTAAAAAGCATTTCCCCGACTACACAGAATGAATGACATTACGTACCATGTCGGACGGGTTGTGTGCTTGTTGGTCTGTGGAGGCAGACTAGGAGTGTGGTCGTTCCTTAGATGGAGTTCCACTGGCGGGTTAGGAGTGTGTATATTGGCCGTGGCCAGAATGGGGATTGCCTTTTGGTGTATCCCTCCGCCACACTAGCACTGATCACTCACTTCCTTATTTCAATTCAGGGCTGCTGCAGCAGCTCAGGCCTCCTCCAGCAGAAGACATGCCAATCACCGGGGCTAAAACGCCTGCAGTGCATGGAGGGCATCCTTTTACTTATATTAAAGTGCAGTTCATTATTGCACCTTTGCAGGATACTGTTTTGAGGATGTAGATTAAGCCTGTATAATTACATCACTGGATACATGAACACATAGCACAACCTCAACAGTGTGACATGTTGCCATGTTTGGCTTACTGAATCTTTAGGAAACACTGTGAGATGAATGCATGTTTGGACATGGAGGTTTGCTCTATGCAGTTACCAAATGTCAGGTCATATTTACCCACACTGTTTTTTATGTGTTTCACTGCTTTGTGTACGATATGTTGGTTACTAACCAACAAGAACTAATATTTTATGCCGTTTGTTTGGTAGGTCCCTTGAGAGCTTTTAGGCCAAGTTAGACAAAGTGGCAATAAAACAGCGATTTAAAGTTAAGCCCAAATAGTTATGGAGTCATTATAGTTTACATAATGACCGCAATGAACTTTAGTAGGCAAAAAACTCAAGCTGGGCTGAGCCATCGCCGTTCTTATCATTATCAGTGTCCTAACCAAGAAGAATATAGTCCGTGTTTAATGAATACAGGCGCACAACTTGTTTTTCCGACTTTTAATTTAGTAATTGTCACTCATCTATCTGTGAATTTCTACCCATTTTTCAGCATATCATGATCATCCAAGTCATTATGACATAAGGATAGTTTCTATGAAGACAAAAGAAATGAGCGTGTAAAAGTTATTGATGTGAGGAAAGGTGAGAATTTGGCAAAATGACTCTAATCACAAACATAACCCAGAGACATAACAAGCCCATATTTAAGTCTAACATTATAAATGGATCCACAAAAGACCTCTTTATTCATTTATTTGTAGCCGTTTTGCCAAATGGTGCAATTTTAAATGCCATAATCAAACTTATACGTTTGAAATAAAAAGCAGACTGTGCCTTTAAACGTGTAGCAGATCATTGTGAGACCTTTTCACTGAGTATATCTGATGATGAACTTCACATAAAACGTGTAAAAGCCCAAATGGTGCATTATAAATCTACCATCTGTACATCTGGCTTGTCACCACGCCAGAAAGGGAGTTAGATCCTAGCCAACACGGGGCACTAGTTTGCAGCCGCGGAAGGATACCTCTAGTGTAGGAAGCGGCCTCGTTGACACTGGAGAATTTGCTGTGCCGGTGTGTGATGGCGTTTCTGATTGGCCGCTGCAGACCTGCAATATTATACTCCATGTGTCGGCCGCATCGATTGGCTACACGGGACCTGCATTGCACCAGGCAGTGGCACTTGATGGAAATATAATAAATATAAATACAGGAAACTTAAAAACCAGCGCACCTTTTAGCACCGCGTCTCCTCTGCTTTATTAATGTCTGTAATTATTTACATTTATTTGGCGTGGACGGAGGGAAAATGCGACAGCTTTTCATTGGTGCGGGGTAAATGTTTGATAGGCTCGATATGGGAAGTGCGCAGACTTACTATTGGCTACTACAAAGTCTGGTAGGCCTACGTGAAATTAACAGTGAGGCATGGCAGCTTCCTACTTATTTTTTAACGGCACACAGTAATGGCGGGCTGTAGTTCATGCGGAGTGAAACGAGCAGGCTGTGTCGTTTAGTCAAGCTAACACATGTCTGCCTCCGGAATGTAACACCGCAAACTTAAGGTAGAATGACGACGCAGAATCTGGCAAAGCAGATAGTATCGCTGCCTGGTTATAAACACACACACACACACATACACACGTCCCCCGGTCTGTGAAGTGTATCTGACAGAAGCACCACCCTGTGGACAAAGTGTGGACATCATGAGCGGTTACTGAGGGGGGGAAGAGATGCCACACACTCGATAAAAGACACAAGATATCTTATCTGGATGTGAGGGCCGTAAACATGGACACAGGGTCGTCTTGAATTCACTGAAATGTGTTTGGTGGGTCGCTGAAATGGTTCCCCGCTGTTGGTTTCTACCGATTGTGAGCACGGGGATACGACCTAACAGTGTGTTTTACACACACACACTTTTGTTTCCATCACTGTCCTCAACACTGAAACTTCACAAGTGATAGTGGATCATAAGGTGACTCATGCAACAGTCCTACATATGGTACATGGCCACCATCTACCATCATTTATCAGTAAATCCTTGAACAACATGACTTTTAGAAACACTGCTGCAATGCCTATAAAGAGTTTATATAGAATATGACAGAGAAGTTCACTGTCCCTTATTGTATTTGTATGCATATGTGTGTATGTGCATGTACATCTCCAATCTTATAAACTTGTTTTTCCTGTTGACTTAAGGAAGTGTAGCCGTTGCCCTGGTTGCGGCTGATGTGGATCCAAACAAACACTTCAAAAGGGGAAAAACAAACTTCTTCATTTCCCACAAAGAGTCATTTAAACATCTCCATTTACATTTTTAGCACAGCGGAGCAAATCTCCACAGTTCATTCAGAGTCCAGGCTGTTTGCAGTCCTCTCATCAGGTCAAGTAACTCCCAACTCAAGTCGAGCCGTTCCATGTGTTAATCTTCCGGAACTAATCGAGACTTCCTTACTTAATTTGTTCAGCGTTTTGCCCTGTTTAACGGGAGAAATCACTATTACGTAAGCAGATATTCATTTTTCTTGACACTTTTGCAGCTCCCCCGGCCTCCACCTCACTCACAAGAGCACAAACATATAGTTCTTCATTCTTGGCAGTCATGGGCATTAACAGTCCACCCAGTTGAACCAGTCACAGACAGAGGTGAGGGTTTACATGTTCACTTCCCTGTTGACTACATTTCTTGGCTGTTGGCAAACGTTCAACTCACTCACCTTAAACGTCTTGTTGCCCTTTTAGAGAATTAAAACCGGGCCTGAGGTATCTGGTTTGGATTAGTCAGCACTCACACAGTTTGAGCCTATCAGTAGAAAGTATACTAATGATTGTTGTAGGATTTGCAAGGCAAACAAGACTTTATAAGACGTTTATCCTAAGCTGACCTCTGCTATGTATCCACCAAATACAAATAAAAGGCAACTTAAATTCATCTAAAGAAGATGCATGTCATTTTTTAATTTGAATAATAATTTTCTTATAATGTGCTTGGGAACTTATCTTTAAAAAAAAAAAAAAAAGCAGGACTATTAGCTAGAGCACAATCTGTACACACTGTGAATGAACAATAATGTGGATGTGACATTTCAGAGAATGCCAGCACCGTGATCGGTCCTGCCGTATCATCCCCTTCACCCCCTTATCCATCAGTATCTGTGTGCTCACGGGGGCGGTTTAGAAATACCCAACCCAGAGTTTGCCTTGAGCTGACAGGGCAAATGCCTCATTAGAACGCACACCCCTCTTCTTGTATCACTCCCAGCCTCTCTGGCCCAACACGTCACGCTTGATTTAAAAGGTTTTTTTTTTCCCCCTTCTTCTTCTTCTTTTTCTTCCATTTGCTGAATGTGCTGCGATGTATGAGCTGCGGTTGAAATGCGTGACTGATTTAATAAGGAGAGAGTGTTTCCGAGGAGGGGGGCTGCAGCAGTAGCTCCCTTCTCGCTCGAGCCCAGAGATGGCCCTGTAAAGTGGTTTGATGCCTGCTGCACGGGGGCCACTTTCTGCTGAGCACTGAGTTACACATGGCTCCACATCAAGAGGAATTAAATCAACGCTGCCGTTCGCCGCATGTCAAGACTGCAGCAAAGGGGCAGCTTAGCTGGATTTACTTAACCGTGCCGTAATAACGTAACGGCTGGCTTGAATGGAGGGACAGCAAAATCCGAAGCACGGGCTGCGCTCGTCACAGAAAGGCGACAAAATTAAAAGGGAAAACTGGAATAAATGAGTGGAGAGAACAGAACAAATGCAGATGCTTTCCACGCAGGTGCACCGCATGGCACAGTTAACCAATTAACGTCCAATAGAGCTCAGTGGTGTGTAGAAAAACACTTGAGCAGGCCCAGTTGAATTCGGATTCTGTAGGAAGATGCCAAGAGGAAAAGTGACTTTGAAAGAGGGTTCATTGTTGGGGCACGGATGGCAGGAGCCTCAGTCCAATAGGAACAGTGACTAAAGTGCCATCTGCATTCAGACCTATGGGAAAGCCATCAGTAAGCATGGTGAGCGTGATGCCAGTGCATTAGTGTGATTGGTGAGGAAAAAACAGAGGTGTAGCTCTTCCTCAGCTGACTGTCAGCGCAGGATGTAATCAGCAACATGCGTGCGTAAAGCCCTCATTACAAACATGAAAGCACATTTGTGAGATCAGTGGCAAAGAAAACGTGGTGAGATATATGGTCAGACGTTACTACATTCTCGACAAGTGGGTGAGAGCAGCACAGGTCTGAATGGTGAAACATTTCTATCCTGACGGGAGTTGTCTGGCCCAGGATGACTTCTATCCATAGGGCACATGAATGTCGCGAATCACATGCTATACAGCCTTCAACCATATTGAACATCTTCTGGGAGATTTTGGGCAGATGGCGCTCTTCACCAACATCAAAACACCACACGAGGGTTTGACTCTTGGAATAATGGCGCTCATCCCTCCAGAAGATGACCCAACACTCGTTGGTTTTCCCCTTTCCCTAAACCGTATCTATCATCATGCAGAAACCAAAACACGCAGCAGAAACAACTATTGCTAACAGTCCCTTAACACTTAAGAGGGAAATAAAATGCTCGTCTGGGTGTTTGATCTCTCTCTCTTTATGTTCGGCCAAGGTTTAATTATGTACATCTGCACTGTTGTAGAGTGTGTGTGTGGGAGTGTTTGCACATTACTGTTTTTCAGAAGGCCACCTGTTTTTTTTTTCTTGCTGTGACAAGTTTTTCTTTTTCTTTTTTTTTTTTAAAAAAAAGGAGGAGATGGGAATTTCCTTCAGGCGTCTTTCGTGTCCGGGGTTGAAGTTACAGCTATACCATCCTGAGGAAGTATGCGAGGACACAAGGAAGCACAAACAAACAATCAAACATGACTTTGCATATTGATACGCTTGATTCTGTTTGTGGCACCAAGGGCGACGACAGAGGCTGAACTAATTGAATAATTCATGTGATTAATTATCTCAAGATATTACAGCGTGGCAATGAACTCAATGTACAGGAATCTAATAAGAAGTCGACGCCAACAGATGCTGCGTCTGTACAAACAAGATGACTGACACTCGGACCACTCCATTATGGGTTTTTTTTGTTCATTTTTTTATTTATTATTTTTACACATAACGGTAACAGGAGAGTGGGATAAGCCAGACATGACATGCACAAAATATATCAAAACTCTCTCTGGGGAGACAGACAACTCAACTGCTGCCTCCTCTCTTTCACACAGCGATAGATAGAGATGGGGTGAGGAGAATGGTGGGTGGGTGAGTGAGAGTAAAAGTTAGAGGTAAAGTCCCTCCGGCGTGCCCTCCTGCTTCTTGTACAGCACGTTTTCCTTGGACTTCTTGAAGTCTTCGTTGGTGACTTTCATACGGCGCTCCCGCAAAGCCATGAGGCCTGCTTCTGTGCAGATGGCCTGGAGGACAGAGAGAGGGGAGCGAATGTCAAGCCTGGTTTCTGCTTTACTAGAAAGTACAGACGTGTACTGCTCTGTGTACAAGCACAGCAAAGACATGGGTGTGGTCTAACCGACTGGGAACAAACAGCAGCAGTAACAATGCTGCTTTGTGTTGTCATATTATCCAAATATGTGTTTAAGCCTTCCTGCTAACCGGGTACACTTGTAACTCGAGAGGGGAGTTAATTCTAAGAGACACAATTCAAACTGATCACAGATCAGACCACAGGATGAACTTGACAGCCACATCTCGCTATTACGAGATAAGAGTTTAGAGAGAGCTGTCACTTGAATGCTTTTCCGGATCAGATATCACAGTCTGAAAAGATTTTTCTGCTAAATACCTGCTATTGTAAATGACGTCATTTCTATGTTAAAGTGGTTGAGGATAAAGAAATTAAATCCACATGAATGTAACTAAATATCAGAAAGCTGGAACCCACAGTGTAATTCCATCAGCCTCCACATGAGGGCAGCAGAGTTAAGTCAGTGAGCAGTAAAGTACAGTAACCGCTCTGGATAACACAATTAAAGAAGTGTTGATGCTACAATCATTTAGAAAATCGGCCCTTGTGGCTACCCTTCAAACAGCTTCATATTGCTTCCCTCTTTCTGCTGAGCCACCGTGTGAAGTGGCCCGCTGCCAAAGAGCTCACGCAACCAATAAATAGCTGGAGTCAGAGAATCAGGCCAGAACAAATTAAGAAATACGGACAATAAGTCTCCAGTGCCAGGACGCAGTTCGATTGGACACAGCCTCTGCCGTGCTGCTTAATCCATTCTTATGTTAAAGCAGTGTTCAGTGACCGATACCATTATGTCTGTGGGAGCAATCAAAGACTCACTGGAACCATTATCTCCAGTTTTAGCTGAGGTTGGTAAATGTCATTCTATTGCTAAGATTTAGGGCTGCAGCTATCGAATAATAATAATTGGTAATTCAGTATTCTGTTGAACATTCTATCGATGAATCGTATAAAATTATTATTCTTATGACTTTCGCTTTGCTGCGTTTGCTCATTTACGCTGTTTTCGGTCCTGGCAGACGCATAGCGTGCAACGTAAGCACGTTGTGTCACACTAAAAAGAATCCCTGCAAAACGTGAGCTTTAAATTCAATTCAATTACACGAGGCTTCGAGGCAGAGGAAATTCCTCGACCATTTTTTCGTAATCAAGTTACTCGAGGTACTCGAGGAATTGTTGCGGCCCTACTAAGATTTCTAATCTTTCTAATCCCGACGGGTCAAAACGTGAAACTGGCAGGTGGATTTTGTATCAGGCTACCGAGATCAGAGAGGAAGCCAGTCTGCAGCGGTGTGTGGACAGTGTCACTGTCACTCTTACCTTAATGTCTGCTCCTGATAGGTCGTCCTTAGCTAGAATGAGGTCATCAAGGGTGACATCATCCGCTACTGTCATGCGGCTGGTGTGGATCTGGAAGATCCTTCGTTTGGTCTTCTCGTCTGGCAGAGGAAACTCGATCTTGCGGTCGATTCTCCCTGAAGAGATGAACAGAAACATTAGAAACTGCTGCTGTGAAGAGCTTCTTACAGTTTTGTCAATTTTAAATCTTTGACATTTTATTCAGTAGACTAATGCCAACAACTCAAACCCAATTTCAAAAACACTTCTCAAACACTAACCATATTTTGTTGATTCATCAATATTAATCATTTTGAAAAGTTATTATCAAGCTAAGTGAGGTTTCTGCCCACATCTTTCACAATAAAGCATGCTAATAGCAGATCTGATCAGGGATCAGCTGTTATGTCAAGTGTCAACAGATTCAGTGAAGGTCTAAATCCGACCACTGAGGTCAGGTGTTCAATAAAAGAAAATCTTAATTATTCTTTTTGGAAAAGGGGAAGAAAAAAAAACCATTTCCAAAGGCAGACAGAAGACCTGACATCATTTCTTCTCCCTGCAGTGACTCAGCAGAATACAGCCAATTCCCCAATGTCTCGAAGACAAACTGTCGATACGAGATCAGACAGCCAGTGATGACTGAAGACAGAATCAGAGTGACTCACCGGGTCTGATGAGGGCCGGGTCCAGGGTTTCTATCCGGTTGGTAGCCATGATAACTTTCACGTCTCCCCGCGAGTCGAAGCCGTCCAGCTGGTTGAGCAGCTCCAGCATGGTTCTCTGGATCTCCCTCTCACCGCCAGAGTTGGAGTCGTACCTTCACAACGCAGACAGGAAACATTTCTATTAAGAATTTATGAAATCCGCTACATCGCCCTGCAACCTCAGACTCTGAGGACTTCAAGCTTGTCCATCTTGCAGTCTTGTTTCCACTGATCCATTCAACTGAGCTGTTGTTCGCTGTCTTTTCCATGCGCGGTAAAAAGCGCAGCCGTGTCTGCAGCGTAACTTCATATATAATTTAGGTGCGTCAACATCCAACCAAAGTCTGATATAGGCTCGTTGATGCCAGTCAGCCAATATCCTGACTATCAGTGTTAGTGTTTTTTTACATTCCTGTAGCGTCAGAGTGGGGAAAAGGTCCGGTCTGGTTTGACATGGAAGTTGAGATAGTTATATTTATACTTTTGAACACCTAAAAATTCAAATGATATCAGCCTATATTCAATGACACACAACGTAATCATTTTCTCTGTAACATCACAGTCCTCTAATATCCTGGGTGCTCTATGTAGTTTCCCAAGGACAACAGGACGTCCTTCATTTGTGAGCTTGCTGTTCATACAGCAGTTTGCTTAATAAACTGTTTAATAGGCTTACGTAATTTTAAAGACTTCCCAAGCAGAAATACACTTTCAGTCAGATGATGAAAGTTACTGAAATGTTCTGAACAAAAGTAAAACATTCATATTAAGGCATAGCCGGTTATCACACTTCCAATCCAACACCCTGTCATCATCCTCCGACTCCTCAACACCATATGTGATACATTATCACTGCTCCGGCACTCTCAGTCTCTCATGGTCTGTCTAAGTTAGCATTGAGCAGACGTCTGTGTACCTCTTTGTGCCGATGGCATCGATCTCGTCGATGAAGACGATGGAGGGCGCGTGCTCCTCGGCCACCCTGAAAAGCTCTCGCACCAGTTTGGGCCCGTCTCCCAGGTACTTCTGGATCAGCTCTGAGCCCACCACGCGCAGGAAGGTGGCTGATGTCTGATTGGCCACAGCCTTGGCGAGAAGTGTCTTCCCTGATTCATGCAGAGAAGTACAGTTAGTTAAAAGACAACAACAACAGACCTTACTGGTTTATATCCTAGCTGCTGGGTGTTATCAATTATTGGTAAGATAGAAGAGCAAGACTGGATTTTTGAGACAGATAAATGTTACTGTTCAGTGAAGAGAATTGATTCAGAAACTGTTTTGAATGCTGGACACTGGCAAACCTTGGTAATTTAAGACTTTTGTTGTTTTGAGTCATCACAAGTGCTGTCACGATTCATGCCAAACCGTTCTGCCTGGGAACGTTTAGCCGTTAGCAACATGTGATGAGGTCAACACAACAAGCTGATTGGCATGCCAGTCAGTCATGTGAAGCGCAAATGAAAAATCTGAGCTGGAAGACTTGTCTGTGTCCTTTAACATCAGTTGTTTGGGAACAATTCTAGTTCCCGGTAAGCTACAAAAGCTACAGAGCTGTGGACAAGACAGGAACGCTGTGTAAGGGATTTATTTTGTATTTTCAGTTTCAAGGTACTGGAGATACTTTTAGCCTCTCGTGACCTACTGTTCTCCTGGCAAAGTGTTTGTTTAGTGTTTGTGCCCCATTTTTAGAAAGAAATTTGTTTAGAAAAGTTGTCAGTGGGCAAAACGTTACCTCAGTGCCAAGCAACCAGATTTGCTGGAGTATGAGATGACCATGACCTCTCTTATAAAAAGAGGCCGAATAAACCGTGTATTACAAGTTAGAAGGATGGTAGGCCTCTAAAAAGAAAATGGACATTTTCTGATGGAATCTTTAGAGGTCTGATGGTAAAATGTGTAATGGAAGCCTTTACCTGTGCCAGGTGGTCCGTATAAGATGACACCTTTGGGGGGCTTGATGCCCATCTCTTCATAATACTCGGGATGTGTGAGAGGCAACTCCACTGACTCCTGTATAACACAAGAAAAGACTGCAGAGTCAGCCTCAGTGTGCCATCAACAGAGAGAATCTGTATCACTTTAACTGTTGATTGCTGGCATGGTTTGGTCCAGTGTTTAATGAGCAGCCAGAGAGTTCATTAACAATCATTAACAAATACATACTTTTTAAGAATAAATGTTACTCTTGCTGCAAACAAAAGAATAACAGTTCTGGCTCTGTTTTTTTTTTACATGGCAGGCTGAAGTGACATACCTTGATCTCCTGGATCTGATTGTCCAGTCCTCCGATGTCAGCGTATGTTTCTTGTGGGGCCTTCTCCACCTTCATCACTGTCACCAAAGGATCAGTGTCATCCATCAGCACCCCAATCACAGCATGGACCTACAGGTGAAGCAAAAAAAACAGGACACTTAGTAAGAATTCTACGATTAAGAGAGAGGTGGCTGAACATTTAAAAACATTATTATTTGCTGGCTACAGATCAGAGAATGCAGAGACACAGTTGAGTGAGAAACACCATCAAGTTATGCAACTGTAATTATCTTTACATTTTAAATAATGTAAACCTAAAATGAGGATTCTCGCTGAATCACACCTTGTGGTTGAGCAGGACAGAGCAGCCGGGCTCCAGCAGATCCTTATCCACAAAGGACAGGATGCTGACGTAGTGCTCTGATCCCACTGAGGTGGAAACGATGGCGTGGTTGTCGTCAATGATCTCCTCCAGAGTGCCCACAGACATGGGGGTCCCACGCAGGTCGTCCACCTTTGACCTCTCCTCCTATATAAAAAAAAAAAGAACGAGAACAAGGTTAGTGTATGATCATTTCATCCAAATACACAGCACGAAGGCAAGTGAGGCACACGTGTAATGAGGGCTGACCTCCTGTTTCTCCTCCAGAGGCTTCATCTGCTCCTGGTTCCTGATGAACTCCTCTTCCATCAGTAGGTAATCTTTGATTCGCTCCTGCTTCAGCAGCTTCAAGCGGCACTGAGTGTGAGGTGTGACTGAAAGCAAACAAAGGCCAACATATATAAAAAGGTATATTTGACTCAACCACAAAACGTCCCTGTTTTACAGTCTATCAATACCAGAAAGTCCCATCTCACCATTTACATTAGATTGTGCTATTTATATAGCACAATCTAATGATATTTACTTTTTTATTCAATAACGCAATATAAGCAGTTTTAATAGTGTTACGACCTATCTACTAGGGATGTCAGGGGTAACTGTAGATAGCCAAAAGACCAAAGAAACACTCACCATGAACGGCATCACTCCAAAAACAAGACAAATAACACATCTCCGCAGCTCTCTGTTACTTACCCAATGGTAGTTTGCTAGCGGCATCTGGTCCCTTGGTCTTCTTCTTTTTCTTGCCAACTCTGGTGGGAATTGGAGGCTCGTACTTCTTTTTCTTGTCCTTCAATTTGTACAAAGCAAGGCGACACGTGTCAGAAAAAGGTTATAGCCAGAAACACACACACACACACAAAGTGCTGAATGATGCTGTAGCAGAGCAGTGTTTAACAAACAGCACGAGTGGCTGGGTGGTCAGACTGGGAACATCATACCTTATACAACATATCTTATTACAGTATTATACTTTATAATTATGATTATCTACAAGGTTCATCGCACACTGCAGCCCTAACTGTAACCACAACAATATGTAGCCACCAGAACAACCTAGCTGAGTCATTAGCTGGCAGAAGCTGTGTCACTCTCACCTTGTCATCCTTCTTGCCTCCCCCTGGACCGTGGCCTCCGCTCTGACTTTGACCCTAGAAGAATATCACGTTGTTTATGTTATGAAAGCTGTGAGGGGAAAGCGGCTATCACAACATTAAAAGGCAGCAAACCTCTCAATAAGCAGCCCATTAGCCGAGCTGCAGCTAACGTCTCCGTTAGCAGCCGTTACAGCTGAATAAAACACGTCGTTAGCCCGTGTTAATGGAAAGACAAACTCTGTGACATTAATATCATCTACAAAGAAACACAACACGCTGTATCAAAATAAGATAAAAATATCTCTACAATATGAATGACGCTGCTAAGAAGAGCTAACGGGAAAAAAAGCTAACTAACGTTAGCTTTCGGCTAGCAGGGTCTTACCTACTTTTAAATCTGCTGTTGCTTCACGAATGAGACATAAAGCCGCCTGAAACTACGCGGCAGTCAGAATATTAACGCTTCAATAACTACAAGTGGCGTTTTATCGGCGAATAAAACGTTTAAATAAAATAAACAGACGAGCCGAGCAGAAAACTGCTTGCTCACTTACCATTGTTGCCTGTCGCTCTGAAGTGACGTCAGGGAGTACGGAACCTCTATAGGACAAAAAAAAAGTCGATGGAAAAAAAAGAAATGTCACCTGAGAGCTTTCTGTCCTTTTTCAGCCCAAGGACCTCTTGGATAAGACACAAGCAAAGTAGGGACCCCCCGACATGTAATTCATTTTTAAAAAAAACGTTTTAAAACATTTTAAGCCTGGCCTAAAATAATTTTAAATTTACTTTATTCAATTTTTACTTCACATTATTAACCTATTTATATACTGGGTTATTACCCTTTATGTATTTAGGATTGATTAAAAAAAAACTGCATAATTATTGAAAAATGCCAAGAGCTGTGTGTCATGTCTACTAATTCATCCAATTGGAGTGTAAATGCCTCCACTGTTTGTAGTCTCTCAATCATCTGGACCCTCACATTCACCATTATTTTGGTGAAAATTGTCAATTATTATGACAAAAAATTGGCAGACCCCCCTGGACCCCCTTAGAAGAGCCCTTCTGAGACATTACCTGTACACTAAAACAAAACATATTTGTCTGGAATACCACAATCACAACATCCTTACTGTACGGCAATGCAATAAAAAAGTATAGTTTGATGACGCCATACCTTCAAGTCTATGTTTTCTAGCTTAGTGTACTCAGCTGTCTGCAAAGGTACAGAGTTCACGGTGTAAACTCATAGCAATAGCACACCTTATGAAGTTTTAATGAGGGTTTTCATTTTAGCTTTATTTGAACTCATTTTTAATGAACATCACATGTCATGCGTTGTCATGGTTACTTGCACATTATTGCACATTTTGGCTGATTATTATTTATGTGGGTCATCATTAGAGCAGGTAAAGGAGCAAACTGTCAGCTGGTTTACGTATCTTCAGTGAGACAAAAAGTGAGTTTATTTTTCGTTATGAAGATGAACAAAGTAACTAACGTGGTTCATGCCATGGAACATGTCAGCAATTATGCGAAGGGCACAAAGAAAAGTTGAACTTTGATGTCTGACTTTAAGAGCAGCATCCTCAGTACTGCACAAGGTCTTAACCAGGGTGCTCAACAGCAAAGAAGGTGGAATAAAGCTGCAGAAATAATTTTGTTGAATTCTTCACTGTGCATATGTGTGATTCGCAGCACCTGGATCTCACAGCCTTGGTTTTCACAGACTATTTAATTGGCCCTGTCACACTCATACACATGATAAATCAATATGCACACATGCAGACATTGATAACGCATCCCATCCATTATAACTGAGTCATTAAGGTAATTAGCTAATTGTTCGGGGCTTCATTATGTGTGTAGCTATTCCCATCCCCTTATTTGACAGCCACTAACCTCACTTCAGCATCAGTGTGTTTTCTGTCTGTTAACCTTTAAAGTATAATATTGCATATATTACATAATAAGTATAATACATAAATCGCCGCTTAATCCCCCAAAATGTCAGTCGTAAAAAAGGAAAAGACATCCACTTTAATTAATCCTCAAAATAGCTCACAGTGACGTTACCCATTCATCACATTTACCATGTCGTCACTGTGCTACAGTGTTTTCACACCTTTTGTGAACAAATTAACCACCTATGAAGTTTATTTCCATTGATAGCTGATGTGGCAGCACAGCATCCTGCATGATCATACAAAATCCATTAGAGTGTGTTTCAAACTGCTTCCAACTCAGTGGACAGCAGTGTCAGTAACTCTCTGGGAGTTGTTGTGACTCATAACGGAGCTTTAACAAAGAGTCATTGTATGGCTGCATCTGTCCGAGGCTGTGGCACGCACACACATATGCATTTGTGTACGCAGAGACACACACAAAATGACAGGAACACACAGGCATTTGTTCAAAGCTATTATTATCTGTGTAGGCACAGGTTCTTGGACATATTCTCTGATTCTCTATTAGACTATTTTGTGTGTGCGCGCTTCTCTGCAATTTGCGTATTAGAGTTTCTGTCTGGGGTGAGATTGTCTCCATAGCAAAGAGTGGAGGCTGCTAGATTCAAGTTATTTTTGTCAGTTTCATTACTCTTTAGAAGATATTGGCTTTCAGTATTTAGGAATTTGTTAATGTCTGTGTTAATTTCTATCTCTCTTCTGTTCATGAACTGACTTGCCGTATATGTAGCTAACATCTCAGAATGTTCACATGAGGTAATGTCTTAGATTAAAGACAAGGTGGACTTCTTTCGTACCTTACAATGTTTTGAACTTGGAAGAGTTGAACAATTAAATAAGGATTATTTGAAATGGATGATTAAAACCGCAGCAGTCTGAGTCCCGCCCACTCACATGGCGCATATCCAGTTTACGGTGATAACTGTGCTAAATTTACCACTCGAATTATTTTAAACAACACGTCCTTGATTTCAGAGAAAGATAGACAAAAGCAGTGCTAAAAGATAATCATTGTTATTCAAATCCAAAAAAAGAGCAGGGCAGAGGCCTTAGCATCCAGGACCAGCTTCTACACAGTGGGGATGTAATAGCGCTAATGACGCGCTCTTGGGCCTTGGCAGACATGTTAATGAATCATCTTATTTTAGAGAGGATTAACTTCCTGTTTAATTCACCCTTTCACGTTTGCTTGTGTGTTTTGGGTTTTGGAAACAAAGACAATGTCCTTTAAACCAGTGGTTCCCAAACGTTTTTGTTATCATATTCAACCTACAACAGTGACAGTGCAGGACAACTGACAAACTGCACAATTAACCCAATTATGGATATGGATGTAATAACTGCAGGAAGCTTGTGTAAAACGAGCGATTTGAATTAAATTTGAGTAGCCTTTCAGTTTTGTGGCAATCGCGTCAAGATGAGTTTATTTTTAGGAACCTTTCACACAATCTTCATTTTTAACAAGCAAGCTTATTTTCTCTTGGTGCTTGGCCATTGTTCTGTTCTGTTCGCTGCTTGGGTTGTTTTAACTGCATATGTTTCGCATGAAAGATGAGGCAGTTTAGCAGAGAGTGAAGGGTATGTCTAAACGTTCAAACTAACAGTATCATTTCATTTCTTCTAAGATGTAAGTTTTCTTGCACCCTTTAAAATCAATAAGGCCTCCCAGGAAGCTTTGGCGACCCCTAGTGAGGGTCGGGACCCTTAGGCTGGGAAACCAGCGCTCTAAAATTTAAAAGAAATTCTTTTGGGACATTTGCAACATGGTGAGGTTACTGTTCCAATCTTTATTGGAAAATGTTTGTGGAAGCAGTTAAGCAACTGAGTGTGTTTCTTTCTTCTCAAACAAATACATTCTTTACTCTGCATATGTTTTATTAGTGCTGAGTGCCATCTGGATCTCACCTTCTTCTTCTCACTTTGTGCTGTGAAGTGAAAAGGAGGTGACTCACACATATAGCATTCTTACAACCAATGGAATCATCCTAAAAAATCACGACGACCTTGTACAAAAAATACTATAGCATTCTTAACATTCGTTCTTTTCTTTGTCAAGAAAACACTAAAGGTTGCTCTCTGGCAAACAGACACACTTCAGTCAAAGCTAACAAAGCTCAGCTGGTGACGTCAGAAATGGAGCGTGGAGGACTTCTCCCTGTTAGATGCATTTACAAAGAGAATGAAGACGCCCCTTAAATCAAGCATATTGTCCAAAGGCTGTTCTTCCCCTTGCTTGCAGATTTCACTGGAATCAAGGCATGTTACGAACAATATTTCAGTGTCTTGCTGTCCTTGTTTACTGCAGTTGCTGTGAATCAAACACAAACAGTGAAAAAAAAAACTCTGCTGGGCTCAAATCAAATAATGAGCCCCGGTGAGACTTTTCCCACTGAATATATATCGATACCTACATGCCTCGGTGTGATCATGTCTACATCTGTGTTTGGATGATGTGCAGCAAACAATAAAGTAGACAGCACTTACACATAATAGGTTTCATCTCAGGCTCAGAAAACCACCCATACAGATAGAGATAAGTCTGTTTGGTTTGTAATGAGGTTCCTTCGTGGGGTTTTGTCTTCTATTTGTCGTGATAATGAATTGAAGCCGTGCCAAAGACGGGGGCTATTGAACAGCATATAATATGACTGTGTCGTGAGTCATGAATGATGCGAATAAGAGTGTCATTGATAGTCTAATTGCAAAATGATGTATTCTGTGGTGAAGGTAAACATTCAATTATCCATGAACTGGGATTCTCGTTTCGCTTGATGTACTGTTAGGCACAAAACCAAGAAAGACTCATTTTATTAAAGCTATTTTCTTCTCATTAATGTCCATTATGGTGTCAGACACAGTGGAGTGGATGTGGGTCGAGTCATTGTGAGTACTGTGGTTGAGTAGAAGTTGCAGATAGGTGTGAAGTAGCCTATAGTGCATCAGGTCTTTAAGGCTTAGATACAAGGGCTCTAGGCAGGCTTTTTTATCACCATGGAAACTGAATTCCTCACAGGGGAACATTCCTGCACACTGAGCCTGGTCCAGATGTTAGAATCCTGCAAACTATCATGCATCATTCATGTAGCCATGTTCGTGACAGGAAAGAGAGCTTAGAGGGGTTTGATTCTAAGCTGCTGCAGGTCAGCCCGCTTGTCGATGGAAAAGATGCATTACGTAGTCATGAATTCAGATTTCTACACCACCTGTGTCGTTTTTTCTCTCGGAGGCAGTCCGCAGCTCGCCCTGTCTCATCTCACCCTCTCAGCCTTTTGTATCCTTTCCAAAAGGATTCACACTGTTTCCCCTATCTGTCCACGCTAGTCTCTGCCAGTCGGTTGTTCATGATGCCAAGGGCGCCCACCCCTCCCGAGAATCCGTTCTGACGTGAACTGGAGCTGGATTGGCGCGGGTGACCGATGGCCATCTCTGATAGCTGCTTCTGCATAATAGCCAGATTCACCTGCAGGAAGGAAAAGAGAGAGAGAACAATCAACAGATGAGGAAATATTTGCTGTCTGCGTTTGGAAGTAGTGCGTGCGACCAGCGAAGTCTTGCGAAACAAGCATCAATACAGTGTGTTGGTGGTGTGATACAAGGCTACCAGATGGTGTTTTTTTCTTTTTCCTTAGGTGTGTTGAACAAAGACAGATCAGAACAAGTGTGACTGATAGAAAACAGATATCTAATCTCCCACACAGTAACCTTTCCCTTTCAGTTCTCGCTGTACAAAGCAACACGTAGAAATGCACAAGACTGGTACATAATTCTGTCAACATTAAATCAAATGGAATGGAGCTGTTTTAATAGACTGAAAGGATAGAACTTTGTATAGATATTTCATTTTTTGAAGTATTCCTAGACCCATTGGGTGACACATACTTACTCTGCCGATCCCTCTGACTTTTACTCTCTTTGTGATTGAGATTTTGAATTTCTAATGAAACAAATGGAATTTGTTACAAACCTTTGTGTTCCCCCTCAGGTTCACGTTTAATTACTCTGGTGATATTTTCAAGTGTAACTTCCCACATGCTGATTTACCTTCGTTATATCTTATCTTCGTTCTTAAACTTGAAATGACCACAGAGGAATTACATACATGTAGTATGTGACATAATCATTGTGTCCACAGTCTAGTTTTATGTTGAACATACTTGATGGAGGATCACCCTGACCTCATCTACGTGTCTGAACTACAGACTAAGACTGTAGTATTTCTAAAGATCACTCTGTCAGGGGTTACTGGAATGGAAAAAAAAATCCTTCATTGTGTTACACCAACCCAATTCTACACTCTGTATCAAATTTTAAGTTTGCTTTGCCACCAAAGTCTCTCAATGTTCAGCTGAAAACCGAAAGGTCACTGTGTTACTTGGTGCTGCAGTGTCTTTGTTGAATTCAGTCTAGACTCCATGTCACTCCCTCCATCCCCCCATTCCTCTCTCTTTTTCTCTTGTTCCTCTCGGCACAAGTAGTACAACACGTGCAAAGCCAGCTTCTCAAGCTTCACAGGTGTCTTTAGAGAGTGAATGTCCAGACAGAAGAGTTAATAATAGATATGCAGACTAAATCTGTTATTTCGTTTTACGTCATTCATTCATGACAGATTACATGTTGTCTAAATCGCTGAACAAAGCAGTAGGCAGCTCTCCAGAGGCTTGCTACCAGACGACAGTCTAGCACAGAAATACTTATCAAATTTGACGTTAGACAACACACTGTAACATGAATTCCTATTCCAGGCACCTTGGCAGGGAGCAGGTATGTCGGGCTCTGCTGTTATCAGCCAGTTTTAGGGCAGTTCATCTGTTTTTGTAAGTATTGTTAATGATAAATATTTTAAATACTGTCTTCTATGCATATGCTGTAGAAAACAAGACAAGGAGTCGACAACCATGCTAAGGTCTCTGTGAGGCTACATGGTCACAGCTGTGCTTTAAGCTTGTTTGGCATGTTAGAATTTGCTAATTAGCACTAAACACGAAGTACAGCTGTGCCTGATAACAACGCCATGAGTTTTGCAGGTATTTGGTCATAAACCAGAGCGTGGGCAACTCAACATTTTGACCTGATGATGAGAAGTCAATCTTTGGGGGACGTGAGTGTATCAAAACCACAAATGTCAACCTACTGGTGCTACTAGTAACTTTAGTCATCATGAATTATTGTCTATGAACCCTGAATGTCAACACTTCCTTTAATAAATGTTGAGATATTTCACTGAAAGCTGCCGATGACATTAGATGAAAAATCAAGTCAACACTAAAGTCTAATTTAAAATTGAAAAGGGTGGAAACTTTATTTATTGTCTCAAACTAACTTTGTGAGATTAAAATTTTGTGATAACACACTTTCATTTAAGGCATGGCCACGTTGGCCTTTTTCTATTTGAACCACTGTGTTGGTAGTCATATGTTTCCACATTCAGATGGTTTCCCTTCAGTCTTCATCACATCCTTAATACAGCATCACGCCATTTAGTATAATCATTTTCTCCATTTGGTGGTTTAATCATAGCGATCACCCGGTGTGAAAAATCAGATTGTGTTGTTTTGGCTGAGGCTGAGTGAGCATGGTGTTGACATTCAACAGCTCTCGCAGCTCGTTCCTATCCTGTCTGAAAAGTAGGGTAGCACTTATGGAAATATATGGACAATTGACACAAGGGCTGCTGAAAGGGTGACAGCACTAGAGAAAGGCAGCAGCAACAATACAGCAGCGCAAAATGCAAATGTTACACATATGTGACGTTTCATAAGTAGTCTTTGCATTGGTAATTGTGCAGAAAGCTGCAATACAGCATTTAAAATTCAGCACAGCGACTGAGTGCAGGGTGAATAAGGAGATGACTGCAGTGAACATGGCTACAGGGAAGAAGGATTATTGACTGAATGTGCTTTCTGCTACTCATGTGAGCCGTATAATCAAATTACTGTTGGATATAAGTGAAGATCATGTGTGTAATAACACATGGGATTACTTTAAGCATGTGGGACATCACACAAGCTGTCAGCCCAACCTACTCCAGACCTGAAGCTCTCACCTTGTTGGCTACTAGAAAATCCCTCATAGAGATCATCTCCCCAGACATCCTGCGCCCAGTGTCAGTTTCGCTCTCGTTGATGCCGTCCGTCTCAATGGAGGGGTCTCTGCGGGCACGCAGGTGACCCGGGGCCACCACGTTCCTTCGAGGGTGCCTGTGAGGGTGGTGACCCCTCCTGGGGAAGCAGCAGCGGCAGGGGGCTTCCAGCCTCCTCAGCAGCCAGTTGAGGACCTGCTTGATGACGATGGAGATGACGTTGAAGAGAGAGTAGATGCAGCAGACGCCGGTCAGGATGAAGAAGAAGTTGCCCAGCCGGTATGCGGCTGTGGCGTGGCCCTCGTAAACAACCCGCTGGCTGCTCACCATGTCTCCAAAACCGATGGTGCTGAAGGCCACAAAGCAGAAGTAGAGTGAGTCCAGGTAGCCCCAGCCCTCAGCGGCCGAGTACATAAGCGAGGCACAACAGGACACCAAGATGGCTGCTGCTCCTAGAATGAGCATGACACAGTAGACCGATGGCTTCCAGCCAGCCAAATCCTCCCCTTTTCCTCCTCCATTTCCCCCTGCTCCACCTGCTCTGTTTGCCTCTCGCTGGCCATTTTGCGGGAGCACAGCTTTATTATGCCGTCGCTCATGGCAGGACTTGAGGACGACAGCGATGACCGTGATGACGCGCTCCAGAAAAAGGTTGAAGAAGAGGATGGTGGCTGCACAGCCGAGGAGCCCATAGAACATCAGGAAGACCTTTCCCCCAATGGTGGCAGGAGTGGTCATCCCAAACCCTGAGATTCACAACAGAAACAATATTCAATAACTACAATTCATACTACAGTGAAGTTGCTGAAGAGTAGTGTTGAGTAGTGCTGTAGTACTTGATATAGTTCTTGGTCCTTTGAACATTTTGAAGGTCTCATTTTTGGTTTGTCTTGTCTCAGACAAAGAGGACTCCAGAGGATTTTATTTCAAGACTGCTCAAGATGATCTATTTGTTCATCAGCACTGTGATTGGATGTCAAACCTCCTGCTCCACATGCAACCAACGATAACTTGATTCATGTCTAATTTCAAACTCCAAGAATTTATCAATCTGCCTGTACTAAAACTCTCCAGAAATCTTTTCACCCCTCATCCAAGAGCCTTTGGGAGTATTATGAGCTATGTACTGTCTAGCGGTCTTAAGTCAGTCTTATCATGCCCTGGTCTCAACACCCCAACGTCTTGGTCTTGCCTCGATCTAACGATCTATCTATCTATATTCTGGTCCCAGTCATGACCTGGCCTTGGTTTACGTTGTCTTGAACACTTGCCTCCATTTTATCTCATGCACACAAATAAAACACAGTGCTTTTAGCAAATGAATAGATTATTTGAAGAGAAGATGAGTGTGGCCATTTCCTCCAGCTAAAGCACCTTCTAATCAGAAATCACATGCTCTCGGCCATAAACAAAGATGGCTAATGATGGCTGATCTCTTCTTCTAAGTGAAAATTACACTCACTCAGCTGCCTCAATCCACTAGGTTGCCATTGGTGACGTGTTCCCCCTCTCTCATCTGTCTCTTTGGCACTCATTCACTTTAAGAGCGAAGGTGCTTTCAGGTCAAGCGCTTACCCGTAAACAGCCCCAAAGTTTTAGTTTGTGTAACATTTCACTGTATTCACCACGGTTATTTGGTAGTTATAAGACACTTTGCATTTCAATTTGATCATTTTCTCTCAATTTCAAAGGTTCAAAACCATTTAACCGGTTTTTACCTGGAGGGGGAATGAAAGGCTGTCTCTTGTGAATTGGCAGATAAACAAAATGGGAGTCAATGGCTTTTCTATCGACTGCACCTCCTTTTCATCCCTCATTTAACACTGAAAGCTCAATGAGGCACTGTCTGTCTGTCTGTTCTCCCTTTCCCATTTATTACGTCCATAACAGTGTAGCATCGTAGCTTTCATGGCGGCGACTCAGTTACACGTGGAGTGATAAATTGACTGCGTGCAGGTACAGCAGCTGTAAATTCTTACAACATGAGAGCCCTTTTCACTAGAAAACAAAGATGTTACTGTAACTCATGCCATGAAAAACATACTCTGCAGCATGACTAATTACCACTGTAGCAGAGGCAGGCCTCTTGTGGAGGATTTGATTGCCTCCACATTCAGATTCATTCTCAAGGTGCTAATTGGGCAAGAGTTTTCTTCCAAACGCGGCGATAAAGCCAAATGGGCTGGACTTTATAGATCTGTTTTTTCTTTTTCTCTTGTTTTTTAAGCTTGCTTTGACGTGATGTTGATCAGTCATTTGGCCGGATTCGTAAAAAGATACAGAATTAGAGAATTAGAATTTGATCAAATAGTTGGCTACTTTGTCAGTATGACATTTGTGTCAGAAAGAAGAAGAAGATATATTAATCCCTCCAGTGGGAAATTATTTTTTCACTCAGTTTTATTGACATGCATTTTAAACCCGAAATATAACCACACGCATACAGGCTCATAGACATGATGTGGAGAGAGATGGTGCAGTGATGGGAATTACACTGCTGAGAATAAGATGAGATTATCGATATGACTCATATTTGTCTGTTAAACATGATGCAGGCAGTTCGCATAAGTTAACACAGAAGATTAGGAGCAGGAACAGGATGGCTCTGTTCAAAGGTAACAAAATCCACCCACCACCGGCGACAAAGCTCACTAATAAACTCATCATATCTCCCTGAAGTCTTGTCATTGTGTTAATTAGTGAGCTTTGGAGATGCTGGTAGACAGATCTTGTTATCTTTGGACTATCTGGACAAGGCTAGCTGTTTCCCCATTTGCAGTATTTGTGCTAAGCTAAGCTAGGCTAACTAGCTCCTGGCTGGAGCCTCAAAGTCTTGTGAAGTGAGTGAGTTAAGTCAGTATTTGTAGTTTTTTTTTGGTTGTTGTTGTTATTTTCATTCAAAAATTCACAATTTGACAAACATGTTGAAGATTTTTTTGAGTAAATGCATTTCTGCTGTATGTTGTTTTCAGTTTTTCTGTAGACCGTAATCTCTACCTTTCACCAATAGCGATGCATGTAACAGAATTGAAGCCTCTGTCTTGAATTTGTCTTGCCAAAATGCACTTTGGGCGGTGTAGCTAAGCTTGAGGTACACAGCTTCGCACCTTTGACTTTGTTTATTTTATGACATACATTTACATATTTTTTATTGATAAACCTCCTGGGACAGTTTCATGCATTTGTGAGTGGCTTTCCTTCTAATTTCTCTAAAAATGTAAAATTAGAGTGTTAGATTAAATAAAAATAATTAAATCAGGCTGCATAGAGAGATTACATAAATTATTATTATATGATAAAAATCTTTTCTGCTCTGCACAACTGGACTTTGCAGCATGTATTATCTCCACAGGAGGTTCACAGTAATGAGGATGTCATTTGTAAGATCAGAAATAAGCTGGGTCTCACAGTGGGTGCATTACTTACGCTGGCAAAACCTCCATCTGGGTCGTGCAGCAACAGTACAGTCAACGATCACGATGCCTTCATGTCTACTTATTTCATGTCACACAAGAAAATGACACTTCCTGTCTACTTGAACGCTACTTGACAAAGTCTTTACCATTCTGTCAGAGGTCTCAGGGACGTGCAGAGGCGCTGTTAGTACAAGAGAGGAAAACAATTTCCTTGAGATAGGCATAATCTTCAGGGAAGATGGGAAAAAGACACAATCAATCTCAGAGGAGTGTCACCTCTCTTTTTAAGCCACCATCAACCGGAAAAATCTGTCTTAAAACACTGGGAGGGATGAAGAGAGTATCTCATGAGAAAATGAGTTTGAACTCGAGTCAGCTAGGTCCTTCATCATCATACCTCTCATATAAATGGTGGTAGCCTGAGCCTGAGCATGGCCTGTCAAAGTGCCAATCATCACGAATCAACACACATCAGTTAAAGATGTTAAAATGGCACTACCCATTAGGGATTGTGCAAGTGTGACTCAGAGGTACCCACAAGAAAAGACTGGTATCACCATGTATAACAGTTCTCTTGATTGTAGGGACGGCTCTGTTCCTGCACTCAGACAGTCCTGTACAAAGCCAGTTATAAAATGGAGAATGGAGATCTTGCTCTTATTCGGGCATCACATTGCTTTTTTTTTCTCAGTCTACTCTTGTTGAACCCAGTGACTCAAATCGACTCCAGGTCTCCTGGAGCACACCCTTTATTACTTTAAAAAACGCCTGGAGGTGGATTTCTTATATCAAGAGAGCCATCATTAAAACTGTTTGACATGTCAGAAATGTTGACGTTAATATAAGCGTTCTGCACGCGCTGTTGGCTGGATTACTGGGTTTCATCTGCAATGTGTTGATGTGATGGTTTGGTTATGAACTAACCCGGCTTCTGACACCCTTTCAATCCAAACACAGTGAGAGGAACGTGAGTAATAAATGGCCTTGATGTGTAATAGTTTGTTTGAGTGTTGAGTGCAAAAGAGGGAAAACTCTGCAAGTCAGTTTGTGGGAGTGATGGGGAAATAAAAGAAGCTGTGATAACAAAGTGATGCAGCCCTCAAACATGGGGTTCAATGGTGGATTTAGAAATGTGTGTGTTTTCAGAAAGAGACTCTAAAACTGACTGAGAAAAATGTGAATTTCACACAGTTTTTAAAAGCTGGTTTCTCCACCTTACCAATGGTTGACACCACAGTTCCCACGAAGTAAAATGCCCCAGTGAAGTCCCATCGAGGTCTGATTGTGTCCACACGGATACCCGCTACGTTCGCCTCCTCGTAGTTCCTGAGGAAGTTACTCAGGTCTTTCTTACTCAGGTTGTACTTCTGGCTGAAATGCTCGAACCTCTGCGCCCAGCGCTCCTTCGCTTCTCGCTCCTTTGGCTGCTCCAGCGCCGAGAAGACGGCGGCACCGCAAAGGAGATAGACGATGATGAACAACGCCAACAAAAGGAACCTCGCGTTATCCTCGTTTATTGGACCGGAGCCGCAGCAGCAACCGCTCCTACATGCCATTATGTTGCTGTTGTCACCTTGGTGGAGCTGCAGTGTATGGGTACCTGTGGCATGATGGTCACGAATGAAACGCACAGTCCTCGGAAGAGATTTTTTACGACAGAAAAGTCCTGCGCAGTACAGTTAGATTGTTGCTCAGACAGATTATAATCCAAGGCTGTGGATTTAGCATTTTTCTCATGGCTTCTATGTGAAGTCCTGGTCCCAACTGCTCGGCCAAACGCGTCCTCATACGACTCATACGTTCATCTCCACCGGCTGCGCTCTTACATCTGGGCTGCCAAGATGCTCAGACAGAAGCATCAACCTGTGGATGCAGATAGTCGCGCTGTTGTGCACTCCGGTCCTGCCTCTCCAAAAGAGTCCCCACCCCTGAGCGCGCGTTTTACGCACCGCGTATTGACCACCAATTTGTGACCTCTGTCCATTCACCAGCCTGTGCCAAGTCTATTTTGTCGGATCTGCTGAATTCCAGCTGCAATTTCCACAACTCAACCCGTAAAAAGGCATCATAGGAGCCAGATCTGATAATGAGCTCCGAACTGACCTGGAAATGTTTCGACCTCCTGATCCCAAGGTTTGATTCGGACAATATAGAGTGCGTTTGCATAGTGAGATCAATATCACTTGACCTTTCCTGGGTTCTGATGAGGGATTCATGCTCCTGCCCACGCTTACCCGGGGACGATGTGAGCAAATGTCAGGATTCGAAATAAATTATTCAGGATCACGGGGACAACAAAGAGCTATTTCTGTAAAACAGGGAACGGAACAATATGATGATGCGTCCGAGACCATGTCGGACCCCAAGGACAGGGCAGCAGCCTTTCTAGGTCACACTTCACTAAGTTGTCTCGATGTAAACTTGAAAGTTTACATGATGTAAGCAGAGAGATATGGGTGGTAATTATTAGGGCTTGAGTTTTAAATAATTCAATTAACTGTTTTAGGAAGAGCAAAGTGCCACAACTACTAAAAAGATTAAACAGGCACAGAGCAATCCAAGATGTAATGGAGCAATTAACAGGATTTTGTTCTCTTTAATCTTACACATCCAGAGGGCCAGGTTAAATTATTACATCTCTTTTCGCCTGCTTGAAGTGCACCTGTGCATCCATAAAAGCGTTTCGTATGATGAGGATTATGAGCATAAAGTAAAGCAGTACTTTGAAGTAAATATATACTCATGGATTGTTAATATGCAGTGCCAGATGCTGCCTTTAACCCACTCTATGTTCATTTGCAATAATTATAAATAATAGATCACCAAATGAAACCCTTACAATAACAAAATATTTGTATCATTTAAATACAGTATGGCAACTTGATTATGATTGTATTCATACCTTCTGTTATTAAATCAGCATGAGTCATTTTCAGTGTTCTATATCTGGACTGTTAAGTGTGTTCCTATAACAAGTGGCTATAACAAGACAGGGAAATCCTGTTAATCAAACATATATTAACAGTAGTCCAGTCATTCTTGGTCGTGCATGAAAAGTTGTTTTGTAAATAAAAAATATTCTAAAGAGGAATTCCTGTTACAAATAAAAGCCTGATATTAAGGAAAAACAGAATGAGGGTAAGACAAATAAAGGCAAAGGTTATCATCCTGGGGTTGTTTTATTCTAGGACAATTTGACAAAAGACAAACGTATGAGCAGAAATGTATTCATATTTTTTCCTGAAAAATTTAGAGCATGAAGGCTGGTAGTTACAATACATATTACATCCATTTAGCTGACGTTTTTATCCATTTATGCATTTAACCACCAACCAACAAAAAAGTCACGCACACCAAACGTCATCAAATAAGCTGAATTGCTTCATGTGCTACATTAAAGCGAAGGAAGACTCTGGCAAGAAAGACAGAATAATGCAACAGTGAAAGAAGACAATGTACTTGAATGTGTACTGTGTACATGACTCACACCCTGATTACAGCCGCATTGTGACTGATTTTATGGACAGGGACAAATCCACAACACAGAGAAGTATTGATAAGTCACTGGCAATTATTTGAAGATTAGTGTTGATTGGAGTGTTGTTTCTCCTCTCCTAGCAACTGCTATTGGTCTGGAGTGACTGTGAAAAGATATCAAGTGATAAAGAGTGTTGATGTTTGCACTCACGGTTAAACAATACAGATTATTCTGCTGTGTTTTAGATCAAATAACTGAGTAAATCAGGGCTGCTATCTATACTATACTATACTATACTATACTATACTATACTATACTATACTATACTACATCTACGCTATACTACACTATACTATACTATACTATACTATACTATACTATACTATACTACATCTACGCTATACTACACTATACTATACTATACTATACTATACTATACTATACTATACTATACTACATCTACGCTATACTACACTATACTATACTATACTATACTATACTATACTATACTACATCTACACTATACTATACTATACTATACTATACTATACTATACAATACAATATGGTTAACAACTAACTGGCTCTGTTGTTAACCATACAGTTGCTGCTTTACTGTGGTGTAACGTCTTACTTATGCTTTGCACTGCAATGTTTTATCTACTTTACCACATGTATCTGTGTGTACCTTTAATGTTGCTCTTACTGAAGCACTTAATTTCTTTTTAAATACTTCAAATGATTTTGCTTTTATTTCCTGGAACTTGATTTTGTTGCCAGGTATTACTATTAACTAGGTGAAAGATACATAAATATCTGACTGACCTACTCGTCTGTTATTTCATTCAGCACTGGAGATGATTGTGTTGTGATACCTTTATTAATAATATACAGTAAATCATAGTAGACAAATGGGTGTTGGGTCAGCAACCATTACATTTGTAAAGCTTCCCTCTAAATGTGTGTTCCCTGTAGATGTGGGTCACTTTATTTTCCAGCTGTAAATGTTTCATTAGTAGTCCATGACTTGTTTCAATACAATTTCCTGACCTGATTAAAGTCATTATATATTGATAAACTGCCACCGAATTGAGTAAGTTTATGAACTCTGTCATTACCAACACGACTCAGCGTATAATCTATGCATACTCATGTTTGTGCATGCGTGGCATTCATATAGGTCATTAATTTTTACAGAGTCTGGGCATTCACAGCCATGTGTGTGGGTGTGAATACACGCCATTTGCTTATTTATGCATACACACAACACAACTACACATACATAGATCTGACTTTGATGCTGCTGCTGTCTATTTCTCTGTTTTTGCATGTTTTTCAGTCTATACTACATGGCCTCATTTTGTTCAACCTTAAACAACTTTCTAGCTCACATAATAAGCCCATCATCTCCAATAAACTGCCATATGTAGAGGTATTGCATTTGATTTAGCTGTAGAGGTGCCATGTTTCTCACTTGCAATAATTCATAGCATCTGTTGTAACTCTGTATATCGGATGGCAAGGACAATGCTTACCTGGACTGGTTTAATGGTCTGTTGCTATTTTTAACAAGAGAGCTGACTGGCACACTTTCAAAGTTTGGTGCAGATATAAGATGGCTGCAATTTGTTTTATAGGGGAAGTGAACTTTTCCTATGAATGTTTTGGGAAATATGCTAATTGGTTTCCAAAAAATTACCATAAACCATCATAAGTTAGATGATTTAAACCACTTTTGTGTTTCAAGTGTCAGTTAGCTTAGCCTAGCATAGTCTAAGCTAACTGACTCTATCTTACATTAAAAATATGCAAAAGTTAAACAGGTATAACTTTTAACTCAGGTATAATGTGTTAATTTTTGAATTTTCAAAGTGCTGGAAGGAAAATTTTGATTTTGAGCCAGGCAAGCTATCTACCCTGTACTTCCAGTTATGCTAGGTGAATTGTCCCCTGGTTCCTTGAAGGTAACAGCTATGACATGTCAAATACATATATGCATTGTGTTGCAGAGATCCACTGAAATCAGTTTACTAGCTGCAGCCCATAGTACAACTACTACTTTGAGAGGTGATAGTAAGTCACTGTATTATTCACTCTGGTCTCAGATGTCTTAGTTAGAAGATAGGCCTCATTAAGGAAGAAAATTAAAAGTTTAGATGCAGTCATTTCAAAACTCAACAAAGGCTTTTCATTTTGGGGTTCCATTTGAGGTTTGACTGCTGCTCTTTTACCCATGCCCTCCTCTTCTGCAAAGCTTTAAAGGCAGCTGACTGGAGAATTTTATCTCAATGCACTAAATTTCAACAATCAGTTGGTCTTATTTAGTAAAAAAAAAACATTTATTTTTTAGTTTTTCAGTTTTAAAATTTTGATTAATGTGCTAAAGAACTAAATCTGTGTGAAGCCTTGGGGGTATACATTAATTTACAGAATGCTGAAGCATGCAATCACTCTATGTAATTTACTATTGTTTTTCTGGTGGTATGAAATCTGTTTCCATGGAAATACATTGGAAATATTTAAATGAGGGTTATTCATGAGCAGAGTATTAAGACATTGTGTAACCACTGTAGCAGACCTGCTGTAACCTAAAAACCTTCTTGTCTTGTGCATTAATAATGTATGAATATTATATCTTGATATGTGTGATCTGGGCTTTCTCTTTCTCAGCTGCGGTACTAGTGGCTATGACTTCACCATCAACATGTAGTCTGCCAAGGTCACAGCCATTTGTCATCAGCCTCTAAATCTGTAAGTGGGCACTTCGCCTCATTTCCCCCTGGTTTATAAACAGCATCATTAGGCCAGCGCTCTAATGATTTGCACACAAGCACATGCACCCCATGAACATAAACATAGACCAGAGTTATAAAACGGGATCGTACCTTAAGCTCTTCTTCGGTCTACAAGTGTCCGCACTGCTGAATCGTCCTTAAGCAAGACTCTGGAATTGAACAACTCCTGCAGCAGTGGCTGTTCTGTAGCTGACCCTGATCTTTGACCTCCCAATGGAGAGCGGCAAAAAAGAAAAGAAAAGAAAAGAAAAGCATGTCAGGGCAGTAGCACCTATTAAAATCTCACCAAAAGTCAAAACATTGCCTCTTATATAAACAATATAAAATCTCTAGAGAGTAGAGAAACACTGACTCTGGCTCAACTTGTGGCATCTTTAGATATAAAAGAAAGCAGAAACATGATTATGCGCTACATAATTTACCTATTTTATTACATTTCTGCCTAATTCTGACACACTAGACCTTTAAGATCTTTTCAGTCTAGCTCAAAATGTACTCAGATCTAGTGCTGACATCACAAAAGCAGAGGCATTGTTTAGGTAAGGTGCCGCTCCATCCTCCTCCGACCTTGTTCTCAAATTTATTGTATGTACACAGACAAGTGGAATGCTTCATTCTACGTGACATCGCAATGACTACCTGTGAGTTGTTTGGTCCACCGCTTTGGTAACTTCACTGTCCTAGATGGATTGTTACACAGAAGCAACCACACATGTCGTCACGTACACCTAGCGTTTAGTGCACAGGACTCTGATTGGTTGGTGACCACTGTGGTCAGACATCTTGCCTTGCAAGATGACAGTTTTGGTCCACATTGGACTCAACAGTGTAACTCACCAACTATAAACAGATTGTAACTGAATTTAGTACAAACACTGATAGTCAAGAAACTGTCTCCCCTGATTTTTTTTTTTTTTTGAGGTTAACGTTTCAGGAGAGAATGTGTCGAGAACCAGTTATTGGCATCATTTGTTCCATTCATGCACTCCTTGGGACTCCCTTCATTCTCCAGCAATCACCAGCAAAATGCCAAAATTGGCATAGTGATAGTTTCATCTGTAAAGTATGAAAATGGGAACAATACCGCTATCACTACTTTAGGTGTTTTGTCAAAATTCAGTTGCCTTTTTAAATACACTCACAGCGCACATTTCTCTCTCCCTCTCTCTCTGGTAGAGAGACATATATCCACTGAGCATGGGGTAACCATAGTAACTAGAAACTAGGATATAATGTACTGTACATAAACAATAAAGCACACAAGAGCGTACAATACACCATCTCAGACGGTCAATATTCTATCAGCAAAAGGTCCCACAGAAACATGTTTAATGTGAAGTGCCCAAACCCTTTGTTTAAATCTGCTTTGTTTCTTTCAGGTGGTTTCTATTCTCTATCTGACTCCCCATCTTCACCAATAGCATTCTCCCAGTTTCATTCAATAGGATGCAGCCACACTGTATGTAGTTTCTGAAGTATTTACTGTAATGGAGATGCCTGTACCACACCGTGTATACGTGGACTGCATTAGATTCTAGTGATTATGATACTGTGCCTACCTCTTATGCTTCAGATCAGTGCTACTCTAGTGAATTAGTGGATTCTCCTGCATACACTGGAATTAAAATGCTGCAATAACATACAAATATAAGATTTGTGTCTAGTGGTCATTTCAAGTGCATGGGAGGATTTCACCCCTTACTGAAACTAGGCAACAGAAGTGTAATCCATGACATAGACTTACACGACTTATTTGGGTTTTACTGGGCGGAATGCCCTTTTTTCCCAATAACCTTTTTACGTTATAATTGCACTTCAAGATAATGCAGGTAAACTGGGCTGAGTCATCAAGTGATTGCATGTCGATTTGGTCTGGGAAATCAACCAGCCAATCACACAGGCTCTGCTGTATTTGTCTTGACTGACAGAGAAGAATCATTTATTTGATACTGAAGTCTCCATAATGGAGTTCTATCGTTGCTCATAAACCTGTTTCTTCAGTATCACAAATGTGGGCATTGTAGTTTATTTTAATCAATCAATCAGTCAGTTCCACATACACTGTACTGCTGTAAATACTCACTAGGGCACCGAGTGTATTAATCCACAGTTGAAAATAGTTCCCAACAAATGCACTATTTACACTTTCTATGAAGACTATATAACTAAGTCTATAGTGTGTTATAACAGCATACAGAGTGAATTTATGACTACCACCATAATACATTATAGATGAGATAGCTTCAAGCATCTGGTGGACGCTTCTGACCAGTTATAAAGTGAGGTTGACTGATGGGGCTTATAATGCATTATGACTTCCCATAGTCACCTATACATTCACGTCAACAATCGACTACCAATAACGTATACCAAAAACTACACTGCCCAGTTGTTTAAGGAAAGTGTCTTTTTTAAAAATGTACTATATATTTGTGACCTCATTAGTAACTAGTGGGCTTGAATGCCACAGGCAGGGTCGGAAGTCAGGGAGTATTGAGAGGTCTTAGCACAGACTATCCTTTACGCCTCAGGTGTTGTAATAATGGAAAAATAATAGTTTCAATGAAGAAGAGAGTTATGATTCACTGAATGACATTAAGTATTGATCTGTAGTTTGCATAACAGACAAAGTTCATCCTAACATGAATTAAAATTATAACTTGAAGGAGAAAAATGATTAGTCTTAACCAGTTAACGCACTGAAACTGATGTATGAGAAAATCCTTTTCCTTTTGATATTTGACGACACAAACTCTCCTCCAGTTTTACCTTTCTCATGTAAATGAATGAATGCACTGGTCTAGTAGGGATTCAGTCCTTGCTACCTAATCCTTTGTGTTGGAGCAGCAGGCTTCCTCTCTATTGCACAGGAGTTGTATCAGCACACGCACAGAGCTGGGATTAGTTTTGAGCCAATTAACTGCTTTGGGCACTGTGGCTGTTTTCAGTAAGAGTGTGTCTCCGTGGGGTAAAATCACATACGCACACGTGACTGCGTTCATGTCTTTACATATTTATGTGTGTTTGCATATCTATGAGCTATTTTCTTTGAGGGTGTGTGTGTCAGTGTGTGTGTGTGTGTGTGACTGTGTTTAAGTTTGGGTATTAGGAAGGGCCTTCATCCCCGCTGCCTTTGATGCTCACAGCTTTCCCCTGTCTTTTGTGAAACATAAGGGGCGTAAACACTGTGGCACGTTACCATCCAAAACCAGGAGAGACCACAGCATCTTAAGAGCACTATAATTGGTTGGGGAGGGATAATGAGCTTGTTCCATTTGAGAAGACGAGATCAGCAGAGACAGAAGAGTCATGAGCTAAATTGGAAAGACCTGTCCTTCATTCTGACCCTATGCTATCAGTGATGTCAAGTAAATGATTCACAGTTGATTTGTGGCCATCATCCTGACTGATGTGACGTCTCCCACCGCTGCTGGAGGGTTCACTTTTTCTAATTTGAAATTCTAACCAGTCCATCCATTCTCTTCCACTTATCGGGGGTCGGGTCTCGGTGGCAGCAGGTTTAGCATGGCACTCCAGACGTCCTTCTCCTCAGCAACATATTCCAGCTCCTCATGGGGGATTCCAAGGCCTTCTCAGACTAGATGGGTTATAGAGTCCATCTTCTGGGTCTGCCCCATAGTCTCCTCCCAGTTGGACGTGCTCGAAACACCTCCAAAGGAAGGCACCCAGGAGGCATTCTAATCGGATGCCCAAACTAACTCACCTGGCTCATTTCAACACGAAAGAGCAGCAGCTCTACTCCAAGGCTGAGCCAGGCACCAGGTAGAGGAAGCTCATTTCAGCTGCTTGTATACAGTATCTAATACTACCCAAAGCTCATGACCGTGGGTGAGGGTTGGAATGTAGATGGACTGGAAAATCGAGAGTTTTGCCTTCTGCCTCAGCTCCCTCTTCCCCACAATGGTCCGATACAATGTCCGCAGTACTGCAGATGTCACACCAAACTGCCAGTCCATCTCACGCTCCATTTTCCCATATAGTGAACAAGACCCTGAGATATTTGAACTCTTGCTCCCAAAGCTTGCTCCCAACCAGGAGCGAGCATTCCACTGAGTACTCGTATCCCCAATTGGACCAGGCTTTGCTGTCAGTAGGTCAGGTGGTTCAAAACTTTCGCCTAGACTGAAAGCGCAATAACAATCTGATGCATTGGCATTAAATTCATTACAGATATTCATGTCCTCAGGATGAATTGTAATAACTTTGGTGTTCCCCTGACGTTTCCTCTAGGATTCCAAGACTGTGAGCTTCCCCTCAGACAAAGCTTGGAAAAGGCACTCTCTCACACGTCTTTTAGTTTCTCTCTTTCATTTATTAGACTCAGGGAAAGTGATGAAAACAGTAAAATTACATTACATTAGAACTATATCTCTGAAATATTACACACATTTAGGCTTTTCCTCTTCCTTTTCTCCATTCACTGAGCTTCCCCTGAAATTGTTCTTACTCTTACTCTTATTTATTGCTTATTACTTATATATATATATATATATATATATATATATATATATATGATTTCTTATTCTTACTCATATCTCCCAGGCCAGGGACCTGTCCTTGTCCCATCCTACATCCTGACTATGAAGGATGAAGGGCTGGCTGGGGTTGTGTGATGTACTGTGTGCTCTGCCTGTGATGGCTTTATTGAGGAAATCTGAAAGGTTGGTGGTGGGGAGACCAATAACTTTGGATTTTGTTCTTATTGGAGGCAGTTAACGTGTTGGAAAAAATGGGTTGGACTTGGAATACTTTGGTGTATAACCAAATACAAACTAATGACATTCCCATCAACCTCAGCTGTACATAGTAGCGCTATTTAGCACATATTAGCTGCTAATGCTAACTATGGCATACAAATCGCATCTCTTGATAAATGTTGCCATCAAAGAAAACCCATATGGTTCTTTCCTTCTGTGAGATATGAAGACCATGTTTCAAAGAAATCACCAATCATCCCTTTATGCTTCTCAGTATCCTCTCCAAAATCGGTTTGAAAATGGCTCCCGCTTCCAGGTTGAATCATTGCTGCCCCCGGGGAGTTTTTGCAGTTGCTCCTCAGTGTGAATCTCAACATTCTCGTCAAATCAACATGTGGCAGCATCATCACCATGCTCACCTTTTAACACGTACACAGGCAACAAGAATTTGCACAACTCACTGTGTGCTGATAAGCATATAATGAATAAATTACTTTGTGCCAGTTATGCAGCCAGTGATTGCTGCAGTGGGGGAGGTCTGCACTGACATGACATAAGATGTTTTACATTTACATGAACACATTATGGCATTCCAGTTTAGAGCAGCTTTAAGTACTGCTCACTGTTCATGCATCAGCAGTCCTGTTGGTGGTTTTGACAATTTTTTTTGTAAAAACAAAGCGGTATCTTAAAATAGTTTTTAGCTATTTTCTCATACGCTAAAATATTGTCTCTCTTGCTTTTTGCCAATAATTTCACAAAAAAGGTGTGAAAATTATGCATTTATAACATTTACATTATTACCACATTGCCACCTCTACTAGAGGTTGGTTGCAAACTCAGATCTTTTTGCTTTTGTATTGTCAGCTGAGTTTCAAGAACATACCTCCTGCGTCAGATACCTTAGTGTCACTGAATGTATCAATAACTTTGCTCAGTCGGATGTTATTCCATAATATGTGCAACCCTTTATCAACCTATAGCCAGTATATGGCCTGCATGCTATGTACATATTTCATGACCGGTGATAAAGCTTAACCTTGACCGACACTATTATGGCGCTTCCCTCTCTCCCTCACACAAATCTTTGCATCTTTGCTGCAGAAGATACAGCATGCTTACAGGCTCCTCTTTTCTGAAGGAAATTTTCTCTATTATACAGTTTAGTACACTGAGCCCTTCATATTAAAGAAATGACAGAATTCTGAGATGCTTTTTGCAGTGTATCATTCCAATTTGTAATACCGATATTAGCTGTAAATTACTATGATTTTCGTGTGTCACAAAAAGCACCAGGAAAATATAGCCTTGGCTGGAAATCAGTCACTGTTATTTGAACAGGGTTGTATGTTTAACAGGCAGTTTACATGGGAGCTAACAAAGTTCAAGTTCAAATGGTTTAATGCGCGCCACCTTCCTCTTTATCTTCTCGTTTCTGTGTCTGATGAATCCGACATATCATAAAGCACCCTAAAAGACCACACACAGTGTTTCTGGCCTCTGTGGCGATGTCATGGTGAGGCAGGCTGGTTGCCATGGCTATTTCCAGTGGCTGGCCCTTTGATGTGTCATAGAAGCTTTTCCCACCCATGTTGTACCACACTGCCCACTTTGGTCAGCCAATCAGATCTGATACCAGTCCTCTATTGTTTGCACCCTGCTGGGAATCAAGTCATTAATATGGCACTGATGTAAGCTTTTCAAATCACTTAGGCAAATTGTGTTTGTTTGAGCAAATCTGAAGATACGGTCTGGGAAAGCGTCTTCATGATGAGTTACCTCTCAGAGGAACAAACACACAAGAGCTTTGTGAAATTAGTTCAGTGTGTACTGAAAGATGACCTGACATCTTTGAAAGTTTGTTGAAAGGTAGACCTTGTTTAGCTTTAGGTCCACCTTTGACAGGTGGACTGTGGGTGGACCTGGCTGTCAGAGCGCACCATGGGGGGGGGCAGAAAGAGCTGTTACAACATGACGTTCAGTGTAGAGGAAAGAGATGAATGGATGGTAACCATAAGAGGAAGGGGAAAATGGGTATTAAAGGAAACAAATGTAATCATGGTTGGATCCAGAAATAGCATCAGTTATGCTATTGGCTATCTAACATTTGATACAGCATCCCAAATATAAATGCTATCACCATGGTTACAGCATAAAGATTATACGCAGTAGGAGGTGTTGAAAAGTTTTTCAAAAGAAATTGTTGAAAACTGATGTTGTTCATTTTCTAGTGATTTAGTGGGAGCAGATGGTTCTTTTTTTTTTCATGAACGGCAGCGCAATATGGGCACACTGTGTGTGTGTGTGTGTGTGTGTGTGTGTGTTTCTGTTTTGCATATGTTTATATGCATGTGTAATGCACATGTACATATGTAAAACGCATAACGCGATCAAAATCAAAAGCACACTAACACATCGTGCACACAGTGTGTATATTTGTTATATGTGTTAGTGATGTCATTATCACTCAAGTGACCACAATGCAGCCATAGTCATAAAATGAGAAACAAGAAAGCAAAGAGATTGGCTTAGTGATTGTACGTGTATGTCAGCTTTATGCATACAAAATCAATATGGATCAAGAGTCAATAAAGCAGATGCAGAAGGTTCTTTAAACAGGTCCAGGTACAAAGATCACAGCATCCTATTTTCACACCTAAAGTACTTGAGCATACCTTAAAACCACTGGGGGCTCCTCCATCCATCGAGGACCCCGATTCCTCCACATATCCTTCACCCCTTCATCTCTTAACCCTCATCCCCTCACGCAGAAGTTGTCTAAGTTGTGTAATTCTATATCCATGTTGGCATGGTCTTTGTTACTGAATATATATATATAGTAGACACATGGACCCCTACCATGTGGTAGAAATACTTTCATTGTTACTTGAAAGTATGAACATGTTGGTCAACCACTGCCTTCTAGGCAATTGGATTGTTCACCATGAAATTGAAAACTGACCAATTCAGCACTGACAAAATACTGGGTGAATTTTTCTCAGTATCCGCAGGTAGAAAAACACCCACCAGACGGTATTGTTTTGATACAATAACCCAACAGTAATATAAAAATAACACCAACACTGGGTCAAATCACACTACTGATGCTGGGTAAAATTTACCCAGCTTTGCACTGGCGCTATATTGACCTAGACAGTAATCTCAGTCTTCAACCACGCTGTAGAATCCCCAGTGGTGTACGTAAAGTATATAAATTAAACTCTTCTCGTTTGTTATCAGAGTACAGCAAAAAAAAAAAAAGTCTACCTACATTCTTAGCTTTTCCTACAGTGATGCCTCAGTGTGTGCAAAGAAAGGTTTGTGCAGCAATCTGGTGTAGGTCAACAGCGCGCCTCGCAGCGCCCTCCGACAGATTGGATGAGGTGAAGGGAAGAAAAGAAGTCCCCAAAGATCCCCTTTGATGTCTTACACAAATAAGCGTATTGTTAGAGCCAAGGCCTGGAGGGACAGCTGAAGAACAAGCGTTGTTTAGTAGGAATTATGGACATATTGTGTAAATGTCAAGTGGGTCATAATGACTGGAAAGAGAAATGTGTGTTTTGTTTTTACGGATTTTGATTCAGCCATACAGTAAATCAGACCTAAAACACATAGCGCGCATACTGTATGACATGTAAAACCTGCTTGTTATTGCACCCTGCTTGAAAGAGAACATCAGTGCATTTGTAATGAGGTTTAAAATGACTTGGCCTGAAAACACCATTAGAAATGATGTATTAATCAAACAGCAGCTTTGCTTTGCCTCAACCATTTCCTGAATGCTAAACTAATTAAACACAAACAGATCAATTACAGTGCCAAGCTGTGTTATTAACTTTACAAATGCTAACTAACCAACTAAGCAGCATCATCATCATCGTCATCATCATCACCATCATCATCATCACTGAGTGCATCCAGCTGGAATGAAAGCAATTCATGTCCCCTCCCAGCCTCAGTGATTGTGCTGTCACTGCAACAGCTGTAAATTAACACTCCTCTCGCTCTCATTCCGCCTCTCAGCAGTTAGCCAACAGCACAGTGCTGTAATAAACCTTCTCAGGGACTGTGGGATCTAAAGCTATTGGACTGATATTGCAAAAGGGGACAGAGAGAGACAACTCACATGCTGTATACTCATAACAGTGTGGGTATCTTTCCTCCCTCGGTCGCGTGCCCTCTCTTTGCGGATAGATGTGTGCTTTATGTATTTGAACAAACGTAAGGCCGACTAGTGCCTTCATGTGTGCAAACAGTAACTGCTAGAGGTTTTGAAAGTTTGAAGGTTGAAAGACAGTTTCTCACCTAGAATATGTGACACTTTAAATGTTCAAGTATTCAAGGATTTAGTGGCATCTAGCGGCGAGACTGCAGATTGCACCTGACTGAGTACTGCCTACCCTCCCAAACATATAGAAGAAACTTATGAGGTCCCATCTGGAGTGATCCAATGCGTGATTGGATTGTCTGTTCTGGGCTACTGTAAAAACATGGCAGACTAAAGCTCCCAGCAAGAGCTTGACATAATGGCCAAACAGTGTAATAACTGTAATGGCGCCCTGTGAAATGAGTTGTTTCAAAATTCCAAAGCCGAGAAGAACTGCACAATAAAATCGTTTTATTACCATTGAAGTTAGCAGACTGGAAGTTAGTGGCTTGGTCACGGATGGCTAGTGAAAGTCTAATGCACTTGCTCTATGAGCCCTAAGGTGCCGAAGTATATGTGGTAATTTTATACCTGGTATTCAAATTCATTTGGCTTAATTCACCACTGAGCTATATCCAAGTGACAGCCTCAGTGGCTGGGAAATGAAGCCAACATCGAGGTGCCAAAAACTGCAATTCTTAGAGCGGCCACTTGAGGCTGGCTACAGAACATTTCAACCTCCATAAGCCCCCATGTTAAAATGTCCAACTGCTGTTACAGGTGGCTTGAGAGGACCTTTCTGTAGATCTTTTGGGAACTTTTGAACTTTTCTGGGAACATTTTGAGAATTTCTTGCAGAGGTAGATGAGAAGATTGATGCCATTCTCGTGTCAAGTTAGATGTTTCTGTTCTGCAATTACTGAAAATGATGACGCCAGAGTATAAACATAAAACATACATACTGAGAAGTGTCAAGCATTCCACAACTTTTTTATTGTTACGAGTGCACCATCCACTGCATTTTGCCATTTTTGAACATACACACACAGCAAGAGTCAGCAAGCAATTAGCTTATAGCATAAAGACTGGAAGCAGGGGTAACAGCTAGCCTAGCTCTGTCCAAGATTGATAGAATGCACCTCCCTATCTCTAAAGGAAATAACATGTTCCATCTCATTTGTCTCATCTGTACACAAACAGTAACGTAATGAACAAGGCATGAGTTTGGGGGAGGTGACATGCTGGAACTACATTCTGTGAATATGAATATGAATACTGATTCAGCTAGTGACTTCCCGGAGTCTGGACGCCTGGCAACCAGCAGAGACTTCAGTGTGTTTACTGATTAAACAGAGAAGATACAACATGTTAAATAGAGAGGATTAGAGACGGAGGTAGGCAGATTTCTTTGATTTTGGACAGAGCCAGCCTGGCTGTTTCCAGTCTTTATGCTAATCTAAGCTAATTGCCTGCTGTCTGTGCTCCATATTTAGTGTACTGACATGAGGGGTATTGATCTTTCAGCAAGAAAGCAAATAAGCGTACTTCCTAAAATGTCAAACTTAATGCTTTATTAACAGGAGAAAAAGCTGTTGTTCTACCTTAATCTATTTGTCTTTGAAAGTCTCTCAGAGCTTTGAGCACAGATGCATCACATCTTTTCTGTTTCAGGATGATGAGGGCTATTTTAAAATGAAGAAACATTTGATGTTGCTGTGGTTTGTTATCATATTAGAAAAACAAATGAAAAACACAATTGCAAACTGGGTGCATCCAGAAAAAGAAAATTCATTACAATTTTTTTTGGTTTTCATGTAATCCTCATTACAAAGCAACATTGACTAGTCAGTGAAATGTGTGTGGGTTTTGGTGTAACAATCTGTTGGATACAACAGCGTCATAACCAAGAAATAAAACAGGTGATGGAACAATCCCTCTTTCAAGGTAACCTCTATTCAACTTTGACTCATGTCAAAGTCATGTCACCAATGAATTCAATGTTTCAGAATTACTGATTGGTCAATTGACATTGAAGTACACCAAATAGTCTGTGGGCTGTGAGCTTAGACTTGTATGAAATCAGACCTTTGGGCACCACCAATTCCTGAGAAAAATAATGTTTGATTGACAGTTTGATTGAAGATTTGTCAGTGACGAACCACCCTGTTCACATCAAACCTCGTCATTTGATCTATTGTTAACATAGAAATATTGACTGAAGCAGCTTTAAACATAAGCTTACTCAACATCTTAATGTGGAGGATAATTAATGTCACACTGTTTATATTTAGAGCACTGCTGAGCCTGTTTTTCATACTAGAAAATAGCTGCATTTCACAAATTGCGAGTGAAGTCACATTGTGCCACAGTGCTGTGGCACAATGGTAATCTGAACACTTTACTATCCAATGTGGCTTGCAGTAAAAGTCATTGTTCCAGAGTGGTACCAGTGGGCTCTGAGCCTTTAATCTTGTCACTGTTGGTGGTGTATGACTCGGCTCCATCAAAAAGCTAAAACTACTTGGTTTTGTGGTGCAAAACAAAAAAATACCTGGTGTATTCATGCCAAGTGACTCATTGGCTAGATTCTAAACTCCTCAATGCTGCATAAATATGGACAAAGACCAATACATTCTGCACCGCCGCATAATAAGAAAACAGCTACAAAACCGTCAGTTCTCGTGGTGTGAGCACAAAAAATTCCAAGTCTAATTGGGCACACAGTCTCTGACTGCCAATAGGGCTTGCAATAAAATTAAAAAGAAAAGCTGAGTAGAGAGTAGAGCTAGAGGCTCTTCATCACCCCCTACCTCGCTCTCCTATCTCCATCCACCCATCCACTTGTCCAGCCGTACGCCCACGCGACTTCAAGGAGTCACCGTTGCCTGGTAACCCTGTGGCGAGAGGTGTGTCAGTGATGGAAGGTCCAAAGGTGGGGACACTTCTGTGTTAGAAAGAGGTGGTCAGAAGGCCTCTGAAGATGCATTCAAGCACTGTTTGGCTTTTTAAGGGTGTCATGGTAACCGCTGTGTGTTATTAAGGTCAGCAGGTGTAAAGACAGGGCTGGGTTACAAGAAAAATGTCAAGGACATGGAAGAATACTAAATGTCCTCTGCTCTGATTATGAATGCACAGTTAGGTGATACCAGCAGTTCAGTGAAAAGAGGAAGAAAGAGGACTTCGTCTTGTGCGCAGCACTCCCACAACATCCCACTCTTCGGTTTAGCCGACTGAAAGATAAATTGGTTCTTTGCCAATCAACATCAGCTACTTTGTTACTCACACAGAGAGGAGGTCGCACAAAGGTGCAGAACTGACAGAGGAAATAAAGCAGAGCGCTGAAAAGAAACAAGACAGATGAGAGATGATCAAAAACTGGATTGAACAAGATAACAAGTGATTATGGCGAGAAAGAGTTTACAGGCAAGCAGACATAAATGACTCTTGTGCTAGAAAAATGAGTCTGCTGTTGAAGGACCAAAATTGCTCTTATTGCTGATAGAAATATGTGTGTGTGTGTGTGTGTGTGTGTGTGTGTGTGTGTGTGTGTGTGTGTGTGTGTGTGTGTGTGTGTGTGTGCGCGCGCGTGTGTGTGTGTGTGTGATTGCACTGTTAAAAGCTGTTCACATTTTTCCCCGTTGAGTGCTATTTTGATCATTTCATACCCCGAAGCCTCTGTTCCTGAAGGATCCCAGATGTAGGCCCAGCACATTTTGGCGACGGTGTTACCGTGTCATCGCTATTTTTAGGTATCCACCTCAACTGCCTGCCTAATTAACATCTTCTTGTGACATTGTGAGAGAAAACAAGGCTCGTGATTGGCTTAGGGAGTCTGGAGTGCCTTAACAGAGCTTTTGAGCTTTTCAAGTAATGGGCAGTGGGGACTGATTGCATACTAATTTGGCGTCTTTGCCTCGGAGTGTGTGTGCGAGTGTGTAGATTAAGTGAATGAATCGAAATAAGCGAATCTAGATATGGAAAGCAAATAAAAAACGTGTGTGCTGCTAATGTTGGAAAAAGGACTATTTTTGTGCAGTCATTGACATATAAATCACAACATGCATTTGTGAATCTTTCGGTGCACATTTACTAATATTGAGTCTCATTCCAAGTGGCTTTATTCTGAGATATGCTTGTTCCGATTATATAATTCTGTGTGAGTCAGTATGACAGCCAAAAAGGGAAATTGGAGAAAAATGTCAAAGGTCACATTGACATCAAAGAGAAAAAATGACGGCGAAATTGAAAGAGTAATTCAGAAAGAAGGTTTGTTAGAGTGGATGGAACTTATAATGGGCGAGTGAATGTACTCTGTAATGGAACAAAGTATTGAAGTCTTCAGCAATGAAAATTTCCATTTCTATGTCTGTGCTCACCAACAAACACATGAATATATGCGGCAACAAAAGTGTCCAGGCTGCCTGTTTTGGCTCATTTTTCATAAGTTGAAATAAAAGATCCAAAACTTCTTCCATGCACACTCAGGAAGTCAATCTGAAGTTGCTGTAACTGACTTGACTGGGCAGATACTCACCTTTGATGGTGTCTGGCACTTTGGAGAGGTGTTCGCTTCGCAGATGAATCCCACTTCACACTGCGCTGCTATGGTTTTGTGCGGATAAGTTGCCGTCATGTCACCGTTGTGAAGAGAGCGGTGGCGAGATCTGGTGCCCGTCTTGTCGTGTTATCATGATAGCGCACAGCCCCCATGTTGCAGGCAACAGCCTCATCATCTCTATAGGTGAAGGAGATGTGTCGCAAGGCATGAGGCAAATAGTGGTCACACCAGATACTCTTTTCTGCTGCTTTGGTGCTTCCTCTAGGAATAAAGCATATAATAAGTGGGACAGTGGGTGAGCTGGGGGGACAGCCGTTTTAATAAGTGTGAACATGCTGAGGAATGTTTTGTGTCTCTGGAAGAGGAGGGCAATAATTCAACAATTGGGGACTGTTCTGTGCAAAAAGCAACAGTCTGAAATGATACAACAGGGACTAACATGCCCCTCTATATTTAAACAAATAAAAATATAATTTGGATAAATGTGGTTGTTTGATTTTGCTAGAGTTAAATAAAAAAAAGACTAGCTATGGAGCTACAGGCAGCTAGCCTTGCTTAGCACAGACTGGAGGCCGAAGGCGAGCATGGCTAGTCGACCAACACTTTTCTTAATGAACAACCAAGTTTACCAAGGAATCAAAGTTTATCTGTTCACCTAGCACTTGTGTGCATCATCTCCAGCTGTAGTGCTGATTGCCAGATACAGTCAGCAAGCACAAACGTCTCCACAGACAGCACACCACAGATTATTATCATGTTATGTACGAGTAATCAAACATAGCAGCCAAGACAGATACATTTATTAACTGAGCGTCAACAAGTTGGTAGCATGGAAGAGTACAGCTCCTTCATTCAATCTTTCCATCATGTAAGAAACTCTCTTTCTGGTTTGTTCCTTGTCAGAGAAACATAACCCGAAGCAATGGTTTCTGAAAATGACAGGAAAAAAAGGAGAGACCGAGAGCTGTGAACACAAACATGAACACTCAGGCATGTGATTAATAGGTGGTCTTTTCGTGTTCTCCGGGCTTCAAAATAAATTGCTCTGGCAAGGCAAATTAGAAACACAGAGGCAATTCAAAGTGCTTTACATAACGCATAAAAAATATTACACAGGAAATACAAAGACAAACTAAAAGGTTAGAAAGTACTTTAGAAAGCAAGGAAAAGGACGAAAACAAGAAGAAAATACAAGATGCGCAGGTAAAGATGTTTAAGCACAAGGTAGATAAGATTCAGTCAAAGGCAGCACAGAAGTTCAAACTCGGTGTAAGTCAGGCCATGTCTTATACCCTCTGGAGGCTTGTTCCACCTCTGTGGCACATGTAAGTGGTAAACAGCTATCATCTCAGCAGGCGTCAGTGTGTGCAGCGCAGGAAACCTGAATGTTATTGGTCATTCATTCAGTTCAAAAGGACAGATTGTATTTCCCGTTTGGAATAGTTTTGTATGATCGCTCCCTGTTTCAGCTACATCCAGACCGCTTTGCACCAATCAGGGAGTCAGAGGTTAGCAGAGCAACCTCCTTCTTGCTGAGGACCTGTTAACACCATGTGAACTTGAGGGACTTTCTTGAGAGCCTCCAGGGAAAGAGATTGTTGTTTTGTTTGTATTGTTTCAGAACCACACTGATAGGATTTCAGGCTACACATGACAGTGACAGTATCAGCACTGTTCAGAATCCTTTTCAGTGTATCCTCTTATGCTACAGATCAGGTCTGTTGTAGACGTGGTTGCCCTAGTTTTAGCCAAAATGGACTATCCTACACGCTGTGTATCAGTATTCAAAATGTCACTGCACATAATTAAAGGTCAAAATTTCTATCTTTGTAAAGCGCTATTTTCTACCAAACTGGCAGATTAAAAACCCTTGCTAGCTCCACACATACCTAATGATGATTGTACAATTAAAGGTCAAAATTGTAAAGTCAAATGTGATACCTCAGATACCACTGCTCCATTTCGGATGAAACCTGACAGACTGATGCACTTTGGCAAAGCTTGAAACTTTGAAAGACCATAACTGCTTTATAAATAGTCTAAATGGAGAAAGACCTGGAAGGATGCTGTATTTTTTTGAATAAATATAACGGGTATGTCTCCAACAGATGCCAGCATTTAGTTTTATTCTTAGTGGAAATTAGCAATTAGCGATGAATGCTGATATCAGTTCAGCAGGGATGTCCCCGTCCACCAGCAGCTTATTTAAAGTCCTTGAACTGCAAGAACAATATAAACAACCCCTCCTGCCATGTAACTAGTAATCCTGTATTAGTCAGATAATTAGTCAGTGTCAGTGACAAAGACAGTTGATGATAGTGTAGTGCGGCTAAGTGGTACAAACACTCTCAATGATCATCATCTACTTTGTTTGCACTGTGGCAGGGCTGCTGAGTGGAGCCATGCACGGGCCACTAAAGCTCCCATTATTATTATTTTCTGACAATACTTCAACACAAAACAGTGACAGATTTCACACTGATGGTTTGTAGAGAGTGAATGTCTGACATCTCTGTATTTTGTTACTTAAATCTGTGGACTAGGACAATGTCCACTGAGCATAAATGTAGCTATAGTCTATATAGGTAAAAGATGATATATAGATGCCATAGATATATGGTCGCAAAAATGCACATCTACACTACCAGGCTCTGCAAGAGTTTAATCACAAAAAGCAACTAACATCCAGCTCGTTCCCTTGTTTGCTGAAAAAACATTGAATTGTTGAGTTGTTGTTGAATTGTATCCATAATTTGTCTTCCTCGTGCTGTTCTGTCAGTATTTTGTCTTCTTTCTTGAAAACATTTTTTTTATAAACTAAAAGTGAATATTGGACTTTTTCCTGGTGACAAGACTGAAAAAGAAAGGATCTGTAAATTAACAACGTGTCATACGTATCAACAAAATGTCCACTGCTACAGAATCTGCCTGACAAGCAGCTGAAGCAGCAGCAGGATTTCTTCTGTCCTAGTGTGACAGTGTGTATAGATTAGGATACTGTTGCCATCTAGTGACCAAAAACATACAGTACACCTTTAATGATAGCAATGTAAATCAGTGCATTCCCTAATCTCTTTTTTTTTTTGCATTGCATTTCACTGAATTTTTATTGAGTTTCAATTTAAATTCTCATAATAGTACCAGTGATTCTGAAATGGTGAGCATGTGATAAATGCAGTTCCATTTTTAATTGTTTATAGTACAGAAAGTAAAATGCTGACAGAGCCAAAGTATCTGTGGTAAAGTAGAACAGTAATACTGAAGAGAAGAGAGTACAAAGTACAGCATGCTGAACCTCTACAAGCTTCAGGAGCGGGACCACAACTCAACCGTGCCGCTTAAGACTTCCATTCCCAACCCTCTCGTCCTGCCGCTTCCTTCGTGTACTTCTTGCTTCCCTCCTCTCTACTCTCCATACAGTTCTGAGGAGGGTCCGTCGTGCCCGGGTGCGATGGTGGATTCCCCACCGAAGCTTCCCCACAACGCAGCAACAGACCAAAGAAGTAGTCCATGGTTCACTCCCAATCTGTCATTTTGTTAATGTATCATTTAGACATATCTTGTTCATGGAGAGTATACATTCTTGCTAGTGAAACAGAGGGTCACTAGATGTTCTCACTTCAAACCATGCCATAGTTGAAAAATCATTTCGAACTCAAGTTGAAGCTGAAACTGTCAACCACATTGTTTGACAGCTGGCCCCTACAAAGAGCATAAAGGGTCATGAGCTGCGTTCAATAACACTCAGTCACACACAAACACATACACACATGCCCTTGTCTGTCAGGTGAAATGACTCTTTTCTTCTCCATTGTGGCTCCCTGCTAGGCTCTTGACCTATGGCTGGAGGAGTCCCAGCCACTTTGCTGTGACAGTCCAAACGGATTGACTCGAGTGAACGACCTTGTCCATCCCCTCTGGACATCTGCACACTCG